>JASWHV010000002.1:90620516-91841108 GCA_030760725.1 Neostapfia colusana | reverse complement strand
ACTCGGTCGCAAGGTCTCCCTTGATTGAAGATGGTCTTGGATATTCAAGGGGAGGAAAGCAAAATGCTAGAATTCCCAAGAATAACAAGATGCATATTGCTTTTGTCAAGAAAGGATCATACCAAACCATGAATGAATATCATGTATCTACCCCTCCTGAAATGGTACATTTTGATAAAGATGCTAAAATCCTAAGAATGTTAACCTAACTATGTTTCATGATTTTGATGCATCTTATGTGCTTATGAGAAGCAAATTTGGTTATGTATATGCTAAATATGTTGGGCCACTCCACAAGAGCCCAAAGCCTTGTGTGTGGGTACCCAAATGCCTTGTCACTAACCTCAAAGGACCCAACCAAGCTTGGGTACCTAAAACCAAATCCTAAACTTGTTTTGTAGGCTTACTCCTCTGTCACACCCGGTTTTTCCGAAGAAACAACCAAGTGAATATCACATGTATGCCAGGATCATTTTCTCATACATGTGATGACAAATAGTGAAGCATCATTTATTACAAGCCAGGTGTCGAATATAAATAAGTCTTACATCGCAAATGTCTCAATGGACAATAATACGTTCATCACAAGTAAATAAACTAGCAGCGGAATATTATTCTTGAGGGCTCCATCACAGGCGTTGCCCGGGGGTCTCCATGAACCTAGAAACCTTCTTCGGGTCCAAAGTCTTGGTCATTATACACCACCTCATTATCTTGACCTGAGCAGCAATATAAACCAACAAAATATGCAAGGTTGAGTACCAATGGTACTCAGCAAGTGTGGGAAAGTTATGTCATGCATGGCTATAACAAGGGGAGGTTGAACTCATGGTTAAAGCACTACGCAATTAATACCTATCACCTTAGCTTATTAAGCACCTACATTACTACACAGGTGAAATGGTCCCAATCTCCCAACCCATCATCATAACCAAATAACCATAACATCATTTTCAATGTTAAGCTCCCCGCTTAACATTCTCAACTTCCAAAACCATCATTCCTCTAATCATGAATAAGTCCAAGCCGCTCTTGACCGTGAGCACGGCTGTCATGACAGTTTTGACTCTGCAGAGTTTGTACCACTGTACCCACATGTAGTGATTTCATCCCCCGTTGCCGGGTGGACTAAAAGAACCTCCATTATGCGAGTGGTTACGAACCACATTCACACTTCCCAGGTGTGTAGCCAGGAGATCACTACGAAGCCTTTACAAAGGGATTCCCGACGAGCGTGGGCCCACTGAGGTTTCACCCCTAACAGCATACAAGAGGCTCCAACCCCGCTGCAGTGGCCCCCTCTTGAGCCTTGCGGTTCATATGGTAGTCCAGCTGACACCTATTCCCCGCACCATCCAACACACCCATACTACGCCGGGGATACACCTAATTAATTGGCCAAGCTGCCCCATCTCAGCATGTGGTTGGCACTGTAAAGCCAGGTTACATGCTCCATGAACCGGTCCTTAGGATCCAGGCAAGTACTAAACACAAACCCGATTCTCGTGCACCCAGCACACAGCCAAAACATCCAACTTGCCTTGATCCCTACCTCTACATAACTCATAATATCTTATTCAAGAGTATGGTAAAATAAATTGATGATCTCATATCCCAAATATCCCATTCTAAGCATGGCTAAGCATATGCATAATAATAAATGACATGATAAAATAAATCCCAACCCAAGCTACAAGGAAACAAGGTAATGCAATTCTAGGGAAACTTCCTATCATGGGTTTCATATTTAAATTGATGCAAATAACTCTAGCTACACATCCTAGCATAGGATCAAAGTGGTCAAGGACACTTGCCTCCTTCTTGCTGCTCTTGAAATGGGTAGTCCTGGTCTTGGAAAGGAATAACTTGCTCTTGAGCAGGTTCTACATCATACCATCACACATAGCAAAAGAAAAATAACAACCCATAAGACATAGTTCACACTTCCACTTCATACAAACCACTCATTCATATTTATGAAAGTCATTCACCATTATGTGTGTTGTGGTTACTCTATGTGTGTTGATTTGTGGCTTGCATGCACTTTTAATCATGTGTATATGATTCCTACTTTTGTGTTCACATTTATACTTACATACTACATTTATGAGTTTCCAATTTAAATAAATTCCTTATATTCAACTACTACACCTTTTCACTACCAAATAAGCATGAAAGGTATTTTCCTTCTCCATATGTGTCTTCATAATTTCTAGCAACCCTAAACTGAACTCTTTGGATTTTAGAAACTCCATTTATCATTTACTAGTTGCTATATTTTCAGAATTATTTTCTTATGCATAAATGTGTACTTTATTATGAAAATAGTAAGACACATCATCTAAACAGAATAGGTTATGGTCCTAAATAATTTAATAACATATTTTGACCTTTGCCTCTGATGTAAAGTATTTCACAATTATTTTCCCTATTTTCTAGAACTATTCTTTACTTAAAAATGTGTCCCTAAATGTGAATAATAAATTAAACAGATTCAATTCAGCCCAAAATATGTTTTTATCTCACTCCAAAGTTTTCTAAATACTGAGAAAGTTTTTGATTTAATTATGACAATATGTTTGTCCCACTTTTTAATTTTTGAACACTAGCCACATATTCAATTTCCTAAATTAAATACTAAACAGGGCTAAAAAGGTAAACTCACCCCATTACAGGGTCTATAATATTATTTTCAGAATTTCCAGGGGTCTAGCTACACTTATAAGAGGTGTTTTTCCTAATTTTTATTAAGTCCAGGGGCTAAAACTGATTTTTAAATGAATTTACATGATTTTCTGGAGTTCCAGGGGCTAGATCTGAAGTTTCCGGGGCTAGCTCTTATTTCCCGAGAACCCCAGGGGGTAGCACGTAAGAATTCTAGTCTTTATAACGCGGGGCTGACGTGGACCGTCCGATTTTAAACCGACGGCTGAGATTATAACATCGAACCGGTACGCGGGGATTTAAACCCTACCGTGCGATTTAAAATAAACGGCGCACAAGCGGCCACGTCGCTCTGATCGAGCGCGGGCGGCGCTGCCGGTGGCGCACGGCGGCGGAAAGCGGCGATCTCGCCGGAAACTTTCGGATCCTCGAGAATTCTGCCTAGAACTGTGATCTTATGGCATAGATCGGTAGAGGGGAGGTCGGGGATCTCACCTCGGGGGTTTTCTTGAGCTCGGAGGTCCTGGAAGGTGATCGGCGACGAGGTCCGAGGCAAAACCACGGCGAAGCTCGTCGGTGCTGTGTTTACACCGCAAGTCACCGAGTTTTCTGCACCTGCAAGGTTCCCCGGAGGCGGTGGATCAAGATCAGCGAGTTAGATCGGAGTTTCCGAGCTTAGATCGGCCAGAATTCACCGGAGAAGTCTCGGTTCTCACCGGAGTAAAAATCGGCGATCGCGTGGGAAAAACAGCACGAGGCCGGGGTTTTTATAGACGGGGGAGGGCGGCGGGGTGGTTTAGATCATGTCCGCGTCGGCTACGAACAGAATTCAGCGGGGTTTACGTCGAAATCCCGATCGGTTTCGATTCGGGCGCGGGGGAGTTCGGCGCGGCGCGAGGTAGACGAAGCTCGGGTGGGTCCCGCCTGTCAGCGTGAGAAAGCGCGGGCGCGCGGCTGCCGGCTGGCGCGGGGTAAGTTGGGCCGGCTGGTGGGTTTCGGCCCACTTGCCGGTTTTTTTCTGTTTTCTCTTTTTCTTTCTCCATTTCTTTTCTGATTTGAGTTTAATTTGAATTCCAGTTTGAATTTGAATGTTTGCAAAACATGCAACACGTCCAAAAATTTTTAAATTCCCCTCTTAACATGATTTAGTGTTTTGAATCAAAATTTTGGGGTGTTACAGCTCTACCCCCCTTAAAAGAAATCTCGTCCTCGAGATTGGTATTTCTAAGAAAACAATCCCGGAAATTGTGCCTTGAGCTCATCTTCCCGCTCCCAGGTGGCTTCCTCTTCCGAGTGATGCTTCCACTGCACTTTGCACATCCGGATTCTTTTATTTCTGGTGAGGCGTTCCATTGTCTCCAAAATCTTGTATGGTTGTTCGGCATAAGACAAATCCTCAGCTACGTCCACTTCATTCATGGGTAACACTTCTTCAGGCGTCCTCCAACATTTCTTGAGTTGTGACAGATGGAATACATCGTGCACATCCGATAGATGAGCCGGTAACTCTAGTTGATACGCCACTTCGCCTTTCCTTTCCAAAACTTGAAAGGGTCCGATGTATCGAGGTGACAACTTCCCTTTCACCTTGAACCGACGAAGTCCTCTGATAGGGGACACCTTGAGATAGACATAGTCTCCCACGTTGAAAATGAGTTCTCTTCTTCGTACATCGGCATAGCTCTTTTGGCGTGTCTGTGCTATCCTCAAATTGTTGCGAATTTCCCTCACCTTCGCCTCGGCTTCTTGTAGTACTTCTGGACCAAACACTTTACTTTCCCCTGTTTGGTTCCAAAATAGGGGAGTTCTGCACTTCCTCCCATACAAGGCTTCAAACGGTGACATCTTCATACTAGCTTGATAGCTGTTGTTATAGGAAAACTCCGCATACGTTAAGTTCTTGTCCCAACTCCTATTGTTTTTGAGTGCACATGCCCTTAGCATATCTTCTAGGATCTGATTGGTTCTTTCCGTCTGCCCGTCAGTTTGGGGATGATAGGCAGAGCTGAAGTTCAGATGGGTTCCCATGGTTTCATGCAACTTCTGCCAAAACCTCGAGGTGAACTGTGTCCCTCGGTCCGACACAATCTTCTTGGCACTCCATGGTAACACACGATCCTTGACATGTACAACTCTGCCAATTTGGAGCCGCTGTAGCTTTCTTTCACGGGGATGAAATGAGCTACCTTTGTTAGCCTATCAATGATGACCCATATCGAATCATACCCTGATTGGGTCCTAGGCAATTCCACGATGAAATCCATGCTGATTTCTTCCCATTTCCATTCAGGCACTTTGAGTGGTTGCAATAATCCCGCGGGTCGTTGATGTTCTGCTTTCACCAACTGACATGTGTCACATAGGGCAACATGTTCCGCGACATCTCGCTTCATGCCATACCACCAATACCTGCTCTTGAGGTCCTGGTACATCTTCGTACTCCCAGGATGAATGGAATAGTCGGAATCATGAGCCTCCTTCAAAATTAATTCACGGATCTCCTTTACTTCTGGCACACAGATCCTTTTCCCGTGCCACACCGTACCTTGTTCATCCTCTCTGAAACCTGGAGCTTTATTTTCCTTGATGAGTTGCCTGATTTCCTGTATCTTCTCATCATTCTTTTGGCCCTCGCGTATGTCTCGCTCGAGTGTGGAGTCCACTTCCATGGCGATGGCTTCACCACTATTCACAAGGCATAGATTGAGCCTTATAACCTCGTCCTTCAATTCTGCAGGCATGTCCTTCAAGCTCAACTTATTGACCTGCACTTTCCGACTCAAAGCATCGGCCACGACGTTTGCTTTCCCGGGATGATAGTTGATGCCCACATCAGAGTCATTGATTAGCTCTAACCATCTCCTTTGTCTGAGGTTGAGATCTGGCTGGGTGAAAATGTACTTCAAACTCTTATGATCCATATATATCTCTGTCCTCTTCCCCATCAAATAGTGCCGCCAAATTTTCAACGCATGTACCACTGCGGCTAGTTCTAGGTCATGTGTAGGATAGTTTTTCTCGTGCTTCCGAAGCTGCCGGGATGCATATGCCACGACATGCCCTTCTTGCATGAGAACACATCCCAACCCGTTTCTAGAGGCATCGCAGTACATCGTGAAGTTCTTCTGCATATCTGGCATAACCAACACTGGGGCTGTTGTCAATCTTTTCTTTAGCTCCTGAAAGCTCGTCACGCACTGTGGCGTCCATGTGAATGTGATTCCCTTCTCCAACAGTTTGGTGAGAGGTCTCGAGATCTTGGAGAATCCCTCAATAAACCGTCGATAGTATCCAGCCAATCCCAGGAAGCTTCGAACTTCCCCGACATTCTCAGGGGTCTTCCACTTCTGTATATCCTCGATTTTGGCGGGATCTACGGAGATTCCTCCCTCCGAGATTATATGTCCCAAGAAGGGAACTCTCTTCAGCCAAAACTCACACTTGCTCAGCTTGGCATATAATTGGTGTTCTCTCAGCCTCTGCAACACCAACCTTAGATGTTTCTCATGTTCTTCCTCCTTTTTGGAGAAGACGAGAATGTCATCTATGAAAACCACCACAAATTTGTCCAGATATTCCATGAATACCTTGTTCATGAGGTACATGAAGTATGCTGGGGCATTAGTTAGCCCGAAAGGCATGACAGTGTATTCATACAGTCCATACCGAGATACAAAAGCTGTCTTGGGAATATCAGATTGCCTTATCTTGAGTTGGTGGTATCCCGACCTGAGATCAATTTTCGAGAACACACAAGCTCCCCTCAACTGATCAAACAAGTCTTCAATGCGGGGTAATGGGTACTTGTTTTTGATGGTTACCTCATTCAAAGCACGGTAATCCACGCATAACCTTTGGGTTCCGTCTTTCTTGGGCACAAATATCACCGGAGCTCCCCATGGTGAGGAACTAGGACGAATATACCCCTTCTCCGTCAATTCTCTCAAATGATCCTTGAGCTCTTCTAGCTGCTTGGAGTCCATCCGATAAGGTCTTTTGTATATCGGGGCTGTTCCAGGCACTAGCTCAATTGCAAATTCCACTTCACGATCGGGAGGCATACCTGGCAACTCCTCCGGAAAAACATCTGGATATTCCCTGATGGTCTTGATTTCCTCGACTTTCACCTCAACTTGATTTAATTTAATGTCCCTCCTAGGCTCGTGTATTGTTATGAACTTTACTCTTGTGCCACTAGGGTGAGTTAGTTCCACCGTTCTGGTTGAACCATTAATGATTCCTTTATGTTTGGTCAACCAATCCATACCCAAAATAATATCTATCCCTTGTGAATCTATCACTATGAGGTTAGCAGTAAATACTACCCCATTAATGTCTAGGTTCACTTTGGGACACACTTGTCTTGTCCTTATTTCTCCACCTGGAGAGTTTACGGCTAGCATATGGTTCATTTGTGTTGTTTCTAGGTCATACTTCTTAACAAACCCTTGAGCAATAAACGAGTGGGTAGCACCAGAATCAAACAGCAGGGTTGCAAGGTGTAAATTGGCAGGAAACTTACCAACTACCACGTCAGGTGCATCTTGTGCTTCCTCCATAGTGACGTGGTTCACCCGTCCTCTCATTACATTCTGCTGTTGTGGCTGCGCGGGCTTCTTCTTTGGGCATTTGTGGGCGTAGTGCCCCACTTCTCCGCAGCTAAAACATTGCACCCCAACCTTAGGTGCTTGGCCTTTGTTATCTTGGGGTTGGTTCGGGGGTCCCTGCACTGCTGGTCGAGGTGGATATGCAGGGCGAGGCTGCTGTACAAACTGACGTTGTGGCTGTGCTTGTGCTGCCGGAGGCCTGTAGTTCGGGTTGTACCCTCTTGGTGCTGAGTAGGGTACCGCAGCATGGCTCGTCTGCCCTGTAGGTTGCTGCATCATACGGAGGCGAGTGTTGCTTCCCGAGGCTTGATGTGACCAACCGGCCTTCCTCTTATTCTCATTTTCCAAGGCCTTTAGCTTCCTTTCTACCACAAATGCTCTGTCCACCATCTTTTGGAAACTTTCATACTCATTTGAGGACATTGCACACTGCATCTCTGCAGTAAGTCCTTCCACAAAACAGTCTTGTTTCTGCTCATCAGTCTCTATGTCCCGTGGGGCATAGCGGGATAGTTGAGTAAATTTAGTGAGGTATTCCCTCACCGTCATATTTCCCTGCTGCAGTCCCAAAAACTCTTTCCTCTTGTTTTTGAGTTCACCTCTTGGGATGTAATGGTTGCGGAAGCTACGCTTGAACTCTTCCCAAGTGATGTTCTCAGGGTCATGATGGGCGGCCACGTAGGCGGTCCACCAATCAGCAGCAGGTCCATGCAATTGATGAGAGACAAACAGCACCCTCTCATACCCTTGGCATTGTATGATCCTCATCTTACTTTCAATGGTCTTCAGCCAATCGTCTGCCTCCAGAGTTTCAGCAGCACTTGCAAACTTTGGAGGTTGAGTTCCTAGAAACTCACTCAACCTTGGTTGGCGTGGTGCAGCTTGTGGAGGTGGTACTTGATGCAAGTTGGCCACCACTTGAGTCAAGTTCTGGATGAGCTGATTTTGATTCTCCAGCATTTGGTGGAGAGGATCAACTTCTTCACGGCGACCACCCCTGTCCTGGCCTCCAGAAAGATGAGGGTTGCATGCCTCATCGTTGTTGTTGGCGGGGTTGGCAGCACGTCCTTTTCCTCTTCCGGCCATCTGGCAGAATCAACCAACGTTAATTTGAAAGCATTTAGTATCATCTTACTACTTTCATTTGTTTGTACTTTGAAGTGTTGAGGCTTTGTTATACTTTTACGAGGGTTCATATCTCACACCAAGTAAATGCACTATTATTTCATGTGGGTTCACACACCAAAGCAAAACAATCTGAAGACGAGGCTGTGGACAATTTCTCATGGCTTCCACAACTCACGTCACACACCAAGCATTAACACACCATTAACTTAACTTAACGGCTCGACTATTCGACATCTTGCTAGCTAAGGGAAGGACTCTACACTACTCGTTTTCTTAAGCTGGATCCTCGGGATCTTCCTCATCATTTCGGCTGCCTTCTGACTCTGCTTTGGGTGGGGAGGCTGCTGGTGGAGAAGTGCGACGACGCCTGATCGCTCGGCGATCTGGGAAGTCAGGAGTCCATGTATCATTCACGGTGACACACAGTTCATTCCCTTCTCCTCTTTCTCTCGCCCTTAAGCAGGCTCGCAGCAACGCCTCCGTTTCCTTCAGGGTATCCCGGACATCCTGAAGCTCTTGTTGACACTCCTGCAGTCGAGTGCTGAGCATAGCAGCATCCTCCAAGCACAAGTCCATGTGCTCATGGGAAGTCCCTTGCTGCACTGGTGGGTGCTTGTACTCCGTGGTACCACTCTCACGTTGGAGGACATACATGTACTCAGTTTTGTCCAAGTGGCGACGATAGATGTGGCTCTGGCAGGTGATGGCCTCCCAGGTGACATCTTTCTCCGCATCGACCTGTGTTGCTCGACAAGCTGGAGAGTGGTGAATCTTAAGCAGCTGATTTTCGTGTATAATCCTCATCTCTGAACTCCATTCTTCCCTCTTCTCACGGATGGTCCTGGTGGAGTTATAGTGGATGATTAGCTTGCCCGTATTGCCGGCGGCTTCGAGCATACGCCGAAGACGGCGCAATAAGCCTCCTACTGCCAATCCGTAGGAAAGGTACGTCACCGGACGGCTCTCCTCTCTCTCGGCAAGGGCAACTACGGGAACTTTTCCTCCTGTGGACTTGCGAGCGGTGCGAATCATGCGAACCATCTAAAAACAAAAAGCATTTAAACTTAGGTTAGATAAACTTTTTAAACAAAAATCCTATTTTGAATGAAAATTGGGGTAAGATGAAGAAAGTGACTCCATTAAATAACACTTTTCAACACACACCTTGTAAAATAGTTTTTAAGAAAATAGGGCCCTTAAATACGTCCATTTCTACCTAGGTCCACGTTCCTACGGGCAACCATGGCTCTGATACCACCTCTGTCACACCCGGTTTTTCCGAAGAAACAACCAAGTGAATATCACATGTATGCCAGGATCATTTTCTCATATATGTGATGACAAATAGTGAAGCATCATTTATTACAAGCCAGGTGTCGAATATAAATAAGTCTTACATCGCAAATGTCTCAATGGACAATAATACGTTCATCACAAGTAAATAAACTAGCAGCGGAATATTATTCTTGAGGGCTCCATCACAGGCGTTGCCCAGGGGTCTCCATGAACCTAGAAACCTTCTTCGGGTCCAAAGTCTTGGTCATTATACACCACCTCATTATCTTGACCTGAGCAGCAATATAAACCAACAAAATATGCAAGGTTGAGTACCAATGGTACTCAGCAAGTGTGGGAAAGTTATGTCATGCATGGCTATAACAAGGGGAGGTTGAACTCATGGTTAAAGCACTACGCAATTAATACCTATCACCTTAGCTTATTAAGCACCTACATTACTACACAGGTGAAATGGTCCCAATCTCCCAACCCATCATCATAACCAAATAACCATAACATCATTTTCAATGTTAAGCTCCCCGCTTAACATTCTCAACTTCCAAAACCATCATTCCTCTAATCATGAATAAGTCCAAGCCGCTCTTGACCGTGAGCACGGCTGTCATGACAGTTTTGACTCTGTAGAGTTTGTACCACTGTACCCACATGTAGTGATTTCATCCCCCGTTGCCGGGTGGACTAAAAGAACCTCCATTATGCCAGTGGCTACGAACCACATTCACACTTCCCAGGTGTGTAGCCAGGAGATCACTACGAAGCCTTTACAAAGGGATTCCCGACGAGCGTGGGCCCACTGAGGTTTCACCCCTAACAGCATACAAGAGGCTCCAACCCCGCTGCAGTGGCCCCCTCTTGAGCCTTGCGGTTCATATGGTAGTCCAGCTGACACCTATTCCCCGCACCATCCAACACACCCATACTACGCCGGGGATACACCTAATTAATTGGCCAAGCTGCCCCATCTCAGTATGTGGTTGGCACTGTAAAGCCAGGTTACATGCTCCATGAACCGGTCCTTAGGATCCAGGCAAGTACTAAACACAAACCCGAGTCTCGTGCACCCAGCACACAGCCAAAACATCCAACTTGCCTTGATCCCTACCTCTACATAACTCATAAGATCTCATTCAAGAGTGTGGTAAAATAAACTGATGATCTCATATCCCAAATATCCCATTCTAAGCATGGCTAAGCATATGCATAATAATAAATGACATGATAAAATAAATCCCAACCCAAGCTACAAGGAAACAAGGTAATGCAATTCTAGGGAAACTTCCTATCATGGGTTTCATATTTAAATTGACAATGCAAATAACTCTAGCTACACATCCTAGCATAGGATCAAAGTGGTCAAGGACACTTGCCTCCTTCTTGCTGCTCTTGAAATGGGTAGTTCTGGTCTTGGAAAGGAATAACTTGCTCTTGAGCAGGTTCTACATCATACCATCACACATAGCAAAAGAAAAATAACAACCCATAAGACATAGTTCACACTTCCACTTCATACAAACCACTCATTCATATTTATGAAAGTCATTCACCATTATGTGTGTTGTGGTTACTCTATGTGTGTTGATTTGTGGCTTGCATGCACTTTTAATCATATGTATATGATTCCTACTTTTGTGTTCACATTTATACTTACATACTACATTTATGAGTTTCCAATTTAAATAAATTCCTTATATTCAACTACTACACCTTTTCACTACCAAATAAGCATGAAAGGTATTTTCCTTCTCCATATGTGTCTTCATAATTTCTACCAACCCTAAACTGAACTCTTTGGATTTTAGAAACTCCATTTATCATTTACTAGTTGCTATATTTTCAGATTTATTTTCTTATGCATAAATGTGTACTTTATTATGAAAATAGTAAGACACATCATCTAAACAGAATAGGTTCTGGTCCTAAATAATTTAATAACATATTTTGACATTTGCCTCTGATGTAAAATATTTCACAATTATTTTCCCTATTTTCTAGAACTATTCTTTACTTAAAAATTTGTCCCTAAATGTGAATAATAAATTAAACAGATTCAATTCAGCCCAAAATATGTTTTTATCTCACTCCAAAGTTTTCTAAATACTGAGAAAGTTTTTGATTTAATTATGACAATATGTTTGTCCCACTTTTTAATTTTTGAACACTAGCCACATATTCAATTTCCTAAATTAAATACTAAACAGGGCTAAAAAGGTAAACTCACCCCATTACGGGGTCTATAATATTTTTTTCAGAATTTCCAGGGGTCTAGCTACACTTATCAGAGGTGTTTTTCCTAATTTTTATTAAGTCCAGGGGCTAAAATTGATTTTTAAATGAATTTACATGATTTTCTGGAGTTCCAGGGGCTAGATCTGAAGTTTCCGGGGCTAGCTCTTATTTCCCGAGAACCCCAGGGGGTAGCACGTAAGAATTCCAGTCTTTATAACGCGGGGCTGACGTGGACCGTCCGATTTTAAACCGACGGCTGAGATTATAACATCGAACCGGTACGCGGGGATTTAAACCCTACCGTGCGATTTAAAATAAACGGCGCACAAGCGGCCACGTCGCTCTGATCGAGCGTGGGCGGCGCTGCCGGCGGCGCACGGCGGCGGAAAGCGGCGATCTCGCCGGAAACTTTCGGATCCTCGAGAATTCTGCCTAGAACTGTGATCTTATGGCATAGATCGGTAGAGGGGAGGTCGGGGATCTCACCTTGGGGGTTTTCTTGAGCTCGGAGGTCCTGGAAGGTGATCGGCGACGAGGTCCGAGGCAAAACCACGGCGAAGCTCGTCGGTGCTGTGTTTACACCGCAAGTCACCGAGTTTTCTGCACCTGCAAGGTTCCCCGGAGGCGGTGGATCAAGATCAGCGAGTTAGATCGGAGTTTCCGAGCTTAGATCGGCCAGAATTCACCGGAGAAGTCTCGGTTCTCACCGGAGTAAAAATCGGCGATTGCGTGGGAAAAACAGAACGAGGCCGGGGTTTTTATAGACGGGGGAGGGCGGTGGGGTGGTTTAGATCATGTCCGCGTCGGCTACGAACAGAATTCAGCGGGGTTTACGTCGAAATCCCGATCGGTTTCGATTCGGGCGCGGGGGAGTTCGGCGCGGCGCGAGGTAGACGAAGCTCGGGTGGGTCCCGCCTGTCAGCGTGAGAAAGCGCGGGCGCGCGGCTGCGGGCTGGCGCGGGGTAAGTTGGGCCGGCTGGTGGGTTTCGGCCCACTGGCCGGTTTTTTTCTGTTTTCTCTTTTTCTTTTTCCATTTCTTTTCTGATTTGAGTTTAATTTGAATTCCAGTTTGAATTTGAATGTTTGCAAAACATGAAACACGTCCAAAAATTTTTAAATTCTCCTCTTAACATGATTTAGTGTTTTGAATCAAAATTTTGGGGTGTTACATCCTCTGATGGTACAAAATGGGTGCTAGATAGTGGATGCACTAACCATATGACCGGAGCGAGAAGAACATTTGTGGAGTATGAAGAAAACAATGATCCAAGTCAAGGTATCTACTTTGGCGACAACAGCCAAGGGAAGGTACTAGGTATGGGTAAAATCTCTATTTCTCCACAACACACCATTTCTCATGTTATGCATGTTGAATCACTAGACTACAATCTTTTATCCATATCTCAATTGTGTGCAAAAGGTTATAATTGCTTATTCACTAATGAAGGCGTGATTGTCACTAGAAGAATTGATAACTCAATTGCCTTCAAGGGTGTGCTCGAGGGAAAGCTTTATCTCGTGGACTTGACTACGGATAAAACTCAACTTGACACAAGCTTGATGGCAAAGACCAACATGGGATGGTTGTGGCACCGTAGGCTAGCCCATGTTAGTATGAGAAATCTTCAAAAACATCTAAAAGGCAATCACGTCCGAGGTCTTAAGAATGTTGTTTTTGAGAAAGATAGGCCTTGTAGCGTGTGCCAAGCCGGGAAATAAGTCAGAGCAGTTCATCCGGCCAAGAATGTGATGACGACAACGAGACCGTTGGAGATACTACACATCGACGTTTTCGGTCCCATTGCTTACATAAGCATTGGTGGTAACAAATATGGTTTAGTTATTGTTGATGATTTTCCCCGCTTCATTTGGGTGTTTTTCTTGCATGACAAAGGTGAAACTCAAGGAGTCCTCAAGAGTTCCTTGAGGAGAGTTCAAAATGAGTTCTCCTTGAGAATCAAGAAGATAAGAAGCGACAACGGCACCAAATTCAAGAACACCCAAGTAGAAGAGTACTTGGACTAGGAGGGCATCAAGCATGAGTTTTCGGCACCCTACTCACCCGAACAAAATGGGGTGGCTGAAAGGAAGTAACGGGCTCTATTAGAGATGCCAAGAACCATGCTTGATGAATACAAGACATACGATCGGTTTTGGGCGGAAGTGGTCAACACCGCTTGCCACGCCACAAACCGCATCTACCTCTATCGCCTATTGAAGAAGACTTCAGACGAACTTCTAACGGGTAACAAACCCAATATCTACTACTTTAGAGTATTTGGTAGTAAGTGTTACATTCTTAACAAGAAGCCTCAAATTTTGAGGTTCGCTTCAAAATCCGATGAAGGTTTCTTGCTTGGCTATGATTCAAACACCTACGCCTATCGTGTATTCAACGAAACCTCCAGTTGTGTTGAAATTGTACGTGACGTGGTGTTTGATGAAACTAATGGCTCCCAAGTGGAGCAAGTTGATCAATGTGTGCTAGATGAAGAAGAGGGACCATGTATGGCGTTGAGAAGGATGGCACTTGGTGATATACGACCACAAGAGCAACAAGGCCCAAGCGACCCATCCTCATCACAAGAGATGCCCCAAGCACAAGATCAAGCCCAAGTTCCCCAAGATCAAGAACCAGATCAAGATCATCATGATTAAGACATTGAAGATCAAAATGGTGGCAATGATCAAGGGGGAGATGAAGATGAAGAAGGATATGAAGAAGTTGACTCAAGATGAAGTGTACCACACCCAAGAGTCCAACAATGTGTTCAACGGGATCATCCTGTTGACAACGTACTTGGAGACATCTCCAAGGGGGTAATGACTCACTCTCGTATGGCTAATTTTTGTGCTCACTACTCCTTTGTGTATTCTTTGGAGCCATTTAAGGTTGAAGATGCCCTATGAGATCCGGATTGGGTGATGGCCATGCAAGAGGAGCTCAACAACTTCAAAAGAAACAAAGTGTGGGAGCTTGTGAAGAGACCTAATGCCAACATGGTAGGCACCAAGTGGGTCTTCCGCAACAAGCAAGATGAGCATGGCATGGTAAGAAGAAACAAAGCTACACTTGTGGCCAAGAGGTACTCACAAGTCAAAGGTTTGGATTTCGACGAAACTTTTGCTCCCATAGCTAGGCTTGAATCCATTCGCATATTATTAGCCTAGCAGGTGGCAGAGCATGTGCTCTCTTGCCTTCGGAGCTGCGACCCTAGCATCTCCTTGGAACCTATGGCACAGGGCCACAGTGCAGAGCTGTCGGGGGTGGCCAGTCTGGCGTGGAGGTGGTCGCCCAATTTGTAGCTGCTAGGTTCCATCACGGGTAGCTTCTAGGTCTCCTGCTTGCCTTGTATCCTCCTCTTGTATGCCGGAGTTCTGCCTTGAATAAAGTCTTTTTGCTTCAAGTCTGTGTGTCTTGAATTGTTGGTGTAGACCTTGGACCCTTGGCAGCGCAATGGTTCGGAATGACTTAGTTGAAGTGGATATCTCTTTACCAATGTCATGAGCTTGTTCCTCTAGGTCCTTAGCAGCGTAAGGGCCCAAAGTGCTCCGACAGTGCGGCTAACACGTCCTCCCGAGTCCTTGGCAGCGCAAGGTCCCGAGGGAACCTCGACCAGTGTCTTCAGCTTGTCGTAGCCGGAGCTCCAAGTCCTCCGCTTGCTGCTGCAGTGGTCTAACGTCCTGCCCGCGTCGTTCACCGTGATGGCCCCCTGGTAGGTGTGGCCCTTGAGTTTGGGCGCACCTACGAAGTAGATTGGCTGAGGCAGGACGTCAGCATCGGACCTTCTCGGAGGACCGAGACGCCAAGGACCTGTTTGAACCTGCAAACAAGGTAGAGAAAAGGAGTAGTCATGCTCTCTGGCCACTCTTTCCTGTTGTTAGTTTTGCTGCGGCTTACAGTCCTTAGCTGAGCTACGGGGCTTGGGTAATTCGATGTGGGTCATCTAGGCTATGGTTAAGGCCTTGCCCAGGGGTATGAGCCGTCCAATTCCCCAGTACTGAGTTGTAGCGCTGGAGAGATAGAGTGTGCATGCTTAGGGTACGTAACTAGGCTAAGCTGGCTACACACCCTGGATCCCCCGCTGGCGTAAGCTTTTCATGGGAGGGACCATTTGGCACCATAGGGCCCAAAGGCAATGAGACAACCAAAGGATCCCAAGTTATGGTTAAATCTTTACTCAAGTGTATGGGCCGTCTGGTTCCCCGGTACTAAGCTATAGCGCAAGGGAGGCACAGTGTGCATGCTTAGGGTATGGAACCAGGCTAAGCAGGCTACATACCCTGGACCTCCCGCTCGCGTAATCCTTTCAGAGGAGGGACCATTCGACGACGTAGGGCCCCCGAGCAATGAGTCAACCACAACACCCCGAGTACACCACAGGTACCTCAAGCAGACCCGCTCGTAAAAGGATAGAACAACCCCTACTAAGGATGGGCACAGGAAAAAGTTATTGGCCACACGGCCGGAGCAGTATGAAAAGAAAGCATGAAAAAGAAATGGGGCAATGTCTGGGGTCCGATTACTTTTTTGTCCGTAGGTGTGTACCTACCAGCCCCCAAGTACTCAGTTGTAGCGCAGGGGAGGCAGTGCGGTAGGCTTAGGGTACGGAACCAGGCTAAGCATGTTGCGCGTCCTGGACCTCCCACAGGCGTTAACCTTTCAGCGATGAGACCTTCCGGTGCTACTAGACTTAGGACAAGTATGTAGGACAGGCTCCGGACATGCTATTTACAGTTGATATGTATGAGTGAGCACAAACTGTAAAGGGGAAGTACGCAGGGTAAAACAAAATTTTCTCATTTCAGGCTTCCTTCATAGGAGGAAACAGGTCGTACAAGAAGGCAGTGACCCATTCCAGATGACAAGAGTAGCAGCCAGAGCTTAGCTGTTCTAAGTGCTGTTCCTAGACACTATGAAACCCTTACAGAGGAAAAAGAACCCTACCGCCGCGCTAAGGATAGAACTTACGGAGGTGTTCTATGTTCCATGGATTGGGTAGAGGTACTCCATCCTCCATGGCTAGGCAGACGCACCCGGGCAGCATACTTGTGTCACTCAGAAGGGACCCTCCCAGCTGGGGGAGAGTTTGTTCACCCCTTCTCGAGAAAGTATTCGCCGAAGCACCAGGTCGCCCACCTCGAACTGTCTACTTTGCACGAACTGTTGTTGAAAGTGCATCTAGGCTAAATCCCCGTGGGTTTTGATGATTAATGACGACTCTTAAGGGACCAATGAGCATTACAAGTGTAAGTACAGGTGATTAAGGAATCAACGGAGATGGACGCACACAAAAAGGGAAAAGAGAAGAAAAAGGCAAACTTACAAGAAGAGTAGAATTTAGGGATTTAAATTCTCTTGTGTTGAGTTTAGCCTTTTAAGTATGAGTATGGTCATAGAGTCAAAGTGTTGAGAATCATCTAAGAGCTCTTAGTCCAAGTCTAGGATGAGTGGAGTGAAGATTTGAGACAACCCTGAGAATAGGGCCGGACTTGTCCGGGCAGGAAGGTCGGACTAGTCCGAAACATTGGACTAATCCGATGTAGGACGGACCAAGAGGTTTTGTGAGAGTTTGGACTTGTCCGTTTGGGGACGGACTAGTCCGTTGAGAGTGTGTCTAAGCTCTTTAGGAGCTAAGTCCTAAAGGAACGGACTAGTCCAGCCTTGAGGCCGGACTAGTCCGCGGGCTCAGACTAGTTCGTTTCCAACCGGAACAAGAGGTTTTGTGTTAGATCGGACTAGTCCTCTGTGAGTCAGACTAGTCCGTTTGAAACTTGGAAATAGCTGCAGGGACTAAGTCCTGGATGGCCGGACTTGTCCGCCCCTTGAGGCCGGACTAGTCCGGTGAACCAGACTTGTCCGTTCTCAACCGGAACAATTGTTTCTATGTGAGATCAGACTAGTCCGTTGTGGATCGGACTAGTCCATAGTGTTGTGATCATTTGAATTCAAAAGTAGGTGGGTGACCATTTAGTTGGTAGGATATGACCATTTAGTAGGTGAAGAGTGATGTCACCGGCCCCCGCAGGCCGGACTAGTCCGGACCTTTTCTGGTGGCAACGGCTAGCTCCCGAGACCTCTATAAAAAGGGGATGCCCGGACCTCAAAGCAAGTGACAAAAACCCTAACACCGAAATAGCCTTCCTAGAGCTTTTCTAGCCCCTACTCTTCAATTCTTGGAGCCATAAGAGTGATTCTTGAGGGTTTGGGAGTTTTGGAAAGAGGAGAAAAAGGGGAGTGAGCAGCATTGAGCTCTTGGTTGATTCTCTCGCACTAAGTGGGCGATGTGTTGTTAAGGGTGCTGATTTGTAAGTGCTTTGATCTAAAATCTTGTGGGAGCCTCAAGTTGTGAGTCGCCCCACGAATTGTTGTGAAGTTTTTGTGATCTAGTGGAAGAACAAGCCAACCTTTGTGGTGGCTTGGTGAGGAAAAGGTTGAGAGAAATTTGGTCCTTTGTGGACTCCTCAACGTGGACGTAGGCTTCTTTGTGAAGCTGAACCACGGGATAAATCGTGTGTTCTCTTTCTTGAGTAAAATTTCTCTGTGACCGAACTAGTTCGCCCTCGGAAACGGACTAGTCCGCACTCTGTGAACTGATCAGTTTTATTAAGCCGTATTTCAGATTTTCCACCTATTCATCCCCCCTCTAGGCAACTTTCAATTGGTATCAGGGCCAAATTCTCTTAAAAGCTTAACCGCTTGGAGAGGAGATGGGGGAAAATGGCAAGAAGGACTTACCACCAGTCGACACCATCAGCGCCGGCGAGAATAGCACCCATGGCAATGAAGGTCCTAAGTTCTCGCCCCACAAGGCTGTCAACTCAAACAAGGACATGCCAAGGTTCCGTCCCATCGACTTGGAGACCGATGATGAAGATGAAGAAGTGAAGCGCCTTGCAGATCTTCTTCAAAGAGCAAAAGATGAAGCTAGAAGGAGGAGGAGACTTGAGAAAGAAAAGAAACTCAAGAAGCCCGAAGAGGACTACACTCAATATCCTTTCAATTATGAGCGCTTAAATTCGCACACAAATTATTTATCTATTCCCTTGGGAAAACCTCCACATTTTGAAGGCGCCAACTATACAATGTGGAAACACAACATGAAATTGCACCTCATTTCTCTTAACCCTACACTTTGGCACATTGTTTGTACAGGTGTAGATATCCCTGTGGATGATGAAGAGCTTACACCGGAGCAAGAACAACTCATCCACCACAATGCTCAAGTGGCAACCGTGCTCAACTATTCCTTAAGCCAAGAAGAATTCAACAAGGTGGATGGGTTGGAACAAGCCAAAGAAATATGGGATACACTCAAAATTATGCATGAAGGCAACCGCTTTGTCCGAGAAGCAAAGATTGAGATGATTGAGGGGGAGCTTGGAATATTTGCCATGGAAGATGATGAGACCCCTCAAGAGATGTACAACCGACTCAAGACTCTCATTAACAAGAGTCGAGCGTACGGTTGTAAGAAGTGGACAGATCATGAAGTAGTTAAAAGGATGATAAGAGCCTTCATGCCTCGTAATGTGACACTTTGCACCCTCATCTTAGAGAGTCCAAACTTCCACAAAATGACTTCGGATGAAGTGTCTGGTAAAATTATCAACCACAAGATGATGGAGATGGAAGCACGCCACGTCAACGACCTTGCCAAGGTTACATCCACCAAGAAAAAGGGAATTGCTCTCAAAGCATCACCCAAGGCTAAGAGTAAAGAGGTACAAGCCTCAAGTGATGATGAAGAAAGTGAAGAAGAAAGCACTGATATGGATGATGAGGAGTTGGTCTTCTTCATGAAGAGATTCAAAAGAATGATGAAGAAAAGAAAAGCACCAAACTATGAGAGCAGGGGCAAGGACAAAAGCAAGTCAAAAACCAAGAAATCTTGCTACAATTGCGGCGAGTATGGGCATTACATCGTTAATTGCCCATACGAAAGGGAATAGGACAAGAAGAAGAGGAACAAGGATGAAAAGTCGCAAGAGAAGAGGATATTCAAGAAGAAGAAGGCACATGGACACGCTCATGTTGGCAAACAGTGGGATTCCAATGACGAGTCCTCCTCAGATGATGAAGTGGAAGTAGCAACCGTCGCCATCAAGAAGCCAACAAGGAAGAAGACTCTCCTGCCTAACAAGGGAGAGTGGAATAGCTCAAACCACACATATCTCATGGCAAAGGAGGGAAAGCGAAAGGTAAAAACTAAACTTTCCCTGCATTCTATTAAAGGTGAAGATTTTGATAGTGATAGTGAAAATGAATATATGTTTGAAGGATTGAGTAAAAATGTCCTAATTAAAATTAAAATGCTCTCCAGTGAAATTTTAGATAAGGAGGAACTTCTTGAGAGACAGGATGACTTTCTTATCAAAGAGAAGCAAAAGAATCTTGACCTTGAGAAGCTCCTCGAGCTTGAGAAGGAGAAGAACATGGCGCTTGAACTTGAACTTGTGAAATGCAAGGAGACCTCCTCATGTCTCAAGAGTTCGAATGTTGTGCTCCAAGATGAGCTTGTGAGTTTGAACAAAGCTCACAAGAATCTTGAAGCACAACTCGCAACTCTCAAGTTGAGTGTTATCTCTTCTGCCTCAACAAGCCCAAACTTGTCAAATTTAGAGTCAAACACTAAAATGTCACACCCGGTTTCTCCGAAGAACAACCGAGTGAATATCACATGTATGCCAGGATCATTTTCTCATACATGTGATGACAAATAGTGAAGCATCATTTATTACAAGCCAGGTGTCGAATATAAATAAGTCTTACAAAGTATATGTCTCGATGGACGATAAATAGTTCATCACAAATAAATAAACTAGCAGCGGAATATTATTCTTGTGGGCTCCATTACAGGCGTTGCCCGGGGGTCTCCATGAACCTAGAAACCTTCTTCGGGTCCAAAGTCTTGGTCATTATACACCACCTCATTATCTTGACCTGAGCAGCAATATAAACCAACAAAATATGCAAGGTTGAGTACCAATGGTACTCAGCAAGTGTGGGAAAATTATATCATGCATGGCTAGAACAAGGGGAGGTTGAACTCATGGTTAAAGCACTACGCAATTAATACCTACCACCTTAGCTTATTAAGCACCTACATTACTACACAGGTGAAATGGTCCCAAACTCCCATCCCATCATCATAATCAAATAACCATAACATCATTTCCAATGTTAAGCTCCCCGCTTAACATCCTTAACTTCCAAAACCATCACTCCTCTAATCATGAATAAGTCCAAGCCGCTCTTGACCGTGAGCACGGCTGTCATGACAGTTTTGACTCTGCAGAGTTTGTACCACTGTACCCACATGTAGTGATTTCATCCCCCGTTGCCGGGTGGACTAAAAGAATCTCCATTATGCCAGTGGCTACGAACCACATTCACACTTCCCATGTGTGTAGCCAGAAGATCACTACGAAGCCTTTACAAAGGGATTCCCGACGAGCGTGGGCCCACTGAGGATTCACCCCTAACAGCATACAAGAGGCTCCAACCCCGTTGCAGTGGCCCGCTCTTGAGCCTTGCGGTTCATATGGTAGTCCAGATGACACCTATTCCCCGCACCATCCAACACACCCATACTACGCCGGGGATACACCTAATTAATTGGCCAAGCTGCCCCATCTCAGCATGTGGTTGGCACGGTAAAGCCAGGTTACATGCTCCATGAACCGGTCCTTAGGATCCAGGCAAGTACTAAACACAAACCCGAGTCTCATTGTAACACCCCAAAAATATTGTTAAGACTCTAAATCATGTAAAGAGGGGAATTTAAAAATTTTTGGACGTGTTGCATGTTTTGCAAAAATTCAAATTCAAACTGGAATTCAAATTAAACTCAAATCAGAAAAGAAATAGAAAAAGAATAAAAGAAAACAGAAAAAAACCGGCCAGTGGGCCGCAACCCACCAGCCGGCCCAACCATAACCCGCGCCAGCCCGCAGCCGCGCGCGCCACTTTCCTCCCACTGACAGGCGGGGCCCGCTAGTTCTTCGTCTACCTCGTGCCAGCGCCGGACTCCCTCACCCGAATCAAAAACCGATCGGGAATTCTCGCGTATCCCAGCCGAATTCCGTTCGGGAGCGACGCAAACTCGATCTAAACCACCCCGCCGCCCTCCCCCGTCTATAAAAACCCCGGCCTCGTTCTGTTTTTCCCACGCGATCCGCCGATTTTTCTCCGGTGAGAACCCGAGCCTTCTCCGGCGAATTCTGGCCGATCTAAGCTCGGAAATTCCGATCTAACTCGCTGGTCTTGATCCATCGCCTCCGGGGAACCTTACAGGTGCAGAAAACTCGGTGACTTGCGGTGTAAACACAGCGCCGACGAGCCTCGCCGTGAATTCACCTTGGACCTCATCGCCGATCACCTTCCAGGACCTCCGAGCTCAAGAAAACCCCCGAGGTGAGATCCCCGACCTCTCCTCCACCGATCTATGCCATAAGATCACAGTTCTAGGAAGAATTCTCGAAGATCCGAAAGTCTCCAGCGAGATCGCCGCTTTCCGCCGCCGTGCGCCGCCGGCAGCGCCGCCCGCGCTCGATCGGAGCGACGTGGCCGCTTGTGCGCCGTTTATTTTAAATCGCGCGGTAGGGTTTAAATCCCCTCGTACCGGTTCGACGTTATAATCTCAGCCGTCGGTTTAAAATCGGACGGTCCACGTCAGCCCCGCGTTATAAAGACTGGAAATCTTACGTGCTACCCCCTGGGGTTCTTGAGAAATAAGAGCTAGCCCCGGAAACTTCTGATCTAGCCCCTAGAACTTCAGAAAATCATGTAAATTCATTTAAAAATCAGTTTTAGCCCCTGGACTTAATAAAAATTAGGAAAAACTCTTCTGTTATGTATAGCTAGACCCCTGAAAATTGTTAAAATAATATTATAGACCCTGTAGTGAGGTGAGTTTACCTTTTTAGCCCTGTTTAATATTTAATTTAGGAAATTGAATATGTGGCTAGTGTTTAAAATTTAAAAAGTGGGACAAACATATTGTCAAAATTAAACTAAAAACTTTCTCAGTATTTAGAAAACTTTGGAGTGAGATAAAAATATATTTTGGGCTGAAATGAATCTGTTTAATTTATTATTCACATTTAGGGACACATTTTTAAGTAAAGAATAGTTCTGGAAAATAGGGAAAATAATTGTAAAATAGTTTACATCAGAGGAAAAGGTCAAAAATATATTAGTAAATATTTTAGATCAGAACCTATTCTGTTTAGATGATGTGTCTTGTTATTTTCATAATAAAGTTCACATTTAGGCATAGGAAATAAATCTGAAAATATAGCAACTAGTAAATGATAAATGGAGTTCCAAAATCCAAAGAATTCAGTTTAGGGTTGGTAGAAATTATGAAGACACATATGGAGAAGGAAAAAACCTTTCATGCATACTTGGTAGCAAAAAGGTGTAGTAATTGAATATAAGGAATTTATTTAAATTGGAAACTCATATATATAGTATTTAAGTATAAATGTGAACACAAAAGTAGGAATCGTATACATATGATTAAAAGTGCATGAATCAACACACATAGAGTAACCACAACACATATAATGGTGAATGACTTTCATAAATGTGAATGTGTGGTTTGTATGAAGTGGAAGTGTGAACTATGTCTTATAGATTGTTGTTTTTCTTTTGCTATGTGTGATGGTATGATGTAGAACCTGCTCAAGAGCAAGTTATTCCTTTCCAAGATCAGGACTACCCATTTCAAGAGCAGCAGGAAGGAGGCAAGTGTCCTTGACCACTTTGATCCTATACTAGGATGTGTAGATAGAATTATTTGCATTGTCAATTGAAAATATGAAACCCATGCTAGGAAGTTTCCCTAGAATTGCATTACCTTGTTTCCTTGTAGCTTGGGTTGGATTTATTTTATCATGTCATTTATTGTTATGCATATGCTTAGCCATGCTTAGAATGGGATATTTGGGATATGAGATCATCAGTTTATTTTACCATACTCTTGAATGAGATATTGTGAGTTATGTAGAGGTAGGGATCAAGGCAAGTTGGATGTTTTGGTTGTGTGCTGGGTGCACGAGACTCGGGTTTGTGTTTAGTACTTGTCTGGATCCTAAGGACCGGTTCATGGAGCATGTAACCTGGCTTTATAGTGCCAACCACATGCTGAGATGGGGCAGCTTGGCCAATTAATTAGGTGTATCCCCAGCGTAGTATGGGTGTGTTGGATGGTGCGGGGAATAGGTGTCAGCTGGACTATCTTATAAACCGCAAGGCTCAAGAGGGGGCCACTACAGCGGGGTTGGAGCCTCTTGTATGCTGTTAGGGGTGAAACCTCAGTGGGCCCACGCTCGTCGGGAATCCCTTTGTAAAGGCTTCGTAGTGATCTCCTGGCTACACACCTGGGAAGTGTGAATGTGGTTCGTGGCCACTGGCATAATGGAGGTTCTTTTGGTCCACCCGGCAACGGGGGATGAAATCACTACATGTGGGTACAGTGGTGCAAACTCTGCAGAGTCAAAACTGTCATGACAGCCGTGCTCACGGTCAAGAGCGGCTTGGACTTATTCATGATTAGAGGAGTGATGGTTTTGGAAGTTGTGGATGTTAAGCGGGGAGCTTAACATTGGAAATGATGTTATGGTTATTGGATTATGATGATGGGATGGGAGATTGGGACCATTTCACCTGTGTAGTAATGTAGGTGCTTAATAAGCTAAGGTGATAGGTATTAATTGCGTAGTGCTTTAACCATGAGTTCAACCTCTCCTTGTTCTAGCCATGCATGATATAATTTTCCCACACTTGCTGAGTACCATTGGTACTCAACCTTGCATATTTTGTTGGTTTATATTGCTGCTCAGGTCAAGATAATGAGGTGGTGTATAATGACCAAGACTTTGGACCCGAAGAAGGTTTCTAGGTTCATGGAGACCCCCGGGCAACGCCTGTGACGGAGCCCTCAAGAATAATATTCCACTGCTAGTTTATTTACTTGTGATGAACTTATTATTGTCCATCGAGACATTTGCTATGTAAGACTTATTTATATTCGACACCTGGCTTGTAATAAATGATGCTTCACTATTTGTCATCACATGTATGAGAAAATGATCCTGGCATACATGTGATATTCACTTGGTTGTTCTTTGGAAAAACTGGGTGTGACAGAGGTGGTATCAGAGTCAAGGTTGCCCGTAGGAACGTGGACCTAGGTAGAAATGGACGTATTCAAGGGCCTTATTTTCTTAAAAACTATTTTTACAAGGTGTGTGTTGAAAAGTGTTATTTAATGAGTCACTTTCTTCATCTTACCCCAATTTTCATTCAAAATAGGATTTTTCTTTAAGAGTTTATCCAACCTAAGTTTAAATGCTTTTTGTTTTAGATGGTTCGCATGATTCGCACCGCTCGCAAGTCCACAGGAGGGAGAGTTCCCGTAGTTGCCCTTGCCCAAAGAGAGGAGAGCCGTCCGATGATGTACCTTTCCTACGGATTGGCAGTAGGAGGCTTGTTGCGCCGTCTTCGACGTATGCTCGAAGCCGCCGGCAATACGGGCAAGCTAATCATCCACTATAACTCCACCAGGACCATCCTTGAGAAGAGGGAAGAATGGAGTTCAGAGATGAGGATTATACACGAAAATCAGCTGCTTAAGATCCACCGCTCTCCAGCCTGTAGAGCGACACAAGTCGATGCGGAGAAGGATGTCACCTGGGAGGCCATCACCTGCCAGAGTCACATCTATCGTCGCCACCTGGACAGGACTGAGTACATGTATGTCCTCCAGCGTGAGAGTGGTACCACGGAGTACAAGTACCCGCCAGTGCAGCAAGGGACTTCCCATGAGCACATGGACTTGTGCTTGGAGGATGCTGCTATGCTCAGCACTCGACTGCAGGAGTGTCAGCAAGAGCTTCAGGATGTTCGGGACACCCTGAAGGAAACGGAGGCATTACTGCGAGCCTGCTTGAGGGCGAGAGAAAGAGGAGATGGGAATGAACTGTGTGTCACCGTGAATGATACATGGACTCCTGACTCCCCAGATCGCCGAGCGATCAGGCGTCGTCGCACTTCTCCACCAGCAGCCTCCCCACCCAAAGCAGAGTCAGAAGGCAGCCGAAATGATGAGGAAGATCCCGAGGAGCCAGCTCAAGAAAACGAGTAGTGTAGAGTCCTTCCCTTAGTTAGCAAGAGGTCAAATAGTCGAGTCGTTGCGTTAAGTTAATGGTGTGTTAATGCTTGGTGTGTGACGTGAGTTGTGGAAGCCATGAGCAATTGTCCACAGCCTCATCTTTAGATTGTTTTGCTTTGGTGTGTGAACCCACATGAAATAATATTGCATTTATTTTTGTGTGAGAAATGAACCCTCAGAAAAGTATAACAAAGTCTCAACACTTCAAACTATAAACAAATGAAAGTAGTAAGATGATACTAAATGCTTTCAAATTAACATTGGTTGATTCTGCCAGATGGCTGGAAGAGGAAAAGGACGCGCTGCCAACCCCGCCAACAACAACGATGAGGCATGCAACCCTCATCTTTCTGGAGACCAGGACCGGGTGGTCGCCGTGAAGGAGTTGATCCCCTCCACCAAATGCTGGAGAATCAGAATCAGCTCATCCAGAACTTGACTCAAGTGGTGGCCAACTTGCATCAAGTTCCACCTCCACAAGCTGCACCACGCCATCCAAGGTTGAGTGAGTTTCTAGGAACTCAACCTCCAAAGTTTGCAAGTGTTGCTGAACCTCTGGCGGCAGATGATTGGCTAAAGACCATTGAAAGCAAGATGAGTATCATCCAATGCCAAGGGTATGAGAGGGTGCTGTTTGCCTCTCATCAATTGCATGGACCTGCTGCTGATTGGTGGACCGCCTACGTGGCTGCCCATCATGACCCTGAGAACATCACTTGGGAAGAGTTCAAGCATAGCTTCCGCAACCATTACATCCCAAGAGGTGAACTCAAAAACAAGAGGAAGGAGTTCTTGGGACTGCAGCAGGGAAACATGACGGTGAGGGAATACCTCACTAAATTTACTCAACTATCCCGTTATGCCCCACGGGACATAGAGACTGATGAGCAGAAACAAGATTGTTTCGTGGAGGGACTTACCGCAGAAATGCAGTGTGCAATGTCCTCAAATGAGTATGAGAGTTTCCAAAAGATGGTGGATAGAGCGTTTGTGGTAGAAAGGAAGCTGAAGGCCTTGGAAAATGAGAATAAGAGGAAGGCCGGGTGGTCACATCAGGCCTCAGGGAGCAACACCCGCCCACGTCTGATGCAGCAACCTACAGGGCAGACGAACCGTGCTGCGGTACCCTACTCAGCACCAAGAGGGTACAACCCGAACTACAGGCCTCCCGCAGCACCAATACAGCTACAACGTCAGTTCGTACAGCAGCCTCCCCCTGCATATCCACCTCGACCAGCAGTACAGGGACCTCCAAACCAACCCCAAGACAACAAAGGCCAGGCACCTAAGGTTGGGGTGCAATGTTTTAGCTGCGGTGAAGTGGGGCACTACGCCCATAAATGCCCAAAGAAGAAGCCCGCACAGCCACAACAGCAGAAGGTGATGCGAGGACGGGTGAACCACGTCACTATGGAGGAAGCACAAGAGGCACCCGACGTGGTAGTTGGTAAGTTTCCTGCCAATTTACACCTTGCAACCCTGCTGTTTGATTCTGGTGCTACCCACTCGTTCATTGCTCAAGGGTTTGTTAAGAAGCATGACCTAGCAACAACACAAATGAACCATATGCTAGCCGTAAACTCTCCAGGTGGAGAAATAAGGACAAGACAAGTGTGTTCCAAGGTGAATCTAGACATTAATGGTGTAGTGTTTACTGCTAACCTCATAGTGATAGATTCCCAAGGGATCGATATTATTTTGGGCATGGATTGGTTGACCAAACATAAGGGAATCATTCATTGTTCGACCAGAACGGTGGAACTAACTCACCCTAGTGGCACAAGAGTAAAGTTCATAACAATACACGAGCCTAGGAGGGACATTAAATTAAATCAAGTTGAGGTGAAAGTTGAGGAAATCAGGACCATCAGGGAATATCCAGATGTTTTTCCGGAGGAGTTGCCAGGTATGCCTCCCGATCGTGAAGTAGAATTCGCAATTGAGCTAGTACCTGGAACAGCCCCGATTTACAAAAGACCTTATTGGATGGACTCCAAGCAGCTAGAAGAGCTCAAGGATCATTTGAGAGAATTGACGGAGAAGGGGTATATTCGCCCTAGTTCCTCACCATGGGGAGCTCCGGTGATATTTGTGCCCAAGAAGGACGGAACCCAAAGGTTATGCGTGGATTACCGTGCCTTGAATGAGGTAACCATCAAGAACAAGTACCCATTACCCCGCATTGAAGACTTGTTTGATCAGTTGAGGGGAGCTTGTGTGTTCTCAAAAATTGATCTCAGGTCGGGATATCACCAACTCAAGATAAGGCAATCTGATATTCCCAAGACAGCTTTCGTATCTCGGTACGGACTGTATGAATACACTGTCATGCCTTTCGGGCTAACTAATGCCCCGGCATACTTCATGTATCTTATGAACAAGGTATTCATGGAATATCTGGACAAATTTGTGGTGGTTTTCATAGATGACATTCTCGTCTTCTCCAAAGATGAAGAAGAACATGAGAAACATCTAAGGTTGGTATTGCAAAGGCTGAGAGAACACCAACTATATGCCAAGTTGAGCAAGTGTGAGTTTTGGCTGAAGAGAGTTCCCTTCTTAGGACATATAATCTCGGAGGGAGGAATCTCCGTAGATCCTGCCAAAATCGAGGATATACAGAAGTGGAAGACCCCTGAAAATGTCGGGGAAGTTCGAAGCTTCTTGGGATTGGCTGGATACTATCGGCGGTTTATTGAGGGATTCTCTAAGATCTCGAGACCCCTCACCAAACTGTTGGAGAAGGAAATCACATTCACATGGACGCCACAGTGCGAGACGAGTTTTCAGGAGCTAAAGAAATGATTGACAACAGCCCAAGTGTTGGTTATGCCAGATATGCAGAAGAATTTCACGGTGTACTGCGATGCCTCTAGAAACGGGTTGGGATGTGTTCTCATGCAAGAAGGGCATGTCGTGGCATATGCATCCCGGCAGCTTCGGAAGCACGAGAAAAACTATCCTACACATGACTTAGAACTAACCGCAGTGGTACACGCGTTGAAAATTTGGCGACACTATTTGATGGGGAAGAGGACAGAGATATATACGGATCATAAGAGTTTGAAGTACATTTTTACACAGTCAGATCTCAACCTCAGACAAAGAAGATGGTTAGAGCTAATCAATGACTTTGATGTGGGCATCAACTATCATCCTGGGAAGGCAAACGTCGTGGCCGATGCTTTAAGTCAGAAAGTGCAGGTCAATAAGTTGAGCTTGAAGGACATGCCTGCAGAATTGAAGGACGAGGTTATAAGGCTCAATCTATGCCTTGTGAATAGTGGTGAAGTTATCGCCATGGAAGTGGACTCCACACTCGAGCGAGACATACGCGAGGGTCAAAAGAATGATGAGAATATACAAGAGATCAGACAACTCATCAAGGAAAATAAAGCTCCGGGTTTTAGAGAGGATGAACAAGGAACGGTGTGGCACGGGAAAAAAATCTGTGTGCCAGAAGTAAAGGAGATCCGTGAATTAATTTTGAAGGAGGCTCATGATTCTGACTATTCCATTCATCCTGGGAGTACGAAGATGTACATGACCTCAAAAGCAGGTATTGGTGGTATGGCATGAAGCGACATGTCGCGGAACATGTTGCCCTATGTGACACATGTCAGTTGGTGAAAGTAGAACATCAACGACCCGCGGGATTATTGCAACCACTCAAAGTGCCTAAATGGAAATGGGAAGAAATTAGTATGGATTTCATAGTGGGAATGCCTAGGACCCAATCAGGATATGATTCGATATGGGTCATCGTCGACAGGCTAACCAAGGTAGCTCATTTCATCCCCATGAAGGAAAGCTACAGCGGATCCAAATTGGTAGAGTTGTACATGTCAAGGATCGTGTGTTACCATGGAGTGCCAAAGAAGATTGTGTCGGATCGAGGGACACAGTTCACCTCAAGGTTCTGGTAGAAGTTGCACGAAACCATGGGAACCCATCTGAACTTTAGTTCTGCCTACCATCCCCAAACTGATGGGCAGACGGAAAGAACCAATCAGATTCTTGAAGATATGCTGAGGGCATGTGCACTCAAAAACAATAGGAGTTGGGACAAGAACTTACTGTATGCGGAGTTTTCCTATAACAACAGCTATCAAGCTAGTATGAAAATGTCACCGTTTGAAGCCTTGTACGGGAGGAAGTGCAGAACTCCCCTATTTTGGAACCAAACGGGGGAAAGTAAAGTGTTTGGTCCAGAAGTACTACAAGAAGCCGAGGCGAAGGTGAGGGAAATTCGCAACTTGAGGATAGCACAGATACGCCAAAAGAGCTATGCCGATGTACGTAGAAGAGAGCTCATTTTCAACGTGGGAGACTATGTATATCTCAAGGTGTCCCCTATTAGAGGACTTCGCCGGTTCAAGGTGAAAGGGAAGTTGTCACCTAGATACATCGGACCCTTTCAAGTTCTGGAAAGGAAAGGCGAAGTGGCGTATCAACTAGAGTTACCGGCTCTTCTATCGGATGTGCACCATGTATTCCATGTGTCACAACTCAAGAAATGCCTGAGGACGCCTGAAGAGGTGTTACCCATGAATGAAGTGAACGTAGCTGAGGATTTGTCTTATGTCGAGCAACCATACAAGATTTTGGAAACAATGGAACGCCTCACCAGAAATAAAAGAATCCGGATGTGCAAGGTGCAGTGGAAGCATCACTCAGAAGAGGAAGCCACCTAGGAGCGGGAAGATGAGCTAAAGGCACAATTTTCGGAATTGTTTTCTTAGAACCACCAGTCTCGAGGACGAGATTTCTTTTAAGAGGGGTAGAGTTGTAACACCCCAAAAATATTGTTAAGACCCTAAATCATGTTAAGAGGGGAATTTAAAAATTTTTGGACGTGTTGCATGTTTTGCAAAAATTCAAATTCAAACTGGAATTCAAACTAAACTCAAATCAGAAAAGAAATAGAAAAAGAAAAAAAACAGAAAAAAACCGGCCAGTGGGCCGCAACCCACCAGCCGGCCCAACCATAACCCGCGCCAGCCCGCAGCCGCGCGCGCCCCTTTCCTCCCACTGACAGGCGGGGCCCGCCAGTTCTTCGTCTACCTTGCGCCAGCGCCGGACTCTCTCACCCGAATCAAAAACCGATCGGGAATTCTCGCGTATCCCAGCCGAATTCCGTTCGGGAGCGACGCAAACTCGATCTAAACCACCCCGCCGCCCTCCCCCGTCTATAAAAACCCCGGCCTCGTTCTGTTTTTCCCAAGCGATCCGCCGATTTTTCTCCGGTGAGAACCCGAGCCTTCTCCGGCGAATTCTGGCCGATCTAAGCTCGGAAATTCCGATCTAACTTGCTGGTCTTGATCCATCGCCTCCGGGGAACCTTACAGGTGCAGAAAACTCGGTGACTTGCGGTGTAAACACAGCGCCGACGAGCCTCGCCGTGAATTCACCTTGGACCTCGTCGCCGATCACCTTCCAGGACCTCCGAGCTCAAGAAAACCCCCGAGGTGAGATCCCCGACCTCTCCTCCACCGATCTATGCCATAAGATCACAGTTCTAGGAAGAATTCTCGAAGATCCGAAAGTCTCCAGCGAGATCACCGCTTTCCGCCGCCGTGCGCCGCCGGCAGCGTCGCCCGCGCTCGATCGGAGCGACGTGGCCGCTTGTGCGCCGTTTATTTTCAATCGCGCGGTAGGGTTTAAATCCCCTCGTACCGGTTCGACGTTATAATCTCAGCCGTCGGTTTAAAATCGGACGGTCCACGTCAGCCCCGCGTTATAAAGACTGGAAATCTTACGTGCTACCCCTGGGGTTCTTGGGAAATAAGAGCTAGCCCCAGAAACTTCTGATCTAGCCCCTAGAACTTCAGAAAATCATGTAAATTCATTTAAAAATCAGTTTTAGCCCCTGGACTTAATAAAAATTAGGAAAAACTCCTCTGTTATGTATAGCTAGACCCCTGAAAATTGTTAAAATAATATTATAGACCCTGTAGTGAGGTGAGTTTACCTTTTTAGCCCTGTTTAATATTTAATTTAGGAAATTGAATATGTGGCTAGTGTTTAAAATTTAAAAAGTGGGACAAACATATTGTCAAAATTAAACTAAAAACTTTCTCAGTATTTAGAAAACTTTGGAGTGAGATAAAAATATATTTTGGGCTGAAATGAATCTGTTTAATTTATTATTCACATTTAGGGACACATTTTTAAGTAAAGAATAGTTCTGGAAAATAGGGAAAATAATTGTAAAATAGTTTACATCAGAGGAAAAGGTCAAAAATATATTAGTAAATATTTTAGATCAGAACCTATTCTGTTTAGATGATGTGTCTTGTTATTTTCATAATAAAGTTCACATTTAGGCATAGGAAATAAATCTGAAAATATAGCAACTAGTAAATGATAAATGGAGTTCCAAAATCCAAAGAATTCAGTTTAGGGTTGGTAGAAATTATGAAGACACATATGGAGAAGGAAAAAACCTTTCATGCATACTTGGTAGCAAAAAGGTGTAGTAATTGAATATAAGGAATTTATTTAAATTGGAAACTCATATATATAGTATGTAAGTATAAATGTGAACACAAAAGTAGGAATCATATACATATGATTAAAAGTGCATGAATCAACACACATAGAGTAACCACAACACATATAATGGTGAATGACTTTCATAAATGTGAATGTGTGGTTTGTATGAAGTGGAAGTGTGAACTATGTCTTATGGATTGTTGTTTTTCTTTTGCTATGTGTGATGGTATGATGTAGAACCTGCTCAAGAGAAAGTTATTCCTTTCCAAGATCAGGACTACCCATTTCAAGAGCAGCAGGAAGGAGGCAAGTGTCCTTGACCACTTTGATCCTATAGTAGGATGTGTAGATAGAATTATTTGCATTGTCAATTGAAAATATGAAACCCATGCTAGGAAGTTTCCCTAGAATTGCATTACCTTGTTTCCTTGTAGCTTGGGTTGGATTTATTTTATCATGTCATTTATTGTTATGCATATGCTTAGCCATGCTTAGAATGGGATATTTGGGATATGAGATCATCAGTTTATTTTACCATACTCTTGAATGAGATATTGTGAGTTATGTAGAGGTAGGGATCAAGGCAAGTTGGATGTTTTGGTTGTGTGCTGGGTGCACGAGACTCGGGTTTGTGTTTAGTACTTGCCTGGATCCTAAGGACCGGTTCATGGAGCATGTAACCTAGCTTTACAGTGCCAACCACATGCTGAGATGGGGCAGCTTGGCCAATTAATTAGGTGTATCCCCGGCGTAGTATGGGTGTGTTGGATGGTGCGGGGAATAGGTGTCAGCTGGACTACCTTATAAACCGCAAGGCTCAAGAGGGGGCCACTGCAGCGGGGTTGGAACCTCTTGTATGCTGTTAGGGGTGAAACCTCAGTGGGCCCACGCTCGTCGGGAATCACTTTGTAAAGGCTTCGTAGTGATCTCCTGGCTACACACGTGGGAAGTGTGAATGTGGTTCGTGGCCACTGGCATAATGGAGGTTCTTTTAGTCCACCCGGCAACGGGGGATGAAATCACTACATGTGGGTACAGTGGTGCAAACTCTGCAGAGTCAAAATTGTCATGACAGCCGTTCTCACGGTCAAGAGCGGCTTGGACTTATTCATGATTAGAGGAGTGATGGTTTTGGAAGTTGTGGATGTTAAGCGGGGAGCTTAACATTGGAAATGATGTTATGGTTATTGGATTATGATGATGGGATGGGAGATTGGGACCATTTCACCTGTGTAGTAATGTAGGTGCTTAATAAGCTAAGGTGATAGGTATTAATTGCGTAGTGCTTTAACCATGAGTTCAACCTCTCCTTGTTCTAGCCATGCATGATATAATTTTCCCACACTTGCTGAGTACCATTGGTACTCAACCTTGCATATTTTGTTGGTTTATATTGCTGCTCAGGTCAAGATAATGAGGTGGTGTATAATAACCAAGACTTTGGACCCGAAGAAGGTTTCTAGGTTCATGGAGACCCCCGGGCAACGCCTGTGACGGAGCCCTCAAGAATAATATTCCGCTGCTAGTTTATTTACTTGTGATGAACTTATTATTATCCATCGAGACATTTGCTATGTAAGACTTATTTATATTCGACACCTGGCTTGTAATAAATGATGCTTCACTATTTGTCATCACATGTATGAGAAAATGATCCTGACATACATGTGATATTCACTTGGTTGTTCTTTGGAAAAACCGGGTGTGACACTCGTGCACCCAGCATACAACCAAAACATCCAACTTGCCTTGATCCCTACCTCTACATAACTCACAATATCTCATTCAAGAGTATGGTAAAATAAACTGATGATCTCATATCCCAAATATCCCATTCTAAGCATGGCTAAGCATATGCATAATAATAAATGACATGATAAAATAAATCCAAACCCAAGCTACAAGGAAAACAAGGTAATGCAATTCTAGGGAAACTTCCTAGCATGGGTTTCATATTTTCAATTGACAATGCAAATAATTCTATCTACACATCCTAGTATAGGATCAAAGTGGTCAAGGAGACTTACCTCCTTCCTGCTGCTCTTGAAATGGGTAGTCCTGATCTTGGAAAGGAATAACTTGCTCTTGAGCAGGTTCTACATCATACCATCACACATAGCAAAAGAAAAACAATCCATAAGACATAGTTCACACTTCCACTTCATACAAACCACACATTCATATTTATGAAAGTCATTCACCATTATATGTGTTGTGGTTACTCTAGGTGTGTTGATTTGTGGCTTGCATGCACTTTTAATCATGTGTATATGATTCCTACTTTTGTGTTCACATTTATACTTACATACTATATATATGAGTTTCCAATTTAATTAAATTCCTTATATTCAATTACTACACCTTTTAGCTACCAAGTGTGCATGAATGTTATTTTCCTTCTCCATATGTCTTCAGAATTTCTACCAACCCTAAACTGAATTCTTTGGATTTTAGAACTCCATTTATCATTTACTAGTTGCTATATTTTCAGATTTATTTCCTATGCCTAAATGTGAACTTTATTATGAAAATAACGAGACACATCATCTAAACAGAATAGGTTCTGATCTAAAATATTTACTAATATATTTTTGACCTTTTCCTCTGATGTAAACTATTTTACAATTATTTTCCCTATTTTCCAGAACTATTCTTTACTTAAAAATGTGTCCCTAAATGTGAATAATAAATTAAACAGATTCACTTCAGCCCAAAATATATTTTTATCTCACTCCAAAGTTTTCTAAATACTGAGAAAGTTTTTTGATTAAATTTTGACAATATGTTTGTCCCACTTTTTAAATTTTAAACACTAGCCACATATTCAATTTCCTAAATTAAATATTAAACAGGGCTAAAAAGGTAAACTCACCCCACTACAGGGTTTATAATATTATTTTAATAATTTTCAGGGGTCTAGCTATACAAAACAGAGGAGTTTTTCCTAATTTTTATTAAGTCCAGTGGCTAAAACTGATTTTTAAATGAATTTACATGATTTTCTGAAGTTCCAGGGGCTAGATCAGAAGTTTCTGGGGCTAGCTCTTATTTTCCGAGAACCCCAGGGGGTAGCACATAAGATTTCCAGTCTTTATAACGCGGGGCTGACGTGGACCGTCCGATTTAAAACAAACGGCTGAGATTATAACGTCGAACCGGTACGCGGGGATTTAAAGTCTACCGTGCGATTTAAAATAGACGGCGCACAAGCGGCCACGTCGCTCTGATCGAGCGCGGGCGGCGCTGCCCGGCGGCGCACGGCGGCGGGAAGCGGCGATCTCGCCGGAGACTTTCGGATCTTCGAGAATTCTTCCTAGAACTTTGATCTTATGGCATAGATCGGTGGAGGAGAGGTCGGGGATCTCACCTCGAAGGTTTTCTTGAGCTCGGAGGTCCTGGAAGGCGGTCGGCGACGAGGTCCGAATTGAAACCACGGCGAGGCTCGTCGGCGCTGTATTTGAACCACAAGTCACCGAGTTTTCTGCACCTGCAGGGTTCCCCGGAGGCGGTGGATCAAGACCAGCGAGTTAGATCGGAATTTCCGAGCTTAGATCGGCCAGAATTCGCCGGAGAAGGCTCGGTTTCTTACCGGAGTAAAATCGGCGGATCACGTGGGAAAAACAGAACGAGGCCGGGGTTTTTATAGACAGGGAAGGGCGGCGGGGTGGTTTAGATCGAGTTTGCGTCGCCCCCGATCAAAATTCGGCTGGGATACGCAGAAATCCGGGTCGGTTTGGATTCGGGGTGAGAGAGTCCCGGCGCGGGCGCGAGTTAGAAGAAGGGCTGGCGGGCCCCGCCTGTCAGTGAGAAGAAGGGGGCGCGCGCGGCTGCGGGCTGGCGCGGGTGCTGGTTGGGCCGACTGGTGGGTTTCGGCCCACTGGCTGGTTTTTTTCTGTTTTCCTTTTTCTTTTTCTATTTCTTTTCTGTTTTGAGTTTAAATTGAATTTCAGATTGAATTTAAATTGTTGCAAAACATGCAACACGTCCAAAAAATTTTAAATTCCCCTCTTAACAGGATTTAGGGTCTTAACAAGATTTTTGGGGTGTTACATAAAACCTGTAAATGTATAAAACCTATATCTAATTTAAAAGATGAGCTCAACATGGTAAAGAGCAAGGGTACACCTAAGAGTGGCATCTTTGACAAGGAGAAGATTGAGTATGCACGTTGTGCATAATCAATTGCAAGGTCTCCCTTGATCAAAGATGGTCTTGTCTATTCAAGAAAAGCAAAGCAAAATGCAAATATCCCTAAGAATAACAAAATGCATATTGCCTTTTGCAAGGAAGGATCATACCAAACTATGAATGAATGTCATGTTTCTACCTCTCCTAAAATGGCAAAATTTGATAAATATACTAAAGATGCTAATAGTGCTAAGAATAACAACCTAACTTTATTCCATGATTTTAATGTATCTTATGTACTAATGAGAAGCCAATTTGGGTATGTCTATGCAAAATATGTTGGCCCACTCCGCAAGAGCCCAAAGCCTTCTGTATGGGTACCCAAAACTCTTGTCACTAACCTCAAAGGACCCAACCAAGCTTGGGTACCTAAAACCATAGCCTAAACTTGTTTTGTAGGCGTACTCCTCCGGCGGTACAAAGTGGGTATTAGATAGTGGCTGCACCAACCACATGACCGGAGCGAGAAAAATGTTTGTAGAGTATGAAGAAACCAATGATCCAAGTCAAGGTATTTATTTCGATGACAATAGCCAAGGAAGGGTACTAGGTATGGGCAAAATCTCCATTTCTCCACGACACACCATTTCAAATTTTATGCATGTTGAGTCACTAGATTATAACCTTTTATCCATATCTCAATTATGTGTCAAAGGTCTTAATTGCTTATTCACTAACGAAGGCATGATTGTCACTAGAAGAGTAGATAACTCAATTGCCTTCAAAGGTGTGCTCAAAGGAAAGCTTTATCTTGTGGACTTCTCTGCGGATAAAACTCAACTTGACTCATGCTTGATGGCAAAGACTAACATGGGTTGGCTGTGGCATCGTAGGCTAGACCATGTTGGTATGAGAAATGTTCAAAAACTTCTAAGAGGTAATCACGTCCGAGGTCTTAAGAATGTTGTTTTTGAGAAAGATAGACCTTGTAGCGTGTGCCAAGCCGAGAAACAAGTTGGAGTAACTCGTCCCGCCAAGAATGTGATTATGACCCAAGACCACTAGAGATGCTTCACATGGACCTCTTTGGTCCTATTGCTTATATAAGCATTAACAGTAATAAATATGGTCTAGTTATTACCGATGATTTTTCTCTCTTCACTTGGGTATTTTTCTTGCATGATAAGGGTCAAACTCAAGGTGTCCTTAAGAGTTTATTGAGGAGAGCTCAAAATGAGTTCTCTTTGAGAATCAAGAAGATAGAAGTGACAACGGCACCGAATTCAAGAACACCCAAGTAGAAGAGTAGTTGGACGAGGAGGGCATCAAGCATGAGTTTTCGACACCCTACACACCCGAACAAAATGGGGTGGCTGAAAGGAAGAACCGAACCCTAATAGAGATGTCAAGAACAATTCTTGATGAGTACAAGACATCCAATCGGTTTTGGGCGGAAGCGGTTAACACCGCTTTCCATGCCACAAACCGTCTCTACCTCCATCGTCTCTTGAAGAAGACTCCCTATGAACTCCTAACGGGTAACAAACTGAATATCTCCTACTTTAGAGTCTTTGGTAGCAAGTGCTATATTCTTAACAAGAAGCCTCGAGTATTGAAGTTTGCCTCAAAATCCGATGAAGGTTTCTTGCTTGGTTATGATTCAAACACTTACGCCTATCGTGTATTCAACAAAACCTCCGGCTGTGTTGAAATCACACGTGATGTAGTGTTTGATGAAACTAATGGCTCCCAAAGGGAGCAAGTTGATCAATGTGCACTATATGAAGAAGAGGCACCTTGTATGACATTAAGGAGGATGGCACTTGGTGACATATGACCACAAGAGTTACAAGACCCAAGTGACCAATCCTCATCACAAGAAGTGACCCAAACACAAGATCAAGCACAAGATCCCCTATATCAAGAACAAGATCCAGATCACCATGTTCAAGACATCAGGCCACGATGGTGGTAGCAATAAAGGGGGAGATAAAGAGGAAGAAGTTCACTCAAGACCAAGTGTGCCACACCCTAGAGTCCATCAATGTGCACAACGAGATCATTCCATTCACAATATACTTGGACACATCTCCAAGGGGGTAATGACTCGCTCTCATATGGCTAACTTTTGTGCTCACTACTATTTTGTGTCTTCTTTGGAGCCTTTCAAGGTTGAAGATGCCCTACGAGATCCGGATTGGGTGATGACGATGCAAGAGGAGCTCAACAACTTCAAAAGAAACAAAGTGTGGGAGCTTGTGGAAAGACCAAATGCAAATGTAGTGGTCACCAAGTGGGTCTTTTGCAACAAGCAAGATGAGCATGGAGTAGTGACAAGAAACAAAAATAGACTTGTGGCCAAGGGATACTCACAAGTCAAAGGTTTGGACTTCGACGAAACATTTGCTCCCGTAGCTAGACTTGAATCAATTCTTATATTATTAGCCTATGCTACTCACAATGATTTCAAGTTGTATCAAATGGACGTGAAAAGTGCCTTCCTCAATGGTCCGATCAAGGAGGAAGAGTATATGGAGCAACCATCCGACTTTGAAGACGATAAGTATCCTACCATGTTTTTAAGCTTCACAAAGACCTCTACGTCCTCAAGCAAGCTCCTATAGCTTGGTATGAGTGTCTTAGAGATTTCCTTATTGACAATTGTTTTAGGATAGAAAAGGCCGACTATACACTTTTCACGAAAAACTTGGACAACGACTTATTTGTATGCCAAATTTATGTCGATGCTTCTACTAATCAATCTTTTTTGTGAAGAATTTAGCAAAATCATGACGGAGAGGTTTGAGATGTTGATGATGGGAGAATTGAAGTTCTTTCTAGGTTTCCAAGTGAAACAACTCAAGGAAGGCACTTTCATATGTCAAACAAAGTACATTCAAGACATACTTAATAAGTTTGACATGGAGAAGGCCAAGCCCATCAAAACACAAATGGTGACAAACGGACACCTCAACCTCAACCAAGACAGCCCTAGTGTGGATCAAAAGGTATACCGTTCCATGATTGGATCCCTTCTTTACCTTTGTGCATCTAGGCCCGATATTATGTTAAGTGTATGCATGTGTGCAAGGTTTCAAGCCACTCCTAGAGAGTGTCATCTAACAGCTGTGAATAGAATCTTGCGCTATATAGTTCATACACCTAACCTACGGTTGTGGTATCCTAAAGGGTCCAAGTTCAATCTCATCGGATACTCCGATGCTGATTATGCTAGATGCAAAGTGGATAGGAAAAGTACCTCCGACACCTGTCAATTTTTGGGCAGGTCCCTAGTGTCATGGTCATCCAAGAAACAAAATTCCATTGCTCAATCCACAGCTAAAGCGGAGTACGTTGCAGCCGGAAGTTGTTGTGCACAACTTCTTTGTATGCGACAAACTCTAAGAGACTATGGTCTGAATATGAACCATATTCCACTCCTATGCGACAATGAGAGTGCTATTAAGGTTGCCCATAACCCTGTTGAACACTCTAGGACCAAACACATTGACATCCAACACCATTTCCTGAGAGATCACTCAATAAGGGGGGATATAGTCATTTCACATGTTAGAACTGAAAAACAACTAGCCAACATCTTCACCTAGCCACTAGATGAAAAACGCCTTTGCGAACTTAGGAATGAGCTAAATATACTTGACTCTCGGAATGTGGCTTGAGATGTTGCACATCTGATTTTTAATTGTCTAATTTCTTCAAAACTGAGCATGTTTTTCAAAAATTGTCTCTCTCAATTTTCTATAAAATTATTTTTGATTATCATCTCCTTGAGTAATGGCCATTGTTTGATTGTTTGTGTGCTCTACTGGCCTTGTTCATTGAGAATACTATTGAAAAATTAGTCTATATGAATCATTTCCTGCATATCTCTTCATATATATGAGAGTGTGATGTCAAGGGACGGACTAATCCACCCAAGCGGCCAGACAAGTCTGACTGGGTTTAGACAAGCCTACATCGAACTAGTCCGTCCCTCACCGGACTTGTCCACACAATTAGATCAGTCCGGACCCGGTCTGACGACAGGACTTGTCCGGTATCTACGACTGGAATAGTCCGAACGGTTGGGACTTAACCTAACCGTTGGGGGCCGAGACCCCCCACTTCACTTGTAACGCATCTCAACACGCGCACGCACTCAAACTCGCCCCATTGGCAATTTTTGAGAATTTCCACCAAACATTTCAAAGGATCCGAGTCCTCTATCCGTTGGAGCCTCAAGAAGTCAATCTTCGGACTTCTCCGCTCTTTAATTCAGCGATTTCCTCCGATTGACAATCAAGGTGTGTTCTTGGGGCAAAAACTAATCTCTTCAAATATCTCGATTCTAGGATGTTTCTCCCATAAACTAGGATGGCTAGTGCTCCATAACCTTCATGTGATTCCTCCCTAATGTTATTGCAAACTATTGATAGGGTTTGCAGAAAATTCGCAAAGTTAGGGTTTAACCCCAGGTAGTCTAGACTAGTCCGGACAAAAGGCGGACAAGTCCGTTCCTGACCGGACTTGTCCGGTGAGAGCCGGACAAATCTGGCCAAACCTTGAGTTAACCCCTAACTTAGTGTTTTTGCTGCACCTCTATCGCGATAATCTTTTGTTCTCAACTCATATCCTTGCTCATTTGTTCTTCCAGCATGTCTCAACACGACAACTCTCCACCCCTCTCTGACCCAGAGCGAGAAGCAGCTCGGCAAGAGCTTTACCGCCGTCGGGAGGAGGAGGACGCGACACTTGCGCAAGAGCTAGATCGTCATGAAGCTCAAACCAAGAAGCGCAAGAAAGAGAGGCAATTCAAGCTCAAGCTGAAGAACAACGCTCTAGCCGAAGAAAGAGGATAGTCTCCTTAGGTGAAAAAGAAAGGGCCCAAGCGGCCAACAAAGGAAAAGGACCCATGAATGAAGGAGAAGCAGCAAAGAGGAAAGGCAATGCCTCGATTCAGAAGGTGCCTGTCAAAAAGACAACACCAAGGAGAAGGGCACCTGCTAGCGGGGGAGTCGTCATTCGAGACCGTCCCGTGGGGTCAAGTGCTCCCCCACAAAGTCCCATTGGGCCCTTGGTCATGACACCTCCCATGAATAACCCCAACCAACAACCGGAGCTTTCAAGCAACATCTTCCATGGGAAAGGCTCTAAAAGGGCGAGGAGATTAAGGGAAAATGATCCCTACAAGTATGAGATGGCCACACCGGATCATCGTTTTTGGTGTGACTTCCATTGCGACTACTATCGACTTGTCTACTTGAGAATGAAGACGCCAGTTACTGATGCTCATTGGGTTGATTGGCCCTATATGGAAAAGAAAAATCATCAAGCCTTCAATGCAATTGTACAAGCCGTTGAGCATCACGGTCTGAAGGATCTCCTTGGCTTTCAATATGACCGGATGAATGTGGCCTAGGGGGGGGTGAATAGGCCTTATAGAGTTTCCTGCACACTTAAAGTAGGTGTCAAAAACTCGATTGACCAGACTAGTCCGGTTGTGTGAGCGGACTAGTCCGGTGTGCGTGAAGTGTGTAGATTGTATAAGTGTTGTGCAGGAGAATCGACTTGTTTAGCAGTGGAAATAAGAACAACAGATATTCTATTTTGATTTTACAATGTGAGGTGTGATTATGCCTGTGAATGAGACTTAGCAACTAACATTATGAAGTTTAGCAACTAGATGTTCTATTCAACAAAATTAAGGAGGCAAGCGAGACTCAAATTTTACCGAGGTTCGATCTCACCAAGAGATCTACGTCCTCGTTGAGGAAGCTCACACAGAGCCGGGTCCCTAACCCTTTCCCTCTTCAAGTCACCACACAAGGCCGACTTGACTCCACTAGCACAGGTAATCACCGAGTTTGTGGGGCAACCTCACACGTTGAGGGCTCCCACAAGAATTACAATGAGAAAGCGATCAAATACACTCAAAAGAATTACAATGCAGAATATGAGTGTAGAGAGATCAAATCCCAAGAGCTCACAACAAAGGAACGATGATCTCCCAATCCCAAATCCAAGTGTTTGATTGATTTTCACCTTTTTCGCACCTTAGATGTGTGGGGAGATGTGTTTTTGGGCTCTTGGGATAGGTGGCGGCGCTAGGGTTTTTTTAAGCAGTATGAGTCGTGTCTTCTTGTTTCAAGGCCGTGGATCACCAATTTATATGGTTTCCAAAAAGTTATCGTTGTAAAACCTAATACCGGACTAGTCCGGTATATGATCAGACTTGTCCGGTCTACTTCCAGTGGGTTAATCGGACTAGTCCGGTCTAAAACCGGACTTGTCCGGTGCTATGTGAAGTGGGGTTCCAGAAAGTTTAGCGAACTAGTCCTGTCGCATGGATGGACTAGTCCGCAGTCCTCTAAAGAGGACAACAGAAACATGAGCGGACTAGTCCGGTCTAAAACCGGACTTGTCCGGTTGCATTCCAGTAAGCTGACCGGACTAGTCCGTGTCTAGTGGATTTTAGTTGATTTTTAAACCCCTTACCCTTACGCAAAGTCATGAGCTCTTGGGATGTGTCTCTCACACACACCCTATACATTTACATCTACTTTGCTCTTCTAAATTCCACTAAAGTCTTCCTTTTCGGGCACCACTCTATTTTTCACCTTTTTGTGTGCACCGAGCTAGTTCACTTTGTTTGTCCTGCAATCATTTCGTTAGAATCTCATATGCTTGTCATCAATTCTCCAAAACCCACAAGGGATACCCTAGATGCACTTTCAATCTCCCCCTTTTTGGTGATTGATGACAACCATTTGAGATATCACAATTAAGAGAAAAAAAAAGATTTTTCATAACGTGTGCATATATGAGAATAATGAATAACTAACAAGAAAAACTTCTCTCATATACACACACCTTATGGTGGGGTGTCTAACAAATGTGTGATCAACAAAAATGTGATGAATGAGGATAAAAGATAACAACCATAGATGTAAGCATCACACATAAGGTAAATAGTCATATTACAATAGTTTTAAAAATAAGTACAAGTCCTCGATCATAAGTCCTCGATCACAAGTCCTTAATAACTTATCCTAGATAATCTCTCCCCCTTCGGCATCAAGGCACCAAAAAGGGAAAAATCGAGTGGAATCACTCATTGTCGTTCCCACTTTCACTCTCAGTCCTATCTTCATCTTCCTCTTCACCTTGATCTTCATCATCTTGACCATGTAGAGGGTTAGCAGCTGAACCACCACCAAACCCAAGGGAGCTCAACTCTTGGTCAGTGAAGGTTGGCATTTCAGTGAAGTCTTCAGCTGAGTCCTCAGAAACTTCAAGTGACCCTTGTGGCTCAATTTCCAGTTTGGCACAGATGGCTTGGATGTTGGCTTTTACATATCTTTGATACTTCTTCCTGGCCAATCTCTCTTCATGTTGCTTAACTTCAACTTTGCGACAAGAGGCAAAGATATAAGATAGCATCTTGAAGATGCCACTTGAGGATTCCCGAGTAGAGGAGGTTGCATGAGTGGTAGTTGCAGCCTCAGATCTTGGCTCCTCTTGAGCTCTCTTGGATCTTCTTTCTTCTCCGGGTGAGGCAGGAGCAGAAGGAGCAGAATATATAGTGGGCTTTTGGGGCCTAATTCTAGTGTGAGCCACATCCTTTACGAACTCCAATCCTATCACTTTCTCAATCATGAACATTATGTAGGGTGCATAGCCGCAAGACCGGATGGGATTGATAGAGATATTGACAATGTCATTGTAGATGTACTCAAACACATTGAATTTCCTCTTCTTGCTTATGACCTTCATTAAGGTTCTGAGGGTGCCCTGAACAGTCCCTGCATCTCCCTCTTTGGGAGCTATAGTCTTCCTCAATATCCGATTGAGGACTACAAAGAAGGGCTTCATGTATTTTATGGTTGGAGGCCTGAATGGCATTCTTGTAGCATAGAGAAAGAATAGCTGATCATTCTCCAATGGTTTCAGGTTGTGAATCACAAGTTCATTGTCCAAAGTATGCTCAAGATGAAGGATCCTTGCAAATTCTTCATATGCGACACTGTACTGAGACCCATGTGTCATTCAGATCATCCTGTCGTTGTCATCACGAGCAAAGTAGAGAGTGGAGTAGAATTACGTGATGACTTCATCATTCCAGTCACACTAGAAAGAGAATAGTTCTTTTAGCCCATGAAGCTTAAGGGCTGTCACAACCTCTTGATAAGCTTGACATCTCTTGGACTGAAGATAATCAATATCAACCCACTGACTTTCGACAACGGGATGCTTCATCTTCCGATACACATGTTCATAGTAATCAGCATGAAAATTACTCCAAAATCTGGGGTCAGCTGACTCTCTGGGCTGATTATACACTTCTGCTTTTCTGAACTTGTCAGCTAGTTCACCCCCTTTTCTAGTGTAATCATTATCTGAAGGTTGCCTGTTGCGATGAACGAGATTTTTCATTTTCAAAGGCCCAATGGGGCCACTAGCAAGCCCCTTCCCTTTATTGAGAGTCCTCTTAGGTCCTGAGGAGCTCTCGACCATAGCCTTCCCTCGAGGCTTCTTCACAATTACTTTCCTCTTCTTAGGCAAATTTTCATCGGAAGGTGAAGAGTGGACATTGACATCATGTCTTTTCTTCATCACTCCCTCCTTGGCTCTCCTAACTCTTTCACGTTGAACCTCTTCGTCAAGCTGAAAAGAGTCGTCATCTGAGACTGAAGACATGGTGCCTGATTAAGGAGTTCAAGGATTAGATGCGAATGGACTCATTATCGACTTCAAATGGGAATGTAGGGGTTCAACTATCAGAGACCGGACTTGTCCGGTTTCAGAGTGCGGACTTGTCCGGTGGACCGTACTTGTCCGCATCTGTGCGCCGGACTAGTCCGGCCTGGCATAAGAATCCTAATGTTTCATTTGAATCGAATCTCCTATCTAAGGACACAAAGGCAGGAAAGTGGTAGGAATGTATCTATTGAGGCAATGTACATCCTTTTGAAATCAAAGGAAAGTAGCTAGAACTAGAAAAGTTGAGATTTTGGTTTTAGGGGAGAATTTACCAAGATTTGAAGATTCGCGTTGAAGGAGCAAGAATCTATCCGGATGAGTCCGGAGAGTCGAATCCACTCGTCGAGGAGAGGCTTTTTCACGGAGAAAACTTCGAGTTTGAGGGCTCAACTCGAAAATCACTTTGGGAGCTAGGGTTTAGGAGAGGGGGTGAGACAAAGTGCTTATGAGTGGAGAGGGAGGGGTTTGGTCTGGCCAACTGCTTCTATATGCGACTGACCGGACTAGTCCGGTCATGGTAGCGGACTAGCCCGGTGCCCCTGAATTAACCTAATTGTGTCGTCTGTCCGGACTAGTCCGGTCGACAACCGGACAAGTCTGGTTCCAACAGACTTGATGCAGATAGTAGAGTTTAGAGGTTATCCAAGGACACTAATTTTTGCAAATAATCTTGGTAATTACGACCAGTAGGCAAGCAACAATCAAACAATGGTCATATTTCGCAAGATTTCTTCATTAAAATAGTTTTCTTAGAAGAAAAAGAGATGAGGAGCGGTTTTTACAATAAAATGTAACATTTGAGGTTGCAACCACGTATGCAACGTTTCAAGCCACATTTCGAGAGTCAAGAATATTAAGTTCATTTCTTAGCTCACAAAACCTTTTCTCATCTAATGGTTTGGTAAAAATATCTGCTAGTTGTTTTTCAGTTCTAACATGTGAAATTTCAATGTCACCTTTTAATGAGTGATCTCTAAGAAAGTGATGACGAATATCTATGTGCTTAGTTCTTGAGTGCTCTACTGGGTTGTGTGCAATTTTTATCGCGCTTTCATTATCACATAGAAGTGGAATATGATTTAGATTGTAGCCGTAGTCTCTAAGAGTCTGTCGCATCCAAAGTAGTTGTGCACAACAACTACCTGCTGCAACATACTCTGCTTCTGCTGTTGAAAGAGCAATAGAGTTTTGCTTTTTAGATGACCAAGAAACTAGGGATCTGCCAAGAAATTGACAAGTCCCTAAAGTGCTCTTTCTATCGACTTTGCATCCTGCATAGTCGGCATCGGAATAACCTATCAAGTTAAACCTTGGATCCTTTGGGATACCAAAGGCCCAAGTTTGGTGTGTGCACAAGATACCTTAGGATTCTTTTTACAGCAATTAAGTGACACTCTTTAGGTGCGGCTTGAAACCTTGCATACATGCATACACTAAGCATAATATCTGGCCTAGATGCACATAAGTAAAGTAAGGAGCCAATCATTGACCTATATACCTTTTGGTCCACATTTGGACCTTCTTCATTGATATCGAGATGTCCGTTGATTGCCATGGGTGTCTTGATGGGCTTGGCTTTGTCCATATTGAATTTCTTGAGGATATCCTGTGTGTATTTGGTTTGGCTTATAAATGTGCCTTCTCTCAGTTGCTTCACTTGGAATCCCAAGAAGAACTTCAATTCGCCCATCATTGACATCTCGAACCTATCTGTCATAATTTTGCTAAATTCCTCACAGAAAGACTTGTTAGTGGATCCAAAGATAATATCATCAACGTAAATTTGACATATAAATAGATGATCATCAAAATGTTTAGTGAAGAGTGTATTGTCAGCTTTACCAATTTTGAATCCATTTTGAGTTAGAAAATCTCTAAGGCACTCATACCAAGCTCGAGGAGCTTGTTTGAGGCCATAGAGAGCCTTACGCAGTTTATAGACGTGGTTAGGATACTCTTGGTCTTTGAATCCTGGTGGCTGCTCCACATAAACTTCCTCCTTTATCGGACCGTTGAGGAAGGCACTTTTGACGTCCATTTGATACAACTTGAAATTATGGTGAGTAGCATATGCCAGTAAAATACGAATGGACTCAAGTCTAGCTAGAGGAGCGAAAGTTTCGTCGAAGTCCAAACCTTCGACCTGAGAATAACCCTTGGCCACCAGCCTCGCTTTATTTCTTGTTACTACTCCATGTTCATCTTGCTTGTTCCGAAAGATCCATTTGGTTCCAACGATGTTCGCCCTTGGTCTTTCCACCAGCTTCCACACTTCATTTCTTTTGAAGTTGTTCAATTCTTCTTGCATTGCCATCACCCAGTCTGGATCCCTTAAGGCTTCGTCTATCCTATATGGTTCCAGAAAAGAGACAAAAGAATAGTATTCACAAAAATTTGCAACGCGAGATCTAGTAGTTACTCCCTTAGCAATATCACCAATGATATTGTTGACATGATGGTCTCTTTGTACACTATGATGTACTCTTGGGTGAGGGACTTGTGTAGCTGCTTGTTCTTCATCATCTTCATGTTCATTGTCTCCCCCTAGATCATTGCTTCCATGATTATCTTGATCTTCTTGATCTTTCCCCACTTGATCTTGTGTAAAAGCTCCCCCTTGATCATTGCTTCCTTGTTGAGGTTCACCTTGTGCATTTGAGTCTTGCATTTGCTCTTGTGGTAGAATATCACCAAGTGCCATTTTCTTCAGCGCTTCACATGGAGCTTCCTATTTATCTAGCATACACTTATCGACTTGCTCCACTTGTGAGCCGTTAGTTTCATCGAACACTACGTCATGTGCTACTTCAACAAGGTCGGACACCTTGTTGAAGACACGATAGGCGTAGGCATTCGATTCATAGCCGAGCAAGAACCCTTCATCGGACTTCGAAGCAAACTTCGAAGCCCTCGGTTTGTTGTTCAGAATAAAACATTTACAACCAAAAACTTTGAAATAAGAAACATTAGGCTTTTTACCGGTAAGGAGCTCAAATGGAGTTTTCTTCAGTAGTCGGTGAAGGTACAGCCGATTTGTGGCATGACAAGCAGTGTTCACCGCTTCTGCCCAAAATCGATCTGATGTCTTGTATTCGTCCAACATTGTTCTTGCCATTTCAATCAATGTTCTGTTCTTCCTTTCGGCCACCCCGTTTTGTTAAGGAGAGTAGGGTGCCGAGAACTCATGCTTTATCCCTTCTTCATCGAGATACTCTTCAACTTGTGTATTCTTGAATTCTGTCCCGTTGTCACTTCTGATGTTCTTCACAGTTGATGAGAATTCGTTCTGGGCTCTTTTCAAGAACTTCTTGAGGATTCCCTGAGTTTCTGATTTATCATACAAGAAAAATACCCAGGTAAGTCTTGAAAAATCATCAACAATTACTAAACCGTATTTGTTACGGGCGATACTTATGTAAGCAATTGGACCAAATAGATCCATATGAAGAAGTTCCAGTGGTCTTGTAGTGGTCATTATGTTCTTGGCGGGGTGTGGTGCTCCGACTTGTTTTCCCGCCTGGCAAGCGCTGCACGGCCTGTCTTTCTCAAAAACCACATCCTTTAGACCTCGGATGTGACCACCTTTTAGAAGTTTCTGCAGATTTATCATCCCAACATGGGCTAGCCATCTATGCCACATCCATCCCATGTTGATTTTAGCAACCAAGCAAGTGTTGAGTTCGGCTTTATCTTTGTTGAAATCAACAAGATAAAGCTTTCCCTTCAACATTCCCTTGAATGCAATCGAGCCATCGCTTCTTCTAAAAACGGTCACACCCTCATTAGTGAATAAACAGTTATAACCTTTGTCGCATAGTTGAGATATTGACAAAAGGTTATAATCTAGGGAGTCTACATGTAAAATATTAGATAAAGTGTGTTGAGGAGATATTTCAATGTTACCGCTACCAAGGACCTTTCCTTGGCTGTTGTCTCCAAAGTATATGCCTTCACTTGGATCCTCGTTGTACTCGTACTCCACAAACATATCTCTCTCTCCGGTCATGTGATTTGTGCATCCGCTATCTAGCACCCACTTAGATCCACCGGAGGAGTAAGCCTGCAAAACAGAATTATTCCTTGGTTTTAGGTACCCAAGCTTGCTTGGGTCCTCTGAGGTTAGTCACAAGAGCCTTGGGCACCCACACACAAGTTTTCGAGTTCCTGTGGCGTGGCCCTGTGTATTTAGCAATAACTTTTCCATATTTGTTTATCATAAGAACATAGGAAGCATCAAATGTACGAAACAATATTTGTAAATCAGATTCATGTGATTTTTCCTTAACAAAGGTGATTCTTTTCTTTGCATGATTAAGAGTGGACATGTGTTTGTTCCTGTCAAACCCAAGACCATCTTTGACGTTGGGAGGTCTACTGATCATATATGCACTACGTGCATATTTGATCTTCTCCTTATCAAAGATGCCGTTTTGGGAAGGATGCATATCATGAGAAATTGAAGTATTAGAAATGATATTTTTCTTACTAGAGCATATGCAGGTTCCAATTGTTGTCGAACTCATATCTTTGGAGGAAGAGCTCTTGGAGGAAGATGAGTCACCTTGTTTGAGCGACTCAACTTGCAACTCAAGGATCTTGTTAACTCTTGACAAGTTGGCAAGCTCATCCTTGATTGCAATATGTGAGTCCTCTAGCTTTGAGTAAGTCTCCTTACTCAAGGCTAGCTCAAACTCAAGTGACGTGTTCTTCTCTCTTTCAAGCTCAAGAAGTTTTTCAACTTCTTGATATCTCTTCCTTTCACGGATGAGCATATCTTCTTGTCGGTTGACAAGTTCCTCCTTTTCAAAGATTTCATTCAACAACATTTCCATTTTCTTTAAAGCAATTTTACTTAATCCTCTAAACATTTCTTCATTATCACTAGAGCTATCAAAGTCATCAATAGAGGTATTTAATGCAGGAGGAGTAAGTCGAACCTTTTTCTTGCCTTCTTTAGCCATAAGGCAAGTATGGTTGTTCATATCCCGTCCTCCCATGTTTGTGAAGAGTGTAGCTCTCATGGTGGGTTTCTTAACGGCAAAGGTGGCCATCTCCTCTTCTTCATCGGAGGAGGACTAATCGTTTGAGTCCCACTCCTTGCCAATGTAAGCTTGATGAGCTTGTCTCCTTTTTCTGAAATTTTTCTTCTCATGTGCTTTTGCTTCCTCCTTCTTCTTGTTTTCTTCATAAGTACAGTCCACCATGAAGTGACCGTACTCTCCACAATTATAGCAAGTACGTCGAGCCTTGGATTTCCCTTTATCCTTGCTTTTTCCTTCATTTGAATTGTTGCCATGTCTTCTCCTCATCATGCGCTTGAACTTTTTGATAAAGAGTACCATTTCCTCATCATCTACATCGGTACTCACATCGCTTGTATCTCCGTCATCTTGGTCTTCATGGGTTTCTTTGAGTTTGGGTCTGCACGTTGCTTTGAGAGCAACTTCTTTCTTTTTAGAAGAGGTAAGCTCGGCTAAGTCTTAGACGTATTGAGCCTCCTTCTCCATCATTTCATGATTTATGATCTTCCCCAATAACTCATCGGGAGTCATTTTGTGAAACCCGGGGCTTTCTCTAATCATTGAGCAAAGTGTGATGTTTCTTGGCATGAACGCTCTAATCATCCTTTTGACCACCTCGTGATCAGTCCATTTCTTACTTCCATAGGCACGGATTTTGTTGATGAGTGCCTTCATCCGGTTGTACATGTCTTGAGGTGATTCGCCTTCTTCAATAGCAAATCTCCCCAACTCCTTCTAGCATCTCAATTTTGGCTTCACGTACAAACCTATTTCCTTCATGAGCAGTTTTGAGTGTATCCCAGATTTCTTTTGCACTCTCTAGTCCATCGATCTTGGTGAATTCTTCTCTGCTCAGTGACGATGTGATTACTGCAACGGCTTGTGCATTTCTGTGAATCTCTTGTTCTTGTTCCGGAGTGAGTTCTTCATCCGTGTCTGGGATATCTATTCCTGTGCAGACAATATGCCAAAGGCTGGGATTCAAGGATATTAGATGCATTTTCATGTTGTACTTCCACATGGTATAGTCACTTCCGTCAAACTGCGGGGGCCTTCCCATAGGAATGGAGAGATAGTGATTTTTTGAATTGAGACGGTTGTAGTTGTAAGGATATCGGGAGTAGTCGTGATGACCACTCCCCATTGTCTTTTCTTCCTCTTTTCCCTTTTGTGCCATTAATTTCTTTCTCAGTAGTGGCCTTTAGCTGTCTCACTTCTTCATCGTCATGTGGACCTTCTTTCAGCACATCGAAGGCTTTGGCTTCTTGCTCCTCATCGTTGATGTTTGTCTTCAGGATATCGTTGTTCTTCTCAGAGGCCATTGATCTCTCCGAGATGTGAGTCTCATTGATGGAGAACTTGGCTCTGATACCAATTGAATGTGGCCTAGAGGGGGGTTAATAGGCCTTATAGAGTTTCTTGCACACTTAAAGTAGTTGTCAAAAACTCGATTGACCGGACTAGTCCGGTTGTGTGAGCGGACTAGTCCGGTGTGCCTGAAGTGTATAGATTGTATAAGTGTTGTGCAGGAGAATCAACTTGTTTAGCAGCGGAAATAAGAACAACAGTTATTCTATTTTGATTTTACAATGTGAGGTGTGATTATGCCCGTGAATGAGACTTAGCAACCCAAATTATAAAGTTTAGCAACTAGATGTTCTATTCAACAAAATTAAGGAGGCAAGCGAGACTCAAATTTTACCAAGGTTCGATCTCACCAAGAGATCTACGTCCTCGTTGAGGAAGCTCACACAGAGCCGGGTCCCTAACCCTTTCCCTCTTCAAGTCACCACACAAGGCCGACTTGACTCCACTAGCACAGGTAATCACCGAGTTTGTGGGGCAACCTCACACGTTGAGGGCTCCCACAAGAATTACAATGAGAAAGCGATCAAATACACTCAAAAGAATTACAATGCAGAATATGAGTGTAGAGAGATCAAATCCCAAGAGCTCACAACAAAGGAACGATGATCTCCCAATCCCAAATCCAAGTGTTTGATTGATTTTCACCTTTTTCGCACCTTAGATGTGTGGGGAGATGTGTTTTTGGGCTCTTGGGATAGGTGGCGGCGCTAGTGTTTTTTTAAGCAGTATGAGTCGTGTCTTCTTGTTTCAAGGCCGTGGATCACCAATTTATATGGTTTCCAAAAAGTTATCGTTGTAAAACCTAATACCGGACTAGTCCGGTATATGATCGGACTTGTCTGGTCTACTTCCAGTGGGTTAACCGGACTAGTCCGGTCTAAAACCGGACTTGTCCGGTGCTATGTGAAGTGGGGTTCCAGAAAGTTTAGCGGACTAGTCCTGTCGCATGGATGGACTAGTCCGCATTCCTCTAAAGAGGACAACAGAAATATGAGCGGACTAGTCCGGTCTAAAACCGGACTTGTCCGGTTGCATTCCAGTAAGCTGACCGGACTAGTCCGGTCCATGAACGGACTAGTCCGGTGTCTAGTGGATTTTAGTTGATTTTTAAACCCCTTACCCTTACGCAAAGTCATGAGCTCTTGGGATGCGTCTCTCACACACACCCTATACATTTACATCTACTTTGCTCTTCTAAATTCCACTAAAGTCTTCCTTTTCGGGCACTACTCTATTTTTCACCTTTTTGTGTGCACCGAGCTAGTTCACTTTGTTTGTCCTGCAATCATTTCGTTAGGATCTCATATGCTTGTCATCAATTCTCCAAAACCCAAAAGGGATACCCTAGATGCACTTTCACTGGAACTCAGAGGTGGTGGCTCAATTTTACACCATGTGCTACTTCTCCACCTATGGGGACGGGAAGATTTCATGGATGACGGACGGAGTCCAATACTCCGTCCTATATAGTGAGTTTGCACGGATTCTTGGACTTGAGGAGTCCCTGAGCCATGAGTTAATCATTCACAATCTCACGGTGATAGACTTGGGGGACATGGAATTCATGTACGAGGTTGGCTTTTATAATCCTCCTACAACCAAAATCCTCTGCCCATTCTTTAGTGTGCTAAACCGGATCTTGAGAAAGACTTTAGCACCTAAAGACGGAGATGCGGGGATGATCCAGGGCCACCTCCGCCACATGTTGAAGCTTATTTGTGAAGATGAAAAATTCAATGTGTTTGACTACATCTACAACGACATCTTCAACATACCCCGCACCCCCAACCGCTCATGTGGTTATGCTCCATTCATCATGTGCCTCATTGAGAAGGTGTTGGGACTGGAGTTTGTGAAGGACGTCAAGCATAGACCCCTTCACCCTCAAATTCCTCCTATCGTGCCAAATATTGGCGGAGCTTCTAGGAGGGGTGCTCCCGATGCACCTCCTCCTCCACCTGCTCCTGCCTCTTCCTCTTCCGGAGACTCTTCCGGTGCCATCCTAAAATTGTTGAAGTCTATCTTCACCTCTTGCCGAAAAGTTGAAGTCAAAACTCAGAAAACGGCTAGAAGGCAAGACAAGTACCTGAAGAAGCTATGTGAGAAGGCAGACATTGCTATATCTCCGGAGGCTTCCGATGATGAGGGGCTAACACCCTTCCTGGATCTCATGAAGGCAGAGGCTGCTCTTCTTGGGGGTGGCCCCTCTGGTGCTGCTCCAGCCATTGAGGAAGTAGAGGAAGATCAAGATGATGAGGAGGAAGATGAAGAAGCAACCCAAAACGATGAAGATCGTGGTGAGGAGAGTGAGAGCGATGACAACGACTTAGGCTCTCTTCTTTTCCATTTTGGTGTCTTGATGTCAAAGTGGGAGAGATTGAGGGGGAGTAAACTATGTCAACTCTCTTCGGTTGTAATATTGCTACACTTTCATATTTGGGTTGTAATAACTTTATGCTATGTTATTTTTATCGAATATCACTCTACTTGGGATTACGTATGTGTGATGATCTTTAATTTCGATTTGAGATGCATGTTACGTTTCTATTTATCACATCTCAAAATTTGCATCATACGTAGGCACCCCATCATAACACACAACTCTATAAATCTCCCATAGAGTTCACTCTCGTGCATTACATTTATTGCAAATTATTCATGCACACATTTAGGGGGATTTTTTATACACTTGTGTGTTATGAAAACCAACTCATTTACATTTTTTTATCGAAAACCTCAATGTGTTGTCATCAAATCACAAAAAGGGGGAGATTGAAAGTGCATCTAGGCTAAACCCCCGTGGGTTTTGATGATTAATGACAACACTTAAGGGACTAATGAGCATTACAAGTGTAAGTACAGGTGATTAAGGAATCAACGGAGATGGACGCACACAAAAAGGGAAAAAGAGAAGAAAAAGGCAAATTACAAGAAGAGTAGAATTTAGGGATTTAAATTCTCTTCTGTTGAGTTTAGCCTTTAAGTATGAGTGTGTTCATAGAGTTTAAGTGTTGAGAATCATCTAAGAGCTCTTAGTCTGAGTGTAGGATGAGTGGAGTGAAGATTTGAGACAACCCTGAGAATAGGGCCAGACTTGTCCGAGCAGGAAGGCCGGACTAGTCCGGAACATCGAACTAATCCGATGTAGGACGGACTAGGAGGTTCTGTGTGAGTTCGAACTTGTCCATTTGGGGATGGACTAGTCGGTGGAGAGTGTGCATGAGCTCTTCAGGAGCTAAGTCCTGAAGGACCGGACTAGTCCGCCCTTTGAGGTTGGACTAGTCCGCAGGCTCAGACTAGTCCGTTTCCAACCGGAACAAGAGGTTATGTGTGAGATCATACTAGTCCTCTGTGAGTCAGACTAGTCCGTTTGAAACTTGGAAATAGCTGGAGGGACTAAGTCCTAGATGGCCGAACTTGTCCGCCCCTTTGGGCCAGACTAGTCCGGTGGACCAGACTTGTCCATTCTCAACCGGAACAATTGTTTCTATGTGAGATCAGACTAGTCCGTAGTGTTGTGATCATTTGAATTCAAAAGGAGGCAGGTGACCGTTTAGTTGGTAGGATATGACCGTTTAGTAGGTGAAGAGTGATGTCACCAGTCCCTGTACGCCAGACTAGTCTAGGGTCAAAGGCCGGACTAGTCCGAACCTTTTCTGGTGACAACGGCTAGCTCCCGGGACCTCTATAAAAAGGGGATGCCCGGACCTCAAAGCAAGTGACAAGAACCCTAATGCCAAAATAGCCTTCCTAGAGCTTTTCTAGCCCCCCCTCTTCAATTCTTGGAGCCCTAAGAGTGATTCTTGAGGGTTTGGGAGTTTTAGAAAGAGGAGAAAAAGGGGACTAAGCAACATTGAGCTCTTGGTTGATTCTCTCGCACTAAGTGGGTAGTGTGTTGTTGAGGATGCTGATTTGTAAGTGCTTTGAGCTGAAATCTTGTGGGAGCCTCAAGTTGTGAGTCGCCCCATGAATTGTTGTGAAGTCTTTGTGATCTAGTGGAAGAACAAGCCAACCTTTGTGGTGGCTTGGTGAGGAAAAGGTTGAGAGCAACCTGGTCCATTGTGGACTCCTCAACATGGACATCGGCTTCTTTGTGAAGCTGAACCACGGGATAAATCGTGTGTTCTCTTTCTTGAGTTAAATATCTCTGTGACCGAACTAGTCCGCCCTCGGGACCGAACTAGTCCGCACTCTGTGAACTGATCAATTTTATTAAGCCGTATTTTAGATTTTCCGTCTATTCACCCTCTCTAGGCAACTTTCAGCTGTCGATAGCACCGGAGCGCTTGGTGGTACCGTGCGTTTCGAGCAGCTGCTTGCCACCTTCGCTCATCAACAAGGTCGATATCTTCACACCGGAGTTGGTCCTGCATGGCTCCGTCGTACGCTTGGACACTGGATGAGCCCTCGGCGATTTCCGAGGGGGTACGGCCTCATCCCCATACACCAGGAAGAAAGGCGTTTCCCCTGTCACGTGGCTGAGGGACGCCCGGCTAGCCACAGTGCAAACGGAAGCTCTTCGACCCAATTGGAACCGTGCTTCTTCAAGCTGTCGTAGGTGCGCGTCTTGAGTCCCTGGAGTATCTCAGCATTTGCTCTTTCAACTTCACCGTTGCTCTCTAGGTGAGCAACGGAAGCATAGCAAAGATGTCGAGGTCTTCGCAGTAGTCTTGGAACACTGCACTGGTGAACTGGGTCATGTTTTCGGTGATGATTTTGTTCGGGAACCCGAACCGGCAGATGATCAACTTGATGAACTTGAGTGCTGACTGCTTGTCGATTGTTACTACAAGGGCAACTTCCGGCCACTTGGTGAACTTGTCTACGGCGACGTAGGGGTACCGATACCCTCCAACGGATCTTGGGAATGGCCCTACGATGTCCAGTCCCCACACAGCGAAGGGCCATGATGGCGGGATCATCTACAACATCTGCGCCGGTGTGTGGATCTGCTTGGCGTGGAACTGGCACGCCTTGCATCTCTTGACCAGGTCGACGACATCCTGGAGAGCGGTCGGCCAGTATAAGCCATGCCGGATGGCTTTACCGACCAGCATGCAGGAAGATGCATGGTTCCCACACTCGCCTCCATGGATCTCTATGAGAAAGTCGCAGCCCTCCTCCCGGGTTATGCACCACAATAGGACGCCATTAGCGCCACGCCGGTAGAAATCCCCTTCTACCAGCGCTTATCTCTTAGCCAACCGGGCGATCCATTCAGCGGATACATGTTCATTGGGAAGGGTATTGTCTTTCAAGTAGTCTCGGATCTCTATGATCCATGCATCGAGACTTGAGCACTCAGATCTTGAGCGTTGGGTTGCACGGAGTCCCCGGTGACACTTACGATCCTTGGAAGGCACCATGGTAGCAGGGCCGCCGGGATCGCTAGCTTCGAGGTGCTGATCTCGCCTCCTTCGCCTGGTTCGGCTAGCCAGACGGTAGGTCGCAACAACTTCCTTTCAAAGACCCCCTCAGGCACCGGAGCCTAGGTGGAAGCCTTGTTGACAGGTCATCAGCTATTGTGTTATTGGCGCGGGGTACATGGCACAAATCCAAGGATAAGAAGCCCTTCTCCAACTTCTGTACTTGGAGGAGATAGGCTGCAAGTTGTGGGTCATTGCAGCAACACTCTCCCTTGATTTGCTTGATGATTAGTTGAGAATCACCCTTGACCAACAATTGCTGGACGCCGAGGGACAGTGTGGTTTTTAACCCAAAGATGAGAGCTTCATACTCCGCCATGTTGTTGGTTGCCTTGAAATCAAGTCGCACCATGTACTTGATCTGCTCACTGGTTGGTGTGAGGAGCAGAACCCCCGCTCCGACACCTTTCTTGCCCAAGGAGCCGTCGAAGAAGAGAGTCTAGTGAGGCCCAGTGAAGACCGGAGCTCTGGTCTCTGGTCCACCGATGTCTTGGCCCCCTTGGTGGCATGGCGGCGGTGTTCATTCTGCTACGAAGTTAGCTAGCGCCTGACTCTTCACCGCGTGACGTGGTATGAAGTCCAGCTCGAACTCCGCCAGCTCTGCAGCCCATATGGCTACATTCCCTGTTGCGTTGGGGCTGTGGAGGACGGTCCTTGGTGGGTACGAGGTGACCACTGAGATCTTTTGAGCCTGGAAGTAGTGGCGCAACTTCCTTGATGCAACAAGAATTGTATAGAGCAGCTTGTGCACCTCCAGATATCTTGTCTTGGTATCATGGTGGACCTCGCTGATGAAGTAGACTGGACCCTAGATAGTCCGGACCCTCCCAGAGGGGTCCGATGCATCCTCTTGTACGGGTTCGGGACTCGGTGGCCCCCGGCCCTCGGGCCCGGAACTGCACTCTGGGAGCTAGGACCCAGATGTGCACTGGTCATCAGGTCTAGCTGTCTAAGACCTGACTTGATCTTCTTAGGGAGATTTGAGACCCGAGGCACCTAGGCCCCCCGAGTCCGGGACAACATTTTGGGAGCTAGGACCCGGATATGCATTGATTATCAGGTCCGACTAGTTGGGACCTAACTACTCCCCCGTCCCTTGGGTCTCCTGCGGAGTCCAAGTCCTGGGACTCTTGACCAATGACAGCAGGAGCCTCGTTTGGGACCTGAGGTTGATGGAGTTCTGGCTGCTCCGCATCCATAACCATGCTCACGACCTCAGTTGTTGCAGCGATGTAGAGGAGCAGAGGCTCGCCTTGTTCTGGGGCCACCATGATCGGTAGCGTCATGAGGAACTTCTTTAGCTCCTGGAACATCTCATCCGCCTCCTCAATCCTTACGAACGGTCCAGATTTGCGCAGAAGCTTGAAGAATGAAAGAGCCCGCTCAGCCAGTCTAGAGATAAACCGACTGAGCGCAGCCAAGCATCCAGTAATCTTCTACACGTCCTTGATGCGGGCAGGGGGGCCGCATCAGTTCTACTGCCTTAATCTTCTTTCGGTTAGCTTCAATTCCTCGGTGTGATACCAAGAAACTGAGCAGCTTCCCAGCAGAGACCCCGAAGACACATTTGTCTGGGTTCAACTTCGTGCGTGTCGAACGCAGTCTGTTGAAGACTAGGGCCAGGTTGTCGAGCAGAGATGCTTGCGACTTAACCTTTACTACAATGTCATAGACATACACCTCTAACTAGGTCACGAATGAGATTCCCAAATGTCTTATGCATGACACGTACAAAATTGGGAAGGGCATTCTTGAGACTATAAGGCATGGATACATAGCAGTATAGACCATCCACTGTGATGAAGGCAGTATGCTCTTCATTTTCCCTAGACATAGGTATTTGGTGGAAACCTGAATATGTTTCTAGGAAACACAGTAGATCACAGCTGGATGTAGAATCCACTATTTGGTCTATACGGTGGAGAGAAAACGGATCCTTTGGATATTTCTTATTAAGGATGGTGTAGTCGATGCACATCCGAAGCTTCCCACCAGCCTTGGGGACGACAACATGGTTGGCCAACCATCATGGATGGTGGACCTCTCGGATGAAGCCAGCATCGAGCAGCTTCTTGATTTTTTTCACGGATGAAGTCTTGCCGCTCGATGGATTGCTTCCGAGGCTTCTGTTGAACCATCCTGGCGTTGAGTAAATCTTCAGTTGATGCTCAATCACCTCCCTGGGGATCCCGGGCATTTTCGACGGTTGCCATGCAAACACGTCGACATTAGCCCGGAGGAAGGTGACGAGCGTGTCTTCCTATTTGTCACCTAGGCTCCCGTCTATTCAGGTGGTCTCGGCGGCATCAAAGCCAACTTGGACGACCTTGACGGGCACGTCCTCAGCGTCTGAGGGCTGCACATGGGGTGCATATGTCTTCCCTCACTGACGTATGCTTGGAGGCGGCTGGCTAGCTTCCGCGTGACTGAAAGCAGCCTCCTGCGCGGCTGCCAATGCCTAGAGCTTCTCCAGTGCTGAGACGGCCGCAGTGCGGTCTCCACGGATCTTGAGGACACCACCCGGGGTTGGCATCCTTAGGACCAGGTAACCGTAGTGGGCTACTGCCATAAACCGATACAGGGTAGACCTGCCGATTATGGCATCGAAGGGGAGGCTGACCTCCGCAACGTCGAAGACGTCGCTCTCCGTGCGGTAATTCTTAGGCGCCCCGAATGTCACCGGGAATGAGATGCTATTGCACGGGAAGATAGGATCCTGACCTACCCCCGAGAATGGTCTCGAAGGGGTAAGCTGGGACGTTGGAATTTGCAGCTTCTTGAAAGCCGCAAGGCTGATAACGCTGAGGGATGCCCCGCCATCGGTCAGAACATGGTAGAGCTTCATGTTGGAGATGGCCAGGGCGACGAGGAGTGGCAGCTGCACGGCGCCTACCATGTTCTTGGGGGCAGTCAGAGGCATCAAAGCTGATCAGCGTCTCCATCCACTTGCGGTGTGGCGCCGGTCCCGGGGTTGGTGTAGCTGCTGCCACTACTCGGCGCAGGGTCTTGATGGCTCGCCGGGACGAGACGTCGGAAGAGCCCCCGCACATCACATAGAGCATGTCGGCTGTCTGGTCGCTGGCCCGGCTTGACCTACCTGCCTTGGAGCGGGAGATGGCCTCGTCGTCTCCCGCCTAGAGGCGACGGGGAGTAGGGCGAGAAGTCTCGCCGAGAGAGGTGATGCTCACCATGGTCACCTAGAGGGCGCGAAATGCCCCCCCCCCCCTACTTGGCGCACCAAATGTCGAAGTGGTGTTGCTATGACACTTCCCCCGCCGCGAGCAGCCCGCGGAGGTTCTTTGATTGGAGGGGCTTGGTGCCTCTAGGGCGATCCAACTCGAGTGAGCAGGTGAACACCAAGATTTACGTGGTTCGTGCGCCGGAGCGTAATACCCTACGTCCACGTGGTGATTGTAGTATTGATTGCGCGTATGAGTGTGTGAGTTGGCTGGGTCACGAATGGATGCAAATCCTTTTCGAGTGGACACCCCGGTCCTTTTATAGTTCAAGGCCGGGGTGGTAATAGTAGGGCCCAGGGCCCGACAGGTGGCCCCGAAGTTGCCTGAACCCTATACATGATCTAGGGTTTTTAAATCCCTGGGCAGAGTGGTTGGTGGGAGAGTTAAGGCGCCGCCTGGCGCACTGAGCGCCCCTGACTATGCTGCAGGTGATGATGAAGATGCCATCTCGTCGCCGCGTCTTCTCACTCTACAGGGCGGTATTGTGCCGTTGGGCGGCACTATGGCGCTGTCACGCCTCGCCGCCCTGTCTTGTCACCATAATGGCGGACAGGCAAAGAGCGGAGGCATGCGCCGTGTGCCATGCTTCTGAGGAAGGCGCGAGCCTTGAATGCATGACCTGACAGCGCACTTCCTTCTTGACTTCTTCATCTCATGGCCCATGACGGATCATGGGACACATGGCGGCTCCGGAGCCCTCCTCAGCAGGGAGGAGGTTCAGAGCCCAGATACACGTGGCAGCTCCGGACCTCACCTCAGCAGGGAGGCTTGTTGGCTCTGAAGCCCTCCTCAACAAGGAGGAGGTTCATAGCCGGGGCACACGTGGCAGCTCCGAACCTCACCTCAGCGGGGAGGCCTAGTCCGCGACCAAGGGCACGTGTCGGGTCCGAAGCCCTTCTCAGCGGGGAGGAGGTTCAGAGCCCACGTACACGTGGCAGCTCTGGACCTCACCTCAGCAGGGGGGGGTTGGTCTTGAGCCAAGGGCACGTGTTGGCTCTAGAGCCTAGGCGCACGTGGCAGCTCCGGGGTCGATCCCGGGGCCGAGGACACGTGGCCACACTAATGCCCGCCTTAGCAGGGAGGCAGGGTCTGTGCTGTCTTTAACCCTCCACGCGGGAGTACCCGGTCTGCAGGGTACCGACACGTCCACCTTTTGTTTTGCTGATATAACCTTACACAGTGAAACAAAAGGCGGTGAAAGGCGGCCGCCTAAACGCGCCTTAGCACTCCGCGCAGCCCTCCCGCCTCGCCTCGGGGGGTAGGCGGTCGCGAGGCGGAGGGGGCGGCAGCTGACCGCACGGGGGGGGGGGGGGGGGGGCGGAGATGGCGGCGCACCCGGGGGGGAGGGAGATGGCGGCTCGAGGGGGGGGGGGAGGGGGGTGGCGCGCGTGAGGGGAGATCGACGGGGGGTGGGGAGTGGATCGGTTATCACCGAAGCCCTAGCGGGCTGTGGGGGGCGGGCTGAAATGGAACCGCAGGAGTTGAGGGCAGGCTGAAATGAAACCACCCGCCTAGTGGGCTGGCCCATGTGACAATTGGAAATAAGAAAAGGGAGAGAAAATAAAAGTGGTATGTACAAAATTAACCAACACACCAGAAATATGTGCATACTACTATATTTTAAAGAAAATTATAAAACATCACTGCTAGAGTACACAACGGCTAGGCGTCGCCTAGAAACGCCTAGGCACGCTTAGGCTCTAGGCGGAAGGTCACCGCTCGCCTATCGCCTTGTAGAACCTTGTCCTTACATGTGGGTGATTACATGTATTTTGCAATGTCACTTTATTATATATTACTGTGGTAAGAACAATATAATTCACCCAAGGGTAAAACCGGTTATTTTAATCCTTTTCACCTCTATACTGAAATTAAAACTAGAAAACTAACCAAATAATTTCTAAAGTGATTCTATTTCAAGTTGATAAATATTTATGGGTTGAAACTGAAATGTTGCTGATTATCGAAGAATCTGGAACCACAGCAACGATTTCAATCACTTCATTCTTTGTTTCTATACATTATTTACATACAAGGTCAAGTTGGAATGTCAGGCAAAAAAAGCAATCAAATGGTCCTTGTCCTTGCTCAACTAACGACGGCGGAACGGTCTACAATCGTCATGCACCGCAACGCACCACGAGGCTAGTAGCGGCGCCACAGAAAGGAGGGCCACGACGCGCAACGGAACGCCACAAGAACGCAGGCGGCTTTTGGTTTCAAATCAGACGGCCCCAGCGACGAGAAAGGAGGGAAAGCGATAGCCCTAGCCTAGCGAAGCGGCGCAGGCGCGGATGCCCTTTGCCACCCTCCTCTGCCGCATTGGTATCTCCCTCTCGCCATCGCCATGCGCAGCGCCCGCGCATCCCCCTCCAGGTTGGTCCGCGCCGACCTCAACCCGGCCGGTGAGTGCCTGCCTCTCTGTTTTTCATTTTGGCGCAACTTCCCCTTTCCTATACGGATTTCTTGCTGTGTTTGCTTCCTAATGTCCAAGCAAGGTTTTATCTCTTTATTAACCTGCGGAGGAGAAACTTTGGGGCGGGAGCATTGTTCTGCAATTTCTTGCGATCTGCTCTTTTTAAGAGCTTGGAATCGTGCATTTCCATTCTTATCGAGAAATTGCCTATGTTATTTTTTAATTGGTGTCGGCAGTGCTAGGGTTCAACTATGGCTTAGGACGCTGGGCATCATTGTCACGATTTATTGTGCTGCAGCTTTAACTTAATCAACCTGCGATATTAAGACATCTCCATGACTGTCGGTACCTATATGGAACTGTTTCATGCGAATTTTGTAAAAGTTATCGTCTTGTTAACAAAGCATCTCTTTGATGCCTTTTCAGGTGTATCAGATGTGAAGCGCGAATCAAGTGTCTCATTTGACATATCCAAATCTCAGTCTAACTCTGTTGCTTCTGTGAAGAGGAAAAGGGTGAAGCGGGCACTCGAAGTAAATGGAGAGCATCCTAAGAAGCAGGTATCTGCTGACTATCTACTGCCTTCATATTGAAAAGCAGGAATTTTCGTGTTCTTATCTACCGTCTTCATATCGAAAAAAAGAAATTTCGTGTTTTTATCAACTGTTCATATTTCGCCCCCCTCCTTTAAATTGGACTTCTAGTTTCTTTAGTCGTTACCCTGAGATTTATGAGTAGCTTTCTGACTTAGCTTCATTCGTATGTGATTGCCTTAGTGCTGGCTCTCTTTGTTCATTTCTTTTGTTTGATTCGAGTTCCCCTCAACAGAAGTATTGACACAGGCCCAGGTTACTTTTGTACCTGACATCGAAGACTTTCGATATGACAGGAACAAAGTGTCGACAACGTCAAATGAGTCAGCACCATCTTTGAGTAAGAATAGCTGACCAAATAATATTTGAAAGATTTCTTTGAAATGCTTAGATCTTAAAATCACACTTCATCAGCTATATGCTCCATAATAAGTATGATGTGCATCACATGCACATCTACTGCCACAGAAAGGATAACCAAAGTCAATACTATGTTTTGCATGTTTTGACTTTTATAACTGGTATTATATTTTTTTTCTTATTCTGATGGAGGGTGAGGCAACCCCACCACTTTTTAATAAGAAGAAAGATGCAACACCTAGGTTTGACCGTTTGAGTCTGGGTAGGTGAGGTCAAAGTGGGTGTTTTTACTGATGAGCTATAGGCTATAGCCCAGTTTGTTCTATTATGTTTCCTTGCTCCAACTGGGGCTTTATTAACCATTAATTGGGCACCAATAAGTATTCTGACCATTCCTAATTGCTGTTAGTTTCTTTGCCTCTCGATATCTTGCATCTGGATGATCTTTTTGCAAGACTCCATGCAGCATATTACAATTTAGTTTACTGTATTTGCCTTGTCCTGCGAAAGGCCTAATGCCTTCCTTCCTCAGTTAGGTTGGAGAAAAAGGTTAGAGTTTCATCAGTTGTAAAAGGTACTCATAAATTCGCAACTCATAAGAATACTAGGAGGTATAAACAATTAATTTTTTGTACCATGCTAATAATTTTCTTTTATGTTTGTTTTTGGTTGCAAGTTGATATCAAGCCAAGCCTATTCAGCTACTATAATATTTCACTCAAGTTTTGGACTACTGATCATACAATCCTTTTGAAATATATAGTTGTTTTGATTCCTAAACTGAATAGTAGTATTAAGATTTCTTGTTCTAACTCTAAGTCAATCTAATCATGCATGGTGCTTCCCTACACAGTCAGGATATATGGTGAATTTTCAAATCTCAGTTTGCCCATACGCATCTCTGAATCTCTCCTAAAGCTTGTTTTGCAAATTCTGTATGAACTTTTATTTGTCATTGTTAGACCGCACTTGTATTAGGGTACTATAGGGGCAGTTTAGCACTTTCGTATTAGCCTCCTTGGCCCCCAAGTTAGGGTTCCTTGGCTCTTAAGTTTTGTACCCATATATATGTACCTCTTGGCTGATTAATGGAATTATCTTTCCCCCTCTAATTTGGTATCACAGTCTGGCGCAGTGGTAGAGTCTCTCCACTTGTGTCCTGGAGGTCCTGGGTTCGAATCAGCCTCCTTGCAAAATAAGCAAGGGGAAGGCTGCCTAGAAATTCCGTTCCCCAGACTCCACAACGTGTGGGAGCTTTCAGCACTGGGTATGCCCTTTTTTCCTCTAATTTAGTATCACAGCGCCTCTTTTTTTCTGCCCTTCTCTCTCCCCCGATCTCTCTTCTCACGCACCGCCCGCCACCGTGCCACCCGGCCGCTGCACGCCGCCCGCCACCGCGTCCCCTCCTTCTCGCGCGCCGCCGTCGCGCCGCCAGGCTGCTACCTCCTCGTCGGGCGCCGCAGCTCCACCTGGCCGCCTCCTCGCCGGTTCCGATCCGGCCGCGCGCCTCCTTGCCGTCACGCTCTCTCCTCTCTTCATGGAGCCGCCGCCGTCGGGCCCCTGCGCGCCGCTGCCGCTGCCGCCGCTCCAGCGGCGCCCCTGCGTACCGCCGGGATGCGCGCTGCCGCCGCCGTCCGCTAGGGCCGTGCTGCTGCCGGACGCGTGGGCCGGGCTGCCACCCTCGTCCGCCGCCGCTGTGCCACCCTCGGCCACAGCCGCCGCGCCGCCCTCGGCTGCCGCCACCTCGCCCCTGTGGCCGCCGCCGTCGGCTCGGTGGCGTCCCCGTGGGCTGTCGCTGCCTCGCCCCTACGGCCGACGGCTCAGCTTCGGTTGTCACCGGCTCCGATCCAGCCGCAGCCGCCTCCGTACGCCGCCGCGCCACTGAGGGCCGCCGCCGCCTCGCCTCGGCCGCCATCACCGGCTCTGACCTGGCAGCCGATAGCGCCGTACGCCGTGCCGCCGTCTTTAGCCACCGCCGGCTCGACCGCGCCACCTTGGGCCGCCACGGCCTCGCCTCCTGACGTGCGGCCGTCGATTTTTGTTCAGACCCGATCATCACCACAGGGTACTCGGCCGCCATCGACTGGTGTACTTGGATCGACTGTTGCCTACTCTGTTGGCACGACCGTCGAGGGTCCGAGCGTGTTGTCTTCCTTCCCGGCGCCACCACCGCCGGGGTATGTCACGACCCGTTCTACACCGTCAGTCTACCTGCGGGGTGTCACGCCGTCTGGCCCTGACTGGGTGGTGGACACCGGTGCCTCGTACCACACCACACCTGACGTCGGTGTCCTCTCTTCTACCCGACCTTCCCGTCCCTTTGATCCGTCATCTATCGTTGTTGGGAATGGGTCGGCTCTTCCAGTCACCTCAGTAGGTGACTCGGGTTCGCCGGATTCGTTTTAGCTACGTGATGTTCTTGTTGCTCCTGACATCATTCAACACCTTCTTTCCGTTCGTCGTTTTACTACTGACAACCATGTTTCCATTGAGTTCGATCCTTATGGTTTAACTGTGAAGGATCTTATTACTCGACGTATTCTCTTTCGTTCTGAGAGTACGGGTCCCTTGTACACGATGTGTCTTCCTGCTTCCGTTCCGCCTATTGCCCTGACTACGACAGCCTCTTCGACCATTTGGCATCGTCGGCTTGGCCACCCCGGTGTTGATGCTATGTCGAAGTTGTCTGGTAGTTCAGTGATTTCGTGTACTCGTGGTACTCATGAGTCTCTTTGCCATGCTTATCAGTTGGGTCGCCACGTTCGACTTCCTTTTCCACATTCTGTCACTCGTGTCGAGCGCATCTTTGATTTGATTCACTGTGATCTTTGGACTTCACCTGTTCTCAGTGTGTCTGGATATAAGTATTACTTGGTGGTCGTTGATGATTTTTCGCACTATTCGTGGACTTTTCCCTTGCGGCAGAAGTCTGATACGTTCAACACTCTTTCTCACTTCTTCGCTTGGGTGTCCACCCAGTTTGGGCGCACGACCCGTGCGGTCCAGTGCGATAACAGGCGCGAGTTTGACAACTCTGCGTTCCGTGACTTTCTGCTTTCTCGCGGTGTTCAGTTGCGCATGTCTTGCCTGTACACTTCCCCCTAGAACGGCAAGGCTGAGCGCATGATTCGGACCACCAACGATGTCATGCGCTCCCTGATGTTTCAAACTTCTACCCCTGCTCGTTACTGGGCGGAGGCGCTTCACACCGCCACCTACCTTATTAATCGCCTTCCTACTAAGGCGATTAGTGCTCCCACCCCTCACTTCGCTTTGTTCGGCACCCTCCTCTCTACGACCACCTTCAAGTCTTCGGGTGCGCTTGCTACCCTAACCTCTCCGCCACGGCTCCCCAGAAGCTTGCGGCTCGCTCGACTCGGTGTGTTTTCCTTGGGTACTCCCCTGACCACAAGGGGTACCGGTGCCTTGACCCTACCACCCGTCGTATCTTGATCTCCCGACACGTCGTTCCTTTTTCCACCCCGTCTTCTGACTCCATCGCTGAGTTGGATTCCCTCTTCTCCACTGACACCGAGGCCGCTCCTGTACAACGACCTTGCCTTTTACCTCTTGTAGGTTACCCACCCGCAGCGCCACGCGCAGCTTCGGCGTCTTCCACGCCACCTGTTGTGCCTTACGTGGCACCGACGTCCCTGACGCCACCTGCTGCGCCACGCGCGGCCCCGGTGTCCCCGACGTCGTCCGCGGCGCCACGCGCGGCCCTGGCGTCCCGGACGTCGCCCGCCGTGCCATGCGCGGCCCCGGCGTCCCCAACGTCGTCAGCCGCACCACGCGCGGCCCCGGTATCCCCGACGTCTGTCGTGCCACGTGCGGCCCCGGTGTCCCCGACGGCGTCCCCGACGTCCACGACGGCGTCCCCGACGTCGTCAGCCGCACCACCCGTGACCCCTGGACCGCGTTACGCCGACCCCGTTCTCGTCTATCAGCGACGAGCGCGGTTAGTGATCCGTCCTCTTCCCGTCCTTAGGATCTGGTGTACCATCCTCCGCTGCTCCACCGGGACTCTCATCACGTTCACCCGATGGTGACTTGACGGGCCGCCGGCGTTCTTTGACCGGTGGAGCGCTTCTCCGGGGTCGTTCTATCGTCCTCGACCTCCCCGCCGCCTGCCTCATCACCCATCTCGCCTATCCCCTCTTCTGTCCGTAGCGCCCTCGCCGACCCTCACTGGCGTCGGGCTATGGAAGAAGAGTATGCGGCCCTGCTAGCCAACCGGACCTGGGACCTGGTTCCCCGTCCTGGCCGTGGCAATGTTGTCACGGGCAAGTGGGTGTTCACGCATAAGAGGAAGGCGGATGGGTCTCTTGAGAGGTACAAGGCACGGTGGGTGCTTCGCGGTTTCACGCAGGGTCCCGGCGTCGACTACGACGAGACCTTCAGCCCGGTGGTGAAGCCGGCGAAGGTTCGCACCGTTCTGTCGTTGGCTCTGTCGCGTTCTTGGCCTGTCCACCAGCTGGACGTCAAGAACGCCTTCCTCCACGGGACGTTGACGGAGATGGTGTACTGCAGTCAGCCGACAGGGTTCGTTGATTCAGCCCGTCCAGACATGGTCTGCCGGCTGAACAAGTCCCTGTACAGGCTGAAGCAGGCGCCTCGGGCTTGGTACAGCCGGTTCACCTCCTTCCTGGTCTCGCTCGGCTTCGTCGAGGCCAAGTCGGACACTTCGCTCTTCGTCTACAGGCGTGAGGATGACACTGTCTACCTCCTCCTGTACGTGGACGATATTGTCCTCACGGTGTCCAGCCCGGCTCTTCTTCAGCGCACGATCTCCGCCCTGCAGCGCGAGTTCGCGATGAAGGATCTCGACCAGCTCCACCACTTCCTGGGCGTTGCGGTCGAGCACCGCCCGGGCGCTCTGTTCCTCCACCAGCGCCAGTACTGCCTAGATATCCTCGAGCGAGCGGGCATGGCTGATTGCAAGCCGTGCTCCACTCCCGTGGACACCCAGGCGAAGGTGTCTTCGGCCAACGGTGCCCCGGTCGCCGACCCCACCTCTTGCAGGAGTCTTGCAGGTGCCCTTCAGTACCTCACCTTCACCAAGCCGGACATCTCCTACGCGGTTCAGCAGGTGTGTCTCCACATGCATGATCCGTGGGAGCCGCATCTCACGGCGGTGAAGCGGATCCTTCGGTACCTGCGTGGCACCCACGACTACGACCTTCTTCTGCGGCGCGACTCTGCCTCCGAGCTGGTCGTCTACACCAACGCTGACTGGGCGGGTTGCCTGGACACCCGCCGGTCCACCTTCGGCTACGCCGTCTTCCTGGGCGGCAACCTCATCTCCTGGTCCTCGAAGCGGCAGCACGTGGTGTCCCGATCGAGTGCCGAGGTGGAGTACCGTGCCGTGGCCAACGGCGTGGCCGAGTCCTCCTGGCTTCAGCAGCTGCTTCAGGAGCTCCACTCCCCTCTCGCCCGGAGTACGTTGGTCTACTGCGACAACATCAGCGCCGTCTACCTCTCCACCAACCCGGTGGCTCTCGGGGAGGTGCGAGTCCTGCACGTTCCGATGTCGTCGCAGTTCGCCGACATCTTCACGAAGGGACTCCCTTCGACAGTGTTCACCGAGTTTCGGTCCAGTCTCAACATCTGCCGTGGCTAGATGTTGGGACTGCGGGGGTGTTAGACTGCACTTGTATTAGGGTACAATAGGGGCAGTTTAGTCCTTTTGTATTAGGCTCCTTGGCCCTCAAGTTAGGGTTCCTTGGCCCTTAACTTTTGTACCCACATATGTACCTCTTGGCTGATTAATGAAATTATCTTTCCCCCTCTAATTGTCATATTGTGCATTAAATTTTGTGTTCTGTTGTTACACACATGAATAGTGTTCAACTAGGTAAACGTGTAAACACCAGATTTGACTGAGATGGCGCTGTACTAATGTTTTATCCCTTCTAAGGATCTTCATACTCATTTACGATAAGAAAGATAAAGTAGTCATTATGCAGCAGGAGCTCCGGAAAACTGGGAAGCAGTTCTCAAGGGTATCAAGAACATGAGATTATCTGGCCAGGCCCCTGTAGATACTATGGGCTGTGAAAAAGCTGGTTCTCATCTCCCACCGAAGGTAGTTCTGTCAGGGAATCATCTTTTTGATTGGAAAGATTTGTTATATGTGTATTATTGGTCACAGTGCCTAGTTATCGTAGAATTTGATCAATCCAAAGGTTCTTTCCATCTGAATACCTGATAGAGGGGATGCTCTCGGGGCTTGACTTAAGACCAGTGTAGGATTTCACCTAATTTTGTTGTGCAGTTTTTCTTCTTCCAAGAAGAGTGCATAAGCTCAGCCAATTAACTTAAAGTGAGGAATAGATTATAGAATCTATAACATTAGAGCGCATAAATAAGATAATTATGAAACATGTTTCCTTATGCAGTGTTGCTTTATCGGAAATGTGATGCTTTTTCTTGTTCTAGGCACAAAACTGCAGCCTGTACATGAGTGTTATAAACAATAGATTGCAAATTTACTTAACTATGATTATTACTTATTTTCCTGTAATAACTTCCACAGTTTTCTCGGGAAATATTTCTGCTTATTGATCCATCTATTTTACCCCTGACTCATTCATTGATGAAACATTTTGATTCAGTTGCATGGAATGTTGTTGTATGACTATTTTTCACCCATCGATCATACACTACATTTCTTCACAGGGAAAACGATTTGCAGTTCTGATATCAACTATGTTGTCAAGCCAAACAAAAGATGAAGTCACACATGGTAGGCCTTGGAGTTATTTTTTATCTGGAATATGTTATGGCCTGTACTCTTATTTTCAATTCTGGTTCTAGCTTAAGTTTTGCAATGGACTTGAAAGTAAATGAACGAGTGGTTCTTGTTGAACTTTGTTGTCGGTCTGTCCTCCTATTGTTTTCTTGCTGGGTAGCCGCTGGAATTTGTATTAGTTACAAATTCAGTTATAGGCATGTTAAGATGGGTATTTAGCAATTACTTCTGGAAGGTTAGGTTCAGATTTGATGGAATCTAGTTCAATATACAATGTCCTGCAAAATCTGGTTCAATAAACAACAAATGCTGCATCGAAACAACCTTGCTTTGGTTATTATCTAGAGGAATTCATCAAGATTTATGCAAACATTGTGGATAACACATGCCACATTATTAACCAACAAGGTAGTTCGATTGATATTCTGCACTTTCCCCTTGTCATGAGATTGTATCGTTCCACTCTCTGAAACTATTTTTTCATTGCTATTTTGTGTACTTGATAGCTTTTGTTTTTCAAATATTTGACACTTGTGTTTTGGAGTCAAATTCTTATAGCTGCTGTGGAACGTCTTGCTGGGAACGGCTTGCTCGACCCAGATGCTATTGTCAGAACCGATGAGGCCACACTAGCAAATCTTATCAAACCTGTAAGTTGCAAAGAGCGTTCACCTGATTTGGATAATTACTGACCGCTATGGGCCCATTCGTCATCAACCAATAATGAACTATATGTATACTCTTATAATATAATCTTATAACCTGGAAAAACCTACATTTTTTGAGGAAAAAAGGTGAATCAGAACATCATAGCCTATGATGAATGGCTATACCATGGACTTAACATATTATGACATGAAACATAGCATAGCTTTGTACTCAAAAGGTGAGAGATTACAAAAAATTTGTAAAATCTGTAGTTGACACCATATTGCTTATAATTTATCAGGTTGCGTTCTATCAGAGAAAGGCTCAATTCATAAAAGAAGCTTCTAAAGTTTGCCTCGAACGGTTGGGTGGGGATATTCCAGATTCTCTGAATGAGCTGCTTGCTCTGAGAGGAGTTGGCCCTAAAATTGCTCATTTGGTAAGACATTTATGGTACTCTTCATATTTTAAATACAAATCAAGTGCAAACGGTTTCACTTATTTGTATTTTATACTACTTAGGTGATGACCATTGCATGGAAGAATACTCAAGGAATTTGCGTGGACACTCATGTGCATCGCATTTCCAACCGTCTTGGGTGGGTTTTTCGAGAAGGAACGAAACAGGTAGTTTGAGTTTGTCTCCTGTGTTTGCCGTGCAATAAAAAACCATAGTTAACTTTTGGAGAAGTAATTCATTATGAGGTCAGAATTCATGCATTCACGTTTACCATGTCTTATGCACAGAAAACTACGACACCCGAACAAACGAGAATGTCTCTTGAGAAGTGGCTGCCAAAGGATGAGTGGGAACCTATAAATCTGCTACTGGTATTTTCTACTGAATTGCTTCATGCTTTAGTACTATGTTTTCTTCTTCCATTTTTTGCTTTATGTAAATTGAAGTTAGTGGGGCTAGAAATGTCTATCTCAATCTGACCCAAATTGCATTGCTGTTGCCCTAAGTTGGAAATTCTGAAAAACGTCTTGTAGGTTGGATTTGGACAGACTATCTGTACTTCGTTGAGGCCCAAATGTAACCTATGTGGCATAAGCAATATTTGCCCATCAGCCTTTAAGGAATCATCAAGTCCAAACCCAAAGCAAAAGAAAACAAGGTCTCCATAGAAACTGTGGATTACTGATCTGGTATAGAAGTTGGAAGCTTTTGGGTTGTCTTTTGGACGTGCTTGGTGCCAGTACCGTTGGCGATCCTATGTCATTTTGTATAGCTGTAGTTCATTGAAGACAATGGGGTAGACAGGCGGATCCCGTCAGTTACATTGCAGCCAACTGGTAACAAGCCAACGGCTGAACGGCTGGGTAGAATATATTGTGAACAGGGTAGAATCTATCGATGTTCGTCTCCTATGTTGTAACAAGGGGCAATTGTGTTCATAATCTTATTCTTATATCCAATTGTGATTTGACCCCTAATCTCACATCAAATATATTTGGGCAGCAAGATGTTGAAATAATTACATATATTTCAAATACTATGGAATTTCCAAATAATATGAAATTTGAAAAGAATTCAGCACCAGGGAGGAGAACCAAGGCCTCATGTTGCCTTGCTAATGCGAAATTTGGTACCCTGAAATTCCCAGGCTACCACACCAGACCTTGAGCTCGCAAGGTCCCCTAACGCCGAGAATAAACGATTCTTACCCAATCCAGGCTGAATTGAGTGTACGACCACTAAGGATGAAAACGGATCGGATATTTTCCGATCCGTCCGCAAGTGTTTTTGAAGATATCCGATCCATATCTATTTTGGTCTGATTTTTTTTGATACGGATATGGATTCGAATATTTTAAATTGGATATCAGATTGGATATGGTTTTCGTCAGAATCTGTTTGTTTTGACGGATACCCATATTGGGTCGGATATATCCGAGATATATCTGACCCAACAAAACCGTACGGGCCCGAGGCCCCACCCCGCAGCCAACCACAGACCACGGCGAGCGAGCCTACGCGACGCTCCATCTACGTCGGCCTCCTCCCCAGCCCTCTCCCCCAACCCGTCGCCGCTGCCGCCGCCGAAGCCGAAGAAGCCGAAGCCTCGTCACCGAGCGCGACTCCAACGATCTAGGCGTCCTTCTCCCCCGCCAAAGCATGTGGTGCCACGTCTCCTCCGCCGCTCACCGGTAAGTAAACCCTAGATGAACCATTCTTCGTGGCCTCGTGGGACGGGCGGCCTGTGTCCTGATTGAGGCTAGCCTGCCGCGAATTAGCTTGCTGCGTGACGGAGTAGCCGACTGGATCTCGCTGGTAGTGGATTGACAATTCACTCATGCTTCGCCGCTGTGTGTTGCTAGGTTTGACTAGATTTGGGTTTAGGATGTTTGTTTTGGTTGGTGGGTTGAAGGATTTCTGTGGAAACGTAGCTTAGAGTAAGATTTCTTGTATATACTGCTTAAGAGTCTATTATCCTCTATGCTTGTTACAGGTAGTTGCTCGCACACCGTTTCAAAAAATATGCTAGTAGCATGTAACTTTACTATAACGCTTATTGTTCCACTCTTGTACTGCCACCTGTTCCAAAAACGAAGTCATTTCAGACAAATCTTTAGAAAACTGGAGGGGTACTGTTTATTAGTTAATTTAGGGCCTCCACCCTAAATTATGTCAAGTTCAGCTTTACCAATTACATCTTTTACCAATTACCAATTACCGTATCAAGTTCATCTTTGCATTTTGCTATCCCGAGATTTTAAGGTGTTATTTTCTGCATATGTGATATGGCATTGGCATGGCAGCAGCAATACCTTACATATTTATATCTTTATTTTCTGCAATTTTCATAGCTAGTGTTAACTCACTCTATCGTTTAGTCCAACAATGGAAGAGACACCCACTAACGCGTCGGCTCCGAAATTAGCCCCTACACGTCATCTTCTTTTGGGGTCCCCTCCAACACTACCGACTGGTATAATTATTACTCATTTGTGAGAAAAATTAGTGATTTGTTTGAGTGTATGACAATAAAAAATTTTTGTATGCAGGAATGTCTATTGGTACTGCTAGTAGTAATGTTGTGGCATCTTCTTCAAGTATAAATGTACTTGAAAGTGACAATGTTTAACTTGTTGCTAGTGATGATGATGGTGATGGAATAGCTATAAAGAAGACTAAGAAGCCCACTTCAGAAGTGTGGCAACATTTTACTAAGGAGGACAAGACTGTAATGAGTCAATGACAAGCAATATGTGCAAAAACGGGCATCTTACAACGTTCCAAGGTGCAAGAACAAATATAGATGTGAGAGCAATATGGGAACAACTAGGTTTTGGACACATCTAAAAACTGCATATAATATTGTGAAAGGTCAACAACAGCTAGCAACAGAAAAAGATCATGAAAGAGACTTACATTATGTTCAACCCTACAAGTATGATCCCGAGGTTAGCATAAGAAAATTCAATTTGACAATTATCATGCACGAGTATCCTTTTAACATTGTGGAGCATGAGTATCTTGTGGACGCTCTCAACTCTTTGCGTCCTAGTTTTTCATTGAAATCTCGCATAAGTGTTAGAAAAGATATATTGAATATATATTTCAAAAAAAAGAGCAAGTTATTTGCTTATCTTAAGGCCTTTATGTGTAGGTTCAGTACAACAATGGATATGTGGACATTAAATCAAAACAAAGGATATATGTGTGTCACAGTGCATTGGATAGATGATGATTGACAAATTCAAAAGAGGATCATTGATTTCTTTCATGTAGAAGGGCGACACATAAGGCAAAAGTTGTATGTATCCTTCACTTAATGCATGGTTAAGTGGGATCTAGAGAATAAATTATTCTCATTGACTCTAGATAATGCATCATCTAATGAAGTAGCGGTTAAAGATATAATAGATGATTTGAAGACCAATGGTGACACTTCTTCTTTAGTGTGTGATGGTGCCTTTTTTATGTGAGATGTGCTAACCATATTTTGAACCTATTTGCTAGAGATAGGTTGAGTGTCATTTCTAGTATAATTACAAATATCAAGTCACTGCTCCTAGCTGTGAAGGGTTCTCCATAACAATGGGAGGAATTGATGAAGTGTGCAATTGCTGAGGGATTGAAAACTAATAAGAGGATCTCTCAACAAGGTGGAACTCAATTTATTTGATGTTGAGGGATGCTTTATACTACAAGATCTACTTTTTTGAACTTTCTTTAACAAGGTGCTAACCATATCTTATATTTTTTATCTTAAATTTCTTGAACTTTCTTGAGCGTTTTGTGATTTTGCCCCGGTCAAAGAGTAGACTGGGATTGGTTTCTTGGTGCTCGACGGTAGCTCCAGCAGAGGAACGTGAGGCGAGGGAGAAGAAAGACCAGGGGCATATTTGGCCATTAAAATTTACAAGTGGCCAGGGGGAGAAAAATAATTAAAAAACATAAAAACAATAGAGATGGGAAAAGAGAGGCGACACTGTTGAAAAAGACATTGAACCTGTTTGGTTTTGATTATAATTGGCTTATCAATGAAAATATGCGAAAATCCCACCTAAAAATCTAGCCTATTTACTAAGCCGATAATTAAAAGAAAAAAATCTTCATACCCTTTCAACTATGGCCTGGTGACTATTTAACCCTTTTATCTTCTAAACTAGATATTTAGCACCTTAACCTTTATAAAACCATCTAAATAATCTTCTAACCTGATTTTGCTATGGTGACAGCTACGATTTTTTTGCATGTCTTTTTTGGTTTCCCTGTGCGGCTGGTACGCCCACGGCGCGCGCCGCGTGGTGGCGTTGTTTTACATGCAACGGCCCTCCTCACATCTGGCAGTTCTGCTCCTTACAACAGACCTCCGTCAGAGCTTAACAGCCACTATCCTTGCATTTATCTGATCTTGGCGGCTGGACGGTCACTGAACAACTTGTTGCATGTTGGAGATTGGAGAACGGAGTCTGATTCTTAGCTGTAAGGATTGTGATCGATCAAACCTATGGTCCAAACCTGATGTGTGCTGATCCGAAAGCAGAGCGAGCGATTGCTCTACGCAATTTCGAGTTCAGCGGTGACGAACTCAACTTTCAACTCCAATCCTAGAACTCTGGTGGCTGTTGCACGAACATTAACTGTTGCGCTGGAAGCTACGGCCAGCAGCACTGTTATCTTTCTAAATATGTGTTGATAGGTGCTGTCCTCTAAAAAGAAACATAGAAAACAATGGCTGCGGAGTAGAAAATGTCACCTCAACAATGTCGTGGCAAACCACTCTCTAAAACTAGGTTAGTAAGTTAATTACATGGTTTTATAAAAATTGAGGTGTTAAATACCTAGTTTAAAAAATTTGAGGGTTAAGTAGTCACGGAATTAAACCTTTTCCTTATTAAAAAAGCCTTAATATGTATTTTGATAAAACCAACTCTCGACGTGGGCAAAATCGTAAAAACCTCCCATCCGATGGCAACATCAAACTCGTGGCTAAATGTGATTATAGCTCAATATTGTGAAGGCGACTTGGCCTGATTTCTTCACCGCTCGGGTGGATTTTCCTGTTCGTTCCTTGTAGATTCTTCTACTGCAGCTTCGGAAAGAGAGAAACATCGAGATTAATGAGGAGAATAATAAAGCCTGGCACTTGGTGGCACAAGTTCTGGCAAATCCCTGCGCCCGAACCTCATGCTCTGCTGATTCCTTGCCGAGCCCGCGCCGCACCAGCCGCGCGTGCGGCAAGCCTGCTTTGCGCCGCCGCGCGCCCGCGAGGCCACACGCCCTAGCAGCCCTCGCGCCAAGCGCACGCGCCGTTTTGCTCCCGGCGCTCGAGCCACCCACGCCACGCACGGGATCTGCGTGACTGCGTCAACAAGACGAGAACGCACCGCCCTGATCTCCATTGCTAGGTTTAGGGAAATAGTTCGAGCCATGGAGGGTTCAAGAGAGACATCTCAGGCGTACGGAAGGGTAGAGTAGTCCTTTTCCTACTTTCCCCATCGTGTTTTTATCTTTTCTAAAAAAATTAATTAATCTGTCCTGTGCTAACGGAGTTGGAAAGTAAAGGTAAAAGGTGTGTTCATTTTTAAAAGAATTGACACCCCATCGGCCTTGTCGAGTCAGGATCACGCTAAGTGATGCTGCGTTGCACAGTACCGGATAACGCACGTCAAAGATATAAAGCGAAAGCAAAGATTTATTATATAAACCAGTTTATAAACATTTTTACAATAAAATAGTCTAGTCCACACTCACGGTGTAGACTATGCATCGAGTTCACGTTCAGTCCGTGAACGTGTCCCCGCTAGCACGCACACACACTAACACGGCGGCGTGCACGACTCCCACTCGATGGGGTTCCCCTCCTGGGGTTCCGTCTCATTTTCGGAAGTCCCTTCCTCATAGACCTCTGCAAAAGTTTCAAACACAAGCAGTGAGCACGATGGCTCAGCAAGACTGACCCGTCTCTCATATACACGGAACTTCTATATGATGGGTACAGGGTACATGAGGTAAATAATTTACAAAGGACTCGACTAATTATTTGAACCTTACTTTCAATGTTTCAGCAGCAGGCTGTGGAGAACATTACACTAAGTCACATGAGAGAGCCGCAATCAAACAAAAAACACATTTCTCTCATGTACTTTGTCCAAAGTTAAAAAGAAATTTAATTAGCTCTAAACTATAACAAGACATTAACAAGCAATGTATATCTTTTAAATCAGCAAACTTTTAACATGAATCTAGCCTGTTCTTTCTACGTCACGGTACAGTGAACAAGTGGTACTCACTAACTGCAAGGGACGGCGATTATAATCGATTTACACACGCAGAATTACCCGAATAACCCGTCACGTATGCTTGTACTCGATGTTGCCTACAGCAACCATCACGGACGTCGTACGCAACCACCTTTCACCCGTAAGCTAAATAATGAACCGGTCCTATCGTCCCGAGCAAGAGGTCTCTGTGCGCGCATCCATAGTGCCGAAAGCCGATTTACACCTCGAGCTCTCAACCTACCCTCTAAACGACAGACAATGCCTCAATACCCAGCTACCTGAGTTACATCGGTTTCTCAGTTCCCAGATAGCCGGTAGGTCTTTGGTACTGTTCTAGCTTGTTCAACAGGCCGCACACGGCTCGGTCCTCAATCGACACAAGCGGAGCTATAGCGGTGATCGGCGACCAGGAGGTGGCAGCGGTGGGAAAACGCCGTGGCGCTCACGTGGTCGTGCGCAGGAACCGAGCTGCGGTGACTTCAGTCGGTTTGAACACTGGTGAGGCTGACATGTGGGTCCCACTCTGGTTTTAACCTCTGAAATTGAATTTTCCCCACTGCTCTAAACAGTAGAGACCCAAATAACCCTGGTCATTTGAATCATCTACACTCTAGCCATTTGAATTGGATAGAATTCAAATTGGGGTTTGTTTGAATATAATTTCAGCACATATGTAATTTGAAATTTAAATAAAGTTTGGACTTGCTAAACTTAGCTCATGACAAGATCAACTCCAAATAGAGTGAAAATTAGTGTGTGAGCTCACAAAAATGTGCTGAGTAAGAATATGCCTCCCACTTTTGAATTCATGGGATGGAAACAATTTAAATTTGAATTTGAGTTCAAACCACCCTCTTTCTATTTATACCCAAAAAGACTTCAAAAAGGTTTTGAATTTGGATGAAATTTGGCATGGACATTCCTAGCAAGGTGTAGGAGTTTTTCATATGCCCAGCCCCTATATGATGCATGTGGGAAATGTCACTTTTGCATTTTGTGAGTTTATTCCCTAATGAGCATGTTAATGGTGTTTACTTGCTCTTCAAATGTATTCATCAAGTTTCTTCAAATGAAGTGTGTGTGTGGTGATGAACACTTTGAATATGTGCCAAAAACTTAGGTCCTTACATTTCTCCCCCCTTAAAAGAATCTCGTCCCGAGATTATAAGGTGAAAATGAGAGAGAGGACGGTGGAAAAATTACCGTATTTGCGACGTGAAAAAGCCGGGGTAGTTCGCGCGAAGAAATCCTTCGCTCTCCCATGTCGCTTCGTCCACGGAGTGATTACCCCATAGAACTTTGTAGAACCACAACGTACGGTTACGTGTGGTTCGGGCCTTTTCATTAATAATCTGAACCGGTTCCTCCCGATACGCGAGATCCGGTTTCAGTTCTTCTATATCCTCCAGCTGAATGGTAGTTGATAGCTTGAGACACTTCCTCAGCTGGGAAACGTGAAAGACGTCGTGCACACCTGAAAGTGCTTCTGGTAATTTCAGCCGGTATGCTACTGATCCACATGTTTCGGCAATCTGAAATGGACTGATGAATCGGGGCGTCAACTTTCCCCTCACCCCGAATCTGTTCACGCCCTACATTGGAGACACACATAGGTATACGTGATCCCCGACTTTGAACTGTAATGGGCGTCTTCTCCGGTCCGCATATTGTTTCTGTCAGGATTGAGTGGCTTTTAGGTTCGTTTGAATCCGCCGAACCTTTTCCTCCGCGTTATTGACAAGGTCAATCCCGAAGGCAACCCTTTCGCCAGACTCACATCAATTCAGTGGTGTGCAACATTTTCTTTCGTATAGCGCCTCTTAAGGCGCCATCTTGATGCTGGCTTGGTACCCATTATTGTACGAGAACTCAGCCAACGGCAAGTGATCATCCCAATTCTTGCCGTGGTTGATAGCGCAAGCTCATAGCATATCTTCCAAAATTTGATTTACCCTCTCGGTTTGCCCATCCGTCTACGGGTGGTATGCTGAACTACGTATCAGCTTCATCCCCAATGCAGCGTGTAGCTGCTCCCAAAAACGGGACACAAATAAAGTGCCCCGATCCGATATGATGGTACGGGGTACGCCGTACAAGCATAGGATCTATGAGATGTACAGTTCAGCATACTTCTTGGCGTTGTAGTTGGTGTTGACCGGGATAAAATGGGCAACCTTGGTGAGCCGGTCGACGATCACCCACAGAGAATCATGTTTCTAAAATGTGGTGGGTAATCCGACGATAAAGTCCATGCTCACGTCTTCCCACTTCCAGGCAGGAATGCCCAGTGGTTGTAGTAGTCCCGGTTTCCGCATATGATCTACCTTCACCCTTCGACATGTATCACACTCGGACACGTACTTTACGATCTCCCGCTTCATCCATGTCCATCAAAACTTGCTTCTAAGTTCTTGATACATTTTATTGCTGCCGGGGTGAATAGAAAACTTTGACAAGTGAGCCTCATCAAAGATTTTCTTCCGTAACTCCGGGTTACGGGGTATGATGATCTGGTCCTTGAACCATATGACGCCGTCTCCGTCTTTCCGGAAATATTTCAACTCCCCACTGTCTATACGTCTCCGCAAATGCGACATGCCCTTGTCATGTTTCTGAGCTACCGCTATCTCTTCACGGATGGTGGGGATTAAAGCTTTGTAGAGAGCGCCATGTGGAATCACATGCAATGGTGGCCCGCTCTCTTCCAACGGTGTGATGGTCAGGTTGTTGATGTGTGACTTGCGGCTCAGCGCATCCGCCACTATGTTTGCCTTGCCGGGGTGATAATGGATCTCTATTTCGTAAACCTTTATTAACTCTAACCATCTTTGCTGCCTCATGTTCAGCTCTTTCTGAGTGAATATGTACTTGAGGCTTTTGTGGTCGGTATATAAATGCACGAGGTTACCGAGTAGGTAGTGCCTCCACATTTTAAGTGCGAGCACCACGGCAGCAAGCTCCAAGTCGTGAGTTGGATAATTCTGCTCATGATTTCTGAGCTGCCGTGATCCATATGCGACCACCCTTCGGTCTTGCATCAGCACACATCCGAGCCCGATGCCAGATGCATCGCAGTACACATCGAACGGTTTTGTTGTGTCTGGCTGCGCCAAAACTGGTGCTGATGTTAGGTGCTTCACTAAAGCCTTGAATGCTGCTTCACATGCTGGACTCCAAACATATTTGGTAGCCTTCTTCAGCAGATTTGTCATAGCCTTGGCAATCTTCGAGAAGTTCGGAATGAACCTCCGAAAATATCCCACGAGTCCGAGGAAACTCCATACCTCATGAACAGTTCTCGGGGACTTCCAATTCAGCACTTGTGTGATCTTACTAGGGTCTACAGTGATACCCTCTGCTGAGATGATATGCTCGAGAAAAGGCACTTGCGATATCCAGAATTCGCACTTGCTGAATTTCGCGTATAGCTTGTGATCCCGCAGCCATTGCAAGACTATACGCAGATGCTTCTTGTGTTCTTCCTCCGACTTGGAATATTACCAATATGTCGTCGATGAAGACAACGACAAACTTGTCCAGCTCTGGCATGAATATTGAGTTCATCAAATACATGAAGTGAGCTGGAGCGTTGGTGAGGCCGAAGGACATGACCAGGTACTCATAAAGTCCGTATCTCGTCGAGAAAGCTGTCTTGGTAATATCCTCAGCCTATATTTTAATCTAGTGGTACCCGGATCTTAAGTCCATCTTGGAAAAGATCTTTGCTTCGACCAACTGATCAAACAACATGTCGATCCGTGGCAACGAGTACGTGTTCTTGATAGTTACGACGTTTAGTAAACGATAGTCCATGCAAAGCCGCAACATCTCGTCTTCCTTCTTCACGAATAATGCCGAACAGCCCCATGGCGAGGAGCTCGGCCTAATAAAACCCTTCTCTAGCAAGTCCGTTAGCTGAGCCTTCAGTTCAGCCAATTCCTTGGACGCCATCTTGTACGGCCTTCGGGATATTGGCATGGTTCCCGGTGCAAGTTCAATCTTGAACTCCACCTCTCTGTCGGGTGGCATCCCCGGTAAATCATCCGAGAACACGTCAAGGAACTCACAGACCACTAGAATGTCTTCCAATCTGATGGTTGTGGATTGATACACACTTGGAAGTTTTATTTCTGGACTATTCAGAAATAAGGAATGTGACTCGTGCATTTCTAGGTGTAGATGCATGACTCGGAGGACGGTGTCTAAAACAGCGTTGTGGCGGGTTAACCACGACATCCCTAAGATGGCATCGACCTTCTGTCCCTCTAGAACTATAAGAGACATAGGGCACACTCTACCCGCTAAGCATAATGGTACTTTAGAAACCATCATGCTTGCTGAAATCTTCCCACCCGGTGAACAAATCAAATATGGGCTATCGGTGGGTAGTATATTTGCAAGCTGTATTTAGCACTGAAAATTTGGCTAATAAAATTGTGCGTGGCGCCTATATCAAATAATACTATAGCGGGATGCTGGTGGAGTTGGAACATACCCGCAAGGATCGCTCTCCCTCTGGCACGTCCTCCATGGCAAGTTGGTGTACGGTGCCAGGCCTAGGGTTTGCCCGCCGCACATTAGTGGGGTTCCGGGGATGATTCCTCCCCAGAAGTTGCGGTGCAACTCCGCCGCCTTGCCTCTCCGGACAACTGCTGATGAAGTGTCCTGGACGACCACACTTGTAGCATGTGGCTGCTGCTTGTTCGGTGCTCGGGGGACGAAAGCCCGACATGCGCTGCTGAGGTGCATACGCACGTGGCATCGCCCGCTGCTGTTGTTGCTGCGGAGGTGGTACTGGCAGTGCTGGCCTGAATGCCGGTGGAGAATATGGCCGACTGCGGAATGGCATCGACCTCTGTGGTGGCTGCCAGCGTGGACCCGATGGTGGGCGATTCACCATCCAGTATTTTTGAGAAGTACCGCCTCCTTCTCCGCTGCTTTGCGGCGCACTTTGCTTCCTTTCCGCCGCCGCTAACTCCTTGCCGGAGTCCTCCTGAACAATCACAGCATCAATTATATCGTTGAGGCTGCCGCGATTGAACATCGCCAGCTTGTCCTTCAGGAGCGGGTTAAGCCCATGGTAAAAATGATCCCGCCTCTTCTCGTCGGTATTGGCGTGATACCAAGCGTATAGCGCAAGATCATTGAACGCCCTGGAGTATTCTAGCGCGTTCCGGCTCCCTTGCTGCAGGCATAAGAACTCCTGCGTCTTCCTCTTCATGAGACCCGACAGTATATGATAGGCCCTGAAGGCCGTCCGGAATTCCGCCCAGGTCATAACTCGCTCGGTGGGCTGCGAAGCACAATAGTTCGCAGCACCACAAGCTCGCGGATCCCTGGAGTTATTGGACCGTGAACTAAGTTTTGTGCTGCTCACTCACTTGGAGCAGCCCGAACTTCATCTCCATCGTGCGGAGCCAGTTGTCCGCATCGAGGAGTTCATCCGCCCTTGAGAATACCGGGGGATGAGTAGCCAGAAAGTCGGAGTAGGAGCTCTGTTGGCGCTCCTCACGATCTTGACACCTCTCTGGTCGATACGTATTTGCAATGAGAGTTTGCAGCAACTCCGTGTGCTGCTGATGAGATCCCGCCATCGCTGCCACAATGTCAGCGAAAGTAACCGTTGGCGGTGGCGGTGGCGGTTGTTGCTGTTGCTGCTGCTGCTTTTGCTGTCCCAAGGAGTCCTCGGGAGGCTGTTGGGAGGTTTCTCCCCCCTGACTGGAACTTCCAACGTCCGGGTTGGCACGAGCACGAGTCATTCTGAAATTCAAAACAACAGCGATCAGCACATGTCATACTTAAAATTCCATATGAAACAGTAGGTATTGAAGTGACGCATGAATAATTTGCACAACATTCACATATATTGATAAAGCATAAACTTTATACAAGATACATTAGTCTCGGGTCTCCGAGAAGTCGTGCTCATGTCGTCACTACCTATACATGCACTACTTTCTACACGACATGTCACCGATTACAAAAGTTTGGGTTACATCACCCAGCTGCCCTACTTGGCAACGGTAACCTCCTACTCGGAGTAGAATTCGATCTCTTGCGGGTCGTCCTCCTCCAGTACCTCTGCTGGTGGCTCGGGGTCTACAACCTCCTCTTCCAGCTCGGGTTCTCCCATTGCCGGAAGACCCAAAACCACAGGTACAGCACCTACCACCGGTATGCCCATTACCGGAGGTACGAGGTCCTGCAATGTGTGCACCTCGTCCATGGCTTGGTTGTAGTCCTCTTCCCAGCCTTGCCCCTCCTCAATAGCGTCGTCCCGCTCTTGAGTAAGGACCTCGTTCTGCTGGGTCAGAGCCTGCACCTGTTGTTGCAAATCCGTGATGTCGACACGCCTTTTTCTCTTCGCCTTCTTCAGACGATGCAACTTATTGTGCTGCTCATTCAGTCGCTTTATCGTCGGAAGGATCACATTGCGGAGTGCGCTGTGAGCACTCTCGAAATGGTCTCCACGGCTGTTGCTCTCCTTGAGCTTCACGGCGAGACATTCCGTATGAACAGCTTGGCTATCCATCATGGCTTTTCCCGCCCTTATCTGGAGACTGAGGTTCACCTCCGCGGGGTTGTACCTTGGGCAACCCGGATCTGCCGCCTCCATGTACCCCCTTCCCACACGTGATTAGCCCGTCCCTCCACTGGAACGAGCACGTATGGAGTGCCCTCCATAGCTCTCACATGTAGTTGGCAGAAACGCGACATGGTGTTGCGGGCTTCCACTTGCCACATTCCTTCCGGCTGTCTACCACTCACCGTAACGGTGAACGGCGCCCAACCGGGTGGCGTAGGTTCTGCAGGAACTTCGACATGGATCATCCACGTCTTGTTCCCCTCCTCGCCTTCTTCCTTGTCGAAGTACTGCGGCATCTTGCTGTACCCGAAATATTGAAGCATTTGCCTCAATGCTTCCGGATAGCCGCTGCGGTGAGAACAGTGAGATTCCACCCACCCGTTCTACAACTGTCTATTCGCTGTCATCTGTAGAAACATATTTGAGAAATGTTAAATATTTATTTGAACAGTAAACCATTGAGTTATAACATAAAACATGTCATTGAACTCATAAAACTTGGAAGCATAGTTCAAACTTAAACAAGTTTGACTGTCGGCCTGCTGTCCAATATGACAGCCCTGACCAGTTTCTATTTTAACCTGATTTAGACCATGATAAAGCAAAACCAATTCTGGAGCTCAATATCAAAGTTAAAGCCAACCTCAATAGCTTTCCAGAAAGTATTTTCTTGGCCTAAGATCTGTCCTGGTTCAAAAGTTATGAGATGTCGAAGTTGATAGAATTTCTGGAGAAAATTGGACAGCACCTCCCTGCTTGAGGTACTGATTTGATCCAAGAATTCCAGTTAATTCTACACCAAATTTGACAAAACTTTCTGTTAAAAAGTTGTAACCCATCTCTTAAACTTTTCATAACTACATCATTTTCTATTTTCTTGGATTTTTATGCAGGAAGTTATGCTCAATTTACAGAGAGTTACAGAGAATGTTTGCTCTGCCCTGTTTTCTGGACAGTTTCAACTCTACTGCATTTTTCGATTGGTTAAAGGATGAAAAACCTCTGGACCTCAACAGAAAAGTTGTAAAGCCCTTCCAAAGATTTCCATAAATGTATCATATGACCCCAACCTCGAAAGAACTCAACCTCTAACCTCTGATTAACTTCAGCCTTAATTCAGCTGAAAACAGGGGACTCTGTTCTTAGTATCCTATAAGTTGAAAACTTGTTAACTTTAAATGTCCTGGTTATGGGAAGGAGTTACATCACAATTTTAGTGCTCTAGATTGAAACTTTCAAGTTTTACAATGCAGTTGTTCATTTAGTGGGGTGTGACGTCGATGCGTCACCAGATCATGTCGGTACTACGTCCTCACAAAGAAAAAAAACCTATACCGGACTTAGCCGGCTTCGTTAGTTCAGTGGCACTAAACGTCTCTCGCACACGGATGCTACAAGTCTACCGTTTCGTGGTCAGACTACCTGCAGATAACTCAAACAATCGTCAGACTCGGCTGCACACCGAGCCCGATATCCATACAGTTCATACACCCGGCCGTCATCACTCGCCCGGATGTTCTCAAGCCAAACACGCCTTGAGCTACGTGTTCACGTTACTGACCACGTGACGGGGTCTCCCAAATTACCCAAATCATGCCAGGGACAGACGTTGCTCGAATACCCCAAACGACATGAAGAGTCAAAGAGGATATTAAAGCGGGTCGGGTTACCTGCCACCCGTGGGGCTCCACCCTTCATCTTGTGCGCACTGGTGGACAGCACTTACGTGCACCCCCCAAGACATAAAGCGTCCCGAGATGCACGATTTTCCGAAATAAGCAAATAGGTTAGTATGCCACTTTCTATACACTAATAACATCCTTATATGGGCTACTAACTCATTCCTCACTGAATTTTTGAAAAAGATGACCTTTGTAGTGCGTTAAACCTCAAGCGAGCTCTGATACCACGCTGACACGACCCCATCGGCCTTGTCGAGCCAGGATCACGCTGAGGGGTGCTGCGTTGCACATCACCGGATAACACACATCAAAGATACAAAGCGGAAGCAAAGATTTATTACATAAACCAGTTTATGCACATTTTTACAACAAAATAGTCCAGTCCACACTCACGGTGTAGACTATGCATCGAGTTCACGTTCAGCCCGTGAACGTGTCCCCGCTAGCACGCACACACACTAACACGGAGGCGTGCACGACTCCCACTCGACGGGGTTCCCCTCCTAGGGTTCCGTCTCCTCCTCGGGAGTCCCTTCCTCATAGACCCCTGCAAAAGCTTCAAACACAAGCAGTGAGCACGATGGCTCATTAAGACTGACCCGTCTCTCCTATACATGGAACTTCTACATGATGGGTACAGGGTACATGAGGTAAATAATTTGCAAAGGACCCGCCTAATTATTTGAACCTTACTTTCAATGTTCTAGCAGCAGGTTGTGGAGAACCTTACGCTAAGGCACATGAGATAGCCGCAATCAAACAAGAAACACATTTCTCTCATGTACTTTGCCCAAAGTTGAAAAGAACTTTAATTAGCTCTAAACTACAACAAGACATTAACAAGCAAGGTATATCTTTCAAATCAGCAAACATTTAACATGAATCTAGCCTGTTCTTTCTACGTCACGGTACAGTGAACAAGTGGTACTCACTGACCGCGAGGGATGGCGATTATAATCGATTTACACCCGTAGGATTACCCGAATAACCCGTCACGTACGCCCGTACTCGATTTTGCCTACAGCAACCATCACGGACGTCTTACGCAACCACCTTTCACCCGTCAGCCAAACATTGAACCGGTCCTATCGTCCCGAGCAAGAGGTCTCTGCGCGTGCATCCACAGTGCCGCCAGCCGATTTACACCTCGAGCTCTCAACCTACCTTCTGAACAACAGACAATGCCTCAATACCCAGCTACCCGAGTTACATCGGTTTCCCGGTTCCCATATAGCCGGTAGGTCTTTGGTACTGTTCTAGCTTGTTCAACAGGCCCGCACACGGCTCAGTCCTCAATCGACACAAGCGGAGCTATAGCACCCAGGCCCCAAAGTCCTGCTGCCCTTACTCTCCGCTCGGTCTCATTTTTCTTGCCATGTGTTTCATTTGCTATCTTTACCCGAGTCGAGTGCCTCTAGTCTATCCTCACGAGTAGTTCCAACTACTCGACTCGTACCGAATCCTACACTATCTTAGCATTGCAGTAGCTAAACGTGGTTTTCAATCCTAATCCCAACCCATGGTTTTCTTGGTTATGCAATTGGGTTTCAAACAAGACTCTAATGCAAGAAACAAGTGGGTGCTCAAAGTAAGTTCTCAAAACAGTAAAAAAATTGTAAAACGGGTTAATGCAAACCGGAGCTTGCCTTACTGCTCTTGGTCATAGGCTAGCTGCTCTTCCGGAGTGACGAAGTCTAAGACTTCGGGTTCCTCCTCAACCTTAGCGACTACATGAGATAACATGTATATGTATCAATTTAAATGCATTTGAATTGAATTTAAACTTGTGAAAACTATAAGTATTATTAGAAAGACCCAATGACTCTGAAATTTTTACTGTGGTTTTGGTTACAACCTAAACAGAGACTTGACCAAGTTTCATTTGCAGCAAAGCTCATTTGAGCTCTCCACAAATAATTATGTACTTGACCTTAATTGGAGCTCTTAGAGTGTTATAGGGATTTTCATGGAGCAACCCATGACTTTCTGAAAACTAGATGTTCAGAGGGTTCTAATAGAGTTGGTCTCACTTAATTTGAAGGTTCCTAGCTAAAGATATGAGCTAAACAATTTCAGAAAATTCTGAAAATGTTTCTGGACATTTTCTATTTTCTCTGGAACAGTTTTATTAATCACACCATTAGGGGGATCAAATAAGCTCAAATGGATCTGAAATATTTATGGTAGCTCAGGGATATTTTGGTGAACATCCCAGCAAAATTTCAGAAATTTCCTCCAAAGGGTTCTCCAGTTAAAATTCTAAACAGTTTAAACTTTGAAGAATTAATTCTGGAGAACTAAGGATTTTCATGAAGTGAAACTTGATTTTCTAGAAAGTACTCAGAGAGACGAATCCAACAAAGTTTGGTTCACTCGATTTGCAGTTTCCTAGCAAAAGTTATGTGGGTTTGAAATTTGAACTAAATCTGAAAATCGGGAAATGTTTAAAACACTGCACGTGGGTCCCACACACAGTGCCTTCGTCTACCTCCCGCCAGCACCCGAGCCCGCGATGTCCAGCGCCGGTGGCGCGGTTCATTCTCGCCACTACTGCCTAATTTTCGACGCGGTTTCTTCCTACGTGATCCTTGGAGCACGACACACACACCGGGCACCTTCTCGGACCTTGACATCGCCGGAAACCTGGTCGGCGACGGCGGAGGCGGAAGATGAGCTCGGGTCCGACGGCGCTAGCTCGTCTCAGCGGTGAACACGATTAACTAAGGGGTCGCAAAGCACCACTGGGGCACAAGGAAGCTATCCCTGCCCCTCTCTGGGCCAGAGATCGCAGGGAAAGTAGACTTCACCGGCGACCTGAGCCGTTTTCACCGGCGATGGCCAAATTCCGGTGCTCTGCTCACTGGGTTGATCATTACCGCTAGGGTTTGGCTGAGGTGACCGTGAGGTGCTACTCTAGCTTCAGCTCGACCAGGATCTCCGGTGATCAAGTGATCGAGGTGAATTTCGAGTTTTGGTTCTTGGTGTTCTTTCCGGCGATCATCGCGAAAGTTGAAATTCCGGCTAACCAGCGCTAAGAGGGACCTAGGGAGTTCGGGGAGAGCTACTAGACTTGGAAGCTAACCTCAGAGACACGTTGGTCGCGCTGGAGAATCTTTGCGCTGCTCGGGCGACGGTGTCGAGTCGGAGGAGCTCTCGGGTCGACAGAGCACCGAAAGATCGGCTCGGACAAGCTACACCGAAGCTTATCACGAGCAGCCGAGGGCTGTAACACGTTGAGCAAGGGCCGGCGGTGCCGTTTGTGGCCTCAGCTCGCGGTGGAAGGGACTGTGCTGGCCGGTCAACGGCGAGGTGATGCGGCGCGGCTGTGCGGCGATCAGCTCGGTGTTTTCAGTGCTGGAAACATCGAGGCAGTGGGAAAATGGGCTGCTGCCGGCGGCAGCTCGCAGCTAAATAGCTGGGGACGTCGGTTTGTGGCGGTGATCGGCGACCAGGAGGTGGCAGCGGTGGGAAACCGCCGTGGCGCTCGCGTGGTCGCGCGCAGGAACCGAGCTGCGGTGACTTCAGTCGGTTTGAACACTGGTGAGGCTGACATGTGGGTCCCACTCCGGTTTTAACCTCTGAAATTGAATTTTCCCCACTGCTCTAAACAATAGAGACCCAAATAACCCTGGTCATTTGAATCATCTACACCCTGGCCATTTGAATTGGATATAATTCAAATTGGGGTTTGTTTGAATATAATTTCAGCACATATACAGTTTGAAATTCAAATAAAGTTTGAATTTGCTAAACATAGCTCATGACAAGATCAACTCCAAATGGAGTGAAAATTGGTGTGTGAGCTCACAAAAATGTACTGAGTAAGAATATGCCTCCCACTTTTGAATTCATGGGATGGAAACAGTTTGAATTTGAATTTGAGTTCAAACCACCCTCTTTCCATTTATACCCAAAAAGACTTCAAAAAGGTTTTGAATTTGGGTGAAATTTGGCATGGACATTCCTATCAAGGTGTAGGAGTTTTTCATATGCCCTGCCCCTATATGATGCATGTGGGAAATGCGACTTTTGCATTTTGTGAGTTTATTCCCTAATGAGCATGTTGATGGTGTTTACATGCTCTTCAAATGTATTCATCAAGTTTCTTCAAATGAAGTGTGTGTGTGGTGATGAACACTTTGAATATTTGCCAAAAACTTAGGCCCTTACGAGAATTAGAGGTAAAAACATAAACCTTCAAAAGTAGGAGAAAGTTTGATTTACTTAAATATAGTCCGAGTTGATAACCTACTCAACTATTAAACCATTTACTTAAGACACAATACTTTTAAAATCGACTCACTTTTACCTTTACTCACTAAGCTAAATTATTCTCATCATGATGAACCGTGGTATTGTTATGTGTCTATCATGTCACACTTTTTCTACCTTTTGATCTCGATTCATATCATATTTTATCTCTATAGTATACACAAACAAATGACACCACCTCCGCTGACCTTGTGTGTAGTGGGAGTGACATAATAGTAGGTTGGAAGTTGACAGATGACATCCGTTTGAAGCTAGCGATGTCTCAATCTATGCTACTACTAGTCGTCATGAATTTGCCGTCCCAACAACTGTTATGATCACCAAAGAGCAGGGATTCAGTCCATGTTAGGGTTGGAATTTGAGTTGTTTGTGTCCATAACACTTGTGACTACGCCAAAAAGTTTCAAAAGTGATGAGAAGAGTAGACCCAATCTTTCGAAAGATAGTGTGATACCCAGTTCTAAAATCGAACCAAGTGATGCGTATGTGTGGCCAGGACGTTCATCACACATAGACAAATACATCACAAACTGAATTCAAAACTTAACCACGTTACAAATAGTACTTAAGTGCTTTATTACAATAGTTCAATGTCTCAATCATGAGTATCTAATTTATTTTGCAGCAGAAGACACTAAATAGCATCGGAAATAAAACTAAAGACAGCGGGGCTCCAACTCCGACTCCACAAAAGTTGACGGTAGTGCGCATGCCTAGTACTCCACCTGCTCTTCAAAGTACTCTTCTCGTGTGTCTGGATTATTGTGGGAAATGAAAGGGTGAGTACATGTCGTACTCAACAAGTGTGAGAAAGTATGACATGTATCTTAAACAAGGTTGGAAACAAAGATTAATTGCAACAAGCAAATTTTATTTCACAATCACAAGAAAACATCCTAAAATGTCTAGATGAGTTAAAATCCCAACATAACCAAATAGTTCATCATGTCTTATGTTCAATATTATCATACCCCACATTCAACAAGTTTTAACCAGCCAATACTCATTCTCAAGCTCATCGCAATTCACAAGTTCTCATGATCAACACATACTTACATAACCAAATCTAATCTCATATGCATAACCCAATCCAGCCCCGAATGACAAGACTATCCCAAGTTTTTGTCTCGAATCATGGAAGTTGGCCAGGTGCTCGTAACCGGAAGCATGGCTATCATGCTAGTTTTACACTCTGTAGAGGTGGCACCACTTTACCCACAAGTTCGTAATTTTGTCACCCGTCGGCGACTAGAGAAACCTCCATTATGCCAATACACAACCATAGGTGTATGGCCAAGAGATCACAAAATAGCCTTTACAAATGGGCTACTAGAATATACGGACCCACTGAGGTTTCATCGGCAGGCTTGAATCTCCATTCTCTCACTCATGGGCCCCCTCATGTGGCATGCGGCTCGCAGGGCAGTCCTACTCGACTCCCACTCCCCGCGCCATCCAATGGTCCATAACAAACTTGTAGTACACCTAATTAGTCAGCTATACCGCACCCATATTTGGCCCTATGGTGGCACTGTTTTCCTAGTATATCTTGCATTAACCGGTCCTTAGATCTAAGGCAAGCAAACCACCATATCATTCACACATCCACAAGCCATGCTTGCCTAGATCACCCAGTTCCATGCTTGTTTTGATCACCATTTTTTCATCATCTTTAATCTTCATGTATACAATAGTTAAACAAGTTTATTTCAGTTTCCCGTAGTCCCGTAAGCGATGCGGCACAAAAGAGAAAACAACACCCATTTCCAACTCAGCAAGTTTCCGGCGATAAGGGGTGGCAAACAATGCTAGTAAACTGCTACGAAAAGGGTTTCCCATGAAGTTGACACAGTATGCAGTTTTTCACAAACAAACTCTTTAAAACATGAGATCAATATGTTCAAGGGGCACTTGCCTTGCTCCAACGAAGTGGGTTGTTCAAGTACTTCGAAATCTTGGTGCTGGAGGTCCTCATAGACAGCCTCTTGAGTGTGTCCTTCTACTCACAGTCACGTTCATACAAGACAATACAATCAATCATTCCGTTGCGCACATATTACTCAAGATGTGATGATGCGGATGCATGCAATCCTACAATTCAAACTGCACTACTTAGTTTACATATGCCCATGCGAGTTTGGGTAGGTTTTAATGGGGTTTTGTGATTATCGGTGCTACTGGAAACCAATTTGGTGCTGCTGTGGTTTTAGCTCAGGTAGTAGATCAATTTCCACTGCCAAGACCTAGACCAGAGAGTGATCTACTTACGTGCAGTAGCTCCTAGGTCGTGGGGTGGTATGCAGCGGTGTTGGAGATGACAGCGGCGACGTTGCACGAAGGATGACGGCTCCTGCTTCTCTTCCTCCTCTTCTCCTTCTCTGCAGCTGGCTTGTTCTTCCTTTCGTGGCAGCAGCTAGGGCCTTCCTTGTGGACAATGCAGTGCGGCTGGGGTTCCTTGGTGGCAAGATCAGGGCTTCTGCTAGGGCAGGGAGGGCGACAGCCAAGGATCAGGGCAGCAGTGACATAGGGCTGCGGCCAAAACTCTTCTTCTTTGCAGGGGCGCAGCAGGGCAGCAAGGGGGGCGACAGGGCTTTGTTTTTGGGGCAGTGTGGCAGCCAGTGTTTGGGTTTTATTTATAGGCGACGGTGCAGCCAAGGGGCTAGGATCTCAGCAAAAAAGTGATCAAGGGCTGGGATTTATTCCCAATGCGCAGCCAAGGGGGAGACAATCTCCTACTTGGATTGGAGGGGGGAAATCCTTAGGAGTGCCGACCAGGGGGTTTTGTCCAAAAAGGGGGCACTGTCCAGGGTTTTGGGGGTATTCTACTCGTTTTGGAAGAGAAGGGATCAGTCCTACTCGGTTTGGAAGAGGAAGGATGAGTCCTACTAGGATTGAAAGGGGAGGGATGAGTCCTACTCGGTTTGGGAGGGGATCCTACTTAGTTTGGAGAGCTTTTATCTCCATGGTGCTGCAGCCAAGTTAAGGAGGGATAAACCCTACTCGGTTTAGAAAGGATTTTATCTCAGAAGTTTATCTCCAAGGGTGGCTGCATCTAAGGGGGATAACCCTACTCGGGTTGGAAAGGGTTTTATCTCATTTTTCCTTTCCTTTTTTAAGTGATCTCTACATGAGAATGGATGCAATGCATGATGATGAAAATGAAGATGTTAGACCCCCCTTAAAATGAATCTCGCCGTCGAGATTCAATAGAATGGAGAAAAGATGAGGGAATTCCATCTTGAGGTCTTCCTCACGCTCCCACGTAGCTTCAACTTCCGTATGATGGCTCCATTGTACCTTGAACCACCGGATTCTCTTGTTCCTCGTGACTCTTTCCTTCATATCCAGGATTTTGATAGTATGTTCCGCATAGGTCAAGTCCTCCTAGAGTTCTAACTCGTCCATTGGTACTTGTTCTTCCGGTACCCTTAGACACTTCTTGAGCTGAGACACGTGAAACACGTCGTGTACGTCGGTGAGGTGTGCCGGCATCTCTAGTTGATATGCTAACTCTACACGCTTGCCCAAAATCTTAAATGGTCTGATGTAGCGAGGGGAAAGCTTGCCTTTGACGTTAAACCATAGTTGGCCTTGGATAGGCGACACTTTGAGATACATGAAGTCTTTGACTTCTAATGTCAGATTCCTTCGCCTATTGTCTGCATAACCTTTGTGACGTGACTGAGCAGCCTTCAAGTTTTCACGTATTATCTGAACTTGCTTCTCGGCGTCTTGTAACACATCAGGTCCAAATACTTGGTTTTCTCACATCTCATTCCAGAACAAGGGTGTCCTACACCTTCTACCATACAACACCTCAAAAGGTGACATTTTTAGTTTGGCTTGATAACTATTGTTGTACGAAATTCAGCATACGACAAGATTTTGTCCCAACTACGCCCATGTTTCAAGGCACAAGCTCTCAACATGTCCTCCAATTTTTAATTTGTCCTCTCGGTTTGCCCGTCGGTCCGTGGGTGATATGCGGAGCTGAAATTCAATCTGTACCCATATCTTCGTGTAGTTTCTTCCAGAATCTAGAGGTAAATTGTGAAACTCGATCAGAAACTATCCTCTTCGAAACTCTATGATGACATACTATGTGCTCCATATACAGCTCAGCTAACTGTGCCACGGTGTACTTGGTCCTAACAGGAATGAAGTGAGCAGATTTCGTCAATTGGTCCACGAAAACCCAAATAGAGTCGTAACCGGACTGAGTGCGTGGCAATCCAACAATGAAATCCATGCTGATTTCTTCCCACTTCCACTCGGGTACTTTCAGCGGTTGCAACAATCCAGCTGGTCTCTGATGCTCAGCCTTAACTCGTTGGCATGTGTCACATAGGGAAACACATTCGACTATGTCTCTTTTCATGCCATCCCACCAATAGCAAGTTTTCAAGTCCTTATATATCTTTGTAACGCCGGGATGTATGGAATAGGGCGAGTCATGTGTCTTCTTTAATATTGCGTCGCGGATGTGCTTCACGTTAGGCACACAAATCCTTTTCCCTAATCAAAACGTGCCATTCTCATCTTCCTTGAAATCTTTTTCTATCCCATTTCGGATTATTTCTTTGATTTCCTTTATCTTCTCATCCGTTGATTGACCATATCGTATATTTTGTTCTAATGTTGGGTTTAGGTCTATCACCTCCATCTCATTCATGAACCCAAGATGTAACCGTTCAAACTCCCTTAGTAGCTCGGGTGGTAGCTCCCGAACCATGAGTTGGTGACATGCTCCCTTTTGGCGCAAAGCGTCTGCTACTACATTAGCTTTCCTGGGGTGATAGTTGATTCCTACATCATAATCCTTGATGAGTTCCAACCATCGACCTTGCCTCAAATTCAGATCCATTTGCGTGAATATGTACTTGAGGCTTTTGTTATCCGTATAAATCTCACATCAGCTGATGAGGACATCAAAACAGTGGATACTCACATTGATATACAAGGACCAATCACAAGAGCACGAGCACGGTTACTAAATCAGTAGGTGAACTCGTTCCTAACTTCCTACCCATGTGAGTTTGAGAATGGATTGCTATTTAATGATTTAATTGTTATTAGAAACCATGGACATAATCAACAAGTAAAGGTAGGAGGATTTGGGGATGTGGAGAACCAGATGGGACGTCCACAAGTTGATGGAAATATTCGCCAACTCGGACTCGAGTTCAACTCGGAGTCCAGGAGCAGTCCATCTTAAAACGGACGCACAGGATGCATACGGACTCTGTTTTCGACGTTCTACATATGCATGGAAAGATGAGAAGATAAACTTTCAATGGTTCTGGCCAAATTCGGCAGGAGTAATTGGGAATTGTCGAAACAAGTCGAATTCATAGTTCTGTCCGGTGCTGCGCCACCGTATTGGGCTTTTAGGCCTTGTATCTCGTATGAGTCCATTAGGGACGCGTCTAAGGGTCTTATGGCCGAACCCTAGCCTTTAAATACTGCATCCGCTGGCCATATTCAGTGAGTTTTGCTTAGATTAAACAATTTCGCCGTTCTACGGTTTGTGAGACCCCAATTTCGCAATTTCAGATTGCATCTTTATCATTCTTGCTTGTGTTCTCGGTTGCACCTGTAGGGATAGCCTTCTTGGCGAGGTCAAGCGTGTGAAATACATTTGATAACCAACGGAGCAGGGGTGTAGTGATTGCAGGGGTATTCGGGTCTGCTCGAGTGCCTCGGATCATCAACGTCGAGATCTCCACTTCAATCAACCTACCTTTCGGAAGATCGGGCCTAAACTACTCATCAATTGGTATCATTTTTCAGGTTGCCCGTGAGGTACTTTGATTTTCCACTAGATTAGTTTTGTTTTTCATACCTAGAGTCCGCAGAAAAAGCCATAAAAAACATATCGTGTTTACCGATTCCTAGACCATAGTGCTTGCAAGTTTCGTTTTTCAGTTTGCATTGTTGAGTTTGCATTCATGTGGTCGAGTCTTGTTGCTGGTTTAGCTTTGTGTTTTTTGGGTCAAAGTTATCGTTTTTTCTTCCTTGTTTTTCTTGCTGCTCACCTATTCCACAATCCCTAAACAACAAACCGATCCACCACGACCATCGGTTTGCCCTAGCTAGCCGCCTTGCGTGAACTCCCGCATCGCCAGCCCTAGAACAGGTGACAAACCATTGTGCCAGTCCTCCTTGATTCATCACACAACATCCCATCAGTCGCCGTTGCTAAATTCTAATTGCTTTTCACATTCTATTGCGAGATCTGTTTCAAAACCGAGTTCGAATCAACATAAAAAACAGTAATTCGAATAGCCTACCTTAAAATGGTCATAACTTTTGCATACGAACTCGAAATCGGGTGATTTTTCTTTTTGAATTGATCTACTCGAAATTTCGCAACCAATTTTCCATGCTTCGCCGCATTCGGCGAAATTTGTTTGGCCAAATTCCACTTGGAAGATAGACTATCCGGCCTCCGAAGTTTCAGCACGAATTTTAAAGAATCTGTCTGATTTTCTATAGGCCACATATTACATCCAATTGAGCTGCAAAGTTGTGTGCTTCCTATTTTCGTGCTCTCGAATAAACAAAAAAATATCAGAAAAATATTAAAAAAATAGTGAAAAGAGCACAGATATTAAAGCATTGACAACACACTTGAAAATAGTTGGCCTATACACTTGTGCTGTACTTGTTGGTTATATCTTCCTGATCTTCTATTTGCCTTTCTACTGCCTTGTGTTGTGCTAGGCCTAGAACACTTGTTAACCAGCAACAGTTTCTACATTGAATACCTATTCAACTTTGTTTTGCTATTAACGATTTTTGCTTATTAGCCACCATATTGTGCCATCCAAGCTCCACTTTTCCTCTTGAGCAGAACAAGTACCTTTGCAATCACTCCACGCTTCATTGGTTCTCACCGTCCATCGTTTACCACCTGCTGTGTCGGTAAGAACACTTGTAAGAACGTGGTAAGATGCTTGAGTGTCACACCCGGTTTCTCCGAAGAACAACCGAGTGAATATCACATGTATGCCAAGATCATTTTCTCATACATGTGACGACAAATAGTGAAGCATCATCATATTACAAGCCAGGTGTCGAATATAAATATGTCTTACAAAGCATACGTCTCGATGGACGGTAATAAGTTCATAACATGTAAATAAAATAGCAGCGGAATATAAATCTTGTGGCTCCGTCACAGGCATTGCCCGGGGGACTCCGTGAACCTAGAATCCTTCTTCGGGTCCGAAGTCTTGGTCATTGAACACCACATCATCCCCTTGACCTGAGCAGCAATTTAGACCAACAAATATGCAAGTTTGAGTACCGTTGGTACTCAGCAAGTGTGGGAAAGTTATGTCATGCATGGCTAGAACAAGGAGAGGTTGAACTCATGGTTAAAGCACTACGTAATTAATACCTATCACCTTAGCTTATTAAGCCCCTACATTACTACACAGGTGAAATGGTCCCAATTCTCCCAACCCATCATCGAAATCAAATAACCATAACATCAATTCCAATGTTAAGCTCCCCGCTTAACATCCTCAACTTCCAAAGCCATCATCCTCTAATCATGAATAAGTCCAAGCCGCTCTTGACCGTGAGCACGACTGTCATGACAGTTTTGACTCTGCAGAGTTTGCACCACTGTACCCACATGTAGTGATTTCATCCCCCGTTGGCGGGTGGACTAAAAGAACCTCCATTATGCCAATGGCCACGAACCGCATTCACACTTCCCAGGTGTGTAGCCAGGAGATCACTATGAAGCCTTTACAAAGGGATTCCCGACGAGCGTGGGCCCACTGAGGTTTCACCCCTAACAGCATACAAGAGGCTCCAACCCCACTGCAGTGGCCCCCTCTTGAGCTTTGCGGTTTATATGGTAGTCCAGCTGACACCTACTCCCCGCACCATCCAACACACCCATACTACGCCGTGGATACACCTAATTAATTGGCCAAGCTGCCCCATCTCAGCATGTGGTTGGCACGGTAAAGCCAGGTTACATGCTCCATGAACCGGTCCTTAGGATCCAGGCAAGTACTAAACACAAACCCGAGTCTCGTGCACCCAGCACCAACCAAATCATCCAACTTGCCTCGATCCCTACCTCTACATAACTCATAATATCTCATTCAAGAGTAAGGTAAATAAATTGATGATCTCATATCCCAATTATCCCATTCTAAGCATGGCTAAGCATAAGCATATAAATAAATGACATGATAAAATAAATCCCAACCCAAGCTACAAGGAAATAAGGTAATGCAATTCTAGGGAAACTTCCTAGCATGAGTTTCATATTTCAATTGACAATGCAAATAATTCTATCTACATATCCTAGCATAGGATCAAAGTGGTCAAGGACACTTGCCTTCTTCCTGCTGCTCTGAGAATGGAAAGTCTTGGTCTTGGAAGGGGAGAACTTGCTCTGGGGCAGGTTCTACTCATGCCAATACACATAGCAGAAGAAAATAACAATCCATAAGACATAGTTCACACTTTCACTTCATACAAACCACACATACATACCTATGAAAGTCATTCACATTTTTAAGTGTTGTGGTTACTCTACATATGTTGATTTTTGGCCTATATGATTTCTAACTTTTGTATTCAGATTTCTGTTTGCACACTATATATGAATTTCAAATTTGAACAAATTCTTTATATTTAATTAATACACTTCTTAGCTACCAAGTTTGCATGAAAGGTAATTTCCTACTCCAAATAGGTTTTCAGATCTTCTACCAAATCCTAAACTGAAGTTTTTGGATTTGGAGACTTCATTTATCATTTTCTAATTATGCATACCTATTTTCCTATATTTTTCAGATTTATTTTCTATGCCTAAAAGTGAGTTTTAATATTAAATAGTAGGACATATCATCTAAACAGAACAGGTTCTGATCTAAAATATTAAATAATATATGTTTGAACTTCTCCTCTGACGTGAACTAATTTAAATTTATTTTATCAGTTTTCAGAATTATTTCCTAGCCTAAAAATGTGTTTCTAGAACTAATAAATATGAACAACACTTAGGCAGATTTCATTTCAGCCTAAAATCTATTTTTAACTCATTCTAAAGTTTTCCAAGTGCTAGGAGAGTTTAAATTTGAATTTGCACATGTGTTTGCTTTACCCTTTAAATTTAAATCCTAGTCACATATTCAAATTTCTGAATTTAATATCATATAGGGTCAAAAAGGTAAATCCACCCTACTACAGGGTCTAATTTACTATTTCATAAATTTCCAGGGGTCTAACTACACATAACAGAGGGGTTTTCCTAATTTTTATTAAGTCCAGGGGCTAAAACTGATTTTTAAATGAATTTACACGAATTTCTGAAGTTCCAGGGGCTAGATCAGAAGTTTCCGGGGCTAGCTCATGTTTTCCGAGATCCCCAGGGGTAGCGCGTAAGAATCCTGGCCTTTATAACGCCGGGCTGATGTGGACCGTCCGATTTAAAGTGGACGGCTCAGATTAGATCATCGAACCGGTACGCGCGGGTTTTAATTCTACCGTGCGATTTAAAATAGACGGCCCTCAAGGGGCCACGTCGCCCTGGCCGGAGCCAGCCCGCGCTGCCCGGCGCCGCGCGGCGGCGAGAGGCGGCGATCTTGCCGGAGATCTTCAGATTTTCATCTATACTTCCTAAAACTTGGATTTCATGGCATAGAACGGTAGAGGGGAGGTCGGGGATCTCACCTCGGGGTTTTTCTTGAGCTCGGAGGCCCTGGAAGGCGGTCGGTGGCGAGGTCCGAGGTGAAAACGCGGCAGTGCTCGTCGGAGCTGTGTCTAGAGCGCAAAACACCGGATTTCCTTCACCTGCGAGATTCCCCGGAGGCGATGGAACATGATCAGCGCGTTAGATCAGGAAATCGGAGCTAGGATCGAAGGAAAACGGCGGGAGAAGCTTCGGTTCTCACCGGGAGGAAAACAGCCGATCGTGGGGGAAAACAGGGCGATGTCGACGTTTATATAGACGAGGGGGGGGCGGTCTGTTGGGATCGAGTTGGAGTCGTCCGGGACCGGGAGTCGGGATGGGGACGCGGGTTTCCGGAGTTGGTTGCGATCGGGCGCGGGGGAAAAGTCCGGTCGGTTGGCGCGAGCGGGAGGTAGGATATGAGACGCGGGCCCCGCGTGTCAGTGAGAGGAAGAGAGGGCGCGCGGTTGTGGGCTGGCGTGGGGGAATAGTGGGCCGGCTGGCGGGTTTCGGTCCACTGGCCGGCTGAGGTTTTCTTTTTCTTTTTCCTTTTCTTTTCTGTTTTGATTTGAATTTGAATTCTAGTTTAAATTTGAATTTCTGCACCACATGCAATACGTCCAATTTTTTTTTAAATTCCCCTCTTTAGCAGATTTTGGGGTGTTACAGCTCTACCCCCCTTAAAAGAAATCTCGTCCTCGATATTGGTGATTCTTAGGAAAACAATTCCAGAAACTATGCCTTAAGCTCGTCTTCTCGCTCCCATGTGGCTTCCTCTTCTGAGTGATGCTTCCACTGCACCTTGCACATCCGGATTCTTTTATTTCTCGTGAGGCGTTCCATTGTCTCCAAAACCTTGATCGGTTGCTCGGCATAAGACAGATCCTCTCCTACGTCAACCTCATTCATGGGTAACATCTCTTCAGGCGTCCTCAGACATTTCTTGAGCTGTGACACATGGAATACGTCATGCACATCCGATAGGCGAGCCGGTAGTTCTAGTTGATATGCCACTTCGCCTTTTCTCTCCAGAACCTGAAAGGGTCCGATGTATCGAGGTGATAATTTCCCTTTCACCTTGAACCGACAAAGTCCTCGGATAGGGGACACCTTGAGATAGACATAGTCCCCCACGTTGAAAACGAGCTGTCTTCTCCGTACATCGGCATATCTCTTTTGTCGTGTCTGTGCTATCCTCAAGTTGTTGTGGATTTCTCTCACTTTCGCCTCGGCTTCTTGTAGTACCTCGGGCCCAAACACTTTACTTTCCCCTGTTTGGTTCCAAAATAGTGGAGTTCTGCATTTCCTCCCGTACAAAGCCTCAAATGGTGACATCTTCATACTAGCCTGATAGCTGTTGTTATAGGAGAACTCCGCATACGGTAAGTTCTTATCCCAACTCCTATTGTTCTTGAGCGCACATGCTCTCAGCATATCCTCAAGGATCTGATTGGTTCTTTCCGTCTGCCCGTCAGTCTGGGGGTGATAGGCAGAACTGAAAATTAGATGGGTTCCCATGGTTTCATGTAACTTCTGCCAGAACCTTGAGGTGAACTGTGTCCCTCGATCTGACACTATCTTCTTTGGCACTCCATGGAAACACAACGATCCTTGACATGTATAATTCTGACAATTTGGATCTGCTGTAGCTTTCTTACATGGGGATGAAATGAGCTACCTTGGTTAGCCTGTCGATGATGACCCATATCGAATCATATCCTGATTGGGTCCTGGGTAGTCCCACTATGAAATCTATACCGATTTCTTCCCATTTCCATTCAGGCACTTTGAGTGGTTGCAATAATCCCGCGGGTCGCTGATGTTCTGCTTTCACCAACTGACATGTGTCACATAGGGCAACATGTTCCGCGATATCTCGCTTCATGCCATACCACCAATACCTGCTCTTGAGGTCATGATACATCTTCGTACTCCCAGGATGAATGGAATAGTCAGAATCATGAGACTCCTTCAAAATCAATTAACGGATCTCCTTCACTTCAGGCACACATATCCTTTTCCCGTGCCACACCGTACCTTGTTCATCCTCTCTAAAACCAGGGGCTTTATTATCCTTGATGAGTTCTCTTATCTCTTGTATCTTCTCATCATTCTTTTGACCATCGCGTATGTCTTGCTCTAATGTGGAGTCCACTTCCATGGCGACGGCCTCACCACTATTCACCAGACATAGATTGAGTTTTACAACCTCTTCCTTTAGTTCTGTAGGCATTTCCTTCAAGCTCAACCTATTGATACGCACCTTCCGGCTTAAAGCATCTGCCACGAAGTTCGCTTTCCCAGGATGATAGTTGATGCCCACATCAAAGTCGTGGATTAGCTCTAACCATCTCCTTTGTCTGAGGTTGAGATCTGGCTGTGTGAAAATATACTTTAAGCTCTTATGATCCATATATATCTCTGTCCTCTTCCGCATCAAGTAGTGCCGCCAAATCTTCAACGCGTGTACCACTGCGGCTAGTTCTAGGTCATGCGTAGGATAGTTCTTCTCGTGTTTCCAGAGCTGCGAGGATGCATAAGCTACGACATGCCCCTCTTGCATGAGAACACATCCCAACCCGTTTCCAGAGGCATCGCAGTACACCGAAAAGTTCTTCTGCATATCTGGCATAACTAGCACTGGGGCTGTTGTCAATCTTTTCTTCAGTTCCTGAAAACTCGTCTCGCACTGCGGTGTCCATGTGAATGTGATTCCCTTCTCCAACAATTTGGTGAGGGATCTCGAAATCTTGGAGAAACCCTCGATAAACCGTCGATAATACCCAACCAATCCTAAGAAGCTTCGAACTTCTCCGACATTCTCAGGGGTCTTCCACTTCTGTACATCCTCGATCTTGGCGAGATCTACGGAGATTCCTCCCTCCGAGATTATATGTCCTAAGAAGGGCACTCTCTTCAACCAAAATTCACACTTGCTCAGCTTGGCATATAGTTGGTGTTTTCTCAGTTTTTGCAACACCGACCTTAGATGTCCCTCATGTTCTTCTTCATCTTTGGAGAAGACGAGAATGTCATCAATGAAAACCACCACAAATTTGTCCAGATATTCCATGAATACCTTGTTCATGAGATACATGAAGTATGTCGGGGCATTAGTTAGCCCGAAAGGCATGACGGTGTATTCATACAGTCCGTACCGAGTTATGAAAGCGGTCTTTAGAATATCAGTTTGCCTTATCTTAAGTTGGTGGTATCCTGATCTGAGATCAATTTTCGAGAACACACAAGCTCCCCTCAACTGATCAAACAAGTCTTCAATGCGGGGTAATGGGTACTTGTTCTTGATGGTTACTTCATTCAACGCACGGTAGTCTACGCACAACCTTTGGGTTCCGTCCTTCTTGGGCACAAATATCACTAGAGCTCCCCAGGGTGAGGAACTAGGATGAATGTACCCTTTCTCTGTCAATTCTCTCAAATGTTCCTTGAGTTCTTCCAGCTGTTTGGAGTCCATCCGATAGGGCCTCTTGTATATCGGAGCTGTTCCAGGCACTAGCTCAATCGCGAATTCCACTTCACGATCGGGGGGCATACCTGGCAACTCCTCCGAAAAAACATCGGGATATTCCCTGATGATCCTGATCTCCTCCACTTCCACCTCAACTTGATTGAGTTTAATGTCCCTCCTAGGCTCTTGTATGGTTATGAACTTTACTCTTGTGCCACTAGGGTGAGTTAGTTCCACTGTTCTTGTCGAACAATGGATGATTCCTTTGTGTTTGGTCAACCAATCCATACCCAAAATAATATCTATCCCTTGTGAGTCTATCACTATGAGGTTTGCAGTAAATACTACCCCATTAATGTCTAGATTCACCTTGGGACACATTTGTCTTGTCCTTATCTCTCCCCTTGGAGAGTTTACTGCTAGCATATGGTTCATTTGTGTTGTTGCTAGATCATGCTTCTTAACAAACCCTTGAGCAATGAACGAGTGGGTAGCGCCAGAATCGAACAACAGGGTTGCAATGTGTAAATTGGCAGGAAACTTACCAACTACCACGTCAGGTGCCTCTTGCGCCTCCTCCATGGTCACGTGGTTCACCCGTCCTCGCATCACATTCTGCTGTTGCGGCTGCATGGGCTTCTTCTTTGGGCACTTATGGGCGTAGTGCCCCACTTCACCACAGTTGAAGCATTGCACCCCAACCTTAGGTGCCTGGCCTTTGTTGTCTTGGGGTTGGTTCTGTGGTCCTTGCACTGCTGGTCGAGGTTGATATGTGGGACGATGCTGCTGTACAAACTGACGCTGCGGCTGTGCCGGTGCTGATGAAGGCCTGCAATTTGGGTTGTACCCTCTGGGTGCTGAGTAGGGTACCACAGCACGACTCGTCTGCCCTGCGGGTGGTTGCATCAGTCGTGGGCGTGTGTTGCTACCCGAGGCTTGGTGTGACCATCCCGCCTTCCTCTTGTTTTCATTTTCCAAGGCCTTCAGCTTCCTCTCCACAACAAATGCTCTGTCCACCATCTTTTGGAAACTTTCATACTCGTTGGAGGACATTGCACACTGCATTTCCGCAGTAAGTCCTTCCACAAAGCAGTCCTGTTTCTGCTCATTAGTCTCGATGTCCCATGGTGCATAACGGGATAGTTGGGTGAATTTAGTGAGGTATTCCCTCACAGTCATGTTTCCTTGCTGCAGCCCCAAGAACTCCTTTCTCTTGTTTTTGAGTTCACCCCTTGGTATGTAATGGTTGCGGAAATTGCGCTTGAACTCTTCCCAAGTGATGTTCTCAGGGTCATGATGGGCGGCCACGTAAGCGGTCCATCAATCAGCAGCAGGTACATGCAATTGGTGAGAGGCAAACAACACCCTCTCATACCCTTGGCATTGTATGATCCTCATCTTGCTTTCAATGGTCTTTAGCCAATCATCTGCCTCCAGAGGTTCAGCAGCATTTGCAAACTTTGGAGGTTGAGTCCCTAGAAACTCACTCAACCTTGGTTGGCGTGGTGCAGCTTGTGGAGGTGGAACTTGGTGCAAGTTGGCCACCACTTGAGTTAGGCTCTGGATGAGCTGATTCTGATTTTCAAGCATTTGGTGGATGGGATCAACTCCTTCATGGCGACCACCCCTGTCTTGTACTCCAGAAAGATGAGGGTTGCCGGCCTCATCATTGTTGTTGGCGGGGTTCGCACCACGACCCTTTCCTCTTCCGGCCATCTATCATGATCAACCAAATGTTAATTTAAAGCATTTCGTATTAAATTCCCAATTTGCTTGTTTGAACTTAAACTCATGAGGTCTTATTATATTAACATTTTCTGAGGGTTTCACGTCTCACGCGAAAATAAATACACTCTTAATTCATAGGGGTTCACACATCAAAGCAAAACAACCTAAAGACAAGGTTGCGGACAAATGCCCATGGCTTCCACAACTCACGTCACACACCAAACATTAACACACCATTAACTAAGGTATTGACTCGACTACTCGATAACCTGCTGAACTAAGGGAAAGGACTCTACATGACTCGTATCACTGAGCTGGCTCCTCGGGATCTTCCTCATTATTGTGGCTGCCCTCTGACTCCGCTTTGGGTGGGGATGCTGCTGGTGGAGAAGTGCGGCGACGCCTGCTCGCCCGGCGGTCTGGGGAGTCAGGAGTCCATGTGTCATTCACGGTGACACACAATTCATTCCCATCTCCTCTTTCTCTCACCCTCAAGCTGGCGCGAAGCAATGCCTCGGTCTCCTTTAGGGTGTCACGAACATCCTGAAGTTCCTGGTGACACTTCTGCACTCGAGTGCTGAGCATAGCAGCATCCTCCAAGCACAGGTCCATGTGCTCATGGGAAGTCCCCTGCTGCACTGGCGGGTACTTGTACTCCGCGGTACCACTCTCACGCTGGAGGACATACATGTACTCAGTTCTGTCCAGGTGGCGACGGTAGATGTAACTCTGGCAGGTGATGGCATCAACCTATGTCGCTCGACAAGCTGGAGAGCGGTGGATCTTGAGCAGCTGATCTTCATGGATAATCCTCATTTCCGAACTCCATTCTTCCCGCTTCTCACGGATGGTCCGGGTGGAGCTGTAGTGTATGATTAGCTTGCCCGTATTGCCGGCAGCGTGGAGCATAGGCTGTAGACGACGCAACAAGCCTCCCACTGCCAGTCCGTAGGAGTGGTACGTCACTGGACGATTCTCCTCTCTTAGGGCAAGGGCAACTACAGGAACTCTCCCTCCGGTGGACTTGCGGGCGGTGCGGATCATGCGAACCATCTAAAACATTAAGTTAGATAAGATTTAAATAAAAATTGTATTTTGAATAAATTTGGGGCAAGGTGAATAAAGTGACCCATTAAATAACACTTTTCAACACACAACTTTATGAAATAGTTTTTAAGAAAATAGGATCCTTAAATACGTCCATTTCTACCTAGGTCCACGTTCCTACGGGCAACCTTGGCTCTGATACCACTTCTGTCACACCCGGTTTCTCCGAAGAACAACCGAGTGAATATCACATGTATGCCAGGATCATTTTCTCATACATGTGACGACAAATAGTGAAGCATCATCATATTACAAGCCAGGTGGCGAATATAAATATGTCTTACAAAGCATACGTCTCGATGGATGATAATAAGTTCATAACATGTAAATAAAATAGCAGCGGAATATAAATCTTGTGGGCTCCGTCACAGGCGTTGCCCGGGGGACTCCGTGAACCTAGAATCCTTCTTCGGGTCCGAAGTCTTGGTCAATGAACACCACATCATCCCCTTGACCTGAGCAGCAATTTAGACCAACAAATATGCAAGTTTGAGTACCGTTGGTACTCAGCAAGTGTGGGAAAGTTATGTCATGCATGGCTAGAACAAGGAGAGGTTGAACTCATATTAAAAGCACTACGCAATTAATACCTATCACCTTAGCTTATTAAGCCCCTACATTACTACACAGGTGAAATGGTCCCAATTCTCCCAACCCATCATCGAAATCAAATAACCATAACATCAATCCAATGTTAAGCTCCCCGCTTAACATCCTCAACTTCCAAAGCCATCATCCTCTAATCATGAATAAGTCCAAGCCACTCTTGGCTGTGAGCACGGCTATCATAACAGTTTTGACTCTGCAGAGTTTGCACCACTGTACCGACATGTAGTGATTTCATCCCCTGTTGCCGGGTGGACTAAAAGAACCTCCATTATGCCAGTGGCCACGAACCACATTCACACTTCCCAGGTGTGTAGCCAGGAGATCACTACGAAGCCTTTACAAAGGGATTCCCGACAAGCGTGGGTCCACTGAGGTTTCACCCCTAACAGCATACAAGAGGCTCCAACCCCGCTGCAGTGGCCCCCTCTTGAGCCTTGCGGTTCATATGGTAGTCCAGCTGACACCTACTCCCCGCACCATCCAACACACCCATACTACGCCGGGGATACACCTAATTAATTGGCCAAGCTGCCCCATCTCAGCATGTGGTTGGCACGGTAAAGCCAGGTTACATGCTCCATGAACCGGTCCTTAGGATCCAGGCAAGTACTAAACACAAACCCGAGTCTCGTGCACCCAGCACCAACCAAATCATCCAACTTGCCTCGATCCCTACCTCTACATAACTCATAATATCTCATTCAAGAGTAAGGTAAATAAATTGATGATCTCATATCCCAATTATCCCATTCTAAGCATGGCTAAGCATAAGCATATAAATAGATGACATGATAAAAATAATCCCAACCCAAGCTACAAGGAAATAAGGTAATGCAATTCTAGGGAAACTTCCTAGCATGGGTTTCATATTTCAATTGACAATGCAAATAATTCTATCTACACATCCTAGCATAGGATTAAAGTGGTCAAGGACACTTGCCTTCTTCCTGCTGCTTTGAGAATGGAAAGTCTTGGTCTTGGAAGGGGAGAACTTGCTCTGGGGCAGGTTCTACTCATGCCAATACACATAGCAGAAGAAAACAACAATCCATAAGACATAGTTCACACTTTCACTTCATACAAACCACACATACATACCTATGAAAGTCATTCACATTTCTAAGTGTTGTGGTTACTCTACATGTGTTGATTTTTGGCCTACATGCACTTTTAAACATATGTATATGATTTCTATCTTTTGTATTCAGATTTCTGTTTGCACACTATATATGAATTTCCAATTTGAACAAATTATTTATATTTAATTAATACACTTCTTAGCTACCAAGTTTGCATGAAAGGTAATTTCCTACTCCAAATAGGTTTTCAGATCTTCTACCAAATCCTAAACTGAAGTTTTTGGATTTGGAGACTTCATTTATCATTTTCTAATTATGCATACCTATTTTCCTATATTTTCAGATTTATTTTCTATGCCTAAAAGTGAGTTTTAATATTAAATAGTAGGACATATCATCTAAACAGAATAGGTTCTGATCTAAAATATTAAATACTATATTTTTGAACTTCTCCTCTGATGTGAACTAATTTAAATTTATTTTATCAGTTTTCAGAATTATTTCCTAGCCTAAAAATGTGTTTCTAGAACTAATAAATATGAACAACACTTAGGCAGATTTCATTTCAGCCTAAAATCTATTTTTAACTCATTCTAAAGTTTTCCAAGTGCTAGGAGAGTTTAAATTTGAATTTGCACATGTGTTTGCTTTACCCTTTAAATTTAAATCCTAGTCACATATTCAAATTTCTGAATTTAATATCATATAGGGTCAAAAAGGTAAATCCACCCTACTGCAGGGTCTAATTTACTATTTCATAAATTTCCAGAGGTCTAACTACACATAACGGAGGGGTTTTCCTAATTTTTATTAAGTCCAAGGGCTAAAACTGATTTTTAATGAATTTACACGAATTTCTGAAGTTCCAGGGGCTAGATCAGAAGTTTCCGGGGCTAGCTCCTGTTTTCCGAGATCCCCAAGGGGTAGCGCGTAAGAATCCCGACCTTTAAAACGCGGGGATGATGTGGACCGTCCGATTTAAAGTGGACGGCTCAGATTAGATCATCGAACCGGTACGCGCGGGTTTTAATTCTACCGTGCGATTTAAAATAGACGGCCCTCAAGGGGCCACGTCGCCCTGGCCGGAGCCAGCCCGCGCTACCCGGCGGCGCACGGCAGCGGGATGCGGCGATCTTGCCGGAGATCTTTGGATTTTCGTCTATACTTCCTAAAATTTGGATTTCATGGCATAGAACGGTAGAGGGGAGGTCGGGGATCTCACCTCGGGGTTTTTCTTGAGCTCGGAGGCCCTGGAAGGCGGTCGGCGGTGAGGTCCGAGGTGAAAACGCGGCGGTGCTCGTCGGAGCTGTTTCTAGAGCGCAAAACACCGGATTTCCTTAACCTGCGAGATTCCCCGGAGGCGGTGGAACATGATCAACGCGTTAGATCAGGAAATCCGAGCTAGGATCGAAGGAAAACGGTGGGAGAAGCTTCGGTTCTCACCGGGAGGAAAACTGCTGATCGTGGGGGAAAACAGGGCGATGTCGACGTTTATATAGACGAGGGGGGGCGGTCTGTTGGGATCGAGTTGGAGTCGTCCGGGACCGGGAGTCGGGATGGGGACGCGGGTTTCCGGAGTTGGTTGCTATCAGGCGCGGGGGAAAAGTCCGGTCGGCTGGCGCGAGCGGGAGGTAGGAGATGACACGCGGCCCCGCATGTCAGTGAGAGGAAGAGAGGGCGCGCAGTTGAGGGCTGGCGCGGGGGAATAGTGGGCCGGCTGGCGGGTTTCGGCCCACTGGCCGGCTGAGGTTTTCTTTTTCTTTTTCCTTTTCTTTTCTGTTTTGATTTGAATTTGAATTCCAGTTTAAATTTGAATTTCTGCACCACATGCAATACGTCCAACATTTTTTAAGTTCCCCTCTTTAGCAGATTTTGGGGCGTTACATTGAGAGTGAGAGAGATTGTTTCCTTCCTTCCACTTCTCACATTACCACTATCCTTTGTAGTTGATAGGAATACCATCTTTTTGTTGTCTTTTATTTACTACTAACAATGGCAGAAGATAAAAGTGATGATGAATGTGTTCAACATGCTGAGTTGCGTGACATGATGAGGGAAATGATAGATATGTTCACCAAAACCCACGCATCAACAGAGGCGTCATTGATGACCTTGAATCGCCAACTTGCTGATCTTGTTGTTCGGATGGATACTCTTGAGGCGTGGCTGCCTCTTGCTGAAGAACGTGTAGACGGTGCTTATAATATGGAAGATCATAACAATCAATCACGAATTCCACTTTATCTACGAGGTATGGGAGGTAATAATTATTATAATTACAATGATCGTCATAAAAATTTTAATTGCCCTCTTGATGATCCTTTTGCTAAAGTCAAATTTACTATACCCTCTTTTTCTGGTGCTTATGATGCCGAGGCATATCTTGATTGGGAGATGACAGTAGAGCAGAAATTTAGTGCACACCTTATTTCTGAACAACATAGAGTTCGTCAAGCCAAAAGTGAGTTTAAGGATTTTGCTATCATATGGTGGAATGAACTTGTTAAAACTAGAACTGATCCTCCAACATGGGATAGATTAAAGGAAGCTATGCATGTTTGTTTTGTCCCTCCTTCTTTTCAGTGGGACCTTCGCAAAAAATTGCAGCACTTAGACCAAGGTAACATGTCCATAGAGGAGTATTATCAAGAGTCACAAAAGGGTATGTTGCGCTGTGGGGTAGTAGAGGACATGGATGATAAAATGGCTCATTTTTATGGGGGGTTGAGGCATGAAATTCAGGACATTGTTGATTATAAGGAATATGATACTGTTAACAGATTATTTCAGCTGGCAATGTTGGCAGAAAAAGAATTGCAGGGCCGCCAACAGCAGCAGCAACAACGCACGAGGGGCACCTTCACACCGCGTTCAACATCTACACCATCCAAAACAGCACCATATTTGAGTTTTCGTACAGCCACTACAACATCCAATGTTGGCCAACGAACTTCACCTACTGCTCCACGTCCTCGCACGCCGGAGGGCAGCAAGACGACACCATTCAAGCCTACGTCTTCAACTCCTCTACGAGTCGAACTTCCGACATTAAGTGTCACCGCTGCCAGAGAGTTGGTCATATGATGAAAGATTGCCCTAGCGATCGAGCATACATAGCACGAGATGATGGTGGGTATGACAGTACTTCGGATGTTGAAGATGAATATTCTCTTGCTACTAACGTTGCAGGACCAAAAGATGACCACTATAGCACAGATGAAGAGGTACTTGGTACTGCAGCAACGGAAAATTATAGCAGCATAATTGTGCAGCGTGCTTTGAGCTCCAAAGTTGAGGCGGATGAAAAGCTACAACAACACAATCTTCTTCACATGTTTCTCATCGTCAAGGACTGCCGTGTACACACTATAATTGATGGAGGCAGCTGCAAGGACTTGGTGAACACGGATGTGATCAAGAAACTTGGGTTGACAACAAGAGCACACCCTCATCCATACCACATTTAGTGGTTCAACAACATCGGTAAGGTTAGGGTAACACAAACAGCGAAAGTACATTTTTTGATTGGTTCTTACCATGATTTTGCTGATTTTGATGTCATACCTATGGATGCTTGTTCTCTTTTGTTGGGACGTCCTTGGGAATTTGATACTGATGCTATTCATCATGGTAGAACTAAAAATATACTCTGATGCAAAAAGGAAAGAAAATCACTTTGCTTCCTATGACTCTTGCTGAAATTGTGCATTTGGAGAAAAGTAAAACACGTGATGATAAGGCAACAAAATCACTAGACTCTGAAAAATAGTAAGTAATTAAGTTAAGATCGCCTTCGTTGCTCACAACTAAATCTGACCTTGGTGATTTATTTAATACCAAGGGGATATACTATGCTTTAGTATGCAAAGAAGCCATGTTGTCACTTCATGAAGTGTCCATTGCATTGCCCCTGCTGTTGCTAACCTTTTTCAGGATTTTGCGGATGTGTTTCCCCCGAGATACCCCCTGGATTACCACCTATGAGGGGCATTGAACATAAGATCGACTTTATTCCAGGGGCAAGTTTGCCAATTCGTGCGGCGTACAGGGCGAATCCGGAAGAGACAAGTAAAATTCAGCGACAATTCAAAATATTTTGAACCGCAGGTATATTCGTGAAAGCCATAGTCCTTGTTCTGTTCCCGTGCTTTTGGTTCCTAAGAAAGATGGTAGCTGGCGCATGTGTGTTGATTGTAGAGCAATTAATAACATCACCATTCGATATCGTTATCCTATTCCTCGCTTAGATGACATGCTTGATGAATTGAGTGGTGCTATTATTTTCATAAAAGTTGACTTGCGTAATGGTTACCACCAAATTAGAATGGCACTAGGAGATAAATGGAAAACTGCATTTAAAACCAAGTTTGGACTTTATTGGTGGCTACTCATGCCTTTTGGTTTAACTAATGCACCGAGCACTTTTATGCGATTAATGAACAAGGTTTTACGTGCTTTTATTGGAAAATTTATGGTGGTTTACTTCGATGATATCCTCATTTACAGCAAGTCATATGACGAACATCTTGATCATTTGCGTGCTGTTTTCAGTGTCTTGAGAGATGCACGTTTGTTTGGTAACCTCAAAAAGTGCGTCTTTTGCACCAATCGAGTTTCGTTTCTTGGATATGTCGTTTCATCACAGGGAATTGAGATGGATGAGGCAAAATTGTGGCGATCACTAGCTGGCCAACTCCATCGACCGTCACGCAGGTGCGTAGTTTTCTTGACCTTGCAGGTTTTTATCGACGCTTTGTGTGGGATTTCAGCACCATTGCAGCACCTCTCCATGAACTAACGAAGAAGGGAGTGCCGTTTTGATGGGGCTAACAGCAGCAACAAGCTTTTGATGTTCTCAAATCAAAGCTTGCACAAGCACCATTGCTACAACTTCCTGATTTTGACAAGACATTTGAGCTAGAATGTGATGCAAGCGGCTCTGGTATTGGAGGTGTTCTCATACAAGGAGGTAAACCCGTTGCATCCTTTAGTGAAAAATTGCATGGTCCTTCTCTGAATTATTCTACTTATGATAAGGAATTGTATGCCTTAGTGCGAGTTCTACAAACTTGGCATATTACCTTTGGTCTAAGGAGTTCGTCATACATTCCGATCATGAATCTTTGAAGTATCTTAAGTGTCAAACCAATCTGAATAAACGACATGGTAAATGGATTGAGTTCATAGAATCGTTTCCATTATAATTAAGCATAAGAAAGGGAAGGAGAATGTTATTGCAGATGCATTATCTAGACGTTATACCATGCTGTCCCAACTTGATCATAAAAATATATGGTTTGGAAACAATAAAAGGATTATATCCTACTTATTTGGACTTCAAATATGCTTTTGAAAATTGTAGAGAAGGAAGAACTTAGAATAAATATGTACTACAGAAGGACCTTCTCTATCATGCTAACAAGCTATGTGTTGCTGCTAGTTCCGTTTGCCTATTACTTTTGCAAGAAGCACATGGAGGTTTGATGGGACATTTTGGAGTGAAGAAAATTGAGGACGTGCTGGCCACACACTTCCTTTGGCCAAATATGAGACGTGATGTCGAGCGCTACGTGTCACGATGCACTACTTACAATAAAGCTAAGTCTCGACTTAACCCACATGGTCTTTATATGCCTCTTCCTGTTCCTAGTGTACCTTGGCAGGATATTTTCATGGATTTTGTTTTGGGATTGCCTAGGACAAAGAGGGGGAGGGATAGTATTTTTGTGGTTGTTGATCGTTTCTCCAAAATGGCACATTTTATACCTTGTCATAAGAATGATAATGCCTCACACATTGTTGATCTGTTTATGATGGAAATTATTCGTTTACATGGTGTGCCAAATACCATTGTTTCTGATCGTGATGCAAAATTTTTAAGTCATTTTTGGAGAACTTTGTGGTATAAATTAGGAATCAAGCTGCTGTTTTCAACCACATGTCACCCACAAACCGATGGACAAACTGAGGTAGTAAATCGTACTCTGCCCACTATGTTGCGGTCTGTTTTAAAAACAAATTTAAAGAGTTGGGAGGATTGTTTACCACATATAGAATTTTCTTACAACAGGTCAGTTCACTCTACTACAAAGGTAAGCCCATTCCAGGTAGTGTATGGTTTCAATCCCCGTGCTCCTATTGATTTATTAACTTTGCTTCCTTCTGAAACTATAAATTTGAATGCTACACAACGATCTGAATTCATTCTTAAGATGCATGAAACTACAAAGAAAAATATTGAAAGGATGAATGAAAGTATAGAATTTCTGGTAGTAAAGATAGAAAAGAAGTAAAACTTGAACCAGGGAACTTGGTATGGCTATATTTGAGAAAAGAACGATTCTTTCACTTGAGAAAATCTAAAGTTATGCCACGAGCTATTGGTCCTTTTAAGATTGTTGAAAAGATCAATGACAATGCATATAAGCTTGAGTTGCCTCCCGTGTCACACCCGGTTTCTCCAAAGAGCAACCGAGTGAATATCACATGTATGCCAGGATCATTTTCTCATACATGTGACGACAAATAGTGAAGCATCATTATATTACAAGCCAAGTGTTCGAATATAAATAAGTCTTACATAGCATAATGTCTCGATGGACGATAATATGTTCATAACATGTAAATAAAACAGCAGCGGAAGATAAGTCTTTGTGAGCTCCGTCACAGGTGTTGCCCGAGGGACTCCGTGAACCTAGAATCCTTCTTCGGGTCCGAAGTCTTGGTCATTGAACACCATGTCATCCCCTTGACCTGAGCAGCAATTTAAACCAACAGAAAAGCAAGCTTGAGTACCATTGTGGCTGTATAGGCTTCTTCTTTGGGCACTTATGAGCGTAGTGCCCCACTTCACCACAGTTGAAGCATTGCACCCCAACTTTAGGTGCCTAGCCTTTGTTATCTTGGGGTTGGTTCTGTGGCCCTTGTCCTGCTGGTCGAGGTTGATAAGTGGGGCGTGGCTGCCGCATAAACTGACACTGCGGCTGTACTGGTGCTGATGGAGGCCTGAAGTTCAGGTTATACCCTCTCGGGGTCGGGTAGGGTACCACAGTACGGCTCGTCTGCCCTGCAGGTTGCTGCATCAGACGCGGACGTGTGTTGCTGCTTGATGCTTGGTGTGACCATCCCATCTTCCTCTTGTTTTCATTCTCCAAGGCCTTCAGCTTCCTCTCCATGACAAACGCTCTGTCTACCATCTTTTGGAAACTTTCATATTCGTTGGAGGACATTGCACATTGCATTTCCATGGTAAGTCCTTCCACAAAACAGTTCTGTTTCTGCTCATCAGTTTCGATGTCCCGTGGTGCATAACGGGATAGTTGGGTGAACTTGGTGGGGTATTCCCTCACAGTCATGTTGCCTTGCTGCAGTCTCAAGAACTCCTTTCTCTTGTTCTTGAGTTCTCCCCTTGGTATGTAGTGGTTGTGGAAACAGCGCTTGAACTCTTCCCAAGTGATGTTCTTGGGGTCGTGATGGGCTGCCACGTAAGCGGTCCACCAACCAGCAGCGGGTCCATGCAATTGGTGATAGGCAAACAGCACTCTCTCATACCCTTGGCATTGTATGATCCTCATCTTGCTCTCAATGGTCTTTAGCCAATCATCTGTCTCCAGGGGTTCAGCAGCACTTGCAAACTTTGGGGGTTGAGTTCCCAGAAACTCACTCAACCTTGGTTGACGTGGTGCAGCTTGTGGGGTGGAGCTTGGTGTAAGTTGGCCACCACTTGAGTTAAACTCTGGATGAGCTGATTCTGATTTTCGATCATTTGGTAGATAGGATCAGCTCCTTCACGGCGATCACCCCTGTCTTGCCCTCCAGGAAGGTGAGGATTGGCGGCCTCATCGTTGTTGTTGTTGGGGTTGGCACCACGGCCTTTTCCTCTTCCAGCCATCTATCATGATCAACCAGATGTTAACTTTAATCATTACGCATTAACTTCCCAAATTGCTTGTTTAAACTTAAACTTTTGAGGCCTTAATATCTAGACAATTTCTGAAGATTTCACATAGATCTTTGGGCGTCATGTCTCACGCGAAAATAAATGCACTATTGATTCATAGGGGTTCACACGCCAAAGCAAAGCAACTTAAAGACGAGGTTGTGGACAAGTGCCTATGGCTTCCATAGCTCACATCACACACCAAACACTAACAAGCAAGTAGATGGGTTCTTGACTCGACTACTCGACAACATGCAGAAATAAGGGAAATGACTCTAACAACTCACATCACTGAGCTGGCTCGTCGGGGTCTTGCTCATCATTGCGGCTGCCCTCTGATTCCGCTTTAAGTGGGGAAGCTGCTGGTGGAGAAGTGCGGCGACGCTTGCTCGCCCGGCGGTCTGGGGAGTCAGGAGTCCACGTGTCATTCACAGTGACACACAATTCATTCCCATCTCCTCTTTCTCTCGCCCTCAAGCTGGCGCGAAGCAACGCCTCAGTCTCCTTCAGGGTGTCACGAACATCCTGAAGCTCCTACTGGCACTCTTGTAGTCGAGTGCTAAGCATAGTTGCATCCTCCAGGCACAGGTCCATGTGCTCATGGGAAGTCCCCTGCTGCACTGGCGGGTACTTGTACTCCGCGGTGCCACTCTCACGCTGGAGGACATACATGTACTCAGTCCTGTCCAGGTGACGACAGTTGATGTAACTCTGGCAGGTTATGGCCTCCCAGGTGACATCCTTCTCAGCATCGGCCTGAGTCGCCCGACAAGCTTGAGAGCGGTGGATCTTGAGCAGCTGGTTTTCATGGATAATCCTCATCTCTGAGCTTCATTCTTCACACTTCTCCCGGATGGTCCTGGTGGAGCTGTAGTGTATGATCAACTTGCCAACATTTCCGGCGGCGTGGAGCATACGCTGAAGACGGCGCAACAAGCCTCCTACTGCCAACCCGTAGGAGTGGTACATCACCGGGCGGTTCTACTCTCTCAAGGCAAGGGCAGCTACAGGAACTCTCCCTCCGGTGGACTTGCGGGCGGTGCGGACCATGCGAACCATCTAAAACATAAAGCATTTAAAATCAAGTTAGATAAGAATTAAATAAAGATTGTATTTTGAATAAAAGTTAGGGAAAGATGAACAAATAAAGTGACCCCATTAAATAACACTTTCAACCCACACCTTTTGTAAAATAGTTTTTAAGAAAATAGGGTCCTTAAATACGTCCATTTCTACTTAGGTCCACGTTTCTACGGGCAACCTTGGCTCTGATACCACTTCTATCACACCCGGTTTCTCCAAAGAGCAACCGAGTGAATATCACATGTATGCCAGGATCATTTTCTCATACATGTGACGACAAATAGTGAAGCATCATTATATTACAAGCCAAGTGTTCGAATATAAATAAGTCTTACATAGCATAACGTCTCGATGGACGATAATATGTTCATAACATGTAAATAAAAAAGCAGCGGAAGATAAGCCTTTGTGAGCTCCGTCACAGGTGTTGCCTGAGGGACTCCGTGAACCTAGAATCCTTCTTCGGGTCCGAAGTCTTGGTCATTGAACACCATGTCATCCCCTTGACCTGAGCAGCAATTTAAAGCAACAGAAAAGCAAGCTTGAGTATCGTTGGTACTCAGCAAGTGTGGAAAATTATGTCATGCATGGCTAGAGCAAGGAGAGGTTGAACTCATGGTTAAAGCACTACACAATTAATACCTATCACCTTAGCTTATTAAGCACCTACATTACTACACAGGTGAAATGGTCCCAATCCCTCAACCCACCATCAATATCAAGTAACCATAATCTCATCTCCAATGTTAAGCTTCCCGCTTAACATCCTCGACTTTCCAATTCATCATCCTCTAATCATGAATAAGTCCAATCCGCTCTTGACCGTGAGCACGAATGTCATGACAGTTTTGACTCTGCAGAGTTTGCATCACTGTATCCACATGTAGTGATTTCATCCCCCGTTGCCGGGTGGACTAAAAGAACCTCCATCATGCCAGTGGCCGCAAACCACGTTCACACTTCCGAGGTGTGTAGCCAGGAGATCACTACGAGGCCTTTACAAAGGGATTCCCGACGAGCGTGGGCCCACTGAGGTTTCACCCCTAACAGCATACAAGAGGCTCCAACCCCGCTGCAGTGGCCCCCTCTTGAGCCTTGCGGTTCATATGGTAGTCCAGCTGACACCTATTCCCCGCACCATCCAAACACCCATACTACGCCGGAGATACACCTAATTAATTGGCCAAGCTGCCCCATCTTAGCATGTGGTTGGCACGGTAAAGCCAGGTTACATGCTCCATGAACCGGTCCTTAGGATCCAGGCAAGCACTAAACACAAACTCGAGTCTCGTGCACACAGCACCAACCAAATCATCCAACTTGCCTCGATCCCTACCTCTACATAATTCATAATATCTCATTCAAGAGTAAGGTAAACAAGTTGATGTTCTCATATCCCACTTATTCCATTCTAAGCATGGCTAAGCATAAGTAATATGAATGAATGACATAATAAAATAAATCCCAACCCAGGCTACAAGGAAGTAAGATAATGAAAATCTAGGGAAACTTCCTAGGTTGGGTACCATATTCCAAATTGACAATGCAATTAATTAAATTCTAACTACACATCCTAGTATAGGATCAAAGTGGTCAAGGACACTTGCCTTCTTCCTGCAGCTCTGGGAATGGAAAGTCTTGATCTTGAAAGGTGAGAACCTGCTCTGGGGCTGGTTCTACTCATGCCAATACACATAGCAAAAGAAAACAACATTCCATAAGCCATAGTCCACATTTCCACTCATACAAACCACACATGCATACACATGAAAGTCATACACCTATTTAAGTGTTGCGTTTACCCTAGATATGTTGATTCTAAGAATACATGCACTTTTAAACATATATATTATTTCTAGCTTTAATATTCAGATTTCTAAGTGCACACTATATATGAATTTCCAATTTGAACAAATTTTCTATATGGGATAATACACTTCTTAGACACAAAATTTGTATAAGAGATAACTTCCTACTCCAAATAGGTTTTCAGATCTTCTACAAAACCTTAATTTGGAGTTTTGGATTTGGGGACCTCAGTTGACATTTTCTAACTAGGTATACCTATTTTGTTATATTTTCATATTTATTTTCCATACCTAAAAGTGAACTTTACTACTAAGATAGCACAAGATATCTCCTAAACAGAATGTGTTCTGATCTAAAATGTCCAATAAAATATCTTTTGACTTCTCTCTGATGAGGATCAATTTAAATTTATTTTTACCCATTTTCAGAATTATTTTCTAGTCTAAAAATGAATTTCTACCAATAAAACAGCAACCTAAATTCATACAAATCTACTGTTCCACTTACCCAAACAGAACCTTCATAAATTTTTCTTACCCCTTTTTGGTTACTTAGATTCATTTTCCCACATTTTAAACTTGTCTTATGCATAAAGGGTATATTTCAGAGATAAATTACAAAACAGCAAATCTCATTTAGTTTACAAGTTTATTTCCCCTCTGAACTCAGACCTCAAATTGTTCTACCATTTTTCACAGGGTTAGAATAATTCAACTGAATTTACACCTATGTTTAAATTTAAATCCTATTCACATATTCAATTTCCTGAAATTAATACTTCCCAGGGACTGATGTGCAATTTCACACTGCAGTGGGGCCCCATATCTCATTTTCTAAATTTTCAGGGGTCTAAGTGTGCAAAACAGGGAGGTCTTCCTAATTCTTATTAAGTCCAGGGGCTAAAACTGATTTTTAAATGAATTTACATGAATTTCTGAGGGTCCAGGGGCTAGATCAGAAGTTTCCGGGGCTAGCTCGTGTTTTCCGAGATCCCCAGGGGGTAGCGCGTAAGATTCCTGGCCTTTATAACACGGGGCTGACGTGGGCCGTTGGACTTAAAACGGAGGGCTGAGATTAGATTGCGAAGCGGTACGGGTTAGATCTATTCAGGACCGCACGATTTAAAATGGACGGGCCTTAGGGGGGCCACGTCGCCCTGGCCGGAGCCAGCCCGCGCGCGCGGCGGCGGGGCAGTGTTCTCGCCGGCGCAGCTTCGGTTCCTTGCCGTTACATGCTAAAACTTGCGGTTTTTCACACCGATCGACTGCGGAGGGGTAGGGGAAGCTCACCTAGGGGTTTCTCGGGCTTGGAGAGGTCGGAAGTCGGCCCTGCGACGACGGTGGTTGGAGCTGGTCCTCGGTGCTCGTCGAAGCCGATGCTAGGGCGCAAGACTCGTCGCTTCCTTCACCTGCAGGGCTCCCTGACGGCGGTGGAACACGACAAGCCCGTTTAGATCAGAGAAACCGGACGAGGATCGGAAGAAAACGGCCGAGGATGCCTCGGTTCTCACCGGAGAGAAAGATGGAGTGGGTAAGGGGAAACCTGCGAGTTTTCTTGCGTTTAAATGCATGAGGAGGGGCGGCGGCGGTCGGTTTAGATGTGCAGCAGCGCTTTTGCCGAAGATCGGGCGTGGAAATTGGGTGAAGCAGCAGCGATTGGCGAGGAAAGATCGGGGCAGTTGGGGGCGCGCAGGGGAGGGTGGGGGAGAAGATGACATGCGGGCCCCGCGCATCAGAGAGAGAGAGGGAGGGGGAGAAACAGCCGCGGGCTGTTGGGCCGGCTGAGGCAGGTTTCGGCCCACTGGCCGTTTTTCTTTTTCTTTTCGTTTCTGTTTTGATTCAAATTTAAATTCCAGTTTTAGTTTGAATTGTTTCACCACATGCACTACGTCCAAAGATTTTAAATTCCCCTCTTTAACAGGTTTTGGGGTGTTACATCCTGATTTTGGGGTTAGTCCCACATTTAACATTTCCGATTTACGACCATACTTGGGAGAAGAAGATGATCTTGAGTCGAGGACGACTCCGATTCAAGAGGGGGAGGATGATGAGGACATCAAAACAGTGGATACTCACATTGATACACAAGGACCAATCACAAGAGCACGAGCACAATTACTAAATCAGCAGGTGAACTCGTTCGTAACTTCCTACCCATGTGAGTTTGAGAATGGATTGCTATTTAATGATTTAATTGTTATTAGGAACCATGGACATGATCAAAAAGTAAAGGTAGGAGGATTTGTGGACGTGGAGAAACAGATGGGACGTCCACAAGTTGATGGAAACAATCGCCAACTCGGACTCGAGTTCAACTCGGAGTCCAGGAGCAGTGCATCTTAAAACGGACGCCCAAGATGCATACGGATTCCGTTTTCGACGTTCTACATATGCATGGAAAGATGAGAAGATAAACTTTCCAATAGTTTTGGTACCACATTAAAATTCGCCAGGGGTCATTGGTAATTGTTGAAACAATTCGAATTCAGAGTTCTGTCCGGTGCTGCGCCACCGTATTGGGCTTTTGGGCCTTGTACCCCGTATGAGTCCATTAGAGACGCGTCTAAGGGTCTTATGGCCGAACCCTAGCCTTTAAATACTGTAGCCGCTTGCCATATTTGGTGGGTTTTGCTTATATTAAACAGATTCACTGTTCTACGGTTTGTGAGACCCTAATTTCGCAATTTCAGATTGCATCTTCATCGTTCTTGCTTGTGTTCTCGGTTGCACCTGCAGGGATAGCCTTCTTGGCGAGGTCAAGCATGTGAAGCACATTTGATAACCAACGGAGCAAGGGTGTAGTGATTGCAGGGGTATTCGGGTCTGCTCGAGTGCCTCGGATCATCAACGTCGAGATCTCCACTTCAATCGACCTACCTTTCGAAGATCGGGCCTAAACTACTCATCATCACCGACCAAGAATGTAATGCCTCCAAATCTTCAAGGCGTGTACCACGACTGCGAGTTCCAGATCACGCGTAGGGTAATTCTGCTCATGTTTCTTCAGTTGTCTCGATGCATAAGCTACTACTTGGCCTTCTTGCATGAGTACACATCCAAGTGCATGTTTTGAGGCATCACAACATATATCGAACCTCTTGCTCACGTCCGACAATACCAACACCGGTGCTGTTGTCAACCTCTTCTTTAACTCCTCAAAGCTATCTTGACACACTTGCGCCCACTGGAATGCCTTCCCTTTCATTAGCAATTCAGTCATGGGCTTCGCTATTTTGGAGAAATCCTTGATGAATCACCGGTAATATCCAGCCATCCCAAGGAAAATCCAACTTTCCTTCACATTCCGTGATGGGTTCCACTTCAACACGTCCCTCACTTTTCCGGGATCAACTGATACTCCTCCTTCGGATATGATGTGACCTAAGAATGATATCTCCCTTAACCAGAATTGACACTTGCTGAACTTGGCATGCGACTGATGCTCTCATAGTTTCTGCAGTGTCAGTTTTAAGTGTTCCTCATGTCTTCCTCGCTTCTGGAATACACCAGAATATCGTCAATGAACACCATGACGAACTTGTCCAAGTACTCCATGAAGACCTTATTCATGAGGTCTATAAAGTACGTAGGTGCAGTCGTCAACCCGAATGACATAACGATGTACTCATATGAACCATAACGTGTCCGAAAAGCCGTCTTGGGTATGTCTGAGGGTTTAATCTTCACCTGGAAGTATTCCGACCGAAGATCAATCTTAGAGAAAATCTAGGCGCCTTTCATTTGATCAAACAAATCCTCTATGCGGGGCAACGAGTACTTATTCTTGATCATCACCTCGTTGAGAGACCTATAATCCACACACATCCTCTGGGTTCCATCCTTCTTATCTACGCATAGCACTGGGGCTCCCCATACTGATGAGCTTGGGCGTATAAAACTCTTCTCTAGCTGTTCTTGAATATGCTTCTTGAGATCAACTAATTCATTAGCAGGCATCCTATATGGCCTCTTAGCTATAGGTGTAGTTCCAGGTACTAAATTAATGGCAAACTCTATGTCACGATCAGGTGGCATACCTGGCAATTCCTCCAAAAACACTTCTGAATATTAGACCACCGGAATGCTTTCCAATGTTACTCCTTCCACGTGATTCAACACTGCTTTCTCGGTTGTAGGTAGGACTGCCTTGAACTCGATACGGTTACCGTGCTCACTTGTAAACTGCACAATCCTCTTGGCACATTAAATCACTACATTATACTTGCTTAGCCAGTCTATTCCAAGTATTATATCTATTACTTGGGAATCCAAGACAATGAGGTTTGCAAGAAAATCTACCCCCTTATTTTAATGCTTACTTTCGGACATACTATATTTGTCCTCATCTCTCCACCGGGAGAATTAACCAACATGGTTTGCTTCATGTGAGATATGGGAAGATTATACTTGGCAACATACTTGATGAGATGAATGGATGAGATGCTCTAGAATAAAAAAAACAGTCGCTGGGTTGGAGTTGGCGAGAAACATACCAATCACGATGTCCTCTGCTTGTTGTGCTTCCTCAGCGGAGACGTGATTCACATGACCATGAGCAAAGTTCTACTGTCCACGGTTGCCTTGTGTTGCTACTCAATTCAGCCATGGGTTTTGCCTAGGTGCGTTGTTCAGCTGTCCAAGTCCTTTCTTGGGGCATTGGTTTGCAATGTGTCCTGCCTCTCCACATGTGAAGCAGGTCTTATTGTCACTAGCATTAGAGAAGTTAGGGCGAGGCTGACCTTGAGCATAGGCTCCCATGTTGGGACGGGGCGCAGGTGGCATAGGTAAACGGGGTGCTTGCATGATGGGGCGTTGCTGCAGTGGCTGATTAGGGCGAGGTGGATTTGCTGGGCGAAAAGTAGAGGCAGACGAGCCGTAGTATGGTGCAGTTGGTGGCATGAAGCGGGGCCGCACATTGCTTCCTTGTGGCTGTCCCTAATATGGAATCTTCCTCTTGCCCTCTTGTTCAATTTCATGGATCTTGCTCTCCACCACTATAGCCTTGTCAATAAGTTTCTGGAACTTCACATAGTCATTGTTGAGCAGCTGGACTTGAATCTCAGGAACAGGTACTGCTTCCTGCGGTCCGAGTTAACGTCCTCTGGAGCATACCTTGAAAGTTGCGTGAACTTGTTGAGGAACTCATTCACGCTCTTCGTCCCTTGCCTAAGGCTTTCAAACTCATACCTTTTTAGTATCATTACTCCTTTAGGAACATAGTGAGAGCGAAAACTCTCCTTGAATTCATCCCAAGTAATTGTCTCCTGATTAGCATGAGTGTTGCAAAGAGCGCCCCATCAATCAGCAGCTGCTCCAATCAGTTGGTGTGATGCAAAAAGAACCTTCTCCTGATCACTGCATTAAACAACAGCAAGCTTCTTCTCAACATATTTCAGCCAGTCATTGGCCTCCATAGGATCATTAGCTTGTGCAAAGGTAGGCGGCCTAGTCCTCATGAATTCTCCCAATCTGTTGTAAGTCGGCAGTGGCGGCGGTGGGGGTGCAATAACGTGGTTGAGGTTGTTGTTGTTAGCCTGCAGCTGTCCCAGTATTTGTGCAATGGCTTGCATGAGCTAGTTATGCATAGCTATCAGGCGTTCAAGGTTGTTTGCACCAGCCCGAGGTTGACATCCTCAAAAACTTCCACATTGTTATCACCATCCTCATGTGGTTCATTGTCACCACGAGCATTCCTCCGGTTATGGTGCCTCGGCATCTGTGAACTAGAAGTATAGGAGATAGTATTCAGATTTGATTCCACAACTATATGCATCAACGTATATGAAAATAAGCAACTCCTTTTATTAATATAAGCCTATATGAGGATGTAGACAAGTATCGAAGCATCCCACATCTATGTACTATGTGCAGATGTGCACATTCGCCGAAGCTCCCACAACTCACCAAGCACACAAACATAAGCAAACATAATAGAAAGTTCAGAACACCATACTTATTCAAACTACTACGATCTAAGCGTTCTTATTACAACTTTATTCAAAGGGGAAATCTAAACTTAATTGTGAGGACCAGGGCTGTTCTGGTCATGTGGCGGGGGCGGTCCATACATGGGCACATGCCATGGTGAGTCGGCTGTCCATGTAGGGGCAGGTGACGCTGGTGCTCCATTCATTCCCGCATTGGCACGGGTCTCCTCTTGTTTCTCCAGCAAGTATAACTTCTTGCGGAAGTAGAGAATTTCTTCTTGTGCATTTGCATAGCAGTTTCCCAACTCCACGAGCATCTTCTGAGACTTGTCAGCAGCTTGTGTGTTGAAAGGAGATCCTCCATGGGGTCCAATGATCTCCCTAGTACCACTCTTCCAATATGGGTGCAGCTCAAAGCTAGAGTTTTCAAGCTGCCCACGGAAGGCGTAGCATAGTCCTATGAGTGCATCCCATGCAGCATCATCAACAGCTTCCACCCTTGTGGCTCTCCATGTGGGTGCGAAGTGCCGTGTGACAACCCTAGCACTAGAGAGGATGCTCACTTCAGCCTTCCCCTCTTCACGTCCGAGATGAGGGGCTCTATTGAGGAGGTACTCCGGATATAAGTCACAACAATCAAGGAACTCTCTCAGCTCCCTGGCCACGTGTCCTCCCTCCATTCCATTAGACCGGAACTCTTGAGCAGAACGTATGATTCATTCATCATCTTCTGGTTCAGCTTCATAGGTTTCATCCTCCTGGTGCTAGCCTGCATGGTAGTCCTCCTGGGGTGCATACCGGTGTTGCCCTTCTTGCGGATCTTCCTCCATGTCATCCTCGAATGGTTCTACCTCCTCCAGACCCTCTTCCTCATGCACAGGGCCATTAACTTCCTCCTCATCATGAGGTTCCACCTTCACCTCCTCCCAGTATGGTCCGTTGGAAACCTTGATGGAGTTAAGCGATCTTCCAAGGGACGGTGGACAAGTGCTCCTAGTGATTGACATCTATAGAGAAGACATGAGACGATTTAGAGAAGAGACTAAATAAATCGAAATCTGCATAAATCATTTAGCAAGAAGAATAGAGAGTGTGTCTGTCCAAAAGAAAAGAAAAAGGGAGAATGCAGCAGCAAGCACATGAACATAGCTTGAAAATAGCACTTTGCGGTGGCTGAATTGACAAGTAAAATGCAGCAGCAAGCAATTTTCAAAAATAGCATTTTAGAGAGGTGTTCCTATGTGTTTTAGAGTGTCTATTCTCCCTAGGCTTGCGTCCTGCGGTCAACCTGGCTCTGATGCCAATTTGTGGCACCCAGTTCTAAAAATGAACCAAGTGATGCGTATGTGTGCCAGGATGTTCATCACACATACACAAGTACATCATAAACTGAATTCAGTACCTAACCACATTACAGATAGTGTGCGGAAGGGAAACAGAGGAAGTTCAATGTCTCAATCATGAGTATCTAATTTATTTTTCAGTGGAAGACACTAACAACAGCGGAAGGGAAACTAAAGACGGCGGGACTCTAACTCCGACTCCACAGGCAGTTGACGGTAGTGTGCATGCCTAGTACTCCACCTGCTCTTTGAAGTACTCTTCTCCTGTAGCTGAATTATTGTGGGAAATGCAAGGGTGAGTACATACCGTACTCAGCATGTGTGAGAAAGTATGACATGTAGCTTAAACAAGATTGGAAACAGAGGTTAATTGAGCAAGCAAATTTTATTTCACAATCACAAGAAAACAGCCTAAAATGTCTAGATGAGTTAAAATCCCAACATAAACAAGTAGTTCATCATGTATCATGTTCAATATCATCATATCCCATCATTCAACAAGTTTTAACCAGCCAATACTCATTCTCAAACTCATCTTAATTCACAAGTTATCATGATCAACACATACTCACATAACCGAATCTAATCTCATATTCATAACCCAAACCAGCCCCAAATGACAAGACCATCCCAAGTTTTTGCCTCTAATCATGGAAGTTGGCCATGTGCTCGTAACCGGAAGCATGTACTCTGCAGACACCACTTTACCCATAAGTTCGTGATTTTGTCACCCGTAGGTGACTAGAGAAACCTCCATTATGCCAATACACAACCGTCGGTGTATGGCCAAGAGATCACAAAATAGCCTTTACAATGGGGCTACTAGAATGTGTGGACTTACTGAGGTTTCACCGGCAGGCTTCAATCTCAATTCTCCCACCACGGGCCCCCTCATGTGCCATGCGGCTTCCAGGGCAGTCCTCCTCGACTCCCATTACCAGCGCCATCCAATGGTCCATAACAAACTAGAAGTACCGCTATGCCGCACCCATATTTGTCCCTGTGGTGGCACTGTTTTCCTAGCATATTCTCACATGAATCGGTCCTTAGATCTAAGGCAAACAAACCACCATATAATTTACACAGCCACAAGCCATGTTTGCCTAGATCAGCCCAGTTCCATGCTTGTTTAAATCACCATTTTCTCATCATCTTTGATCTTCATGAATATAGTAGTTAAGAAAGTTTATTTCAGTTTCCCATAATCCCGTAAGCGATGCGGCGCAAAAGAGAAAACGACACCCATTCCAGACTCAGCAAGTTCCCGGCGACAAGGGGTGGCAAACAATGCTAGTAAACTCTTACGAAAAGGGTTTCCCATCAAGTTGACACAGTATGCATTTTTTCACAAACAAATCCTTTAAAACACGAGGGCACTTGTCTTGCTCTAACGAAGTGGGTTGTTCGATCACTTCAAAATCTTGGTGCTGGAGGTCCTCGTAGACAGCCTCTTGAGTGTGTCCTTCTACTCATGATCACGTACATAAAAGACAATACAATCAATCAATATTATGCACACATACTACTCAAGATATGATGATGCGGATGCATGCAATCAACAATGCAACCTGCACAAATCAGTTAACATATGCCCATGCGAGTTTGGGTAGGTTTTAGTGGGGTTTTGTGATGATCGGTGCTGCTGGAAAGCAATTTGGTGTGGCTGTGGTTTTAGCTCGGGTAGTAGATCAATTTCCCCCGCCAAGACCTAGGCCGGGGAGTGATCTAGTTATGTGCAGTAGCTCCTGGGTCGTGGGGTGTGATGCAGCGGTGTTGGAGATGACAGAGGTGGCGTTGCATGAAGGATGACGTCTCCTGCTTCTCTTCCTTCTCTTCTCCTCTGCAGCTGGCTTGTTCTTCCCTTCGTGGCAGCAGCTAGGGCCTTCCTTGTGGACAATGCAGTGCGGCTGGGGTTCCTTGGTGGCAAGATCAGGGCTGCGGCCTGGGAAGGGAGGGCGACAGCCAAGGATCAGGGAAGCAGTGACTAAGGGCTGCAGCCAAAACTCTTCTTCTTTGCAAGGGTGCAGCAGGGCAGCAAGGGGGGCGACAGGGCTTTGTTTTTGAGGCAGGGTTTGGGTTTTATATATAGGGGGAGGGTGCAGCCAAGGGGCTAGGATCTCAGAAAAAAAGTGATCAAGGGCTGGGATTTATTCCCAATGCGCATCCAATGGAGAGACAATCTCCTAGTCAGATTGGAGGGGGAGAAAATCCCTAGGAGTGCCGACCTGGCTGTTTTTGTCCAAAAAGGGGGCGCCGACCAGGGTTTTGGGGGTATTCTACTCGGTTTGGAATAGAAGGGATGAGTCCTACTCGGTTTAGAAGAGGAGGGATGAGTCCTACTCGAATTAGAAGGGGAGGTGACGGGGTTCTGTATTCAGACCCCCGGAGAAGGCGCGAGTACGACCCATGAAGGTTGATGACGCAGGCCCGAGCCCGAGCTCGAGAAGAGATCGAACAAGGAGCCCGAGGCCGACCCCCGGGCGATATGCAAGATCCGCCCTCGGGCGGTTACAAAAGGGAGTCCAACACCCGAAGGAAAGGCCCGAGCCCGACCTCGGGTAGGAGTAAAGCAAATGACCTTCAATGTGGAGAAGGCGCCGCCTCTACCGAGTGGGAGGGTAATCGAGTACCCTCCTGGCTTCGTTATTGAATGCCCATCACCTCCGATGAGACTGAAGAGGAGTGGAACGCGGGGCGCATGTGCGCCTCAGTATGGACTAACCTCCCGACGACGGGACAGGAGCAGGCGCGGCGGCAGGCTATGGCTATGGCGGCTCCATCGGGTTGAGGCGGACCCGTCAACTGAGACAGGCCACTCGCCCGGGAATCGCATTGGCTGGTGCCGTGTTGTGCGGCACCCAACAGCACACATATGAGGAACAATGTATTACATAAAACAATAGCGGAAGCTTACAAGTTTTTCTTTGTAAATACTTTACATCAAGTAACTACAGCGGAAGTCTATATCAACTCACGTCGAATAACTAAGAGCACTCGAGATGAAGTCCAGCCCGCAGACTCCTCTCGCTAGCAACACAAAGACAACAGCAGCGGCTGGGTTCTCCCTGTGTTAAACGACTTGGAAGTCTCCGAGTCTCACCGGACAACCTTCTTTTCAGCATCGATGTTAACCTGCAAAACCACTTATATAGCAAGCGTGAGCACATAGGCTCAGCAAGTCTGACCCGTCTCTCCTAAGCAAGAAACTCTACATGTACGACGGTTGCAATTAGGTTGGCTAGATTTGCATAAAGGACTCGCATAAAGTCGATCCTTAACTTTCAGATTTTAAGCCTCATTGTGCAAACCTTGAGCCAAAAAGCATCGCAACTCCACAATCAAACAAGAAACGCTTTGTTGCGTTGCTCCTTGCACAAAGTGAAAGTAAACTTTAATGAGCCTATCTCTAATTCAATCATGGTTGCAATACAAGTTATAGTACAGCCTTATCAAGTTCAAAGATAAACAATTCCAGTTGTTACTACATCAAGACGCAGTGGGCAAGTATGCTCATATAACCGCGAGCGACGGTGATTCGAATCAGTACACGCCCGGACTACACGACACGTACACCCGTACTCCGAGTTGCCGGCAGCAACCTCGACTGACGTTGTACGCGGCCACCCTTCCCAAGATCTTCCACATTGGACGCAGTCCAACTGCCCCGAGTATGCAAGATCCCTCAAGGTACATACCCGCTGTGGTATGTTCTTAAGCGAGGTACCTCCTGCTACCCTGACACCGAAAGCCTAAGGCAGTTGGAAAAGTTCCACTATGGATCTCCCAAGGTACATCGGTTTCCTGGGTCCCATATAGCCAGTATGTGCCCGGTACACAACTCAAACTTGTCCAACAGGGCCAAGCACGGACGGGCCTTAACTGACACAGGCAGGGCTATGCACGCACGGCCTGCTACCTGCTGCATCTAAACCTCCCTGCCCGGTCTCCATTTCTTATGTGTGAACTTTCCTCATCTTCTCTAAATTGGACCCGTTCCAAGTACACCAGCCCTAAACTCGCGAGTAGATTCCAACTACTCGTCTTCTACCGGACCTTTCCTACTAACATTAGTGTAACTAAATTCCCTCGAGGAGTTGCTATTCTACCCTTTCTCTCTTAGGTGTTTCTGGTCATGCAAGTGGGGTTTTCAATATCATCTAGACGTAATGCAATCAACGATGCAAAGTTATGATCTCTACAAATGAAAATGCTTTATAAAATGGTTCAAATGCAAACCGGGGCTTGCCTGTTTTGCAGGTGAATAAGGTTACAATCAGTTAGTGACGATCACTTGAAACTTGATCACTTGTTTTCCTCCCTCCTTGATCTTCAGTTCAAGTCCTTCTCACCTTCTTCACGTATATGCTACACGATATGATCATGCATATGTATTTAATTGAAAAGCTTTTGCTCATAAGATCTAATGACAGTTTTAAAACTGGAACTCTGTTTAAGAATTTAAAATGGCACTGGTGCTAGTGGTTTGGGTTGGGCTTAAACACTAAGATCAATTATTAAGTGCTTTTCCCACTTAAGTGTTGATCACCTTAAGAGGTTACCTATTACAGTGGTGATCCAGAGCTCCAATGGAGCTGGGAATTTTCATGTGAGTTCCTGGTCACAAGAAAGTCCTCTGGACCAAAATTTAGCACTTCCCATGGAGTGGTTTATTCAGAATAATTCTCTAAGTGTTTAGTCAAAGATGAATTAATTCTGAGGTAACACTCATGTTCATGTCAAACTCAGTGAACCAAAATTTCAATTATAGTTCATAGAGTCTACATGAATTTTCCTAGGATTTTTGGAGCTAAGAATTTCCCAGAACTGAATTTACAAGTTTTGGAAACTCTCTGAAAATGTTTTCTGTATTCATTTGAATACAGGAACTTACAATCTGAATTACCCTGATTAATTCAACTCCAAATGAGCTGAAACTTTTACAGGAGTCTAATAACACCCTAAAGAATATTCTGGCAAAATTTGAGGATCTTTGGATAAACCAAACTCCCTCTAAAATTCTTTTGCTGAAAAGCTTTAAAGAATTTTCCAGAATTAAATAAAGACTTTCATACAAATTGGGTTGCATATTTGGATAGCGTTTGTCAATCTGAATCTAACCCAATTTGAATCACTAAATTTGGAGGTTCCTAGCAAAAGTTATGCTCTTCTAAAGTTTGGGGAAAAAATCTGGAATTTGAATAAATCTGGGAAAAGTTTAAACCTGACTGTGGGGCCACGGGGCACGTGTCAGTCACCGGGAGTGCGCCACACGGGGTCACAGGGTCATTTCCCGCGCTGTTGCAAACGATCCCGCGCCACAGAATATCCAGCCCGCTCTCCTGAGCCGCTGACAGGCGGGACCGGCGAGGTCGTCTTCAACCTCCCGCTCCCGCGCGACCCCACCGCCGGGCTCGCCGGAGAAGCTCTGGAATCAGTCGTCCGGCCACATCTGTCGATGAAACTCGCCGCCAGCCCCTAACTCAACGCGAGGAACACGCTGATGGGGTTTTCTTGAGCTGGCAGGGCCCCCAAACTAGCCCGCGACGGTGCAACGGTTCGGACGAAGTCCGGCGACGTCGCCCCGACGCCCTAAGCCTTCTAGGCTTCGGTTTCCAAGCTCTGAAGCACCGGCGGACACTAGGGATCATCGACGTGTAAAGGAAATGGCTCGGGGATGGCTCTAACTTAGGGTTCACCGTGCACCCGACGGTCTCTACCACAACCGCCGTTAGAAAAATCAAAATCACGTCGTGCAGAGCGGGTTTCTAGCTAGTTTCCAAAAGGAAAGTTGTTGCTAAGCAAGTCTACGTCCCTTGTGTGCAATTTGCAATGCTCAAAATGAATATAACTCAAGAATTTCACGGTTTCGTACCCGCGGGTCAGCTTTCACCGGCCAGAGGAAATCTCCAAAATTCGTCGGCGTGCGGCAATGGCTGGGCCTGAGCTTCGGATGGAAGCTGTAGGGAGCTCCTGCGCGTCTCAGGGTGGCCTTGCTTGATCGTGAAACGCCCTGGAGGAGGCTGTCCACGGGAGCAAGGTGTCCCCGTTGTGTGGCGGCCGCCGCAGGAATTCGCCGTTCTCGGTGCAGAGAGCGTGAATCCGCTCGGTGATGGCTCGAGGAAGTCGTGGGGACGATTGTGGTGTGGTTTTGCTGATCAGCCGGGGCTCGCACGCGAGCTAGGCGGTGGGCGATCGACCGAGAGTTCAGCGGCTGTTCTCGGTTGATCTCTCGCGCGAGGAAGGGAAGAACAGCGTGGCTTCGGGGCTTCGGTGATGAGAGGGAAAAGGAGCCCGACAGGGGGTAATAAAGCCCTGGGTGAGGCGGTTCCCGTGGGGAGGCGGTCGCCCGAGGCGGTGAGCGCCGCTGTCGGCTCTGTCGATTGCTTCACGTGGGAGGTAAGCAAAACAGAGACCGTGGACTGAAATCTTTTGCAATTTCAGTGCTCCCAATGACATGTGGGTCCCACATGTCAGTCCCCCTTATCCCCTATAAAATATCTCCCTAATTTGAATATTGATGGAATTCAATTGGGGAAGTTTAAATCTATATGGATTTGGATAATTGGGCAAGTTTCATCCAAATTCAAACATGCATTTGAATTCTTTGTCTCTTAAAGTCCATTTTGCAACAATGGGTTGCAAACTATTTTCATAAATCATGAAACTTTGCACACCCCCTAATTTGGACTCAAGGAACTCAAATATGAAACCTGATTTTTAGTTTGGCCGCTACAAATGAGATTTTCAGCACAACAGTTTTGAATTCCGTTGTGTTGTTCTCATTTGGAATTTTTATTTGAACAAATTGTTCCAAATCTGATTTTTGTTTTCCCACACATATGGGAACTTCCCATCCTTGTTTTAGACCCCTCTAGGGTTCCAAGTTCTCAAATAAACATTTGACTTGTGTGAAGAAAAACCCTCATGTGTGTTATCACATGTGGAAAAGTTTTTTAACAAGTCCCAAATTTCTCCCATATGAAACAAAACTTTGTAAACAAGTGTTTCTTTGTATTCATACTTTTTGGGACCTTTACATGGGTATACTGTCGAGACGTGCGACAGGACACCATTCTGGCGCCCACAACGCATCTCCTCGCCACGATATGGAGAGAGGGAGAGAGAAAGAGTATAAATAGGAAAAGTCTGCCAGTTCGTGAGGGCAAGCTCTCACACTTCTAAGAACAACCCCCATTTTTGAGTAAGAGCAAGCGAGACACCCCGGCTGGACATAGGGATTCTTGCCCGAACGAGGATAAATCTTTATGTGTACATCTCGAGGTAGAATGCGAGGTACATTCGATTACTAGTCAGAAATCCGAAACACCGATAGTTGGCGCGCCAGGTACGGGGCGCCTCACGTTTCTTCGTTCCATCTGTGATGGCTTTTGCAAGCTCAGGCTCCATCTGCAGTGGGAGACTCCGTCTCAACAGCCTCGAGCTTGCCATCACCCCCAGCTGTGGGCTCGAGGTCAAAGACGCTCCCACGATGCATCTGGAATCCCATCACGAGACGTGGGAGCCCACCACCAACGACGACAGCATCCTTCGTTGGACAGACTACGCAGGCGGACTGCTGCTGCCACGTCCCCTCCCGCCTCCAAAAGACTCGGTCGGCTTCGACCGCAGCACCAACACCGGGCCTAACAAGGACCATTGTCCTCCCCACGAGCGCGACGTCGCGAGAACCGACATCGCTCCTCTGATCGCTCCCCCCACGAGCACCTCACTCCCATTAACAGCTACACGGTGGGAAGCACCGCAATGAAGCCACAACGGAGAGCCGACAACCGTGTAGGGTCTACTCAAGCGGCTCGAGGTGCATTGCACCGCGCTCGAGGGAGAACGGGCGCACCTAGAAGACAACAAGGCCGCGCTCAAGGCTTTACTAAGCCTTTACTCTGACGAAGACAGAGTGTGGCTATGCAACCACCAAGCGAGGGTGCGCGCCGCCATCGACACATGCGTCTCTCTCCACCCCGCACGGATGAACTGCGGCTTGGGGACCGTGGCTGCCATGCTACGTAGCATCCCGGAGCCAAAAGACCCGGAGGCGCGGTGCACATATCGAGACTTCAACTCGCTGCTGGAGGGGGCCGTGACCCAATCCACTGAGGGCTTGCCCGCCTTTCGGCTAAGAGCATCATCCCGCGGCTGCCCATGCAGGCACACCGCAAGCACCGTAAGGACATCACGAGTCCACACACCAAGCAACATCATCAGAACCTCCCAGCTCGGAGCGAAAAGCAGGGTTATAACGATCGGGCTGAGTCGGGTCGAGCCGAGTAAGGCTGAGGGTCCATCTGCTACCGATGCCAACCACCGCTTGGAAAAAAAAAACAGACGGGGCAAATCCTGATCATACGACCGCAGAGGCCCTCCGCACGAGACAAAGCACAGTGCCGTGCCGAAAGGGCAAGAACAGAGGGAGGCCGGGCACTGGCGAACGACAACGCGACGACTAGGTGGGTTCGGGCTCGGGCACCGGGGCCAAGCGCCACGAAGGCAAAAGGCCAGCCCCGACGAAGACCGACCACTTTGAGAGGCTGCTTGATAGGCCGTGTGCCAGCCATGCCTCCTAGATGAAACATGCTCTCAGGGACTGTGCCTTCCTCAGACGCTTTTTAGCAAGAGGCCAGATCGCCCAAGCGGCAAGGATTGAAATACCCGTGCGGGTGATCGCAAGGCAGGAAAGAGGGCCTGTCCCTTGCCTCACTACCTCCAACATCCTCGCGCTCTGTGGGCCTGAGTAAGACCGTGCCCTTTGAAAGGAAATCGGGGCAGCCAACCTCTTGGCCAAAATGACCAGATGGCAGGCGATCCTCGGCATCCTCGACAGAAGAAAAGATATCGGCGAGCCACCCGCTCCAGACAAGGAGTGACCCCCGACCGAGAAAGGTGAGGATCTCGCCTCCTGACGCAGGGCATTGGTGCTCCCCCCATACCGTCCATACGGGATGTTTCCCCGGAGAGACGCCCCTGGGCTCCTCTACTTTCCCCTCTCAGGAACAAGTCAACAAGGTGAGAGGTCGGCGGGCACCCGATTCCACCGCCCGCAACGGCCCTGACCTCGCACCTTCAAGGTCGGCGATCCACTCGATTAACAAAGACAAACACGAGCGGGCCCCCTCACGAAGGGCCCAGAAACGGCGGCAAGCACCCCATGGCTTAAGAGATGCTGGTGAAAGGGCGATGCCTAGGACATCCGCCTCGGCGACAGCAATGTCGGTCACTTACAAAGTCGCGTGTGGCAGCCCCGACCTCTGGACAGAAGGAAGCAGATCGCGAAACCGAAAGATAAGTACTCACCCTCCATTTCCTTTACCTTTATCGTCGAACCTTTGCTCGCGTACCGAACCTAGGTCCCACCACCTGGGCTCGAGCCCAGACACGTCGTTAAGTTAAGGAAACCGAGTTTTACTGACCCTGGGCTAACAAAAGCCCGGGCGAGCCTGCGTATCTCAAAGTGCCGCACGGGCCCGACCGCTCTGGCCCGAACCCAGGCACGTCTCTAAGCCAACGAAACCGAGTTTTCCCGACCCCGGGCTAATGAAAGCCTGGGCAAACCCGCACCTTACAAAGTGCCATAGTGAGCCCGACCAGCCCAGGCACTATACGACACTCAAGGGCTGCCTCCCTTATGGAATCAAAACACAATTATCCTTAGTACCTACTCCAAGCCGCGCAACTTATGACCAGGAACCACGAAAAGTCCTCGAGACTACGTATCGGATGGAGCATGAAAGGGAAAGAGGCATAGTCGTTATTTTTCGCTTGAACCTAGTGTTTGCACCCATTAGCGAGAGCTGCAGAACCTCTCAGAATCACAAACCGAAACACAATGCAAGGTTGTCTCACACATCAGACAAATTTCATTGCTTTCTTCTCCATTAGAAGAGCCACGAATGGCAAATGGTTTTACATTATAAGGGGAAAAAGGTAAAACAAAAGGGAAGATGACCGAACAAAGTCATACAGGAGGATGATGTTTGTAAGAAAATTGGTGATTACAGGCAACATCCTCAATTCAACAAACTTGCAAGATTGCTGACCCCTGGTCAGCGTTCTTGCAAGTTCACTTGCCCCTGGTCGGTTCCCCTGCTTGCCTCTGATCGGGTTTCCTACCCGCGGCGCCTTGACCTACGCCTAAGGATGTAACGACCCGGCATCCGCACACCTCCACAACGCTTCAGCGCTGCCAGCCGACGATCGGCTAGTACATTAGGAGTGGCGGCTCCACCACCGTAAGAATATAGAGTTAGCCTTGACGCCGGCCCCTCACAGACTTCAACGATGACGGAGTGACGCGTCGTGCGCGTAACCCCGCAAACAAACACCGACGCCACCGGCCATCGGGATCAAGGAGCCGGCGATTGACCAACACACCTAGAGGAGGCACACGTGTAGTCCAGAGCCGCACCAAATAGTACGAGGAAGTGCCCATACTGGCACTCAAGCTTTCCTTTCCCTCAAGCTCATGCTGCAAGGGGAAAATAGAGGTGAAAGAAATACAGTATGATATGAGGCGATAGGGTGAAGACTAGCTCCTAGAGGCGGTTTATATAGCCGCCGCCGGCAATGGTAGAGGCACCGGGGTCCACGGATGCATGCGCCCCATCGCCTCCCCACCGTAGAGGGGAAGCACCTCTCTCGAAACCTCAGGAGGCGACATCCGCTACAAAGACGGTCAGATGAGTTCGCCTATGCCTCGGGACGTAACACCCGCTATAATGATGGTCAGAGGAACCCACCTCTTCAAAATCCGCAGCAGGATACGAAAAGATGCACACTTTTCCTCTCCTTGGACTCCGCGCCATGACGTGAAAACTCCTCACCTGCCACCCACGTGGTACCCCCAAGCTCGCGAATAGGGACCTAGGACGGTTCAAAATCCTTCTCATCTTTTCAACTCATAAGAGCCCTGACAAAGTTTCGGGCAAGAAGGTACACCTGTGTGTGTATATATATATATATGTGTGCGTGTGTGTGTGTGTGTGTGTGTGTGTGTGTGTGTGTGTGTGTGTGTCGAAAGGGCCACCCAGAACAACCCAGAGCGAGGGGTAGACAACACAAGGTGGACAAACGAACGGTGCACTCAGAAGCGCCCGGATGCTCCTGACATCTCCAACAATCTGTTATCCAAGTTTTGTCTTGCCAACCTAGCGATTGCTCTCCAAGGAGGGTTGGCATCAAGCCACCTGGGCCCCCGAAAGGTCCGAGTTTTGCGCGGGTATACCCAGGCAGGATCCCATGGAACGATGGACATAGAGTCCCGACCAGGTCTAAACTTGGTTCCCCAACCCTTGCGAAGAGGCAGAGGGTATCCATTCAGATTAGCTCGTTGGGCAGCTCACTGAGCCCTGGAATTCGGCCAACCGAGGTAAATTCCCGATGGCTCAACCCCTCCAGATTTAGGGCAGTGTGAGTATGGGGAGCGACACGTCTTAGGCCCAACGATAGCACGAGCGAAGTCGCCTCCTCGAAATCCGTAGAACCAAGCGACACACCCCACCGTCTTTATATTATCATACGCGGTGCTCTCAGGTATTATCTCGAACTAATAAACCCGCGAGAATAGATGAGTTTTTAAAGCCTGCACCCGAAAATGCGACCAGAGTTCTGGGTTCAAAGTCTACCTGACAAACAGGTCGAAAGGGCTGCCCAGAACGACCCAGAGCGAGGGGCATACAAATCGAGATGGCCAAACGAACGGCGGACTCAGGAGCGCCAGGATGCTCTTGACATCTCTAACGCTCTGTTATCTGAGTCTTGTCTCGCCAACCCCGCGGCTGCTCTCCAAAGAGGGTCAGCATCGAGCCGCCTGGGCCCCCAAAAGGTCCGAGTTCTGCACGGGTATACCCAAGCAGGAACCCATGGAACGATGGACACCGAGTCCTGACCAGGTCTAAACTTGGTTCCCCAGCCCTTGCGAAGAGGCAGAGGGTTTCCACTCGGATTAGCCCATTAGGCAGCTCACCGAGCGCGGGAATTCAGGCAACTGAGGTAAATCCTCGACGGCTCAACCCCTCCAAACCACTGGGGGTTTGCGGACGGGGAGCGGTACGAAATATCAGCCCGAATCAAACCTGACCACCGAAGGAAGGGCCCGGGGACTAACAAAACGACCTCCCGTAATGAAGGGCTCTGTGCCTGGGACACTGATCCTGGATGCGGCTCCAAACCAAGCGAAGCAAAATCGTGGCGCGAGCCGAGACCAGCCAACAAAGAAAGGGCCTAACGATTGGCGAAACAACCCCCGACGCGAAGGATTCAATATCTGAGATACCGAGCCCAACATGGCTCCGAACGAAACGAGACAATATGCTAACTCTCTTATTTTCTGCCTTTAGGTTCATAGCGAGTCCCCGCCGAATGAAGGATGTGCCACCGACCAACTCAAAGAAAGTTCATCCGAGGGCCCGGGGGCTACTGATGGGGTGACGGACCCTGGTACATAAGGAACGGTGAAACGATGAAGCCACGCGGGCTTGGAACGCTGATCGAGCCACCCGAAGAAAGATCCGCGCCAGGACCCGGCTCGGGGTCTGGACACGGGGAACAGCGACGAAGCGCGACCTCGGGGTCAGGAGAAAGCGGCTGACCCCCAAGGGTCGGTACGGAAAGACCGTTTCCCAAGGATGGCAAGCAACACCGACCCACAAAAGGTGGAAAGCCTTAAGTAACGACAACAGAAGACAAGGAAGAAATTCAAAGCAAGGCGAAGTCCGCACGCGAAGGGACATGCACGAAGCCTGACCTTATCGCCCCCTGTCCCATCCCATCCGGAACAGGTGGGCAGGGGCGGAAAGGAGACATCGACCGCGGACAAGACAAGAGCAGGAACACTCATACCGTAGCGCCCCTTGTAAACACCCACCCCATTTATGAGGAAGCGATGGGTAGGCAGAGGAGAAGGGGGTATGAAAAGGAGAGACCCGCAGAGAAAAGGAGGAGGAATCTCTCCCCAACTTGTAACTCGGATCGCACAACCCACGTGAGCTAATACAAGGCCGACGAACCCCCCTGATAGGAGGATGAGTCCCGATCTTCCGAGAGGTAGGGTAAACCTGATTGGGTGGAGATCTCGACGTTGATGATCCAAGGCTCCGAACGAACGAAACCCCGCAATCACTACACCACTGCTCCGTTGGTTATCACCCGTGTCACACGAATGACCTCACCACGAAGGCTTATCCCTGCAAGCGCAATCAAGAACACAAGCAAGAACATAGAAGTTGCAATCAAAACTGAATTGATCACGAATTTGGGGTCTCACAACCGATGATCGGCGACACTGTTCAATGACAGATTGTAACTAAGCAAAACCCACCTGTTTGTGACGGCGGCTAGGGGGTATAAATAAGGTGGAGGACGACCAGGGGGGTGCTGGGGTCGTGACCTAACCCTAAGACACGTACATAATGGACTTGGACTCGATACAAGGCCCAATGGCCCAACTTGGTGACGCAACACCCTGATAGACTCTAAACTTTATATTGTTTCGAAGTTTCCCGTCGACTCCGATGGAATTTTGACATGGGGCCAGTTCCATTGGAAAGTTTATCCTCTCAGCTTTCCGTGCATATGTAGAACGTCAAAAACGGAGTCCGTATGCCTCATGTGCATCCATTTTAAGGTGGACTGCTCCTAGGCCCGAGTTGGACTCGAGTTTTAGTTGGCTCAGTCTCTAACTTCTTGTTGGCGTATTTTCTGGTCCTCCACGCCTCCAAACCACTCTCCATGTATCTCCATGTCCTCTCCATAGTTCCTAATCATAATTAATCCATTAGGTAGCAACATACTCTCAAAATTCACATATAAAGAATTGTTCAGGAACGAGCTCACCTCTAAATTTAATTGTCGTGCTCGAACTCTAGTAATTGGACCTTGCATATCTACCATGTGAGTGTGGTGTATATCTGCAGGAGTGATGTCCACATCATCCTCCCCCTCTTGCATTGGAGTCGTCCTTGACTCAAGCTCATCTTCTTCTCCCAAGTATGGCTTCAAATATGAAATGTTAAATGTGGGACTAACCCTAAACTCAGGAGGCAACTCAAGTTTATATGCATTGTCATTTATCTTCTCAAGAACCTTAAAAGGTCCAGCAGCACGTGGCATGACTTTGGACTTTCTCAAATCCGGGAACCTATCTTTTCTCAAATGAACCCACACCAAATCACCGGGTTTTAATTTTACCTCCTTCCTACCTTTACTAGCAGCAATGCGATACTTTTCATTCATTTTTTCAATTTGTAACTTAGTAGTTTCATGCAACTTAAGAATAAATTCAGAACGTTGTGTAGCATCGAAGTTCACAATTTCAGTACGTGGTAAAGGTAGCAAATCAATTGGAGCACGAGGATTGAAACCATAGACTACCATAAACGGACTTAACTTGGTTGTGGAGTGAATAGACCTGTTATAAGCAAACTCAATATGTGGCAAACACTCCTCCCACAACCTTAAATTGTCTTTCAAAACAGCCCACAACATAGTAGATAAGGTACGATTAACTACCTCCGTTTGCTCATCAGTTTGTGGATGACAAGTAGTAGAAAACAGCAACTTTGTTCCCAATTTATACCATAAAGTTCTCCAAAAGTGACTCAAAAACTTAGCATCCCTATCAGAAACAATAGTATTGGGAACACCATGCAAACGCACAACCTCATTAAAGAAGAAATCAGCAACATGTGAAGCATTATCGGTCTTGTGGCAGGGTATAAAATGAGCCATTTTAGAGAAACGATCAACAACCACAAAGACACTATCCCTCCCCCTCTTTGTTCTAGGCAATCCTAAAACAAAGTCAATAGAAATATCCTCCCAATGTGCACTAGGAAGCGGAAGAGGCATATAAAGACCATGGGGGTTAAGTCGAGACTTAGCTTTGTTGCATGTCGTGCAACGTGAAACGCAGCGCTCCACATCACGCCTCATTCGTGGCCAAAAAAGTGAGCGACCAGCACATCCTCTGTCTTTTTAACACCAAAATGTCCCATCAAACCACCTCCATGCGCTTCCTGCAACAACAAAAGACGAATGGAGCTAGCTGGAACACACAGCCTGTTAGCATGGTAGAGAAGGCCTTCACGCAGCAGGAATTTTTTCCACATTCTTCCCTCTCTACAATTTTCAAAGGCATCTTTGAAGTCCAAATCAGTAGCATATAACCTCTTTATGGTTTCCAAACCAAAGATTTTATGAGAAAGTTGGGATAGTATGATATAACGTCTAGATAAAGCATCGGCAATCACATTTTCTTTCCCTTTCTTATGTTTAATGATATAAGGAAATGATTCTATGAACTCAATCCATTTAGCATGACGTTTGTTCAGATTAGCTTGTCCTTTAAGATACTTCAAACACTCATGATCTGAATGTATGACAAATTCTTTAGACCATAGGTAATGTTGCCAAGTTTGCAAGACATGCACTAAAGCATAAAGTTCTTTGTCATATGTAGAATAATTCAGCGAAGGCCCATGAAATTTTTCACTAAAGAAGGCAACAGGTTTACCTCCTTGAATTAGCACTCCTCCAATGCCAATGCCGCTCGCGTCACATTCAAGCTCGAAGGTCTTCTCAAAATCAGGAAGCTGCAGCAATGGTGCTTGTGTGAGCTTCGACTTGAGAACATCAAAAGCTTGTTGTTGTGCTGGTCCCCATCGAAACGGCACTCGATGCTTTGTCAACTCGTGGAGAGGTGCCGCAATGGTGCTGAAATCCCACACGAAACGCCAGTAGAAACCTGCGAGACCAAGAAAACTCCGAACCTGTGTGACCGTAGTCGGAAGTGGCCAGCTCGTGATGGCAACAATCTTTGCCTCGTCCACCTCAATGCCCTGCGAAGTAACAACATACCCAAGAAAAGACACACGATCGGTGCAAAAGGTGCACTTCTCAAGGCTACCATATAAACGTGCATCGCGCAAGACATTAAAAACATCACGCAAATGTTCAAGATGCTCATCATATGACTTGCTATAAATAAGGATATCATCAAAGTAAACCACCACAAATTTACCAATGAAAGCACGTAAAATCTCATTCATCAACCTCATGAAAGTGTTGGGCGCATTAGTTAAACCAAATGGCATGACTAACCATTCATAAAGTCCGAATTTAGTTTTAAAAGCAGTTTTCCATTTATCACCTAAAGCCATATGAATCTGATGATACCCACTACGCAAATCAATCTTGGAGAAAATAACAGAACCACTCAACTCATGAAGCATGTCATCCAATCTAGGAATAGGATAGCGATAACGAATGGTAATGTTATTGATGGCTCTACAATCAACACACATGCGCCAAGTGCCATCTTTTTTTTGGAACCAAAAGAACAGAACAGAACAAGGACTAAGACTCTCACGAATGTACCCGCGGTCCAGAAGATCTTGGACTTGTCGCTGAATTTCCTTAGTCTCGTCGGGGTTGGTCATGTAGGCAACACGGTTTGGCAAGCTCGCCCCTGGAACCAAATCAATCTTGTGCTCAATGCCTCGCACAGGTGGTAATCCGGGGGGTATCTCTGATGGAAAAAACATCCATATATTCCTGCAAAAGGTTAGCAACAGCAGGTGGCAAGACAATGGACGTATCCTCAATGGAATATAAAGCATGTTTGCACACTAAAGCATAGCAAGTTCCATTAGAGGCATATAAATCATCAAGATCAGATTTAGTTGCAAGGAAAATAGGATTTTTCAACTTAATAGGTTGCTGAATTTCAGAATTGAAAACACCCTTTTGCTTAGCATTATTCTTTTTCTCTTGCTCAAATTGTACAATTTCAGTGGGACTAATAGGAAGCAACACAATTTTCTTGCCCTTATGCATGAGAGTATAATTATTAGATCGACCATGGTGAATAGTATCAGTATCAAACTCCCAAGGACGTCCCAACAAAAGAGAACAAGCATCCATAGGTACCACATCAAAATCATCAAAATCATGATAAGAACCAATGGAAAAATGTTTTCTTGCTGTTTGTGTTACCTTAACCTTACCATTGTTGTTAAACCATTGAATGTGATAAGGGTGGGGATGCTCCCGTGTGGTCAAGCCAAGCTTCTTGACCACATCAACATTCACCAAATTGTTGCAGCTACCACCATCAATGATGGTATGTACACGGCAGCCCTTGACGACGAGAAACATGTTGAAAAGGTTGTGACGTTGGCGGTTGTCGTCCTCTCGAACCGTGGCACTCAAAGCTCGCTGCACAATCAAAGTCCTATAGTTGTTTGTCGCAGATGTACCAAGAACCTCCTCAGCACCATCATCCGAACCTGAAATGTTAGTTGCAATAATATTTTCATCTTCAATATCAGAAGCACTAACATACCCACCATCAGCAGTGGCAATGATCGCCCGTTTGCTGGGGCAATCTCGTTGCATATGGCCAAGTCCCTGGCAGCGGTGGCACTTGATGTCGGAGCTGCGACTTGTCGAAGTGTTGGGTGCAGCCGCCTTTGCTGCAACACCTGGAGGCATCTGGGACTTGCTGTTATCTTGTCCCCGTGATGTAGAAGGTGCGATGCTGCTGCGTACAACACCCGTGGAGGGTGGTGTAGAAGCACGTACGCTCGAGGAGGGCGCTGCTTTGGATGGCACCGAAAATTGTCGTGGCGTGAAGGTGTTGTTCCGCCGCAGCTGTTGGCGACCCTGCACTTCTTTTTCTGCTAACATAGCAAGTTGAAATAAACGTTGAATAGAATGATATTCCTTGTAGTCAACTATGTCCTGGATCTCACGCCGCAAGCCCCCATAAAACCTAACAATTTGGTCTTCCTGATCCTCAACTACCCCACAACGAAGCATACCTTTCTGCAACTCTTGGTAGTACTCTTGGACAGTCATGTCACCCTGATCAAAGCGTTGCAATTTCTTAAGAAGATCACATCTATATGAAGGAGGAACAAACCTAGCGCGCATCTCTTCTTTTAACGCAGCCCATGTCTGTGGTGCATTACGTGTATTGACAAGTTTATTCCACCAAATTATAGCAAAATCTTTAAACTCACTAGTGGCTTGTCTAACTCTATGTCGCTCAGGAACAAGATGAGAGCTAAATTTTTGTTCTACCGTCATCTCCCAATCCAAGTAAGTCTCAGCATCATAAGATCCATAAAATGTTGGAATAGAAAACTTAATCTTAGCATAAGGATTATTATCTTGTTCAGGAGCATGAGGACGAGGTCAACCTCCCATACCTTGACGATTTCGTTGAGGGCGATGGCGCTGCTGTGCATCAACCTCATCGTTATTGAAGTCATCCTCTGTGTCGTAGTGAGCATGTGCATCACCATCAAGGATGATAGAGGGTGTAGCTTGTTGGGGAAGACGAGTCTCCATCTCGTCCAACCGTGTGGTCAGACCAGCAACACTTGTATGGAGCCCCTGAAAGGTGGCTGTTGTAGTGGTCTGGTAATTGTTGAAAGCTTCGGTCATTGCCCGCATCATGTCCTTTAGTTTCATATGGGACACGCACTCATCATCATCCGGAGGTGTAGAACCACAGGTCTTATCCATAGGCTTCTTTCCTGTCATTGTTAGTACAAAACAGAAACGAAGATAAAAAGATCGTGAAGAACCCTATTACTACGCTGTCCGAAGTGGGTGGAAAATCAATCAGTAAGATGCGTCTTACCCCGCTCTTACAAGTTTCTTACCAGCACTGCAGGTGGCCAACGGTGACCGGTGTGAAGCAAGCAGAGAGTGGGTGTGATTGCAAAGGTTACCTGTTCTGCTCGAGAGAAGGTGGAGCTTGGAAGGCTCAAATGCAGTATATGTATGTGGCACACAAGTTAGTAACAGATAGCAATGCTGAATAAGTGTCCAAAGAATTTCACCTAGTTGCTGGCCTAAGAATGTATTAGAACAGTTGTGGCAACAAGCAAGGGCAAGGATGAATGATGATGAACAACAAGGATAATATCAGCAAGTATCCAGCACTCACACAGAAATAGCACAACTAGAAAACCCCTTAGCCTCCTGTTTTTATCTTGAAGCACTTGTAGAAATCAAAATCTTTTTTCTCTTTATTTTTTTAATATTTTTTCTCAACCAGGGGCACAAGAATAGAAACAGCACCAGGTATTAGCTCAAACCGATGAAAGATGAGATCGGCACAAATTCATGAGCGATTGGAAAAACTGGTGCTGGAACTTCGGAGTTCGAAACGAGGGCCTTCTTAATTTTTTTGTAATTTTTTTTAAAACACCGTATGTGGACTTTTTCGAGACCTTTCTGGGAAAAAAATGCGCCTCAATCGGAGTTACGAGCGAAAAGTTATGCCCGTTTTAAGGAGGATACCCTGGATCAGGTTTTGGTGGTGGTGGAAACTGAACAAAAACGAATCGGTGGATGGAATTTTTTTGTAGATTGGTTTTTTGTAGATGGCAGCGGATGGAAGAAACAAAACTGAACCAAAACAAATCTAAACTAGCAACCAGACTCAACCTAGGACACGAACTCAAAACTACGGACTCCGAAACTAAATTGTGCAAAAGGTCGAGCGGGGGTTGTAGGTCTGGGAAACTAAAATTTTTTTTGTGGATTTTTGTGGACGATAGGACTGAAACAAAATAAATCTAAAGGGCACACAAGTATACCTCACGGTGAACCTGGAAATCTGATACCAATTGATAGGAGGATGAGTCTCGATCTTCCGAGAGGTAGGGTAAACTTGATTGGGTGGAGATCTCGACGTTGATGATCCAAGGCTCCGAACAAACGAAACCCCGCAATCACTACACCACTGCTCCGTTGGTTATCACCCGTGTCACACGAATGACCTTGCCACGAAGGCTTATCCCTGCAAGCGCAATCAAGAACACAAGCAAGAACAGAGAAGTTGCAATCAAAACTGAATTGATCACGAATTTGGGGTCTCACAACCGATGATCGGCGACACTGTTCAATGACAGATTGTAACTAAGCAAAACCCACCTGTTTGTGACGGCGGCTAGGAGGTATAAAGGAGGTGGAGGACGACCAGGGGGGTTCTGGGGTTGTGACCTAACCCTAAGACACGTATATAATGGACTTGGACTCGATACAAGGCCCAATGACCCAACTAGGTGATGCAACACCCTGACAGACTCTAAACTTTATATTGTTTCGAAGTTTCCCGTCGACTCCAAGGGAATTTTGACGTAGGGCCAGTTCCATTGGAAAGTTTATCCTCTCAGCTTTCCGTGCATATGTAGAACGTCAAAAACGGAGTCCGTATGCCTCCTGTGTATCCATTTTAAGGTGGACTGCTCCTGGGCCGAGTTGGACTCGAGTTTGAGTTGGGCTCGGTCTCTAACTTCTTGTTGGCGTATTTTCTGGTCCTCCACGCCTCCAAACCCCTCTCCATGTATCTCCATGTCCTCTCCATGGTTCCTAATCATAATTAATCCATTAGGTAGCTGACACGACCCCACTGGTCCTGTCGAGCCAGGATCACGCTGAGGGGTGCTGCGTTGCACAACACCGTATAACACACGTCAAAGGTACAAAGCGGAAGCGGAAGCTTTATTACATAAACAAGTTTATTAACATGTTTACATCAAAATAAGTTTAGTCCACACTCGCGGGCGTAGACTAAGCATCAAGTGCACGTTCAGCCCTCGAACGTGTCCTTGCTAGCACACTCGCACACTAACTCTGCGGCGTGCACGACTCCCACTCGACGGGGTTCCCCTCCTGGGGTTCCGTCTCCTCTTCGGGAGTCCCTTCCTCATAGAACCCTGCAAAAGCTTCAAACACAAGCAGTGAGCACGAAGGCTCAGCAAGTCTGACCCGTCTCACCTAAACATGAAACTTCTACATGAGGGTGATGGGTTGCATGAGGTAAAAATCATTTGCAAGGACTCGCCTAATTAGTAGAACCTTACTTTCAAGTTTTAGCAGCAGGTTGTGGAGAACCTTACGCGAAGGTACATGAGAGAGCCGCAATCAAACAAGAAACGCATTTCTCTCATGTACTTTGCCCAAAGTTGAAAAGAACTTTAGTTAGCTCTAAGCTACAGCATATCATTAACAATCAATGTCCATCTTTCAATCAGCAACATTTTAACATGTAACTAGCCTGTTCTTTCTACGTCACGGTACAGTGAACAAGTGGTACTCACTGACCGCGAGGGACGGCGATTATAATCGATTTACACCTGCAGGGATCACCCGAACAACCCGTCACGTACGCCCGTACTCGATGTTGCCTACAACAACCATCACGGACGCCGTACGCGACTACCTTTCACCCGTTAGCCAAATATTGAACCGGTCCCATCGTCCCGAGCAAGAGGTCCCTGCACGCGCATCTCTGTGCCGCCAGCTGATTTACACCTCGAGCTCTCAACCTACCCTCTGAACGACGGGCAATGCCTCAACACCCAGCTACCCGAGTTACATCAGTTTCCCGGTTCCCATATAGCCGGTAGGTCTTCGGTACTGTTCTAGCTTGTTCAACAGGCCCGCACACGGCTCGGTCCTCAATCGACACAAGCGGAGCTACAGCACACAGGCCCCAAAGTCCTGCTGCCCTTACTCTCCGCTCGGTCTCATTTTCTTGCCATGTGTTTCATGTGCTATCTCTACCCGAGCAATGTGCCTCTAGCCTATTCTCGCGAGTAGTTCCAACTACTCGACTTGTACCGAATCCTACTCTATCCTAGCAATGCAGTGGCTAACGAGGTTTGCAATCCTAAACCCAACCCATAGTTTTCTTGGCTGTGCAGTTGGGTTTCCAATCAAGACTCTAATGCAAAGAACAAAGAAAACAAGTATGTGCTCAAAACAATAAAAATTTGTAAAAAGGTTAATGCAAACCGGGGCTTGCCTTGCTGCTCTTGGTCGTAGGCTAGCTGTTCCTCCGGAGTAACGAAGTCTAGAACTTCGGGTTCCTCCTCGACCTTAGCGACTACATGATAAGAACAATGTATGTATTAATTTAGATGCATTTGTATTAACTTCGAAGTTGTGAAGTCTATAACCTTTGCTAGATAGACCTAATGACTGTGAAACTTTTACTGTGGCTTGGTTACAACCTAAACAGGGAATTGGTCAAGTTTTAGTTGCAGCAAAGCTCATGTGAGCCCTCCACAAATAATTATGTCCTTGACCTTCATTGGAACTCTTAGGGTGTTCTAGGAATTTTCATGAGACAACCTATGACTTTCTGAAAACTAGATTTTCAGAGGGTTCTAATGGAGTTGGTCTCACTTAATTTGGAAGTCTCTAACTAAAGATATGAGCTAAACAATTTCAGAGAAAATCCTGAAAATGTTTCTGAACATTTTCTATTTTCTCTGGAACAGTTTTACTAATCACACCATTAGGTGGACTAAATGAGCTCAAATGGATCTGAAATTTTTATGGTAGTTCAAGGATATTTTGGTGAACATCTCAGCAAAATTTCAGGATTTTCCTCCAAATGATTCTCCAGTTAAAATTCCTAACAGTTTAAACTTTAAGGAATTAATTCTGGAGAATTAAGGAATCTCATGAAGTGACACTTGATTTTCTGGAAAGTACTCAAAGAGCTGAATCCAGCAAAATTTGGTTCACTCAATTTGGAGCTTTCTAGCCAAAGTTATAAGGATTTGAAGTTTGAAGGAAATCTGAAAATCGGGGAAAAGTTTAAACTCGCGCGTGGGCCCAGGGGACACGCGTCGCACGCCGAAACGACAGCACACCGCGGCCCACAAGGCTTTTGCGCGCCAGCACACCCGATCCCGGCCGCAGCCGGATCCCGATTCAAAATATCGGCCGCTGACAGCTGGGGTCCACCCCCTTCTTCAACCTCGCGACACCCGCGCTCCGCCGCCGAGGGACCTCGCCGGAGAGCTCGCCGCCGGCTGCTGTACAGCTTCAAACTTCTTGATTCTGGCCGCCCCTGCCTACTTTTACTTGGGGAACATGATCCGAGGGTCAGCTGCTCATGACAACGGCCGGAGCATGGTCGGCGACGAGCCGCCATATCGGAACGACTTCGGCCATGACGGCTGACGCTCCTAGTACCTCAGCTACTTGGGAAATCGGTCGGGGAGCATCAGTGGACCTCAGAGAAGGTCGACATGAGCTCGAGGCAGCTCGGGGAAGGCCCGAAATAGGTCCTCACCGTGCGCCCGATACCCCCCGTGCGTTCCGCCATCAGTAGACCTTGAATTACGCCGGGCACAGAAGTCCTCCGGCCCAGAGTTGTGAAGGCAACTTGTGCGTCACCGTGTCTAGTTCGTGTGGGAGTGGCCTGAGGCCCTCTAATCCTTTCTAGAGCACGAATTAAACAGAATCGTACCCGAGGGTCGTTCTGCACACAGAAAGGGGAAAAGTGGAAATTCGCCGCCGGTGAGCAACCACTCGAGCTGTGGCTCGGGGATGAGCAGCACCGATCACTTGCGCGTCCAAGGGTGCCTTGGCTCGGGCGTGACAACGCCCAGGTTGGGCTGTCCACGAGAGCCCGAGGTGCGGCGGTTTCCAGTTCCGAGTTTGATCTTTCGGCACAGCCGATATCACTCGGTTTCAATCGATTTCTATCAATGGAAAGGATGGAGGATGGTTGCTAGTACCTTGCTGGGACCTTGGAATGGACAGAGGAAGCTGCGATCAGCTCGATCCAGCAGGAACTCGAGCGCCGGTGATGGCAGTGGAGAAATGGATCGTGCACGTCGGCAGCTCGGGGAATGGCGACTGAAGCACGCCGGGGAGGGAATAAATAGGCCGGTCGGCCGGTCTCCGGCTTGGGGCACGCAGCAGGAGCTGGCGCCGGCTGCCCCCTTCGGTGGCGCGCGCGCACAACAGCCGGGAACCGACTGAACTGTGGTTCAGTCGGTTTGCTTTGAGGCTGAGGCTGACATGTGGGTCCCACTCCTCTTTTAACCTCTGAAATTTATTCCTAACAGCTGTGGTAAACAGTGAACCCTATTCTACCCTTGGCAACTCAAATTATTCACCCAAGAGCCATTTGAATTGATCAAAGTTCAAATGAGGTTTGGTTTGAATGAATTTCAGCACAAGTGCAGTTTGAAATTCAAATAAAGTTTGAATTTCTCCCCCTTAGCTCATGTCAAGATCAACTCCAAATGGAGTGAAAATTGGTGTGTGAGCTCACAAAAATGTGCTGAGCAAGAATATGCCTTCCACTTTTAAATTCAGTGAGTGAAAACAGTTTGAATTTGAATATGTTTTCAAACTGCCCCTTTCCTATCTACACCCAAGATGACCTCAAAAATGTTTTGAATTTGGGTGAAACTTGGCATGGACATCCTTGGCAAAGTGTAGGAGTTTTCATATGTCCAGCCCATCTATATCACATGTGGGAAGTACCACTTTTGCAATGTGTGAGTTTGTTCCCTAATGAGCATGTTGATAATTGTTACTTGCTCTTTATTTGTGTTCATCATTTTTCCTCAAATGAGGTGTGTGGTGTGGTGATGAACACTGCAAATGAGTGTCAAAAACTGAGGCCCTTACATTCCTCCCCCCTTAAAAGAATCTCGTCCCGAGATTATACGGTGAAATGAGAGAGAGGACGGTGGAAAATTACCGAATATGCGACGTGAAAAAGTCGGGGTAGTTAGTGCGAAGGAATTCTTCGCTCTCCCATGTCGCTTCGTCCATGGAGTGATTACTCCATAGAACCTTGTAGAACCACAACGTACGGTTGCGTGTGGTTCGGGCCTTTTCATCAATAATCTGCACCGGTTCCTCCCGATAGGTGAGATCCGGTTGCAGTTCTTCAATGTCTTCCAGCTGAACGGTAGTTGATAGCTTGAGACACTTCCTCAGCTGGGAAATGTGAAAGACGTCGTGCACACCGGAAAGTGCTTCTGGTAATCTTAGCCGGTATGCTACCGATCCACATCTTTCGGTAATCTGGAATGGACCGATGAATCGGGGTGCTAACTTTCCTCTCACCCCAAATCTGTTTACGCCCTTCATTGGAGACACTCGTAGGTATACATGATCTCCAACTTCGAATTGTAATGGGCGCCTCCTCCGGTCCGCATACTGTTTCTGTCGGGATTGAGCGGCTTTTAGGTTCGCTTGAATTAATCGAACCTTTTCTTCCGCGTTGTTGACAAGATCAATCCCGAAGGTAACCCTCTCGCCAGATTCACACCAGTTCAGTGGTGTGCGGCATCTCCTGCCGTATAGCGCCTCGTAGGGCGCCATCTTGATGCTGGCTTGGTACCCATTGTTGTACGAGAACTCGGCTAATGGCAAGTGATCATCCCAATTCTTGCCGTGGTCGATAGCGCAAGCTCGTAGCATGTCTTCTAGGATTTGATTTACCCGCTCCGTTTGCCCATCCGTCTGCGGGTGGTAGGCTGAACTACGGATCAGCTTCGTCCCCAAGGCAGCGTGGAGCTGCTCCCAAAAACGGGACACAAATAAAGTGCCCCGGTCCGATACGATAGTACGGGGTACGCCGTATAAGCATAGGATCCGTGAGATGTACAGTTCAGCGTACTTCTTGGCGTTGTAGTTGGTGTTGACCGGGATGAAGTGGGCAACTTTGGTGAGCCGATCGACGATCACCCACACAGAATCATGTTTCTGTAAGGTGGTGGGTAAACCGACGACGAAATCCATGCTCACGTCCTCCCACTTCCAGGCAGGAATGCCCAGTGGTTGCAGCAGTCCCGGTTTCCGCATGTGGTCTGCCTTCACCCGTCGACATGTATCACACTCGGACACGTATTTTGCAGTCTCTCGCTTCATCCGTGTCCACCAAAACTTGCTTCTGAGTTCTTGATACATCTTGTTGCTGCCGGGGTGAATAGAAAACTTTGATAAGTGAGCCTCATCAAAGATTTTCTTCCGTAACTCCGGGTTTCGGGGTACGACGATCCGGTCCTTGAACCATAGGACGCCGTCTCCGTCCTTCCGGAAACATTTCAACTCCCCACTGTCTACACGTCTCCGCAAATGTGATATGCCCTTGTCATTCTTCTGGGCTGCCGCTATCTCTTCACGGATGGTGGGGATCAAAGCTAGGTTGTAGAGAGCTCCATGTGGAATCACATGTAGTGGTGGTTCGCTCTCTTCCAACGGTGTGATGGTCAGATTATTGACGTGTGACTTGCGGCTTAGCGCGTCTGCCACAACGTTTGCCTTGCCCGGATGATAATGGATCTCTATCTCGTAATCCTTTATCAGTTCTAACCATCTTCGTTGCCTCATGTTCAGCTCCTTCTGAGTGAATATGTACTTGAGGCTTTTGTGGTCGGTATATAAATGTACGAGGTTACCGAGTAGGTAGTGCCTCCACATTTTCAGTGCAAGTACCACGGCAGCGAGCTCCAAGTCGTGAGTTGGATAATTTTGCTCATGATTCCTAAGCTGCCGTGACCCATACGCGACCACCCTTCGGTCTTGCATCAACACACATCCGAGCCCAATGCCGGATGCATCGCAGTACACATCGAACGGTTTTGTTGTGTCTGGCTGCGCCAAAACCGGTGCTGATGTCAGGTGCTTGACTAAAGCCTTGAATGCTGCTTCACATGCTGGACTCCAAACATATTTGGTAGCCTTCTTCAGCAGCTCTGTCATTGGCTTGGCAATCTTCGAGAAGTTCGGAATGAACCTCCGATAATATCCCGCGAGTCCGAGGAAACTCCGTACCTCATGAACAGTTCTCGGGGATTTCCAATTCAGCACTTGCGTGATTTTGCTCGGGTCCACAGCGATACCCTCCGCTGAGATGATATGCCCGAGGAAAGGCACTTGCGATATCCAAAACTCGCATTTGCTGAACTTTGCGTATAACTTGTGATCCCGCAGCCGTTGCAAGACTATACGCAGATGTTTCTTGTGATCTTCCTCCGACTTGGAATATACCAGGATGTCGTCGATGAAGACCACGACAAACTTGTCCAGCTCCGGCATGAACACCGAGTTCATTAAGTACATGAAGTGAGCTGGAGCATTGGTGAGGCCAAAGGACATGACCAGGTACTCATAAAGTCCGTACCTTGTCGAAAAAGCTGTCTTTGGAATGTCCTCAGCCCTGATCTTAATCTGATGGTACCCGGATCTTAAATCCATCTTGGAAAAGACCTTTGCTTCGACCAACTGATCAAACAACATGTCGATCCGTGGCAACGGGTACTTGTTCTTGATGGTTACGGCATTTAATGGACGGTAGTCCACGCAAAGCCGCAACGTTTCATCCTTCTTTTTGACAAATAATGCCGAACAGCCCCATGGCGAGGAGCTCGGCCTAATAAAACCCTTCTCCAGAAGGTCCGTGAGCTGAGTCTTCAGTTCAGCCAACTCCTTGGGCGCCATCTTGTACGGCCTTCGGGATATTGGCATGGTTCCCGGTGCAAGTTCAATCTTGAACTCCACCTCTCTATCGGGTGGCATCCCCGGCAAATCATCCGGGAATACATCAGGGAATTCTCGGACCACTGGAATGTCTTCCAATCTGATGGTTGTGGCTTGATAGACACTTGGAAGTTTTATTTCTGGACTGTCCAGAAATAATGAGTGAGAACCGTGCACTCCTGAGTTTAAGTGCACGACTCGGAGGACGGTGTCTAAAACAGCGCCGTGGCGGTTTAACCACGACATCCCTAGGATGACATCGACCTTCTGTCCCTCTAAGATAATGAGAGACGTGGGGTACACTCTACCCGCTAAGCATAATGGTGCTTTGGAGACCATTACGCTTGCTGAAATCTTCCCACCCGGTGAACAAATTAAATATGGACTATCGGTGGGTAGTATTGGCAAGCTGTGTTTAGCAATGAAAGCTTGGCTAATAAAATTATGCGTGGCGCCTGAATCAAATAGTACTATAGCGGGATGCTGGTGGAGTTGGAACATACCCGCAAGGATTGGCTCGCCCTCCGGCACGTCCTCAATGGCAAGCTGGTGAACAGTACCGGGCCTAGGGTTTGCCCGCCGCGCATTAGTAGGGTTCCGGGGTTGATTCCTCCCCGGAAACTGTGGTGCCACTCCGCCGCCTTGCCTCTCCGGGCAACTGCTCGCGAAGTGTCCTGGACGACCACACTTGTAACATGTGGCCGCTGCTGGTGGAATACTCGGGGTCTACCACCTCTTCTCCCATTCCAGGTTCTCCCATGGCTGGAAGACCCAAGACTACCGGTACGCCCAATACCGGGGGCACGAGGTCCTGCAATGCATGCACCTCGTCCATAGCCTGGTTGTAGTCCTCTTCCCAGCCTTGTCCTTCCTCAATAGCGTCGTCCCGCTCTTGAGCAAGGTCCTCATTCTGCTGGGTTAGGGTCTGCACCAGCTCTTGCAACGCCGCAATGTCAACACGGCTCTTCTTCTTTGCCTTCTTCAGACGACGCAACTGATTGTGTTGTTCATTCAGTCGCTTGATCGTCGGAAGGAGCACATTGCGGAGTGCACTGTGAGCACTCTCAAAATGATCTCCACGGCTTGTGCTCTCCTTGAGCTTGGTGGCGAGATGCTCCGTATGAACAGCTTGGCTGTCCATCACAGCGTTTCCCGCCCTCATTTGGAGGCTGAGGTTGGCCTCCGCGGGGTTGTACCTTGGGCAATTCGGGTCTGTTGCCTCCAGGTACCTCTCTTCCCACACATGCTGAGCTCGTCCCTCCACCGGAACGAGTGCGTATGGAGTTCCCTCCATAGCCTGTACGTGTAGTTGGCAGAAACGTGACATAGTGTCACGGGCTGCCACTTGCCACATCCCTTCCGGTTGTCTTCCTCTCACCGTGACGGTGAATGGCACCCAACCGGGTGGCGTAGGCCCTGCAGGAACCTCGACATGGATCGTCCACGTCTTGTTCCCCTCTTCGCCTTCTTCCTTGGCGAAGTATTGCGGCATCTGGTTGTACCCGAAATATTGGAGCATTAGCCACAATGCTCCCGGGTAGCCGCTACGGTCAGAGCAGTGGGAAACTACCCACCCGTTCTCCAACCGTTTATCTGCTGCCATCTGTAAAAATATATTTGAGAAATGTCAAATATTTATTTAAACAGTAAACCATTGAGTTATAACATAAGATATGTCATTGAACCCTTAACACTTGGAAACATAGTTCAAATTTTTAAACAAATTTGACTGCTGATCTGCTGTTCCCATGACAGCCCTGACCAGTTTCCATAACAATCTGATTTAGGCCAGGTTAAAAGCAAAACCAGTCCTGGAGCTCAACATCAAAGTTAAAGTTAACTTCAATAGCTTTCCAGAAAGTATTTGGTTGGCCTAAGATCTGCTCTGGTTCAAAAGTTATGAGATGTCAAAGTTAACAGAATTTCTGGAAACAATTGGACAGCACCTCCCTGCCTTAGGTACTGATTTGATCCAAGAATTCCAGTTAATTCTGTTCCTAATCTGACAAAACTTTCTGTTACAAAGTTGTAACCCATCTCATAAGCTTTCCAGAACTACCTCATTTTCTATTTTTGGATTTTTATGCAGGAAGTTATGCTTAATTTACAGAGAGTCTACAGAGAGTCTTTGCTCCGTCCTGTTTTCTGGACAGTTTCAACTCTACTGCATTTTTCGAGTGGTTAAGGGATGAAACACCTCTGGAACTCAACAGAAAAGTTGTAAAGCTCCTCCAAAGCTTTCCAGAAATGTATCATACGATCCCAACCTCGAAAGAACTCAACCTCTAACCTCTGATTAACTTCAGCCTTGATTTAGCTGAAAACAGAGTGCTCTGTCCTTAACATCCTATAAGTTGAAAACTTATTAACTTTGAATATCCTGTTCAAGGGAAGGAGTTACATCAAGTTTTACTACTTTGGATCAAACCTTCAAGTTTTTAAATGAAGTTGTTCATTTAGTTGGGTGTGACGTCGAGGCGTCACCAGATCATGTCGGTACTACGTCCTCACAAAGGAAAAACCTATACCGGATTTAGCCGGCTTCGTTAGTTCAGTGGCACTACTCGTCACTCGCACACGGATGCTACACGTCTACCGTTTCGTGGTAAGGCTACCTGCAGAAACTCAAACAATCATCAGACTCGGCTGCACACCGAGCCCGGAATCCATACAGTTTGTACACCCGGCCGTCATCACTCGCCCGGATGTTCTCAAGCCAAACACGCCTTGAGTTACGTGTTCACGTTTCAGACCACGTGACGGGGTCTCCCATGTTGCACCACGCACGCCGGGGACAGACGTTGCTCGAATACCCCAAACGACATGAAGAGTCGTAGAGGATATCAAAGCGGGTCGGGTTACCTGCCACCCGTGGGGCTCCACCCTTCAGCTTGTGCGCACTGGTGGACAGCGCTTACGTGCACCCCCCAAGACATGAACGTCCCGAGATGCACGATTTTCCGACATAACAAATAGGTTAATATGCCACTTTCTATATGCTAATAACATCCTTATACGGGCTACTAACTCGTTCCTCACTGGATTTTTGAAAAAGAAGACCTTTGTACTGTGTTAAACCTCAAGCGAGCTCTGATACCACGCTGACACGACCCCACTGGTCCTGTCGAGCCAGGATCACGCTGAGGGGTGCTGCGTTGCACAACACCGTATAACACACGTCAAAGGTACAAAGCGGAAGCGGAAGCTTTATTACATAAACAAGTTTATTAACATGTTTACATCAAAATAAGTTTAGTCCACACTCGCGGGCGTAGACTAAGCATCAAGTGCACGTTCAGCCCTCGAACGTGTCCTTGCTAGCACACTCGCACACTAACTCTGCGGCGTGCACGACTCCCACTCGACGGGGTTCCCCTCCTGGGGTTCCGTCTCCTCTTCGGGAGTCCCTTCCTCATAGAACCCTGCAAAAGCTTCAAACACAAGCAGTGAGCACGAAGGCTCAGCAAGTCTGACCCGTCTCACCTAAACATGAAACTTCTACATGAGGGTGATGGGTTGCATGAGGTAAAAATCATTTGCAAGGACTCGCCTAATTAGTAGAACCTTACTTTCAAGTTTTAGCAGCAGGTTGTGGAGAACCTTACGCGAAGGTACATGAGAGAGCCGCAATCAAACAAGAAACGCATTTCTCTCATGTACTTTGCCCAAAGTTGAAAAGAACTTTAGTTAGCTCTAAGCTACAGCATATCATTAACAATCAATGTCCATCTTTCAATCAGCAACATTTTAACATGTAACTAGCCTGTTCTTTCTACGTCACGGTACAGTGAACAAGTGGTACTCACTGACCGCGAGGGACGGCGATTATAATCGATTTACACCTGCAGGGATCACCCGAACAACCCGTCACGTACGCCCGTACTCGATGTTGCCTACAACAACCATCACGGACGCCGTACGCGACTACCTTTCACCCGTTAGCCAAATATTGAACCGGTCCCATCGTCCCGAGCAAGAGGTCCCTGCACGCGCATCTCTGTGCCGCCAGCTGATTTACACCTCGAGCTCTCAACCTACCCTCTGAACGACGGGCAATGCCTCAACACCCAGCTACCCGAGTTACATCAGTTTCCCGGTTCCCATATAGCCGGTAGGTCTTCGGTACTGTTCTAGCTTGTTCAACAGGCCCGCACACGGCTCGGTCCTCAATCGACACAAGCGGAGCTACAGCACACAGGCCCCAAAGTCCTGCTGCCCTTACTCTCCGCTCGGTCTCATTTTCTTGCCATGTGTTTCATGTGCTATCTCTACCCGAGCAATGTGCCTCTAGCCTATTCTCGCGAGTAGTTCCAACTACTCGACTTGTACCGAATCCTACTCTATCCTAGCAATGCAGTGGCTAACGAGGTTTGCAATCCTAAACCCAACCCATAGTTTTCTTGGCTGTGCAGTTGGGTTTCCAATCAAGACTCTAATGCAAAGAACAAAGAAAACAAGTATGTGCTCAAAACAATAAAAATTTGTAAAAAGGTTAATGCAAACCGGGGCTTGCCTTGCTGCTCTTGGTCGTAGGCTAGCTGTTCCTCCGGAGTAACGAAGTCTAGAACTTCGGGTTCCTCCTCGACCTTAGCGACTACATGATAAGAACAATGTATGTATTAATTTAGATGCATTTGTATTAACTTCGAAGTTGTGAAGTCTATAACCTTTGCTAGATAGACCTAATGACTGTGAAACTTTTACTGTGGCTTGGTTACAACCTAAACAGGGAATTGGTCAAGTTTTAGTTGCAGCAAAGCTCATGTGAGCCCTCCACAAATAATTATGTCCTTGACCTTCATTGGAACTCTTAGGGTGTTCTAGGAATTTTCATGAGACAACCTATGACTTTCTGAAAACTAGATTTTCAGAGGGTTCTAATGGAGTTGGTCTCACTTAATTTGGAAGTCTCTAACTAAAGATATGAGCTAAACAATTTCAGAGAAAATCCTGAAAATGTTTCTGAACATTTTCTATTTTCTCTGGAACAGTTTTACTAATCACACCATTAGGTGGACTAAATGAGCTCAAATGGATCTGAAATTTTTATGGTAGTTCAAGGATATTTTGGTGAACATCTCAGCAAAATTTCAGGATTTTCCTCCAAATGATTCTCCAGTTAAAATTCCTAACAGTTTAAACTTTAAGGAATTAATTCTGGAGAATTAAGGAATCTCATGAAGTGACACTTGATTTTCTGGAAAGTACTCAAAGAGCTGAATCCAGCAAAATTTGGTTCACTCAATTTGGAGCTTTCTAGCCAAAGTTATAAGGATTTGAAGTTTGAAGGAAATCTGAAAATCGGGGAAAAGTTTAAACTCGCGCGTGGGCCCAGGGGACACGCGTCGCACGCCGAAACGACAGCACACCGCGGCCCACAAGGCTTTTGCGCGCCAGCACACCCGATCCCGGCCGCAGCCGGATCCCGATTCAAAATATCGGCCGCTGACAGCTGGGGTCCACCCCCTTCTTCAACCTCGCGACACCCGCGCTCCGCCGCCGAGGGACCTCGCCGGAGAGCTCGCCGCCGGCTGCTGTACAGCTTCAAACTTCTTGATTCTGGCCGCCCCTGCCTACTTTTACTTGGGGAACATGATCCGAGGGTCAGCTGCTCATGACAACGGCCGGAGCATGGTCGGCGACGAGCCGCCATATCGGAACGACTTCGGCCATGACGGCTGACGCTCCTAGTACCTCAGCTACTTGGGAAATCGGTCGGGGAGCATCAGTGGACCTCAGAGAAGGTCGACATGAGCTCGAGGCAGCTCGGGGAAGGCCCGAAATAGGTCCTCACCGTGCGCCCGATACCCCCCGTGCGTTCCGCCATCAGTAGACCTTGAATTACGCCGGGCACAGAAGTCCTCCGGCCCAGAGTTGTGAAGGCAACTTGTGCGTCACCGTGTCTAGTTCGTGTGGGAGTGGCCTGAGGCCCTCTAATCCTTTCTAGAGCACGAATTAAACAGAATCGTACCCGAGGGTCGTTCTGCACACAGAAAGGGGAAAAGTGGAAATTCGCCGCCGGTGAGCAACCACTCGAGCTGTGGCTCGGGGATGAGCAGCACCGATCACTTGCGCGTCCAAGGGTGCCTTGGCTCGGGCGTGACAACGCCCAGGTTGGGCTGTCCACGAGAGCCCGAGGTGCGGCGGTTTCCAGTTCCGAGTTTGATCTTTCGGCACAGCCGATATCACTCGGTTTCAATCGATTTCTATCAATGGAAAGGATGGAGGATGGTTGCTAGTACCTTGCTGGGACCTTGGAATGGACAGAGGAAGCTGCGATCAGCTCGATCCAGCAGGAACTCGAGCGCCGGTGATGGCAGTGGAGAAATGGATCGTGCACGTCGGCAGCTCGGGGAATGGCGACTGAAGCACGCCGGGGAGGGAATAAATAGGCCGGTCGGCCGGTCTCCGGCTTGGGGCACGCAGCAGGAGCTGGCGCCGGCTGCCCCCTTCGGTGGCGCGCGCGCACAACAGCCGGGAACCGACTGAACTGTGGTTCAGTCGGTTTGCTTTGAGGCTGAGGCTGACATGTGGGTCCCACTCCTCTTTTAACCTCTGAAATTTATTCCTAACAGCTGTGGTAAACAGTGAACCCTATTCTACCCTTGGCAACTCAAATTATTCACCCAAGAGCCATTTGAATTGATCAAAGTTCAAATGAGGTTTGGTTTGAATGAATTTCAGCACAAGTGCAGTTTGAAATTCAAATAAAGTTTGAATTTCTCCCCCTTAGCTCATGTCAAGATCAACTCCAAATGGAGTGAAAATTGGTGTGTGAGCTCACAAAAATGTGCTGAGCAAGAATATGCCTTCCACTTTTAAATTCAGTGAGTGAAAACAGTTTGAATTTGAATATGTTTTCAAACTGCCCCTTTCCTATCTACACCCAAGATGACCTCAAAAATGTTTTGAATTTGGGTGAAACTTGGCATGGACATCCTTGGCAAAGTGTAGGAGTTTTCATATGTCCAGCCCATCTATATCACATGTGGGAAGTACCACTTTTGCAATGTGTGAGTTTGTTCCCTAATGAGCATGTTGATAATTGTTACTTGCTCTTTATTTGTGTTCATCATTTTTCCTCAAATGAGGTGTGTGGTGTGGTGATGAACACTGCAAATGAGTGTCAAAAACTGAGGCCCTTACAGTAGCAACATACTCTCAAAATTCACATATAAAGAATTGTTCAGGAACGAGCTCACCTCTAAATTCAATTGTCGTGCTCGAGCTCTAGTAATTGGACCTTGCATATCTACCATGTGAGTGTTGTGTATATCTGTAGGAGTGATGTCCACATCACCCCCCCCAGTGCTGTATGTAGGACATATTTGTGACACCTGGTCTCAAAAATGAACCAAGTGAATGCATATGTGTGCCCAGGATGTTCATCACACATACACATGTATTCCACAAACTGAAATTCAGAATATAACCATGTACAAATAATGTTTAAGTACTTTATCACATTGACTCAATGTATCACTCATGAATATCCAACTTATTTAGCAGCGGAAGACTCTAAACGACAACAGAAAATGGCTAAAACAGCAGGCTCCAACTTCAACTCCACAGGCATGTTAAAGGTAGTGCGCACGCCTAGTACTCCACTTGTTCATCAAAATATTCTTTTCCTGTAGCAGATGTATATGTGGGAATGCAAAGGTGAGTACATGTCATACTCAGCAAAGTGCGGGAAAAGTATGACATGTAGCTTACAACAAGGTAGGGAATAAAGAGGTTCATTGCAGGAAGCAAATTTTATTTCACAAACACGATAAAAACAACAACTATTTCTAGGTGAGTTAAATCCCAACATAACCAAGAAATTCAGCAACATTCTTTCATCATAATTCACCATTTATCAGGTTTAAACCAGCCAATAATCTTTCTCAAGGTCATGCCATACTCACAAATATTCATATCCATCTCATTTTCATATAACTGAAACCAAACTCATTGTCATGACCCAAAACAGTCCCGAAACCAATCCCAATGACCATACCATAACCATAACTGAACAAATATCCCAAGTTTTGCCTCTAATCATGGAAGTTGGCTAGGTGCTTGTAACCGGAAGCACGGCTATCATGATAGTTTTACACTCTGCAGAGGTGGCACCACTTTACCCACAGGTTCGTGATTTGTCACCTGTCGGTGACTAGAAAGAACCTCCATTATACCAGTACACAACTGTCGGTGTATGGTCAAGAGATCACAAATAGGCCTTTACAAAGGGGCTACTAGAATGTACGGACCCACTGAGGTTTCACTGGCAGGCTCGAATCTCCATTCTCCCACCATAGGCCCCCTCTTGTGCCATGCAGTTCCCAAGGCAGTCCCTCTCAACTCCCATTCCCCACACCATCCAACGGTCCATAACATGCTAGCAATACACCTAATTAGTCAGCTAAGCCACACCCATATTTGGCCTTGTGGTGGCACTATTTTTCTGGCATGTGCTCGCATGAACCGGTCCTTAGATCTACGGCAAGCAAACCACCATATCATTCAGCAACCTCCACGAACGAAGCTCGTCAAGATCTCCCCGATTCCATGCTCATTAACATCATCAAGTTCTCATAATCTTTATTCATATGAGTGCAGTAGCTAGTCATGTTTTATTTCAGCTTCCCGTATCCCGTAAATTAAGTGAAGCAAAAAGGAAAAAGACCATACCCGACTCATCAACTTTCCCGGTGAAAAGGATGGTTAAAAAAAACTAGTTAACTCCTATAAAAAGGGTGTCCCATCAAGTTGACACAAGCATACGAGTTTTCGCAACCGAAACAGTTTTGAAAACATAGGATCAATATGGTCAAGGGGCACTTGCCTTGCTCCCGTGGTTCGTGTTGCTCAAGCGTCTCGAAGTCTTGGTGCTGTAGCTCCTCGTAGACGGCCTCGTGAGCTTGTTCTTCTACTCACGACCACGCACATAAAAAATTTACAGCAATCAATTGTCATGCACAAACTTTACTCAAGATGCAATGAGGTGAATGAATGCAATTCCTATGGTGCAGTTTTATAAAACCAGTTTACACGTGTTCTTGCATGTTTTAGTAGGCTTGCATGGGGTTTTATGATTAACAGGGTTGCTGGGATCAAGTGTGGACGTGGTTATGATGTTGACACCATGTGTAGATCAATCCCACCGTCAAAAATCGACCAAAACATGGTTTGTACACGCACAGAATTTTTCTGCTCGCAGGGGGTGAAGAAAATGGTGCGTTGAAATAGCTGCGACGTCGTAAGAGGGGTAACGAAGACCTACCTCACTTCTTCCTTGGTGGCAGGGCCTTCCTTCTAGCAATGGCAGCAGCGGGGAATTTTTCTATGGATGATTAGGGCAGGACAGATCATCGTTTCTTTTCTAGTGACGGTGAGGCGTGACGGGGCTCATCGGTGGGTCTCGACGACGGGGCTCGACGGCGGGGCTCGTCGGCGGGGCTCACCGGCGGGGCTCACTGGCGACCAAACTCCGGCGGGGGGGGGGGGGGGCAACTCGGCGAGTTGGGGGCTAGGGCCTCCAAGTCGCCGACTTGGGGGGGGGAGAGGGGGAGCTGCGGCCAAGGGGGGGGTTGGGTTCTATTTATAAGGGGGGGGCATCCTACTCTAATTGGAGCTAAATCCTAACAAACTTTTCCCCAATTGATTTGGTGCGGCAACAATGGGGGAGAAATTCCCCTTTTTGGGGAAATTGGGGAATTTGGAGATTTGGGGAAATTGGAATTGGCTCATTTCAGCTATCTTTTTCCCATCCCCCCCCCATTTCTATGTCACTTACTCCATTTCTACATTCCCCTCTCCATTTCTATGTCCCACTCTCCATTTCTACATTCCCCTCTCCATTTCTATGTCCCACTCTCCATTTCGATAGTTCATTCTCCATTTCTATAGTTATTTCTCCATTTCTACTTCTTTTATAATGCTTCTCCACATGAAAAATGTGTGCAATGCATGGGAATGAATTTTGAGGGTGTTACAAACCTACCCCCTTAAACTGAATCTCGCCCTCGAAATTTGATAGAGTAGAGAATAGATGAGAGAATTCTGCCTTGAGGTCTTCCTCACGCTCCCATGTAGTTTCGGCTTCCGTGTGATGACTCCATTGTACCTTGCACCAACGGATCACTTTGTTCCTCGTGACCCTTCCCTTCACGTCCAAAATTTTGACGGGGTGCTACGCGTAGGTCAGATCCTCTTGAAGCTCGAGCTCATCCATCGGTACTTGTTCTTCTGGTACTCTTAAGCACTTCTTGAGTTGGGATACGTGAAATACGTCGTGCACATCGGAGAGGTGCGTTGGCGGCTCTAGTTGATAGGCTACCTATCCTCGCTTGCCCAAAATCTTGAATGGCCCGATATAGCGAGGTGCTAACCTGCCTTTGACGTTGAACCGTCGTTGGCCTCGGATAGGCGATACTTTAAGATACACGAAGTCTCCTACTTCGAAGGTCAATTTTCTTCGCCTATTGTCAGCATAACCTTTTTGTCGTGACTGAGCAGCCTTCAAATTTTCTCGTATCGTTTGGACTTGCTTCTCAGCGTCTTGCAGCACTTCGGGTCCAAACACTTGGCTCTCTCCAGTCTCATTCCAGAACAGTGGCATTCTACACCTTCTACCATACAATGCTTCGAAGGGTGACATCTTCAAGCTGGCTTGGTAGATGTTGTTGTATGAGAATTCAGCATACGGCAAGCTCCTATCCCAACTACACCCATATTTCATGGCGCAAGCTCTCAACATGTCTTCCAAGATTTGATTTGTCCTCTCAGTTTGCCCGTCGGTTCAGGTGACAAGCGGAGCTGAAATCCAGTCGTGTACCCATAGCTTCATGCAGCTTCTTCTAGAACCTAGAGGTAAATTGAGAACCCCGATCTGAAACTATCCTCTTCGGAACTCCATGGAGACACACGATTTGCTCCATATACAGCTCGGCTAGCTGTGCAACGCTGTACTTGGCTCTAACAGGAAGGAAATAGGCTGTTTTTGTCAATCAGTCCACGATAACCCAAATAGAGTCGTAACCTGATTGAGTACGTGACAATCCAACGATGAAATCCATGCTGATGTCTTCCCACTTCCACTCAGGTACTTTCAATGGCTGCAACAGTCCAGCGGGTCTTTGATGTTCGGCCTTCACCCGTTGGCACGTATCGCATAAGGCAACGTATTCAGCTATGTCCCTTTTTATACCATCCCACCAATAGCAAGTTTTCAGGTCCTTGTACATCATTGTACAGCCGGCGTGTATGGAATAAGGTGAGTCATGTGCCTCCTTTAATATCGTGTCGCGGATGTGCTTCACGTTAGGCACACAAATCCTTTTCCCTAACCAAAGCGTGCCTTTCTCGTCTTCCTTGAAATCCTTTTCTATGCCTTGTAGGACTCTTTCCTTGATTTCCTCATCCATTGCTTGGCCATCTCGTATCTCTTGTTCCAGTGAGGAGTTCAGTTCTATCACCTCCATCTCGTTCAAGAACCCGAGGTGTAACCGTTCGAACTCCTTGCGCAGCTCGGGTGGCAGCTCCAGAACCGTGAGTTGGTGACATGCTCCCTTTCGGCTCAACGCATCAGCTACTACATTGGCCTTTCCAGGGTGATAATTGATTCCAACATCATAATCCTTGATGAGTTCAACCATCGACGTTGCCTCAAATTTAGATCCGTTTGCATGAATATATACTTGAGGCTTTTGTGATCCGTATAGATCTCACATTGGTGGCCAAGGATATAATGCCTCCAAATCTTCAAGGCATGTACCACGGCTGCAAGTTCCAAGTCATGTGTGGGGTAATTCAGCTCGTGTTTCTTTAGTTGCCTCGACGCATAGGCTACCACTTGTCCTTCTTGCATGAGCACACATCCAAGCCCTTGTCTTGATGCATCACAATATATGTCGAAGCTCTTGCTCACGTACGGCAATACCAAAACCGGCGCTGTGGTTAGTCTTTTCTTGAGCTCCTCAAAGCTTTCTTGGCACACAGGTGTCCACTGAAATGCTTTTCCCTTCATGAGCAATTCAGTCATAGGCTTCGCTATTTTGGAGAAGTCCTTGATGAACCGGCGGTAGTATCCAGCCATCCCAAGGAAACTCCAAATATATCTCACATTCTGCGGTTGGTTCCACTTTGAGACGTCTCCCACTGTTCCCTCGGAGATGATGTGGCCTAGGAATGATATCTCCTTTAGCCAAAATTGACACTTGCTGAACTTGGCATACGATTGATGCTCTCGCAGTTTCTGCAATGTCAATCTCAAGTGTTCTTCATGTTCTTCCTCGCTTTTCGAATACACCATGATATCATCGATGAAAACCACGACGAACTTGTCCATGTACTCTATGAAGACCTTATTCATGAGGTACATAAAGTATGCGGGTGCATTCGTTAACCCAAAAGACATAATGAAATATTCATACGAACCATACCGTGTTCGAAATGCAGTCTTGGGTATGTCGGAGGGTTTAATCTTCAGCTGGAAGTATCCCGACCGAAGATCAATCTTGGAGAAAATTTGGGCACCTTTCATTTGGTCGAACAGGTCCTCTATACGGGCAACGGGTATTTATTCTTGATCGTCACCTCATTGAGAGACCTATAATCAACACACATCCTTTGGGTCCCGTCCTTCTTGTCTACGAAGAGCACGGGGGCTCCCCATGGTGACGAGCTTGGGCGTATAAAACCCTTTTCTAGCTGCTTCTGAATTTGCTTCTTAAGTTCCACTAATTCATTAGCGGGCATCCTATACGGCCTCTTTGCTATAGGTGCAGTTCCAAGTACTAAATCAATGGCAAATTCAATGTCCCGGTCAGGTGGCATACCTGGAAGTTCTTCCGGGAACACATCTGAAAATTCTTGAACCACATGAATGCTTTCCAATGTTGCTTCTTCGACGTGGTTCAATGCTGCCTTCTCGGCTGCCGGTTGGGCTGACTCGAATTCAATACGAGTACCGTGCTCATTTGTCAACTGCACGCTCCTCTCAGCACATTAAATCACTCCGTTGTGCTTGCTTAACCAATCCATTCCAAGTATTATATCAATCCCTTGGAAATCCAAGACAATAAGGTTGGCAAGAAGGTCTACCCCCTTATTTTAAGGCTTACTTTCGGACATTGTATGAGATAGAATTCAGATTTGACTTTCCAACTATATGCATTTTTCTGAGCTAGTCCACCAATTTCATCCTCATTGGACTTCATCCTGTCGGGAGCCAAATTTGCAATAATTCAAATGAATTTGAATTTCAAATTCAAATGGGCAGAAAATTTAGCCAAACCAATTTCAGTTGAAGAATTCAAATTCAAACCATAACTTCATGGCTAAGTCTTTCATTCAATTGTGAGTAGCTGGGGTCTTTTCAGTGAAAACAGAAATGAAAAACAAAAAAAAAGAATTAGAGGGGAGGGACCCACTTGTCAGTAGCCTTCACACAGAAGTATTCTCGGCTTGATCTTTCACTCAACCGAGAGCGCGCGCCCGCCAGCTACCGACGTCGGCGCCGACCGCCTCAGCCAGGCCAGCTCCTGCTTGGGGAGGGGGAAAGATCAGTGACCGAAGAGAGAAAACGTGTAGCCCCGCCGTGTCCCGTTTCTTCCCTCACACAGTTCACCTTCGCCCCCATAACCGAAGCAAATTGCTCCGAGCTTGCCTCTCTCTGATCACCGGCGTTCGGGTGACACAGGCACCTTTGTGGCCGACGAGCTACACAAAAAAGGTCCGCTCCAAGGTGCTTAACACGCTCGTGCCAACCGCTCCTCCTCTCATGCCTCGCCGGGGTAGAATTCATCCGGTTATCCGTTCGGGGTTCAAAGAACCGAGTAGTTCAAAACTCGGAAATTTGTTATGGTTAGATTACCACAGAGGATTCTGAGCTACACATACGTTCTGCACCTGTCCACGACCTCCTAGGATCAAAAACCGGCGAAAACCATAGACTAGGGTTGCTGTTCTAAGTTTTCCGATCACCGCCATTTTAGCCCTAGGTCGACGGTGAGGTCCTAGTTGCGGCCGTTTTCACGAGGATCAGTGCTCATAGCCGTGATCAGCAAGTCTCAGCGGAGCTCTCCGAGCAAACCGCGTCGAAAAAGGTGTGGAGAACACCGAGTTCGACATCGCCGATGAGCTCCCGGCCGCTGTTACCGTCGCGAGCACTATTCCGGCTGTCGCCGAGCTCCGGGGACTGCACCACCATGTTCCTCAGGCGGAAGTAGGCACAGGCGGCGAGTTTCATCGAAGGTCGGGTAGCAGAACGCCCGGCGGCGAGCTCTCCGGCGAGGGTGGCGGCGGGGAGCCGCGGGAGCGCGAGGTAGACGAAGCCCCGTGGGCCCCACATGTCGGCCTCTGTTAAAACAGCGCTGGATCGTTTGTGGCGCCGCGATTCCGTGTGGATACGCGGGAGACTCTGCGGACCCCCGTGTGGTTTGGCTGCGGTGCTGACATGTAGCCTAGGGACCCCACCAGCCGGTTTAAACTTTATTCGAATTTTCAGATTTGGTTCAAACTTCAAATGCATATAACTTCTGCTAGGAACCTCCATATTCAGTGAACCAAATTTTTCTGAATTCAGCTTTTTGAGTAATTTCCAGCAACACAAATTTCAGCTCATGAAACTTTATAGTTTTCCAGAATTAATTCCCTATAATTTAAAATGATGGGAATTTTATCTGGATAATTACTTTATGAAAAATTCAGAAATTTGGCTGGGACGTTCATTTGAAAATCCTTGAGTCACAGAAAAAATTTCAGACCCATCCATGTTCATTTACTCCCCCTAATGGTGTGATTAGGTGAACTGCCCTGAGAAAATAGAAAAATGTACAGAAACATTTTTCAGATTTTCTCAAATCTTGTATAGGGCATAACTTCATCTAGAATTCTTCAAATGATATGAAACCAATTCCATTAGAACCATCTCAAACTCTAGTTTCCAGAAAGTAAGGGTTGGAGCTATGAAAATCCCTGACAATCCCTAGAGGCTCTACTAATGACCAAATATGCTTTTATTTGTACATAGCTCAAATGAACTTTTCAAATGAAACTTGGTCAAGACTCTGGTTAGGACCCTACCAAGCCACTATAAAAAATTTCAGAGCTAAAGGGGAGGGCTAGCTAGAGTTATGGTCTTTACATAGTCATTTCTAAACATTGCATTTAAATTGACATGTAGAATATTGTTTACGTGTAGTCGCCGAAGGCGAGGAAACTCCGAAAGTGCTCGACTCTCTTCTTCCGGACGAAGCCTTAACATCTGACCAGCAGCAACAAGGCAAGCCCCGGTTTAAATTAACCAATTTTTCAAAGTTTTGTTTTATGTATACTTAGTATGTGGCATGGATGTGCATTAGGTGTAGAATGGATGAAATCCAAGTGCATAACCAGATTTTTCCTACAAGAGTGAGGGTAGTGTCTAAGTCCTCGAGTATACAGGCTGTGCTTAATGTTCATAGAACTTCGGTACAAGACGAGTAGTTGGAATCTACTCGCGAGTATAGGCTTTCAGACACACGGGATTGGTTCGAGTGAAGTGAGATCACTTTAGAAATAAAATGAGACTAGGCAGGGGCTAGGGCGCAGCAAGAGGAAGTCTTATGGGCGCAGCCCTGTCCGTGTCGATTGAGGACCGATCTGTGTGCGGCCCACGTTTATCAAGTTTGAACGTACCGAAGGCATATCGGATATATGAGCCCCGGTAAACCGATGTAACCTAAACCTCCGGGCGCCGAGGCATAACGCACCGATTTATAGGTCTAGGTTGAGGGCAGCAAGGTGGAAATCTGCTAACGGGCATAGAGAGATGCTCCGTGTAGGGAACCTACTGTCCGTTTCGGTGCGACCGGTTTGACGTTTGGGCTGCTGGGTGAAAGGTTGTCCCGTACGACATCGAGTGAGCGTGCTTTGCAGCTCCACGGGTGGGCGTACGTGACGTGCTCGTCGGGTATACCTGGAGGTGTATATCGAGTCGATTCACCGTCCCTCGCGGTGATGAGTACCACTTGGTCACTGAGTCGTGACGTAGGTTAATATATGAAATGGTATGAGTCAATATTGCTGATATTATTAAATTGTATTGCTACATGTGTGCCACCAAATATTGATCACTAAATTTCAGATTTCATGAACTGTTAACTTGTGGCTAAAATATGAATTGTGGATGAACTTGTAGGCGGGTCTTTCACTGCAACATGCCATCCTATATTTGTTATAACCTGCATGTAGAGTTTCATGTGTAGGTGAGTCGGTTAAGTCTTGTTGAGCCATCGTGCTCATGGTTGCTGCTATAAGTGTTTTTCAGGTGAGGAGTATCCCATGGACTCGGGGTACGAGTCCACCGGCGAGGGCTACCCTCCGTTGGGGACCACAGCTAAGTGGGAGCCGTACACGCGGCGCTGAGCTGAGGAGTTCAGCTAGTGTGAGTTGTCCCTAGGGTGGGGCAGCCGACTTTTGCTAGATAGATGGGTGTGAGTTGTATAGATATAGCTTCCGCTTTTGTAATCCAAATACTAGTTTGTAACTGAAGTCTTGTACTAGTTTGTACATATTCAGTTAGTTTTCTATGTAATACAATGTTGTTCTTATGATGTGTGTTGTAGGGTGTCGCATCGTGCGGCACCACCCTCTGCGATCCTGGATGAGCGGATTCCGGTCCGCCACAGGCTGGTATCAGAGCTGCATTGGGGGTCGCACACTAATTAAGGACTGTATTACGGGAAAACTTAGGTTTACGGTGAGGATTCGCTAGTTTCCCCAAGTAAGGACTATATTAACATAGTTACTTAAAGTGGCAAGACTAACATATGTGTTATAATTCTGAATTTTACTTATGTAACGATGCACCTACGCTCAGGTAAAAATGGTAAGGAACGCCACCGAAAGCGGTTCAATTTCGGTTAGCTCCCCTGACGAGGAATGTGGTTCAGGGATAGGTCTCACAGCTTGGTGTGAGATGTTAATATGAACCTCTTGGACTCTTCATGTTCCTGAGTTCATATGAAACGCTGATCCCTAGCATGCATTAGGCAAGTAAGTGGAGACCCCACCATGTGGTCAGTAACGCGATAGTGTGTTTGTTTGGAAATAGCCCAGGAGGACATATGCAGCGCTTGCCATTGGCGTGCCCTGCAGGGTAGTAGGTGGTATCTGTTGGGGTGATAAAATTCCCAACCATGACGATCGGTTCGCGCTCTACTCGGGTTCCCCGTCGGGTGGTGTTAAAACTCGATCACATACCTTGAGACGTGGCTTAACTCAAGGACGGCCGTATGGCCATGATAAGGCGTTTGTATTTATTTTCAAATATGGACCTGCCTGAAATGAAAACAACCATTGAGTGCATCATTATTGGGTGTTCTTCTTTAGGTACTAACCACGTATGTATCTCGTGTAGTATTTGTGTGCGAGAGACCGTTTAGTGCCACAATTGAGACGTATATGCCGGTATACTCCGGTTAGGATTTTCTTTTTGTGTGGAACGTAGTGCCGACATATCATAAGCATGTGCATGAAATATAATTATAACCAGGAACTAAAACCACCAAGTTTTCAACATGTAGGACTCTGGTTGGGTAGAACAATTCATTAGTTGATCAGCTTAACTCAAAGGGATTGAAAAACAGAGTGCTCTGTTTTGGGCAGCAAGTTGGCTGAACCTTGACAGAGTATAACTCACAGATTATTTAGCCAAAGGAGGTGTGGGATATAGTTCTGGAAAGGTGCTCAAGTACTCTACAACTTTGTTGTAGACTTCCAGAGCTGAATCACAACTTAAACTGGCTGAAATTCCAGATGATTGTAAACTGTCCAGAACCAGGACAGAGTTAAAACACTCACTGGACTGTTCTGTTTTTCAAACATAACTTCCTGTAGAAACATCTAAAATTATCATATGATACATTTTTGAAAAGGGTAGGGGAGGTGTTACTTCTTTGTAATTCAAAGTTTCTGCAATTTCAGCACAGAACTCCGTGGAAATTAGAGTTGGAAACAGCAACTTTCAAAGGAGGTGCTGTTGAAATTCTTCCAGAAATTCTGTTGACTTTGAATTACCATAACTTTTTAACCAGAGCTGATATGAGGGTAAATAAATACTCGTTGGAAATATACTGAAGTTAAATTTAACTTTGGTATTCAACTTGAGTCATGAAAATGCCCAGCACCAGATCAAAATCTGGAATATGTAGAAACTGGTCATTCTGGCAGAGGGATGACAGTTGAACTCATTTGAGAAATTGTTGTACCCTAGGGTGTTTAAGTACTCCCAATGGGGTAGCACATATTCATGAGTGGTTATCTTCAACTAGTGAAGGATTTGAGTATAGGTCCTACTCAAGTTTCTTTCACTAGAGACCATGTTGTGTCGTATTGAAGATAAAAGGGTAGTATACGTGATGACAAAGCGATGTTAACATCTCGTAGTGACCAAACCTAGTTGGGATGAACTTCCAAAGAGGAAGTACGTCAATTTGGATTAACTAGCTTGTATTTGGTCTGGTAATGGTGTAGCTTGTGCAAAGTTATTACATTATCTGTATACGAGATGTATCGCATGTTTTTACTGTCATTATGTTTTACGCCTATTTTATTGGACTGCATGAAGTAAGTTGCGGGACTGATCCTTATTGTCGTATGGTTGCAGATGGTTCGCACACGGGCCACGCATGAGGTCGGTGGCTCTATCTAGCAGGGGGGGTGATGACTCCCAGCCACCTGCCTACGACAGCACCCCGCAGCAACAACCACCACCGCCGCCTCCGCTTACACTAGCGGATGTGATCGCGGCCCTGGTGGGTAACCGTGAGGAGCAGAACGACCTGCTCCGCACGATCGTGCAAAATACGTCCCAGGCGGGGGGGGGGGGGGGGCGTCAAGAGAGGGCGCCTCGTGAGCCCCATGTTGTGACGTACTCGGACTTGATGAGTACGCACCCTCCGGTGTTCACAGACGCAGCAGAACCCCTGGAGGCCGACAACTGGCTGCGGACAATTGAGTCCAAGTTCAGACTGCTCCAATGTACGGAGCGGCAGAAGACTCTGTTCACGGCGCAGCAGCTTCACGGTGCCGCTGGTGCGTGGTGGGCGAATTATGTCGCCTCACTACCGGCTGGCCACGCCGTGGAGTGGGAAGAATTCTGGGAGGCGTTCCGCGCCTACCATATCCCTCCCGGGATAATGAAGCGGAAGTTACAAGAGTTCTTGGAGCTGAAGCAGGGCGGGAGGAGTGCCCACGACTACTCCCGTGCCTTCAACCATCTGGCGCAGTATGCGTCGGATTATGTCTCCACCGAGGAGAAGAAGCGAGAGCACTTCTATCGGGGGTTACACCCCAAGACGAAGACGCATCTCGTTCAATGCAATTGCAGCACATTCAATGATCTCGTCAATGCCGCGATCATGCAAGAAGACGCTCAGCGTGAATTGGCGGCTGAGAAGCAAAAGCGCAGCACTCCATCCAGCAGTGGGGGTGGAGCTCGGCAGAAATACCGCATGGTGTATCGGACACCATCCGGTCAGCAGTGGCATCCACCAGCGCGACCTCAGCAGTTCGGGGGTCATTCTTTCCAGCCATCTCCGTTCCAACCGTCGATGCCACCACCACGACCATAACAGCAGCAGCCGATGGTGCCCCGGGCGTTTCCACCGCCACAATGTGCCCCGGGTTTCCGTCCGCCGATCAGCGGAGGACCGCCTCGCTACACTTGCTTTACATGTGGCCAGGGGGGCCATTTCTCGAAGGACTGTCCCCAGGGGCAGCAGAGCAGCGGGCAAGCCCAATATCAGGGCGGTGCTCGAGGTCGACCTCCGGTCAAGAAGGTTGGTCAGCGAACTGGGGGTATTCACAACCTCGATAATGAGGATGCCCCAGAGGGAGAAAACGTGCTGGCGGGTACGTTCACTCTCAACAATCAAGCAATCATCATATTATTTGATTCTGGTACAACCCACAACTTCATAAGTGCATCATATGTGGTTAAGCATCAACTGGAAGCCTTTCCAACCGAGTGCTCTTATATGATCTGCTCACCGGGAGGAAAGATTTCAGCAACTATGATGATTCCGAAAGCACCACTGTGCTTAGGTGGGAAGATATATCCCACCACTATGATTATTCTTGAGGGGCAGAAGATTGATGCAATCTTAGGGATGTCATGGCTAAGTTACCATGGCGCTGTCCTAGAAACATTATCACGGACAGTTCACCTCAACTCCCCACTACACCGTCCGCAGTCCGTCATACTAGATCACCCAGTCCGAGAAGTTTCAGCCTCTTATACTACTGAAGCTTCCAAGCTAGAGGACATCCCGGTGGTCCACGAGTATCCCGACGTGTTCCCAGATGATCTTCCGGGCATGCCACCTGAATGGAATGTGGAGTTCAAGATTGAACTTGCACCCGGGACTACTCCCATATCACGGAGACCGTATAAAATGGCTCCAAACGAGCTGGCTGAATTGAAAGAATAGCTCAGTGATCTGTTGAGCAAAGATTTCATTAGACCGAGTTCCTCGCCTTGGGGATGCTCGGTGCTGTTCGCCAAGAAGAAGGGTGAAACCTTGAGGCTGTGTGTGGATTACCGGCCGCTCAACGCCGTCACTATTAAGAACAAGTACCCACTGCCCCGCATTGACATCCTGTTTGATCAGCTTGTGGGTGCAAGTGTGTTCTCCAAGATGGAACTTCGCTCCGGGTATCATCAAATAAAAATCCAGGCGGAGGATATCCCGAAGACGGCCTTCTCGACGAGATATGGCTTATGCGAATATCTCGTCATGTCTTTTGGTCTCACTAATGCTCCGACACATTTCATGTATCTCATAAACTCGGTGTTCATGCCGGAGCTGGACAAGTTAATTGTGGTGTTCATTGATGATATCTTGGTTTACTCCAAGACAGAAGTAGAATACGCCGAACACTTGAGAATCGTTCTTCAACGATTGCGAGACCACAAGCTCTATGCCAAGTTCAGCAAATGTGAGTTCTGGATCAGCCAAGTGCCATTTTTAGGACATATCATCTCAGCAGAAGGCATTGTGGTTGACCCAAGTAAAATTGAACAAGTGCTGAAATGGAAAGCTCCCACTTCTGTCCATGAAGTCAGAAGCTTCCTCGGCTTAGCGGGATATTACCGGAGATTTATTCCAAGCTTCTCCAAGCTTGCTAAGCCGATGACAGAATTATTCAAGAAGGGAACAAAATATGTTTGGAACGCGGCATGTGAAGGAGCGTTCCAAGCATTGGTGAAGCATCTCACAACATCCCTGGTCTTAGCTCAACCGGATACGACCAAGCCCTTCGATGTGTATTGTGATGCATCCGGTATTGGGCTCGGCTGCGTGTTGATGCAGGAAGGACGTGTGGTCGCGTATGGCTCACGCCAACTTCGAAACCATGAGCGGCACTATCTGACTCATGATCTTGAGCTTGCTGCTGTGGTTTTGGCGCTGAAAATGTGGAGGCACTATCTCCTGGGGAATTTGGTGCACCTCTACACCGACCACAAGAGCTTGAAGTATATTTTCACCCAGAAGGAGCTGAATATGAGGCAAAGGAGGTGGTTAGAACTAATCAAAGATTATGAGATTGAGATTCATTACCACCCCGGCAAGGCGAATGTGGTTGCCGATGCACTGAGTCGGAAATCACATGTCCATAACTTCACCATTACACCGGTGGAGGAGGAAGAGCCGAGCTTGTACTTGGTTCCTTATGGATCACTCTACAACCTTGCTCTCATCCGTACCATTAGGGAGGATACCATTGCAGCTCAGAAAGTTGACAAGGGTATGACACATCTCCGGAGACGGATAGACAACGGGAAATCAAATGTTTCTGGAAATATAATGAGGGGACGCTGTGGTTCAACGACCGCATAGTCGTACCCCGGAATATGGAGCTGCGAAAGAAGATACTTGATGAAGCTCACTTGTCTAAATTCTCCATTCATCCGGGCAGCAACAAAATGTACCAAGATTTGAAGAGAAGATTTTGGTGGACAAGGATGAAGCGAGAAGTGGCTAAATACGTATCCGAGTGTGATACGTGTAGACAGTGAAAGCGGATCATATGAGGAAACCAGGGCTGTTGAAACCCCTGAAAATTCCAGCATGGAAGTGGGAAGATGTGAGCATGGATTTCATTGTGGGATTACCCCTGACTTCCAACAAGCATGATTCCGTTTGGGTAATCGTTGATCGGTTAACCAAGTCGGCTCACTTCATTCCCATGCATACACATAGCCATGCCAGCAGATATGCGGAGTTGTATATTGCAAAAATCCTATGCTTGCATGGAGTACCCAAGACCATAGTCTCAGACCGAGGGGCACTATTCGTATCTCGTTTCTGGGAGCAGTTGCACGCTGCTTTGGGTACTAAGCTGATTAGATCATTTGTCAACTGCACGCTCCTCTCAGCATATTGAATCACTCAGTTGTGCTTGCTTAACCAATCCATTCCAAGTATTATATCAATCCCTTTGGAATCCAAGACTATAAGGTTGGCAAGAAGGTCTACCCCCCTTATTTTAAGGCTTACTTTCGGACATTGTATGAGATAGAATTCAGATTTGACTTTCCAACTATATGCATCAAGGTGTATGAACTATGCAACTTCTTTTATTAATATCAGCCTACATGAGGATGTGAATGAGTGCCGAAGCATCTCACATCTCTCCACTATGTGTGGATGTGGACATTCGCTGAAGCGTCCCACAACTCACACCAGCACACAAGCACAAGCAATCATCACAAAAATTCAGCACACCACTCTTATTCAAGCTACTATGATCTTAACGTTCCTATTGCAGCTTTATTCAATGGAAACCTGTAAAAGCCCAAGAAAGTGACTTGCAAAAATATATTCATTACCTCACAACACCACAGTTCATTTGGTGGATAGCTCTTGAACTTTTGAGAAGAGCAAGTAAACACCATCAAGAGGGTGATTAGAAGGGAAAGCCCTAACTTCCAAAAGTAGGAACCATACATGCAAACATGAAAGGTTGAGCTCACCCCTAGACCTTAAATATTCTTGGGAAGACTCAGGCCAAGTTTCATGCAAATCCAAGACTTTTTGAGGCATTTTTGGAGACATTTGAAAAAGGGGCCAATTTGAATGCAAATTCAAATTGCAGCCACTTTCATCACTTGAATTCAAAAGTTGGCTTCATATTCAAACTCAGCACATTTTTCTGAGTTAGCCCACCAATTTTTATCCTCATTGGACTGCATCTTGTCGGGAGCCAAATTTGCAATAATTCAAACTGAATTTGAATTTCAAATTCAAATGGGCAGCAAATTTAGCCAAACCAGTTTCAGTTGAAGAATTCAAATTCAAACCATAACTTCATGGCTAAGTCTTTCATTCAATTGTGAGTAGCTGGGGTCTTTTCAGTGAAAACAGAAATGAAAAACAAAAAAAATTAGAGGGGAGGACCCACTTGTCAGTAGCCTTCACACAGAAGTATTCTCGGCTTGATCTTTCACTCCACCGAGAGCGCGCGCCCGCCAGCTACCGATGTCGGCGCCCGACCGCCTCAGCCAGGCCAGCTCCTGCTTGGGGGGGGGGGAAGATCAGTGACCGAAGAGAGAAAACGTGTAGCCCTGCCGTGTCCTGTTTCTCCCCTCACACAGTTCACCTTCGCCCCCACAACCGAAGCAAATCGCTCCGAGCTCGCCTCTCTCTGATCACCGGTGTTCAGGCGACACAGGCACCTTCGTGGCCGACGAGCTACACAAAAAAGGTCCGCTCCAAGGTGCTTAACACGCTCGTGCCAACCGCTCCTCCTCTCATGCCTCGCCGGGGTAGAATTCGTCCGGTTATCCGTTCAGGGTTCAAAGAACCGAGTAGTTCAAAACTCGGAAATTCGTAATGGTTAGATTACCACAGAGGATTCCGAGCTACACATACGTTCTGCACCTGTCCACAACCACCTAGGATCAAAAACCGGCAAAAAGCATAGACTAGGGTTGCTGTTCTTTGGAATCTACTCGCGAGTATAGGCTTTGGGACACACGGGATTGGTTCGAGTGATGTGAGATCACTTTAGAAAGAAAATTAGACTAGGCAGGGGCTAGGGCGCAGCAAGAGGAAGTCTTATGGGCGCATCCCTGTCCTTGTCGATTGAGGACCGATCCGTGTGCGGCCCACGCTGATCAAGTTTGAACGTACCAAAGGTATATCGGATATATGGGCCCCGGTAAACCGATGTAACCTAAACCTCCAGGCGTCGAGGCATAACACACCGATTTATAGTTGTAGGTTGAGGGCAGCAAGGTGGAAATCTGCTAACGGGCATAGAGAGATGCTCCGTGTAGGGAACCTCCTGTCCGTTTTGGTGCGACCGGTTCGACGTTTGGGCTGCTGGGTGAAAGGTTGTCCCGTACGACATCGAGTGAGCGTGCTGTGCAGCTCCACGGATGGGCATACGTGACGTGATCTTCGGGTATCCCTGCAGGTGTATATCGAGTCGATTCGCCGTCCCTCGCGGTGATGAGTACCACTTGGTCACTGAGTGGTGACGTAGGTTAATATATGAAATGGTATGATTCAATATTGCTGATATGATTAAATTGTATTGCTACATGTGTGCCACCAAATATTGATCACTAAATTTCAGATTTCATGAACTGTTAACTTGTGGCTAAAATATGAATTAAGGATGAACTTGTAGGAGGGTCCTTCACTGCAACATGCCATCCGATATTTGTTATAACCTGCATGTAGAGTTTCATGTGTTGGTGAGTTGGTTAAGTCTTGTTGAGCCATCGTGCTCAAGGTTGCTGCTATAAGTGTTTTTTAGGTGAGGAGTATCCCACGGACTCGGGGTATGAGTCCACCGGCGAGGGCTACCCTCCGTCGGGGACCACAGCTGAGTGGGAGTCGTACACGCCGCGCTGAGCTGAGGAGTGCAGCTAGTGTGGGTTGTCCCTAGGGCGGGGTAACCAACTTTTGCTAGATAGATGGGTGTGAGTTGTATAGACATAGCTTCTGCTTTTGTAATCCAAATACTATTTTGTAACTGAAGTCTTGTACTAGTTTGTACATATTCAGTTAGTTTCTATGTAATACAATGTTGTTCTTATGATGTGTGTTGTCGGGTGTCGCATCGTGCGGCACCACCCTCTGCGATCCTGGATGAGCGGATTCCGGTCCGCCACAGGCCTAAACTTAATCGTGAGAACCAGTGCTGTTCTCGCCGTGTGACAGGGGTGGTCCGTACATGGGCGTTCTCCATGGTGAGTCAGCAGTCCATGTAGGGTTATATGATGCTGGTGCTCCATTTGATCCCGCGTTGGCACGAGTCTCCTCTTGTTTCTCCAGCAAATACAGTTTTTTGCGGAGGTAACGGATCTCTTCTTGTGCGCTTGCGTAGCGGTTTCTAACTCCACGAGCATCCTCTGAGACTTGTCAGCAGCTTGTGGGTTGGAAAGAGCTGTTACATGGGGTCCAATGATCTCCCTTGTGCCACTCTTCCGACACGGGGTGCAGCTCAAAAGTGGTGCCCTCAAGCTGCTAATGGAAGGCGTAGCACAGTCCAGTGAGTGCTTCCCATGCAGCATCATCGATAGCTTCTACCCTTGTAGCTCTCCATGTGGGTGTGAAGTGCCGAGTGACAACCCTACCGTTAGATAGGATGGTTACGTCAGCCTTCCACTCTTCATGTCTGAGACGAGGGACTTTCTCGAGGAGATACTCCGGATATAAGCTGCAGCAATCCAGAAATTCTTTGAGCTCCTTGGATATGTGTCCTCCTTCCATTCCGTCGGACCGAAATTCTTGAACTGAATGGTAGGCCCATTCATCACATTCATTATTGGCCTCAGCAAGGGGTGGCTCCTCTTCGGATTCACCTCCTCCCGACATAGCTTCATGAGGCTCCACGAGGTGTAAGCCCGCGTGAAATTCCTCCTGAGGTGCGTACCAGTGTCGTTCTTGTGGATCATCCTCCATATCATCTTCGAATGGTTCCACCTCTTCCGGATCTTCTTCCTCATGCATAGAGCTATTGACTTACTCTTCATCATGGGGTTCTATCTTCACCTCCTACCAATATGGTCCATCGGACACCTCAATGGGGTTAAGTGCACTCCCACATGGTGGTGGACGAGTTCTTATGCGTGCTGTGCTCCTAGTCACTGGCATCTATAAATAAGACATGAGAAACTTTAGAGAAGGAAGAAATAACTCCAAAACTTCTGAAACTATGGAACAAGAAAGCAAAGGTGTTGCTGTCCAAAAGAAGAGAAAAAAGGGGCTGTGAATAGCCCTTTGCGGTGGCTGAATTGACAAGTAAAGTGCAGCAGCAAGCAATTTTTGAAAAAAGCAGTTTAGAGGGGTGTGCCTATGTGTTTTAGAGTGTCCATTCTACCTAGGCTTGTGCATTACGGTCAATGTGGCTCTGATACCAATCTGTGACACCTGGTTCCGAAAATAGAACCAAGTGAATGCATATGTGTGCCCAGGATGTTCATCACACATACACATGTAATCCACAAACTGAATTCAGAATATAACCACGAATAAATAGGGTTTAAGTACTTTATTACAATGACTCAATGCCTCACTCATGAATGTCTATCTTATTCTTGCAGCGGAAGACTCTAAACAACAGCGGAAAGTGACTAAAGACAGCAGGCTCCATCTTCGACTCCACAGGCATGTTGATGGTAGTTCGCACACCTAGTACTCCACATGGTCCTCGAAGTACTTATCTCCTGTAGCTGATGTTGTTTATGTGGTAATGCAAGGGTGTGTACATGTCGTACTCAGCAAGTGCGGAAAAAGTATGACATGTAGCTTACAACAAGGTAGGAAATAAAAAGGCTCATTGCAGCAAGCAAATTTTATTTCACAAACATGATAAAAAAGCAACTAAGTCTAGATGAATTAATCCCAATATAACCAAGTAAAACAGAAACATTCTTTCATCATAATTCACCATTTATCAAGTCTCATCCAGCCATTAATCTTTCTCAAGTTCATCTCATGCTCATAAAATGTTCATAACCATCTCATATTCATATAGTCAAAGCCAAACTCATTGTCACGACTCAAAACAGCCCCAAAACCAATCCCAATGACCATACCATAACCATACCGAATAACCATCTCAAGTTTTCCCTTCTAATCATGGAAGATGGCCAGGTGCTTGTGACCGGAAGTACAGCTATCATGATAGTTTTACACTCTGCAGAGGTGGAACCACTTTATCCACAAGTTCGTGATTTAGTCACCCGTCGGCGACTGCAGAACCTTCATTATACCAGTACACAACCGTCGGTGTATGGCCAAGAGATCACAAAATAGCCTTTACAAAGGGGCTACTAGATGTATGGACTCACTGAGGTTTCACCGGCAGGCTCGAATCACCATTCTCCTACTCACGGGCCCCCTCTTGTGTCATGCAGTTCCCAGGGCAGTCCTCCTCGACTCCCATTCCCCGCGCCATCCATGGTCTATAACAAGCTAGCAACGTACCTAATTAATCAGCTAAGCCGCACCCATACTTGGCCTTGTGGTGGCACTGTTTTCCTGGCATATTCTCGCATGAACCGGTCCTTAGATTTACTGCAAGTACCACCATCTCATCCAGCAACATTCATGAACCAAGCTTGCCTAGATCTCCCCGATTCCATGCTCATTAACATCATCAAGTTTTCATCATCATTATTCATATGAGTGCAGTAGCTAGAAATGTTTTATTTCAGCTTCCCGTATCCCGTAGACTAAGCGAAGCAAAAAGGAAAAATGACCATACCTGACTCATCAACTTTCCCGGCGACAAGGATGGTTAACAAAACTAGTAAACTCCTATAAAAGGGTGTCCCATCAAGTTGACTCAAGCATACGAGTTTTCGCAAACAAAACAGTTCCAAAACATGGGATCAATATGGTCAAGGGGCACTTGCCTTGCTCCAGTGGTTCTTGTTGTTCAAGCGTCTCGAAGTCTTGATGCTGTAGTTCCTCGTAGATGGCCTCTTGAGCTTGTTCTTCTACTCACGATCACGCACATACAAATTTACAACAATCAATCATCATGCACAAACTTTACTCAAGATGCAATGAGGTAGATGAATGCAAATCCTATGGTGCTGTTTTATTAAACCAGTTTGTATGTGTTCTTGCATGTTTTAACAGGCTTTCATGGGGTTTTATGTTGAACAAGGGTGCTGGGATGAAGTGTGGACGTGGTGATGATCTTGACTCAAGATCTAGATCAATTCCACCGTCAAAAAACCGATCAAAACACGATCTGTCCAGTTTCTGTTCGAAAGGAGCGAAGAAAACGGATGCGTAGAAACAGCGACGACGTCGTAATATGGGTAACGAAGACCTACCTCACTTCCTTCTTGGTGGCAGGGCCTTCCTTCTAGCAATGGCAGCAGCGGGGAATTTTTCTATGGATGATTAGGGAAGGACAGATCGTCGGTTCTTTTCCGGCGACAGCGAGGCGTGACGGGGCTCGTCGATGGGTCTCGACGACGGGGCTTGCCGGCAGCGCTCGATGGGGGGGCTCGACGACGGGGCTCTTCGGCGGGGCTCACCGGCGGGGCCCAAAGGTGACCGAACTCCGGTGAGGAGGGGGGGGGCAACTCGGCGAGTTGGGGGCTAGGGCCTCCAAGTCGCCGACTTTGGGGGGGGGGGAGAGGGGGGGCTGCGGCCAAGGGGGGTGGTTCGGGTTCTATTTATAAGGGGGGAGGGGGGATAATCCTACTCTAATTGGAGCTAAATCCTAACAAAATTTTCCCCAATTGATTTGGTGCGGCAGCAATGGGGGAGAAATTCCACAAATGTGGGGAAAATTCCCCTTTTTTGGGGAATTGGGGAATTTGGAGATTTGGGGAAAAATTTGGGGAAATTGGAATAGGCTCATTTCAGCTATATTTTTCCCATTCTCCACCATTTCTATGTCACTTACTCCATTTCTACATTCCCCTCTCCATTTCTATGTCCCACTCTCCATTTCTACATTCTCCTCTCCATTTCTATGTCCCACTCTCCATTTCTATAGTTCTTTCTCCATTTCTATAGTTATTTATCCATTTTCTACTTCTTTTATAATGCTTCTCTACATGAAAAATGTGTGCAATGCATGGGAATGAATTTTTAGGGTGTTACACTAGGGTTTGGCTAAAAAACCCTTAGATGTGTCCCTAATGGACTCAGCCGGGATATAAGGCCCAGAGGGCCAATATGGTGGCGCAACACCGGACAGAACCTAAGCTCGACATTGTTTTGATGATTCCCTGTGACCCTGGAGGGATTTTGATGTGGGATTGGATCCATTGGAAGTTATCTTCTCAGCTTTCTGTGCATATGAAGAGCGTCTAAAATGGAGTCCATATGCATTCTGGCCATCCGTTTGAATGCAGACTGCTCCTGAATTCCATGTTGAACTCATGTTCGAGTTTGAGGCTGCTCCTAGCATCTTGTGGACGTCCCTGCTAGCTCTCCACGTTACTGAAACCTCCTCTTATCAATTTTTGATCCACTCCATGGTTCTTAATTATGATTAAGTCACTAAATAGTGATCCATTCTCAAATTCACATGGATAGGAATTTAGGAACGAGTTCATCTGATGATTTAGTTATTGTGCTCTTGCTCTTGTGATTGTCCCTTGTATATCAATAGAAGAAATGTGAGTATCCACTGTTGTGGTGTCCTCCTCATCCTCCCCCTCTTGAATTAGAGTCATCCTCGACTCAAGCTCGTCTTTTTCTCCCAAGTATGGTCACAAATCTGAAATGTTTTAAATGTGGGACTAACCCCAAAATCGGGAGGCACTCAAGCTTATATGCATTGTCATTAATCTTTTCAACAATCTTAAAAGGACCAGCATCTCATGGCATGCGTTTAGATTTTCTCAAGTCAGGGAATCGTTCTTTTCTCAAATATACCCACACCAAATCCCTCGGTTCAAGTTTTACTTCCTTTCTACCTTTACTACCAGCAATTATATACTTCTCATTCATGCTTTCAATATTGTTCTTTGTAGTTTCATGCATCTTAAGAATAAGTTCTCATCGTTGTGTAGCATACAAATTTATAGTTTCAGAAAGAGGCAAAGGTAAGAGATTAATAGGAGCACGGGGATTGAAATCATACACTACCTGAAATAGACTTACCTTTATAGTAGAGTGAATGGACCTGTTGTAAGCAAATTCTATGTATGGTAAACAGTCCTCCCACAACTTTAAATTTGTTTTCAAAACAGCCCGCAACATAGTGGATAAGGTACGATTAACTACCTCAGTTTCTGAATCTTTTAATGGGTGACATGTAGTGGAAACAGAAACTTTGTTCCCAATTTATACCTCAAAGTTCTCCAAAAATGACTTAAAAACATGGCATCACAATCCAAGACAATAATATTTGTCACACCATGTAAACGAACAATTTCTGTCATAAACAAATCAGCAATGTGTGTGGTATTATCATTCTTATCATATGGTATAAAATGTGCCATTTTGGAGAAACGATCGACAACCACAAAAAAACTATCCCTCCCCCACTTAGTCCTAGGCAATCCCAAAACAAAATCCATGAAAATATACTCCCGAGGTACACTAGGAACAGGAAGAGGCATATAAAGACCATGTGGGTTAAGTTGAGACTTAGCTTTGTTACACGTAGTACATTGTGGCACGTAGCGCTCAACGTCACATCTCATATTTGGCAAAAAAATGTGTTGCCAGAACGTCCTTATTTTTCTTCACTCTAAAATGTCTCATCAAACCTCCTCCATGTGCTTCCTGCAAAAGCAATATGCGGAGGGAGCTTGCTAGAACACACAACTTGTTAGCATGATATAGGAGACCCTCCCGCATCACATACTTATTCCATGTTCTTCCTTCGCTACAATTTTCAAAAGCATCTTTGAAGTCCAAATCAGTAGCATATAACCCTTTTATTGTTTCCAAACCAAAGATTTTATGATCAAGTTGGGACATCATGGTATGTCGTCTAGATAATGCATTTGCAATGACATTTTCCTTCCCTTTCTTATGTTTGATGGTGTATGGAAACGATTCTTTGAACTCAATCCATTTGGCATGTCCTTTATTCAGATTGGTTTGACACTTATGATACTTCAAAGATTCATGATCGGAATGTATGACAAACTCCTTAGACCAAAGATAATGTTGATAAGTTTGTAAATCCCACACTAGAGAATACAATTCCTTATCATAAGTAGAATAATTCATAGAAGGGTCACTCAATTTTTCACTAAATAATGCAACCCGGTTTACCTCCTTGTATGAGTACTCCTCCAATACAAATGTTGCTTGCGTCACATTCCGTATCAAACATCTTGTCAAAATCAGGCAGATGTAGTAATGGTGCTTGTGTAAGTTTTGATTTGAGAATGTCAAAAGCTTGTTGCTGTTGTTTCCCCCCATCGAAACAGAACTCCCTTCTTGTCAACTCATGGAGAGTTGCTGGAATGGTACTGAAATCCCGCACAAAAGCGGCGATAGAAACCTGCAATACCAAGAAAACTACGCACCTGCGTGACGGTTGTTGGAATTGTTTAGCTAGTGATTGCTACAATTTTTGACTCATCCACCCCAATTCCCTGCGATGAAACAACATATCCAAGGAACAAACTCGATTGGTGCAAAAGATGCACTTTTCGAGGTTACCAAACAAACATGCATCTCTCAGGATAATAAAAACAACATGCAAATGATCAAGATGTTCATCATATGACTTGCTGTAAATGAGGATATCATCAAGGTAAACCGCCACAAATTTTTGAATAAAAGCACGTAAAACCTCTTTAATTAATCACATAAAAGTGCTAGGTGTATTAGTTAAACCAAAAGGCATGACTAACCACTCATAAAGTCCAAACTTGGTTTCAATATGGTCTTTCATTTGTGTACTAGTGTCATTCTAATTTACTGGTAACACTACGCAAGTCAATTTTTGTGAAAACCATAGCACAATCAATTCATCAAGCATGTCATCTAAATGAAGAATAGGATAAAAATATCGAATGGTGATGTTATTGATTGCTCTACAATGAACACGCATGCGCCAGCTACTATCTTTCTTAGGAACCAAAAGAACAAGAATAGAACAAGTGTTGAGGCTTTCACCAATATACCCGTGGTCCAAGAGATCTTGAACTTATCGCTAAATTTCCTTAGTCTCCTTGGCATTCGCCCTATACGCCTCACGATTTGGCAAATGTGCCCCTAGAATCAAGTTTATCTTATGTTCAATTCCCCTCATAGGTGGCAACCGGGGGTATATCGGAGGGAAACACGTCCTCAAACTTCTGCAAAATGTTAGCGACAGCAGGGGGCAATGCAATAGAACATCATAAAGTGAAAACATGGCTTCTTTGAATATTAAGGCATAACACATCCTGTTAGCTTCAAATAAATCAGCAAAATCAGATTTAGATGCCATCAAGGTAGGCGATTTTAATTTAATTACTTGCTGTTTTTTAGAATCTAGTGACTTTGCTGTTTTATCATTATGTGGTTTACTTTTCTCATAATGTACTATTTCAGGAGGAGTCATAGGGAGCAATGTAATTTTCTTTCCTTTATGCATGAGAGTAAATGTATTAGTTCTACCATGGTGAATAGCATCCATATCAAATCTCCAAGGACGTCCCAACAAAAGAGAACAAGCATCCATAGGTACGACATCAAATCAACAAAATCATAGTAGGAACCAATAGAAAAGTGCACTCTTGCTGTTTGTGTTACCCGAACCTTACCGCTGTTGTCGAACCTTACCAAGTTTCTTGGCCATGTGTAACAACCAAAATTTTGGAAATCAAAATTTCAAACGATGGGACATCGTATATGTTCAAATATTTGAAAGTTCAAACCGGAATTCAAATTTGAAGAAAGAAACAGAAAAGGAAAAGAAGAGAAAAAGAAAACAGGCAACTGGGCCGAATTTTCCGCGCTCAGCCCAGCGCAGCCATTCCCTCTCTTTCCTCTCAGTACTGCATGGGCTCCGCTCATCAGCTTCTTCCTTCCCAACCGCTCCCGATCTTCCCGCACCCGAACTCCGTGTCGCCCACGTCCGAAATTGCCACGCACGATCACAACAACCCCCACCCCGCGCCGTCCCACGCGCCGCAACCTCCCTCCGCCTCGGACTCAATAAAAACCCATAAACCTCCTCCATTTTGTCCTCCCGATTGCGCTTTCTCTCGCCGTTGAGTGGTGCTGCCGAATTCCCAAATTTCACCCCTAATCTTGCCGTTCTTTCGAGTCTAACTTGCCTCTCCGCTTCACAGGAACCTCCACGAACCCTCAGCGCTGGCGTTGCGAAGAATCCTCACCGGAAAAACCGACCCTGTCGCTCGCCGGTAAGAGCTAGCCGCCGATCGCTATCGAACTCCGTGGATACTCAAGGTTTGATCCTCTCTTACCCTCCGTACACCATCACCTGATCACAAGGAAGCTCAATGACCGGAAATCTTGAAGAAAACCGGACCCGAACGCCCTCCCGACGATCGCCGATGAACCTTGCCGCCGAACGCCGTCGCCGATCCGCAAAATTTCGGTGAGATTGCCAGCGAACTTCTCCGTGCTCCCCTCCGGCTTGGATGACGTGGCCCTATGTGGCCCGTCCGTTTTAAATCGCGCGGCTGAAATTAGATCAGGGCGTACCCATTCGCAGATCTAATCTGAGACGCAGATTTTAAATCCACTGGGCCAGATTTAAAACACCAATTCTCTCTGGGATTTTGCAGGCTACCCCCTGGGTCTCTTGGAAAACGCACGTTAGGCCCAGAATTTTCTGTTCTACCCGCTAGGTTTTTCAGAAACTGGGTAAACACGTTGAAAACCTGTTTTAGCCCCTGGAAAATTGGTAAATTAGGAATATCTTCTTGTATTATATGTTTAGGTCCCTGTACTTTGTGGGAAATAAGATTTGAATCCTGCAGCAGTGTACATTTATGAGTTAAACCTTGTAGAATATATAATTCATGTATTTGGTCATTTGAATTTCATTTGAATTCATTATAGATGCAAACAATCATGTGAAGTTCATTCTAAATTGGTTTAGCACCTAGAGAATCTTTAGAACAATCTGAAATTTGATTTTAGATGATAGATAAATTCTGAAAATACAATATAACATCTGTTGTAATTCTAAAATTTACTTTTTAGGCATAAAAATAATTATGCAACCTTGTAAAATTCATATCTATTGTAGAAATTAAGTGTAAAATTAATATTTATAGTAGGAATTAATATCTATTGCAGTTAGAATCTCAAATAGTGATTTGCAACTTTAGAAAATTCAGTTGGGTGTTAAAAGTATAGTTTAGCCACTAAAATAAATCTAAACTCATGAAAACATAATACATAGATTAGGAAAAGAGCATAAAAGGTTTTAGAGACCAAGGTTTAGGGCATCTGTGAATATAAAATGCTTGTAGGGTATGATTAGGCCCAAAGTGAACTAAAGAGCAATGTTATCCATGTGTAAATCTTTGTGTGTAGTAAAATGTGATTGATTATGTGTGGATGGTTTCTTATTGTGTGTTGTATTTATTCTATGTATGTGGCATGGGTAGAACTAGTCTCAGAGTTCGTTCTCAACCTCCAGGACCAAGTTTTTGACATCCCCGAGCAGCAAGAAGAAGGCAAGTGTACTTGACCACTTTGTACCTAAGCTAGGATATTTAGTTAGAGTTATTTTTATTAGGTTATGAATTATGAAACCCATGTTAGGATGTCTTCCCTAGCTTTTTCATGACTTATTCCTTGTAACCAAGGTGGGAATTACTTAGTATGTTTATAATTATACTCTTTATGCTTAGTCATGCTTAGATTTGAGATACTTGGGATGTGAGACGAAACTTTGATTATTTACCATTGAATGGAACTTGATGACATGTTGTAGAGATAGGAATCTAGACAAGATGGATGTTTTGGTTGGTGCTGTGTGCACAATAATTTAGGTTAGTGTTCAGTGCTTGCCAGGATTCTAAGGTAGGGGAAACAAAGAGTCCTAGAGGTAGGGGACTCAAACAAAGAGTCCTAGGGGTGGGGGACAAAGAGTCCTAAAGGTGGGGGACTTAACCAAAGAGTCCTAGAGGTGGGGGACTAGGGTTCCCCCCTCAAGGGCTGCGGCCAAGGGGAGGTGGGCCCTATTAGGGTTTCTCCCCCCTAATTTGGTGCGGCCAATTTGGGGGAAAATCCCCCCTAGGGGAATTTTGGGGAATTTGGGGAAAATCAGGAAAAATTGGGAATTTTTTTAGAAGAATTGGGGAAAATTTGGGGTGACTCAATTTGGCTATTTTATCTTCATCATTTTCCATTTTTATTTCCTTTTATCATTTTAGTAGCTTCTATATTCCTTTCTTCATTTCTTATTTTTTAAATGCTCCCCTAAATAAAAAATGTATGCAATGCATGGTAGTGAAATTGAGGGTGTTACACTTGGGTGGGAATTACTTAGTATATTTATGATTATACTCTTTATGCTTAGTCCTGCTTAGAGTTGGGATACTTGGGATGTGAGATGAAACTTTTATTATTTACCATTGAATGGAACTTAATGACATGTTGTAGAGATAGGAATCTAGGCAAGTTGGATGTTTTGGTTGGTGCTGTGTGCACGAGAATTTGGGTTAGTGTTTAGTGCTTTCCTAGGTTCTAAGGACTGGTTCATTGAGCATTTAACCTGGCTTTACCGTGCCACCACATGCTAAGATGGGGCAGCTTGGCCAATTACTTAGGTGTATTTCCGACTTAGTGTGGGTGTTTGGAAGGTGCGGGGAATAGGAGTCAGCTAGACCACCTTGGGAACCGCAAGGCTCAAGATGGGGCCACTGCAGCAGAGGTTGGAGCCTCCTGGATGCTGTTAGGGGGTGAAACCTCATTGGGCTCATGCTAGTCAGGGATCCCATTGTAAAGGCTTCGTAGTGATCTCCTGATTACACACCTGGGAATTGTGAACGTGGTACACGGCCACAGGAAAAATGGAGGTTCTTTAGTCCACCCGACAACAGGGGATGAAATCACTACTTGTGGGTAAAGAGGTACACACTTTGCAGAGTTGGAAACTGTCATGACAGTCGTGCTCACGGTCAAGAGTGGCTTAGACTTCTTCATGATTAGTGGATTATGATGTGAGAGTTTGGGAATGTTAAGCGGGAAACTTAACATTGATGATGAGATTATGGGAATGGGATTATTTCACTTATGTAGTAATATAGGTGCTTAATAAGCTAAGGTGATAGGAACCAATGTGTAGTGCAATAACCATGACTTAAGCCTTTCCTTGTCTTAGCCTGCATATCATTTCTTTCTTACACTTGCTGAGTACCTTAGGTACTCAAGCTTACATTTTGTTGGTTTTACTTGCTGCTCAGGCCATGGTGAAGGAGTGGAGTACAGCGATGATGACTTTGACCCCGAAGACGTATAATAGGCTCGCGGAATCCCTCGGGCAATGCCTGTGAATGGAGCTCCACATGGATCTATTTCCGTTGCATTGTCGTATGCGTATATGACAATTTAATAGTTTTTTCAGACATTTATGTAAGATTTTAATTGTTACGATGTACTTGGCTTGTATTAAATGATGTTCCACTATGGTCATCACATGTATGAGCAAACAGATCCGGGCATACATGTGTTTATTCACTCGGTTGATCTTCGGAGTAACCGGGTGTGATACCACGTCCGTGTTCACCAAATTATTGCAGCTGCCTCCATTAATGAGGGTGTGTACACGATAGTACTTGACGACGAGGAACATGTGAAAGAGATTATGCCATTGTAGCTTGTCATCTGCCTCAACTTTTGAGATCAAAGCATGCTGCAAAACTATGCTCCTATAGTTCTCCGTTGCTGCTGTACCAAGGACCTCTTCGTCGGTGTTGTATTGTTCGTCACTTGTCCCTGCTACGTTATGTTGGAATTTGGCCTTTATTTGCAACAATCTATTAATGGGCTGATTTATATGGGCCAAAGATCCTGATGGAAAAGCCAAGGTGGTGTGTAGAGGTGGCATGGGACTTTAGTCCCACATTGCCCACCTAGGTAGACGTACCCCAATATACATAGTGGTACTTTGAGTGGTTCTCAACATGAGAATAATAAAAGACTACGAGGCTGCTAGGAACACAAACACACAGGCACGCACGCGCGCGTTTCGTGTTTTACGCGTGTTTAACACGTGCTTGTGACTTGAGATGATGCGCGATTGTGTCCAGACGAATTGTGTTCTATCAAGCGGTCTTATTTTCTATCACACATATAAATGGGTACTATATCAATACCTAGACTACCACGTCAACATGAGGAGTAAATGCGCTTGTTTATTGTGCATTATGATCCTTTATTGGTCTCATCATGAGGAGAAATTCAGAGTAATTGGTAGCGTAATTGCGCAGATTTATTGTGCATTATGCTCCATTACTGGTCTCATCATGAGGAGAAATTGAGAGCATAATTGCACACGTTTAATGTGTATTATGTGCATTATTGCTCCCATTAGTTGCACGTTAAAAATATTTCAGCGAGTGGTTTCATGAAATAATGGCAGATCGAATTCAAGACGTTGGTTGACTCTAGTATAAAAGGAGACGTCCAAGTTACTAGAGAGAACACATAGAAACTCACCTCGTAGCTAATCGTTTCCTGCGCTGCCGTTTTTCGTCCTGTCGTGCCTTTGTTTGCTGTGCAGTAAACTGAGAGAGAGCAGTGTCTCCGAGCCAATGCTGGTGATTTAAAGTCCTGTCGTGCCTCAGGTTTCAGGGAAGTGCATGTTGGGACCCGAGGGTCCACACCTTTCAGGAATCACATTGGGTGGTGCCGTGCGATGCGGCACCCAACAACACACATAGTAAAGGGACCATATTACATAAATCATTGATGAACACTTACAAAGTATCCAGTTTACCAATAATTTACATCAAAATAAACTACAGTGGAAGGTAAGATTACAACTCTTGTACTCTGTCTAACTAGGTAAAATCATCCAGCCCGCGGACGCTCCTCACTAGCAACATGAACACATACAGCAGCGGCAGGGTTTTCCATGAGTATACCGCTCGGAGGGTTCCAGAGTCTCATCGGACAACCATACTCCTAACCATAGTGGTTACTACCTGAAAAACAACTACTATAGCAACCGTGAGCACGGAGGCTCAACAAGACTTAACCGGCTCACCTAAACATGTAACTCTACATGAGAGTAATGTCATAAACATAGGGTAGCAATTTGCATAATGGACTCACCTAAATGTTGATCCTTATTTTTAGATTTGATTTGCAGCAGATTAATAACCTTGGGCACCTCAACATCGGAAGTCCACAATCAAACAAGGAACACTTCATCCCGATGTTAATTACTCAAGGTGGAAAACAAATTTAGTTTGCACTAATCTCATCCATACAAGATAACAATACAATGATAGTATAAAGTTCATAACAGCAGTGATTCTTAGCTCAAATGCAAGTAATTACTACATCACGATTTTGAGAACAAGTATGCTCAAATATTCATGAGCGACGGTGATTCAAATCAAAAGACGCCCAGACTACACGACACGTACGCGTGTACTGGAAGTCACATCGGTGCACTCCACGGATATCGTACGTGGCAACCTATCCCAAGTTCCACCTACGTCGAATCGATTAATTCGTCTAGGACTGTGGCCCCACCTCATGATGCACCCTCTGACGTGAAGATGTCATGAGCGAGTTACCCACTACTGTGCTACGGCCGAACGCCTGAGGCGATCAAAAAAGTCTCAACGCAGTCTTCCCAAGGTACATCGTTTACGGGGTCCCATATATCCAGCATGCTTCCGGTACACAACTCTAACTTGTCCAACAGGACTGTGTCCTTAACCAACACGGGCAGGGCTAATGCTTACAGGCCCCTACGTCCTGCTGCCACTACAACCTGCCCAGTCTCAACTTCAGATTTCTAAACCAATTCTCAAACCAACCCCGTGTACACCAATTCTTAGTCATGCAAGTAGCTTCCAACTACTTGACTTCTACCGAATCCTACACAACATTACACATAGCTGTTTCTACACGAAGAGATGACAACTACCCAATTACTCCTTAGGATTCTCTGGTCATGCAAGTGGAGTATCAGATCATTTAGACATAATGCACATCTCCATCCTAACCAACATAGTGTATACAAAGCAAAATCTTAATAGCTGTTAAATGCAACCCAGAGCTTGCCTTTGCTTTGCATGTGACTAAAGTCAGATATAACAGTTAGAGATCTTCTATCACTTGATGTTTGATCCCTTGCTTCACTTGATTGTTGATCCAAACTCAATTTGTTTAATGAAGATCCACGTTGAGGCTAAACATTATGAAAATGCATATACAAATAAGTATAACTATAATTTGCTATAGAGGCATGGATAAAAGGACAATACATAAGAACTCAGATTAGGATCTTGAATTGAGATGATCAAAGTTTCTGCATATGAATTGAGCAAACTTGGATCAAGGTCTTAAGTGTTCTTTCCTAATTGAGTTTATTCACCTAAGAAAGGTATGCAGAAAAAGAATGATCCAGAGATCTAATTGAGCTGAAACTTTTCATGTGAATTCCTTGTCACAAGAAAGAATTTTGTATCAAGTTTCAGGATTGTTCATTGAGTAGTTCTCTCATATTAATTCACTAAGCAGTTATTTTTATAATAATTAATTCTGAAGTAATTTGCATTTTCATGCAAAATAAATTGAACTACAATTTCAAGCATATCTCATAGAGTATGCAGCAATTTTCTTGGGATTTTTGGAGCTAAGGATTTGCAAGAATGGAGTTTTCAAGTGTTGGATATTTTCTGAAAATGGTTCTGCACATTTGTGGGTACAGTTGGTTTATATTCTGAATTTTTATCCAAATCAACTCCAAATGAGCTGAAACTTTTACAGGAGTTCAATAAATCCTAAATAGTATTCTGATAAATTTTGGGAATCTTTGGATGAACCAGACTCCCTCAATAATTCTTTTACTGAAAATTTCAAAGAATTATCCAGAAAATATTATTGACTTTCCTACCAATCCAATTGGATATTTGGATAGATCCTTTAAACTGAGTCTAAGCCAATTTGAATAACTAAATTTGGAGTTTACTAGCAAAAGTTATGAATTTCCAAAGTTTGTAAAGAATCTGGAATTTCTTTTCAATTGGAAATCCGGTGCACAGCAGCTGGGCCCACTGGTTTGAAAACCAGCCACTGAGCTGCGAGAACACATGGGTCACAGGATTTTAAAGCGTATAGCCACATTTGATCCACAGCCACAGAAAATCCCGGGGAAATTTCCACTCTCACCGACGGGTGGGACCGGCATCTCCTTCTTCTTCCTCCCTCGCCTTCTCCCGCGTACGCGCGCCCCTCGCCGGCAGCGGCGGCGCTGCTTCGCTTTCTCGCCTCCTGGTGCATCTCCCGCCCTAGAACTCGCGCTAGCCCCTAAATATGGGTGAGAAACACGACTATGCCCTCAGCGGAGGTCGGCGACGACCCTAACATGGCGTGCGAGGGGCGGCGTATGTTTCTCCACTCCGGCGACGTCGGCAAGCACCCCTAGATCTCCAACATTGTTGGTTTTTGGCTCTACAGCACCAGTGGAGCATGGGGAATCTAGACATGGACGCCAAAGTGCTCGGGGAGATCACCAAGTAGGCCGTCACTGTGAGACCGACGGTTACCGCCATTTTTGTGTTGGGAAAAATTGAAATTGTTCATCTACATACAATTTTAAGCTAGGATTTTGGGGGAGAATGATCACTAGCTAGTTGAGACCATGTGTGCACGATTTGATGGACTAGAAACAAGAATTGAGAATGAATTTTACAACTTCATGCCAAAAAGTCAAGTTTCACGGTCCGGGAGAAAAACTCCAAATTTCTGCTCTATGTTTCACAGCTCGGACTGTGGTTTGGGAAGGAGAAACTTGAGTCTCCGGTGCACCACTGGGTGGGTTTGTTTGGGCTTGACACAGTGTGGTTTGAGCTGCCCATGGGAGCCAATCAATTTGGTGGTATGGTGGTCTCCGCGAGGAAGAGGCAAGGGAGCGAAGGGGTCGTGCATCCGATGACCGCAGAGGCTCGCAATATAAGGCGGCAAAGCTGGTCTTCACCACGACGCAAGCAGCTGGGAGGTGGCAGCACAGCTGCCCCTCTGTGGCGCTCGGTGAGGAGAACCAGGAACCGACTGAGCTGAAGATTTCTGTTGTGCAGCCGACAAGTTGGTCCCACAATCACCCCCTCCTTATCCTCAAAATTTCCGTTTTCTGCTCCATTTTCTGGGGACCCTAATGCCCCTCTGGTTTGATTGAACCACAAAATTTGTATTGGTGAATTTGAATGAATCAAATTGAAAACTTGTTTTTCTGAATTCGAGTGGAATTTGAATCTGAATTCAAATCCAGTTTGAATGGATGCAAAAATAGCTACTGTCAAGACCAACTTCAAATTGGATGAAATTTGGTGGAGTAGCTTAGAAAAATGTACTGAGTTTGAATCTGAAGAAATATTTTTAATTCACATGATGGAAGTGGTTTTAATTTGAAACTTGAATTCAAACTGTCCTTTTAATAATTGTTGGTGCGAAGATAATCCTCGCTCTCCCACGTCGCTTCTTCCTTGAAATGGTTACTCCACAGCACATTGTAAAGCTTTAACGTCCGGTTCCGGGTGATCCGGGTCTTCTCATCAATAACCTGAACCGGTCGCTCGGTGTAGGTGTGATCCGGTTGCAACTCGCCGATCTCTTCGGTGCGGATAGCAGCGGTAAACTTGAGACACTTTCAAAGTTGTGACACGTGAAATATGTCATGAACACCAGCAAGGTTCGCTGGTAACTCCAGCCGGTAGGCTACGGGTCCGCACTTCTCCGTGATAGCAAACAGATCGATAAATCGGGGAGCAAGCTTCCCATTTACACCGAACTCGGTCTTCGGCTTTGTTGACCAGATCAATCCGGAACATTACTCTTTCACCGGACTCGCACCAATTTAGCGGTGTGTGACATTTCCAGCCGTAGAGAGCTTCATATGGTGTCATCTTGATACTCGCTTGATAACCATTATTGTACAAGAATTCTGCCAACGGTAAATGATCATCCCAATTTTTACCATGGTAAATGGCACACACTCTCAACATGTCTTCAAACACTTGGTTCACCCTCTCAGTTTGTCCGTCGGTTTGTGGGTGATATGCGGAGCATCTAATCAGCTTAGTTCACAATGAGGAGTGCATCTGCTCCTATAAACGTGCAACGAACAACACACCCTGATCAGAAATTATGGTCTTCGGAACACCATGTAAGCATACGATTCTTGATATGTAGAAATCCGCATAATATTTGGCTTGATAATGAGTGTTCACCGGAATGAAGTGCGCTGATTTTGTCAACCGGTCAACGGTCACCCAAATCGAGTCATGCTTCCGGAATGTGACAGGTAATCCGACAATGAAGTCCATACTCACATCCTCCCATTTCCATGCCGGAATCTTCAGTGGCTGCAGCGGTCCGGCCTTCCGCGTATGATCAGCCTTGACCCATATACACATAGTACACTCGGATACGTACTTTGCAATTTCCCGTTTCATCCGCGTCCACCAAAATTTGTTCTTCAAATCTTGGTACATTTTGTTTCTTCCGGGATGAATGGAAAATTTTGACATGTGCGCTTCATCCAATGTTTTCTTTCGGAGCTTCATATCCCAGGGTACAACTAGAGTGTCGTTGAACCATAGAGTACCGTCATTATCCTTCCAGAAACACTTCATCTCACCGCTGTCCATTCTTCTCCGTATGTGAGACATACCCTTGTCTTTCCTTTGAGCCTCAATAATCTCCTCTCGGATTGTAGGAATGAGAGCAAGATTATATAATGCTCCATACGGAATCACACGGAGACTCAGTTCCTCTTCCTCTAATTCAGCAATAGTCAAGTTGTGGATGTGGGCTTTCTGACTAAGCGCGTCGGCAACCACGTTTGCTTTTCCTGGATGATAGTGAATCTCGATTTCATAATCTTTGATGAGCTCTATCCGTCTTCGTTGTCTCATATTCATCTCTAACCACGACGAACTTGTCCAACTCCAGCATGAACACTAAATTCATCAAGTACATAAAGTGTGCCAGAGCATTGGTTAATCCAAACGACATGACAAGGTACTAATATAGTCCGTATCTCGTCAAGAATGCTGTCTTCGGTATGTCCTCTGGCCGGATTTTGATTTGATGATATCCGGACCTAAGAGTTGATCGAATAACATGTCGATGCGGGGCAGCGGGTTCTTGTTCTTTATAATGACAGCATTTTGTGGATGATAATCAAAACATAACCTCAGTGTTTCGTCCTTCTCAGCACGGAGCAACCCCACGGTGACGAGCTTGGTCATATGAAACCTTTGCACAAGAGTTCATTTAGCTGCTCCTTTAACTGGGCTAACTCATTGGGTGCCATCTTGTACGGCCTCCGTGAAATCGGTGTTGTTCCTGGTGCAAGTTCTATATTGAACTCGACCTCCAGTTTGGGCGGCATGCATGGTAGATCATCGGGAAATACATCGGGGTATTCACGGACCACCGGAATGTCTTCGAGCTTAATTACTTCCGTGCTGTATGCAACCACAATTTCCTGGTCCTCACTGTCCAAAAACAGTGTGTGCTGTCCATGAATCGGAGAGTCAATTTGAACAGTCCGGTTACCGATATTAAGAACGGCACCGTGATGGCTTAACCATGACATACCCAATACTATATCAATCTTCTGCCCATCCAAAATAATCAGCAGTGTTGGATATATGGTTCCTCCCAAACATAGAGCTGCTAGGGGAACAATTTGACTGGCAGAGATACTTCCTCCCGGTGAACTTACAAGATAACTATTCTTGGGAGTATCGGTGGATAATTGGTGATGATCCACACATGATTTACTGATTAAATTGTGGGTAGCACCAGAATCAAAGAGTATGAGTACGGGTATGTCTTTGATTGTAAACATGCCCGCTAACACCGGTTCTCCCTCCGGGACATCCTCAATAGCTATATGTTGAACACTTCTGGTTTGCAGTGCTGTCTTCTCTAATTGAACACATGGCTCCATACCACCTGATGATGATGTTTGTCCACTGTTCAGAAACTTCTCCCAGAATTTTTGAGTAAAATGCCCAACACGGCGACAAGTAAAACAAGAATGTCCTTCTGGTTCCTTGCTGACTTGTGGGTGAGAAGTTGATGTACTTGGCTGCAGCAATGAGGTGCCAGGAATCACTCGTTGCTGCTGCTGTAGGTGTGCTTCAAGACTTGATACTTGACCAGAATTTTTTTATGATATGATCATACAGGTGGCTGCCATACATGACCGGATGGTGTTCGGTACACCAAACAGTATTTACATGGAATATTACTTGTGTTGTCTTGCACATCACTCCTATTCCTCTTCCCTGCTTGACACTCGAGTGTAATCTTTTCTTGCATGATGGCCGCATTAATCAACATGGTGTAATTGCCTTTATTGAACAATACCAATTTCTCCCGTAGTGTCATACCCGGTTTCTCCGAAGATCAACCGAGTGAAGAAACACATGTATGCCAGGATCTGTTTGCTCATACATGTGATGACCAGAGTGAAACATCATTTAAATACAAGCCAAGTACATCGTATCATTAAAGTCTTACAATAATGTCTCAAAGGACTATTAAAATGTTAGATACATTCAAGACAATGCAGCAGAATTAAGATCTTTTGGAGCTCCATTCATAGACATTGCCCGGGGGATTCCGCAAGCCTAGTATAGATCTTCCTGGTCGAAGTCTTCCTTGTGAAACTCTGTCGGTATCCTGCAGACCAGGTACCCCCGCGTAGTGGGTAAAAGACAGTCTGGGCCCCACCTCCCCGTCGAGGTAGGCCCCAACGTAAGCCATGTGCCCTTGTCCCCATGAACAGCCCTGGGGCCGCCACGTGCGCATGAGCACCGTCGCCGCCACGTGTCCTAGGCTCCGGCCCGAGCCTCCCCGCTGAGGTGAGGTCCGAGGCTGCCACGTGTCCTCTGGATCCGAACCGCCTTCCTGCTGAGGTCAGCTCTGGTACAGACACGTGCCCTGGGCTCCGGCCCGAGCCTCCCTGATGAAGTGAGGTCCAGAGTTGCCAATTGTCCCCTAGATCCGAGCCGCCTCCCCGCTGAGGATAGCTCCGGTGCAGACACGTGCCCTGGGCACTGACCCGAGCCTCCCCATTGAGGTGAGGACCGGAGCTGCCATGTGTCCCCTGGCTCCGAGCCACCTCCCCGCTGAGAACAGCTCCGGTGCAGACATGTTCCCTGGGCTCCGGCCCGAGCCTCCCTGCTGAGGTGAGGTCCGGAGCTGCCACGTGCCCCTGGCACCAGAGCCGCCACGTGCCCCACGATCCATCATGGGCCGTGGGTCGACGAGGCAAGAAGGAAGTGCGCTGTCAGGCTTCACATTCAAGGCTCGCGCCTTCCCCAGAAGCATGTCGCACTGCACACTCCTCCGTCCCTCGCCATTACGGTGACAAGACAGGAGGGCAAGGTGTGACAGCAGTACAGTGCCACCCAACGGCACGAAGCAACCCAAGTAGGGTGAGGAGACACGGAGACAAGATGATGTCTTCATCATCACCTGATATGCAGTCAGGGGTGCTCAGTGTGACGGACGGCGGGACTTAACTCTTCTGCGGGCTACTCTACTCAGAGGACGAAGCCCTAGATCATGTATAGGATTCACATAGCTTTGGGGCCACTTGTCGGGCCCCAGGCCTCATTGTAACCACCCCGGCCTTGAACTATAAAAGGACCGGGGTGACCACCCTGTTGGGGGCCCACTCTCTCGCTCTTCAGATCCCACAACGCACAAGCACTCATGCTCAGACAATAGAACAAGCACTCCTGTGGACGAAGGGTATTACACTACAGCGGCCCGAACCACATAAATCTCGGTATTCATCCGCTCTCTCGAGCCCAGGTCGTGTAGGGCGCCAAGCCCCCTCCAAAAAAGAACCTTGCGGGCTGCTTCCGAGCAGGCCGGGAGGAGTGTCGCAGCTCACACTCTGACATTTGGCACGCCAGGTAGGGGGTGTTTTCCACGCTTTTCTGGCGATCATAGTAAACATCACTTCTCATGGCGAGCCTTCTCGCCCACCTCACTGTCGTCTCCAAACGGGATACAACGAAGCTACCTCCCGCTCCAGGGCGGGCAGGTCTGGCCAGGCCAGTGGTCAGACGACCGGCATACTACCGGCGCCCTCAGCGCCCAAATCCGGCTGAACTGGCGACCAGAACGCTGGAGACTTTAAGGCATCCGTGGTGCCCAGGTTGGGACGGGCTGGAAACTGCACGGACGGAGCGCCGTTGGCGCTCACACCGCCAGGGGCCGCTTTCTCTCGGCCACACTCTTCTCCGGCAGTGGCGACAACACCGCCACGGACGAGCCCGGAGAGTGTGCTGGCTGCAGCACACGCTCTGCTCCACAACCTCAGGGTAAGGGTGCCACCCCTGAGGCGGCAGAGTAGTGGTGGCATGACGTCGACCATCTCGTCGCCGCTGCCATGAACTCTCCTGCTTATAGGAGACAGCCGGCTGAACCCTCGTTGGCTCAGTCGCGTACGCCGATGGTGGCCCGTGGGGTGGCAGTCCCGCGCGTGATGGCCACGCCTGACCTCAGGGTCGATTCGAACCATCGCCTCGCAAGTGAGGATGGTCGCACCACCATCGAGCGATGCCGCGAGAGGTGTCGCAACCTCGAAGGAGGGTACCGCTCTCCGAGCGTCATACCGGCGGGCCGCACTCCACCTACCCCTGCCGCTCCGGGGGGCAGTAGGAGGCTACATGGCGCTCGCCCCGCATCTTCATATGGTGGTCTGGCCACCCAAGTTCTGGCCCCACCTGCCGTAAAAATACGACGAGAAAGTCAATCCCACCGAGTTCCTGCAGATCTACCCCACCTCCATTCTAGCTGCAGGAGGGGATGAGGCCGTCATGGCCAACTACTCCCCCGTGGCTTTGACCAGCACAGCCCGGTCATGGCTTATGAACCTTCCCCCAGGGTCCATCACGTCCTGGGAAGAGTTGTGCTGGAGATTCACAGCCAACTTTGGGAGTTCCTACACGCGACCCGGCACCGAGCTCGACCTCCATGCCGTGCGTCAGCATGATGGGGAGTCACTGCGATCCTTCATCCATTGGTTCTCCTAGGTTAGGAACACCATCTCCCGCATCTCCAACACCTCCGTCATCGTCGCCTTCCGGCAAGGCGTCCGCGACAAGAAGATGCTCGAGAAGTTGGCCATGCATGACGTGCAATACGTCTCCGAGCTCTTCAGCCTGGCCGACAAGTGTGCCAGGGCGGCGGAAGGCCGAGACTGGCACTCGCGACCTGCCTCCGCAGCGGGGAGTGCCTGATAGGCTGCTGCATCGCACAGTGGCAAGAAGAACAAGACCGGAGGCAGGAACAAGCCTCCGGCCGGGGCACCCACTGCATCTCTAGCAGCGGCCGGTAGGGGCCGAGCCCCGTGCCCTGACAAGCGCCCGTGACCGTCGTCTGTTGACGACGACGGCCAGTGGTGCCCGGTGCACAACACCAGCAGCCACGGTGCTAACGACTGCCGCGAGATCAAGAAGCTCGCGGAATGCTTCCGTGAGCTGCAACAGCAGCGGCCGTGCCAAGACGGTGCATCCTCCCGCCAACGGGAGGGCAAACAAAAGGCCAAACCTGAGGCCGACGCTGAGCAGGGTATGAAGTATCAAGACGCCGAGAGGGCGTTGAAAGCCGTCTACGGCCACTTCGACTCCGACTCCAGCGATGACAGCGAGCGATGCAAGATGCTCCACGCCTAACCACATGTTCCCCCCTCCGTCGTGCGACAAGGGAAAAACGCCCTCTTACACTGGTGTAGGGGGTCGAGGCCGCCCTCCCTCCAGAACACACCAAGGGATCACCCGACGTCTGGGCATACGACGAAGCCACGCAAGACCAGCTTCTGCGTGAAGAAATAGACCTCGTCGACAAGGCAATGTGGCTAGAGGCTGCTCGAAATGCGCTACACCACAAAACGCTCCGGCAATAGTACGCACAGAGTAGACAGCCCAAGGTAGGGCCACCTGGTGCCTCGGCTAATACTTTCTCAAGGAGGGTTGACAAACCCTCACCCCAGCTGGGGGGGGGGGGGCTCCCGACCAGTACAAGTATGCCGCTCCAGGTGCACCCGCCTAGCCGCAGGGGATGGGTATCTCTACCCAGACCACAGGACATAGAACACCTCTGTAAGTTCTACTCTTAGCGCAGTGGTAGGATATTTTTTTTCTTTTTTCTCTTTCTTGTAAGGGTGTCATAGTGTCTAGGAACAGCGCTTAGAACAGCTAGGCCCTGGAGGGGTCCAGCTACTCTTGCCATCCGGGGGGGGGGGGGGTCGCTGCCTTCTTACACGACCTGTTTCCTCCTATCACTCGAAGGAAGCCAGAAATAAGAAAAATTTATCCTATTCTGCGTACTTTATTTACAGTTTGTGCTAGCTCATGCATATCAACTGTAAACGGCATGTCCGGAGCCTGTCCTACACACGTGCCCTAGGTCCCATGCCACTGGAAGGTCTCCTCGCTGAAAGGTTAATGCCCGTGGAAGGTCTAGGGTGTGTAGCCTGCTATGCCTGGTTTCGTACCCTTAGCGTGCGCATCCTACCTCCCCTGCGCTAGAACTAAATATTTGGGGGCTAGAAAGAGCATGCCTACAGATAAGAGAAGTAACCGGACCCCGAACATTGCCCCCATAATTTTCGTGCTTTCTTTCCATACCGCTCCGTCCGTGTGGCCAGTCACTTTTCCTTGTGCCAAACCGAAGCAAGGGCTGTGCTATCCCTATGCTGGCGGGTCTGCTTGAAGTACCTGTGGCATACCTGGTGTCCTGCGGTTGTCTCGTTGCTTGGGGGCCCTATGGTGCCAAATGGTCCCTCCCTTGAAAAAACTTACGCCAGCGGGAGGTCCAAGAGCGTAGCCTGCTATGTATGGTTCCGTACCCTTAGCATACGTATCCTGCCTCTCTAGCGCTACAGCTTGTTATCGGGGAGCTGGACGGCTCATACCACCGAGCGAAGTCTTGACCGTAACTGTAACAGCCCTAATTTTTGTAAAGTTTGAGTTCAACTTATGAAACAAAGTTAAGGCGATGAAAGACTATATTTGTGTCACATGAAATGATGAACAGAATAATGGACATGTGAGGGAGCTAAATTTTTTTTTCTTCACCTCTTGATTAGCATATGCTAACATGGGGAGTGAACTTTACTCCATAAGTGGCAGTCATGTGCACATACTTAATATGTAGAGGATGGAGGGAATAATTTAAACACCATTTTAAATCTTTTCAAAGGATTCATGTTCAGTTTGTCCAACGGCCTATATGTGAGATCACCGATACATTTCTCATATATTCGAGAGCCTAAGTTTCAAATTTGGAGAAGTTTAGGGTTCATATACTATTTATTCCGAGGAGTAAATGAGGGCACGTTCAAATTCAAATTTGAATTTGAAAACTGAACCAGACGTGCTCAATTTTGAAATCTAAGTTTAGGTTCAAATTCCTCACCTCATGTTTGGGCTACCGTACAATTTTGATTGAATTTGGACGAAGGCGGTGCGGGAAAAATTAAAGTACAGAGGGGGAGATATTTGGGGGCTATGGCCCACATGTCAGCCACCCCACAGTGCAAACCGACTCTGTGTTAATTTTTCCTCGGCTGAGAGCGCGTGCCACAGCTCGGTGCCATCCACCCTCTACGCCACGTCCTGCTGGTTGATCTTTTGCTCGTCCCGATCACAACAGCGCGAGTGCAACAAAGCTTCTTCGCTTCCTCCTCGGTCTGCCTCGCTCCCGTTCGTTTGCCACCCGAGAAGAACACAGCAACCACTCTGTTTCCTCCCGATCACACAGCCACCACCGAACTCCCTTTGCCCAAGCTCCTCACAGCAAATAGCAGCGCACCAGCGTGCTCTAGCCGGCTAGCAACTTCACCCCGCCGTCCCGAGCTCACTGGCGCCTAGAAACAGCAGAGTTGCGGCTGCTCCCGAGTTGAAACTGAAGTAAACCGAACTGGTCACCATGGGCAGCCCAAACCAGCAGTGATCACGCCCAAGCAAGCCACCCCATCGGTGCACCTACAAGTCTAGTTGCTCACCTTCGAAGCTCAGCCCTAGTCATTGATCACAGAGGGAGAATTTCAAGATTTTCTCCCGGGCGGTAGAAACTGACCTTGAGGTAAGGAATTGCAAAATTCGTCCTCAATTTATGTTGGTTGTGTTTCAAACTTCACACACAGGATCTTAACCACCTAGCACACCTCCTCCATCAATTTTAGACTGAGAAATTGAGTGTAGAGTGAGGAATCTGAGTTCTTTTCGAGGGTATACCGCCGGACCACGTCGGGCGCACGGTGCCGATAGGTTTGGAGCATTCCCTGGCTTGTTTAGACCTCATGCTGATCTTCTACATGATCCCCTGGTGCTTTAGAGCCCAAGAACCGATTGTTTGGTGAATAAATGAGCCGCTGCAACCTTGCCGGAACCCTAGTTCTTGCTGTCCTCGGTGCGCCCTGTTTTCCGGTGAGTTTCGGCCGCCAGTGACCTCACCAACATGTTCAACATGGTGGAAAATGGGGGGGTGGGGGGCAGCAGGGGTCCAGAGGTGGCTGGGAAGTGCCTTTCCGGCGACCCTCGCCGGAGGGTGCCGCAACTGCCCTGTTTGGCGCGAGGCTGAAGGTTAGGGATGACAGGTAGGACCCACGGGCAGGTTTTAAACATTTCCAGATTTTCCCATTTGAGTTCAAACTTTGGATAGCCATAACTTTGTGTAGGAGTGTCCAAAAATTGTGAAACAAATTTTGCTAGATTCCTCTCAGAGAGTACTATCCAGGGGTGCAGCCCAATGTTTATGAAAATCCCTGGTTTGGCTCATTAATTCATTTAAGGAAAATATTATAGGAATTTTTATAGAAAATTCCCAAATTTGGACAGCACATTCTTCCAAAATTCCTTGAACTCCAGTAAAAATTTCAGAGGCATTGGGCCTCATTTGCTTGGTCAAATGATGTGTTAATTCCTTATGTCTCTGAAAAATGGGAAAAATGAACAGAGATACTTTCAGCTTTCCCCAACCTTTGTAAAATTCATAGCTCCATATAGGAAACTCCAAAAATGGTAAAACCAATTCCTATGGACTCATGACATTTTGTACTTCACAAAAAGTCTACTTTTCAGCATAGGAAAGCTTAATACCTAGGGGGTAAAGACAGATTAGTGAAAATCACATAAGGGATTATTGTGATCACCTTGAGCCATTTCATGAGCTCAATTTTTGCAAACTGCCTAAATACCTTCCATAGAAGATGTTTTTAAATTCTCAGCTTCATTGGACCTCTGGAACTTTAGCTACCATCTTTTAGGTCTAAGTGTTCATATTAGGATGTAATCACATGGTGATTTATTTTCCTCCCTTGTCACCTAGCATTCTTCTTCTCTAAGGTTTAGATCAACAACAGAAACCTTGCTGTTGTTTATCTCTCTTATGTGTGAGTTAACTTGTACAACAGCTTTGAATCATTTTCTAAATTGCTTTTGAATACATGTGCATAAATTATCTTACTAGCACGTGACATCGACGTTCGACGAGGACTTGACTCCGCAGCAAGGATCTCCATCTCTGGACGAGTTTGGTGGATTCTCCGGAGGAAGACTCACTCCTAGCTTCTAACAAAACCGTTGAGCAAGGCAAGCCCCGGTTTGCATATCGTTACCGTTTTAAATTTTGCTTTACTTCACCTCATGTTTATTAGACTTGATATTGTGCATTATGTCTAGGATGATTGAAACCCACTTGCATGGCTATTACATCCCTGAGTAGAAGGTTTAGTGTAGGCTTTGCCTCGTAGTAGATGCTAGGCCAATGTTGTAGCTAGCTTGGTAGAAGTCGAGTAGTAAAAAGCTACTCGCGAGAAAGGTCGAGTAATGGAGTTACTTGCGAGAGGTTGATGATAAGAGCACCCTCATGAAAATGAGATGGGGATGGGGATGTTCCTGTAGGATGGAGCGCTCAAGGTTGGTATCGACCTGCGATGGGTGTGACAATGCTTGAGACCACATTTGGCCTGGACCAGGATGGTAAGGCAAATGTGGAGGTTGGTTGTAGCCCTGTCCGTGTCGGTTAAGGACCATATGTATGCGGCCCTGCTGGACAAGATTGAGCTGTACCAGATATATAGTGGGGTATGGGACTCATGAAACCGATGTAACTCGATGGACCGTGATATATAAACTCATCCTTCACGTGGGAATGGCGTTGAGAAGGCGGGAGGTGTAAATCCTTTAGCGGGCAACTTCGACGTGTACGCGTAGAGGACCATCCTGCTCGGCACGAAATTTTTTTCTATGTCGGAGTGTCGTGTGAAAGGTTGCTGCATACAACGTAAGAAAGAGCTCTTGAGAGAGTCTTTCGAGGCGGGTGTATGTGTCGTGTATTCCGGGTTGTTATTGATTCGAATCACCGTCGCTCGCGGAAGAGGATTGAGCATACTTGCCCACTGCGCCGTGACGTAGTAAGAAGAGGAACTAAGTCTCTTAACTTACTGTTCATGGATTAATCGTTGTATTGGAACCTTGACTGAATTAGAGATAGTGCCAACTAAAGTTCATTTCCACCTTAGGCTAGCAACATCGGGATAAGCGTTTCTTGTTTGATTGTGGACTTCCGGTGTTGTGAGGCGTGAGGACCACTAAAATGAAGGCTATAAGAATCTGAATATAAGGATCAAGTTTCGTTAAGCTTCATTTTGCAAATTCATGTTCCTACTGTCTTACTACCCCTGCATGTAGAGTTACATGTTTAGGTTTGACGGTTAAGACTTGCTGAGCCTTAGTGCTCACAGTTGCTTCTGAGTTGTTTTTGCAGGTAGCAGGATGCCTGCTATGAAGAGAGTTGTTCGGTGAGACGACGAACCTCACGGTTCGTTATACTCATTGGAAACCTAGCCGCTGCCTTTCTTTGGTGAAGCTAGTAGGAAAAGTTCACGGGCTGAACGACTTCTCTTCGGCGTAGTTAGGGTCGAGAGTGATTAGACTGTCCAGCTAGTTTTAAATTCCGCTGCGTATGTACATTATATTGTGAAAGAACTTATCTTGAGTAATAAAATGGGTTCATATGTTCTTGAGCCTCTTTTCGTGCTTTCTGTTGGCTCCCTCACAGCGTGGTATCAAAGCCGCATTGGTAATAGCACGCATGAAAAGAGTCTATTTTCAAAAACTTAGGAGTATACGAGTGAGGAACGTATAGTATGCCCACATAAGGATTATAAATAGCATAGTTACTTAAGGTGGCAAGCTAACAGTGTGTTCTCTTCAGTATTTCAATTCAGTAACGACGCACCTACGTGGAGGTAAGAATGGTAAGGAACGCTACCGAAAGCGGATCAATTTTGGTTAGCTCACCCATACGAGGAAAGTAGTGTGGGATGTCCCGTTCAGGAATGGACGGGAAGTGAATATGTTTTCTAAGACTCTTCATGTCTTAGAGACATATGAATGGTATCCTCCAGTGCACGAACCCAGGGGCAAAAGGAGGTGTGACACTCTCAATTTCAATTTCTGCATGCATTCATATTTTATATAGAGAAAACATTTTAAAAGAAGTGGAAACAGAAAAAGAATCAAAAGGATAGCCGAAAAGAGCTAATTCCAGTTCGCCAAGGAGCGCTGTAGACACTTCCCGCGGCCTGCTGGCCACGTGGTGTGTTCGGAGCTCATCCCCGTGAAGGACGAGAGGTCCGCCTCTAACTGGCTACGTGGCAGGCTCGGAGCTTGCCTCTGAAAAAGGGGCAAGGTCCGACCCCGTGGGACACGTGTTGCCCCTGGAGCTAGCCCCTGCGGAGGATCGAGGTCAGCCCTGCAGGACATGTGTCGCCTTCGGGGCTAGTCACTGCGAAAAAGAGAGGACCAGCCGTGCGGGACACATGTCGCTCTCGGAGCTCACCTCTGAGAGGTCCGGCCCCGCCAGACACGTGTCACCCTCGGAGCTCACCTCCGGGAGGTCCGGTCCTACTGGGCACGTGTCATCCTTGGAGCTCACCTCCGAGGAGAAGGTACTGCAGGACACGCGTCAGCCTCGGAGCTCGCCTCCGAGAGGTCCTGCCCTGCTGAACACGTGTCATCCTCGGAGCTCATCCCTAAGCAGAAAGGAAGTCTGACGCTGTTAGGACATGTGGCACTATCGGAGCTCACCTCCGAAGAGGGGAGGTCTGGCACTGACACGTGGCACATTCGGAGCTACCTCCGAAGAGAGGGGAGGTCCGGCACTGACACGTGGCATACGCGGAGCTCGTCTCTGGAGAAAGGGGAGGTCCCGACCCGCCAGGACGCGGGGCGCACGCGGAGCTCGCCTCTAATGAAGAGGGAGGTCTCGCCCGCCAGACACGTGGCACAACCAGAGCTCGCCCCTTCGGGGAAAAGGGAAGCCCAGGCCCCCGCTGGACACGTGGAGCCTCCGGAGCTTATCCTTGTACGTGAAGCGGTTTTCCTCTGTACGTGAGTATCCGTTACTGAGGAAACCAACATGAACTCATCTACGTTGAATACTGCAACCAAATCGATTAGAGATAAGTTGTTAAGATCTAAACACAAGTCAAATAGGACTCTTATTTGAGATCCAATCGGAGGAGTAGAACTCTTCTTCGCCCGATTATAAATAAAACCCGAAACACCACTTGGTCGTAACATCTTTTCTAAGCCGACAACTTAGAAGCCCTAGCCCCCAAACTCGCTGAGCTAAACCCCTTCGCCGGAGTTTGACCACCGGAGAGACCGCCGACGAGCCTAGACACGATCGCCATCGCCGGAGGAGAGCCGACGATCTGTTTTTGCTAGGAGAAAGGACCCGAAGGAAGTAAGGTAGGTCTCCATTGCCACCTTACGACGAGATCGTGGTTTCTTTGCATCTGTTCTTTGATCCTTTTGAACAGAAGCTTTTTTGTGGACAGATCATGTGTTGATCAGTTTGATCTAGAGTCAAGATCATTGCCACATCCACATTTGATCCCTACACCTCTGTTCATCGTAAAAACCCATGCAAACCCCTTAAAACATGCAAGAACATGCAAGAACATATACGAACTAAACTGCACCATAGGATTAGCATGCATATGCATCATTGCATCTTGAGTAAAGTTTGTGCATGATAATTGATTGCTGTGAACCTTGTATATGCGTGATCGTGAGTAGAAGGACAAGCTCAGGGAGCTATCTACGACGAGCCACAACACCAAGACTTCGAGATCCAAGAGCAACAAAAGCCACAAGAACAAGGCAAGTGCCCTTTGACCATATTGATCTCATGTTTTCAAAGCTGTTTTGTTTGCGAAAACTGTTTATGCTTGAGTCAAACTTGATGGGAAACCCTTTTATAGTAGTTTACTAGTTTTGTTAACCACCCTTGTCGCCGGGAAAGTAAATGCATCAGGTATGGTCGTTTTTGCTTTTTGCTTCGCTAATCTACGGGATATGGGAAGCGATAGAATGTGTCTAGCTACTGCACTCATACGAATAAAGATAATGAGAACTTGATGTTGATGATGAACATGAATCGGGGGAGATCTAGGCAAGCTTGGTTTGTGGATGAGGTAGAATAAGATGGTGGTTTACTTGCCATAGATCTAAGGACTGGTTCATGCCAGCCATGCCAGGATAACAGTGCCACCACAAGGCCAAATATGGGTGCGGCTTAGCTGACTAATTAGGTAAGTTGCTAGATTGTTATGCACCGTAGAAGGTGCGGGGAATGGGAGTCGAGTGAGGACTGCCCTGGGAACTGCATGGCTCAAGAGGGGGCCCGCAGGTGGGAGATTGGAGATTCTAGCCTTCTGGTGAAACCTTAGTGACTCCATACATCTAGTAGCCCCTTTGTAAAGGCTATTTTGTGATCTCTTGGCCATACACCGACGGTTGTGTACTGGTATAATGGAGGTTCTGCAGTCGCCGACGGGTGACGAAATCACAAACTTGTTAGTAAAGTGGTGCCACCTCTGTAGAGTCTAAAACTATCATGATAGCCGAGCTTACAGTCACAAGCATCTGGACAACTCACATGATTAGATGGGATGGTTATTGGGATGGTATTTGGTTTGGTTATTGGTTTGGTGATGGTTTGGTCTTTGGATTTGGTTTTCGATGCTGTTGAGTCCGGGTAATGAGATTGGTTGCATGACTGTTGAGTCATGGCAATGAGATTTAGCACCCAGGCGGAGCTATAGCACTCAGGCCCCAAAGTCCTGCTGCCCTTACTCTCCGCTTGGTCTCATTTTTCTTGCCATGTGTTTCATTTGCTATCTTTACCCGAGTCAAGTGCCTCTAGCCTATCCTCGTGAGTAGTTCCAACTACTCGACTTGTACCGAATCCTACACTATCCTAGCATTGCAGTAGCTAAATGGGGTTTTCAATCCTAATCCCAACCCATGGTTTTCTTGGCTATGCATTTGGGTTTCAAACAAGACTCTAATGCAAGAAATAAGTGGGTGCTCAAAGTAAGTTCTCAAAACAGTAAAACTTTGTAAAAAGGTTAATGCAAACCAGAGCTTGCCTTCCTGCTCATGGTCGTAGGCTAGCTGCTCTTCTGGGGTGACGAAGTGTAAGACTTCGGGTTCCTCCTCAACCTTAGCGACTACAGGAGATAACATGTATATGTATCAATTTAAATGCATTTGAATTAAATTTAAACTTGTGATGACTATAAGTCTAACTAGACAGACCCAATGACTCTGAAATTTTTACTGTGATTTGGATACAACCTAAAAAGAGACTTGGCCAAGTTTCATTTGCAAAAAAGCTCATTTGAGCTCTCCACAAATAATTATGTACTTGACATTAATTGGAGCTCCTAGGATGTTCTAGGGATTTTCATGGAGCAAGCCATGACTTTATGAAAACTAGATTTTCAGAGGTTTCTAATGGAGTTGGTGTCACTTAATTTTAAGGTTCCTAGCTAGAGATATGAGCTAAGCAATTTCAGAGAAATTCTGAAAATGTTTCTGGACATTTTCTATTTTCTCTGGAACAGTTTTATTTATCACACCATTAGGTGGATCAAATTAGCTCAAATGGATATGAAATTTCTATGGTATCTCAGGGATATTTTGTTGAACATCCCAGCAAAATTTCAGAATTTTCATCCAAGGGATCCTCCAGTTAAAATTCTAAACAGTTTGAACTTTAAAGAATTAATTCTGGAGAACTTAGGATTTTCATGAAGTGAAACTTGATTTGCTGGAAAGTACTCAGAGAGCTGAATCCAACAAAATTTGGTTCAATCGATTTGAAGTTTCCTAGCCAAAGTTATGTGGGTTTGAAGTTTGAACTAAAACTGAAAATCGAAGAAAAGTTTAAACTTCTGCCTGTTGGTCCCACACACAGTGCTTCGTCTTCCTCCTCGCGCCAAATACCCGGCGGCGGCGGTCTCCAGCGAGACTCGCCGGAACCGAGTTCCCGGCCACCTCCCGGCCCGAAACTCGCCGCCTCCCCCTTTTTCCAACCTCCTGAACTCGGCTGTGAGCTCGCCGGACACCGGCGATGGCCGGAAACCCGCGCGCACCGGTGACCGCACCCGCCAGGGTTTCGGCGAGGTCGGTTTCGCACAACCGTGCACCAAATTGATCGGAAATTGCTCAGAGAGCATCAGTGGAGTACGAGGAACATGAACCAAGGCTTTGTGGAGCTAGAAACGCCGGCAACCATACCCTCGACGGTGAGCCGAGGTACTTTGCAACGGTGGCCAGGAAAACGGTCATATCACGGCCGATCCTCAATGGTTTTCCTTGCTTCCTTCTCGAGCGTGTGCGCTATGGTGTATAGAACCTACTGGACAACCGGCTTGACCAACAATAGTGTGTGGAGTCCGAATTTCAATCGGAGGTGAGCTCGGCTCATATGAACTGGTCTTCGGTAAACTTGGAAATTCTCAATCGATGGTTGATCATACGCCAAATGGCTTTTGGCTACACCATCTACATGCAGTGACACACCTTTCTTGTGTAGAGAAGTGGATGCGACGACGCCTGTGCCGAGCTGTCCACGAGATTCCAAATGGAGGCAACGTTCGGTTCGCCGGGAAAAACGCCCGGCTGAGCTCGAGGGCGCCTGCTCACTGGACAACACGATGTCTAGGACGTCACTCACGAGCTCACGATTCCGTCTTGCTACTAGGGGGTTTGTGTTTGCGTGTGATCGGCCTGCTCACGAGCGGAACCGAGAGGCGACTGGTTTTCGGTGGAGCTCGGTGTGAAATGATCGAACTCGCCGCGGGCTCGGTTAATAGACAACAGGTTCATGCCCGGGAGGGATAAGGAGCCGGGCAGCTGGGCTACCGTGCGGGGAAGCACAGCAGGAGCGGGCGCTGGTCGGCTCCTCGGTGGCGCGCTCGGCTGCAACCCGAGAACCGAGTGTTGAGTCTTCAGTCGGTTGAATTTGCTATAGAGGCTGACACGTGGGTCCCACCTCTCATTTTAACCTCCAAACTTTAATTTTTCCCACTGCTCCAAACAGTAAAGACTCAAATAACCTTGGTAGTTTGATCAAATTTCTAAATGGCTACTGCATTTTGAATAATTCAAAATGGAATTCAATTTGATCAATTTTCAGCAAAGGTTTAGTTTAAAATTCAAATCTGATTTGAATTTGGCCAAATGGCTCATGTCAAGCTCAACTCCAAATGGTGTGAAAATTGGTGTGTGAGCTTATAAAAAGGTGTTCAGTAAGAATATGCCTCCCACTTTTGAATTCATAGGATGGAAACAGTTTGAATTTGAATTTGAGTTCAAAGCACCCTCTTTCTAGTTATACCCAAAAGGACTTCAAAAAGGTCTTGAATTTGGGTAAAATTTGGCATGGACATTCCTAGCAAGGTGTAGAACTTTTTCATATGTCCAGCCCCTATATGATGCATGTGGGAAATACCACTTTCGGTAATCTGAAATGGACCGATGAATCGGGGTGCCAACTTTCCTCTCACCCCGAATCTGTTCTCGCCCTTCATTGGAGACACATGTAGATATACATGATCCCCGACTTCAAACTCTAATGGGTGTCTTCTACGGTCGCATATTGTTTCTGTCGGGATTGAGCGGCTTTTAGGTTCGCTTGAATCAGCCGAACCTTTTCCTCCGCGTTGTTGACAATATCAATCCCGAAGGTAACCCTTTCGCCAGACTCACACCAATTCAGTGGTGTGCGGCATTTTCTCCCGTATAGCGCCTCGTAAGGCGCCATCTTGATGCTGGCTTGGTACCCATTGTTGTACGAGAACTCGGCCAACAGCAAGTGATCATCCCAGTTCTTGCCGTGGTTGATAGCGCAAGCTCGTAGCATATCTTCTAAAATTTGGTTTACTTGCTCGGTTTGCCCATCCGTCTGCGAGTGGTATGCTGAACTACGGATCAGCTTCGTCCCCAATGCAGCGTGTAGCTGCTCCCAAAAACGGGACACAAATAAAGTGCCCCGATCTGATATGATGGTACGGGGTACGCCATACAAGTATAGGATCCGTGAGATGTACAATTCAGCGTACTTCTTGAAGTTGTAGTTGGTATTGACCGGGGTTAAATGGGCAACTTTGGTGAAACGGTCGACGATCACCCACACAGAATCATGCTTCTGATAAGTGGTGGGTAAACCAACGATGAAGTCCATGCTCACGTCTTCCCACTTCCAGGCAGGAACGCCCAGTGGTTGTAGCAGTCCCGGTTTCCTCATATGGTCTGCCTTCACCCTTCGACATGTATCACACTCGGACACGTACTTTACGATTTCCCGCTTCATTCGTGTCCACCAAAACTTGCTTCTGAGTTCTTGATACATTTTGTTGCTGCTGGGGTGAATAGAAAACTTTGACAAGTGAGCCTCATCAAAGATTTTCTTCCGTAACTCCAGGTTACAGGGTACGACGATCCGGTCCTTGAACCATAGGACGCCGTCTCCGTCTTTCCGGAAACATTTCAGCTCCCCACTGTCTATACGTCTCCGCAAATGCGACATGCCCTTGTCATGTTTCTGAGCTGCCGCTATCTCTTCACGGATGGTGGGGATCAAAGCTAAGTTGTAGAGAGCTCCATGTGGAATCACATGCAGTGGTGGTTCGCTCTCTTCCAACGGTGTGATGGTCAGGTTGTTGACGTGTGATTTGCGGCTCAGCGCATCCGCCACTATGTTTGCCTTGCCAGGGTGATAATGGATCTCTATTTCGTAATCCTTTATCAACTCTAACCATCTTCGCTGCCTCATGTTCAGCTCTTTCTGAGTGAATATGTACTTGAGGCTTTTGTGGTCGGTATATAAATGCACGAGGTTACCGAGTAGGTAGTGCCTCCACATTTTAAGTGCGAGTACCACGGCAGCAAGCTCCAATTCGTGAGTTGGATAATTCTGCTCATGGTTTCTGAGCTGCCGTGATCCATACGCGACCACCCTTCGGTCTTGCATCAGCACACATCCGAGCCCAATGCCAGATGCATCACAGTACACATAGAACGGTTTTGTTGTGTCTGGCTGCGCCAAAACCGGTGCTGATGTTAGGTGTCTCACTAATGCCTTGAACGCTGCTTCACATGCTGGACTCCAAACGTATTTGGTAGCCTTCTTCAGCAGCTCCGTCATAGGCTTGGCAATCTTCGAGAAGTTCGGAATGAACCTCCGATAATATCCCGCGAGTCCGAGGAAACTCCGTACCTCGTGAACAGTTCTCGGGGACTTCCAATTCAGCACTTGCGTGATCTTACTCGGGTCTACATCGATACCCTCCGCTGAGATGATATGCCCGAGAAAAGGCACTTGCGATATACAGAATTCGCACTTGCTGAATTTCGCGTATAGCTTGTGATCCCGCAGCCGTTGCAAGACTATATGCAGATGCTTCTTGTGTTCTTCCTCCGACTTGGAATATACTAACATATCATCGATGAAGACCACGACAAACTTGTCCAGCTCCGGAATGAATACCGAGTTCATCAAATACATGAAGTGAGCTGGAGCGTTGGTGAGGCCAAAGGACATGACCAGGTATTCATACAGTCCGTACCTCGTCGAGAAAGTCGTCTTCGGAATATCCTCAGCCCGTATTTTAATCTGGTGGTACCCGGATCTTAAGTCCATCTTGGAAAAGATCTTTGCTTCGACCAACTGATCAAAGAACATGTCGTTCCGTGGCAACGGGTACTTGTTCTTGATGGTTACGGCGTTTAGTGGACGATAGTCCATGCAAAGTCGCCACGTCTCGTCTTTCTTCTTCATGAATAATGCCGAACAGCCCCATGGTGAGGAGCTCGGCCCAATAAAACCCTTCTCCAGCAGGTCCGTTAGCTGAGTCTTCAGTTCAGCCAATTCCTTGGGCGCCATCTTGTACGGCCTTCGGGATATTGGCATGGTTCCCGGTGCAAGTTCAATCTTGAACTCCACCTCTCTGTCGGGCGGCATCCCCGGTAAATCATCCGGGAACACGTCAGGGAACTCTCGGACCACAGGAATGTCTTCCAATCTGATGGTTGTGGATTGATAGACACTTGGAAGTTTTATTTCTGGACTGTCCAGAAATAAGGAATGAGATTCGTGCACTTCTGAGTTCAAGTGCACAATTCGGAGGACAGTGTCTAAAACAGCGCCGTGACGGGTTAACCACGACATCCCTAAGATGACATCGACCTTCTGTCCCTCTAAAATTATGACAGACGTAGGGTACACTCTACCCGCTAAGCATAATGGTACTTTAGAAACCATCATGCTTGCTGAAATCTTCCCACCCGGTGAACAAATCAAATATGGGCTACAGGTGGGTAGTATTTGCAAGCTGTATTTAGCACTGAAAGCTTGGCTAATAAAATTGTGCGTGGCACCTGAATCAAATAATACTATAGCGGGATGCTGGTGGAGTTGGAACATACCCGCAAGGATCGGCTCTCCCTCCGGCACGTCCTCTATGGAAAGTTGGTGGATGGTGCCGGGCCTAGGGTTTGCCCGCCGCGCATTAGTGTGGTTCCGGGGTTGATTCCTCCCTGGAAGTTGCGGTGCAACTCCGCCGCCTTGCCTCTCCGGACAACTGCTGGCGAAGTGTCCCGGACGACCACACTTGTAGCATATGGCTGCTGCTTGTCTGGTGCTTGGGGGACGAAAGCCCGGCATGCGCTGCTGAGGTGCATACCCACGCGGCATCGCCCGTTGCTGCTGTTGTTGCTGCAGAGGTGGGACTGGCAGTGCCGGCCTGAATGCTGGTGGAGAATATGGCCGACTACGGAATGGCATCGGCATCTGTGGTGGCTGCCAGCGTGGACCTGATGGTGGGCGATTCACCATCTGGTATTTCTGAGAATGACCACCTCCCTCTTCGCTGCTTTGCGGCGTGCTTCGCTTCCTTTCCGCCGCTGCTAACTCCTTGCCGGAGTCCTCTTGAACAACCGCAGCATCAATTATATCGTTGAGGCTGTTGCGATTGAACATCGCCAGTTTGTCCTTCAGGAGCGGGTTAAGCCCCTGGTAGAAATGATCCCGCCGCTTCTCGTCGGTATCGGCGTGATACGAAGCGTATAGCGCAAGATCATTGAACGCCCTGGAGTATTCCAGCGCATTCCGGCTCCCTTGCTGCAGGCGTAAGAACTCCTGCGTCTTCCTCTTCATTAGACCCGGCGGTATATGATAGGCCCTGAAGGCCGTCCGGAATTCAGCCCAGGTCATAACTCGCTCGGTGGGCTGCGAAGCACAATAGTTCACCCACCACGCGCTCACGGATCCCTGGAGTTGTTGGACCGCGAACTGAGTTTTGCGCTGCTCACTCACTTGGAGCAGGCTGAACTTCATCTCCATCGTGCGGAGCCAGTTGTCCGCATAGAGGGGTTCATCCGCCCTTGAGAATACCGGGGGATGAGTAGCCAGAAAGTCGGAGTAGGAGCTCTGTTGGCGCTCCTCACAATCTTGATGCCTCTCTGGTCGAGACGTATTTGCAACGAGAGTTTGCAGCAACTCCGTGTGCTGCCGATGAGATCCCGCCATCGCTGCCACAATGTCAGCCAAAGTAACCGTTGGCGGTGGCTGTTGCTGCTGCTGCTGCTGTTGCTGTCCCGAGGAGTCCTCGGGAGGCTGTCGGGAGGTCTCTCCCCCCTGACTGGAACCCCCAACGTCCGGGTTGGCACGAGTACGAGTCATTCTGAAATTCAAAACAGCAGCGATCAGCACATGTCATGCTTAAAATTCCATATGAAACAGTAAGTATTTGAAGTGACGCATGAATAATTTGCACAACATTCACATATATTGATAAAGCATAACTTTATACAAGATACATTATTCTCGGTCTCTGAGAAGTCGTGCTCATGTCGTCACTACCTATACATATGCTACTGTCTACACGACATGTCACCGATTACAAGAGTTTTGGTTACATCACCCTTGCTGCCCTACTCGGCAACGGTAACCTCCTACTCGGAGTAGAATTCGACCTCCTGTGGGTCGTCCTCCTCCGGTACCTCTGCTGGTGGCTCTGGGTCCACAACCTCCTCTTCCGGTTCGGGTTCCCTCATTGCCGGAAGACCCAAAACCACGGGTACGACACCTACCACCGGTATGCCCATTACTGGAGGTACGAGGTCCTGCAACGTGTGCACCTCGTCCATGGCTTGGTTGTAGTCCTCTTCCCAGCCTTGCCCCTCCTCAATAGCGTCGTCCCGCTCTTGAGTAAGGACCTCGTTCTGCTGGGTCAGAGCCTGCACCTGTTGTTGCAAAGCCATGATGTCGACTCGGCTTTTTCTCTTCACCTTCTTCAGACGATGCAACTGATTGTGTTGCTCGTACAGTCGCTTTATCGTCGGAAGGAGCACATTGCGGAGTGCGCTGTGAGCACTCTCGAAATGGTCTCCACAGCTTGTGCTCTCCTTGAGCTTTGCAGCAATACAATCCATATGAACAGCTTGGCTGTCCATCACGGCTTTTCCTGCCCTCAATTGGAGACTGAGGTTCGCCTCCGCGGGATTGTACCTTGGGCAACCCGGATCTGTTGCTTCCATGTACCTCCCTTCCCACACATGATTAGCCCGTCCCTCCACCGGAACGAGTGCGTATGGAGTTCCCTCCATATTTCTCACGTGTAGTTGGCAGAAACGCGACATAGTGTCGCGGGCTGCCACTTGCCACATTTCTTCCGGCTGTCTGCCTCTCACCGTAACGGTGAACGGCGCCCAACCGGGTGGCGTAGGTCCTGCAGGAATTTTGACATGGATTGTTCACGTCTTGTTCCCCTCCTCGCCCTATTCTTTGGCGAAGTACTGCAGCATCTTGTTGTATCCAAAATACTGAAGCATTTGCCTCAAGGCTTCCGGATAGCCGCTGTGGTGAGAACAGTGAGATTCCAACCACCCGTTCTCCAACTGTCTATTCGCTGTCATCTGTAGAAACATATTTGAGAAATGTCAAATACTTTTTTGAACATTAAACCATTGAATTATAACATAAAACATGTCATTGAACTCATGAAACTTGGAAACATAGTTCAAACTTAAACAAATTTGACTGTTGATCTGCTGTCCAATATGACAGCCCTGACCAGTTTCTGTTTCAACCTTATTTAGACCATGCTAAAGCAAAACCAATTCTGGAGCTCAACATCAAAGTTAAAGATAACTTCAATAGATTTCCATAAAGTATTTGCTTGGCCTAAGATCTGTCCTGGTTCAAAAGTTATGAGATGTCAAAGTTAACAGAATTTCTGGAGAAAATTGGCCAGCACCTCCCTGCTTAATGTACTGATTTGATCCAAGAATTCCAGTTAATTCTACCCCCAATCTGACAAAGCTTTCTGTTACAAAGTTGTAACCCATCTCATAAACCTTTCAGAACTACCTCATTTTCAATTTTTGGATTTTTATGCAGGAAGTTATGCTCAATTTACAGAGAGTTACAGAGAGTGTTTGGTCTGCCCTGTTTTCTGGACAGTTTCAACTCTACTGCATTTTTCGATTGTTTAAGGGATGAAACATCTCTGGACATCAACAGAAAAGTTTTAAAGCTCTTACAAAGATTTCCATAAATGTATCATATGATCCCAACCTCGAAAGAACTCAACCTCTAACCTCTGATTAACTTCAGCCTTAATTCAGCTGAAAACAGGGGACTCTGTCCTTAGTATCCTATAAGTTGAAAACTTGTTAACTTTGAATATCCTTATTAAGGGAAGGAGTTACATTAAGTTTCGTACTATGGATTAAAACGTTCAAGTTTTACCATGAAGTTGATCATTTAGTGGGGTGTGACGTCGATGCGTCACCAGATCATGTCGGTACTACGTCCTCGCAAAGAAAAACCTATACCGGACTTAGCTGGCTTTGTTAGTTCAGTGGCACTAAACGTCACTCACACACGGATGCTATACGTCTACCGTTTTGTGGTTAGACTACCTGCAGATAACTCATACAATCGTCAGACTTGGCTGCACACCGAGCCCGGTATCCATACAGTTTGTACACCTGGCCGTCATCACTCGCCCGGATGTTCTCAAGCCAAACACGCCTTGAGTTACATGTTCACGTTACTGACCACGTGACGGGGTCTCCCAAATTGCCCAAACCACGCCAGGGACAGACGTTGCTCGAATACCCCAAATGACATGAAGAGTCGTAGAGGATATTAAAGCGGGTCGGGTTACCTGCCACCCTTGGGGCTCCACCCTTCAGCTTGTGCGCACTGGTGGACAGCGCTTACGTGCACCCCCAAGACATAAAGCGTCCCGAGATGCACGATTTTCCGACATAAGCAAATAGGTTATTATGCCACTTTCTATACACTAATAACATCCTTATATGGGCTACTAACTCGTTCCTCACCGATTTTTTGAAAAAGATGACCTTTGTAGTGCGTTAAACCTCAAGCAAGCTCTGATACCACGCTGACACGACCCCATCGGCCTTGAAAAGACAGGATCACGCTGAGGGGTACTGCGTTGCACAGCACCGGATAACGCACATCAAATATACAAAGCGGAAGCAAAATTTTATTACATAAACCAGTTTATGAACAATTTTTACAAAAAAATAGTTCAGTCCACACTCATGGGCGTAGACTACGCCTCGAGTTCACGTTCAGCCCGTGAACGTGTCCCCGCTAGCACGCACACACACTAACACGGCGGCGTGCACGACTCCCATTCGACGGGGTTCCCCTCCTGGGATTCAGTCTCCTCCTCGGGAGTCCCTTCCTCATAGACCCCTGCAAAAGCTTCAAACACAAGCAGTGAGCACAATGGCTCAGCAAGACTGACCCGTCTCTCCTATACATGAAACTTCTACATGAAGGGTATAGGGTACATGAGGTAAATAATTTGCAAAGGACTCGCCTAATTATTTGGACCTTACTTTCAATGTTTTAGCAGCATGTGGTGGAGAACCGTACGCTAAGGCACATGAGAGAGCCGCAATCAAACAAGAAATGCATTTCTCTCATGTACTTTGCCCAAAGTTGAAAAGAACTTTAATTAGCTCTAAACTACAGCAAGACATTAACAAGCAAAGTATGTCTTTCAAATCAGCAAACTTTTAACATGTATCTAGCCTGTTCTTTCTACGTCACGGTACAGTGAACAAGTGGTACTCACTGACCGCGAGGCACGGCGATTATAATCGATTTACACCTGCAGGATTACCTGAATAACCCGTCACGTACGCCCGTACTCGATGTTGCCTACAGCAACCATCACGGACGTCGTACACAACCATCTTTCACCAATCAGCCAAATATTGAACCGGTCCTATCGTCCTGAGCAAGAGGTCTCTGCATGCGCATCCACAGTGCCGCCAGCCGATTTACACCTCGAGCTCTCAACCTACCCTCTGAACGATAGGCAATGCCTCAATACCCAGCTACCCGAGTTACATCGGTTTCCCGGTTCCCATATAGCCGGTAGGTATTCGGTACTGTTCTAGCTTGTTCAACAGGCCCGCACACGGCTCGGTCCTCAATCGACACAAGCGGAGCTATAGCACCCAGGCCCCAAAGTCCTGCTACCCTTACTCTCCGCTCGGTCTCATTTTTCTTGCCATGCGTTTCATTTGCTATCTTTACCCGAGTCGAGTGCCTCTAGCCTATCCTCGCGAGTAGTTCCAACTACTCGACTTGTACCGAATCCTACACTATCTTAGCATTGCAGTAGCTAAATGGGGTTTTCAATCCTAATCCCAACCCATGGTTTTCTTGGCTATGCATTTGGGTTTCAAACAAGACTCTAATGCAAGAAATAAGTGGGTGCTCAAAGTAAGTTCTCAAAACAGTAAAATTTTGTAAAAAGTTAATGCAAACCGGAGCTTGCCTTGCTGCTCTTGATTGTAGGCTAGCTGCTCTTCTGGAGTGACAAAGTGTAAGACTTCGGGTTCCTCCTCAACCTTAGCGACTACATGAGATAACATGTATATGTATCAATTTAAATGCATTTGAATTGAATTTAAACTTATGACGACTATAAGTCTTACTAGACAGACCCAATGACTCTGAAATTTTTACTATGATTTGGATACAACCTAAAAAGAGACTTGGACAAGTTTCATTTGCAGCAAAGCTCATTTGAGCTCGCCACAAATAATTATGTACTTGACCTTAATTGAAGCTCCTAGGGTGTTCTAAGGATTTTCATGGAGCAAGCCATGACTTTCTGAAAACTAGATTTTCATAGGTTTCTAATGGAGTTGGTCTCACTTAATTTGAAGGTTCCTAGCTAGAGATATGAGCTAAGAAATTTCAGAGAAATTCTGAAAATGTTTCTAGACATTTTCTATTTTCTCTGGAACAGTTTTATTAATCACACCATTAGGTGAATCAAATGAGCTCAAATGGATCTGAAATTTTTATGGTATCTCAGGGATATTTTGTTGAACATACCAGCATAATTTCAGAATTTTCCTCCAAGGGATCCTCCAGTTAAAATTCTAAACATTTTGAATTTTAAGGAATTAATTATGGAGAACTAAGGATTTTCATGAAGTGAAACTTTATTTACTGGAAATTACTCAGAGAGCTGAATCCAACAAAATTTGGTTCACTCGATTTGAAGCTTCCTAGCCAAAGTTATGTGGGTTTGAAGTTTGAACTAAAACTGAAAATCGAAGAAAAGTTTAAACTTCTACCTGTGGGTCCCACACACAGTGCTTCGTCTTCCTCCTCGCGCAAAATACCCGGCGGCGGCGGTCTCTGGAGAGACTCGCCGGAATCGAGTTCCCGGCCACCTCCCGGCCCGAAACTCGCCGCCTCTCCCTTTTCCGACCTCCTGAACTCGGCTGTGAGCTCGCCGGACACCGGCGATGGCCGGAAACCCGCACGCACCGGTGACAGCATCCGCTAGGTTTTCGGCGAGGTCGGTTTCGCACCACCGTGCACCAAATTGATCATAAATTGCTCGGAGAGCATCAGTGGAGTACGAGGAACATGAACCAAGGCTTTGTAGAAGCTAGAAACGCCGGCAACCATACCCTCGACGGTGAGCCGAGGTACTTTGCAACAGCGGCGAGGAAAACAGTCATATCACGGCCGATCCTCAACGGTTTTCCTTTCTTCCTTCTCGAATGTGTGCGCTAGGATGTATAGAACCTACTGGACAACCGGCTTGACCAACAATAGTGTGTGGAGTCCGAATTTCAATCGGAGGTGAGCTCGGCTCATATGAACTGGCTTTCGGTAAACTTGGAAATTCTCAACCGATGGTTGATCATATGCCAAACGGCTTTCGGCTACACCATCTACGTGCAGTGATGCACCTTTCTTGTGTAGAGAAGTGGGTGCGACGACGGCTGTGCCAAGCTGTCCATGAGAGCCCGAATGGCGGCAACGTTCGGTTCGCCGGGAAAAACGCCCAGCTGAGATCGAGGGTGCCTGCTCACTGGACAACACGACGTCTAGGACGTCGCTCACGAGCTCACGATTCCGTCTTGCTACTGGGGGGTTTGTGTTTGCGTGTGATCGGCCTGCTCACGAGCGGAACCGAGAGGCGACTGGTTTTCGGTGGAGCTCAGTGTGAAATGATCGAACTCGCCGTGGGCTCGGTTAATAGGCAACAGGATTACGCCGAGGAGGGATAAGGAGCCGGGCAGCTGGGCTACCGCGCGGGGAAGCACAGCAGGAGCTGGCGCGGGTCGGTTCCTTGGTGGCGCGCTCGGCTGCAACCCCAGAACCAAGTGTTGAGTCTTCAGTCGGTTGAATTTGCTATAAAGGCTGACATGTGGGTCCCACCTCTCATTTTAACCTCCAAACTTTAATTTTCCCACTGCTCCAAACAGTAGAGACTCAAATAACCTTGGTAGTTTGATCAAATTTCCAAATGGCTACTGCACTTTGAATAATTCAAAATGGAATTCAATTTGACCAATTTTCAGCAAAGGTATAGTTTAAAATTCAAATCTGATTTGAATTTGGCCAAATGGCTCATGTCAAGCTCAACTCCAAATGGTGTGAAAATTGGTGTGTGAGCTTATAAAAAGGTGCTCAGTAAGAATATGCCTCCCACTTTTGAATTCATGGGATGGAAACAGTTTGAATTTGAATCTGAGTTCAAACCACCCTCTTTCTAGTTATACCCAAAAGGACTTCAAAAAGGTCTTGAATTTGGGTAAAATTTGGCATGGACTGTAAAGGCCCAAGAAAAGGGACTTGCAAAAACTTTTTATCACCACACAACACCACAATTTTGTTGTGGATAGATTGTGAAAAAGTGTGAAGAGCAAGTAACCTCCATCAAAAGAGTGATTAGAGGGGAAAGCCTACATTTTCACAAAGTGGGAATTTTACTCATGAACATGAGAGGTTGAGCTCACCCCTAGAACTTTAAAAGTCTCGGGAAGGTTCAGTCCAAGTTTCATGCAAATCCAAACATTTTTGAGGCACTTTTGGATGTATTGGAAAAAGAGGCCAATTTGAATGTAAATGCAAATTGCAGCAACTTTCATCCCTCAAATTCAAAAGTTATCTTCATATTCAAACTCAGCATATTTTCCTGAGTAATCCCACCAATTTTTAGTCCCATTGGACTTCATCTCGTTGGGAGCCGAATTTGTAACAATTCAAACTGAGTTTGAATTTTCAAATTCAAATATGAAGGGAATGTGGCCAAACCAGTTTGAAGTTGATGAATTCAAATTCTACCTCTGAATTGGTGGCTAAGTTCCCTTTTCAAGTCTGAGTAGGTGGGATATTTGCACAACAGAGAAGATTAGGGGGGACAAGAGGGCCCACCAGTCAGCTAGACTTCAGGCCTAAGTCAACACCGGGCGAACTCGGTTTACCGGGCCTCGGCAGCGCTCGACACCGAGCCAACCGAGCAGCCACCTCGCCCTCCCTCCTCGCGTGCTGGCGGCCAGCTTGCCGGCTCCGCCGCATCTGCCCGATCTTTATCCCGGGAGCAAACAGCAGCACGTCGCCTTCTTCATTGATCGCACGCTCGCTGTTTCCCTCACACCCGCACAGAACCGGAGCTCACCGCCGCACTCTCTTTTCCCGATCGCCGGCACCAACCGAGCCTCGGTTGCTCGTGCCAGCAGCACCGAAAAGCAGTGCCTGTGCATGCTCTACCACGTCAGCCCCATAACCCCGAAGCTCCTAGCCTGTGGCGCGTGCAATTCGGCAATGGGCGCCGAGGAACAGAGCACCGGCGGAAAGCTGAGGATCGCTCCCCATGGACAGCACGCCACGGCCAGTTTCACCGCCGGACTTCTAGACGAAAAAGGTGCGCCTTGGTCTCCAGATCGTGTAGCTGCAACCCTCCTAGCCACTGAGAGACTGTGCGTGGAGAATTCCTAAGAATCCCGCGAACTAGTCCACCCGAGTAGGGGTCAGTCTACCCCGAAATTCTAGCTGCACCGTCCAACCCAGCTCGGGTGAGCCTACACACACCTTCCTCACTCCCTAGCGGCCCTCCTCGACCAAGAATCAAGGGAAATGACCCAGAAATGGCCGGGTTCGGGTTGTTTTTCGGGCCGCCATAGAATAATAACTCGGTTCACCGTGGAGCTCTAGGTTGCCGACCTTTTCATGGGGTTTGGCGGCCATTTTCATCACCCTCGAGCTTCCGCGGTGCTCTCCGACCCTTTGCCAATCGTTTTGATGCATTGTAATGCATTTCCGACCACGCCGGAACCCTAACCGCCGCTGTCCCCGTCGGGAGCCCTGTTCCGGTGAGCTACGGCCGCCGGCGAACCCCGAGATGAGTTTAGCGTCATGAGTTAGGGCGGGGTGGCGAGTTTGGGGTCGGGAGACGGCCGGGAAAGAGGTTCCGGCGACGCTCGCTGGAGTGCGCCGCCACGGACCCCTGTTTGGCGCGAGGAAGGAGAAGACTGCCGGGTGGGACCCACTGGCAGACATTTAAACAATTTGAAATTTCCAGTTTGTAGTTCAAACTTTGGAGGACCACAGCTTGGGGTAGGAGAGTCCAAAAATCATGAAACAAATTTTGTTGGATTCCTCTAACAGAGTGCAATCCAAATATGAAACCCAATTATTAGAAACCCATTAATTAATTCTGGAAAATTCTTTAAAGCTTTTCAGCAAAAGAATTTTAGAGGTAGTTTGGTTCATCCAATAAACCCCAAATTTTGCCAGAATGTTCCTTAGGATGTTAGTGGACCCTTGTAAAAGTTTCAGACCATTTGGAGTTGATTTGGTCAGAGCAATTCAAATTTGAAGGTGCTGTGTTCATTTGAATACAGAAACATTTTCAGAGAGTTCTGGGCAAATCTTAGCTCCAAAAATGCTAGGAAAATTCATGCAAACTCTATGAGCTATAATTGAAATTGTAGTTCACTAAGTTGGGCATGAACAGGGGTGTTACCTCAGAATTAATTCTTCTTTGCTTATTTGCTAAGAGAATTATTCTGAGCAAACCACTCCATGACAAGTGCTAAATTTTGATCCAGGGAGTTTTTCTTGTGACAAGGAACTCACACAAAAATTCTCAGCTCCATTGAAGCTCTGGATCACCCCTGTCCTGTTTAACCACTTGAGGGATTATTATGGAAAAGGGGGGAAACCACTTGGCACTTAACCATGTGCTTAGGTCTAAGCCCAAGCCACCAACACCCAGTTCATCTTTAAATTCTTAAACAGAGTTCCAGTTGTTAGAAACTTGTTATTAGAACTAATAGAAGCAGTATTACAATAAACTTGTATGCATAGTCATTAACATGTAGTATTTCAATAACGTGTAGTCGCTGAAGGCGAGGAAGCTCCGGAGGTTCTCGACTTCCTGCTTCCGGAGGATGAACTGACTCCTGACCAGCAGCAACAAGGCAAGCCCCGGTTTGCATTAACCTTTTCATAAGTTTTACTTTGTTTACATGTGTCATATGAAGTATGATTGTGCATTAGGTATAAGGTGGATGGAACCCCACTTGCATAACCAGAATTTTTCCCTAAGAGTGAGGGTAGTGTCTAGGACCTCGAGTAGACAGGCTATGCTTAATGAGTCATAGGACTTTGGTACAAGTCGAGTAGTTGGAATCTACTCGCGAGATAGGCTCGGGACACACAGGTTCGGTTGAGTGATGTAAGATCACTTTAGTAAGGAAAATGAGACTAGGCAGGGGCTAGGGCGCAGCAAGAGGAAGTCTTGTGTGCGCAGCCCTGTCCGTGTCGATTGAGGACCGATCCGTGTGCGGCCCTGCTGAACAAGTATTGAACGTACCGAAGGCATATCGGATATATGGGCCCCGATAAACCGATGTAGCCTAAACCTCCGGGCGTCGAGGCATAACACACCGATTTATAGGTGTAGGCTGAGGGCAGCAAGGTGGAAATCTGGCAACGGGCATAGAGAGATGCTCCGTGTGGGGAACCTCCTGCTCGTTTCGGTGCGACCGGTTCGACGTTTGGGCTGTTGGGTGAAAGGTTGTCCCGTACGACATCGAGTGAGCGTGCTGTGCAGCTCCACGGGTGGGCGTACGTGACGTGCTCTTTGGGTTTCCCTGCAGGTGTATATCAAGTCGATCCGCCGTCCCTCACGGTGACGAGTACCGCTTGTTCACTGTGTCGTAACATAGACTAATGAATGAAATATTATGATTCCATATTGCTGTTATGATATAATTGTATTGCTACATGTGTGCCACCAAATATTGCTCACTAAATTTCAGCTTCATGAACCGTTAACTTGTTGCTAAAAGATGAACTAAGGATGAACTTGTAGGCGTGTCCATTTGCTGCAACTTTGCTATCCTATGTCATGGTACACCTCATGTAGAGTTTCATGCTTAGGTGAGTCGGTTAAGCCTTGTTGAGCCTTCGTGCTCACGGTTGCTGCTTAAGTGTTTTTCAGGTGAGGAGCCACCCACGGACTCGGAGTACAAGTCCACCGGCGATGGTTACCCTCCGTTGGGGACCACGGCTGAGTGGGAGCCGTACACGCCGCGCTGAGCTGAGGAGTGCAGCTAGTGTGAGTTGCCCTAGGCATGGGCAACCACTTTTGCTAGATAGGCGGGCGTGAGTTATATAAAAGAAACTTCCGCTGTGTAATAAAGACCCTAGTTTGTAACTGAGAAGTGTACTACTTTGTACATTCATTTTGTTTTTCCCATGTAATATAATGTGTTCTTATGACGTGTGCTGTCAGGTGTCGCATCGCGCGGAACCACCCTCTGCGATCCTGGATGAGCGGATTCCAGTCCGTCACAGCCTGGTATCAGAGCTGCAGTGGGGATAGCACAGTACTTAAGGACTGTATTATGGGAAAACTTAGGTTTACGGTGAGGTTCGGTAGTTGCCCAAGTAAGGACTATACTAGCATAGTTACTTAAAGTGGCAAAGACTAACTTATGTGTTATAATTCTGAATTTCAATTATGTAACGACGCACCTACGCTCTGGTAAGAATGGTAAGGAACGCCACCGAAAGCGGTTCAATTTCGGTTAGCTCCCCTGACGAGGAACGTGGTTCAGGGATAGAGTCTCACAGCTTGATGTGAGACGTCAATATGAAACTCTTGAACTCTTCATGTTCCTGAGTTCATATGAAACGCTAATCCCTAGCGTGCATTAGGCAAGTAAGTGGAGACCCCATCGCGTGGTCAGTAACGCGAGAGTGTGTTCGTCTGGAAATAGCCCAGGAGGACATACGCAGCGCTTGCCATCGGCGTGCCCTGCAGGGCAGTAGGTGGTATATGTTGGGTTGATAACATTCCCAACTGTGACGACCCGTTCATGACATACTCGGGTTCCCCGTCGTGTGGTGTTGAAACACGATCACGTACCTTGAGACGTGACCTAACTCAAGGACGGCCGTATGACAATGATACGGGCGTTTGTATTTACTTTTAAATATGATCCTTGTCACACCCGGTTTTTCCGAAGAACAACCAAGTGAATATCACATGTATGCCAGGATCATTTTCTCATACATGTGATGACAAATAGTGAAGCATCATTTATTACAAGCCAGGTGTCGAATATAAGTAAGTCTTACATAGCAAATGTCTCGATGGACAATAATAAGTTCTTCACAAGTAAATAAACTAGCAGCGGAATATTATTCTTGAGGGCTCCATCACAGGCGTTGCCCGGGGGTCTCCATGAACCTAGAAACCTTCTTCGGGTCCAAAGTCTTGGTCATTATACACCACCTCATTATCTTGACCTAAGCAGCAATGTAAACCAAAAAATATGCAAGGTTGAGTACCAATGGTACTCAGCAAGTGTGGGAAAGTTATGTCATGCATGGCTAGAACAAGGGGAGGTTGAACTCATGGTTAAAGCACTACGCAATTAATACCTACCACCTTAGCTTATTAAGCACCTACATTACTACACAGGTGAAATGGTCCCAATCTCCTATCCCATCATCATAATCAAATAACCATAACATCATTTCCAAATGTTAAGCTCCCCGCTTAACATTCACAACTTCCAAAAACCATCACTCCTCTAATCATGAATAAGTCCAAGCTGCTCTTGACCGTGAGCACGCCTGTCATGACAGTTTTGACTCTGCAGAGTTTGTACCACTGTACCCACATGTAGTGATTTCATCCCCCGTTGCCGGGTGGACTAAAAGAACCTCCATTATGCCAGTGGCCACGAACCACATTCACACTTCCCAGGTGTGTAGCCAGGAGATCACTACGAAGCCTTTACAAAGGGATTCCCGACGAGCGTGGGCCCACTGAGGTTTCACCCCTAACAGCATACAAGAGGCTCCAACCCCGCTGCAGTGGCCCCCTCTTGAGCCTTGCAGTTCATATGGTAGTCCAGCTGACACCTACTCCCCGCACCATCCAACACACCCGTACTATGCCGGGGATACACCTAATTAATTGGCCAAGCTGCCCCATCTCAGCATGTGGTTGGCACGGTAAAGCCAGGTTACATGCTCCATGAACCAGTCCTTAGGATCCAGGCAAGTACTAAACACAAACCCAAGTCTCGTGCCCCAGCTCACAACCAAAACATCCAACTTGCCTTAATCCCTACCTCTACATAACTCACAATATCTCCTTCAAGAGTATGGTAAATAAACTGATGATCTTATATCCCAAATATCCCATTCTAAGCATGGCTAAGCATATGCATAATAATAAATGACATGACAAAATAAATCCCAACCCAAGCTACAAGGAAACAAGGTAATGCAATTCTAGGGAAACTTCCTAGCGTGGGTTTCATATTTCAATTGACAATGCAAATAATTCTATCTACACATCCTAGTATATGATCAAAGTGGTCAAGGACACTTGCCTCCTTCCTGCTGCTCTTGAAATGGGTAGTCCTGATCTTGGAAAGGAATAACTTGCTCTTGAGCAGGTTCTACATCATACCATCACACATAGCAAAAGAAAAACAACAATCCATAAGAAATAGTTCACACTTCCACTTCATACAAACCACACATTCATATTTATGAAAGTCATTCACCATTACATGTGTTGTGGTTACTCTATGTGTGTTGATTTGTGGCTTGCATGCACTTTTAATCATGTGTATATGATTCCTACTTTTGTGTTCACATTTATACTTACATACTATATATATGAGTTTCCAATTTAAATAAATTCCTTATATTCAACTACTACACCTTTTTACTACCAAGTATGTATGAAAGGTATTTTTCTTCTCCATATGTGTCTTCAGAATTTCTACCAACCCTAAACTGAATTCTTTGGATTTTAGAAACTCCATTTATCATTTACTAGTTGCTATATTTTCAGATTTATTTTCCTATGCATAAATGTGTACTTTATTATGAAATTAGTAATACACATCATCTAAACAGAATAGGTTCTGGTCCTAAATAATTTAATAACATATTTTGACCTTTGCCTCTGATGTAAACTATTTCACAATTATTTTCCCTATTTTCTAAAACTATTCATTACTTAAAAATGTGTCCCTAAATGTGAATAATAAATTAAACAGATTCAATTCAGCCCAAAATATGTTTTTATATCACTCCAAAGTTTCCTAAATACTGAGAAAGTCTTTAATTAAATTTTGACAATATGTTTGTCCCACTTTTTAATTTTTAAACACTAGCCACATATTCAATTTCCTAAATTAAATACTAAACAGAGCTAAAAAGGTAAACTCACCCCATTACAGGGTCTATAATATTATTTTCAGAATTTCCAGGGGTCTAGCTACACTTATCAGAGGTGTTTTTCCTAATTTTTATTAAGTCCAGTGGCTAAAACTGATTTTTAAATGAATTTACATGATTTTCTGAAGTTCCAGGGGCTAGATCAGAAGTTTCCGGGCTAGCTCTTATTTCCCGAGAACCCCAGGGGGTAGCACGTAAGATTTCCAGTCTTTATAACGCGGGGCTGACGTGGACCGTCTGATTTTAAACCGATGGCTGAGATTATAACGTCAAACCGGTACGCGGGGATTTAAACCCTACCGTGCGATTTAAAATAAACGGCGCACAAGCGGCCACGTCGCTCTGATCGAACGCGGGCGGCGCTGCCGGCGGCGCACGGCGGCGGGAAGCGGCGATCTCGCCGGAGACTTTCGTATCTTCGAGAATTCTTCCTAGAACTGTGATCTTATGGCATAGATCGGTGGAGGGGAGGTCGGGGATCTCACCTCGGGGGTTTTCTTGAGCTCGGAGGTCCTGGAAAGTGATTTGCGACGAGGTCCGAGGTGAATTCACGGCGAGGCTCGTCGGCGCTGTGTTTGCACCGCAAGTCACCTAGTTTTCTGCACCTGCAAGGTTCCCCGGAGGCGGTGGATCAAGACTAGCGAGTTAGATCGGAATTTCTGAGCTTAGATCGGCCAGAATTCGGCGGAGAAGTCTCGGTTCTCACCGGAGGAAAATCGGCGGATCGCGGGGGGAAAAACAGAACGAGGCCGGGGTTTTTATAGACGGGGGAGGGCGGTGGGTTTGTTTAGATCAAGTAGGAGTCCTCCGGAACCAGAATTCGGCTGGGATACGCAAAAATCCCGATCGGTTTTGATTCGGGTGAGAGAGAGTCCGGCGCGGGCGCGAGGTAGAAGACGAGCTGGTGGGTCCCACCTGTCAGCGGAAGGAAGCGGCGCGCGCGGCTGCGGGCTGGCGCAGGCGCTGGTTGGGCCGGCTGGTGGGTTTCGGCCCACTGGCCGGTTTTTTTCTGTTTTCTCTTTTTCTTTTTCTATTTCTTTTCTGATTTGAGTTTAATTTGAATTCCAGTTTGAATTTGAATTTTTGCAAAACATGCAACACGTCCAAAAATTTTTAAATTCCCCTCTTAACATGATTTAGGGTCTTAACAATATTTTTGGGGTGTTACAATCCTGCCTGAAATGAAAACAACCATTGAGTGCACCATTATTGTGTGGTCTTCTGCAGGTACTAACCACGTATGTATCCGTGTAGTAAACGTGTGCGAGAGACCATTTAGTGCCACACTCGAGACGTATATGCCGGTATAATCCGGTTAGGATTTTCTTTTGTGAGGAACGTAGTACCGAGATATTGTAGGCATATGCATGATAATAATGATAACAAAGAATTAAAATATATAGGTTCAACATTTAGGACCCTGGTTGGGTAGACAAATTGGATAGTGATGAGTGTAGTTCTAAAAAGACTGGAAAACAGAGTGCTCTGTTTTGGGCAGCAAGTTACTGATCTTCAACAGGGCATAACTCACAGGTCTTTTAGCCCAGGGAGGTGTGGTACATAGTTCTGGAAAGGTATTGGAGTACCCTACAACTTTGTTGTAGACTTCCAGAGCTGAAACACACCTTAAGATGGCTTAAATCCCAGAGAAATGTAAGCTGTCCAGAACCAGCACAGAGTATAACATTCTCTGAACTGTTCTGTTTTTCAAACATAACTCCCAGTAGAAAACTCTAAAATTATCATATGATACATCCTTAGAAAGAGTAGAAGATGTGTGACATCTTTGCAATTCAAAGTTTCTGAAGTTTCAACACAGATTTCAGTGGAAACTCGAATGGAAAACAGCAACTTCCAAAGGAGGTGCTGTTAAAATTCTTCAGAAATTCTGCTGACCTTGAATTAGCATAACTTTTTAACCAAAGCTGATCTGGGGGCAAATGAATACTCGTTGGAAAGATACTGAAGTTAACTTTAACTTTGGTATTCAACTTGAGTCATGAAAATGCCCAGAACCAGATCAAAACTTGGAATAGGTAGAAACTGGTCATTCTGACAGAAGAATGACAGTTGAACTCATTGGAGAGGGTGTTGTACCCTAAGGGTGGTATACGTGATGACAAAGCGATAGTAATATCTCGTAGTGACCAAACCCAAACCTAGTTATGGTGAGCTTCTAAAGAGGAGGTTCATCAAGTTGGATTAAACTAGCTTGTGTTTGGTCTGGTAATGGTCTAGCTTGTGCAAAGTTATTACATTATCTACTTACGAGATGTATCGCATGTTTTATTGTCATTATGTTGTTACGCCTATTGTTATTGGACTGCATGCAATCTGTTGCGGGACTGATGTTATTGTCGTATGGTTGCAGATGGTTCGCACTAGGACCACGCACGAGGTTGGTGGCTCTAGCCAAGGGGGAGGCGATGACTCCCAGCCACCGGCCTACGACAGCACCCCGCAGCAGCAGCCACCACCGCCGCCTCCGCTTACTCTAGCGGATGTGATAGCGGCACTGGTGGGAGGTCGTGAGGAGCAGACCGACCTGCTCCGCACGATCGTGCAGAATACGTCCCAGGCGGCGGGGGGGGGGGGGCGTCAAGACAGAGGGCCTCGTGAGCCCCGTGAAGTGTCGTACTCGGATTTCATGAGTACGCACCCTCCAGTGTTCACCGAAGCCGAAGAACCACTGGAGGCGGACAACTGGCTGCGGACCATCGAGTCCAAGTTTGGGCTGCTCCAATGCACGGAGCGGCAGAAGACTTTGTTCGCAGCGCAGCAACTCCACGGTGCCGCTGGTGCGTGGTGGGCGAACTATGTCGCCTCACGTCCGGCTGGCCATGCCGTGGAATGGCAAGAATTCCGGGAGGCATTCCGCGCCTACCACATTCCTCCCAGAATAATGAAGAGGAAGTTCCAAGAATTCTTGGAGCTGAAGCAGGGCGGGAGGAGTGCCCATGACTACTCCCGTGCCTTCAACCATCTGGCGCAATATGCGTCAGACTACATCTCCACCGAGGAGAAAAAGCGGGAGCACTTCTATCGGGGGTTACACCCCGAGATGAAGACACATCTCGTGCAGTGGAATCGTGGCACATTCAACGACTTAGTCAATGCCGCGATTATGCAAGAGGATGCTCAGCGGGAGTTGGCAGCTGAGCAGAGGAAGTGCAGCGCTCCACCTAGCAGCGGTGGTGGCACGCCTCAGAAGTACCGTATGGTGTATCGGACACCATCCGGGCAGCAGTGGCATCCACCGGCGCGACCTCAATGGTTCGGGGGACGTCCTTTTCAGGCACCTCCGTTCCGTCCGCCGATGCCACCACCAAGACAGCAGCAGAAGCAGCAGACGGTACCCCGGGCGTTTCCACCGCCACAACGCGCCCCGGGTTTCCGTCCACCGATCAGCGGGGGACCGCCCCGTTTCACCTGCTTCACGTGAGGCCAGGCGGGCCACTTCGCAAAGGACTGTTCCCAGGGGCAACAGAGCAGCGGGCAAGCCCAGTTCCAGGGCGGTGCTCGAGGCCGACCTCCGGTGAAGAAGGTTGGTCAGCGGACTGGGGATGTCCGCAACCTCGACAATGAGGACGCCCCAGAGGGAGACAACGTGCTGGAAGGTACGTTTACTATCAACCATCAAGCCATCGTCATATTGTTTGATTCTGGTGCAACCCATAACTTTATAAGTGCATCATATGTGGTTAAGCATCAGCTGGAAGCCTTTCCAACCGAGTGTTCGTATATGATCTGCTCACCGGGAGGAAACATTTCAGCAACGATGATGGTTCCAAAAGCACCATTGTGCATAGGTGGGAAGATATATCCCACCACTATGATTATCCTTGAGGGGCAGAAGATTGATGCAATCTTGGGAATGTCATGGCTAAGCTACCATGGCGCTGTCCTGGAAACCCTATCACGGACGGTTCACCTCAACTCCCCATTACACCGTCCGCAGTCCCTCGTATTAGATAATCCAGTCCGGGAAGTTTCAGTGATCAACAATACTGAAGCTCTCAAGTTGGAGGACATCCCCGTAGTACGGGAGTATCCCGACGTGTTCCCGGAGGATCTTCCGGGTATGCCACCTGAGCGGGATGTCGAGTTCAAGATCGAGCTCGCACCCGGGACAACGCCCATATCACGGAGACCATACAAGATGGCTCCAAATGAGCTGGCGGAACTGAAAGAACAGCTCAATGATCTGTTGAGCAAGGGTTTCATTAGGCCGAGTTCCTCGCCTTGGGGATGCTCGGCGCTATTTGTAAAGAAGAAGGATGAAACCCTGAGGCTGTGTGTGGACTACCGGCCGCTCAACGCCATCACCATCAAGAATAAGTATCCACTGCCCCGCATCGACATATTGTTTGATCAACTTGTGGGGGCAAGTGTGTTCTCCAAGATGGACCTTCGCTCTGGATATCACCAGATCAAGATCCGGGCAGAGGATATCCCGAAGACGGCCTTCTCGACGAGATACGGATTATATGAATATCTCGTCATGTCTTTTGGTCTCACAAACGCTCCAGCTCATTTCATGTATCTCATGAACTCGGTGTTCATGCCAGAGCTGGACAAGTTCGTGGTAGTGTTCATCGATGATATCTTGGTTTACTCCAAGACAGAATCCGAACATACCGAACACTTGCGGATCGTTCTTCAACGATTGCGAGACCATAAGCTCTACGCCCAGTTCAGTAAATGCGAGTTTTGGATCAGCCAAGTGCCATTCTTGGGACATATCATCTCAGCTGAAGGCATTGTGGTTGACCCAAGCAAAATAGAGCAAGTGCTGAAATGGAAAGCTCCCACTTCAGTTCATGAAGTCAGAAGCTTCCTCGGGTTAGCGGGATACTATCGGAGATTTATTCCAAGTTTCTCCAAGCTTGCTAAGACGATGACAGAGTTGCTGAAGAAAGGGATGAAATATGTTTGGAACACGACATGTGAAGGAGCGTTCCAAGCATTGGTGAAGCATCTCACAACAGCCCCGGTCTTAGCTCAGCCGGATACAACAAAGCCCTTCGACGTGTATTGTGACGCGTCCGGTATTGGGCTCGGCTGCGTGTTGATACAGGAAGGACGTGTGGTCGCATATGGCTCATGCCAACTTCGGAACCATGAGCAGCATTATCCGACTCATGATCTTGAGCTTGCTGCCGTGGTGTTGGCACTAAAAATGGGGAGGCACTATCTCCTGGGGAACTTGGTGCATCTCTACACCAACCACAAGAGCTTAAAATACATTTTCACCCAGAAGGAGCTGAACATGAGGCAACGGAGGTGGTTAGAGCTGATCAAAGATTATGAGATTGAGATTCATTACCACCCCGGCAAGGCGAATGTGGTTGCCGAAGAGCTGAGTCGGAAATCACATGTCCATCACCTCACCATTACACCAGTGGAGGAGGAAGAGCCAAGTTTATACTTGGTTCCTTATGGATCGCTGTTACAACCTTGCCCTCATCCCTACTATTAGGGAGGACATCATTGCAGCTCAGAAGACGGATAAAGGCATGGCACATCTCCGGAGATGGATAGACAATGGAGAGATCAAATGTTTTTGGATGGATGATGAGGGGACGCTGTGGTTCAATGACCGCATAGTCGTACCCCGGGATATGGAGTTGAGAAAGAAGATCCTCGATGAAGCTTACTTGTCCAAGTACTCCATTCATCCGGGCAGCAAAAAAATGTACCAAGATTTGAAAAAGAAATTTTGGTGGACACGGATGAAGCGGGAGGTAGCTAAGTACGTATCCGAGTGCGATACGTGTAGACGAGTGAAAGCTGATCACATGAAGAAATCAGGGCTGTTGCAACGCCTGAAGATCCCGGCATGGAAATGGGAAGATGTGAGCATGGATTTCATTGTGGGATTACCCCTAACATCCAACAAGCATGATTCCATATGGGTAATCGTTGATCGGTTAACCAAGACGGCTCACTTCATCCCGGTGAATACACGTTACAATGCCAGCAAATATGCGGAGCTATACATAGCGAAGATTCTATGCCTATACGGGGTACCCAAGACCATTGTCTCAGATCAAGGTGCATTATTTGTATCTCGCTTTTGGGAGCAGCTACACGCTGCATTGGGTACTAAGTTGATTAGGAGCTCCGCCTATCACCCTCAAACAGATGGGCAAACAGAGAGGGTGAACCAAGTATTAGAAGACATGTTGAGAGCATGTGCCATCCACCATGGTAGGAACTGGGATGATCACCTACCATTGGCGGAATTCTTGTACAACAACGGTTATCAGGCGAGTATCAAGATGTCACCCTACAAAGCTCTCTACGGTCGCAAATGCCGCACCCCATTAAATTGGTGCGAGTCCGGTGAAAGGGTCACATTCGGGGTTGATGTGGTGAACGACGCCGAAGAGCGCGTTCGGGTCATTCAAGCTAACTTGAAGGCCGCTCAATCCCGTCAGAAGAGCTACGCTGATAAGAGGCGTAGACCGTTGCACTTTGACGTTGGGGAACACGTGTACCTCCGCGTGTCTCGGATGAAGGGTGTGCACCGGTTCGGTGTGAAGGGGAAGCTCGCTCCCCGTTTTATTGGACCCTACGCTATCAACGAGAAGTGTGGACCAGTGGCGTATCGATTGGAGTTACCGGCATCCCTTGCTGGTGTCCATGATGTTTTCCATGTTTCGCAACTGCGAAAATGTTTGAAGCATACAGCTGCTGTTCCTACCGAAGACATCGGCGAGCTGAAACTGGATTTAACATATGATGAGTATCCAGTGGCCATTCTTGATGAAAAAGCCAGGACCACGCGTAGCAGAACGTTGTGGTTCTACAAAATACTTTGGAGCAACCACACCGCCGAAGAAGCGACGTGGGAGAGCAAGGAGTTCCTTCGCTCAAATTACCCGGAGTTCATGACTTCTCAACACAGGTAAGTCCCTATTACATCGCTATCTCTTCTTTTATAATCTCGGGACAAGATTATTTTAAGGGGGGAGGGATGTAAAAGCCCAAGAAAAGGGACATGCAAAAACTTTTTATCACCACACAACACCACAGTTTTGATGTGGATAGATTGTGAAAAAGTGTGAAGAGCAAGTAACCTCCATCAAAAGAGTGATTAGAGGGGAAAGCCTACATTTTCACAAAGTGGGAATTTTACTCATGAACATGAGAGGTTGAGCTCACCCCTAGAACTTTAAAAGTCTTGGGAAGGTTCAGTCCGAGTTTCATGCAAATCCAAACATTTTTGAGGCACTTTTGGAGGTATTGGAAAAAGAGGCCAATTTGAATGTAAATGCAAATTGCAGCAACTTTCATCCCTGAAATTCAAAAGTTAGCTTCATATTAAAACTCAGAATATTTTCCTGAGTAATCCCACCAATTTTCAGTCCCATTGGACTTCATCTCGTCGGGAGCCGAATTTGTAACAATTCAAACTGAGTTTGAATTTTCAAATTCAAATATGAAGGGAATGTGGCCAAACCAGTTTGAAGTTGATGAATTCAAATTCTAACTCTGAATTGGTGGCTAAGTTCCCTTTTCAAGTCTGAGTAGGTGGGATATTTGCACAACAGAGAAGATTAGGGGGGAGAAGAGGGCCCACCAGTCAGCTAGACTTCAGGCCTAAGTCAACACCGGGCGAACTCGGTTTACCGGGCCTCGGCAGCACTCGACACCGAGCCAACCGAGCAGCCACCTCACCCCCCTCCTCGCGCGCTGGCGACCAGCTTGCCGGCTCCGCTGCCTCGGCCCGATCTTTATCCCGGGAGCAAACAGCAGCACGTCGCCTTCTTCATTGATCGCACGCTCGCTGTTTCCCTCACACCCGCACAGAACCGGAGCTCACCGCCGCGCTCTCTTTTCCCGATCGCCGGCACCAACCGAGCCTCGGTTGCTCGTGCCAGCAGCACCGAAAAGCAGCGCCCGTGCATGCTCTACCACGTCAGCCCCATAACCCCGAAGCTCCTAGCCTGTGGCGTGTGCAATTCGGCAACGGGCGCCGAGGAACAGAGCACCGGCGGAAAGCTGAGGATTGCTCCCCGTGGACAGCACGCCACGACCAATTTCACTGCCAGACTTCTAGACAAAAAAAAGGTGCGCCTTGGTCTCCAGATCGTGTAGCTGCAGCCCTCCTAGCCATTGATAGACTGTGCGCGGAGAATTCCTAAGAATCCCGCGAACTAGTGCACCCGAGTAGGGGTCGGTCTACCCCGAAATTCTAGCTGCACCGTCCAACCCAGCTCGGGTGAGCCTACACACACCTTCCTCACCCCCTAGCGGCCCTCCTCGACCAAGAATCAAGGGAAATGACCCAGAAATGGCTGGGTTCGGGTTGTTTTTCGGGCCGCCATAGAATAATAGCTCGGTTCACCGTGGAGCTCTAGGTTGCCGACCTTTTCATGGGGTTTGGCGGCCATTTTCATCACCCTCGAGCTTCCGCGGTGCTCTCCGACCCTGTGCCGATCGTTTTGATGCGTTGTAACGCATTCCCGACCATGCCGGAACCCTAACCGCCGCTGTCCCCGTCGGGAGCCCTGTTCCGGTGAGCTACGGCCGCCGGCGAACCCCGAGATAAGTTCAGCGTCATGAGTTAGGGCGGGGCGACGAGTTTGGGGTCGGGAGACGGCTGGGAAAGCGGTTCCGGTGACGCTCGCCGGAGTGCGCCACCACGGACCCCTGTTTGGCGCGAGGAAGGAGAAGACTGCCGGGTGGGACCCACTGGCAGACATTTAAACAATTTGAAATTTCCAGTTTGTAGTTCAAACTTTGGAGGACCACAGCTTGGGGTAGGAGAGTCCAAAAATCATGAAACAAATTTTGTTGGATTCCTCTAACAGAGTATAATCCAAATATGAAACCCAATTATTATGAAACCCAATAATTAATTCTGGAAAATTCTTTAAAGCTTTTCAGAAAAAAAATTTTAGAGGGAGTTTGGTTCATCCAAAAATCCCCAAATTTTGCCAGAATGTTCCTTAGGATGTTAGTGGACCCTTGTAAAAGTTTCAGACCATTTGGAGTTGATTTGGTCAGAGCAATTCAAATTTGAAGGTGCTGTGTTCATTTGAATACGGAAACATTTTCAGAGAATTTCCAAAACTTGGAAATTCAGTTCTGGGCAAATCTTAGCTCCAAAAATGCTAGGAAAATTCATGCAAACTCTATGAGCTATAATGGAAATTGTAGTTCACTAAGTTGGGCATGAACAGGGGTCTTACCTCAGAATTAATTCTTCTTTGCTTATTTGCTAAGAGAATTATTCTGAGCAAACCACTCCATGACAAGTGCTAAATTTTGATCCAGGGAGTTTTTCTTGTGACAAGGAACTCACACAAAAATTCTCAGCTCCATTGAAGCTCTGGATCACCCCTGTCCTGTTTAACCACTTGAGGGATTATTATGGAAAAGGGGGGAAACCACTTAGCACTTAACCATGTGCTTAGGTCTAAGCCCAAGCCACCAACACCCAGTTCATCTTTAAATTCTTAAACAGAGTTCCAGTTGTTAGAAACTGTTTATTAGAACTAATAGCTGCAGTATTACAATAAACTTGTATGCATAGTCATTAACATTTAGTATTTCAATAATGTGTAGTGGCTGAAGGCGAGGAAGCTCCGGAGGTTCTCGACTTCCTGCTTCCGGAGGAAGAACTGACTCCTGACCAGCAGCAACAAGGCAAGCCCCGGTTTGCATTAACCTTTTCATAAGTTTTACTTTGTTTACATGTGTCATATGAAGTATGATTGTGCATTAGGTATAAGGTGGATGGAACCCCACTTGCATAACCAGATTTTTTCCCTAAGAGTGAGGGTAGTGTCTAGGACCTCGAGTAGACATGCTATGCTTAATGAGTCATAGGACTTCGGTACAAGTTGAGTAGTTGGAATCTACTCGCGAGATAGGCTCGGGACACACAGGTTCGGTTGAGTGATGTAAGATCACTTTAGTAAGGAAAATGAGACTAGGCAGGGGCTAGGGCGCAGCAAGAGGAAGTCTTGTGTGTGCAGCCCTGTCCGTGTCGATTGAGGACCGATCCGTGTGCGGCCCTGCTGAACATGTATTGAACGTACCGAAGGCATATCGGATATATGGGCCCCGATAAGCTGATGTAGCCTATACCTCCGGGCGTTGAGGCATAACGCACCGATTTATAGGTGTAGGCTGAGGGCAGCAAGGTGGAAATCTGCCAACGGGCATAGAGAGATGCTCCGTGTGGGGAACCTCCTGCTTGTTTCGGTGCGACCTGTTCGACGTTTGGGCTGTTGGGTGAAAGGTTGTCTGGTACGACATCGAGTGAGCGTGCTGTGCAGCTCCACGGGTGGGCGTACGTGATGTGCTCTTTGGGTTTCCCTGCAGGTGTATATCGAGTCGATTCGCCGTCCCTCGCGGTGACGAGTACCGCTTGTTCACTGCGTCGTAACGTAGACTAATGAATGAAATGTTATGATTCCATATTGCTGTTATGATATAATTGTATTGCTACATGCTACATGTGTGCCACCAAATATTGCTCACTAAATTTCAGCTTCATGAACCGTTAACTTGTTGCTAAAAGATGAACTAAGGATGAACTTGTAGATGTGTCCATTTGCTGCAACTTTACTATCCTATGTCATGGTACACCTCATGTAGAGTTTCATGCTTAGGTGAGTCGGTTAAGCCTTGTTGAGCCTTCGTGCTCACGGTTGCTTCTTAAGTGTTTTTCAGGTGAGGAGCCACCCACGGACTCGGAGTACGAGTCCACCGGCGAGGGTTACCCTCCGTCGGGGACCATGGCTGAGTGGGAGCCGTACACGCCGCGCTGAGCTGAGGAGTGCAGCTAGTGTGAGTTGCCCTAGGACTGGGCAACCACTTTTGCTAGATAGGCGGGCGTGAATTGTATAAAAGAAACTTCCGCTGTGTAATAAAGACCCTAGTTTGTAACTGAGAAGTGTACTACTTTGTACATTCAGTTTGTTTTTTCCATGTAATATAATGTGTTCTTATGACGTGTGCTGTTGGGTGTCGCATCGCGCGGCACCACCCTCTGCGATCCTGGATGAGCGGATTCCGGTCCGCCACATGGACATTCCTAGCAAGGTGTAGGACTTTTTCATATGTCCAGCCCCTATATGATGCATGTGGGAAATACCACTTTTGCATTTTGTGAGTTTATTCTCTAATGAGCATGTTGATGGTGTTTACTTGCTCTTCAAATATATTCATCAAGTTTCTTCAAATCAAGTGTGTGTGTGGTGATGCACACTTTGAATATGTGCCAAAAACTTAGGCCCTAACAATTCACTTAAAGCTAGTTGCTGTTTTTATCATGATTTGTGAAATAAACTTTGCTTTTATGCAATGAGCCTTTTATACCTACCTTGTTGTCAGCTACATGTCATACATTCCGCACTTGCTGAGTACGTCATGTACTCACCCTTGCATTATCATACATCATCAGCAACAGGAGAGGAGTACTATGAAGACCACGTGGAGTATTGGGCGTGTAATCTACCCTCAACCTTGCGTGTGGAGTAGAGATGGAGCCGCTGCTGCTGCTTAGTTTGCTTCCGCTATGGTTTAGAAGACTTCCACTGCTAGAATAAGACTTCTGCTGCTAAGATAAGACTTCCGCTGCAATAAGGATTGATGTAATAAAGTACTTGAATCTATTCATTCGTGGTTATATATATTCTGAATTCAGTTTGTGGAATACATGTGTATGTGTGATGAACATCCTGGGCACACATATGCATCAGTCTCAGTTCCGAGAGGTTTTTCTTCTCGGGATAGGGGCGTCACAGATTGGTATCAGAGCCATGGTTGATTGTAGGTCACACACCTAGATAGGTCACAGATTGGTATGAAGCTACCACGGTTGACTGTAGATCACAAGCCTAGATAGAATCACAGGTTGGTTTTAGAAACCACGGTTGACTGTAGGTCACAAGCTCAGATTGATCACAGATTGGTAGCTGAACCACGGTTGACCATAGGACGCAAGCCTAGTCGCATATTGGTATTAGGAGCCATGCTGAACATAGGATGCAAGCCTAGGTAGAGTGCATAGATTGGGATTAGAACCCCATTGACCATAGGACAAAGTCACAGATTGGTCACAGATTGGTATCGCCCCAAACCACATATGACCCCCATTGAGTAAGCCTTGAATAGGAGTTGTGTGCTGAACTTTTGTGATGATTGTTGTGCTAGAGTGCTTAGTGTGAGTTGTGGGACGTTTCAGTGTTGTTCATATCCACACATAGTAGAGAGATGTGAGATGCTTCGGCATGTGTTCACATCCTCGTATAGGATGATATATAGTCCATCCACCTTGATGCATATAGTTGGAGGGATCACTCTAAACTTCTAACCTCTATTCTACTCAACTCTCCCCCACAGATGGTGAGAGGAAATGCCGGCCATCAAGGGAGGAACATCCGTGGGAACCAAGAGGGCACGTTGAGGTTCCTGAGAATGACAACCCCGGAGCTGGTGCAAACAACCTGGAATGGTTGATGGCCATGCAGAACCAGCTTATGCAAACTATGATCCAAACTTTTGGTCAGATGCAAGCCAACTACAACAACAACCCCGTTCCTGCACCACCCCCACCACCGCCGGCTCACAACAGGCTGGGAGAGTTCATGAGGACTCGACCGCCTACATTATCACAAGCTAATGACCCCATGGAGGCCGATGATCTGTTGACATCCATGGAGAAGAAGCTTGCCATAGTTCAATGCAATGACCGAGAGAAGGTTCTCTTCGCATCGCATCAACTCATGGGAGCAGCCACTGACTGGTGGGACGCCCTTTGCAATGCTCATGACAACCCGGAGACTATTACTTGGACTGAGTTCAAGGAGGGTTTTCGCTCTCATTACGTCCCTATGGGAGTCATGATGCTCAAGAGGCAAGAGTTTGAAGGTCTCCGCCAAGGACAGAAGAGCGTGAATGAGTACCTTAACAAGTTCACGCAGCTGTCAAGGTATGCCCCCGAAGATGTCAACTCGGACCAACGGAAGAAGTACTTGTTCATGAGAGGGTTGAACAATGAGATCCAAGTTCAGCTCCTCAACAATGATTATGCGAGCTTCCAGAAGCTAGTTAACAAATCCATAGTGGTTGAGAGCAAGATCCGAGAGATCGAGCAAGAGGGCAAAAGAAAGATGCCATACCAGCCACAAGGGAGCGACGTACGCCCCAGGTACATGCCCCCAGCTGCACCGCAGTGTGGATCGTCCGATCCTACTTTTCACCCTAACCAACCACCACAACAACATCCTGTCATGCAACCTCCCCATATGCCTATGCCTCCGGCGACTCGTCCTAACATGGGTGCCTATGCTCAAAACCCCCGCCCCAACGTCCCTGCTGTCTTGGGAAACAAGGCATGCTTTGCATGCGGAGAAACAGGACACTTTGCAAGTCAGTGCCCAATGAAAGGTCCTGGACAGACAAGCAGCATGCCCAAGTAGAACCCATGGCCGAACGGAGGAGCCAATCAAGTCAACCGTGGGCAGTAGAACTATGCTCGCGGTAACGTGAACCATGTCTCTGCTGAGGAAGCGCAACAGGCTGAGGACGTCGTGATTGGTATATTCCTTGCCAACTCCAACCCAGCCACCATTCTATTTGATTCTGGAGCATCGCATTCATTCATATCATCCAAGTATGTTGCCAAGTATAATCTACCCATATCACACTTGAAATATACTATGTTGGTTAATTCTCCCGGTGGAGAGATGAGGAGTAATATAGTATGTCCGAAAGTAAACCTTAAAATAAGGGGGGTAGACTTCCTTGCCAAACTCATTGTCTTGGATTCCCAAGGGCTTGACATAATACTCGGAATGGATTGGTTAAGCAAGCACAACGGAGTGATCCAATGTGCTAAGAGAAGTGTGCAGTTGACAAACGAGCACGGTACTCGTATCGAGTTCGAGTCAGCCCAACCAACAACCGAGAAGGCAACATTGAACCGCGTCGAAGAAGCAACATTGGAAAGCATTCCGGTGGTTCAAGAATATTCGGATGTGTTCCCCGAAGAACTTCCAGGTATGCCACTTGACCGGGACATTGAGTTTTTCATTGACCTAGTACCCGGAACTGCACCTATAGCAAAGAGGCCTAATAGGATGCCCGTTAATGAACTAGTGGAGCTCAAGAAGCAAATTCAGGAGCAACTGGAGAAGGGTTTTATACGTCCAAGCTCGTCACCATGTGGAGCCCCCGTGCTCTTCGTAGACAAGAAGGATGGAACCCAAAGGATGTGCGTGGACTATAGGTCTCTCAATGATGTGACGATCAAGAACAAGTACCATCTGCCCTGTATAGAGGATCTGTTCGACCAAATGAAGGGTGCCCGAGTCTTTTCCAAGATTGATCTTCGGTTGGGATACTTCCAGCTGAAGATTAAGCCCTCCGATATACCCAAGACTGCCTTTCGAACACGGTATGGTTCGTATGAATATACCGTTATGTCTTTTGGGTTAATGAATGCACCCGCATACTTCATGTACCTCATGAACAGGGTCTTCATGGAGTACTTGGACAAGTTCATCGTGGTTTTCATCGACGATATCATGGTGTATTCGAAAAGTGAGGAAGAACATGAAGAGCATTTAATATTGACATTGCAGAAGCTGCGAGAGCATCAATTGTATGCCAAGCTCGGCAAGTGTCAATTCTACCTAAAGGAGATATCGTTCCTAGGCCACATCATCTCCGAGGAAGGAGTATCGGTTGATCCCGGAAAAGTGGGAGATGTTCTGAAGTGGAACCAACCGCAAAATGTTAGAGACATTCGGAGTTTTCTTGGGATGGCTGGATACTACCTCCGATTCATCAAGGATTTCTCCAAGATAGCAAAACCTATGACGGAATTGCTAATGAAAGGAAAAGCCTTCCAATGGACACCAGCGTCCCAAGAAAGCTTTGAAGAGCTCAAGAAAAGGCTAACCACAGCACCGGTTCTGGTATTGCCAGACGTAAGCAAGAGCTTTGACATATATTGTGACGCATCAAGACAAGGGCTCGGATGCGTGCTCATGCAAGAAGGACAAGTGGTAGCCTATGCGTTGAGACAACTAAAGAAACATGAGCTGAATTACCTCACAAATGACTTGGAGCTCGCAGCAGTGGTGCATCTATTGAAGATTTGGAGACATTATATTCTTGGCCACCGATGTGAGATCTATACGGATCATAAAAGCCTCAAGTACATATTCACCCAAACGGATTTGAATTTGAGGCAACGTCGATGGTTGGAACTTATCAAGGATTATGATGTTGGAATTAACTATCACCCTGGAAAGGCCAATGTAGTAGCCGATGCATTGAGCCAAAAGGGAGCATGCCACCAACTTATGGTTCGGGAGCTACCGTCCAAGCGGCGTAAGGAGTTTGAATGGTTACATCTCGTTTTCTTGAATGAGATGGAAGTGATGGAACTCCACTCTTCATTGGAACAAGAGATAAGAGATGGCCAAGCATTGGATGAAGAAATCAAGGAGATCAAAGAAAGAATCCGACAAGGCATAGAAAAGGACTTCAAGGAAGACGAGAAGGGTACACTTTAGTTAGGGAAAAGGATTTGTGTGCCTAACGTGAAGCACATCCACGACACGATATTAAAGGAGGCACATGGTTCACCTTATTCCATACATCCCGGCAGTACAAAGATGTACAAGGACTTGAAGACTTGTTATTGGTGGGATGGTATGAAAAGGGACATAGCTGAGTATGTTGCCTTATGCGACATATGCCAACGGGTGAAGACTGAACATCAAAGACCCGCTAGACTGTTGCAACCATTGAAAGTACCCAAGTGGAAGTGGGAAGACATCAGTATGGATTTCATCGTCAGATTGCCACGTACTCAGTCGCGTTACGACTCCATCTGGGTTATTATGGACCGATTGACAAAAAAAACTCATTTCCTTCCTGTTAAGACCAAGTACAATGTTGCACAACTAGCTGAGCTGTACATGGAGCAAATCATGTGCCGACATGGAGTCCCAAATAGGATAGTCTCAGATCGGGGTTCTCAGTTTACCTCTAGGTTCTGGAGGAAGCTGCACGAGGCTATGGGCACACGACTAGATTTTAGCTCCGCTTACCACCCGCAGACTTATGGACAAATCGAGAGGACCAACCAAATTTTGGAAGACATGTTGAGAGCTTGCGCCATGAAACATGGACGTAGTTGGGATAGGAGCTTTCCGTATGCTGAATTCTCCTATAACAACAGCTATGAAGCCAGCTTGAAGATGTCACCTTTCGAAGCATTATATGGTAGACGGTGTAGAACGCCGTTGTTTTGGAACGAGACCGGAGAGAACCAAGTGTTTGGACCCAAAGTGCTGCAAGAAGCTGAAAAGCAAGTCCAAACGATACGGGAGAACTTGAAGGCCGCTCAGTCACGACAGAAAGGCTATGCGGATAATAGGCGAAGGAAGTTGACTTTCGAAGTAGGAGACTTCGTATACCTTAAGGTATCTCCTATCTGAGGACAACGATGTTTCAACGTCAAAGGCAAGTTAGCACCTCGCTACATCGGGCCATTTAAGATTTTGGACAAGTGAGGAGAAGTAGCCTATCAACTAGAGCTCCCAACGCATCTCTCCGACATCTTGGTCTATTCAACGACATCTTGGTCTATTCAAAGTCAGAAGAAGAACACGCTGAACAATTGCGTATTGTACTCCAACGCTTGAGAGATCACAAGCTCTATGCAAAGTTCAGTAAATGTGAGTTTTGGATCAGCAAAGTGCCATTTCTTGGGCATATTATTTCAGCGGAAGGCATCGCTGTGGACCCAAGTAAAATCGAGTAACTGCTGAATTGGAAATCTCCAAGATCTGTTCATGAAGTAAGGAGTTTCTTAGGTTTAGCGGGTTATTATCGGAGATTCATTCCAAACTTCTCTTAAGTCGCTAAATCTATGATGGATCTGTTGAAGGAAAGCACCAAATATGATTGGAGTAATTCATGTGAACAAGCTTTTATAACTTTAGTGAAGCATCTCACTACAGCTCCAGTTTTGGCCCAGCCGGATACAACGAAGCCATTTGATGTTTATTGTGATGCATCCGGCATAGGTTTGGGTTGTGTGTTGATGCAAGAAGGACGTGTGGTCGCGTATGGATCCCGACAACTTAGGGGTCATGAGCAGAATTACCCGACGCACGACCTTGAACTAGCTGCAGTGGTCCATGCATTGAAAATGTGGAGACATTATTTACTAGGCAATCTAGTACATCTCTACACTGACCACAAAAGCTTGAAGTACATCTTCACACAGAAGAAACTGAATATCAGGCAGTGAAGATGGCATGAATTGATCAAGGACTATGAACTTGAAATTCATTACCATCCGGGAAAGCGAATGTGGTTGCCGACGCACTTAGTCGGAAAGCCCACGTTCACCATTTAGCCATGGCTGCACACGAAGAAGGAGAACCAAGCCTGCGCTTAGTTCCCTATGGATCGCTGTTTAACCTCACTCTCATTCCTATAATCCGAGATGAGATTGTAGAGGTTCAAAAGAGAGACAGGGGTATGTCTCATATCTGGAGAAGAGTGGACAGCGGTGAATTGAAGATGTTCCGCAAGGATGAAGCGGGTACTCTAAAGTTTAACAACCGCATAGTGGTACCCCAGAATATGAAATTGCGGAGGAAGATATTGGATGAAGCGCATTTATCCAAGTACTCCATTCATCCGGGAAGCAATAAGATGTACCAGGACTTGAAATCTAAGTTCTGGTGGACACGGATGAAAAGACAGATTGCGAAGTACGTATCCGAGTGTGATACGTGTCGGCGTGTTAAAGCCGACCATATGAGGAAAGCCAGACCACTTCAATTGCTGAAGGTTCCAGCATGGAAGTGGGGAGACATAACTATGGACTTCATCGTCGGATTACCCATGACCAGCAACAAGCATGATTCTATTTGGGTAATCGTAGATCGTTTGACCAAGACAGCTCATCTTATTCCAGTTCATACTAAATATGTGGCAAAGAAGTATGCAGAGCTGTTCATCTCGAGAATCGTGTGTTTACACGGGGTTCCCTGCACCATCATTTCTGATCGAGGTGCATTATTCGTATCCAGATTTTGGGAGCAACTGCATGCTTCCTTGGGAACCAAGTTAATTCGGAGTTCAGCGTATCATCCGCAAACTGATGGTCAAACGGAGAGGATAAATCAGATTCTGGAGGATATGCTACGGGAATGTGTCATCAATCATGGGAAGAATTGAGATGACCATCTACCTTTAGCAGAATTCTCATATAATAAAGGTTATCAATCCAGCATCAAGATGGCCCCATATGAAGCTCTTTATGGCCGGAAGTGCCGCACACCACTGAATTGGTGTGAGTCCGGCGAGAGAGTGGTCTATGGGATTGATCTTGTGAATGAAGCCGAGGAACGAGTGCGAGTGATTCAAGCCAATTTAAAGGCTGCTCAATCTCGGAAGAAAAGCTATGCAGATAAACGACGTCGGCCTCTTCATTTTGACATCGGGGACCATGTGTATATTCGTGTCTCTCCGATGAAAGGGGTTCATTGTTTTGCAGTGAAGGGAAAACTAGCTCCGCGATTCATTGGGCCGTTTGACTTTGTTGAAATATGCGGACCCGTAGCTTATCGTCTGGAGTTACCGACGTCACTTTCGGGTATTCACAATGTTTTCCACGTCTCTCAGCTATGGAAATGTCTTAAGTACCCAACCGCAGTTCATATGGAGAACATTGAGGATCTTCAACCGGATCTCACTTATTCTGAGTATCCGATACAGATTATCGACGAGAAGACTCGCGCCACAAGAAATTGGACATTGCGATTTTACAAAGTCTTGTGGAGCAACAACACCGCTGATGAAGCCACGTGGGAAAGCAAGGAATTTCTCTGTTTAAACTTTCCTGACTTGTTTGTACCATATGTCCAGTAGTCATTGTCCCTTCTTCTTTCTTTTTGTAATCTTGGAACGAGATTCTTTTAAGGGGGAAGGAATGTAACAACCCTAATTTTTGTAAAGTTTGAGTTCAACTTATGAAACAAAGTTAAGGCGATGAAAGACTATATTTGTGTCACATGAAATGATGAACACAACAATGGATATGTGAGGGAGCTAAAAATTTTTCTTCACCTCTTGATTAGCATATGCTAACATGGGGAGTGAACTTTACTCCCTAAATGGCACTCATGTGCACATACTTAATATGTAGAGAATGGAGGGAATAATTTAAACATCATTTTGAATCTTTTCAAAGGATTCATGTTCAGTTTGTCCAACGGCCTATATGGGAGATCACCGATACATTTCTCATATATTCGAGAGCCTAAGTTTCAAATTTGGAGAAGTTTAGGGTTCATAAACTATTTATTCTGAGGAATAAATGAGGGCACGTTCAAATTCAAATTTGAATTTGAAAACTGAACCAAACAAGCTCAATTTTGAAATCTAAATTTAGATTCAAATTCCTCACTTCATGTTTGGGCTACCGTACAATTTTGGTTGAATTTGGATGAAGGCGGTGCGGGAAAAATTAAAGCACGGAGGGGGGGGAGATATTTGGGGGCTGTGGCTCACATGCAAGCCACCACACAGTGCAAACCGACTCTGTGTTAATTTTTCTTTGGCTGAGAGCGCGCGCCACAGCTCGGTGCCATCCACCCCCGACGCCACCTCCTGCTGGGTTGATCTTTTGCTCGTCCCGATCACAACAGCACGAGTGCAACAAATCTTCTTCGCTTCCTCCTCGGTCTGCCTCGCTCCCGTGCGTTTGCCACCCGAGAAGAACACAGCGACCACTCTGTTTCCTCCCGATCACACAGCCACCACCGAACTTCCTTTGCCCGAGCTCCCCACAGCAAATAGCAGCGCACCAGCGTGCTCTAGCCGGCTAGCAACTTCACCCCGCCATCCCGAGCTCACTGGCGCCTAGAAACAGCAGAGTTGCTGCTGCTTCCGAGTTGAAACTGAAGTAAACCGAACTGGTCACCGTGGGCAGCCCAAACCAGGAGTGATCACGCCCAAGCAAGCCACCCCATCGGTGCACCTACAAGTCCACTTGCTCACCTCCGAAGCTCAGCCCTAGCCATTGATCACAGAGGGAGAATTTCAAGATTTTCTCCCGGGCGGCAGAAACTGACCTTGAGGTAAGGAATTGCAAAATTCGTCCTCAATTTGTGTTGGTTATGTTTTCAACTTCACACACAGGATCTTAACTACCTAGCACACCTCCTTCATCGATTTTAGACCGAGAAATTTAGTGTAGAGCGAGGAATCCGAGTTCTTTTCGAGGGTATACCGCTGGACCACGTCAGGCGCACGGTGCCGATAGGTTTGGAGCGCTCCCCGGCTTGCTTAGACCTCATGCCAATCTTCTACACGATCTTCTGGTCCTTTAGAGCCCAAGAACCGATTGTTTGGTGAGGAAATGAGCCGCTGCAACCTCGCCGGAACCCTAGTTCCTGCTGTTCTCGGTGCGCCCTGTTTTCCGGCGAGTTTCGGCCGCCGGCGACCTCACCAACATGTTCAGCATGGTGGAAAATGGGCAGGGAATCCGGAGGTGGCTGGGAAGTGCCTTTCCGGTGACCCTCGCTGGAGGGCGACGCCACTGCCCTGTTTGGTGTGAGGCTGAAGGTTAGGGATGACAGGTGGGACCCACGGGCAGGTTTTAAACATTTCCAGATTTTCCCTTTTGAGTTCAAACTTTGGAGAGCCATAACTTTGTGTAGGAGTGTCCAAAAATTGTGAAACAAATTTTGTTGGATTCCTCTCAGAGTGTAGGTGCAGCCCAATGTTTATGAAAATCCCTGGATTTGGCTCATTCATTCATTTAAGGAAAATATTTTAGGAATTTTTATAGGAGTTCTGTTTATTGGAAAATTCCCAAATTTGGACAGGGCATTCTTCCTAAATTCCTCGAACTCCAGTAAAAATTTCAGAGGCATTGGACCTCATTTGCTTGGTCAAATGATGTGTTCATTCCTTATGTCTCTGAAAAATGGGAAAAATGAACAGAGATATTTTCAGCTTTTCCTCAATCTTTGTAAAATTCATAGCTCCATGTAGGAAACTCCAAAAATGGTAAAACCAATTCCTATGGACTCATGACATTTTGTACTTCACAAAAAGTCTACTTTTAAGTAAAGGAAATCTTAATACCTAAAGACAGATTAGTGAAAATCACATAAGGAATTATTGTGATCACCTTGAGCCATTTCATGAGCTCAATTTTTGCAAACTGCCTAAATACCTTCCATAGAAGCTGTGGTTAAATTCTCAGCTTCATTGGACCTCTGGAACTTGAGCTACCATCTTTTAGGTCTAAGTGTTCATATGAGGATGTAATCACATGGTGATTTATTTTCCTCCCTTGTCACCTAGCATTCTTCTTCTCTAAGGTTTAGATCCAACAACACAAACCTTTCTGTTGTTTATCTCTCTTATGTGTGAATTAACTTGTACAACAGCTTTGAATCATTTTCTAAATTGCTTTTGAATACATGTGCATAAATCATCTTACTAGCACGTGACATCGATGTTCGACGAGGATCTCCATCTCTTGACGAGTTTGGCAGATTCTCCGGAGGAAGACTAACTCCTAGCTTCTAACAAAACCGTTGAGCAAGGCAAGCCCCGGTTTGCATATCGTTACCGTTTTAAATTTTGCTTTACTTCACCTCATGTTTATTAGACTTGATATTGTGCATTATGTCTAGGATGATTGATACCCACTTGCATGGCTATTACATCCCTGAGTAGAAGGTTTAGTGTAGGCTTTGCCTCGTAGTAGATGCTAGGCTAATGTTGTAGCTAGCTCGGTAGAAGTCGAGTAGTAAAAAGCTACTCGCGAGAAAGGTCGAGTAATGGAGTTACTCGGGAGAGGTTGATGATAAGAGCACCCTCATGAAAATGAGATGGGGACGGGGATGTTCATATAGGATGGAGCGCTCAAGGTTGGTCTCGACCTGCGATGGGTGTGACAATGCTTGAGACCACATTTGGCCTGGACCGGCATGGTAAGGCAAATGTGGAGGTTGGTTGTAGCCCCGTCCGTGTCGGTTAAGGACCGTATGTATGCGGCCCTGCTTGACAAGATTGAGCTGTACCGGATATATAGTGGGGTATGGGACCCATGAAACCGATGTATCTCGATGGACCGTGATATAGAAACTCATCCTTCGCGTGGGAATGGCGTTGAGAAGGCAGGAGGTGTAAATCCTTTAGCAGGCAACTTCGACGTGTTTGCGTTGAGGATCATCCTGCTCGGCGTGAAACGTTTTTCTATGTCGACGTTTTGTGTGAAAGGTTGCTGCATACAACATAAGAAAGAGCTCTTGAGAGAGTCTTTTGAGGCGGGTGTATATGTCGTGTATTCCGGGTTGTTATTGATTCGAATCACTGTCGCTCGTGGAAGAGGATTGAGCATACTTGCCCACTGTGCTATGACGTAGTAAGAAGAGGAAGTAAGTCTCTTAACTTGCTGTTCATGGATTAATCTTTGTATTGGAACCTTGACTGAATTAGAGATAGTGCCAACTAAAGTTCATTTCCACCTTAGGCTAGCAACATCGGGATAAGTGTTTCTTGTTTGATTGTGGACTTCCAGTGTTGTGAGGCATGATGACCACTAAAATGAAGGCTATAAGAATCTGAATATAAGGATCGAGTTTCGTTAAGCTTCATTTTGCAAATTCATGTTCCTACTGTCTTATTACCCCTGCATGTAGAGTTACATGTATAGGTTTGACGGTTAAGACTTGCTGAGCCATAGTGCTCACGGTTGCTTCTGAGTTGTTTTTGCAGGTAGCAGGATGCCTGCTATGAAGAGGGTTGTTCAGTGAGACGACGAACCTCACGGTTCGTTATACTCATTGGAAACCTAGCCGCTGCCTTTCTTTGGTGAAGCTAGTAGGAAGCATTCACGGGCTGAACGACTTCTCTTCGGCGTAGTTAGGGTCGAGAGTGATTATACTGTCCAGATAGTTTTAAATTCTGCTGCGTATGTACATTATATTGTAAAAGAACTTATCTTGAGTAATAAAATGGGTTCATATGTTCTTGAGCCTCTTTTCGTGCTTGCTGTTGGGTGCCGCATCGCACGGCTCCACCCACCGCGATCACCGGGCCGGGCTCCCTCACAGTAACTTAAGGGATATTTGGTTGTCTCATTGCCTGGGGGCCCTATGGCGCCTAACGGCCCTCACCTGAAAAGATTACGCCAGAGGGAGGTCCAGGGGTGTAGCCTGCTATGCCTGGCTTCGTACCCTTAGCGTGCGTACCCTGCCTCTCCGGCACTACGGCTTGGTACCGGGTTACCGGATGGCTCATACCTCTTGGCAAGGCTTTAACCATAGCCCGAAAGACCCACATCGAATTACCCAAGCCCCGCAGCTTGACTAAGAACCGTAATCCACAACAAAGCTACCAAACAAGGAAGAGTGACTAGAGAGCACGAGTACTCATTCTTTCTGCCATGACTGCAGGTCCGCACAGGTCCTTGGCATTTCAAACCTCCCATGGGGCACGGAGCTCACGTCCTGCCTCATCCAGTGGTAGGAGCGCTCCAACACAAGGGCCACACCTACCAGGGGGCCATCATGATGGATTATGCGGGAAGGACGTCAGACCACTGCAGCAGGGAGCAGAAGACTCAGAGCGCCAGCTACAGCAAGATGAAGACAAGGGCCGAACTCCCCTCGGGTCCTTATGCCACCGAGGACCCGGAAGAAGTGGTAGCCACACCGCCGGAGCGTCCTGGGTCCTTACGCTGCTAAGGACCTAGAGGAACAAGCTCAAGACATCGGAAAAGAGCTACCCGCACCGGCTAAGTCATTCCGGACCATTGCGCTGCCAAGGGTCTGAAGTCTACATCAACAATTGAAGACGACATAAGACTTGAACAAAAAGTCTTCTATAACAGCAGAGCTCCGGCATACACAGGAGAATACAAGGCAAGTGGGAGACATAGGAGTTATCCATGCTGGAACCTAGCAGCTACAAGTCGGGCGACCTCCTCCACGGAAGCCTACGCCGGCCCCGACAGCTCTGCGCTGTGGCCCTGCACCACAGGTTCCAGGGAGATGCTGGAGTCACAGCTCCGAAGGCAAGTAAGCACATGCCCTGCCACCATCTAGGCTAGAGCTTTGCCTTCGGCCTCCAGATGCTCCCCCATGACATTCTCCAGGGTCAGGAGCTTCTCGCTGACTGAGTCCAGGGCAGGGAGCACCTAGCTCACCTCCTGGACCGGCCCTCTGAGGCACAAGGAGCCGAAGCCGAAGGGTTCCAGAGCCGCCTCTGCGTGGTCGAGGATGTCCCAAACCTTCTCTGCCTCAGCGGCACGAGAAGCCCGAAGATCTTCGGTCTCCTTGGCGGAAGAAGCTAGCTCCCCCGCCGAACTCCTCCTCGCCAGCTCCTGTTACCGAGTGGCTATCCCCTGCTACAGAGCAACCAGGGCCTGCTCCCTATTGGCCAGCCGCTCAACCCGCTCCTCCATGTCACACTCCTTGGACGCAGCGGCGAGCTCCCGATCACGGACGCCCTGAAGCCGCTCCTCCAGGCGCATTTGCTCCGCCTCGTAGGCAGCCAAACGGTCGGAGAGCCCTCTCTCCCTTGCCTCCATCGCCTCCTCTCAACGAACGAGTGTCTCTCGGAGGTCCGTCAGGGCTACGAGACATGCATTGGTGGAGGCATGGAAGCTGACGGCCTCAGCATGGAGGTTCGCCGCATTCCTTTGGAGGGCCGTGACGGCGGCCTTTGTCTCTTGCAGCACCTCCTCCCGAGCCTCAAGCCGCTCCTCCCGAGCCCGAGCCTTCGCCCTGGTGGACTAGACCGCACCTTCAGCAGGTCGTCCCAGTTTTAGAGGCGATCCCGCTCAGACCTCAGCTTGGCCCACTCTTGCTCGAGTGCGTTGTGACACCCTCAATTTCGATTTCTGCATGCATTCATATTTTATATGTAGAGAAACATTTTTAAAATAAGTTGAAACAGAAAAGGAATAAAAAAGATAGCCAAAATGAGCCCAATCCAATCCACAGAGAGCGTCGAAGACAACTCCCGCGGCTCGTTGGCCATGTGGCGCCTCCGAAGCTCATCCCCACAAAAGGGGAGAGGTCCACCGCTAACTGGCTACGTGGCAGGCTCGGGGCTCGTCTCTACGGAAGGGGCGAGGTCCGACCCCGTGGGACACGTGTTGCCCCCGGAGCTAGTCTCTGTGGAGAAGCGAGGTCAGCCCCGCAGGACACGTGTCGCTTTCGGAGATAGTCACTGCAGAAGAGAGAGGACCAGCCACGTGGGACACGTGTCGCTCTCGGGGCTCGTCTCTGAGAGGTCCGACACCACGGGACACGTGTCGCTCTCGGAGCTAACCTCCGAGAGGTCCGGTCCTACAGGACACATGTCACCTCCGGAGCTCATCTCCGGGAGGTCTGACGCTGATGGACACCTGTCGACCTCGGAGCTCACCTCCGGGAGGTCCGACGCTATTGGACACGTGTCAACCTAGGAGCTTGTCTCTGAGGAGAAAGGAAGTCTGGTGCTGTTAGGACACGTGACACTATCGGACCTCACCTCCGAAGAGAGGGGAGGTCCAGAACTGACACGTGGCGTACGCGGAGCTCGTCTCTGGAAAGAAGGGAGGTCCCGTACCACCATACACATGGCGCACGTGGAGCTCGCCTCTGAAGGAGAGGGAGGTCTCGCCCGCCTGACACGCGGCACAACCGGAGCTTGTCTTTGCGGAAAAGGGAGCCCAGGTTCCCGCAGGACACGTGGAGCCTCCGGAGCTCATCACCGCGGAGGTGACGAGATCTGAAGAGGTTTTTCTCCCATGCACGAGTGCCCGACACGTAGGAAACCGACACGAACTCTTCTACGTTGAATACTGCACCAAATCAGCAACGGATAAGTTGTTAAGATTCAAACATAAATCAAATAGGATTCTTATTTGAAATCCAATCAGATTAGGACTCTTCTCTTCCCGATTATAAATAGAACCCGAAACAACCCCTTGGTCGTAACATCTTTTCTAAGCCGACAACTTAGAAGCCCTACCCCCCAACTTGCCGAGCTAAACCCCTTCGCTGGAGATTGACCACTGAAGAGACCGCCGACAATCCCAGACACGATCGCCGCCTCCAGAAGAAAGCCCCGACGATCTGTTTTTGCTAGGAGGGAGGACCCGATGGAAGCAAGGTAGGTTTCCAATACCACACTTACGACTTCATCGCGTTTTCTTTGCATCTGTTCTTCGATCCCTTCGAACAGAAGCTTTTTCGTGGACAGATCACATGTTGATCGGTCTGGTCTAGATCTTGAGTCCAGATCATCGCCACGTCCACAATTGATCTTTACACCTTTGCTCATCGTAAAACATGCAAGCCATACAAGAACACGTACAAACTGATCTAATAAAACAGCACCATACGATTAGCATGCATATGCATCATCACATCTTGATTAAAGTTTGTGCGTGGTGATTGATTGCTATATATCTTGTATGTGCATAATCGTAAATAAAAGGTCAATCTCAGGACGCTATCTATGACGAGCTGCAACAACAAGGTTTCGAGATCCAAGAGCAACAGAAGCCGCAAGAACAAGGCAAGTGCCCCTTGACCATATTGATCCCATGTTTTTGAAATACTGTTTTGTTTCTGAAAAGGTGTGTGTGCTTGGGTCAACATGATGGGAAACCCTTTCATAGGAGTTTACTGGTTTTGTTAACCACACTTGTCACCGGGAAAGTTAATGAGTTGGGTATGGTTTTTGCTTTTATGCTTCTTTGAGTTCATGGGATATGAGAAGCGAGATAGATGTGTCTAGCTAACTGCACTCGTATGAATAATGAGAAAAGGATATTGTTAATGAACATGAATCGGAGGGAGATCTAGGCAAGATTGGTTTTGTGGATGAGGTAGAATGAGATGGCGGTTTACTTGCCGTAGATCTAAGGACCGGTTCATGCCAGCCATGCCAGGATAACAGTGCCACCACAAGGCCAAATATGGGTGCGGCTTAGCTGACTAATTAGGTAAGTTGCTAGATTGTTATGGACCGTGGAAGGCGCGGGGAATGGGAGTCGAGTGAGGACTGCCCTGGGAACTGCATGGCACAAGAGGGGGCCCATGGGTGGGAGAATTGGAGATTCTAGCCTGCTGGTGAAACCTTAGTGAGTCCATACATCCAGTAGCCCCTTTGTAAAGGCTATTTTGTGATCTCTTGGCCATACACCGACGGTTGTGTACTGGTATAATGAAGGTTCTGCAGTCGCCCGACGGGTGACAAAATCACAAACTTGTGGGTAAAGTAGTGCCACCTCTGCACGTGTAAAACTATCATGATAGCCGAGCTTACGGCCACGAGCGCCTGGACGCCAACGGGTGACAAAATCACAAACTTGTGGGTAAAGTGGTGCCACCTCTGCACGTGTAAAACTATAATGATAGCCGAGCTTACGGTCACGAGCGCCTGGACAACTCACATGATTAGATGGGATGGTTATTGGGAGGTTTTGGTTTTTTTTGGATTTGGTTTGGTCTTTGGAATTGGTATCGGGACTGTTGAGTCCTGGTAATGAAAATGGTTTTCGGGACTGTTGAGTCCTGGTAATGAAAATAATTTTCGGGACTGTTGAGTCCGGGTAATGAGATTAGTTGCATGACTTTTGAGTCATGGCAATGAGATTGGGTCTCGGTATGAGACGGAATTGAATATGAGATGAAATTGTAGTGAATACGAGATGGTATTCATGAGCATGTTGAGAAAGATAAATGTTCGAATGAGGTAGGAAAAAAGGTGAATCATGATGGAGGTATGTTGATGTTTAAATACATGTTGGGATTATATTCACTTAAAGCTAGTTTCTGTTTTTATCGTGATTTGTGAAATAAACTTTGCTTTTATGCGATGAGCCTTTTTATACATTCCATGCTGTAAGCTACATATCATATTTTCCCGCACTTACTAAGTACATCATATACTCAAACTTGTATTATCATACATCATCAGCAACAGGAGAGGAGTACTATGAAGACCACGTGGAGTATTAGGAGTGTGATCCACCGTCAACTTGCCTGTGGGGATGGAGTATGAGATGTAGATGGAGCCGCTGCTGCTGCTGCTTAGTTTGCTTCCACAATAGTTAGAAGACTTCCGCTGCTAGATTAAGACTTCCGCTGCTAGCATGAGTTTGAGACTCATGAGACAATGTAATAAAACCCTGTTATTCATGGTATTATTCTGAAATTCAGCTTGTGAATGATATGTGTATGTGTGATGAACATCCTGGGCACACATACGCATCAGTCTCAGTTCCGAGAGGTTCTCTCTCAGAACAGGGGCGTCACAAGTTGGTATCAGAGCTAGGTTGACTGTAGGATGCACCCCTAGTAACGGATTGGTATCAGAGCCACGGGTTGACGTAGATCACACGCCTAGATAGGTCAAAGATTGGTATCAACCTGCAACGGGTTGATCGTAGGTCACACGTCTAGATAGAAATCACAGATTGATATTAGAGCTGCCATGCCTAGTCACAGATTGGTATAGATACCATGGTTGACTGTAGGTCACAGGTCTAGATAACATCACAGATTGATACAATTCAAAGATTGGTAGCTGAACCACGGTTGACCGTAGGATGCAAGCCTAGTCGCAGATTGGCATTAGGAGCCACGCTGAACATAGGATGCAAACCTAGGTAGAATGCATAGACTAGCATCAAAACCACCTGGACATAAGATGCAAGCCTAGGTAGAAGCCATAGTTGGATCACAGATTGGTACCATAGGTATCACCCCAAACCACCTTAACATATGGTAAAATCACAGATTGGTATCACCCCAAACCACATAGGACACTCATTGAATAAGCTTGAATAGGAGTTGTATGAAACTTTTTGTGATGATTGTTGTGCTTGTGTGCTTAGTGTGAGTTGTGGGACGTTTCAGCGTTGTCCATATCCACACATAGTATAGAGGTGTGAGATGCTTCGACACTTGTTCACATCCTCATATAGGACGATATATAGTCCACCCACCTTGATGCATATAGTTGGGAGGAATCTATCTAAACTTCTAACCTCTATTCTATCCGACTCTCACTCACAGATGGTGAGGGGAAACACTGGCCGTCAAGGGAGGAACGTCCGTGGCAACCAAGAGGATGACCATGTTGAAGTTCCTGAGAATGACAACCCCAGAGCTGGCGCAAACAACTTGGAACGGTTGATGGCTATGCAAAATCAGCTTAAGCAAACAATGATCCAAACTTTGGGTCAGTTGCAAGCAAACAACAACAACCCCGTTCCTGCACCACCGCCACCCCCGCCGGCTCACAACCGATTGGGAGAGTTCATGAGGACTCGACCACCCACTTTAGCACAAGCTAATGATCCCATGGAGGCCGACGACTGGTTGAAGTCCATGGAGAAGAAGCTTGCTATAGTTCAGTGCAATGACCGAGAGAAGGTTCTCTTTGCATTGCACCAACTTATGGGAGTTGCCGCTGATTGGTGGGACGCGCTTTGCAATGCTCATGTCGACCCGGAGACTATTACTTGGACTGAGTTCAAGGAGAGTTTCCGCTCTCATTACATCACTGCTGGAGTAATGATGCTTAAAGGACAAGAGTTTGAAGGTCTCCGCCAGGGCAAGAAGAGCGTGAATGAGTATCTCATCAAGTTCACGCAGCTTTCAAGGTATGCCCTCGAAGATGTCAACTCAGACCAACAGAAGCAGTACCTGTTCATGAGAGGGTTGAACAATAAGATCCAGGTTCAGCTTCTCAACAATGACTATGCGAGCTTCCAAAAGCTAGTTGACAAAGCTATAGTGGTTTAGAGCAAGATCCGAGAGATCGAGCAAGAGGGCAAAAGAAAGATGCCATACCAGCCACAAGGGAGCAACGTACGTCTTTGGTACGTGCCCCCAGCTGCACCACAATATGGCTCATCCGCTCCTACTTTTTGCCCTAATCAACCACCACAGCAACGTCCTGCCATGCAAGCACCTCGTGTGCCTTTGCCTCCAGCGCCCCGTCCAAACACGGGCGCTTATGTTCAAAACCCCCGCCCCAACATACCTGCAGTCGTGGGCGACAAGGCATGCTTTGCATGCAGAGAGACGGGACACTTTGTGAGCCAGTGCCTGAAGAGAGGTCCTGGACAACCAAGCAACTTGCCCAAGCAGAACCCACGGCCGAACGGAGGAGCCAATCAAGGAAACCATGGACAACAGAACTACGCTCGCGGCAACGTGAACCATGTCTCTGCTGAGGAAGCGCAACAGGCTGAGGACGTCATAATTGGTATGTTCCTTGCCAACTCCAACCCAGCCTCCATTCTATTTGATTCTGGAGCATCACATTCATTCATATCATCCAAGTATGTTGCCAAGTATAATCTACCCATATCACACTTGAAATATACTATGTTGGTTAATTCTCCCGGTGGAGAGATCAGGACTAATATAGTATGTCCGAAAGTAAACCTTAAAATAAGGGGGGTAGACTTCCTTGCCAACCTCATTGTCTTGGATTCCCAAGGGCTTGACATAATACTCAGAATGGATTGGTTAAGTAAGCACAACGGAGTGATCCAATGTGCTAAAAGGAGTGTGCAGTTGACAAACGAGCACGGAACCCGTATCAAGTTTGAGTCGGCCCAGCCAACAACCGAGAAGGCAACGTTGAACCACATCGAAGAAGCAACCCTGGATAGCATTCCGGTGGTTCAGGAATTTTTGGACGTGTTCCAGGAAGAACTCCCAGGTATGCCACATGACCGGGACATTGAGTTTTCCATTAACTTGGTACCCGGAACTGCACCCATAGGAAAGAGACCATACAGGATTCCCGTTAACGAGCTAGTGGAACTCAAGAAGCAAATTCAGGAGCAGCTAGAGAAGGGTTTTATACGCCCAAGCTCGTCACCATATGGAGCTCCCATGCTCTTGGTAGACAAGAAGGATGGAACCCAAAGGATGTGCATGGACTATAGGTCTCTCAATGATGTGACGATCAATAACAAGTACCCTCTGCCCCGTATAGAGGATATGTTCGACCAAATGAAGGGAGCCCGAGTCTTTTCCAAGATTGATCTTTGGTCAGGATACTTCCAGCTGAAGATTAAGCCCTCCGACATACCCAAGACGGCCTTTCAGACACTATATGGTTCGTATGAATATACCGTTATGTCTTTTGGGTTAACGAACGCACCCACATACTTCATGTACCTCATGAACAAGGTCTTCATGGAGTACTTGGACAAGTTCGTCATGGTTTTCATCGAAGATATCATGGTGTGTTCAAAAAGTGAGGAGGAACATGAAGAACATTTGAGATTGGCCTTGCGGAAACTGCGAGAGCATCAATTGTATGCCAAGCTCGGCAAGTGTCAATTCTAGCTAAAGGAGATATCGTTCCTAGGCCACATCTTCTCCGAGGAAGGAGTATCGGTTGATCCCGATAAGTGGGAGATGTTCTGAAGTGGAACCAACTGCAAAACGTGAGGGATATTTGGAGTTTTCTTGGGATGGCTGGATACTATCGACGTTTCATCAATGACTTCTCCAAAATAGCGAAGCCTATGACGGAGCTATTGATGAAGGGGAAGGCGTTCCAGTGGACCCCCAACATGCCAAGAAAGCTTTGAGGAGCTCAAGAAAAGGCTAACCACAGCGCCAGTTCTGGTATTGCCAGACGTGAGCAAGAGCTTTGACATATATTGTGACGCATCCAGACAAGGGTTTGGATGTGTGCTCATGCAAGAAGGACAAGTGGTAGCCTATGCGTCAAGACAGCTAAAGAAACACGAGCTCAATTACCCCACACATGACTTGGAACTCGCAGCCGTGGTGCATGCATTGAAGATTTGGAGAGATTATATCCTTGGCCACCAATGTGAGATCTATACGGATCATAAAAGCCTCAAGTACATATTCACTCAAACGGATTTGAACTTGAGGCAATGTTGAAGGTTGGAGCTCATCAAGGATTATGATGTTGGAATCAACTATCACCCCGGAAAGGCCAATGTAGTAGCCAATTCATTGAGCCATAAGGGAGCATGTCACCAACTCACGGTTCGGGAGCTACCGCCCGAGCTGCGCAAGGAGTTCGAACGGTTACATCTCGGATTTTTGAACGAGATGGAAGTGATGGAACTCCACTCTTCATTGGAACAAGAGATAAGAGATGACCAAGCTACGGGTGAGGAGATCAAGGAGATCAAGGAAAGGATCCAACAAGGAATAGAAAAGGACTTCAAGGAAGACGAGAAGGGTACGCTTTTGCTAGGAAAAAGGATTTGTGTGCCTAACGTGAAGCACATCCGCGACACGATATTAAAGGAGGCACATGACTCACCTTATTCCATACATCCCGGGAGTACCAAGATGTACAAGGGCCTGAAAACTTGTTATTGCTGGGATGGTATGAAAAGGGACATAGCCGAGTATGTTGCACTATGCGACACATGCCAACGGGTGAAGGCCGAACATCAAAGACCCGCTGGACTGTTGCAACCCTTAAAGGTACCAGAGTGGAAGTGGGAATACATCAGTATGGATTTCATTGTCGGATTGCCACGTACTCGGTCGGGTTACGACTCAATCTGGGTTATCGTGGACCGATTGATGAAAACCGCTCATTTTCTTCCTGTTAAAACCATGTACCGCTTGGCAGATCTAGCCGAGTTATATATGGAGCAAATCGTGTGCCGTCATGGAGTCCCGAAGAGGATAGTTTCAGACCGGGGTACCCAATTTACCTCTAGGTTCTGGAAGAAGCTACATGAGACTATGGGTACACGACTGGATTTTAGCTCCGCTTACCACCCGCAGACTGATGGACAAACCGAAAGGACAAACCAAATTTTGGAGGACAAGTTGAGAGCTTGCTCCTTGAAACATGGGCGTAGTTGGGATAGGAGCTTGTCGTATGCCGAATTCTCCTATAACAACAGCTATAAAGCTAGCTTGAAGATGTCACCTTTTGAAGCATTGTATGGTAGACGGTGTAGAACACCGCTGTTTTGGAACGAGACCGGAGAGAACCAAGTGTTTGGACCGGATGTGTTGCAAGAGGCTGAGAAGCAAGTCCAAACAATACGGGAGAACTTGAAGGCTACTCAGTCACGGCAGAAAGGCTATGCGGACAATAGGCGAAGGAAGTTGACTTTCAAAGTAGGAGACTTTGTATACCTTAAGGTATCGCCTATCCGAGGCCAACGACGTTTCAACGTCAAAGACAAGTTAGCACCGCACTACATCGGGCCATTCAAGATTTTGGGCAAGCGAGGAGAAGTAGCCTATCAACTAGAGCTCCCAACGCACCTCTCCGAAGTACATGACGTGTTTCATGTATCCCAGCTCAAGAAGGGCTTGAGGGTACCTGAAGAGCAAGTACCAATGGATGAACTTGAACTTCAAGAAGATATAACCTATGTAGGGCACCCTGTACGAATTTTGGACGTGAAGGCAAGGGTCACGAGGAACAAAGTGATCCGTTGGTGCAAGGTACAATGGAGCCATCACGAGGGCGAGATTCAATTTAAAGGGGGTAGATTTGTGACACCCTCAATTTCGATTTCTGCATGCATTCATATTTTATATGTAGAGAAACATTTTTAAAAGAAGTTGAAACAGAAAAGGAATAAAAAAGATAGCCAAAATGAGCCCAATCCAATCCACAGAGAGCGCCGAAGACAACTCCCGCGGCTCGCTGGCCACGTGGCACCTTCGGAGCTCATCCCCGCAAAAAGGGAGAGGTCCGCCGCTAACTGGCTACGTGGCAGGCTCGGGGCTCGTCTCTGCGGAAGGGGCGACGTCCGACCCCGTGGGACACATGTTGCCCCCGGAGCTAGCCTCTGCAGAGAAGCGAGGTCAGCCCTGCAGGGCACGTGTCGCTTTGGAGCTAGTCACTGCGGAAGAGAGAGGACCAGCCGCGCGGGACACGTGTCACTCCTGGGGCTCGTCTCCGAGAGGTCCGACACCGCGGGACACGTGTCGCTCTCGGAGCTAACCTCCGAGAGGTCCGGTCCTACTGGACACGTGTCACCTCCGGAGCTCATCTCCGGGAGGTCCGACGCTGATGGACGCGTGTCGACCTCGGAGCTCACCTCAGGGAGGTCTGACGCTATTGGACACTTGTCAACCTCAGAGCTCGTCTCTGAGGAGAAAGGAAGTCTGGCCCTGTTAGGACACGTGGCACTATCAGAGCTCACCTCCAAAGAGAGGGGAGGTCCGGAACTGACACGTGGCGTATGCAGAGCTCGTCTCTAGAAAGAAGGGAGGTCCCGACCCACCAGACACATGGCGCACGCGGAGCTCTCCTCTGAAGGAGAGGGAGGTCTCGCCCGCCTGACACGAGGCACAACCGGAGCTTGTCTCTGCGGAAAAGGGAGCCCAGGTTCCCGCAGGACACGTGGAGCCTTCGGAGCTCATCACCGTGGAGGTGACGAGATCTGAAGCGATTTTTCTCCCATGCACGAGTGCCCGACACAGAGGAAACCGACACGAACTCTTCTACGTTGAATACTGCACCGAATCAGCAAGAGATAAGTTGTTAAGATTCAAACACAAATCAAATAGGATTCTTATTCGAAATCTAATCAGATTAGGACTCTTCTCTTCCTAATTATAAATAGAACCCGAAACAACCCCTTGGTCGTAACATCTTTTCTAAGCCGACAACTTAGAAGCCCTAGCCCCAACTCGCCGAGCTAAACCCCTTCGCTGGAGATTGACCACCGAAGAGACAGCCGACAAGCCCAGACACGATCGCCACCGCCGGAAGAAAGCCCCGACGATCTGTTTTTGCTAGGAGGGAGGACCCGATACCACCTTACGACGTCATCGCGTTTTCTTTGCATCTGTTCTTCGATCCCTTTGAACAGAAGCTTTTTCGTGGACAGATCACATGTTGATCGGTCTGGTCTAGATCTTGAGTCCAGATCATCGCCACGTCCACAATTGATCTTTACCTTTGCTCATCGTAAAACATGCAAGCCATGCAAGAACACGTACAAACTGATCTAATAAAACAGTACCATAGGATTAGCATGCATATGCATCATCGCATCTTGATTAAAGTTTGTGCGTGGTGATTGATTGCTATATATCTTGTATGTGCGTAATCGTAAATAGAAGGACAAGCTCAGGGAGCTATCTACGACGAGCTGCAACAACAAGGTTTTGAGATCCAAGAGCAACAGAAGCCGCAAGAACAAGGCAAGTGCCCCTTGACCAGATTGATCCCATGTTTTTGAAAGACTGTTTTGTTTGCGAAAAGGTGTGTGTGCTTGGGTCAACATGATGGGAAACCCTTTCATAGGAGTTTACTAGTTTTGTTAACCACCCTTGTCACCGGGAAAGTTAATGAGTCGGGTATGGTTTTTGCTTTTATGCTTCGCTGAGTTCATGGGATACAGGAAGCGAGATAGATGTATCTAGCTAACTGCACTCGTATAAATAGTGAGAAACGGATATTGTTAATGAACATGAATCGGAGGGATATCTAGGCAATATTGGTTTTTTGGATGAGGTCGAATGAGATGGTGGTTTACTTGCCATAGATCTAAGGACCGGTTCATGCCAGCCATGCTAGGATAATAGTGCCACCACAAGGGCAAATATGGGTGCGGCTTAGCTGACTAATTAGGTAAGTTGCTAGATTGTTATGGACCGTGGAAGGCGCGGGGAATGGGATTCGAGTGAGGACTGCCTTGGAAACTGCATGGCACAAGAGGGGGCCCGTGGATGGGAGAATTGGAGATTCTAGCCTGCTGGTGAAACCTTAGTGAGTCCATACATCTAGTAGGCCCTTTGTAAAGGCTATTTTGTGATCTCTTGGCCATACACCGACGGTTGTGTACTGGTATAATGGAGGTTCTGCAGTCGCCGACGGGTGACGAAATCACAAACTTGTGGGTAAAGTGGTGCCACCTCTGCAGAGTGTAAAACTATCATGATAGTCGTGCTTCCGGTCACAAGCACCTGGCCAACTTCCATGATTAGATGGGATGGTTATGTAAGGGCCTCAGTTTTTGACACTCATTTGCAGTGTTCATCACCACACCACACACCTCATTTGAGGAAGAATGATGAACACAAATAAAGAGCAAGTAACAATTATCAACATGCTCATTAGGGAACAAACTCACACATTGCAAAAGTGGTACTTCCCACATGTGATATAGATGGGCTGGACATATGAAGACTCCTACACTTTGCTAAGGATGTCCATGCCAAGTTCCACCCAAATTCAAAACCTTTTTGAGGTCATTTTGGGTATAGTTAGGAAGAGGGCAGTTTGAAACCATATTCAAATTCAAACTGTTTTCACCCACTGAATGTAAAAGTGGAAGGCATATTCTTGCTCAGCACATTTTTGTGAGCTCACACACCAATTTTCACTCCATTTGGAGTTGATCTTGACATGAGCTAAGGGGGAGAAATTCAAACTTTATTTGAATTTCAAACTGCACTTGTGCTGAAATTCATTCAAACTAAACCTCATTTGAACTTTGATCAATTCAAATGGCTCTTGGGTGAATAATTTGAATTGCCAAGGGTAGAATAGGGTTCACTGTTTACCACAGCTGTTAGGAATAAATTTCAGAGGTTAAAAGAGAAGTGGGACCCACATGTCAGCCTCTGCCTCAAAGCAAACCGACTGAACCACAGTTCAGTCGGTTCCCGGCAGCTGTGCGCGCGCGCCACCGAAGGGGGCAGCCGGCGCCAGCTCCTGCTGCGTGCCCCAAGCCGGAGACCAGCCGGCCGGGCTATTTATTCCCTCCCCGGCGTGCTTCAGTCACCATTTCCCCGAGCTACCGACGTGCGCGACTGCTTTTTCCACTGCCATCGCCGCCGCTCGAGTTCCTGCTTGATCAAGCCGATCGCAGCTCCCTCTTTCCATTCCAAGGTCCCAGCAAGGTACTAGCAACCATCCTCCATCCTTCCCATTGATAGAAATCGATTGAAACCGAGTGATATCGGCTGTGCCGAAAGATCAAACTCGGAACTGGAAACCGCCGCACCTCGAGCTCTCGTGGACAGCCCAACCTGGGCGTTGTCACGCCCGAGCCAAGACACCCTTGGACGCGCAGGTGACCGGTGCTGCTCATCTCCGAGCCACAGCTCGAGTGGTTGCTCACCGGCGGCGAATTTCCACTTTTCCCCTTTCTGTGTGCAGAACGACCTTCGGGTACGATTCTGTTTAATTCGTGCTCTAGAAAGGATTAGAGGGCCTCAGGCCACTCCCACACGAGCTAGACACGGTGACGCACAAGTTGCCTTCACAACTCTGGGCCGGAGAACCTCTGTGCCCGGCGTAATTCAAGGTCTACTAATGGCGGAACGAACGGGGGGTATCGGGCGCACGGTGAGGACCTATTTCGGGCCTTCCCCGAGCTGCCCCGAGTTCATGTCGACCTTCTCTGAGGTCCACTGATGCTCCCCGACCGGTTTCTCAAGTAGCTGAGGCACTAGGGGCATCAGCCGACATGGCCGAAGTCGTTCCGATATGGCGGCTCGTCGCCGACCATGCTCCGGCCGTTGTCATGAGCAGCTGACCCTCGGATCATGTTCCCCAAGTAAAAGTAGGCAGGGGCGACCAGAATCAAGAAGTTTGGAGCGGTACAGCAGCCAGCGGCGAGCTCTCCGGCGAGGTCCCTCGGCGGCGGAGCGCGGGTGTCGCGAGGTTGAAGAAGGGGGTGGACCCCAGCTGTCAGCGGCCGATATTTTGAATCGGGATCCGGCTGCGGCCGGGATCGGGTGTGCTGGCGCGCAAAAGCCTTGTGGGCCGCGGTGTGCTGTCGCTTCGGCGTGCGACGCGTGTCCCCTGGGCCCACGCGCGAGTTTAAACTTTTCCCCGATTTTCAGATTTCCTTCAAACTTCAAATCCTTATAACTTTGGCTAGAAAGCTCCAAATTGAGTGAACCAAATTTTGCTGGATTCAGCTCTCTGAGTACTTTCCAGAAAATCAAGTTTCACTTCATGAAATTCCTTAGTTCTCCAGAATTAATTCCTCAAAGTTTAAACTGTTAGGAATTTTAACTGGAGAATCCTTTGGAGGAAAATCCTGAAATTTTGCTGAGATGTTCACCAAAATATCCTTGAACTACCATAAAAATTTCAGATCCATTTGAGCTCATTTAGTCCACCTAATGGTGTGATTAGTAAAACTGTTCCAGAGAAAATAGAAAATGTTCAGAAACATTTTCAGGATTTTCTCTGAAATTGTTTAGCTCATATCTTTAGTTAGAGACTTCCAAATTAAGTGAGACCAACTCCATTAGGACCCTCTGAAAATCTAGTTTTCAGAAAGTCATAGTTTGTCTCATGAAAATCCCTAGAACACCCTAAGGGTTCCAATTAAGGTCAAGGACATAATTATTTGTGGAGGGCTCAAATGAGCTTTGCTGCAACTAAAACTTGACCAAGTCTTTGTTTAGGTTGTAACCAAGCCACAGTAAAAGTTTCACAGTCATTAGGTCTGTCTAGTAAGGGTTATAGACTTCACAACTTCAAAGTTAATACAAAGGCCTCTAAATTAATACATACATTGCTCTTATCATGTAGTCGCTAAGATCGAGGAGGAACCCGAAGTCCTAGACTTCGTTACTCCGGAGGAACAGCTAGCCTACGACCAAGAGCAGCAAGGCAAGCCCCGGTTTGCATTAACCTTTTTACAAATTTTTATTGTTTTGAGCACATACTTGTTTCCCTTTGTTCGTTGCATTAGAGTCTTGATTGGAAACCCAACTGCACAGCCAAGAAAACCATGGGTTGGGTTTAGGATTGAAAACCTCGTTAGCCACTGCATTGCTAGAATAGAGTAGGATTCGGTACAAGTCGAGTAGTTGGAACTACTCGCGAGAATAGGCTAGAGGCACATTGCTCGGGTAGAGATAGCACATGAAACACATGGCAAGAAAATGAGACCGAGCGGAGAGTAAGGGCAGCAGGACTTTGGGGCCTGTGTGCTGTAGCTCCGCTTGTGTCGATTGAGGACCGAGCCGTGTGCGGGCCTGTTGAGCAAGCAAGAACAGTACCGAAGACCTACCGGCTATATGGGAACCGGGAAACTGATGTAACTCGGGTAGCTGGGTGTTGAGGCATTGCCCGTCGTTCAGAGGGTAGGTTGAGAGCTCGAGGTGTAAATCAGCTGGCGGCACAGAGATGCGCGTGCAGGGACCTCTTGCTCGGGACGATGGGACCGGTTCAATATTTGGCTAACGGGTGAAAGGTAGTCGCGTACGGCGTCCGTGATGGTTGTTGTAGGCAACATCGAGTACGGGCGTACGTGACGGGTTGTTCGGGTAACCCTGCAGGTGTAAATCGATTATAATCGCCGTCCCTCGCGGTCAGTGAGTACCACTTGTTCACTGTACCGTGACGTAGAAAGAATAGGCTAGTTACATGTTAAAATGTTGCTGATTGAAAGCTGGACATTGATTGTTAATGATATGCTGTAGCTTAGTGCTAACTAAAGTTCTTTTCAACTTTGGGCAAAGTACATGAGAGAAATGCGTTTCTTGTTTGATTGCGGCTCTCTCATGTGCCTTAGCATAAAGTTCTCCACAACCTGCTGCTAAAACTTGAAAGTAAGGTTCTACTAATTAGGCGAGTCCTTGCAAATGATTTTTACCTCATGCAACCCATTACCCGCATGTAGAAGTTCCATGTTTAGGTGAGACGGGTCAGACTTGCTGAGCCTTCGTGCTCACTGCTTGTGTTTGAAGCTTTTGCAGGGTTCTATGAGGAAGGGACTCCCGAAGAGGAGACGGAACCCCAGGAGGGGAACCCCGTCGAATGGGAGTCGTGCCCGCCGCAGAGTTAGTGTGCGTGTGTGCTAGCAAGGACACGTTCGAGGGCTGAACGTGCACTTGATGCTTAGTCTACGCCCGCGAGTGTGGACTAAACTTATTTTGATGTAAACATGTTAATAAACTTGTTTATGTAATAAAGCTTCCGCTTCCGCTTTGTACCTTTGACGTGTGTTATACGGTGCTGTGCAACGCAGCACCCCTCAGCGTGATCCTGGCTCGACAGGACCAGTGGGGTCGTGTCAGCGTGGTATCAGAGCTCGCTTGAGGTTTAACACAGTACAAAGGTCTTCTTTTTCAAAAATCCAGTGAGGAACGAGTTAGTAGCCCGTATAAGGATGTTATTAGTATATAGAAAGTGGCTTATTAACTTATTTGTTATGTCGGAAAATCGTGCATCTCGGGACGTTCATGTCTTGGGGGGTGCACGTAAGCGCTGTCCACCAGTGCGCACAAGCTGAAGGGTGGAGCCCCACGGGTGGCAGGTAACCCGACCCGCTTTGATATCCTCTACGACTCTTCATGTCGTTTGGGGTATTCGAGCAACGTCTGTCCCTGGCGTGCGTGGTGCAACATGGGAGACCCCGTCACGTGGTCTGAAACGTGAACACGTAACTCAAGGCGTGTTTGGCTTGAGAACATCCGGGCGAGTGATGACGGCCGGATGTACCAACTGTATGGATTCCGGGCTCGGTGTGCAGCCGAGTCTGATGATTGGTTGAATTTCTGCAGGTAGCCTTACCACGAAAAGGTAGACGTGTAGCATCCGTGTGCGAGTGACGAGTAGTGCCACTAAACTAACGAAGCCGGCTAAGTCCGGTATAGGTTTTTCTTTGTGAGGACGTAGTACCGACATGATCTGGTGACGCATCAACGTCACACCCAACTAAATGAACAACTTCATTTAAAAAAATTTGAAGGTTTTGATCCAAAGTAGTAAAACTTGATGTAACTCCTTCCCTTGAACAGGATATTCAAAGCTAATAAGTTTTCAACTTATAGGATGTTAAGGACAGAGCACTCTGTTTTCAGCTAAATCAAGGCTGAAGTAATCAGAGGTTAGAGGTTGAGTTCTTTCGAGGTTGGGGTAGTATGATACATTTCTGGAAAGCTTTGGAGGAGCTTTACAACTTTTCTGTTGAGTTCCAGAGGTGTTTCGTCCCTTAACCACTCGAAAAATGCAGTAGAGTTGAAACTGTCCAGAAAACAGGACAGAGCAAAGACTCTCTGTAAACTCTCTGTAAATTAAGCATAACTTCCTGCTTAAAAATCCAAAAATAGGAAATGAGGTAGTTCTGGAAAGATTATGAGATGGGTTACAACTTTGTAACAGAAAGTTTTGTCAGATTAGGAACAGAATTAACTGGAATTCTTGGATCAAATCAGTACCTAAGGCAGGGAGGTGCTGTCCAATTGTTTCCAGAAATTCTGTTAACTTTGACATCTCATAACTTTTGAACCAGAGCAGATCTTAGGCCAACCAAATACTTTCTGGAAAGCTATTGAAGTTAACTGTAACTTTGATGTTGAGCTCCAGGACTGGTTTTGCTTTTAACCTGGCCTAAATCAGATTGATATGGAAACTGGTCAGGGCTGTCATGGGAACAGCAGATCAGCAGTCAAATTTGTTTAAAAATTTGAACTATGTTTCCAAGTTTTAGGGGTTCAATGACATATCTTATGTTATAACTTGATGGTTTGCTGTTCAAATGAATATTTGACATTTCTCAAATATATTTTTACAGATGGCAGCAGATAAACGGTTGGAGAACGGGTGGGTAGTTTCCCACTGCTCTGACCGTAGCGGCTACCCGGAAGCATTGTGGCAAATGCTCCAATATTTCGGGTACAACCAGATGCCGCAATACTTCACCAAGGAAGAAGGCGAAGAGGGGAACAAGACGTGGACGATCCATGTCGAGGTTCCTGCAGGGCCTACGCCACCCGGTTGGGTGCCATTCACCGCCCGGTTTGATGAAGAGGAAGACGCAGGAATTCCTACACCTGCAACAAGGGAGCCGGAACGCGCTGGAGTACTCCAGAGCGTTCAACGATCTCGCACTCTACGCGTCGTATCATGCAGATACGGACGAGAAGCGGCGGGACCACTTTTACCAGGGGCTTAACCCGCTCCTGAAGGACAAGCTGGCGATGTTCAATCGCGGCAGCCTCAACGACATAATTGATGCTGCGATTGTTCAGGAAGACTCCGGCAAGGAGTTGGCGGCGGCAGAGCGAAAGCGAAGCGCGCCGAAGAGCAGCGGAGAAGGAGGCGGTCCTTCTCAGAAGTTTCGGATGGTGAATCACCCACCATCAGGTCCGCGCTGGCAGCCACCACAGCGGTCGATGCCGTTCCGCGGTCGGCCGTATTCGTCACCGGCATTCCGGCCGGCACTGCCAGCACCACCGCAACAACAGCAGCAGCAGCGGGCGATGCCGCGTGCGTTTGCACCTCCGCAACGCATGCCGGGCTTTCGTCCCCCGAGTACCCCACCAGCAGCGGCCACATGTTACAAGTGTGGTCGTCCAGGACACTTCGCGAGCAGTTGCCCGGAGAGGCAAGGCGGCGGAGTGGTACCACAGTTTCCGGGGAGGAATCAACCCCGGAACCCTACTAATGCGCGGCGGGCGAACCCTAGGCCCGGCACTGTCCACCAGCTTGCCATTGAGGACGTGCCGGAGGGCGAGCCAATCCTTGCGGGTATGTTCCAACTCCACCAGCATCCCGCTATAGTACTATTTGATTCAGGCGCCACGCATAATTTTATTAGCCAAGCTTTCATTGCTAAACACAGCTTGCCAATACTACCCACCGATAGTCCATATTTAATTTGCTCACCGGGTGGGAAGATTTTAGCAAGCATAATGGTCTCCAAAGCACCATTATGCTTAGCGGGTAGAGTGTACCCCACGTCTCTCATTATCTTAGAGGGACAGAAGGTCGATGTCATCCTAGGGATGTCGTGGTTAACCCGCCACGGCGCTGTTTTAGACACCGTCCTCCGAGTCGTGCACTTAAACTCAGAAGTGCACGGTTCTCACTCATTATTTCTGGACAGTCCAGAAATAAAACTTCCAAGTGTCTATCAAGCCACAACCATCAGATTGGAAGACATTCCAGTGGTCCGAGAATTCCCTGATGTATTCCCGGATGATTTGCCGGGGATGCCACCCGATAGAGAGGTGGAGTTCAAGATTGAACTTGCACCGGGAACCATGCCAATATCCCGAAGGCCGTACAAGATGGCGCCCAAGGAGTTGGCGGAACTGAAGATTCAGCTCACGGACCTTCTGGAGAAGGGTTTTATTAGGCCGAGCTCCTCGCCATGGGGTTGTTCGGCATTATTTGTCAAAAAGAAGGATGAAACGTTGCAGCTTTGCGTGGACTACCGTCCATTAAATGCCGTAACCATCAAGAACAAGTACCCGTTACCACGGATCGACATGTTGTTTGATCAGTTGGTCGAAGCAAAGGTCTTTTCCAAGATGGATTTAAGATCCGGGTACCATCAGATTAAGATCAGGGCTGAGGACATTCCAAAGACAGCTTTTTCGACAAGGTACGGACTTTATGAGTACCTGGTCATGTCCTTTGGCCTCACCAATGCTCCAGCTCACTTCATGTATTTAATGAACTCGGTGTTCATGCCGGAGCTGGACAAGTTTGTCGTGGTCTTCATCGACGACATCCTGGTATACTCCAAGTCGGAGGAAGATCACAAGAAACATCTGCGTATAGTCTTGCAACGGCTGCGGGATCACAAGTTATACGCAAAGTTCAGCAAATGCGAGTTTTGGATATCGCAAGTGCCTTTCCTCGGGCATATCATCTCAGCGGAGGGTATCGCTGTGGACCCGAGCAAAATCACGCAAGTGCTGAATTGGAAATCCCCGAGAACTGTTCATGAGGTACGGAGTTTCCTCGGACTCGCGGGATATTATCGGAGGTTCATTCCGAACTTCTCGAAGATTGCCAGGCCAATGACAGAGCTGCTGAAGAAGGCTACCAAATATGTTTGGAGTCCAGCATGTGAAGCAGCATTCAAGGCTTTAGTCAAGCACCTGACATCAGCACCGGTTTTGGCGCAGCCAGACACAACAAAACCGTTCGAGGTGTACTGCGATGCATCCGGCATTGGGCTCGGATGTGTGCTGATGCAAGACCGAAGAGTGGTCGCGTATGGATCACGACAGCTTAGGAACCATGAGCAAAATTATCCAACTCACGATTTGGAGCTCGCTGCCGTGGTACTTGCACTGAAAATGTGGAGACACTACCTACTCGGTAACCTCGTACATTTATATACCGACCACAAAAGCCTCAAGTACATCTTCACTCAGAAGGAGCTGAACATGAGGCAACGAAGATGGTTGGAACTGATAAAGGATTACGAGATAGAGATCCATTATCATCCGGGCAAGGCAAACGTTGTGGCAGACGCGCTAAGCCGCAAGTCACACGTCAATAATCTGACCATCACACCGTTGGAAGAGAGCGAACCACCACTACATGTGATTCCACATGGAGCTCTCTACAACCTAGCTTTGATCCCCACCATCCGTGAAGAGATAGCGGCAGCCCAGAAGAATGATAAGGGCATGTCACATTTACGGAGACGTGTAGACAGTGGGGAGTTGAAATGTTTCCGGAAGGACGGAGACGGCGTCTTATGGTTCAAGGACCGGATCGTCGTACCCCGAAACCCGGAGTTAAGGAAGAGAATCTTTGATGAAGCTCACTTATCAAAGTTTTCTATTCACCCCGGCAGCAACAAGATGTATCAAGAACTCAGAAGCAAGTTTTGGTGGACACGGATGAAGCGAGAGACGGCAAAATACGTGTCCGAGTGTGATACATGTCGACGGGTGAAGGCAGACCACATGCGGAAACCGGGACTGCTGCAACCACTGGGCATTCCTGCCTGGAAGTGGGAGGACGTGAGCATGGATTTCGTCGTCGGTTTACCCACCACCTTACAGAAACATGATTCTGTGTGGGTGATCGTCGATCGGCTCACCAAAGTTGCCCATTTCATCCCGGTCAACACCAACTACAACGCCAAGAAGTACGCTGAACTGTACATCTCACGGATCCTATGCTTATACGGCGTACCCCATACCATCGTATCGGACCGGGGCACTTTATTTGTGTCCCGTTTTTGGGAGCAGCTACACGCTGCCCTGGGGACGAAGCTGATCCGTAGTTCAGCCTACCACCCGCAGACGGATGGACAAACTGAGCGGGTGAATCAGATTCTAGAAGACATGCTACGAGCTTGCGCTATCGACCACGGCAAGAATTGGGATGATCACTTGCCATTAGCCGAGTTCTCGTACAACAATGGGTACCAAGCCAGCATCAAGATGGCGCCCTACGAGGCGCTATACGGCAGGAAATGCCGCACACCACTGAACTGGTGTGAATCTGGCGAGAAGGTTACCTTCGGGATTGATCTTGTCAACAACGCGGAAGAAAAGGTTCGATTAATTCAAGCGAACCTAAAAGCCGCTCAATCCCGACAGAAACAGTATGCGGACCGGAGAAGGCGCCCATTACAATTCGAAGTTGGGGACCACGTATATCTACGAGTGTCTCCAATGAAGGGCGTAAACAGATTTGGGGTGAGAGGAAAGTTAGCACCCCGATTCATCGGTCCATTCCAGATTACCGAAAGATGTGGATCGGTGGCATACCGGCTAAGATTACCAGAAGCACTTTCCGGTGTGCACGACGTCTTTCACATTTCCCAGCTGAGGAAGTGTCTCAAGCTATCAACTACCGTTCAGCTGGAAGACCTTAAAGAACTGCAACCGGATCTCACCTATCGGGAGGAACCGGTGCAGATTATTGATGAAAAGGCCCGAACCACACGCAACCGTACGTTGTGGTTCTACAAGATTCTATGGAGTAATTACTCCATGGACGAAGCGACATGGGAGAGCGAAGAATTCCTTCGCACTAACTACCCCGACTTTTTCACGTCGCATATTCGGTAATTTTCCACTGTCCTCTCTCTCATTTCACCTTATAATCTCGGGACGAGATTCTTTTAAGGGGGGAGGAATGTAAGGGCCTCAGTTTTTGACACTCATTTGCAGTGTTCATCACCACACCACACACCTCATTTGAGGAAGAATGATGAACACAAATAAAGAGCAAGTAACAATTATCAACATGCTCATTAGGGAACAAACTCACACATTGCAAAAGTGGTACTTCCCACATGTGATATAGATGGGCTGGACATATGAAGACTCCTACACTTTGCTAAGGATGTCCATGCCAAGTTCCACCCAAATTCAAAACCTTTTTGAGGTCATTTTGGGTATAGTTAGGAAGAGGGCAGTTTGAAACCATATTCAAATTCAAACTGTTTTCACCCACTGAATGTAAAAGTGGAAGGCATATTCTTGCTCAGCACATTTTTGTGAGCTCACACACCAATTTTCACTCCATTTGGAGTTGATCTTGACATGAGCTAAGGGGGAGAAATTCAAACTTTATTTGAATTTCAAACTGCACTTGTGCTGAAATTCATTCAAACTAAACCTCATTTGAACTTTGATCAATTCAAATGGCTCTTGGGTGAATAATTTGAATTGCCAAGGGTAGAATAGGGTTCACTGTTTACCACAGCTGTTAGGAATAAATTTCAGAGGTTAAAAGAGAAGTGGGACCCACATGTCAGCCTCTGCCTCAAAGCAAACCGACTGAACCACAGTTCAGTCGGTTCCCGGCAGCTGTGCGCGCGCGCCACCGAAGGGGGCAGCCGGCGCCAGCTCCTGCTGCGTGCCCCAAGCCGGAGACCAGCCGGCCGGGCTATTTATTCCCTCCCCGGCGTGCTTCAGTCACCATTTCCCCGAGCTACCGACGTGCGCGACTGCTTTTTCCACTGCCATCGCCGCCGCTCGAGTTCCTGCTTGATCAAGCCGATCGCAGCTCCCTCTTTCCATTCCAAGGTCCCAGCAAGGTACTAGCAACCATCCTCCATCCTTCCCATTGATAGAAATCGATTGAAACCGAGTGATATCGGCTGTGCCGAAAGATCAAACTCGGAACTGGAAACCGCCGCACCTCGAGCTCTCGTGGACAGCCCAACCTGGGCGTTGTCACGCCCGAGCCAAGACACCCTTGGACGCGCAGGTGACCGGTGCTGCTCATCTCCGAGCCACAGCTCGAGTGGTTGCTCACCGGCGGCGAATTTCCACTTTTCCCCTTTCTGTGTGCAGAACGACCTTCGGGTACGATTCTGTTTAATTCGTGCTCTAGAAAGGATTAGAGGGCCTCAGGCCACTCCCACACGAGCTAGACACGGTGACGCACAAGTTGCCTTCACAACTCTGGGCCGGAGAACCTCTGTGCCCGGCGTAATTCAAGGTCTACTAATGGCGGAACGAACGGGGGGTATCGGGCGCACGGTGAGGACCTATTTCGGGCCTTCCCCGAGCTGCCCCGAGTTCATGTCGACCTTCTCTGAGGTCCACTGATGCTCCCCGACCGGTTTCTCAAGTAGCTGAGGCACTAGGGGCATCAGCCGACATGGCCGAAGTCGTTCCGATATGGCGGCTCGTCGCCGACCATGCTCCGGCCGTTGTCATGAGCAGCTGACCCTCGGATCATGTTCCCCAAGTAAAAGTAGGCAGGGGCGACCAGAATCAAGAAGTTTGGAGCGGTACAGCAGCCAGCGGCGAGCTCTCCGGCGAGGTCCCTCGGCGGCGGAGCGCGGGTGTCGCGAGGTTGAAGAAGGGGGTGGACCCCAGCTGTCAGCGGCCGATATTTTGAATCGGGATCCGGCTGCGGCCGGGATCGGGTGTGCTGGCGCGCAAAAGCCTTGTGGGCCGCGGTGTGCTGTCGCTTCGGCGTGCGACGCGTGTCCCCTGGGCCCACGCGCGAGTTTAAACTTTTCCCCGATTTTCAGATTTCCTTCAAACTTCAAATCCTTATAACTTTGGCTAGAAAGCTCCAAATTGAGTGAACCAAATTTTGCTGGATTCATCTCTCTGAGTACTTTCCAGAAAATCAAGTTTCACTTCATGAAATTCCTTAGTTCTCCAGAATTAATTCCTCAAAGTTTAAACTGTTAGGAATTTTAACTGGAGAATCCTTTGGAGGAAAATCCTGAAATTTTGCTGAGATGTTCACCAAAATATCCTTGAACTACCATAAAAATTTCAGATCCATTTGAGCTCATTTAGTCCACCTAATGGTGTGATTAGTAAAACTGTTCCAGAGAAAATAGAAAATGTTCAGAAACATTTTCAGGATTTTCTCTGAAATTGTTTAGCTCATATCTTTAGTTAGAGACTTCCAAATTAAGTGAGACCAACTCCATTAGGACCCTCTGAAAATCTAGTTTTCAGAAAGTCATAGTTTGTCTCATGAAAATCCCTAGAACACCCTAAGGGTTCCAATTAAGGTCAAGGACATAATTATTTGTGGAGGGCTCAAATGAGCTTTGCTGCAACTAAAACTTGACCAAGTCTTTGTTTAGGTTGTAACCAAGCCACAGTAAAAGTTTCACAGTCATTAGGTCTGTCTAGTAAGGGTTATAGACTTCACAACTTCAAAGTTAATACAAAGGCCTCTAAATTAATACATACATTGCTCTTATCATGTAGTCGCTAAGATCGAGGAGGAACCCGAAGTCCTAGACTTCGTTACTCCGGAGGAACAGCTAGCCTACGACCAAGAGCAGCAAGGCAAGCCCCGGTTTGCATTAACCTTTTTACAAATTTTTATTGTTTTGAGCACATACTTGTTTCCCTTTGTTCGTTGCATTAGAGTCTTGATTGGAAACCCAACTGCACAGCCAAGAAAACCATGGGTTGGGTTTAGGATTGAAAACCTCGTTAGCCACTGCATTGCTAGAATAGAGTAGGATTCGGTACAAGTCGAGTAGTTGGAACTACTCGCGAGAATAGGCTAGAGGCACATTGCTCGGGTAGAGATAGCACATGAAACACATGGCAAGAAAATGAGACCGAGCGGAGAGTAAGGGCAGCAGGACTTTGGGGCCTGTGTGCTGTAGCTCCGCTTGTGTCGATTGAGGACCGAGCCGTGTGCGGGCCTGTTGAGCAAGCAAGAACAGTACCGAAGACCTACCGGCTATATGGGAACCGGGAAACTGATGTAACTCGGGTAGCTGGGTGTTGAGGCATTGCCCGTCGTTCAGAGGGTAGGTTGAGAGCTCGAGGTGTAAATCAGCTGGCGGCACAGAGATGCGCGTGCAGGGACCTCTTGCTCGGGACGATGGGACCGGTTCAATATTTGGCTAACGGGTGAAAGGTAGTCGCGTACGGCGTCCGTGATGGTTGTTGTAGGCAACATCGAGTACGGGCGTACGTGACGGGTTGTTCGGGTAACCCTGCAGGTGTAAATCGATTATAATCGCCGTCCCTCGCGGTCAGTGAGTACCACTTGTTCACTGTACCGTGACGTAGAAAGAATAGGCTAGTTACATGTTAAAATGTTGCTGATTGAAAGCTGGACATTGATTGTTAATGATATGCTGTAGCTTAGTGCTAACTAAAGTTCTTTTCAACTTTGGGCAAAGTACATGAGAGAAATGCGTTTCTTGTTTGATTGCGGCTCTCTCATGTGCCTTAGCATAAAGTTCTCCACAACCTGCTGCTAAAACTTGAAAGTAAGGTTCTACTAATTAGGCGAGTCCTTGCAAATGATTTTTACCTCATGCAACCCATTACCCGCATGTAGAAGTTCCATGTTTAGGTGAGACGGGTCAGACTTGCTGAGCCTTCGTGCTCACTGCTTGTGTTTGAAGCTTTTGCAGGGTTCTATGAGGAAGGGACTCCCGAAGAGGAGACGGAACCCCAGGAGGGGAACCCCGTCGAATGGGAGTCGTGCCCGCCGCAGAGTTAGTGTGCGTGTGTGCTAGCAAGGACACGTTCGAGGGCTGAACGTGCACTTGATGCTTAGTCTACGCCCGCGAGTGTGGACTAAACTTATTTTGATGTAAACATGTTAATAAACTTGTTTATGTAATAAAGCTTCCGCTTCCGCTTTGTACCTTTGACGTGTGTTATACGGTGCTGTGCAACGCAGCACCCCTCAGCGTGATCCTGGCTCGACAGGACCAGTGGGGTCGTGTCAGGTTATTGGGAGGTTATGGCTTTCTTTGGATTTGGTTTGGTCTTGTAAATTGGTTTTGGGACTGTTGAGTCCTGGTAATGAAAATGGTTTTCGGGACTGTTGAGTCCGGGTAATGAGATTAGTTGCATGACTGTTGAGTCATGGCAATGAGATTGGGTCTCAGTATGAGACGGAATTGAATATGAGATGAAATGGTAGTGAATACGAGATGGTATTCATGAGCATGTTGAGAAAGATAAATGTTCGGATGAGGTATGAAAAGAGGTGAATCATGATGGAGGTATGTTGATGTTTAAATACATGTTTGGATTACATTCACTTAAAGCTAGTTGCTGTTTTTATCGTGATTTGTGAAATAAATTTTGTTTTTATGCAATGAGCCTTTTTTATACCTTCCTTGCTGTGAGCTACATATCATATTTTCCCGCACTTGCTGGGTACATCATGAACTCAAACTTGCATTATCATACATTATCAGCAACAGGAGAGGAGTACTATGAAGACCACGTGGATTATTAGGAGTGTGATCCACCGTCAACTTGCCTGTGGGGATGGAGTAGGAGATGGAGCCGCTGCTGCTGCTTAGTTTGCTTCCGCAATAGTTAGAAGACTTCCGCTGCTAGATTAAGACTTCCGCTGCTAGCATGAGTTTGAGACTCATGAGACAATGTAATAAAACCCTGGTATTCGTGGTATTATTCTGAAATTCAGTTTGTGGATGATATGTGTATGTGTGATGAACATCCTGGGCACACATACGCATCAGTCTCAGTTCCGAGAGGTTCTCTCTCAGAACAGGGGCGTCACATGTGTCCTGCATCTGGTCCAGACTAGAGCGGACGGCCCTTGCGGCCCTAGGGACCAAGACAGCCTTCGACATCATCAGGCACGGTAATGCATCGACACCCTCTGGCTCTTCGCCCACTAGTGGGGCTGCCATCATGGCAACTTGCGAAGGGAGAGGAGGAGGGCTAGCAGCCCGCCCCGCAGCATCCGCGCTGCTACCACAGGCGTCCGCGCCCGCCGGTTGGCTGGCCTCGGGGGCCTGGGTGTCGACATCAGGAGCTGCCTCAGGCATAGGCTCAGGCACTGCCGCCGGTTTTGGAGCTTCGCCGGATAGGGAGCTCCAGCTCCCTGACTCCTGCAGTGAAGGAGGAGCAGAGGTGCTCTGCTCAGGAGCCCTACAAAAGAAGCACCAAGCATCAACTACGCCATCTAATGGCTCAATACACAGCCCTACGAGGTTGAGCCGTACCTAGAGGCCTGGAAGTTCCACTCTGCGCGGAGCTTCTTGTGCGGGGGGCTCGAGCCACTCGCCCCCGCCGATGTCCGGGCCACCTCCTCTGGCTTCGGAGCTGGCGGAGCCTCGGGGGTCTTCGTCGATGAAGACACCACATCAGGAGCCTTCCCTGCCGAGGACCCGACGCCGAAGATGTTCCCTGAGATGGGGCGGCCCCTGATGGCTGAGAAGCCAATGACGTTGCTGGGGTCTGCTTTGAAGCTCCAGCAACACCAGACGCCCTTCACGTGGCCGCTGGGACTACTCCGGCAGCAGCAGCTCCAGAGCTGCCCCCGGTGCCAGTCGTTGAGCCCGGTGCGGGATCACGAGAAGCTTGGGAACACCTTGCCTGGGGGCCAAAGACGAAGCTTCCGTCAGGACGGACCAGCTTCCTCTTCGACGCCCTACCTGGCTCTGGGGCATCCTTGGGTGGCGAACAGGGGCGCGCCGCAGACGCAGGCCTCCCTGCCGACTCACTCCCCCTGCTTGGGAGTGAGTCCAGCACAGGCCCTGCCAGACCACCGGCGCCGTCTGCTCCGGGGATCTCGATGCCCCATGAGGGATCCCCGATATGCCGCACTGCAACATCGATGTCGTCAAGCGTCGGCAGTTGCCTCAGCAGCCTCGACCGTGCCTGCGGGTTGAGGTAGACGGGCCGGCAGCTCGCCGATGTGGTGATGGAGTCATCGGTAATCAGGTCACAGGAGAGCTTCTGCAGCATCACCTCCAACATCTCCTGATTCGGCGACGACCCTGCTCCGCACTCCAACCGCGTCATGTCGCCCTCCCAGGTGTACTGCCAAGCTGCCCGGACATGCTGCTGGAGAGGAGCGATTTGGCGGGACAGGAAGTCAGCAAGGACCATCAGCGATGTCAGGCCTTCCTCCACCAAGTACCATCGAGACAACTAAAGAAACATGAGCTGAATTACCCCACTCATGACTTGGAACTTGCAGTCGTGGTACATGCCTTGAAGATTTGGAGACATTATATACTTGGCCACCGATGTGTGATCTATACGGATCACAAAAGCCTCAAGTATATATTCACGCAAACGGATCTAAATTTGAGGCAACGTCGATGGTTGGAACTCATCAAGGACTATGATGTTGGAATCAACTATCACCCTGGAAAGGCCAATGTAGTAGCTGATGCATTGAGCCGAAAGGGAGCATGTCACCAACTCACAGTTCAGGAGCTGCCACCCGAGCTGCGCAAGGAGTTCGAACGGTTACATCCCGGGTTCTTCAATGAGATGTAGGTGATAGAACTGAACTCCACGCTAGAACAAGAGATACGAGATGGCCAAGCAACGGATGAGGAAATCAAGGAAAGAATCCTACAAGGCATAGAAAAGGATTTCAAGGAAGACGAGAAAGGCACGCTTTGGTTAGGCAAAAGGATTTGTGTGCCTAACATGAAGCACATCTGCTACACGATATTAAAAGAGGCACATGACTCACCTTATTCCATACATCCCGGCTGTACAAAGATGTACAAGGACCTGAAAACTTGCTATTGGTGGGATGGTATGAAAAGGGACATAGCTGAATATGTTGCCTTATGCGACACGTGGCAACGAGTGAAGGCCGAACATCAAAGACCCGCTGGATTGTTGCAGCCATTGAAAGTACCCAAGTGGAAGTGGGAAGACATCAGCATGGATTTTATAGTCGGATTGCCACGTACTCGGTCTGGCTACGACTCCATTTGGGTTATTGTGGACCGGTTGACAAAAACAGCCCATTTCTTTCCTGTTAGAATCACGTACCGCGTCGCATAACTAGCCAAACTGTATATGGAGCAAATCGTGTGCCGCCATGGAGTTCCGAAGAGGATAGTTTCAGATCGGGGTTCTCAATTTACCTCTAGGTTCTGGAATAAGATGCATGCAGCCATGGGTACACGACTGAATTTCAGCTCCGCTTATCACCCGCAAACTGATGGGCAAACGGAGAGGACAAATCTGATTTTGGAAGACATGTTGAGAGCTTGCGCCTTGAAACATGGGCGTAGTTGGGATAGGAGATTGACGTATGCTGAATTCTCATACAACAACAGCTATCAAGCCAGCTTGAAGATGTCACCTTTCGAAGCATTGTATGGTAGACGGTGTAGAACGCCGCTGTTCTAGAATGAGACCAGAGAAAGCCAAGTGTTTGGACCCGAAGTGCTGCAAGACGCCGAAAAACAGTTCCAAACGATACGAGAAAACTTGAAGACCGCTCAGTCACGACAAAAAGGTTATGCGGACAATAGGCGAAGAAGGTTGACCTTCGAAGTGGGAGACTTCGTGTATCTTAAGGTATCGCCTATCCGAGGCCAACAATGGTTCAACTTCAAAGGCAAGTTAGCACCTCGCTACATCGGGCCATTCAAGATTTTGGGCAAGCGAGGAGAAGTATCCTATCAACTAGAGCTGCCAACACACCTCTCCAACGTACACGACGTGTTTCACGTATCCCAACTCAAGAAGTGCTTAAGAGTACCGGAAGAACAAGTACTGATGGATGAGCTCAAGCTTCAAGAGCATCTGACCTACGCGGAACATCCCGTAAAAATCTTGGATATGAAGGAAAGGGTCACGAGGAACAAGGTAATTTGTTGGTGTAAGATACAGTGGAACCATCACACGGAAGCTGAAACTACATGAGAGCGTGAGGAAGATCTCAAGGCAGAATTTCCTCATCTATTCTCCACTCTATCAAACCTCGAGGGCGAGATTCAGTTTAAGGGGGATAGGTTTGTAACACCCTCAAATTCATTTCCATGCATTGCATACATTTTTCATGTAGAGAAACATTATAAAAGAAGTAGGAATGGAGAAAGAACTATAGAAATGGAGAAAGAACTATAGAAATGGAGAAAGAAGCATAGAAATGGAGAAATAACTATAGACATGGAGAAAGAACCATAGAAATGGAGAGAAGAACAATAGAAATGGAGAAAGAACGATAGAAATGGAGGAAAGAACCATAGAAATGGTGGAAAAACCACAGAAATGGAGAGGGAATATAGAAATGGAGAATAGGGCATAGAAATGGAGAAGGGCAATGTAGAAATGGAGAATGGGACATAGAAATGCAGATGGGAATGTAGAAATGGAGAATGGGACATAGAAATGGAGAGGGGAATGTAGAAATGGAGAATGGGATATAGAAATGGAGAGGGGAATGTAGAAATGGAGCAAGTGACATAGAAATGGTTAGGAATGGGAAAAAGATAGCTGAAATGAGCCATTCCCAAATTTTCCCCAAAATTTCTAAATTCCCCAATTCCCAAAAAGGGGAATTTTTCCGACATTTTGGGGATAAAATCCCCAAGGCTGCCACACCACAACAGATAAGTTTGTTAAGATCCAAAAAAATTGAATAGGACTCTTATTTGAGCTCCAATTGGAGTAGGACTCCTCTTTTTCCCCCTTATAAATATAACCCCCACCCCATGGCCGAAATCATCTCTATTTTGGATGTCCCCCCCTGCTGCCAAGCCCCCTTCCTTGCTGCCAAGTCACCAAGTCCCCCCCCCTTGCCGGAATTTGGCCGCCGTCGAGCTTCGTCGAGCCCCGCCATCGCCGGAGAAGAAGCCCGACGATCTGTCCTGCCCTAATCTTCCATAGAAAAATTCACCACTGCTTCCATTGCTAGGAGGAAGGCCCTGCCACCAAAAGGAAGTGAGGTAGGTCCCCATTACCCATCTTACGATGTCGCCGCTGTTTCTACGCATCCATTTTCTTCGCCCCCTTCGGACAGAAACTTTTACGTGTGGACAGATCGTGTTTTGATCGATCTTATATGGTGGATTTGATCTAGATCTTGGGTCAAGATCATCACCACGTCCACACTTGATCCCTACACCCTTGTTCATCATAAAATCCCATGAAAACCCGTTAAAACATGCAAGAACATGTACAAACTGGTTTAATAAAACAACACCATAGGATTTGCATTCATCTACCCCATCGCATCTTGAGTAAAGTTTGTGCATGATGATTGATTGTTGTGAATTTTGTATGTGCGTGATCGTTAGTAGAAGAACAAGCTCAAGAGGCCATCTACGAGGAACTACAGCACCAAGACTTCGAGACGCTTGAACAACAAGAACCACGGGAGCAAGGCAAGTGCCCCTTGACCATATTGATCCCATGTTTTGAAACTGTTTTGATTGTGAAAACTCGTATGCTTGAGTCACCTTGATGGGACACCCTTTTATAGCAGTTTACTAGTTTTGTGAACCATCTTTGTCGCCGGGAAAGTTCATGAGTTAGGTATGGTCGTTTTTTTCTTTTTGCTTTGCTTAATCTACGGGATGCGGAAAGCTGAATTAAAACATGTTTAGCTACTGCACTCATATGAATAATGATGATGAGAACTTGATGATGATAATGAGCATGGAATCGGGGAGATCTAGGCAAGATTGGTTCGTGGATGTTGCTGAATGAGATGGTGGTTTACTTGCTGTAGATCTAAGGACCGGTTCATGCCAGCACGTGCCAGGAAACAGTGCCACCACAAGGCCAAATATGAGTGCGGCTTAGCTGATTAATTAGGTGTGTTGCTAGCTTGTCATGGACCGTGGATGACGCGGGGAATGGGAGTCGAGGAGGACTGCCCTGGGAACTGCATGGCACGAGAGGGGGCCCGTGGGTGGGAGAATGGTGTTTCGAGCCTGCCGGTGAAACCTTAGTGAGTCCATACATCTAGTAGCCCCTTTGTAAAGGTTATTTTGTGATCTCTTGGCCATACACCAACGGTTGTGTACTGGTATAATGGAGGTTCTGCAGTCGCCGACGGGTGATGAAATCACGAACTTGTGGGTAAAGTGGTGCCATCTCTGCAGAGTATAAAACTATCATGATAGCCGTGATTCCGGTCACAAGCACCTGGCCAACTTCCATGATTAGAGGGAAAACATGGGATGGTTATTCGGTATGGTTTTGGTATGGTCATTGGGATTGGTTTTGGGACTGTTTTGAGTCATGAAAATGAGTTTGGTTTTGGTTATATGAATATGAGATGGTTATGAATATTGTAGGATCGAAGTACACGTGTGAAGCTACCAGAGGGTGGGTGAATGGTAGATTAAAACTTTTCAGCGGAAGCAACAAAACACCCCTCAGCAGAAAACCGATCTGTTAAAGAAACCATGTGTGCGACTAATCTAAACGTGTTCAACTGTGACAAAACTAGTATAGATTGTAGAGAATCAAGTCGCGAAGACGTCACAACAAGAATCATGAAAATCCATAGAGAGAAACTCAAGTTACGATCGAAAGATCGAACAAAGGTCAATCTGTCCTACGTAAGAAAAACAGTTCTGGAATACTCCAAAGAAACTCGTATAGATCAGAAACCACAAATTCAATGACCGTAAAATTTTCAAAGATGAAATATAATCAAGTTGTGAAGACAACCCAAAAAGAATCACATCAATTGGGTCTGTAAAACTCGAGTTATGATAAAACCACCGAAGCATGGTAGTGCTGAACAGAAACTCGACGAGAAAAACTTGTCTGAAACAAGTCGGATGAACAAGGCATAAAAGTTCCTTTAGAATACCAATTTTGTTTATCAAAACACCAGAGGAACAGACCCAAAGTTGTGTTCTCCATGATCCTTGGCCTCCCTTGCTTATATAACCAGCTCTATGGCCAATCCAATTCAAACTAGGACACCTACTCCTACTTGGATTCAAACTGTAACTTTCCAATACTGCTCAAGACTCTTCTATACGCAGATAGAAGCAATCTTAAGACTTCCAAACACCTTAGGAACGTCCCAAACATTTCAAAACAACTATACTTCATGCCTAACACGAAATCCTGTTATAACCAACTCGAAACTTTCCATAAACAAACCATAACCGCCTCAGCCGCAGCCTGAGCGCAAAATCCAGCCGGTTGAACCTTTTCAACCATATCTCCACTTCCATATCTCTTCACCACGCCTTGGAACCATGTTGCCACGTCCATGCACTCCTTGCACACGTGCAAACATCTTCCAACGACGTCCAAGATACCTTCATATGCATTGTTCTTGATTCAAACATACTGCGCAACCTCCCGATCAACTCAACCACAATTCCTCCCGAACTTGGTTGTTGAACCTCATCTTCTCCCTAAGACTAGTTCAATGGATCCCGTCACCAGCCATGTCTTGAACTCAAGCAACACCTGCACATGAATAAACAACCAATACTTCCGAGCACAAGTCCTCGACTTGACTCTCCTTAGTTCCGAAACTACAACATCTTACGTGAGCACGTCACATAAGCATGTTGTAAACCATAGCAAAATGATATCAGCCATAACCACCAAAACACACCAAAAACTTAGTAAAATAATACTAAGCAAACTTTCCATAAGAGTAAAGCAAGTTCGAAACATTGCAAGTTAAAAGCAGAACCATTGCAATCAAGCTCCGAACCTTACCAAAGCTAACCGGACCTTGAACCGGAGCTTACCAAAGCTAGTCGGACCTAGCGCTGGAGCTTACTAAAGCTTAGTCGGACCTAGCACGGAACTTACCAAAGCTAGTCGGACCTAGCACCGGAGCTAGCAAAAACAAGTCGGACCTAGCCAAAATAAGTCAAACCTAGACAAAGCAAGTCGGACCTTACGTCGGACCGATCGTCGGACCATGCAGGAGCTCGGACCTAGAGTCGGACCTTGTTAAAAAGGTGTTTTGGTAGTATCCAAAACTTTTATCGTCAAAGCCAATGTATTCAGCACACATAGGTCTCACAATCTCCCCCTTCATGAATGCATTGGCAACACCACTTAAAATCCGAACATTGGCTTATTCACATGAAAAGTTTTGAAAACAATTTCTCCCCCTTTGTAAATCCAAAATAAAATGAGAAGAAAAACAAAAATACCAAAAATTTTCCCCCTGAGAAGAATCGTGCCAAAACACTTGTGAATGTGTTCAATGTTTGATCAATTTCTCCCCCTTTGACAATGTATTCAGCAAGGTACAAAAGAGAAATTTTAATTTGTTATGAGCACATTATAACATATACATATAAAACAAAGCTCATCCAAATCATACTATGAAGTAACCTACACTATCACATCAATGAGATACATAAAGTAGTGTATTCCATGCTAGAGATCAACTGTAATTTTCAATTTAAGAAAGTCATGATCTCACAAACTTAACTATTTCAAGACCTGAAAGCATGACACTTGTTGCAGCATTTTATTCATCATTTAAAGCACAAATTTTGATCTTATGATATTTGCAAGAGATTATATGCAGCATCAGCCTTATTCTAACCAACCAAGCCAAGCCTATGTCATTTGACAGTCAGAAGTTTAAGGACATGGTTTTAGTCATACACAACTCCTTTCGAGTTCATATGTAAGTGCAATGATAAGCCATCTCAAAAGAAGAAGTGCGATGCATGCATATTCTCTTGATATTTTCTCATTTTTTATTTGAACATAAAAACTCAACATGTGAGTTGATTACTTGATTAATTATGTATGATTAAAAGCACTTGTGAGCATGCAACAAGTTCAAAACAGCAAGAAAGTTCGACCATGACCATATTTAGTGTAAGTAATTATTCCAATTACTAGACATGGTAAAAACTACAAAATGTATAACACGAGTAATGTAGTAAGAACGTTAAGCATGAAAAAGGAATCACAAAGTCATATATGCATGAAATACTATGCTCATATTATTTTAATTTCAGATTCACACATAGACTTCCCAAGTTTCAAAATTCTCCCTCAATTTAAGCCATGAGGATGCATAACCCCTATTTCACTACGAATGTAACAAAAACGAGTGAAATTCAAAGGTTTTGTAAAAATGTCAGCCAATTGTTGTTCGGTATCTACATGGTGAAGCACAATGTTCCCTTTTTTCGACATTATCACGGAGAAAGTGATACCTAATGTCAATGTGCTTAGTTCTGGAATGTTGCACGGGGTTTTTAGCAATGCAAATGGCACTAGTGTTATCACAAAACAGTGGAACACTATCTAGATCAACCCCATAGTCCTCTAGTGTTTGAACAATCCAAAGAATTTGTGAGCAAGCACTAGCAGCAGCTACATATTCAGATTCGGCTGTGGATTGTGCAACTGAACTTTGTTTTCTAGAGGACCAGGCAACAAGTGAATTATCAAGAAAATGACAAGCACCAGAAGTACTTTTCCTATCAATCCTACAACCCCCAAAATCAGCATCGGAAAAAGCTTTCAAAGTAATGGTTGAGGAAGAAGGAAGAAAAATTCCAAATTCTTGAGTTCCATGTAAGTACCTGAGAATCCTTTTGACGGCTTGACGATGTGAAGCACGTGGGGAGGATTGAAACCGTGCACAAAGGCATACACTGAATTGTATGTCCGGTCTTGATGCCATGAGATACAAAAGTTATGCGATCATGCTTCTATATTCTTTTTGATCAATGGGATCACAATCTTCATCAAGTTCAAGTGTTGTTGCTGTTCCCATTGGTGTCCGAAGAGGCTTGATTTTGTCCATGTTGAAGCGCCTTAGGAGATCTTTTGTATACTTTATTTGATGCACAAAGGTACCCTCCTTGGTTTGCTTGATTTGCAGCCCAAAAAGTACATGAGTTCTCCCATCATACTCATCTCGAATTCCGAACTCATCATAGCTGAAAACTTGGACACAAGATCATGAGAAGCACAACCAAAGATAATATCATCCACATACACTTGAACGAATAATGAGTCATTGCCATGCTTAAGCACAAAAATAGTTTTATCAACCTTGCCCATGGTAAACCCCTTTTCAAGTAAGAATGTTTTTAACCTATCATACCAAGCTCTAGGGGCTTGTTTGAGACCGTACAAGGCTTTGGACAGTTTGTAAACATGATTAGGAAAAGTTGGATTTTCAAAATCAGGTGGTTGTTTGACATAAACCTCCTCATATATGTAGCCATTAAGAAAAGCACTTTTAACATCCATTTGATATAGCTTAAAACCTTTAGATGCAGCAAAATCTAACAAAATTCTTATGGCTTCTAATCTAGCAACAGGAGCAAAAGTTTCATCAAAATCTAGACCTTCAACTTGTGTGAAACCTTGAGCAACCAACCTAGCCTTATTTCTAACCACAACCCCATCCTCACTTTGTTTATTTTTAAACACCCATTTAGTTCCAATTAAAGTGTGACCTTGAGGTGGAGGTACAAGTTTCCAAACATTATTTCTTTCAAAATTTTCTAACTCTTCTTGCATGGCAATAATCCAAGATTCATTAGTGAGTGCGTGTGATATATCTTTAGTTTCAAAAGAAGCAACAAAAGCAGAATGAGCATGAGAATTGGGGTCGAAAAACCTAGATCTTGTAACTCGATCATGCAAGCTTCCAATAATTTGTTGTGGAGGATGACTTTTGAGAATCCGGAGGGGAGTGGACACTTCACAAGCTTCTTCTTCTTCATGTTCATCACAAATAGATGAGCTTGTGACGTGAGGAGGATCTGGACCAGCAATGGTGGTCGTCGGTGCTGGCTGGGAATCAAGATCAGGAGCTGGAACAATGTCATTAGCTGCTAAATTTTCGGGCAGCAGCACCACTTCTTCCTCTTCTTCAACGAAAATACTCTCCCCCTGCGGATATGGATCCGGACCCGCAATATTTGAACTAGTACCTGGGCTAGTTTCATCAAAAGAAACCTCACAAGTCTCCACAATTTTGTTAGTATCAAGTAAAAGCACACGGTAGCCTCTAGTATGAGATGGATAACCAAGAAACATGCCATCAACAGATCTAGCTTCAAATTTATCAAGATTACCATGTTTCTTAACAAAGCATTTGCAACCAAAGACCCTAAAGTGTGTGACACTAGGCCTATGTCCAAACCTGAGCTCATATGGTGTTTTACCTAGCTTAGCACGCAAGAAAACACGATTTGAGACATAACAAGCGGTTAAAATTGCATCAGCCCAAAATTTCCTAGGAGTTTGATATTCATCAAGCATAGTCCTAGCCATCTCAACTAAGGTTCTGTTCTTTCTCTCTACAACACCATTTTGTTGAGGTACATATGGTGATGAAAATTGATGATCTATTGCATTTTCAGCACAAAAGTGATCAAACGATTGATTTTTAAATTCGGTTCCATTATCACTTCTAATTGCTCTTAAAGATCCTGGGTGATCAATTGATAATCTAAGATTTAAAGTTCTAGAGTGACTAAAAGCTTCATTCTTAGATGCCATAAAGTAAACCCAAGAGTATCTAGAATAGTCATCAACAATCACAAGAACATACCATTTACCTCCGAAGGATTGAACACGTGAAGGTCCTATGGTGTCAAGGTGTAAAAGTTGACCCGGTTCAGTTGTCATGGTCATTGTGAGAGGAGCATGTGACCCGGTTCTTTGTCCCCTTTAAGCTTAGGCAACCCACATATGCGATCAAGAGCACTAACACGCGTGAGATGATCAAAGCCTATGTGACCAAGTCTACGATGCCAAAAATACAAATCTTTGGAATCATTTGCAACTAGACATCTATGCTTAGAGGAAGACATATCAAAATCAGCTTTAAAAACTCTTCCAAACCGAGACATGTTAAAAATAAGCTCACTATTTGAACCTACAACTTTGCAGCAGTTTTTATTGAAAATAATTTCCAGATTTTCATCTAGCAATTGTGAAACAGAAAGCAAGTTGTATTTCAAATTTTTTACAAGTGCCACATCCTTCAAAGTGTAGTGATCATTTACTCTAACCGAACCCGTAGCACTTATAGGAGTTGAAGAATTATCGGCAAAAGTAACATGCTCTACACGTGACACAAAAGAGAGAGTGGAGAATCATTCTTTGTTACAGGTCATATGGCGTGAGCAACCTGAATCCACAATCCAAATGTTCTCCTTCCTCAAGCGTGTAACCTATATAGAAGCACAATACGTCGATGACCCAATACTGGGGTTAGTTAAAAGGCATTTAGGAATCCAGTACAGAGTCACGCGACATCCAGCAGGATTAACATGCGAAAGCTGAGATAAAACAGCAGGTTTATGAGTCAAAGTTTGAGATTTTTTGTTCTTAACTACTGACCTATGAGGTTTTACTTGTGTAGCACGAAAATCAGTAGCTCCAGAGGCAAAAACTGAAGCTCTGGAGGAAAAAAATGAAGCTCCGGAGGTAAACTTTGAATATTTTTGACTCATAACAGCAGGTTGCATGTTCCTGACATTCGGTTTAGTATGTGCAGCAAATTTTGCATGATAGTTATAAGATCTAGCTTGCATTCTTTCCTTTTTATGTTGTTTAGCTAGTCTATAACAAAAATCTATGACATGACCATCTCTACCACAATAGGTACAATGAAATTTAACTTTGTGTTCATGTCAAGATGAGCATGCAGTATGCTTATTTGAACCCGAATGTGACAACACTCCTGCAGATTTAAAAACCACTTCTTTTTGTTTAGGAACTGTTTGAATCAAACTACTTCCTAATGAGTTTACAATTTTAGGTGGATGTTCCTTAGCAAGAGCATGTGAATCAGAACCTAAACCAGTTTTATCATTGCAAGACTTGGAAGAATTCAGCAGCAAGTTTAGGTTCTTGTTCCCATTACAAAACCGATCTAATGTCCTATGCATGTTATCAAGTTTATTTGATAGATCAAGGCAATTTTCACATGAAGTTTTTCCTTTTAATTTGTAATTGGAACAATATTTAACTTCATGAGAACGTAAAGCATTGTTCAATATAGAAATTTCTTTCATAGCATCTTGTAGTTTCTTATCAAAATCATCGCAAGTAGAACAATGCAATCAATTGTAGAACAACAAGCATCTTTCAAGTTTTTATCATTAAGTGCAGCAAGATTTTTGTTCTTTTCGATTTCAAGTTCAAGTTTATCAAGTATGGAGGTGTGTGCACTTCTTAGAGAGCACAATCGTTCATATATTAAATCACATGAGGAACAAGAATCATCACTAGGAATCAAGGATTTTAAACGATTAATTTCAGATTCTAGTGACTCAATTTTAACAGCATTGTGCCTAAGCTTTTTGTCCTTTTTCTTAACAATAATAGTGGCACGAGAAATAGCATCACACATTTCTTCGCAAGTAGGCCATACCTCTTCGTCAGTGTTGTGTTCTGCATCCTCCATACTTGATTTTGATTTGCCCGCCATGAAGCACAAGTTTGCCAGATCATCTTCATCTTCATCACTTCCAATGTCTACATCACTCGAGCCAAGTTCTTGAAGTGCGGTGATGAAACTGTTTATCAGTTTGCGTCCTGTAAAACCCTTCTTTTTCTTGTTGGTGTTGCCAGAAGAGGACTTGACTTTATTCTGCTTTTCATCACGGTTAGAAGGACCTGAAAGGTTAGGGCAATCTTTACGGAAGTGTCCTGTCTTACCACATGCAAAGCATCATTGAGGTCCGGAGCTTCCTCTCCTTCTAGTTCTCACATTTTGCAATGCTTTTGAGAACCTAGTAGAAAGAAGTACTAGCTCCTCCTCTGGAAACTCCTCAATCTGTTCCAGGGTTAGTGAAGACAACAAAGCAAGTGTATTGCTAGATGATTGGCCGGAGCTAGGCATATCACGTTGTGAGACAAATGCAATAGTCTTATTTGGGTTCTTACGTGATATAATGTCAATTTCATGAGTTTTTAGCTTAGAATAAAGCACATCTAATGTAAGAGTACTCATGACAGTGGATTCACGTATGGATGTTACTTTCATCTCCCAAATTGACATGTCTAATGCACTTAGTAATTGCCTAGCATTTTCAGCATCTGAAAAATTAACATTGACGCCACGCAAGTTGCTGAGAATTTTATTAAAGCGAGCAAAGAGGTCATCAATGGACTCACCGGGTTGCATCTCAAAGCGCATGTATTCTTTCTTGAACATATCCTGTCTTACCTCCTTGATCGTGTTGGATCCTTCATGGTAGTCACAAAGTGCTCTCCACACATCGTACGCCGATCGGAGGTGTGCAACACGGTCGAAGTTGCTCTGAGTTAGTCCTTGTATGATCAAGTTCCGAGCCTTGTTGTTGTTATCGACATCTCTCATGTTTGTAGTCATGACTTGATGGTTTGAAGGCACATCGTAAGGCTTGTGCACATTTTCCCATATTGCAAAGCCTTGTGCCTGTATGAAAGCTTCCATGCGTGTCTTACAAACCTGAAAATCAATACCACTAAACACACAAGGTTTGGCGGAGTATTTCTCCATGATGATTAGTCAAAACACGTGCAACTCATAAATATTAGAGCAACCTGGCTCTAATACCAATTGTAGGATTGAAGTACACGTGTAAAGCTACCAGAGGGGGGGTGAATGGTAGATTTAAAACTTTTCAGCGCAAGCAACAAAACACCCCTCAGCAGAAAACTGATCTGTTAAAGAAACGGTGTGTGCAACTAATCTAAACATGTTCAACTGTGACAAAACTAGTATAGATTGTAGATAATCAAGTCATGAAGACGTCAGAATAAGAATCATGATAATCCGTTGAGAGAAACTCAAGTTACGATCGAAAGATCGAACAAAGGTCAATCTGTCCTACGCGAGAAAAATAGTTCTGGAATACTGCAAAGAAACTCGTATAGATCAGAAACCACAAATTCAATGACTGTGAAATTTTCACAGATGATAGATAAGCAAGTTGTTACGACAACCCAAAAAGAATCACATCAATTGGATCTGTAAAACTCGAGTTATGATAAAACCACCGAAGCAAGGTAGTGCTGAACAGAAACTCGACGAGAAAAACTTGTCTGAAACAAGTCGGACGAACAAGGCACAAAAGTTCCTTTAGAATACGAATTTGTTTATAAAAACACAAGAGTAACAGCCCAACAGTCGTGTTCTCCACGAGCCTTGGCCTCCCTTGCTTATATAACCAGCTCTATGGCCAATCCAATTCAAACTAGGACTCCTACTCCTACATGGATTCAAACTGTAACTTTCCTATACTGCTCAAGACTCTTCTATACGCAAATAGAAGCAATCTTAAGACTTGCAAACACCTTAGGAATGTCCCAAACATTCCTAAAACAACTCTACTTCATGCCTAACACGAAATCCTGTTATAACCATCTCGAAACTTTCCATAAACAAACCATAACCGCCTCAGCCGCAGCCTGACCGCAAAATCCAGCCGGTTGAACCTTTTCAACCATATCTCCACTTCAATATCTCTTCACCACGCCTTGGAACCATGTTGCCACGTCCATGCACTCCTTGCACACGTGCAAACATCTTCCAACGACGTCCAAGATACCTTCCTATGCATTGTTCTTGATTCAAACATACTGCGCAACCTCCCGATCAACTCAACCACAATTCCTCCCGAACTTGGTTGTTGAACATCATCTTCTCCCTAAGACTAGTTCAATGGATCCTATCACCATCCATGTCTTGAACTCAAGCAACACCTGCACTTGAATAAACAACCAATACTTCCGAGCACAAGTCCTCGACTTGACTCTCGTTAGTTCCGAAACTACAACATCTTATGTGAGCACCTCACATAAGCATGTTGTAAACCATAGCAAAATGATATCAGCCATAACCACCAAAACACACCAAAAACTTAGTAAAATAATACTAAGCAAACTTTCCATAAGAGTAAAGCAAGTTCGAAACATTGCAAGTTAAAAGCAGAACTATTGCAATCAAGCTCCGAACCTAACCACTAACAAGACCTTGAACCGGAGCTTACCAAAGCTAGACGGATCTAGCACCGGAGCTTACTAAAGCTTAGTCAGACCTAGCACGGAACTTACCAAAGCTAGTCGGACCTAGCACCGGAGCTAGCAAAAACAAGTCGGACCTAGCCAAAATAAGTCAGACCTAGACAAAGCAAGTCAGACCTTACGTTGGACCTATCGTCGGACCTTGCAGGAGCTCGGACCTAGAGTCGGATCTTGTTAAAATGGTGTTTTGGTAGTATTCAAAACTTTTATCATCAAAGCCAATGTATTCAGCACACATAGGTCTCACAAATATTTATGAGCATGAGATGAACTTGAGAAAGATTAATGGCTGGATGAGACTTGATAAATGGTGAATCATGATGAAGGAATGCTGATGATTAATTTGGTTATGATGGGATTGAACTCACCTAAAAATAGTTGATGTTTTTATCAAGTTTGTGAAATAATTGTTTGTTGCAATGTGCCTTTTTATTCCATACCTTGTTATAAGCTACATGTCATACTTTTCCCTCACTTGCTGAGTACGACATGTACTCACCCTTGCATTACCACATAAACATCAGCTACAGGAGATGAGTACTTCGAGGGCCATGTGGAGTACTAGGCGTGCGAACTACCGTCAACATGCCTGTGGTGTTGAAGATGGAGCCTGCTGCTGTTTAGTTGTTTCCACTGTCGTTTAGAGACTTCCGCTGCAAGAATAAGATAGACAATCATGAGTGAGACATTGAGTCATTGTAATAAAGTACTTAAACACTATTTATTCATGGTTATATTCTGAATTCAGTTTGTAGATTACATGTGTATGTGTGATGAACATCCTGGGCACACATACGCGTTCACTTGGTTCTAATTTCGGAACCGGGTGTCACAAATTTGCATTTTCATGCAAAATAAATTGAACTAAATTTTCAAGCATAGCTCATAGAGTATGCAGGAATTTTCTTGGGTTTTTTGAACTAAGGATTTGCCTGAATGGAGTTTACAAGTGTTGGATATTTTCTGAAAATGGTTCTGCACATTTGTGGGTACATTTGGTTTACATTCTGAATTTTTATCCAAATCAACTCCAATATGAGGAGCCCGGCCCGGGCATCGCACTGGGTGGTGCCGTGCGATGCGGCACCCAACAGCATGCACGAAAAGAGGCTCAAGAACATATGAAACCATTTTATTACTCAAGATAAGTTCTTTTACAACATATTGTACACACGCAGCGGAAAGTAAAAACTGGACAATCTACTCACTCTCGACCCTAAGTACACCGAGGAGAAGTCATTCAGCCCGTGAACGCTTCCTACTAGCTTCACCAAAGAAAGGCAGCGGCTAGGTTTCCAATGAGTATAACAAACTGTGAGGTTCATCGTCTCACCGAACAACCCTCTTCATAGCAGGCATCCTGCTACCTGTAAAAAAACTCAGAAGCAACCGTGAGCACTAAGGTTCAGCAAGACTTAACCGTCAATCCTAAACACGTAACTCTACATGCAATGGGTAGTAAAACAGTACGAACATGTATTTGCAAAAATGAAGCTTGACTAAACTTGATCCTTATATTCAGATTCTTATAGCCTTCATTTTAATGGTCCTCACACCTCACAACACTTGAAGTCCACAATCAAACAAGAAACGCTTATCCTGATGTTGCTAGCCTAAGGTGGAAATGAACTTTAGTTGGCGCTATATCTAATTCAGTCAAGGTTCCAATACAATGATTAATCCATGAACAGCATGTTAAGAGACTTAGTTCCTCTTCTTCCTACGTCCTGGCGCAGTGGGCAAGTATGCTCAATCCTATTCCGCGAGCGACGGTGATTCGAATCAATAACAACCCGGAATACGCGACACATACACTCGCCTCGAAAGACTCTCTCAAGAGCTCTTTCTTACGTTGTATGCAGCAACCTTTCACACGACACCACAACATAGAAAAACGTTTCACGCCGAGCAGGATGGTCCTCTACGCGGACACGTCGAAGTTGCCTGCTAAAGGATTTACACCTCCCGCCTTCTCAACTCCATTCCCACGCGAAGTATGAGTTTCTATATCACGGTCCATCGAGTTACATCGGTTTCATGGGTCCCATACCCCACTATATATCCGGTACAGCTCAATCTTGTCCAGCAGTGCCGCATACATACGGTCCTTAACCGACACAGACGGGGCTAAACCCAACCTCCACATTGGCCTTACCATCCCGGCCCAGGCCCAATGTGGTCTCAAGCATTGTCACACCCATCGCAGGTCGATACCAACCTTGAGCATTCCATCCTACAGGAACTCCCCGTCCCCATCTCATTTTCATGAGGGTGCTCTTATCATCAACCTCTCGTGAGTAACTCCATTACTCGACCTTTCTCGCGAGTAGCTTTTTACTACTCGACTTCTACCGAGCTAGCTACAACATTAGCCTAGCATCTACGACGAGGCAAAGCCTATACTAAACCTTCTACTCAGGGCTGTAATAGCCATGCAAGTGGGTTTCGAACATGCTAGACATAATGCACAATATCAAGTCTAATACACATGAGGTGAAGTAAAGCAAAATTTAAAACGGTAACGATATGCAAACTGGGACTTGCCTTGCTCAACGGTTTTGTTAGAAGCTAGGAGTTAGTATTCCTTCGGAGAATCCGCCAAACTCGTCAAGAGATGGAGATCCTTGCTGTGGAGTTGAGTCCTTGTCGAACGTCAACGTCACGTAAGCTATTAAGATGAACGATGCACATGTATTTCAAAAGCAATTTAGAAAGTGATTCAAAACTGGTGTACCAGTTAACTCACACCTAACAGGGACAAACAACAGCAAGGTTTCTGTTGTTGGATCTGTAACCTTATAGATGATGAAAGCTAGGGTGAAAAGGAGATACTAGTAATCACCATGTGATTAAGTCCATTATATGAACACTTAAACCTAAAAGATGGTAGCTCAAGTACCAAAGGTCCAATGAAGCTGAAACTTTAACCACAGCCTCCATGGAATGTATTCAGGCAGTGTGCAAAAATTGAGCTCAAGAAATGGCTCAAGGTGATCACAATAATTCCTTATGTGATTTTCACCAATCTGCCTTTACCCCTAGGTATTAAGCTTTCCTAGGCTGCAAAATAGACTTTTTGTGAATTACAAAATGTCCTGAGTCCATTGGAATTGGTTTTACCATTTTTGGAGTTTCTTACATGGAGATATGGATTTTACGAGGATCGGAAAAAGTCTGAAAATGTCTCAGTTTATTTTTCCCATTTTTCAGAGACATAAGGAATGAACACATCATTTGACCAAGCAAATAGGGTCCAATGCCTCCGAAATTTTTACTGGAGTTCAAGGAATTTTGGTAGAATGTCCTGTCCAAATTTGGGAATTTTCCAATAAACAGAACTCCTGTAAAAATTCCTACAATGTTTTCCTTAAATGAGTTAATGAGCCAAATCCAGGGATTTTCATAAACATTGGGTTGCACCCTTGGATAGTACTCTATGAGGGAAATCCAACAAAATTTCTTTCACAATTTGTGGGCACTCCTACACAAAATTATGGCTCTCCAAAGTTTAAACTAAAATGGGAAAATTTCGAAATATTTAAAACCTGCCCGTGGGTCCCACCTGTCATCCCTCTCCTTCAACCTCGCGCCAAACAGGGCAGTGGCGGCTCCCTCCAGTGACAGTCACCGGAAAGGCCCTTCCCGCCTACCTCCCGACCCCCTACTGGCCGCCCCCCAATTTTCCACCACGCTGAACATGGTGGTGAGCTTGCTGGCGGCCGTAACTCACCGGAAAACAGTGCGTACCGATGACAGGAAGAACTAGGGTTCTGGCGAGGTTGCGGGGGCTCGTTTCTTCACCAAATGACCGGGTTCTTGGCCCTAGAGCACCAGGGGATCGTGTAGAAGGTCGACATGGGGTTTAAACGAGCCGTGGAGTGCTCCAAACCTATCGGCACCGTGCGCCCGACGTGGTCCAGCGGTATTCGATCCTTCAAAAAGAACTCGTATTCCTCGCTCTACACTAAATTTCTCGGTCTAAAATCGATGGAGTAGGTGTGCTAGGTAGTTAAGATCCGGTGTGTGAAGTTTGAAACACAAAAAACACGAATTGAGGACAAATTTTGCAATTCCTTACCTCAGGGTCAATTTATGCCGCCCGGGAGAAAATCTTGAAATTCTCCCTCTTTGATCAATGACTGGGGCTGAGCTTTGGAGGTGAGCAACTAGGGTTGTAGGTGCACCAATGGGGTTGCTTACTTGGGCGTGATCACCCTTGGTTCGGGCTGCCCGCGGTGACCAAGTTCGGTCTTCAGTTTCAACTCGGGAGCAGCAGCAACTCTGCTGTCTCTAGGCGCCAGTGACCTCGTGACAACGGAGGAAAGGTGCTAGCCGGCTTTTCGTGTGGCAAGTGTGAGCAACCGAGGCTCGGGTGGCTGCGTGTGATCAGGAGCTGCTGAGCGGCGCCGGTTGCGTTCTTCTCGGGAGAAAGCAGAGAACGTGCACGAGCGAGAGAGAAGAATAGAAGTTCGCTTGTGCAGCCTTCAGGCGAGATAAGGGCAGAGGCCATACGACAGAAGAGGAGGAGGTGGCACCGGAGATCGTCGTGTGAGGTCGGCTGCCGGGAGCTGTCGTGCGCTCAGCCGAGGAAAATAAAACCGAGTCGGTTTGGTTACCTGTGTGTATGACATGTGGGCCACAGCCCCCAAATATCTCCCCCCTCCGTGCTTTAATTTTTCCTACACCGCCTTCGTCCAAATTCAACCAAAATTGGACGGTAGATCAAAGAAATTATTAGGAACTCAAATCCGATATAAGATTTCAAAAAATTGAGCATGTTTGGTTTTGTTTTCAAATTCAAATTTGAATTTGAACTCTCCTTCGAATATTCTTCGGAATAATTGGTATACGAGCTCCAAAAATATCCAAATTTGGATCACGAGCTCATTGATACATGGGGAACGGATCGGTGATTTCATTTGTATGCAGTTGGGCAATCTGAACATGTATTCTTTCAAAAGAATTCAAATTGCGTTTAAATTCCCTCCACTCTACTCATAGAGAAGGTGCACATGAGTTAGAGTTTTTGGAAGTGAAATTCTTTCCCCTAGGTTAACATGTGTTGAGCACGGGCTAGAGAAAATTTTTAACTCCCTCACATGTCCATTTGTGTGTTCATCATTTTATGTGACAATTTTAGCCTTTCGCCTTAACTTTGTTTCATAAGTTGAAATCAAACTTTACAAAAGTTAGGGCTGTTACATTCCTCCCCCTTAAAAGAATCTCGTCCCGAGATTACAAAAAGAAATAAGAAGGGAGAATGACTACTGGACATATGGTACAAACAAGTCGGGAAAATTTAAACGGAGAAATTCCTCGCTTTCCCACGTGTCTTCATCAGCGGTGTGGTTGCTCCACAAGACTTTGTAAAATCGCAATGCCAGATTTCTTGTGGCGCGAGTCTTCTCGTCGATAATCTGGATCAGATACTCAAAATAAGTGAGATCCGGTTGAAGATCTTCAATGTTCTCCATATGAATGGCGGTTGGGTACTTAAGACATTTCCGCAACTGAGAGACGTGGAAAACTTTGTGAATACCCGAAACTGACGTCGGTAGCTCCAGGCGATAGGCCACGGGTCCGCATATTTGAGCCACGGCAAACGGCCCGATGAATCGCGGAGATAGTTTTCCCTTCACTCCCAAATGATGAACCCCTTTCATCAGAGAGACACGAAGATACACATGGTCCCCGATGTCGAAGTGAAGAGGTCGACGTCTTTTGTCTGCATAACTCTTCTGCTGAGATTGAGCAGCCTTTAAGTTGGCTTGAATCACTCGCACTCGTTCTTCGGCTTCATTTACAAGATCAATCATGTAGACCACTCTCTCACCGGACTCACATCAATTCAGCGGTGTGCAGCACTTCCGGCCATAAAGAGCTTCATACGGGGCCATCTTAATGCTGGATTGATAACCGTTATTATATGAGAATTCTGCTAACGTTAGGTGGTCCTCCTAATTCTTCCCATGGTTGATGCCACATGCCCGTAGCATATCCTCCAGGATCTGGTTTACTCTCTCTGTTTGACCATCATTTTGCGGATGATACGCTGAACTCCAAATTAACTTGGTTTCTAGTGAAGCATGTAATTGCTCCCAAAATCTGGATACGAATAATGCACCTCGGTCAGACACGATGGTGCGGGGAACCCCGTGTAAACACACGATTCTCGAGATGAACAGCTCTGCATACTTCTTTGCCACATATTTGGTATGGACTGGAATAAAATGAGCTGTCTTGGTCAAACGATCGACGATTACCCAAATAGAATCATGCTTGTTGCTGGTCATGGGTAAACCGACGTTGAAGTTCATACTTATGTCTTCCCACTTCCATGCTGGAACCTTCAGCGGTTGAAGTGGTCCGGCTTTCCTCATATGGTGGGCTTTAACCCGCCGACACGTATCACATTCGGATACGTATTTCGCAATCTATCTTTTCATCCGTGTCCACCAGAACTTAGATTTCAAGTCCTATTACATCTTGTTGCTTCCTGGATGAATGGAGTACTTGGATAAATGAGCTTCATCCAATATCTTCCTCCGCAATTTCATATTTCAGGGTACAACTATGTGGTTGTTAAACCATAGAGTACCCTCTTCATCCTTGCGGAACATCTTCAATTCACCGCTATCCACTCTCCTCCGGATCTGAGACATACCCTTGTCTCTCTTCTGAACCTCTACAATCTCATCTCGGATTGTAGGAATAAGAGTGAGGTTGAACAGCGATCCATAGGGAACTAAGCGCAGGCTTGGTTCTCCTTCTTCATGGGCAGCCATTTCTAAATGGTGAATGTGGGCCTTCCGACTAAGTGCGTCGGCAACCACATTCGCTTTACCCGGATGGTAATGAATTTCATGTTCATAGTCCGTGATCAATTCTAGCCATCTTTGCTGCCTCATATTCAGTTCCTTCTGTGTGAAGATGTACTTTAAGCTTTTGTGGTCAGTGTAGAGATTTACTAGATTGCCTAGTTGATAATGTCTCCACATTTTCAAAGCTAAGACCACTGCAGCTAGTTCAAGGTCGTGCGTCGGGTAATTCTGCTCATGACCCCTGAGTTGTCGGGATCCATACGCGACCACACGTCCTTTTTGCATCAACACACAACCCAAACCAATGCCGGATGCATCACAATAGATATCAAAAGGCTTCGTTGTGTCCGGCTGTGCTAAAACTGGAGCTGCGGTGAGACGCTTCACTAAAGTTTGAAAAGCTTGTTCACATGAATTGCTCCAATCATACTTGGTGCTTTTCTTCAACAGCTCCGTCATAGGTTTAGCGACTTTGGAGAAGTTTGGAATGAATCTCCGGTAATAACCTGCTAAACCTAGGAAACTCCTCACTTCATGAACAGATGTTGGAGATTTCCAATTCAGCACTTGCTCGATTTTACTTGGTCCACAGCGATGCCTTCCGCTGAAATTATATGCCCAAGAAACAGCACTTTGCTGATCCAAAACTCACATTTACTGAACTTTGCATAAAGCTTGTGATCTCTCAAGCGTTGGAGTACAATACGCAAATGTTCAGCATGTTCTTCTTCTGACTTTGAATAGACCAAGATGTCATCGATGAAAACCACGACGAACTTGTCTAACTCCGGCATGAACACAGAGTTCATGAGATACATAAAGTGAGCCAGTGCATTGATCAACCCAAAATACATGACAAGATATTCAAAATACCCATATCTTGTTGAGAACGCCGTCTGAGAAACGTCTTCTGCCCGGATTTTTATCTGGTGATACCCGGACCGAAGATCCATCTTGGAGAATACTTTAGCACCCACTAGTTGATCAAACAAAATATTGATGCATGGTAGTGGATACTTATTCTTGATAGTGACAGCATTCAGTGGACGATAATCTACACATAGTCTCAAAGTTTCATCCTTCTTCTTCACGAAGAGTGCGGAACAGCCCCAAGGTGATGAACTTGGGCGTATGAAACCTTTGTCCATGAGGTCATTAAGCTGCTCCTTCAATTCTGCTAGCTCCTTTGGTGCCATTTTGTATGATCGCCGAGAAATAGGCGTTGTTCCCGGTGCGAGTTCAATCTTGAACTCTACATCACGTTCGGGCGGCATGCCCGGCAAGTCTTCAGGAAACACATCTGGATATTCACATACACTGTAATATCCTCAAGTTTAGGAGCTTCAATCTGATGCACCGCTGCAACACGTTGTGATGGATCCACAAGATTCAATATGTTGCAACCATGTATTGGGGAATTCAGTTGGACAGTCCGAGAGCTGATGTCAAAGATAGCTCCATAACGTGTCAACCATGACATCCCCAAGATAATATCGATCCTTTGGCCTTTGAGTATGATAAGGCTCGCAGGATAGATGTTTCCACCCAAACATAAAGGTGCCCAAGAGACCATTTCATCAGTTGATATCTTGCCTCCGGGTGAGCTGATATGATACGGATGTTTAACCATGCTAAATGGGAGATTATTCTTCAGCACATAGTCTCTGCTAATAAAATTGTGGGTGGCTCCGGAATCAAACAACACAAACGTTGGCTGTTCATGTAACGTGAACATGCCCGCTAAAACTGGTTCGCCTTTTCCAATGTCCTCAATAGCAGTGTAATTAACCATGCCAGCTTTTGAAAGATGCTTCTTTGAATGTTCATGATGCTGATCTGAGCATTGATGAGACAACACACGAGTGTGACTCTGCTCAACACCACGACGGTTTCGTGTTGCAGAAATCCTCAGCTCTCTACTAACACAAGGTGGAGATAAACTGTGCACTCCTGGTTGTGGTAGGGTTGCACAAACAACTTCTGATAGCTACTGTTGAGGTGGAGGCTCATAATTGATCAATTCCAGCCGTTGTTGTGAGAGTTGCACCATAGGCTGAATTTGTTGCCTGACTGGCGAGTAATACCGCACTCGATAGTTCGGAGGAACCTCGATATCACTGTCTGGCGGTATACTTCTTTTCAGCTCTGCTTCACCATGGAGATGCATGTCTTCCTTAATGATAGCGGCATTTACCAACTCATTGTAAATACCGTTATTGAACAAAGTCACTTGTTCTTTAAGATCGACATTCAAACCTCGGAAGAAGTACTCACACTTCAAAGCTTCCGAGTCTACCATATGAGTGGCATATTGTATCAAGTCTTCAAACTCTTTGAAGTACTCGTACGCACTCCTTTCTCCTTGCTTTAACTCTAGAAAGTCTTGATACTTCGTTCGAAGAATTCCCGAACAAAGGTGACGTGCCCGAAAAACATTATGGAATTCATCCCACGTCAGTCGATGACCTTAAGGACGAGTTGCGATGTACTCCGCCCACCAAGCTCCAGCAGCTCCGTGGAGTTGTTGAGCGGCAAATAAAGTCTTCTGGTACTTATCGCACTCAAGCATCTCGAACTTGGCTTCAAAGTGCTTGGTGGGGGATTACGCTGTAGTGTATCTTGTCGGATACTTTGTTGCACCAACAGATCGAGAGACTCAGCCATCTTTCCCAAGATCTCTGCCAATCTGGTTGATGATGTCGGCACTTTTTGTCGTGGCGAATTATTTTCGCTGTGACTTGACTCACCAACCTAACTCCTGGAATGAGCACGATCCATACTGCAAGAGTGAGTAATTCACGGTTAAAATTCAAAGTTTAAACTCAACTTGAATTAAAAACATAACCGTAAAAGCATCACATAGATATTGCAGCACTACACAATCTAACCCGGGTTTCAAAAATTCTGAAATCTACCAAACTTGAGCAAGTTTGTCCAAACCCTTAATTCCAACAGTAGGACAAACTGAAAAATAACTCAAGAACATGTTATGGAACTTATAGAAGTCTAAACATCCCTGTCCACAACAAGTCTCAAGTTAATTGGCAATAAGCACTACTTTATTCAGAATAACCAATAGATCTTAATCCCAGAATTTGAATATGAAAATAGCAATTTCATGACTCAAGTTGAATATAAAAGTTAAAGTTAACTTCAATATCTTTCCATCGAGTACTTATTTGCCTTCATATCAGTTCTGGATCAAAAGTTGTGATATTTCAAAGTTGACAGAAATCTGGAACAATTTTGACAGCACCTCCTTTAAAAGTGTCTGTTTTGTCCACAAGATTTCATACAATTAAACTCCAAATATGGAGAAACTTTGAACTACAAAGTCATAGCACATATCAAAAACTTTCCAACGGTGTATTACATGAACCACAGAAATTTTTCTACAGAAAGTTATGGTTGAAATACCGAAATTTCCAGAGAGCATTTTGTGTGTGCCCTGTTTTTGGACAGTTCACACTCATCTAAGAATTTCATCCTTTTGGAGGATGATTCTGATCTGGACTTATACAGAAAAGTTGTAGAACACTTCAAAATATTTCCACAAATATATCACTCACCTCCATTGGTTCAACCAAACAAATGTTATGTCCTGTTCAACTTCAGCAAAATTTTGCTAAAAACAGGGGACATTATTCCTAAGTCTTTTTGAATAAATCTATACCCCCAATTGACTCTTAGTTCAAAATAGGAGTTCATTATCCCTAATAGAATCCTAGACTCCAAATTTACTCTTTTCTTTACAAACCTTCTTTTTTTTCATGCAGTTCAAAACATATCACGGTACTACGTTTCCTCACCAAATCAAAATCCTAACCGGATTTATACTGGCATATACATTTCAAATGGTGGCACTAAAATGATCACTCACAAACGTTGTCTACATGACATGTACTAACGTGGTTAAGGTACGTGCAGAAAACCACTCAATAATGATGCACACATTGGTTTGTCATTTCAGGCAGGTCCATATCATAGTAAAAACATACGCCCCGTATCATTGCCATACGGGCCGTCCTTGAGTCAAGGCACGTCTCAAGGTACATGATCGGGTCATTCACCACCCGACGGGGGCTCCACACCTTTGCAATAAAGCACACCGGTGGAACAACGCTTTCGTATGCCTCATAGGATATGAAGAGTCCTAGAGAACACACTTCGTGTTACAAACCACACGATGGAGTCTCCTCCTCTTGCCCCTGGGTTTGCGCATTGGAGGCTAGTGCATTTCAAATGTCTCTAAGACATGAAGAGTCTTAGAAAACATATTCACTTTCCGTCCATTGCTGAATGGGACATCCCACACTACTTTCCTCGTATAGGAGAGCTAACCGAAATTGATCCGCTTTCGGTGGCGTTCCTTACCATTCTTACCTCCACGTAGGTGCGTCATTACAGAATTGGAAATACTGAATAATAACACACTGTTAGCTTGCCACCTTAAATAACTAGGCTAATAATACACCTTATGTGGGCATACTATACGTTCCTCACTCGTCCACTTCTAAGTTTTCAAAAATATGCTCTTTTCATGCGTGCTATTCCGAATGTGGCTCTGATACCACGTTGTGAGGAGCCCAGCCCGGGCATTGCACTGGGTGGTGCCGTGCGATGTGGCACCCAACAGCATGCACGAAAAGAGGCTCAAGAACATATGAAACCATTTTGTTACTCAAGATAAGTTCTTTTACAACATATTGTACACACGCAGCGGAATGTAAAAACTAGACAATCTACTCACTCTCGACCCTAACTACGCCGAAGAGAAGTCGTTCAGCCCGTGAACACTTCCTACTAGCTTCACCAAAGAAAGGCAGCGGCTAGGTTTCCAATGAGTATAACGAACCGTGGGGTTCATCATCTCACCGAACAACCCTCTTCATAGCAGGCATCCTGCTACCTGCAAAACAACTCAGAAGCAACCGCGAGCACTAAGGCAAAGCAAGACTTAACCGTCAATCCTAAACATGTAACTCTACATGCAAGGGTAGTAAGGCAGTAGGAACATGTATTTGCGAAAATGAAGCTTGACTAAACTTGATCCTTATATTCAGATTCTTATAGCCTTCATTTTAGTGGTCCTCAAGCCTCACAACACCGGAAGTCCACAATCAAACAAGAAACGTTTATGCCGATGTTGCTAGCCTAAGGTGGAAATGAACTTTAGTTGGAGCTATATCTAATTCAGTCAAGGTTCCAATTATAATGATTAATCCATGAACTGCATGTTAAGAGACTTAGTTTCTCTTCTTACTACGTCCCGGCGCAGTGGGCAAGTATGCACAATCCTCTTCCGCGACGGTGATTCGTATCAATAACAACCCGAAATACACGACACATACACCCGCCTTCAAAGACTCTCTCAAGAGCTATTTCTTACGTTGTATGCAGCAACCTTTCACATGACACCCCAACATAGAAAAACGTTTCGCGCCGAGCAGGATGGTCCTCTACGCGGACACGTCGAAGTTGCCTGCTAAAGGATTTACACCTCCCGCCTTCTCAACTCCATTCCCACGCGAAGTATGAGTTTCTATATCACGGTCCATCGAGTTACATCGATTTCATGGGTCCCATACCCCACTATATATCCGGTACAGCTCAACCTTGTCCAGCAGGGCCGCATACATACGGTCCTTAACCGACACAAACGGGGCTAAACCCAACCTCCACATTGGCCTTACCATCCCGGCCCAGGCCCAATGTGGTCTCAAGCATTGTCACACCCATTGCAGGTTGATACCAACCTTGAGCATTCCATCCTACAGGAACTCCCCGTCCCCATCTCATTTTCATGAGGGTGCTCTTATCATCAACCTCTCGCGAGTAACTCCATTACTCGACCTTTCTCGCGAGTAGCTTTTTACTACTCGACTTCTACCGAGATAGCTACAACATTAGCCTAGCATCTACGACGAGGCAAAGCCTATAATAAACCTTCTACTCAGGGCTGTAATAGCCATGCAAGTGGGTTTCAAACATCTTAGACATAATGCACAATATCAAGTCTAATACACATGAGGTGAAGTAAAGCAAAATTTAAAACGGTAACGATATGCAAACCGGGGCTTGCCTTGCTCAACAGTTTTGTTAGAAGCTAGGAGTTAGTCTTCCTCCGGAGAATCCGCCAAACTCATCACGAGATGGAGATACTTGCTGTGGAGTTGAGTCCTCGTCGAACGTCGACATCACGTGAGCTATTAAGATGCACAATGCACATGTATTTCAAAAGCAATTTAGAAAGTGATTCAAAACTGTTGTACCAGTTAACTCACACCTAATAGGGATATACAACAGCAAGGTTTCTGTTGTTGGATCTATAACCTTAGAGATGATGAAAGCTAGGGTGAAAAGGACATACTGGTAATCACCATGTGATTAAGTCCCTTATATGAACACTTAAACCTAAAAGATGGTAGCTCAAGTACCAGAGGTCCAATGAAGCTGAAAATTTAACCACAGCCTCTATGGAAGGTATTTAGGCAGTGTGCCAAATTGAGCTCATGAAATGGCTCAAGCTGATCACAATAATTCCTTATGTGATTTTCACCAATCTGCCTTTACCCCCTAGGTATTAAGCTTTCCTAGGCTGCAAAGTAGACTTTTTGTGAAGTAAAAAATGTCCTGAGTCCATAGGAATTGGTTTTTACCATTTTTGGAGTTTCCTACATGGATATATGGATTTTACAAGGATTGGGAAAAGTCTGAAAATGTCTCTGTTTATTTTTCCCATTTTCAGAGACATAAGGAATGAACACATCATTTGACCAAGCAAATGGGGTCCAATGCCTCTGAAAGTTTTACTGGAGTTCAAGGAATTTCGGAGGAATGTCCTGTCCAAATTTGAGAATTTTCCAATAGACAGAACTCCTGTAAAAGTTCCTACAAAGTTTTAATTTAATGAATTAATGAGCCAAATACAGGGATTTTCATAAACATTTGGCTGCACCCGTGGATAGTACTCTCTGAGGGGAATCCAACAAAATTTGTTTCACAATTGTTGGACACTCCTACACAAAGTTATGGCTCTCCAAAGTTTGAACTAAAATGGGAAAATCTGGAAATTTTTAAAACCTGCCCGTGGGTCCCACCTCTGTCATCCCTCTCCTTCAACCTCGGGCCAAACAGGGCAGTGGCGGCTCCCTTCGACAAGGGTCACCAGAAAGGCCCTTCCCAGCCACCTCCCTGCCCCCTACTGGCCGCCCCCCCCCCCCATTTTCCACCACGCCTAACATGTTGGTGAGGTCGCCGGCGGCCGAAACTCACCTGAAAACAGTGTGCACCGATGACAGCAAGAATTAGGGTTCGGGCGAGGTTGCGGTGGCTCGTTTCTTCACCAAACAATCGGGTTCTTGGCCCTAGAGCACCAGGGGATCGTGTAGAAGGTCGACATGGTGTTTAAACGAGCCGGGGAGTGCTCCAAACCTATCGGCACCGTGCGCCCGACGTGGTCCAGCGGTATTCCCTCGAAAAGAACTCAGATTCCTCACTCTACACTCAATTTCTCGGTCTAAAATCGATGGAGGAGGTGTGCTAGGTAGTTAAGATCCGGTGTGTGAAGTTTGGAATACAACCAACACGAATTGAGGAGGAATTTTGCAATTCCTTACCTCAGGGTCAGTTTATGCCGCCCGGGAGAAAATCTTGAAATTCTCCCTCTGTGATCAATGGCTGGGGTTGAGCTTCGGAGGTGAGCAACTAGGGTTGTAGGTGCACCGATGGGGTGGCTTACATGGGCGTGATCACCCTTGGTTCGGGCTGCCCACGGTGACCAAGTTTGGTTTCTTCAGTTTCAACTCGGGAGCAGCAGCAACTCTGCTATTTCTAGGCGCCAGTGAGCTCGGGACAACGGAGGAAAGGTGCTAGACGGCTAGAACACTTGTTGGCGAAGATTTTTCGTGTGGCAAGTGTGAGCAACCGAGGCTCGGGTGGCTGTGTGTGATCGGGAGCAGCAGAGCGGCACCGGTTGCGTTCTTCTCGGGAGAAAGCAGAGAACGTGCACGAGCGAGAGAGAAGAATAGAAGTTTGCTTGTGCAGCCTTCGGGGGAGATAAGGGCAGAGGCCATACGACCAAAGAGGAGGAGGTGGCACCGGAGATCGTCGTGCAAGGTCAGCTGCCGGGAGCTGTCGCGCGCTCAGCCGAGGAAAAAAGAACCGAGTCGGCTTGGTTACCTGTATGTATGACATGTGGGCCACAGCCCCCAAATATCTCCCCGCTCCGTGCTTTAATTTTGCCCGCACCGCCTTCGTCCAAATTCAACCAAAATTGGATGGTAGATCAAACAAATTATGAAGAACTCGAATCTGAAATCAGATTTCAAAATTGAGCATGTTTGGTTTGGTTTTCAAATTCAAATTTGAATTTGAACTCTACCTCAAATATTCTTTGGAATAATTGGTATACAAGCTCCAAAAATATCCAAATTTGGATCATGAGCTCATTGATACATGGGGAATGCATCGGTGATTTCATTTGTATGCAGTTGGGCAATCTGAACATGAATTCTTTCAAAAGAATTCAAATTGCGTTTAAATTCCCCCCACTCTACTCATAGAGAAGGTGCACATGAGTTAGAGTTTTTGGAATTGAAATTCTTTCCCCTAGGTTAACATGTGTTGACCATGGGCTAGAGAAATTTTTAACTCCCTCACATGTCCATTTGTGTGTTCATCATTTTATGTGACACAATTTTAGCCTTTCTTCGCCTTAACTTTGTTTCATAAGTTGAAATCAAACTTTACAAAAGTTAGGGCTGTTACATCCAAATGAGCTGAAACTTTGACAGGAGTCCGTTAATATCCTAAAGAGTATTCTGATAAAATTTGGGAATTTTTGGATGAAACAAACTCCCTCAATAATTCTTTTACTGAAAAAATTCAAAGAATTATCCAGAAAATGATATTGACTTTCGTACCAATCCAATTGGATATTTGTATAGATCCTTTAAAACTGAGTCTAACCCAATTTGAATAACTAAATTTGGAGGTTCCTAGCAAAAGTTATTAATTTCCAAAGTTTGTAAAGAATCTGGAATTTCTTTTCAATTGGAAATCCGGTGCACAGCAGCTGGGCCCACTGGTTTTAAAACCAGCCACTGAGCTGCGAGAACACATGGGCCACAGGGTTTTAAAGCGTATAGCCACATTTGATACGCAGCCACAGAAATTCCCGGGGAAATTTCCACTCTCACCGACAGGTGGGACCGGCATCTCCTTCTTCTTCCTCCCACGCCTTCTCCCGCGCACGCGCGCCCCTCGCCGGCAGCGGCGGCGCTGCTTCGGTTTGTCGCCTCCTAGTCATCTCCCGCCCTAGAACTCGCCGCTAGCCCCTAAAATGGGTGAGGAACACGACTGTGCCCTCACCGGAGGTCGGCGACGACCCTAACATGGCGTGCGACGGGCGGCGTATGTTTCTCCACTCCAGCGACGTTGGCAAGTACCCCTAGACCTCCAACGTTGTTGGTTTTTGACTGTACAGAACCAGTGGAGCATGGGGAAGCTCGACGTGGATGCCAAAGTGCTCGGGGAGATCGCCAAGTAGGCCATCACCGTGAGACCGACGATTACCGTCATTTTTGTGTTGGGAAAAACTTGAAATTGTTCATCTACATACGATTTTAAGCTAGGATTTCGGGGGAGAACGATCACTAGCTAGTTGAGACCATATGTGCGCGATTTGATGGACTAGGAACAAGAATTGTGAATGAAATTTACAACTTCATGCCAAAAAGTCAAGCTGCACGGTCCGGGAGAAAAACTCTAAATTCGTGCTCGATGTTTCACGGCTCGGACTGTGGTTTCGGGAGGATCAACTTGAGTCTCCGGTACACCTCTTGGTGGGTTTGTTTGGGCTTTACACGGTGTGGTTTGAGCTGCCCACTGGAGCCAATATCAATTTGGTGGTATGGTGGTCGCCGCGAGGAAGAGGCAAGGGAGCGAAGGGGTCGTGCATCCGATGACCGCAGAGGCTCACCATATAAGGCGGCAAAGCTGGTCTCCACCGCGACGCAAGCAGCTGGGAGGTGGCAGCGCAGCTTCCCCTCGGTGGCGCTCTGTGAGGAGAACCGGGAACCGACTGAGCTGAAGATTTTTATTGTGCAGCTGACAAGTGGGTCCCACAATCATCCCCCTCCTTATCCTCAAAATTTTCATTTTTCTGCTCCATTTTATGGGGACCCTAATGCCCCTATGGTTTGATTGAACCACAAAATTGGTATTGGTGAATTTGAATGAATTAAATTGGAAACTTGTTTTGCTGAATTCGAATGGAATTTGAATCTGAATTCAAATCCAGTTTGAATGGATGCAAAAATAGCTACTGTAAAGACTAACTCCAAATTGGATGAAATTTAGTGGAGTAGCTTAGAAAAATGTACTGAGTTTGAATCTGAAGAAAGATTTTGAAATCATATGATGGAAGTGGTTTTAATTTGAAACTTGAATTCAAACTGTCCATTTAATAATTTTATCCAACAGTACTTCATACCTGCTTGGATTTGTATGAAATGTAGCGTGAGAATTCCTAACGATGGTTGGAACTTGATAGAGAGCTCAGCCTGTAAAAGATTTCATATTCATCACAAACTTTGGATTGTGTTGCTTCTTCCTTTATATTTCTTCATTGATGGTTGTTACTTGCTCTTCTATTATGTTCATTTGATTTCCCTAAATTGAACTGGGGTATTGTGAGTTGCTGGAAACTCAGTAAGCAAAAGTTGGATCCTTTACATTCCTCCCCCCTTAAAAGGAACTCGTCCCGAGATTACAATGTGAGAACAGAGAAGACGGTAGAAATTTACCGGAGATACGACGTCAGAAAATTCGGATGGTTGGTGCGAAGATAGTCCTCGCTCTCCCACGTCGCTTCTTCCTCGAAATGGTTACTCCACAGCACCTTGTAAAACTTTAACGTACGGTTCCGGGTCTTCTCATCAATAACCTGAACCAGTCACTCAGTGTAGTTGTGATCCGGTTGCAACTCGCCGATCTCTTCGGTGCAGACAACAGCGGTAAACTAGAGACACTTTTGAAACTGTGACACGTGAAATATGTCATGAACACCAGCAAGGTTCGCCGGTAACTCCAGCCAGTAGGCTACGGGTCCACACTTCTACGTGATAGCAAACGGATCGATAAATCAGGGAGCAGACTTCCCCTTTACACCGAACCGGTGAATTCCTTTCATCGGAGACACACGGAGATAAATGTGCTCTCTGACGTTGAAATGCTGCAGTTGACGCCTCTGATCAGCATAGCTTTTCTGATGAGATTGAGAAGCCTTCAAGTTCTCTTGTATCATCCGAACTTGGTCTTCAGCTTTGTTGATCAGATCAATCCCGAACATTACTCTTTCACCGAACTCGCACCAATTCAGCGGTGTGTGACATTTTTGGCCGTAGAGAGCCTCATATGGTGTCATCTTGATACTCACTTGATAATCATTATTGTACGAGAATTCCGCCAACGGTAAATGATTATCCCAATTTTTACCGTGGTGAATGGCACACGCTCTCAACATGTCTTCAAGCACTTGGTTCACCCTATCAGTTTGTCTGTCGGTTTGTGGGGTGATATGCAGAGCTTCTAATCAGCTTAGTTCACAACGAGGAGCGTAGCTGCTCCCAGAAACGAGCAACGAACAACGCACGCCGATCTGAAATTATGGTCTTTGGAACACCATGTAAGCATACTATTCTTGATATGTACAACTCCGCATAATGCATGGCTTGATAATGAGTGTTCACCGAAATGAAGTGAGCTGATTTCGTCAACCGGTCAACAATCACCCAAATCGAGTCATGCTTCCGGAATGTGAGAGGTAATGCGACGATGAAGTCCATACTCACATCCTCCCATTTCCATGCCGGAATATTCACTGGTTGCAGTTGTCCGGCCTTACGCATATGATCAGCCTTGACCCATCTACACGTATCACACTCGGATACGTACTTTGCAATTTCCCGTTTCATCCACGTCCACCAAATTTTATTCTTCAAATCTTGGTACATTTTGTCGCTGCCTGGATGAATGGAAAAATTTAACATGTGCGCTTCGTCCAATATTTTCTTTCGGACCTTCATATCCCGGGGTACAACTATAGGGTCGTTGAACCATAGAGTACCGTTATTATCCTTCCAGAAATACTTCATCTCACCGCTGTCCATTCTTCTCCGTATGTGAGACATACCCTTGTCTTTCCTTTGAGCCTCAATAATCTCCTCTCGGATTGTAGGAATGAGAGCAAGATTATATAATGCTCCATACGGAATCACACGGAGACTCAGTTCCTCTTCCTCTAATTCAGCAATAGTCAAGTTGTGGACGTGGGCTTTCCGACTAAGCGCGTCGGCAACCACGTTTTCTTTTCCTGGATGATAGTGAATCTTGATTTCATAATCTTTGATGAGTCTAACCATATTCGTTGTCTCATATTCAGCTCCTGCGTGAAGATATACTTCAAAATTTTGTGGTTGGTGTAGAGGTGTACAAGATTTCCAAGCATGTAATGCCTACACATCTTTAACGCCTACACCACAGCAGCAAGTTCAAGGTCTTGAGCCAGATAGTTCTGCTCGTGGTTTCAGAGTTGACGAGATCCATATGCGACTACACACCCTTCTTGCATAAGCATGCAGCCAAGCCCGATGCCGGATGCATCGCAATAAACATCAAACGGTTTCGTCATGTCCGGCTGAGCATGAACTAGGACTGTCGTGAGATGCTTCACCAAAGTCTTGAATGCGTCTTCACATGCTGCACTCCACACATACTTAACACCCTTTTTCAGCAGCTCTGTCATCAGTTTAGAAATTTTAGAGAAGCTCAGGATGAAGCTCCGATAATATCCCGCTAAACCGAGGAAACTTTGGACCTCGTGGACAGATTTGGGAGACTCCAACTTCAGCACTTGAACGATTTTGCTCGGGTCCACAGTGATGCCCTATGCTGAAATAATATGCTCTGGAAATGGCACTTGATTGATCCAATACTCACACTTGCTGAATTTCACATATAACTTGTGATCCCTCAATTGTTGCAGCACGATATGCAAATGTTCAGCATGCTCTTCCTCTGTTTTGGAGTAAGCCAATATGTCGTCGACGAATACCACAATGAACTTGTCCAACTCCAGCATGAACACTGAATTCATCAAGTACATAAAGTGTGCCGGAGCATTGGTTAATAGAAACAACATGACGAGGTTCTCATATAGTCTGTATCTCGTCGAGAATGCCTTCTTCGGTATGTCCTCCGGCCGGATTTTGATTTGATGATATCCAGAACTAAGATCCATCTTCGAGAATACCCTAGCACCAACTAGTTGATCGAATAACATGTTGATGCGGGGCAGCGGATACTTGTTCTTTATAATGACAACATTTAGTGGACGATAATCATCACATAACCTCAGGGTTTCGTCCTTCTTCTCAACATGGAGCAACCCCACGGTGACGAGCTCGGTCATATGAATCCTTTGCTCAAGAGTTCATTTAGCTCTCCTTTAACTCCGCTAACTCATTGGGTGCCATCTTGTACGGCCTCCGTGAAATCGGTATTGTTCCTGGCGTGAGTTCTATCTTGAACTCGGCCTCTCGTTCGAGCGGCATGCACGGTAGATAATCAGGAAACACACTGGGGTATTCATGGACCACCGGAATGTCTTCGAGCTTAATTACTTCTGTGCTGTATGCAACTGCAATTTCCTGGTCCTCGCTGTCCAAAAACAGCGTGTGCTTTCCGTGAATCGGAGAGTCAATTTGAACAGTCCGGTTACCGATATTAAGAATGGCACCGTGATGGTTTAACCATGACATCCCCAATATTATATCGATCTTCTGCCCATCCAAAATAATCAGCAATGTTGGATATATGTTTCCTCCCAAACATAGAGCTGCTCGGGGAACAATTTGACTGGCAGAGATACTTCCTACCGTTCAACTTACAAGATAACTGTTCTTGGGAGTATCGGTGGATAATTGGTGATGATCCACACATGATTTACTGATGAAATTGTGGGTAGCACAGGAATCAAAGAGTATGAGTATGGGTATGTCTTTGATAGTAAACATGCCGGCTAACACCGGTTCTCCCTCCGGGACATCCTCGATAGCTATATGTTGAACACTTCTGGTTTGCAGTGCTGTCTTCTCTAATTGAACACGTGGCTGCATACCACCTGATAATGATGTTTGTCCTCTGTTCAGAAACTTCTCCCAGCAATCCTGAGTAAAATGCCCAACACGGCCACAAGTAAAACACGAATGTCCTTCTGGTTCCTTGCTGACTTGTGGGTGAAAAGTTGATGTACTTGGCTGCAGCAATAAGGCACCAGAAATCACTTGTTGCTGCTGCTGTAGGTGTGCTTCAAGACTTGATACTTGACCAGGAAATTTTTTATGAGATGATCGTACAGGTGGCTGCCATACTTGACCGGATGGTGTTCGGTACACCAAACGGTATTTATGGGGAATATTACTTGTGTTGTCTTGCACATCACTCCTATTCCTCTTCTCTGCTTGACACTCAAGTGTTGTCTTTTCTTGCATGATGGCCGCACTGATCAACACGGTGTAATTGCCTTTATTGAACAAGACCAATTTCTCCCGTAGTGTCATACCCGGTTCCTCCGAAGATCAACCGAGTGAATAAACACATGTATGGCAGGATCTGTTTGCTCATACATGTGATGACCAGAGTGAAACATCATTTAAATACAAGCCAAGTACATCTTATCGTTAAAGTCTTACAATAATGTCTAAAAGGACTATTCAAATGTCAGATACATTCAAGACAATGCAGCGGAATTAAGATCTCGTGGAGCTCCATTCACAGGCGTTGCCTGGGGGATTCCGCAAGCCTAGTATAGATCTTTCAGGTCGTAGTCTTCCTCGTTAAACTCCCTGCCTTCATCATGTCCTAAGCAGGAAATAAATCCAACAAAAGCATGCTTGAGTACCAACGGCACTCAGCAAGCGTGGGAAAGTAATGATATGAATGCTAGAACAAGGAAAGGCTTAAGTCATGGATTTTGCACTACGCATTAAATCCTATCACCTTAGCTTATTAAGCACCTATATTACTGCATAAGTGAGAACATCCCATTCTCATAACCTCAGCTTCAATGTTAAGCTTCCCGCTTAACATTCCCAACCTCTCACTTCATAATCCACTAATCATGAAGAAGTCCAAGCCACTCTTGACCGTGAGCACGACTATCATGACAATTTCCAAACTTCGCAGAGTGTGTACTTCTTTACCCACAAGTAGTGATTTCATCTCCCATTTTCGGATGGACTTAAGAACCTCCATTTTGCCTGTGGCCGAGTATCACGTTCACACTTCCCACATGTGTAGCCAGGAGATCGCTACGAGGCCTTTACAAAGTGATTCCTGACGACCATGAGCCCACTGAGGTTTCACCCCTAACAGCATCCAGGAAGCTCCAACCTCCGCTGCAGTGACCCCCTCTTGAGCCTTGCGGTTCCCAAGGTAGTCCAGCTGACTCCTATTCCCCGCACCTTCCAAACACCCACACTATGTTGTAAAAACTCCTAATTAATTGGCCAAGCTGCCCCATCTCAGCATGTGGCGGCACGGTAAAGCCAGGTTAAATGCTCCATGATCCTGTCCTTAGAACCCAGGCAAGCACTAAACATGAACCCAAGTTCTCGTGCACACAGCACCAACCAAAACATCCAGCTTGCCTACAATTCCTATCTCTACAACATGTCATCAAGTTTGATTCAACGGTAAATAGTCAAAGTTGCATCTCATAGCCCAAGTAATCCCAAATCTAAGTGTGGCTAAGCATAAAGTGTAATAATAAGCATAATGAGTAATTCCCACCCAGGCTACAAGGAATGAGACATGAAAAGCTAGGGGGAATATCCTAACATGGGTTTCATAATTCATAGAACAATCCAAATAACTCTAATTAACTTTCCTAAATTAGGTACAAAGTGGTCAAGGACACTTGCCTTCTTCTTGCTGCTCGGGAAGTGGAAAGCCTTGCTCTTGGAAGTGGAGAACCGGCTCTAGGGCTGGTTCTACTCGTGCAAACATACACATAGCAAAACAAACAACACTCCATAAGAAATCATCCACATATACCACTCATGCAAGTCAATAATAAATAAATATATAGTTTCCTTTTATGTGTTGGCCTAAAATCACTAAATCTTTCATATATGTATTAAATCTGAGTTTCTTATGACTAAATCTTCACTTCCCACATCATATAATGCTTATACTTTAACCTTGATGTGTATATGTACATATATATTGCATTTAAACTTTACTTTAAGCCTAATTTTGCACTCCATGCTTTGTACATTTGCATGCATACACATTTTGAAAGTATATGTATTGCTTCTAAATTTATTTTAGACTTGAAACTTACACCTAAACTGAAATGTCAGTTAAATCAGATTTCTATAATATTCAATATAGTTTCAGCAATAAACTTTCACCAAAAATACATTTTTCCTCAGCCTAACAAAAATTATTATTACAGTTTCTATTCAAATTTTTACCTTAAATTCTGTGTCTAAACCTATTGAATTCTTCCTAGGGTGTAATTTATTTTATTGTGACTGAAGATCAGTTTTATACACAAAATTGGTATTTTCTAGCATTAAACAGTCTTTATTTGATACAAAACAGAATATTTGAACCCTCCTAATTAAAACAGATCATTCCATAATCATTTTTGGGGATATTGGCTACTGCAGAAATTTTTATAAAGATTTTAGAGTTCAAAAGATTTTATTTTACCTTCATAAAAGATTTAAGGCATAAATACATAATGCTGCAGGGTCAAAATGTTAATTTCTAACTTTCCCAGGGTTGCAAATCACTAATACAATTTAAATCCACAATTTACTAGTATTCCAGAGGCTAAAACAACTATTTACAAGTGTTTGCACATGTTCTGGAAAGCCTAGGGGGTAGAACAAAAGAATCCGGGGCTAGACCTTAACTCCCTAAGACGTTGTCCCTCTGCCTGGTAGCGGCGGCGGCCGACGGCGCCAGAGGCAGCGATCTCGTTGGCGAGGTTTCAGAATTTCCTCTACACGCGCTGAAACTTGAATTCCTTTGCATGGATCGACCGCGGAGGAGTAGGGGAACTCACCTAGGGTGTTTTGATGGATCCGAAGGGCCCGAAGAGTACTCGGCGGCGGTGATGTGTGGCGGTCATCGGCGAACGGCGTCGGGAGGGTGTTCTGGTCCGTCTTTCTTCAAGATTTCCGGTCGTTGAGCTTCCCTGTGATTGGCTGATGGTGTACCGAGGGTCATAGTGGATCAAAACAAGGGAATTCGAGGACTTCACCGACGGGCGGCGGCAGCCTCTTATCGGCGAGCGTCGAGATTGGGCTTTTCAGCAAAGTTTCTCCCCGGAGCTGCTGTTTACGGCTTGTGTGCAATGCTGCGAGGAAACGAGGTCGGTTAGACAGAGGAGAACGGCGGAGGTCAAGATGAATTTCGAAACTCGGCGGCGGCGGTACTCACTGAGATTAGAGAACGGCTTGTGTTCCGCAACATCTCATTTCACGACATACCACCTATCGGAGTGTGTGAGCTGCGACACTCCTCTCGGCCTTCTCCGAAGCAGCCCACGAGGTTCTTTGAACGGAGGGGGCTTGGCGCCCTACGTGACCTAGGCTCGAGGGAGCGGATGAACACCGAGATTTACATGGTTTGGGCCGCTGGAGCGTAATACCCTATGTCCACAGGAGTGTTTATTCTATTGCAGGCGCGTGTGTGCTTGCGCGTTGCGGAATCTATAATGCGAACTGACCCACCCCTTGTCGGGTGGTCACCCTGGTCCTTTTATAGTCCAAGGCCGAGGTGGTTACAATGAGGCTTGGGGCCCGAAAGGTGGCCCCAAAGCTATGTGAACCCTATACGTGATCTAGGGCTTCGTCCTTTGAGTTGAGTGGTTGACGGGGGAGTTACGTCCCGCCGCCTGGCGCGCTGAACGCCCCTGTCTGTGTGTCAGATGATGATGAAGACGCCATCTTGTCGCCGCGTCTTCTCGCCCTGCTGGAGCGGCTTCGTGCCGTTGGGCGGCATTGTACTGTTGTCACGCCTTGTCATCCTGTCTTGTCACCATAATGGCGAACGGGCAGAGGACGAAGGCGTGTGTAGTGCGCCATGCTTCTGGAGAAGGCACGAGCCTTGAATGCGAAGCCTGACAACACACTTCCTTCTTGACTTCATGACAGCTCCGGACCTCACCTCAGCGGGGAGGCTCAGACCGGAGCCCAGGGCACGTGTCAGCACCGGAGCTGTCCTTGGCAGGGAGGTGGCTCTGAGCCAGGGGACACGTGGCATCTCTGGACCTCACCTCGGCGGGGAGGCTCGGACCAGAGCCCAGGGCACGTGTCAGCTCCAGAGCTGTCCTCGGCTGGGAGGTGGCTCTGAGCCAGGCGACACATGGCAGCTCCGGACCTCACCCCAGCGGGGAGGCTCGGACCGGAGCCCAGGGCATGTGTCAGCCCTGGAGCTGTGCTCAGCAGGGAGGTGGCTCTGAGCCAGGAGACTCGTGGCAGCTCCGGACCTCACCGTGGGGAGGCTTGGACCGGAGCCCGGGACACATGTCAGCTCTAGAACTCAAGCACACATGGCAGACCCAGGGGTTACCATGGGGCCAAGGACACGTGGCTACGCTGGGGCCCACCTCAACAGGAAGGCGGGGCCCAGGTTGCCTTTTACCCACTACGCGGGGGTACCCGGTCTGCAGGTACCGATAGTACCATCCTCCGTGGCTTGGTGGGTGCACCTGGGGCGGCGTACTTGTGCTGCTCAGAAGGGACCTTCCCGGATGGGAGAAGGTTTGTTACCCCTTCTCGAGAAAGTGTTTAGTCGAGGCACCAGGTGGTCCTGCCTTGGACTGTCTACTCTGTGTGTTCCGTTGCTGGTATCGCTAGAGCGCTTAGCAGTGTAGCGCGTTTCGAGCAGCCTCTAGCCACGTTACCTCGTCGACGAGGTCGATTTCTTCATGCAGAAGCTGGTCCTGCGTGGCTTCATTGTATGTCCGGACGTAGGATGAGCCCTTGGTATGTTTCGGGGGCAGGGCGGCCTCGACCCCCTACACCAATGTAAGAGGGTGTTTCCCTAGTCGCACGATGGGGTGGAACGTCTGGTTTATACGTGGAGCGTCTTGCGTTGCTCGCTGTCGGCGCTGGAGTCAGAGTCGGAATGGCCGTAGACAGCTTCTAATGCCTGCTGGGCGTCTTGATACTCCATCTCTTGCTCAGCGCTGGCCTCAGGTTTGGCCTTTTGTTTGCCCTCCCGCTGGCGGGAGGGTGCGCCGTCTTGGCGCGACCGCTGTTGTTGCAGCTCATGGAAGCATTCCGCAAGTTTCTTGATCTCACGGCAGTCGCTAGTGCCGTGGTAGCCAGAGTTGTGCACCGGGCACCATTGGCCGTCGTCGCTGGCAGACGACGGTCATGGGCGCTTGTCAATGCGTGGGGCTCGGCCCCCACTGGCCTCTGCTAGGGCAGCAGTGGGTGTCCCGGCCAGAGGCTTGTTCCTGCCTCCGGTCTTGTTCTTTTTGCTGCTGCGCGGAGCAGCAGCCTCTCCAGCACTCCCTGCCATGGAGACAGGTCGTGAGTGCCAGTCTCGACCTTCCCCCGCCCTGGCACATTTGCCAGCCAGGCTGACGAGCTCGGTAACGTCTTGCATGTCACACGTGGCTAACTTGTCGAGCATCTTCTTGTCATGGACGCCTTGCCGGAAGGTGATGACTACGAAGGCGTTGGAGATGTGGGGGGTGGTGTTCCTGACATGGGAGAACCGCTGGATGAAGGATCGCAGCGACTCCCTATCACGCTGACGACAACGTGGAGGTTGAGCTCGATGCAGGGGCGCGAGTACGAACTCCCAAAGTTGACTGTGAACCTCCAGCACAACTCTTCCCAGGACGTGATGGAGCCTGGGGGAAGGTTCATGAGCCATGACCGGGCTGTGCCAGTCAGAGCCACGGGGAAGTAGTTGGCCATGACAGCCTCATCCCCACCTGCAGCTAGGATGGAGGTGGAGTAGATCTGCAAGAACTCGGTGGGGTTAACTGTCCAGACATATTTTTCTGGTAAGTGGGGCCGGAACTTGGGTGGCCAGACCACCATACGAAGGTGCGGGGCGAATGCCATGCAGCCCCCTACTGCCTCCGGAGAGGCAGGGGTAGGCGGAGCGCGGCCCGCTGGTACAACACTCGGTGAGCGGTACTCTCCTTCGAGGTTGCGACACCTCTCTCAGCATCGATCGATGGTGGTGCAACCATCTTTGCTTGCGAGTTGACGGTTCAGCTCGACCCTGAGGTCAGCCGTGGCCATCGCGCATGGGGCTGCCGTCCCTCAGGCCACCGTCGGCGTACGCGACTGGGCCAAGGAAGGTTCAGCCCACTGTCTCCTTTAGGCAGGAGAGTTCATGGCAGCGGCGACGAGATGGTCGACATCGTGTTGCCACTGTTTTGCTGCCTCGGGGGGGTGGTGCCCTCGCCCGGAGGATTGTGGAGCAGAGCGCGTACTGCGGCCAGCATGCTCTCCGGGCTTGGTCGTGGTGGAGCTGTCTCCACCGTTGGAGTAGAGGGCTGCCGAGAGGAAGCGGCCTCTAGCGGTGCGAGCGCCGGTGGCACACCGTCCGTATGGTCACCGGCTCGTCCGAACCTGGGCGCCGTGGACGCCACAGGGGCACCAACGGTCTGGCCGCCGGTTCGGCTGGTTTGGCGCTGGGGGCGCCGCTGGTACGCTGGTCGTCTGATCGCCGACCTGGCCAGACCTACCCGCTATGGAGCGGGAGGTAGCCTCGTCGTCTCCCATCTGGAGACGACGGCGGGTTGGGCGAGAAGGCTCGCCATGGGAGATGATGTTCACCATGGTCGCGTGGAGAGCGCGGAAAGCCCCCCTACCTAGCACGCCAAATGTCGGAGTGTGTGAGCTGCGACACTCCTCCCGGTCAGCTCGGAAGAAGCCCGCGAGGTTCTTTGATCGGAGGGGCTTGGCGCCCTACGCGACCTAGGCTCGAGGGAGTGGATGAACACCGAGATCTACATGGTTCGGGCCGCCGGAGCGTAATACCCTATGTCCACGGGAGTGTTTGTTCTATTGCTTGCGAGTGTGTGCTTGTGCATTGCATGATCTAGAATGCGAACCCTTAGCTGGGTGGTCACCCCGATCCTTTTTTAGTCCAAGGCCGGGGTGGTTACAATGAGGCTTGGGGCCCAACAGATGGCCCCAAAGCTATGTGAACCCTATACATGATCTAGGGCTTCGTCCTCTGAGTAGAGTGGTTGACGGGGGAGTTAAGTCCCACCGCCTGGCGCGCTGAGCGCCCCTGTTCGTGTGTTAGGCGATGATGAAGACGCCGTCTTGTCGCCGCATCTTCTCGCCCATCTCAGGTGGCTTCGTGCCTTTGGGCGGCACTGTACTGCTGTCGCACCTTGCCGTACTGTCTTGTCACCGTAATGGCGAATGGGCAGAGGACGAAGGCATGCGTAGTGTGCCATGCTTCTGGGGAAGGCGCGAGCCTTGAATGCGAAGCCTGGCAACGCAATTCTTGACTTCGTCGACTCATGGCCCACGACGTATCATGGGGCACGGGGCGGCTCTGGAGCTCTTATCGACAGGTTTGGATATAGGGGACACGTGGAATCTCTAGACCTCACCTCAGCGAGGAGGCTCAAACCAGAGGCAAGTGCACGTGTCAGCTCTGGAGCTGTCCTCAGCAGGGAGGTGGCTCTGAGCCAAGGGACACGTGGCAGCTTCATACCTTACCTCAGCGGAGAGGCTCAGACCGGAGCCCAGGGCACATGTAAGCACTAGAGCTGTCCTCAGCAGGGAGGTGGTTCTGAGCCAGGGGACACATGGCACCTCCGGACCTCACCTCAGTGGAGAGGCTCGGACCGGAGCTTAGGGCACGTGTCAGCACCGGAGCTGTCCTCAGCAGGGTGGTGGCTCTGAACCAGGGGACACATGGCAGCTCCGAACCTCACCTTAGTGTGGAGGCTCGGACCAGAGCCCAGGGCATGTGTCAGCACCGGAGCTGTCCTCGGCAGGGAGGTGACTCTGAGCCAGGGGACACGTGGCAGCTCTGGACTTCACCCCAGTGGGGAGGCTCGGACTGGAGCTCAGGGCATGTGTCAGCACCGGAGCTGTCCTCGGCAGGGAGGTGGCTCTGAGCCAGGGGAAACGTGGCAGCTCCGGACCTCACCCCAGCGGGGAGGCTCGGACCAGAGCCCGAGGCACGTGTCAGCTCCGGAATTCAAGTTCACGTGGCAGCCCCAGGGCTGACCTTGGAGCCTAGGAAACGTGGCTACGCTGGGGCCCACCTCAATAGGGAGGCGGGGCCCAAGCTGTCTTTTACCCACTACGCGGGGATACCCGCTCTGCAGGGTACCGACATCACCAGTACCTACTCTTAAGATCCTGATACATTTTAGCACTCCCGGGATGAACGGAGTAGTCGGAATCATGAGCTTCTCCCAGGATCAGTTAACAGATTTCCTTCACATTAGGCACACATATCCTTTTACCATGTCATATCGTGCCTTGTTCAACCTCTCTAAACCCAGGAGCTCAATTCTCTCCGATGAGTCTTTTATTCTCCTGGATTTTCTCATCATTCTGACCATTGCGTATATCTTTTTCCAGTGAGGAATCCACTTCCATTGCGTTGGCCTCACTATTATTCATGCGACATAAATTGCGATGGTGTATCATTCGGTTTCAACATGTTGACATGTATCTTCCGGCTTAGTGCATCTGCAACAACGTTTGCTTTTCTCGGATGATAGTTAATACCCACATCAAAGTCATTGATCAGTTCTAACCATCGCCTTTGTCTGAGGTTGAGATCTGGTTGTATGAAATATATTTCAAGCTTTTATGATCGGTATAGATCTCGGTCCTCTTTCCCATCAAATAGTGCCTCCAAAGCTTCAATGCATGAACCACCGCTGCTAACTCTAGGTAATGCATAGGGTAGTTCTTCTCATGTTTTCAGAGTTGCCTAGAGGCATATGCAATGACATGTCCATCTTGCATAAGAACACACCCCAATCCGTGTCCCGAAGCATCACAATACACGGAAAAGTTTTTCTGCATATCCGGCATTACTAGTACTGGGGCTGTTGTTAATCTTTTCATTAACTCTTGAAAACCTTACTCACACGCCGGTGTCCATGTGAATGCGATCATTTCTCCAACATCTTAGTGAGAGGTTTTGCGATCTTAGATAACCCCTCAATGAATCGTTGGTAATATCCTGCCAAGCCTAAGAAGCTTCGGATTTCCCCAACTTTCTCAGGAGTCTTCCACTTTTGCACATCCGCGATCTTAGTAGGATCCACGGCTATTCCTCCTTCAGAGATTATATATCCCAAGAAAGGAACCTTCCTAAGCCAAAATTCACATTTGCTTAGCTTGGCAAAGAGTTGGTGTTCTCGCAGTTTTTGTAACACCAGCCTCAAATGTTTCTCATGTTCCTATTCATCTTTAGAAAAGATGAGAATGTCATCAATGAAAACTACCACAAACTTGTGCAGATATTCCATGAATACTTTGTTCATGAGATACGTGAAGTATGCCAGGTCATTTGTTAACCCGAACGGCATGAGCGTGTGTTCATACAGCCCATATCGAGAGACAAAAGCTGTCTTGGGAATATCGGAGGGTTGTATCTTCAGTTGGTGGTATCCAGATCTGAGATCAATATTTGAAAACACACATGCCCCTCTTAACTGGTCAACCAAGTCCACAACGCGAGGCAGCGGGTACTTGTTTTTAGTGGTCACCTCATTTAGTGCGCGGTAGTCTACGCACAACCTTTGAGTTCCATCCTTCTTAGGTACGAATATCATTGGAGCTCCCCAAGGTGAGGAACTAGGAAGAATGTACCCTTTCTCTGTCAACTCCTGGATATGTTCTTTGAGTTCCTCTAGCTGCTTGGAATCCATCCTGTAGGGCCTCTTATATATCGGGGCTGTCCCAGGCATTAATCCGATCGAGAATTCCACTTCTTAATCGAGGGGCATACCTGGTAACCCCTCGGGAAAGACATCTGGAAACTCCTTTATCACTCTTATCTCTTCAATCGTTGCTTGGACGGCTATGAACTTGACCTTAGTGCCACTCGTATTAGTTAACTCCATTGTTCTCGTCGAACAATGGACAACACCCTCATGCTTGGTCAGACAGTACATTCCTAAAATAATATCTATCCGTTGTGAGTTAATCACTATGAGGTTTGTATAAAACACTACCCCATTAATGTCTAGACTCACCCTAGGGCATACTTGTCTTATTCTTATTCCTCCCCTTGGAGAGTTGACTGCTAGCATATGGTTCATTTGTGTTGTTGATAGATCATGTTTTCTAACAAATTCTTGAGCAATGAATGAATGGGTAGCACCAGAATCAAATAAAATTATCTCAATGTGGGAATTAGCGGGGAACGTACCAATCACCACATCCGGTGCCTCCTGTGCTTCCTCCATTGTCATGTGATTCACCCTTCCATGCACCAGATTCTGTTGTTGTGGCTGAGTGGGCTTCTTCTTCGGACACTTGTGGGCGTAGTGTCCCACTTCATCAAAATTGAAACACTGCACCCCAACCTTAGGTGCCTGACCTTTGCTGTCTTGGGGTAGGTTCTGCTGCCCTTGTCCTACCGGCCTAGGTGGAAAAGGAGGACGTGGCTGCTGCAGTTGCTGGTGCTGTGGCTGGACTTGCGATGGGGAAGGCCTGAAGTTAGGGTTGTAACTCTTCTGTGCTGGGTAGGGCACCATAGAACGGCTCACTTGTCCTGCAGGTTGTGGTGCAAAACGTGGCCGAGTGTTGCTGCCCGAAGATTGGCCTTGCCAGTTCATCTCCCTCTTATGTTCATTATCCAGGGCCCTCATCTTTCTCTCCACAATGGATGCCCTGTCCGCCATCTTCTGGAAGCTAGCATGCTCATTAGAGGACATAGCACACTGCATCTCCATGGTGAGTCCTTCCATGAAGCAGTCTTGCTTTTGCTCATCAGTGTCGATGTCCCTTGGTGCATAACGGGACATCTGCGTGAACTTGGTGAGGTATTCCCGCACCGTCATGCTATCTTGTTTGAGAGAGAGGAACTCCTTCCTTTTGTCTTGAGCTCTCCCGCTGGGACATAGTGGTTGCAGAAGATACGCTTGAATTCTTCACAAGATATGTTCTCGGGATCCTCGTGGGCTGCAACGTAGGCAGTCCACCAATCGGCTGCGGGTCCGTGTAGCTGGTGAGAGGCAAACAACACCCTATCATGCCCTTTACACTGAATGATCTTCATCTTGTTCTCTATAGTCTTCAACCCGTCATCTGCCTCCAAGAGTTCAGCGGCACTTGCAAACTTTGGAGGTTGAGTGCCCAGAAATTCACTCAACCTCGGCTGACGTGGTGCAGCCGGTGGGGGTGGAGCATGATGCATGTTGGCCACCACTTGCGTCAGGTTTTTGAATGAGCTGGGTTTGAGTGTTGATCATCTGATGGATCGGGTCAACCTCTCCTCGGCGACCACCCCTGCCATACCATCATGGAATGGGGAAGTTGGCAGCCTCGTTGTTGTTTTTGTTGTTGGCACCATGGCCTCTTCCTCTGTCGGCCATCTGTCAAGATCAACCAAATATCAATTTAATCATAACGCATCAACTTCCCGATGTAGTTTGCATGGTGTTATGCATAAATTTAAATTTGGATAGCAGAAATTTAGATGGACAAGGTTTCAACCAACTAATCATCACAAAACTCCATAACGAAAACAAATCCAAACATAACGACGAGGTTGTGGGCAAGTGCCCATGGCTTCCACAACTCATGTTACACACCAATCATTAAGAAGCAACTAACACAAATGAGTTTATGACACTACTACTCGATGGAATATTAAATTAAGGGAAATCATCTCTAAACAACTCATACTACTGCTCCGGCTCCTGAGGGTCTTCATCTTCAGGGTTGCTAGCCCCTGACTCGGCTCTGGGTGGGGAAGTGGGTGGTGGGGAAGTGCGGCGGCGCTTGTTCGCCCTGCAGTCTGGAGAGTCGGGCGTCCAGGTTTTATCCTCTGACACGCAGAGCTTGTTCTACTCTCCTTCCCTCGCCCTTAGGCAGGCACGAAGTGTAGCCTCGGTCCTCTTCAGCATATCACGTAAATTATGAAGCTCCTGCTGGCAGTCCTGCAATCTAGTGCTGAGGTTAGCTCCATCCCCCAAGCACATGTCCATCTGCTCACCTGTACACCCCTCTTGGACTGGCACATACTTGAACTCAGCCGTGCCACTCTCTCGCTGAAGAGTGTACATGTACTTGGTTCTGTCCAGGTCACCACGGTTGATGTAGCTCTGACAAGTGATAGCCTCCCGGGTGGCATCTTTCTCTGCCTCTGCCATAGTCGCTCTCCAAGCTGATGAGTGGTGTATCTTGATCAGCTTGTTGTTGTGGTAGATCCTAGCATCCGAGCTCCATTCCTCGTGCTCTGCACGAGTGACCTTAGTAGTGTTGTAGTACACTACTAGCTTGCCGGTGTAGTCAGCGGTGTGGAGGAGACGTCGGAGACGCTGCAGCATGCTTCCTACAGCTACCCTGTAAGAGTGGTACATCACAGGGTTATCCACTTCCTTCCAGGCGGGTGCAGCTATAGGAACTCGTCCTCCGGTAGTCTTGCGAGCGGTGCGAAGCTTGCGAACCATTTAAAACATAAAACATTTAAAAATCAAGTGAGATACAAAGCAAATAAATACTCTATTTTGAACATAGATAAGATGAGATAAATAAGAGAACAATCATTAAATAGCATATTAACACCACACCCCTTTTGTAAAATAGTTTTTAAAAACATAATGTCCTTAATACGTCTGTTTCTAACTAGGTTTATGTTCCTACGGGCAAACTTGACTCTGATGCCACTTCTGTGACACCCGGTTTTTCGGAAGATCAACCGAGTGAATAAACACATGTATGTCAGGATCTGTTTGCTCATACATGTGATGAGAAGAGTGAAACACCATTTAAATACAAGCCAAGTACATCATATCATTAAAGTCTTACAATAATGTCTCGAAGGACTATTCGAATGTCAGATACATTCAAGACAACGCAGTAGAATTAAGATCTTGTGGAGCTCCATTGACAGGTGTTGCCCGGGGATTCCACAAGCCTAGTATAGATCTTCCAGGTCGAAGTCTTCCTCGTTAAACTCCCTGCCTTCATCATGTCATGAGCGGCAAATAAATCAAACAAAAGCAATCTTGAATACCAACGGTACTCAGCAAGTGTGGAAAAGTAATGATACTCTGGCTAGAACAAGGAAAGGTTAAGTCATGGCTTTTGCACTACGCATTAAATCCTATCACCTTAGCTTATTAAGCACCTATATTACTGCATAAGTGAGAACATCCCATTCTCATAACCTCATCTTAAATGTTAAGCTTCCCGCTTAACATTCCCAACCTCTCACTTCATAATCCACTAATCATGAAGAAGTCCAAGCCGTTCTTGACTGTGAGCACGGCTGTCATGACGGTTACCAAACTCTACAGAGTATGTACCTCTTTACCCACAAGTAGTGATTTCATCTCCCATTTATGGGTGGACTAATAAAGAACCTCCATTTTTCCTGTGGCAGTGTACCACGTTCACACTTCCTAGTTATGTAGCCAGGAGATTACTACGAGGCCTTTACAAAGGGATTCCCGACGAGCATGAGCCCATTGAGGTTTCACCCCTAACAGCATCCAGGAGGCTCCAACCTCCGTTGCAGTGGCCCCCTCTTGAGCCTTGCGTTCCCAAGGTAGTCCATCTGACTCCTATTCCCGGCACCTTCCAAACAACCACACTATGTCGGAAATACTCCTAATTAATTGGCCAAGCTGCCCCATCTCAGCATGTGGTGGCACGGTAAAGCCAGGTTAAATGCTCCATGAACCGGTCCTTAGAACCTAGGCAAGCACTAAACATGAACCCAAGTTCTCGTGCACACAGCACCAACCAAAACATCCAGCTTGCCTAGATTCCTGTCTCTACAACATGTCATCAAGTTTAATTCAATGGTAAGTAGTCAAAGTTGCATCTCATAGCCCAAGTAATCCCAAATCTAAGCATGGCTAAGCATAAAGAGTAATAATAAGCATAATGAGTAATTCCCACCCAGGCTACAAGGAATAAGAAATGAAAAGCTAGGGTGAATATCCTAACATGGATTTCATAATTCATAGCACAATGCAAATAACTCTAACTAACTTTCTTCGATTAGGTACAAAGTGGTCAAGGACACTTTCCTTCTTCTTGCTGCTCGGGAAGTGGAAAGCCTTGCTCTTGGAAGTGGAGAACCGGCTCTGGGGCTGGTTCTACTCGTGCAAACATACACATAGCAAAACAAACAACACTCCATAAGAAATCATCCACATATACCACTCATCCAAATCAATCATGCATAAATATACAGTTTCCTTTTATGTGCTGGCCTAAAATCACTAAAGCTGTCATATATGTATTAAATTTGAGTTTCTTATAAAATAATCTTCACTTCCCACATCCTATAATGCCTATACTTTAGCCTTGGTGTGTATATGTACATATATATTGCATTTAAACTTTACTTTAAGCCTAATTTTGCACTCCATGATTTGTACATTTGCATGCATACATATTTTGAAAGTATATGTATTGCTTCTAAATTTATTTTCAGACTTCAAACTTACACCTAAACTGAAATGTCAGTTAAATCTGATTTCTATAATATTCAATATAATTTCAGCAACAAACTTTTCACCAAAAATACATTTTTCCTCAGCCTAACAAAAATTATTACGTTTCTATTCAAATTTTTGACCTTAAAATCTGCACCTAAACCTTTGCAATTCTTCCTAGGGTGTAATTTATTTTTTATAACTGCGGATCAGTTTTTATATACAAAATTGGTATTTTCTAGCATTAAACAGTCTTTATTTAACAATAATAGGATATATACACTGTTGTTAAAATACAAAACAGAATATTTTGACCCTCCGAATTAAAACAGATCATTCCATAATCATTTTTGGGTATATTGGCTACTGCATAAATTTTTATAAAGATTTTAGAGTTCAAAAGATTTTATTTTACCTTCACAAAATATTTAAGGCATAAATACATAATGCTGCAGGGTCAAAATGTAAATTTCTAACTTTCCCAGGGTTGCAAATCACTAATACAATTTAAACCCACAATTTACTAGTATTCCAGGGGCTAAAACAAATATTTTCAAGTGTTTGCATATTTTCTGGAAAGTCCAGGGGCTAGAACGGAAGAATCCGGGGCTAGACCTTAGTTCTCTAAGGCGCCAGGGGGTAGCCTGCAAATTCTGCGACTGTTAAACTGCGGGGTGGATGTGGACCGTTGGTATTTAAATGTGCGGCTCAGATTAGATCCACGAAGGGGTATGCCGGTTTCTAATTCTGACCTTTGGATTTTAAATGAACGTCGATCCAGAGGCCACATCGCCCGTCTGCCTGGTAGCGGCGATGGCCGACGGTGCATGGCGGCGGAGGCGGTGATGTCACCGGCGAGGTTTCGGAATTTCCTCTACACGTGCTGAAACTTGAATTCCTTGCATGGATCGACCACGGGGGAGTAGGGGAACTCACCAAGGGTGTTTTGATGGATCCGAAAGGCCCAGAGAGTGCTCGGTGGCGGTGATGCGCTGCGATCGTCGGCGAATGGCGTCGGGAGGGCGTTCGGGTCCGGCTTTCTCCAGGATTCCCAGTCGTGGAGCTTCCCTGTGATTGGCTGATGGTATACTGAGGGTCAGAGTGGATCAAAACAAGGTAATACGAGGACTTCACATGTGGGCGGTGGTGGCCTCTTACCGGCGAGTGTCGAGATTAGGCTTTTCGGCAAAGTTTCTCCCCAGAGCTGGCGTAAACGGCTTGTGTGCGATGCTGCGAGGAAACGAGGTCGGTTAGATAGAGGAGAACGGCGGGGGTGGAGATGAATTTCGAAACTCAGCAGCGGCGGTACTCACCGAGAGCGGAGATCGATCGAGCAAGGAGAAAACGGATGGGCTTTGGTTCTTATCGTGGTCGGGCATGCGGAGGTGGTTGCGATCGTGCGGGACGGCACTGGGAGTCTGGGAACGTGACGTGCACGGCGAATTCAGACGTGGGTGGCGTGGAATCCGACGCGGGAAGAGATGGGCGGCAGTTGAAGAGGGTGGAGCTGACAGGCAGGGCCGGTTTGGCAGTGAAAGGAGAGAGGGAAAGGAGCAGACGGGCTGCTGGGCCGCGAGGTGGGTTTCGGCCCAAACGTGCTATTCTTTTCTTTTTCCTTTTTCTTTTCTATTTTCCACTTCCAATTTGAATTCAGATTTGAAATTTTGAATTTTTGCACATGCATCACGTCCAAACTTCTGGTTTTAAAATTTTGAAATTTTTGGTTTTTACAACTCTACCCCCCTTAAAAGGAATCTCGTCCTCGAGATTCGGTAACTCCTAGGGGAATAGGTCTAGGAACTGTGCCTTGACTTCGTCTTCTCTTTTCCACGTGGCTTCTTCTTCTGAGTGATGTTTCCACTGCACTTTGCACATGCGAACTCTTTTGTTCGTTGTGATGCGTTCTTTCGTCTCAAGAATCTTAACCGGGTACTCGGTATATGAAAGATCTTCTTGGACATCTAACTCATTCATCGCCAACCTCTCCTAGGGTGTTCTCAAACATTTCTTGAGTTGACACATGGAAGACATCATGCACATCGGATAAGCGAGACGGTAACTCCAACCGATATGCTACTTCTCCTTTTCTCTCTAGAATCTGGAAAGGTCCGATATACTGAGGTGCTAGCTTTCCTTTCACTTTGAATCAACGAAGTCCTCTGATAGAAGACACTTTGAGATATACGTAATCTCCTACTTCAAAGGTGAGTTCTCTTCATCTTGTATCAGCATAGCTCTTTTATCGGGTCTGAGCTATCTTCAAGTTGTTGCGGATTTCTCTCACTTTTGTCTCAGCATCTCGTAACACTTCTGGCCCAAATACTTGACTCTCTCCCGTTTAATTCCAGAACAGAGGAGTTCTGCATCTTCTCCCGTACAACGCTTCAAATGGAGACATCTTCATACTGGTCTGGTAACTGTTATTGAGAACTCAGCATATGGTAAGTTCTTGTCCCAACTTTTGCTGTTCTTGAGTGCACAAGCTCTCAACATGTCCTCGAGGATTTGATTCGTTCTTTTGGTCTGCCCGTCGGTCTACGGGTGATATGCAGAACTGAAATTAAGATGGGTCCCCATGGTTTCATGCAATTTCTGCCAGAATCTTGAGATAAACTGTGTTTCTCGATCTAACTGTATCTTCTTTGGTACCCCGTCTAGGCACACGATTCTGTACATATGCAAGTCAGACAACTTGGTACCGTTGTAGTGTTCTTTTACAGGAATGAAGTGAGCTACCTTGATTAGTCGATCGACTATTACCAATATTGAATCATATCTTGATTGGATTCTAGGCAACCTACTATGAAATCCATGCTTATCTCTTCCCATTTCCATTCCGGTACCTTAAGTGGTTGCAATAATCCCACGGGTTTTTGGTGCTCAGCTTTTATCAATTGACACGTGTCACACAATGCAACGTGTTCCGCGACATCTTGTTTCATGCCATACCACCAGTATCTACTCTTAAGATTCTGATACATTTTAGTACTCCCGGGATTAATTGAGTAGTCAGAATCATGAGCTTCTCTCAGGATCAGTTCACGGATTTCCTTCACATTAGGCACACATATCCTTTTCCATGCCATATCGTGCCTTGTTCATCCTCTCTAAACCCAGGAGCTCAACTCTCTCCCATGAGTCTTTTAATCTCCTGGATTTTCTCATCATTCTGACCATTGCATATATCCTATTCCAGTGTGGAATCCACTTCCATTGCGATCGTCTCAATATTATTCACGAGACATAAATTGGGTCTCACAAATTCCTCCCACAATTGCAATGGTGTATCATTCAGTTTCAACATGTTGACATGTATCTTCCGGCTTAGTGCATCTGCAACAACCTTTGCCTTTCCCGGATGATAGTTAGTACCCACATCAAAGTCATTGATCAGTTCTAACCATCGCTTTTGTCTGAGGTTGAGATCTGGTTGCGTGAAAATATATTTCAAGCTTTTATGATCGGCATAGATCTCTGTCCTCTTTCCCATCAAATAGTGCCTCCAAAGCTTCAACGCATGAACCACCGCTGCTAACTCTAGGTCATGTGTATGGTAGTTCTTCTCATGTTTCCGGAGTTCAAGGCATACGCAACGACATGTCCATCTTGCATAAGAACACACCCCAATCCGTGTCCCGAAGCATCACAATACACGGAAAAGTTTTTCTTCATATCCGGCATTACTAGTACTGGGGCTGTTGTTAATCTTTTCTTTAACTCTTAAAAACTTGACTCACACGCCAGTGTCCATGTGAATGTGATTCCTTTATCCAACATCTTAGTGAGAGGTTTTGCGATCTTAGAGAACACCTCAATGAATCATCGGTAATATCCTGCTAGGCCTAAGAAGCTTCGGATTTCCCCAACTTTTTCTCAAGAGTCTTCCACTTTTGTACATCCGCGATCTTAGTAGGATCCACGGCTATTCCTAGTTTAGAGATTATATTTCCCGAGAAAGGAACCTTCCTAAGCCAAAATTCACATTTGCTTAGATTGTCATAGAGTTGATGTTCTTGCAGTTTTTGTAGCACCAGCCTCAAATGTTTCTCATGTTCCTCTTCATCTTTAGAAAAGATTAGAATGTCATCAATGAAAACTACCATAAACTTGTCCAGATATTCCATGAATACTTTGTTCATGAGATACATGAAGTATGTCGGGGCATTTCTTAACCCAAACGGCATGACCGTGTATTCATACAGCCCATATCGAGAGACAAAAGCTGTCTTAGAAATATCGGAGGGTTAGTGGTATCCAGATCTGAGATCAATAGTTGAAAACACACATGCCCCTCTTAATTGGTCAAACAAGTCCTCAATGCGAGGCAGCGGGTACATGTTTTTGATGGTCACCTCATTGAGTGCGCATTGGTCTACGCACAACCTTTGAGTCCCATCCTTCTAAGTTATGAATATCACTAGAGCTCCCTAAGGTGAGGAACTAGGACGAATGTACCCTTTCTCCGTCAACTCCTGGATATGTTCTTTGAGTTCTTCTAGCTACTTGGAATCCATCCTGTAGGGCCTCTTATATATCGGGGCTGTCCCAGGCATTAATTCGATCCCGAATTCCACTTCTCAATCCGGGGGCATACCTGGTAACTCCTCGGGAAAGACATCTGGAAACTCCTTTATTACTCTTATGTCTTCAATCGTTGCTTCCACTTGATTGAGTTTAATGTCCTTTCTCGGTTCTTGGATGGCTATGAACTTGACCTTAGTGCCACTCGTATGAGTTAACTCCACCATTCTCGTCGAACAATGGATAACACCCTCATGCTTGGTCAGCCACTCCATTCCAAAAATAGTATCTATCCCTTGTGAGTTTATCACTATGAGGTTTGCAGAAAACACTACCCTATTAATGTCTAGACTCACCCTAGGGCATACTTGTCCTGTTCTTATTTCTCCCCCTGGAGAGTTTACTGCTAGCATATGGTTCATTTGTGTTGTTGCTAGATCATGTTTTCTAACAAATTCTTGAGCAATGAATGAATGGGTAGAACCAGAATCAAATAAAATTGTCGCAATGTGGGAATTAGTGGGGAACGTACCAATCACCACATCCAGTGCCTCCTGTTCTTCCTCCATAGTCATGTGATTCACCCTTCCATGCACCAGGTTCTGCTGTTGTGGCTGTGTGGGCTTCGTCGGAGACTTGTGGGCATAGTGTCCAACTTCACCACAATTGAAACACTGCACCCCAACCTTAGGTGCCTGACCTTTCTTGTCTTGGGGTGGGTTCTGCTGCCCTTGTCCTGCCAGGCCTAGGTGGAAAATCAGGACGTGGCTGCTGCAGTTGCTGGCGCTGCTGCTGGACTTGCGATGGGAAAGGCCTGAAGTTAGGGTTGTAACCCTTCTGTGCTGGGTAGGGCACCATAGAACGGCTCACTTGCCCTGCAGGCTGCGGTGCAAAACATGGCCGAGTGTTGCTGCCCGAAGATTGGCCTTGCCAGTTCATCTTCTTCTTACGTTCATTATCCAGGGCCCTCATCTTTCTCTCCACAATGAATGCCCTGTCCATCATATTTGGGAAGCTAGCATACTCATTGGAGGACATAGCACACTCCATCTCCATGGTGAGTCCTTCCATGAAGCAGTCTTGCTTTTGCTCATCAGTGTTGATGTCCCTTGGTGCATAACGGGACAGCTGCGTGAACTTGGTGAGGTGTTCCCGCACCGTCATGCTACCTTGTTTGAGAGAGAGGAACCCCTTCCTCTTGTTCTTGAGCTCTCCCGCTGGGACATAGTGGTTGCGGAAGCTACGCTTGAATTCTTCCCAAGATATGTTCTCGAGATCCTCGTGGGCTACGACGTAGGCAGTCCACCAATCGGCTGCGGGTCCGTGTAGCTGGTGAGAGGCAAACAACACCCTATCATGCCCTTGACACTGAATGATCTTCATCTTGTTCTCTATAGTCTTCAACCAGTCATGTGCCTCCAAGGGTTCAGCGGCACTTGCAAACTTTGGAGGTTAAGTGCCAAGAAATTCACTCAACCTCTGCTGACGTGGTGCAGCTGGTGGGGTGGAGCTTGATGCATGTTGGCCACCACTTGTGTCAGGTTTTGAATGAGATGGGTTTGAGTGTTGATCATCTGATGGATCGGGTCATCCTCTCCTCGGCGGCCACCCCTGCCATACCATCCAGGAATGGGGAAGTTGGCAGCCTCGTTGTTGTTGTTATTGTTGGCAGCACGGCCTCTTCCTCTGTCGGCCATCTATCATGATCAACCAAATATCAATTTAATCATAACACATCAACTTCCCGGTGTAGTTCACATGGTGTTATGCATAAATTTAAATTTGGATAGCAGAAATTTAAATGGTTTGAAAAATCACACAAGGTTTCAATCAACTAATCATCACAAAATTCCATAATGAAAGCAAATCCAAACATAACAACGAGGTTGTGGACAAGTGCCCATGGCTTCCACAACTCACGTCACACACCAATCATTAATAAGCAACTAACACAAATGAGTTTACGACACTACTACTCGATGGAATACTAAATTAAGGGATACAATTTCTAAACGACTCATACTACTGCTCCTGCTCCTGAGGGTCTTCATCATCAGGGTTGCTAGCCCCTGACTTGGCTCTGGGTGGGGAAGTGGTTGGTTGGGAAGTGCGACGGCTTTTGTTTGCCCTGCAGTCTTGGGAGTCGGTCGTCCATGTGTTATCCTCTGACACGTAGAGCTCGTTCTGCTCTCCTTCCCTCGCCCTCAGGCAGACACGAAGTGTAGCCTCGGTCCTCTTCAGGATATCACGTACATCATGAAGCTCCTGCTTGCAGTCCTGCAATCTACTACTGAGGTTAGCTCCATCCTCCAAGAACATGTCCATCTGCTCACCTGTACACCCCTCTTGCACTGGCACATACTTGAACTCAGCCGTGCCACTCTCTCGCTGAATAGTGTACATGTACTTGGTCCTGTCCAGGTGACAACGGTTGATATAGCTCTGACAAGTGATAGCCTCCCAGGTGGCATCTTTCTCTGCCTCTGCCATAGTCGCTCTCCAAGCTGATGAGTGGTGTATCTTGATCAGCTTGTTGTCGTGGTAGATCCTAGCCTCCGAGCTCCATTCTTCGCTCTCTGCGTGAGTGACCTTAGTAGTGTTGTAGTACACTACTAGCTTGCTGGTGAGGATGCTGCAGCATGCTTCCTACAGCTACCCCGTGAGAGTGGTATGTCGTAGGGTTATCCACTTCCTTCTAAGATTGTGCAGCTATAGGAACTCGTCCTCCAGTGGTCTTGCAAGAGGTGCGAAACGTGCGAACCATCTAAAACAAAAAACATTTAAAAATCAAGTGAGATACAATGCAAATAAATAATTGCATATTAATACCACACCCCTTTTGTAAAATAGATTTTAAGAACATAATGTCCTTAATACGTCCGTTTCTAACTAGGTTTACGTTCCTACGGGCAACCTTGACTCTGATGCCACTTCTGTGACACCCGGTTTCTCCGAAGATCAATCGAGTGAATAAACACATGTATGCCAGGATCTGTTTGCTCATACATGTGATGATCAGAGTGAAACATCATTTAAATACAAGCCAAGTACATCGTATCACTAAAGTCTTACAATAATGTCTCAAATGACTATTCAAATGTCAGATACATTCAAGACAATGCAACGGAATTAAGATCTTGTAGAGCTCCATTCAAAGGCGTTCCTCGGGGGATTCCGCAAGCCTAGTATAGATCTTTCGGGTTGAAGTCTTCCTCGCTAAACTCCCTTCCTTCATCATGTCCTGAGTAGCAAATAAATCCAACAAAAGCAAGCTTTAGTACCAACGGTACTCAGCAAGTGTGGGAAAGTAATGATATGCTGGCTAGAACAAGGAAAGGCTTAAGTCATGGCTTTTGTACTGCGCATTAAATACTATCACCTTAGCTTATTAAGCACCTATATTAGTGCATAAGTGAGAACATCCCATTCTGATAACCTCATCTTCAATGTTAAGATTCTCGCTTAACATTCCCAACCTCTCACATCATAATCCACTAATCATGAAGAAGTCGAAGCCGCTATTGACCATGAGCACGGCTGTTTTGACAGTTTCCAAACTCTGCAGAGTGTGTACCTCTTTACCCACAAGTAGTGATTTCATCCCCCGTTTTCGGGTGGACTAAACCTTCCAATTTCTCCTAGGGTGTAATTTATTTTATTATAACTGCAGATCAGTTTTTATACAAAATTGGTATTTTCTAGCATTAAACAGTCTTTATTTACAATTACAGAATATATACATTGTTGTTAAAATACAAAACAGAATATTTGAACCCTCCTAATTAACCCAGATCATTCCATAATCATTTTTGGGGATATTGGCTACTGCAGATTTTTTTTAAAAAAAAATTAGAGTTCAAAAGATTTTTATTTTACCTTCATAAAAGATTTAAGGCATAAATAAATAATGCTGCAGGGTCAAAATGTAAAATTTCTAACTTTCCCAGTGTTGCAAATCACTAATACAATTTAAATCCACAATTTACTAGTATTCCAGGGGCTAAAACAACTATTTACAAGTGTTTGCACATTTTATGGAAAGTCCAGGGGGTAGAACGGAAGAATCTAGGGCTAGACCTTAATTCCCTAAGACGCCAGGGGGTAGCCTGCAAATTCTGCGGCTGTTAAACTGCGGGGTGGATGTGGACCATTAGATTTTAAACGTGCGGCTCAGATTAGATCCGTGAAGGGGTACGCCGGGTTCTAATTCTGACCTTGGGATTTTAAATGAACGTCGATCCAGAGGCCACATCGCCCCTCTGCCTGGTAGCGGCAGCGGCCGATGGCGCACGGCGGCGGAGGCGGCGATCTCGCTGGAGAGGTTTCAGAATTTCCTCTACACACGCTAAAACTTGAATTCCTTTGCATGGATCGACTGCGGAGGAGTAGGGGAACTCACCTAGGGTGTTTTGATGGATCCGAAAGGCCCGGAGAGTGCTCGACGGCAGTGATGCGCGGCGGTCTTCGGCGAACGGCGTCCGGAGGGCGTTCGGGTCCGGCTTTCTTCAAGATTTCCGGTCATGGAGCTTCCCTATGATTAGCTGATGGTGTACCGAGGGTTAGAGTGGATCAAAACAAGGGAATTCAAGGACTTCACCAGCGGGCAGCGGCGGCCTCTAACTGGCGAGTGTTGGGATCGGGCTTTTCGGTGAAGTTTATCCCTGGATCTGGCGTCTTCGGCTTGTGTGCGTTGCTGCGAGGAAACGAGGTCGGTTAGACAGAGGAGAACGGCGGGGGTCGAGATAATTTCCAAAACTCGGCGGCGGCGGTACTCACCGAGAGCGGAGATCGTTCGAGCGAGGAGAAAACGGACGAGCTTCGGTTTTTATCGTGGTCGAGCATGTGGAGGTGGTTGCGATCGTGCGGGATGGTGCAGTGAGTTCGGGATCATGACATGCGCAGCGAATTCGGACGTGAGCGGCATGGAGTCCGACGCGGGAAGAGAGGGGCGGCGGTTGAAGAGGGTGGAGCTGACAGGCGGGGCCAGTTTGGCAGTGAAAGCAGAGAGGGAAAGGGGCAGGCATGCTGCTGGGCCACGCGGTGGATTTCGGCCCAAACGCGCTCTGCTTTTCTTTTTCCTTTTTCTTTTCTGTTTTCCACTTCCAATTTTAATTCAGATTTGAACTTTCAATTTTTTGCACATGCATCACGTCCAAACTTCTGGTTTTAAAATTTTTTAATGTTTGAGTTGTTACACGTCATTTTTAGTTCCTTTCACAATTTGTTTAATGCAACAAGACTCTTACATGTCGGTACTATGTTCCTCACAAAAGAGAAAATCCTAACCGGATTATACCGGCATATACGACTCAACCTGTGGCACTAAAAACGGTCTCTTGCAAACGTGTGCTACACGAGATACGCAAACGTGGTTAGCCCTGCAGAAGAACACTTGCAGGTACAAAATTGAAAATAAATACATACGCCCGTATCATTGCCATACGGTCGGCTTTGATTGAAACCACGTCTTAAGGTACATGGAAGGGTTATTCACCACCCGACGGAGGGCTTCACACCTTTGCAATTAAGCACACCGGTGGACCAGCATTTTTCGTATGCCCCATAGGACATGAAGAGTCCTAGAGAACATACTTCGTGTTACAAACCACACGATGGGGTCTCCTCCTCTTGCCCCTGGGTTTGCGCACTGGAGGCTAGTGCAAATCTTATGTTTCTAAGACATGAAGAGTCTTAGAAAACATATTCACTTTCTGTTCGTTGCTGAACGGAACATCTCATGATATGTTCCTCGCATGAGGGAGCTAACCGAAATTGACCACTTTTGGTGGCGTACCTTACCTCTTACCCGAGCGTAGGTGCATCGTTAGGTAATCAAAATACTGAAATATAACAATTAAATTAGCCATGACACTTTAAGTAACTATGCTAATATAGTCCTTGTTTGGGCATACTATTGACTCCTCACTGTAATCCTCAGTTTTTCTCATAATACTGTCCTTATTTAGTGTGCTATTCCCAACGCGGCTCTGATACCACGTCTGTGGGGACCCGAGGGTCCAAACCTTCCAGGAATTGCATTGGGTGGCGCCGTGCGATGTGACACCCAACAGCACACATAGTAAAGGAACCATATTACATAAATCATTGATGAACACTTACAAAGTATTCAGTTTACAAATAATTTACATTAAAATAAACTACAGCGGAAGGTAAGATTACAACTCTCGTACTCCGTCTAACTAGGCAAAAGAGAAGTCATCCAGCCCACAGACGCTCCTCACTAGCAACACGAAGACATACAGCAGCGGCAGGGTTTTCCATGAGTATACCGCTCGGAGGGTTCCGAGTCTCATTGGACAACCATACTCATAACCATAGTGGTTAGTACCTGCAAAACAACTACTATAGCAACTGTGAGCACAGAGGCTCAGCAAGACTCACCTAATCATGGAACTCTACATGGGAGTAATGACATAAACATAGGATAGCAATTTTCCTAAATGTGGATCCTTATTTTCAGATTCTATTAGCAGCAGATTAATAACCTTGGCCACCTCCACATCCAAGTCCACGATCAAAAAAGAAGTGTTTCATCCCGATGTTAATTATGCAAGATTGAAAATAAATTTAGTTTGCACTAATCTCATCCATACAATATAACAATACAATTATAGTATAAAGTTCATAATAGCAGTGATTAGTTCTTAGCTCAAATGCAAATAATTACTACGTTACGACTGTGAGAACAAGTATGCTCGAATATCCGTGAGCGGCGGTAATTCAAATCAAAAGACACCCGGACTACACGACACGTACGCCCGTATGGAAGTCACATCGGTGCACTCCACGGACATCGTACGTGGCAACCTTTCCCAAGTTCCACCTACGCCAAATCGATTCAAACGTCTAGGACAGCAGCCCCATCTCATGATGCACCCTCCAACGTGAAGATGTCATGAGCGAGTTACCCATTACTGTGCTACGGCCGAACGCCTGAGGCAATTGAAAAAGTCTCAACGCAGCCTTCTCAAGGTACATCGGTTTACTGGATCCCATATATCCAGCATGCTTTTGGTACTCAGCTCAAACTTGTCCAACAGGGCCGCATACGGATCGGTCCTTAACTGACACGGGCAGGGCTAATGCTTACAGGCTCCTACGTCCTACTGCCACTACAACCTGCCCAGTCTAACTTCAAATTTCTAAATCAATTCTCGAACCAATCCCGTGTGCACCAATTCATAGTCATGCAAGTAGCTTCCAACTACTTGAGTTCTACCGAATCCTACACAACATTACGCGTAGCAGTTTCTACCGAGGAGATGACAACTACCCAATTACTCCATAGGATTCTCTGGTCATGCAAGTGGAGTATCAAATCATCTAGATATAATGCACATCTCCATCCTAACCAACATAGTTTATACAAAGCAAAAACTTAATAGCTGTTAAGTGCAACCCGGGGCTTGCCTTTGTTTTGCAGGTGACTAAAGTCAGATATAACAGTTAAAGATCTTCTATCACTTGATGATTGATCCCTTGCTTCACTTGATTCTTGATCCAAACTCAGTTTGTTGAATGAAGATCCACGTCCAGGCTAAACATTATGAAAATGCATATACAAATAAGTATAACTATAATTTTCTATAGAGGCATGGATACAAGGATAATACATAAGAACTCAGATTAGAAACTTGAATTGAGATGATCAATGTTTCTGCATATGAATTGAGGAAAGTTGGATCAAGGTCTTAAGTGTTCTTTCCTAATTGTTTTAATTCATATAAGAAAGGTATGCAGAAAAAGAATGATCCAGAGCTCTAATTGAGCTCAAACTCTTCATGTGAATTCCTTGTCACAGGAAAGAATTTTGGATCAAGTTTCAGGGTTGTTCATTGAGTAGTTCTCCCAGATTAATTCACTAAGCAGTTACACTTATAAGAACTAATTCTGAAGTATTTTCATTTTCATGCAAAATAAATTGAAATACAATTTCTTGCATAGCTCATAGAGTGTGCAGGAATTTTCTTGGGATTTTTAGAGCTAAGGATTTCACAGAATGGAGTTTACAAGTGTTGGATATTTTCTGAAAATATTTCTGCACATTTGTGGGTTGGTTTACATTCTGAACTTTTATCCGAATTAACTCCAAATGACCTGAAACTTTGACAGGAGTTCAATAATATCCTAAAGAGTATTCTGTTAAATTTTGGGAATTTTTGGATGAACCAAACTCCCTCAATAATTCTTGTACTGAAAAATTTCAAAAATTATCCAGAAAATATGATTGACTTTCGTAGCAATCCAATTGGATATTTGGATAGATCCTTTCAAACTGATTCTAAACCAATTTGAATCACTAAATTGTAAAAGCCCAAGAAAAGGGACTTGCAAAATTTTCCATCAGCTTAAACACCACAGCTTTTGTTGTGGATATCTTGTGAATACTTGTGAAGAGCAAGTAACCACCATCAAAAGGGTGATTAGAAGGGAAAGCCCTAACTTTCACAAAGTAGGAGTTCTACACATGAACATGAGAGGTTGAGCTCACCCCTAGACCTTAAATAGTATTGGGAAGGCTCGGGCCAAATTTCATGCAAATCCAACACTTTTTGAGGCACTTTTTGGAGACAATTCAAAAAGGGGCCAATTTCAACGTAAATTCAAATTGCAGCAACTTTCATCACTTGAATTCAAAAGTTGGCTTCATATTCAAACTCAGCACATTTTTCTGAGTTAGTCCACCAATTTTTATCCCCATTTGACTTCATCTTGTTGGGAGCCAAATTTGCAATAATTCAAACTGAATTTGAATTTCAGTTCAAATGTGAAGCAAATTTAGCCAAACCAAATTCAAATTTTGGAAACCAAATTCAAACTATGACTTGGTGCTTAAGTCTCACAATTAATTGTGAGTAGCTGGGGATATTTTCAGCAAAAACAGAAAGGAAAATCAGAAAAAGAATTAGGGGGAGGGACCCACTGGTCAGACACACAGAGACCGAACCGACTCAGTCCCTCGGTCGAACACCTCTGTGGCCGCCAGCGCACGGGTGAAACCCCGCCCCAACGCGGTCGCCGCGCCACCTCCTGCTCAGGGGGCTGAGGACGCCGGGTACAAAACACTCGGTTGAACCGCCGGTCTGCGTGAATCCCCCCTCATCCTCTCTGTTCCACCCGCACACAACCGAAGCGACGCGCTCTGTGTTTGCCGCTCTCTGCTCGCCGGCGTCCGGGCGACACAGGCTCCCTCGTGCCCGACGATCAACACAAGAAACAACCACCCTAAGGTGCTGGTCCTTCTAGTCCAAACCGTTCATCATTTCATGCACTGTCGTGGGAAAATTTTCCCCGGGAATGTTTCGGTGTTCTTAGGGCCGAGCCATACCAAATCCTAAAATTCGTGGATATTGGCTCATCACCAGGTATACCAAGCTACATGCGTGATCTACACCCTGCCACGACCATCCAGGATCAAAAAGTACAAACAACCGTCGAGTATAGACTCTGGGTATCGAGTTTTTCAGTTCACAGCCGATATCGGGCCTAGGTCGATGGTGAGCATGTAGCTCCGGCCGTTTCCATGGCCAACCGAGCTCATATTCATGCTCAGCATACCACATCGGAGCTGTAGGAGCAAACCGTTCGGAAAATCGGGCCCTGAGTAGCTCGGGCGACATCGCCGGAGTAGGGAGAGCCGCTGTCACCGTCGCGAGCGTGGTTCCGGCCACCGCCGAGCTTCGGTGAGAGCATCAGCGTGTTCCCCGAGCCAAGTTAGGCCCAGGAGGCAAAACCCATCAAAGGTCGTGCAGCTAAACGGCCGGCGGCGAGAGCTCCGGCGAAGCACCGCCGCGGGAGTCGTGGGATGTCGCGAGGTAGACGAAGGGGGGGCCGGGTCCATTGGTCAGCCTCTGTTCTCGCGTGGAGATCCACTTTGCAGCCGGATTTAGTGCAGCAGCGCGGGTAAAATCCCATGGGCTGCGGTGTGACCGCGTTCTCAGTGGGCCGGTTTAAGGAGTGGGCCCCACCTGCAGAGTTTAAACATTTTGGGGATTTTCCAGTTAGTTCAAACTTCAAATGCATAGAACTTTTGCTAGGAAGCTCCAAATTAAGTGAACCAAATTTTGCTAAACTCAGATTTGTGAGTACTTTCCATCAATACAAATTTCAGCTCATTAAACTTAATAGTTTTCCAGAATTAAATCCCTAAAATTTAAACTGTTTGGAATTTTATCTGGATGATTACTTTATGAAAAATTCTGAAATTTGGCTGGGAGGTTCACTAGGAAATACTTGAGTCACAGTAAAACTTTCAGACCCATCCGAGTTCATTTAGTCTCCCTAATGGTGTGATTAAGTGAACTGCCCAGAGAAAATAGAAAAATGTACAGAAACAATTTTCAGATTTTCTCAAATCTTGTTTAGGGCATAACTTCCTCTAGAATTCTTTAAATGGCATGAAACCAATTCTATTAGAACCATCTCAAATTCTAGTTTCCAGAAAATAATGATTGGAGCCATGAAAACTACTGGAATTCCTTAGAAGCTCTAATATTGACCAGATAGGCTTTTATTTGTACAAGGATCAAATGAACTTTGTTTCAAATGAAACTTGGTCAAGACTCTGGTTAGGACCCTACCAAGCCACCATAAAAATTTCAGAACCAAAGGGGAGGTCTAGCTAGAGTTATAGTAATTGCTTATTCAATTCTAAACATTGCATTTGAATTGACATGTAGTATCTCGTTAACGTGTAGTCGCTGAAGGCGAGGAGACTCCGGAAGTGCTTGACTTCCTTCTTCCGGACGAAGCCCTAACAACTGACCAGCAGCAATAAGGCAAGCCCCGGTTTGCATTAAACCCTTTTATAAAGTTTTGCTTTGTGTACATGGTTAGTGTGAGGTATGGATGTGCATTAGGTGTAGGATGGATGAAACCCCAATGCGTAACCAGAATTTTCCTATAAGAGTGAGGGTAGTGTCTAAGGCCTCGAGTGGACAGGCTATGCTTAAAGATTCATAGGACTTTGGTACAAGTCGAGTAGTTGGAATCTACTCGCGAGTTAGGCTTGGGACACACGGGATTGGTTCGAGTGATGTGAGATCACTTTAGTAATTAAAATGAGACTAGGCAGGGGCTAGGGCGCAGCAAGAGGAAGTCTTGTTTGTGCAGCCCTGTCCGTGTCGATTGAGGACCGATCCGTGTGCGGCCCTGCTGAACATGTATTGAACGTACCAAAGGCATATTGGATATATGGGCCCCGATAAACCGATGTAATCTATACCTCCGGGCATCGAGGCATAACGCACCGATTTATAGGTATAGGCTGAGGGAAGCAAGGTGGAAATCTGCTAACGGGCATAGAGAGATGCTCCGTGTAGGTAACCTCCTGCTCGTTTCGGTGCGACCGATTTGACGTGTGGGCTGTTGGGTGAAAGGTTGTCCTGTATGGCATCGAGTGAGCATGCTTTGCAGCTCCACGGGTGGGCGTACGTGCCGTGCTCTTTGGGTATCCCTGCAGGTGTATATCGATTCGATTCACCGTCCCTCGCGGTGACGAGTACCGGTTGTTCACTGCGTCGTAACGTAGATAAATCATGGAATGTTATGATTCAGTTCTGCTGATATGTATAATTGTATTGGTACATGTGTACCACCAAATATCGCTTACTAAATTTCTTATTCATGAATTGTTAACTTGTGGCTAAAAGATGAACTAAGGATTAACATGTAGGCGTGTCCATTTGCTGAAATTACTACCCCATGTTCATGTAAACTGCATGTAGAGTTTCATGCCTAAGTGAGTTGGTTAAGTCTTGTTGAGCCATCGTGCTCATGGTTGCTGCTTAAGTGTTTTTCAGGTGAGGAGCCACCCACGAACTCGGGCTACGAGTCCACCGGCGAGGGTTACCCCTCGTCGGGGATCACGGCTGAGTGGGAGCCGTACACGCCGCGCTAAGCTGAGGAGTGCAGCTAGTGTGGGTTGCCTAGGGCTAGGCAACCGACTTTTGCTATATAGGCGGGCGTGAGTTGTACAAATTTAACTTCCGCTGTGTAATATAAACACTAGTTTGTAACTGAGTATTGTACTACTTTGTATATTTCAGTTGGTTTTCAATGTAATACAATGTATCCTTATGATGTGTGCTGTCGGGTGTCGCATCGTGTGGCACCACCCTCTGCGATCCTGGATGAGCGGATTCCGGTCCGCCACAGGCTGGTATCAGAGCGGCATTGGGGACAGCACATTAGTAAAGGATTGTATTACGGGAAAACTTAGGTTTACGGTGAGGATTTGGTAGTTTGCCCAAGTAAGGACTATATTAGCATAGTTACTTAAAGTGGCAAGACTAACATATGTGTTATGATTCTGAATTTTAATTATGTAATGATGCACCTACGCTCTGGTAAGAATGGTAAGGAACGCCACCGAAAGCGGTTCAATTTCGGTTAGCTCCCCTGACGAGGAACGTGGTTCAGGGATAGGTCTCACAGCTTGGTGTGAGACGTTAATATGAAACTCTTGGACTCTTCACGTTCCTGAGTTCATATGAAACTCTGATCCCTGGCGTGCATTAGACAAGTAAGTGGAGACCCCATCGTGTGGTCAGTAAAGCGATAGTGTGTTCGTCTGGAAATAGCCCAGGAGGACATACGCAGCGCTTGCCATCGGTGTGCCCTGCAGGGCAGTAGGTGGAATCTGTTGGGGTGATAAAATTCCCAACCGTGATGACCCGTTCGCGCTCTACTCGGGTTCCCCGTCGTGTGGTGTTGATACACGATCACGTACCTTGCGACGTGGTTTAACTCAAGGACGGCCGTATGGCAATGATATGGGCGTTTGTACTTACTTTCAAATATGGACCTGCCTGAAATGAAAATAACCTTTGAGTGCATCATTATTGTGTGGTCTTCTGCAGGTACTAACCACGTATGTATCCCGTGTAGTATACGTGTGCGAGAGACCGTTTAGTGCCACAATTGAGACGTATATGCCAGTATAATCCGGTTAGGATTTTCTTTTTGTGAGAAACGTAGTACCGACATATCATAGGCATGTGCATGAAAGATAATGATAACAGGAAACAAAAATCACTAAGTTTCAACATGTAGGACCCTAATTGGATAGAAAAATTTAATAGCTGATCAGTGTAGTCAAAGGGATTGAAAAACAGAGTGCTCTGTTTTGGGCAGCAAGTTTGCTGAACCTTGACAGGGCATACCTCACAGATCATTTAGCCATTGGAGGTTGGGGATATAGTTATGGAAAGATGTTTAAGCACTCTACAACTTTGTTGTAGACTCCCAGAGCTGAATCACACCTTAAGATGGCTTAAATCCCAGAGGATTGTAAACTGTCCAGAACCAGGACAGATTTAAGCTACTCTCTGGACTGTTCTGTTTTTCAAGCATAACTTACAGTAGAAAAATCTAAAATTTCCATATCATACATCTTTAGAAAGGGTAGGATATGTGTTACATCTTTTTAATTCAAAGTTCTGAAATTTCAGCACGGAATTCAGTGGAAAAAACAGAGTTGGAAACAGTAACTTCCCAAAGGAGGTGCTGTTGAAATTCTTTCAGAAATTCTGTTGACTTTGAATTACCATAACTTTTAAACTAGATCTGATATGAGGGCAAATAAACACTAGTTGGAAAGATACTGAAGTTAACTTTTACTTTGGTATTCATCTTGAGTCATGAAAATGCCCAGAACCCGATCAAAATCTGGAATATGTACAAACTGGTCATTCTGACAGAGGGATGACCGTGGAACTCAATTGAGAGATTGTTGTACCTAGGAGGCTTAAGTACTTCCAATGGGGTAGAACATACTCATGAGAGGTTATCTTCAACTAATGAAAGATTTGAGTATATGTCTTACTCAAGTTTCTTTTGCTAGAGACCATGTTTGTGTCGTATTGAAGATAAAAGGGTAGTATACGTGATGACAAAGCGATTTCAACGTCTTGTAGTGACCAAACCTAGTTGAGATGAACTTCCAAAGAGGGAGTCCATCAGGTTGGATTTAACTAGCTTGTATTTGGTCTGGTAATGGGGTAGCTTGTGCAAAGTTATTACATTATCTATCTACGAGATGTATCGCATGTTTTTACTGTCATTATGTTTATGCCATTTTATTGGACTGCATGAAATATGTTGCGGGACTGATGTTTATTGTCGGATGGTTGCAGATGGTTTGCACTCGGACCACACATGAGATTGGTGGCTCTAGCCAGCAGGGAGGCGATGACTCCCAGCCACCTGCCTACGACAGCACCCCGCAGCAACAACCACCACCACCGCCTCCGCTTACGCTAGCGGATGTAATTGTGTCACTGGTGGGTGGTTGTGAGGAGCAGACCGACCTGCTCCGCACGATCGTGCAGAATACATCCCAGGCGGGGCGGGGGGCGTCAAGAGAGGGGGCCTCGTGAGCCCCGTGATGTGACATACTCGGATTTCATGAGTACGCACCCTCCGGTGTTCACAGAAGCCGCAGAACCACTGGAGGCCGACAACTGGCTGCGGACAATTGAGTCCAAGTTCGGGCTGCTCCAATGTATGGAGCGGCAGAAGACTCTGTTCGCGGTGCAGCAACTTCACGGTGCCGCTGGTGCGTGGTGGGCGAACTATGTCGCCTCATGTCTGGCTGGCCATGCCGTGGAGTGGGAAGAATTCCGGGAGGCGTTCCGCGCCTACCATATCCCTCCCGGGATCATGAAGCGGAAGTTCCAAGAGTTCTTGGAGCTGAAGCAGGGCGGGAGGAGTGCCCATGACTACTCCCGTGCCTTCAACCATCTGGCGCAATATGCGTCGGATTACGTCTCCACCAAGGAGAAGAAACGGGAGCACTTCTATCGGGGGTTACACCCCGAGATGAAGACGCATCTCGTCCAATGGAATCGCGGCACCTTCAACGACCTCGTCAATGCCGCGATCATGCATGAGGACGCTCAGCGAGAATTGGCGGCTCAGCAGCGGAAGCGCAGCGCTCCACCCAGCAGTGGGGGTGGCGCTCCCCAGAAGTACCGCATGGTGTATCGTACACCATCCGGACAGCAGTGGCATCCACCGGTGCGACCTCAACAGTTCGGGGGTCGATCTTTTCAGCCATCCCCATTCCGACCGCCGATGCCACCACCGCGACCGCAACAGCAGCAGCAGATGACACCCCAGGCGTTTCCACCGCCACAACGCGCCCCGGGTTTCTGTCCGCCGGTCAGCGGAGGACCGCCTCGCTACACTTGCTTCACATGTGGCCAGGCGGGCCATTTCTCGAAGGACTGTCCCCAGGGGCAGCAGAGCAGCGGGCAAGTCCAGTTCCAGGGCGGTGCTCGAGGCCGACCTCCGGTCAAGAAGGTTGGTCAGCGGACTGGGGGCGTTCGCAACCTCGACAATGAGGACGCCCTAGAGGGAGACAACATGCTGGCGGGTATGTTCACTCTCAACAATCAAGCAATCATCATATTATTTGATTCGGGTGCAACCCACAACTTCATAAGTGCATCATATGTGGTTAAGCATCAACTGGAAGCCTTTCCCACCGAGTGCTCTTATATGATCTGCTCACCGGGAGGAAGGATTTCAGCAACTATGATGATTCCGAAAGCACCACCCTGTGCTTAGGTGGGGAGATATATCCCACCACTATGATTATTCTTGAGGGACAGAGGATTGATGCAATCTTAGGGATGTCATGGCTAAGCTACCATGGCGCTTTCCTGGAAACATTATCATGGACGGTTCACCTCAACTCCCCACTACACCATCTGCAGTCCCTAATATTAGACAATCCAGTCCGGGAGGTTTCAGAAATTAATAATACTGAAGCTCTCAAGTTAGAGGACATCCCCGTAGTCCGGAAGTACCCCGACGTGTTTTCGGATAATCTTCCGGGCATGCCACCTGAGCGGGACGTCGAGTTCAAGATTGAGCTTGCACCCGGGACTACTCCTATCTCACGGAGACCCTACAAAATGGCTCCGAACGAGCTGGCTGAATTGAAAGAACAGCTCCATGATCTGTTGAGCAAAGGTTTCATTAGGCCAAGTTCCTCGCCTTGGGGATGCTCGGCACTGTTCGTAAAGAAGAAGGATGAAACTTTGAGGCTGTGTGTGGACTACCGGCCGCTCAACGCCGTCACCATCAAGAACAAATACCCACTGCCCCGCATTGACATCCTGTTTGATCAGCTTGTGGGTGCAAGTTATCATCAAATAAAAATCTGGGCGGAGGATATCCCGAAGACGGCTTTCTCGATGAGATATGGCTTATATGAATATCTCGTCATGTCTTTTGGTCTCACTAATGCTCCAGCCCATTTCATGTATCTCATGAACTCGGTGTTCATGCCGGAGCTGGACAAGTTCGTGGTTGTGTTCATTGATGATATCTTGGTTTACTCCAAGATAGAAGCAGAACACGCCAAACACTTGAGGATCGTTCTTCAATGACTGCGAGACCACAAGCTCTACGCCAAGTTCAGCAAATGTGAGTTTTGGATCAGCCAAGTGCCATTTTTGGGACATATCATCTCAGCGGAAGGCATTGCGGTTGACCCAAGTAAAATTGAACAAGTGCTGAAATGGAAAGCCCCTACTTCTGTCCATGACGTCAGAAGCTTCCTCGGCTTAGCGGGATATTACCGTAGATTAATTCCAAGCTTCTCCAAGCTTGCTAAGTCGATGACAGAACTGCTGAAGAAGGGAACAAAATATGTTTGGAACACGGCGTGTGAAGGAGCGTTCCAAGCATTAGTGAAGCATCTCACAACAGCCCCGGTCTTAGCTCAACCGGATACAACCAAGCCCTTCGACGTGTATTGTGATGCGTCCGGTATTGGGCTCGGCTGCGTGTTGATGCAGGAAGGACGTGTTGTCGCGTATGGCTCACACCAACTCCGAAACCATGAGCAGCACTATCCGACTCATGATCTTGAGCTTGCTGCTGTGGTGTCGGCGCTGAAAATGTGGAGGCACTATCTCTTGGGGAATTTGGTGCATCTCTACACTGACCACAAGTGGTTGAAGTACATTTTCACCCAGAAGGAGCTGAATATGAGGCAAAGGAGGTGGTTAGAACTAATCAAAGACAATGAGATCGAGATTCATTACCACCCCGGCAAGGCGAATGTGGTTGCCGACGCGCAGAGTCGGAAATCACATGTCCATAACCTCACCCTTACACCGGTGGAGGAGGAAGAGCCGAGTTTGTACTTGGTTCCTTATGGATCGCTCTACAACCTTGCCCTCATCCCTGCCATTAGGGAGGACATCATTGCAGCTCAGAAGGTTGATAAGGGTATGGCACATCTCCGGAGACGAATAGACAACGGGGAGATCAAATGTTTCTGGAAGGATGAGGAGGGGACGCTTGTGAGGACCCGCCATCCCGGTTCACGGGAACGGGGCACCTCGCCCGGGAATCGCATTGGGTGGTGCCGTGCGATGCGGCACCCAACAGCACACATAATAAAACATCATATTACATACATCAAGTGGAAGCTTACAAAGTGTAAATTTTACAAATACTTCTCAAAATAAACTACAGCGGAAGAATATTACAACTCACGTCTCATACCTATGCTAAGCAACAGAGAAGGTGTCCAGCCCGCGGACCCTTCTCTCTGGCAACACTATCATAGTAGCAGCGGCAGGGGTTGTAATGAGTTCACCACTCGGAGAGCTCCGAGTCTCATCAGACACCCGTACTTAGCAGCGTACAGTTAATACCTGCAAAACAACTTATGCAGTATCTGTGAGCATGAAGCTCAACAAGACTGACCCGTCATCCTAATCATGAAACTCTACATGATGAAAATAGAGGGCCGAATATTGAAGTTTACATAAAAGATGATCTGGAGCTAAAGGAAAATCCTTACTTCAAGTTTTAATCAACTTTTATAGTCCTCACGCAATTTACATCGAGACTCCACAATCAAACAAGAAACGCTTCATCTCGATGTCACTTGCCCGAGGTGAAAGTAACTTTATTGAGCAAACCTAGACTCATACAGACCTTGCGCCATTACCGTCGAGACTCCACAATCAAACAAGAAACGCTTTGCCTCGACGCTACTAGCCCAAGGTGGAAAGTAAATTTAGTGAAGTATTGATCTTTCCTCATCTCCATTATGAGGATTACTCAAGAAGCATATTAAACGTTTCCCAGTTTATTACTACGTCACGACTCAGTGTACAAGTATGCCCACTACTGGAGCGACGGTGATTGCAATCAAAAACACCCGGCTGACACAACACGTACTCCCATACTCGACGTTGCACACAGCAACCGTCACTGACGCCGTACGTGGCAACCTTTCACACGACACCCAAATGTCGAACCGGTCCCACCGACTGGGATTAAGTCTCTCTACAGCAAACCCTCGTAGAGCCGACTTCTCTATCCTTTCAGCATCGGCATCAGACGGTGAGGTATGCCTCGACACCCAGGTTAACATGTTACATCGGTTTCCTTGGTCCCATATAGCCAGTATGCATCCGGTACACATCTCAAACTTGTCCAGCGGGGCCGCACACGAGAACGGGCCTTAATCGACTCAGACATAGACTAGGCTCACAGGACCACGTCCTTGACCTTCCATCCACTGCCCGGTCTCCATTCCCCACTATGAGGATCAATTCCCAACTCTTCCGATTGATCCCCCCCCCTAAATCTTGGTTCACGAGTAGGAATCTGCCTACTCGAGTTATGCCTCTTTTAATCCACTTTTGTTGAGATCAGCAGTTATAATTAAATGATAACATAACATATCCTACATTAAACTCCAGGGTTTTCTGGTTCATGCATTTGGAGTTTCATACCATCTAGACGTAATGCAATAAACAAATGCTAGACAATATAATGTGAATACAAATAAAAACTTGTAAGTTTGGATGCAAACCGGGGCTTGCCTTTGTTTTGCAGGGGCTAGTATATATAACTCAGTTAGTGAAGATCACTTGGCTTGATCTCTTGCCTCCCTCCTTTGATCTCCACTCCAATGACTTGAAGTCCTTCACGTAGATGCTACACGTAATGCATATGCATAATTGTTAAATTGTAAAGACTTTGCTACAAGTCCTAATAACAAGTTTTAAAACACTGGAAGTCTGTTTAAGAATTTAAAATGACACTGGTGCTAGTGGTTTAGGTTTGGATCTAAACACATGATTAGTGCTAAGTGGTTTCCTCCTCTTCTATATTAATCACCTTAAGAGGTTAAACAGCACTCCGGTGATACAGAGCTCCAATGGATCTGAGAATTTTCATGTGAGTTCCTTGTCCCAAGAAAATCCTCTGGACCAAAAATTAGCACTTTTCATTGAGTCGTTTGTTCAGAATAATTTTCTAAGTAATTAAGCAAAGAAGAATTAATTCTGAGATCACACCCATGTTCATGCCAAAATTAGTGAACTACAATCTCAATTATAGATCATAGAGTTTGCATGAAATTTCCTAGCATTTTTGGAGCTAAGATCTGCCCAGAACTGAATTTCCAAGTTTTGGAAATTCTCTGAAAATGTTTCCGTATTTAATTGAATACAGCACTTTAAATTTTGAATTGTCCTGATCAAATCAACTCTAAATGGTCTGACATTTCTACAGGGGTTCACTAATACCCTATAGAATATTCTGGAAAATTTTTTAGGATTTTTAGATTATCCAAACTCCCTCTAAAATTCTTTTGCTGAAAAGCTTTAAAGAATATTCCAGAATTAAATAATGAGTTTCATACAAATTGGGTTGTAGATTTGGACAGGGCTAATAAATATGAATCCAACCCAATTTGAATCACTAAATTTGGGGATTCCTAGCAAGAGTTATGAGGTTCTAAAGTTTGGGGAAAAATCCTGAAATTGAACTCTGTTTATTTTCCAATTTTCAGAGACATAAGGAATTAACACCACATTTGGCCAAGCAAATGAGGTCCAATCTTCTGAAAATTTTACTGAAGCTCAAGTATTTTTGGAAGAATCTCCTGCCCAAATTTGGGGATCTTCCAATACATAGAACTCCTGGAAAAATTCCCACAAGATTTTCCCTTCTATGAATTAATGAGCCAAAACCAGGGGTTTTCATAATTATTGGGATGTACCTCTCGATAGTACTCTCTGAGAGGAATCCAACAAAATTTGTTTGACAATTTTTGGACATTCTTACACCAAGTTGGGGCTATTTAAACTTTCAACTGAATTCTAGAAACAAATAAAAGTTCAAATGCCAGCTGCTGGGCCCAGGCCACGTGTCACCCTCTGAGACAAAACTACACAGGCTACACAGTCCCAGCCACGCAGTCACACCGGATCAAATAGCCACAGAGGATCAGGCTTTAAATCTTTTCCCTTACTGACTGCTGGGACCCAGTGCCTTTCTTCAACCTCGGGCTGTTCCCGCGCCCGCGTGCCCGCGCCGCCGCCCTCGCCGGAGATCGCCAGAAACCGGTCTCCGGTCCTCTGCCCGAGCTCCTGCTTGCCGCCAGGGCCTAAACTGCCACGCTGAGCACGATGGTAAGGTTTCCACGAGCCGGCGAAGCCTCTACGGTAGCTAGCGGCGATGCGGTAGCTCGGCGCATCATCGGCGACGTCGGCCGGCCATCCTAGTGCGCTAAAAGCTCGGCAAAACGGTGCTACAGCACCAGTGAATGATGGGGGAGCTCGACCTAGCCTCAAAAACGTTCGGGAACGATGGCAAACATGCTTTCACCATGCGACCGGAGTCCCCCGGTTCGGTAGCCAGTAGAAAACCATGAAATACTCGGTCTATGTGCAGTTTCAGGCTAGAACCGTGAAGGGCAAAAGATCGCCCACCACTTTGGGCCCTTCGTGCAAACTTTGACGAACAAAGGTTGAGAATTGGGGAGGAATTCGGGATTACCGTGCCGGAAGGTCAGATGGAGTACGCCGGAGCAACTTTTCAAAATTCTCTCCCGGCGGTGCATGGCATGGGCTGAGCTTGGGAGGAGAGCAGCACGGTGCCTTGGCGCGTCCAGGGGCGCCGGTACTACGTCGTGACACTCACCTGGTCGAGCTGTCCACGGACGCCTCCTAATCGGTCCTTGTTCGGCCGCTGAACGGACGTGGTGTCCCCGGGGTAGGAGGGCCGAGCTCGGTCGGTGGCACGTCGTGGAGGACGAGGATGAGGCCCTGGTGCCGTTTTGCTACTCACTGGCCTCGGTTTGTGATCACCCGAGCCGGCTGTCGATCAAATGAGTGTGGCGGCAGTGGCTCTGTTCAGGGCGCGGGAGAAGAAGCAAACAGAGGGTTCTCTCGGGGTTATGGCACGGGAAAACACCGGCTGAAGTGAGGAGATCGGAGAAAACAGCTCGCCAGCGCAAAAGAATTCACGAGGAGGTGTCCTCGGTGCCGCGCGGTGTCGTCTGGTGGAGCCTCGATGCTGTCCCAGTTGCTTCGCGTGGGAACAGAAAGGAACCGACTCAATTCAGATATTTGGTGCATATGACAAGTGGGTCCCACCTTCCCCCTTATCACCTCTCATTTTCTCACAAATATCTCCTCATTTTGGAAAATGCTTGAAATCAAATGGTGGGAATTCAAATATGAATTGTGTGTGGATATTTGAACAAGTTTCATCCAAATTCAAATGTATATTTGAATTCATTGCAAATTTAAGTCCATTTGGAAAATGGGTAGCAAACATCTTCAAAAATTCATGAGACTTTGCCTACCCCCTAATTTGGACCTAAGGAATTCAAATATGAACTCTGATCTTTGATTTGGCTGCTGCAAATGAGATTTTCGATACAACAGTTTGAAAACCATTGTGTTACTCTCATTTGGATTTTTTGAGTGGATCAATTTGTTCCAAAACCTGACTTTAGCCTTTCTCACACATATGGGAACTTCCCAACTTGGTTTTTTTGATCCCACTTGGGTTCCAAGTCTTCAAACAAATGTTTGAGCTTGTGTAAAGAAAGTCCTCATGTGTGTTATCACATGTGGGAAAAAGTTTTTAACAAGTCCCATTTTTCATACATGTGAAACCAACTTTGTGCAAACAAGAGTTTCTTTGTATGCATATTTTGGGACCTTTACAATCCTCCCCCCTTAAAAGAATCTCATCCCGAGATTACAGGGTAAAAATGAGAGGAAGGATGGTGGAAAATTAACTAAAGTGCAACGTCAAGAGTTGGCATAATTGGTGCGAAGAAATCCTTCGCTTTCCCATGTCGCTTCACTCTTGGAGCAATCACTCCCTAAAACTTTATAGAACCACAACGTATGGTCACGTGTGGTTCGGTCCGTTATGTCGATGATCTGGACCAGTCCCTCCAAAAATGTGAGATCTGGTTTCAGTTCCCCGGTATTTCCCAGCTGAATGGTGGTAGAGCACTCGAGGCACTCCCTCAGCTGGAAAATGTGGAAGATGTCGTACACACCGGCGAATATCGCTGGTAATTCCAGCCCGTGTGCAACTGAGCCACATCTTTCCGAAAACCTGGAATGGACCGACGAATTGGGGGTGAATAGAAACTTTGACAAGTAAGCCTCGTCAAAAATCTTTCTCCCTCGACTCCGGGTTACGGGGTACGACGATTCTGTCCGTAACCACAGGACGTCGTCTCCGTCTTTCCGGAAATACTTCAGTTTTCCCCACTGTCTATACGTCTCCGCACAGGTGACATGCCCTTGTCACGTTTTTGGGCTGCCACTCTTTCTTCAAGGATGGTGGGGATAAAAGTTAAATTGTAGAGAGCTCTAGGGTGAACCATACGTAATGGTGGCTCGCTCTCTTCCAACGGGGTGATAGTTGGATTACGAACGTGTGACTTGCGACTCGCGCATTCGCCCACGTTAACCTTGTCGGGGTGATAATGGATCTATATTTCGTAATCCTTTATCAACTCCAACCATCTTTGCTGCCTCATGTTACACTCCTTCTGAATGAATATGTACTTGAGGCTCTTGTGGTCGATATATGAATGCACGAGGTTACCGAGTAGGTAGTACCTCCACATTTTGAGTGCGAGTACCACGGCAGCAAGTCCTAAGTCATGAGTCGGATAGTGTTGCTCATGATTCATAAGTTGCCGTGATCCATACACGACCACACTTCAGTCTTGCATCAGCACACATCCTAGCTCAATGCCAGATGCATCGCAGTACACAACGAACGGTCTTGTTGTGTTTGGCTGCGCCAAAACCGGTGCTGATGTTAAGTGTTTTATTAATGCCTTGAACGCTGCCTTACAAGTTGGACTCCAAACTTATTTGGAGGCCTTCTTCAGCAGCTATATCCTAGGCTTGGCAATCTTCGAGAAGTTCAAAATGAACCTCCGATAATATCCCGCGAGTCCGAGGAAACTCCGTACCTCGTGAGAAGTTCTCGGGGACTCCCAATGCAGCACAGGTGCGATATTACTCGGGCTCATAGCGATGCCCTTCGCTGAGATGATATGCCTGAGACGAAGTACTTGTGATATTTAAAATTCGCACTTGCTGAATTTCACGTATAGCTGGTGATCCCGCAGCCGTTGCAAGACTATACGTAGGTGCTTCTCGTGTGCTTCCTCCGACTTGGAATAAACCAGTAGGTCGTCGGTGAAGACCACCACAAACATATCCAGCTCCGGCATGAATACCGTGTTCTTTACGTACATGAACTGAGCTGGAGTGTTGGTAAGGCCAAGGAATATGACAGGTACTCATAAACTCCGTACCTCACTGAAAAACTGTCTTCAGAATTGCGTCGGCCCTTATCTCAATCTGATGGTACCCTGATCCTAATTCCATCCTGAAAAGGATCCTTGCTTTGACCAACTGATCAAACAATAAGTCGATCTGTGGTACGAGTACTTATTCTTTGATTGACACAATGTTAAGCGGACAAAAATTAAAACTAAGCCATAGTGTTTCATCCCTTTTCCTACTACACAGCACAGAGCAACCCCAAGATCATGAGCTTTGTCGTATAACTCATTTACTCATGAGTTCACTTGGTTGCTCCTTCAACCGTTCTCTTTGCTGTGAAGAACAGACTCTTCTGTTCTAACCTAGATTTTTGATCTGTTTAAAAGCATTTTCATAACTCAGGTTGAATACCAAAGTTAAAGTTAACTTCACTATCTTCCCAACGAGCACTCCTATGCCTCTAGATCATTTCTGTATCAGAAGTTATGATTTCTCAAAGTTGACAGAATTCCTGGATAAAATTCGCCAGCATCTCCTTTGTATGTGGCTACTTTTATCACAGTTGTATACGAAAATACAATAAGAATCTGTGCAAACTTTGAACTACAACAATGTTAAAAATTTCATAACCTTTCCACCGGTGTATCATAGACTCCTTAAGGATTCTTCTACAGGAAGTTATGGCTTAAAAACAGAAAGGTCCACAGAGGTTTTTGCTACTGTCCTGGTTCTGAACAGTTTGCCTTCAATTGGACCTTTCACCCACTTAACGTGTGATTCTGCTCTGGAGGCCTACAAGAAAATTGTAGAGAACTTGAAAATCTTTCCAGAACTGTATCATACACCTTATTTGGGTCAAGCTACTCAGAGTTATGCTCTGTTAAAGTCCAGCAAGAATTTCTGCCAGAAACAGAGCACTCTGTTTTTGAAAACGTTGACACCTAGTTATACTCTCATTTGAATCTTAGCTCAAAACAAGAGTTCATTAACTGATACTTGTTTCAAACTTCCATTTTTAGTTGAAAGTTAGTTCATGGATCATTTCTTCATAGGGAAGAGGATTATATGTTTAGTACGGTGTCGATGCACCGTAAGAATCATATCGGTACTACGTTACCTCACCAAAAGAAAATCCTACCCGGATTATACCGGCATATACATATTATCAGTGGCACTAAGACAGTCTCTCGCACACGTGTACTACACGGGATACGTACGTGGTTAGTACCTGCAGAAGATCACTCAATAATGGTGCACTCAAAGTTTTTCTCATTTCAGGCAGTTCTATAATTGAAAGTAAATACAAACGCCCGTATCATTGCCATACGGCCGTCCTTGAGTTAAGTCACGTCTCAAGGTACGTGATCGTGTTTCAACACCACACGACGGGGAAGCCGAGTATTTCATGAACGGGTCGTCACGATTGGGAATGTTATCAATCCAACGGATACCACCTACTGCCCTGCAGGGCACGCCGATGGCAAGCGCTGCGTATATCCTCCTGGGCTCTTTCCAGATGAACACACTCTCGTGTTACTGACCACACGATAGGGTCTCCACTTACTTGCCTATTGCATGCTAGGGATCAGCGTTTCATATGAACTCAGGAACATGAAGAGTTCAAGAGTTTCATATTGACGTCTCACACCAAGCTGTGAGACCTATCCTTGAACTACTTTCCTCGTCAGGGGAGCTAACTGAAATTGAACTGCTTTCGGTGGGGTTCCTTACCAGGCTTACCTGAACGTAGGTGCGTCGTTACATAATCAAAATTCAAAATTATAACAAATATGTTAGTGCTGCCACTTTATGTAACTATACTACTATAGTCCTTATGTGGGCCTAATACCGTTTCCTCACCGTATCCTAAGTTTTGTCGTAATACGATCCTTATTCCATGTTCTATTACCAATGCGGCTCTGATACCACGCTGTGAGGACCTGCCGTCCCGGTTCACGGGAACGGGGCACCTCGCCCGGGAATCACATTGGGTGGTGCCGTGCGATGCGGCACCCAACAGCACACATAATAAAGCATCATATTACATACATCAAGCTGAAGCTTACAAAGTGTAAATTTTACAAATACTTCTTAAAATAAACTACAGCGGAAGACTATTACAACTCATGTCTCATACCTATGCTAAGCAACAGAGAAGGTGTCCAGCCCGCGGACCCTTCTCTCTGGCAACACTATCATAGTAGCAGCGGCAGGGGTTGTAATGAGTTCACCACTCGGAGAGCTCCGAGTCTCATCAGACACCCGTACTTAGCAGCGTACAGTTAATACCTGCAAAACAACTTATGCAGTATCTGTGAGCACGAAGCTCAGCAAGACTGACCCGTCACCCTAATCATGAAACTCTACATGATGAAAATAGAGGGCCGAATATAGAAGTTTACATAAAAGATGATCTTGAGCTAAAGGAAAATCCTTACTTCAAGTTTTAATCAACTTTTATAGTCCTCATGCAATTTACATCGAGACTCCACAATCAAACAAGAAATGCTTTATCTCGATGTCACTTGCCAGAGGTGAAAGTAACTTTAGTGAGCTAACCTAGACTCATACAGACCTTGCGCCATTAGCGTCGAGACTCCACAATCAAACAAGAAACGCTTTGCCTCGACGCTACTAGCCCAAGGTGGAAAGTAAATTTAGTGAAGTATTGATCTTTCCTCATCTCCATTACGAGGATTACTCACGAAGCATATTAAACGTTTCCCAATTTATTACTACGTCACGACTCAGTGTACAAGTATGCTCACTACCGTGAGCGACGGTGATTGAAATCAAAAACATCCGGCTGACACGACACATACACCCGTACTCGACGTTGCACACAACAACCGTCACTGACGCCGTACGTTGCAACCTTTCACACGACACCCAAATGTCGAACCGGTCCCACCGACTGGGATAAAGTCTCTCTACGGTAAACCCTCGTAGAGCCGACTTCTCTATCCTTTCAGCATCGGCATCAGACGGTGAGGTATGCCTCGACACCCAGGTTAACATGTTACATCGGTTTCCTGGGTCCCATATAGCCAGTATGCATCCGGTACACATCTCAAACTTGTCCAGTAGGGCCGCACACGAGAATGGGCCTTAATCGACTCAGACATAGACTAGGCTCACAGGACCACGTCCTTGGCCTTCCATCCACTGCCCGGTCTCCATTCCCCACTATGAGGATCAATTCCCAACTCTTCCGATTGATCCCCCCTAAATCCCTGTTCACGAGTAGGAATCTGCCTACTCGAGTTTTGCCTCTTTTAATCCACTTTTGTTGAGATCAGCAGTTATAATTGAATGATAACATGACATATCCTACATTAAACTCCAGGGTTTTCTGGTTCATGCATTTGGAGTTTCATACCATCTAGACGTAATGCAATAAACAAATGCTAGACAATATAATGTGAATACAAATAAAAACTTGTAAGTTTGGATGCAAACCGGGGCTTGCCTTTGTTTTGCAGGGGCTAGTATATATAACTCAATTAGTGATGATCACTTGGCTTGATCTCTTGCCTCCCTCCTTTGATCTCCACTCCAATGACTTGAAGTCCTTCACGTAGATGCTACACATAATGCATATGCATAATTGTTTAATTGTAAAGACTTTGCTACAAGTCCTAATAACAAGTTTTCAAACACTGTAACTCTGTTTAAGAATTTAAAATGACACTGGTGCTAGTGGTTTAGGTTTGGATCTAAACACATGATTAGTGCTAAGTGGTTTCCTCCTCTTCTATATTAATCACCTTAAGAGGTTAAACAGCACTCCGGTGATACAGAGCTCCAATGGATATGAGAATTTTCATGTGAGTTCCTTGTCCCAAGAAAATCCTCTGGACCAAAAATTAGCACTTTTCATTGAGTCGTTGTTTCAGAATAATTTTCTAAGTAATTAAGCAAAGAAGAATTAATTCTGAGATCACACCCATGTTCATGCCAAACTTAGTGAACTAAAATTTCAATTATAGCTCATATAGTTTGCATGAATTTTCCTAGCATTTTTGGAGCTAAGATCTGCCCAGAACTGAATTTCCAAGTTTTGGAAATTCTCTGAAAATGTTTCTGTATTTAATTGAATACAGCACTTTAAATTTTGAATTGTCCTGATCAAATCAACTCTAAATGGTATGAAATTTTTACAGGTGTTCACTAATACCCTAAAGAATATTCTGGCAAAATTTGAGGATTTTTGGATTAACCAAACTCCCTCTAAAATTCTTTTGCTGAAAAGCTTTAAAGAATATTCCAGAATTAAATAATGAGTTTCATCAAATTGGGTTGTAGATTTGGACAGAGCTAATCAATATGAATCCAACCCAATTTGAATCACTAAATTTGGGGATTCCTAGCAAGAGTTATGAGGTTCTAAAGTTTGGGGAAAAATCCTGAAATTGAACTCTATTTATTTTCCAATTTTCAGAGACATAAGGAATTAACACCACATTTGGCCAAGCAAATTAGGTCCAATCTTCTGAAAATTTTACTGGAGCTCAAGTATTTTTGGAAGAATCTCCTGCCCAAATTTGGGGATCTTCCAATACATAGAACTCCTGGAAAAATCCCCACAAGATTTTCCCTTCTATGAATTAATGAGCCAAAACCAGGGGTTTTCATAATTATTGGTCTGTACATCTGGATAGTACTCTCTGAGAGGAATCCAACAAAATTTGTTTGACAATTTTCGGACATTCCTACACCAAGTTGGGGCTATTTAAACTTTTAACTGAATTCTGGAGACATATAAAAGTTCAAATGCCTGCTGCTGGACCCAGGCCACGTGTCACCCTCTGAGACAAAACCACACAGGCACAGTCCAAGCCACGCAGTCACACCGGATCAAATAGCCACAGAGGATCGGGCTTTAAATCTTTTCCCTTACTGACTGCTGGGACCCGGTGCCTTTCTTCAACCTCGGGCTGTTCCCGCGCCCGCGTGCCCGCGCCGCCGCCCTCGCCGGAGATCGCCGGAAACCGGTCTCCCGGCCTCTGCCCGAGCTCCTGCTCGCCGCCAGGGCCTAAACTGCCACGCTGAGCACGATGGTAAGGTTTCCCCGAGCCGGCGAAGCCTCTATGGTAGCTAGCGGCGATGCGGTAGCTCGGCGCATCATCGGCGACGTTGGCCGGCCATCCTAGTGCGCTAAAAGCTCGGTAAAATGGTGCTACAGCACCAGTGAATGATGGGGGAGCTCGACCTAGCCTCAAAAACATTCGGGAACGATGGCAAACAAGCTTTCACCGTGCGACCGGGGTCCCCCGGTTCGGTAGCTGGTAGAAAACCATGAAATACTCGGTCTATGTGCAGTTTCAGGCTAGAACCGTAAAGGGCAAAAGATCGCCCACCACTTTGGGCCCTTCGTGCAAACTTTGATGAACAAAGGTTTAGAATTGGGGAGGAATTCGGGATTACCGTGCCGGAAGGTCAGATGGAGTACGCTGGAGCAACTTTTCAAAATTCTCTCCGTGCGGTGCATGGCATGGGCTGAGCTTGGGAGGAGAGCAGCACGGTGCCTTGACGCGTCCAGGGGCGCCGGTACTTGGTCATGACACTCACCCGGTCGAGCTGTCCACGGACGCCTCCTAATCGGTCCTTGTTCGGCCGCCGCGCGGACGTGGTATCCCCGGGGTAGGAGGGCCGAGCTCGGTCGGTGGCGCGTCGTGGAGGACGAGGCCCTGGTGCCATTTTGCTACTCACTGGCCTCGGTTAGTGATCACCCGAGCCGGCTGCCGATCAAATGAGTGTGGCGGCAGTGGCTCTGTTCAGGGCGCGGGAGAAGAAGCAAACCGAGGGTTCTCTCGGGGTTATGGCATGGGAAAACACTGGCTGAAGTGAGGAGATCGGGGAAAACAGCTCGCCAGCGCAAAAGAATTCACGAGGAGGTGTCCTCGGTGCCGCGCGGTGTCGTCCGGTGGAGCCTCGGTGCTGTCCCGGTTGCTTCACGTGGGAACAGAAAGGAACCGACTCAATTCAGATATTTGGTGCATATGACAAGTGGGTCCCACCTTCCCCCTTATCACCTCTCATTTTCTCACAAATATCTCCTCACTTTGGAAAATGCTGGAAATCAAATGGTGGGAATTCAAATCTGAATTGTGTGTGGATATTTGAACAAGTTTCATCCAAATTCAAATGTATATTTGAATTCATTGCAAATTTATGTCCATTTGGAAAATGGGTAGCAAACATCTTCAAAAATTCATGAGACTTTGCCTACCCCCTTGTCGAAGTGTTCAGTCGACACTTCCCCCGGGCCTGCACTGGGCAGCCCGCGGAGGTTCTTTTTTCGGTGGGGCTAGTCTCTAGTGGAGAGCTTGTGCAGATGGACGAGTTAGTAAGAGCTTGACACGGCGAGTTTTACGTGGTTCAGGCCGCCGGAGCGTAAAACCCTATGTCCACGGCGAGCTATGGAGCTCGCTGTATTGCTTGCTGCTCGGGGCCGGAGGCCTGAGCTTGGGGGTGAGTTACAGCTTGAGAGTGTATGGCTAGCGTATGAGTTGCAAAGTGCGAACCCAGGGTGCGAATGGCTAGAGTCCGAACCCCTGCTAACGTCGCCTACCCGAGCCTTTTATAGTCCAAGACTCGGGTGGCTTACAAGGGGGGCCGGGACCCGACAGGTGGTCCCGGGGAGATTGACTGATATCTACCGTATCTGCAGTTATGCCGGTAGTTGTCTCTGCCGAAGGCTTCTGAGTCTTCGTCTTGTAGCTCTGCCCATGCCGCATGCTAGTCGTAGTGGATGATGACGGCGGGGGCGGCATAGGATGTCTTGTCGCTGCGTTTATTGGATGGCAGCCTCTGACACTGCGCGCCAGTCTGTGATGCGGCTGGGCGCAACGGCACCTGACAGAGGCGTGCTCCGCGTCTCCGCGTCTTGGGAAGGCGCGGGCCTTGAATACCTTGTACGGGCAAGGTATGGGGCGTCTTTACGCCCGCTGCCTATCGCTCGGGGGCAGGCAGCGCTGTTCTGCTGGCCACGTGGCGGGCCCGGAGCCCTCCTCAGAAGAGAGGGGGGTCCGGCCCCGCAGGACACGTGGAGCCTTCGGACCTCTCCCCGCGGAGGGGGAGGTTCGGCTTCTATTGGCCACGCGGCGAGCCCGGAGCTCCTCTCTGAGGAGAGGGAGGTCCGGCCTCTCCGGACACGCGGCACCTTCGGACCTCTCTCCCGCGGAGGGGGAGGTCCGGCTTCTGTATGCCACGTGGTGGGCCCGGAGCTCTCCTCTGAGGAGAGGGAGGTCCGGCCCAGCTGGACGCGTGGCGCCTTCGGAGCTCTCCCTGCGGAGAAGGGCGAGATCCTTAGGCATTTTCCCCTGTGCGCGGGGGTACCCCATATCGAGGGTACCGACAGTGGCCCCCGGGCCCATCTCGGGGGAGATAGCGAGCCCGAGGTGGGACCTTCGTCTCTTCTGATCCGTGCACTTTCTTGTCTTGAGTACTCCCTGTGCTGGCAGGGTCTTGACGGCTTCGGTGTTCAGCCTCTTAGGAGAGGGTGAAGCCTGGCATTAGAGCTCGGCCCGGCTGTGGGGGCGGAGGTCCGGATGTCATCGGAGCTCAGGCCAGCGAAGGGCGTGAGGTCCGGCATCAGCGCTCGCCTCTGAAAGGAGGGTGAGGGCTGGCCTCGGAGCTCGGTCTGGCTGTGGAGGCGGAGTCCGGAAGTCATCGGAGCTCAGGCCAGCGAAGGGTGTGAGGTCCGGCGTCAGCGCTCGCCTCTGAAAGGAGGGCGAGGGCTGGCCTCGGAGCTCGGCCTGGCTGTGGAGGCGGAGTCTAGAAGTCATCGGAGCTCAGACCAGCGAAGGGCGTGAGGTCCGGCATCAGCGCTCGCCTCTGAAAGGAGGGCGAGGGCTGGCCTCGGAGCTCGGCCTTGCTGTGGAGGCGGAGTCCGGAACTGCTCAGTGGTCCCCCCTTTCCTATCCCTTAGTCTCATTTGGCTTACTGTCCCAGGCCGGAATACGGGGCTTGGGTAATCCAGTGCACTTGGTCCCGGAGGTCTGGCCCCAGCCCCAGTCAGGGTGTAACCGCCCGGCCCCCTGGTACTCAGACCGTAGCGCCGGGAGGCAGAGTGCGCATGCTTTGGGTGCAAGACCGGGCAAAGCAAGGCTCCTAACCCCCCGTTCTAGCGTAGGTCTTTTCTCGGAGGAGACCAACTGGCGGTGCAGTACCCTTATAGGGGGAGATCCAAAAGGCCACCGGGCCTCTGGCAGGTACCCCAAGCACTACCGCCTTCGGCAGGACGGCAAATATCGACTATGCATGAGAGCCGGAAAGAGGAGCCGAGTGTACAATGGACGCACACTGTCTAGAGCGTGGGGAGGTGTTCATATAAATTAATGCGTAATTTAAATAAACACCTAAGTAAGCATGGTGAACTTACTGGGTAGCGTCGGAGCGCCTGTCTTCACGCAGAGCGGGTCATGCGTGGCTTCGTCGTACGCCGGACACGGGGGGACCCCCATGGCTATATCAGGGGGAAGCATGGCTTCGGCCCCGCATACCATGTGGAAGGGTAGTTCCCGTGACCCGGCCCTGGGAAGTCCGGCTGGCCCTCGACATGGAGGAGCCGGTATCCCCCGACGGCTCTGGGTGCACGTCTGCAACGGTTGTGTGGGTCTGCTTGGCGTGGACCTGGCACGCATTGCATCCCTGACCAGTTTGACAGCGTCCAGGTGGCTCTCGGTCAGTAGGAGCCATGCCGGGTGGCTTAACCGACCAACGTGCGGGACGATGAGCGTTCCCAGCACTCGCCTCCTTGGACTACTGCAAGCTAATCGCAGCCTTCCTCCTGGGTTATGCACCGCAATAGGATGTCGTGGCGCCACGCCAGTAAAGATACCAGCGCGTAGCACTTAGCCATCCGCACCACCCGTTCAGCGGATGCACGTTCATCAGGAAGGATGTCCTTCAAGGAGTCCCGGACCTCCGTGGTCCATGCATCGGGACTACTTGAGCTTCTGGATCTTGAGCGCTGGGTTGCACGGAGTCCCCAGTGACTCTTACGATCCTTTGGCGGCATCCAGGGCCGCCGGGACTGCCTAGCTTCGAGGCACTGGTTCAGCGCCCTTCGCCCAGCTCGGCGGGCCGGGCTATGGACCGCAGCAACGTCCTCTCGAAGACTTCTTCATGTGCAGGGGCTCCGATGGAGGATTTCGTTGAGAGGTCGTCAGCTGCGGCCGTGCAAGCGCGCGGTACATGGCGCAGGTCCAAGGCGAGGAATTCTTTCTCCAACATCCGCACGTGAAGCAGATAAGCAGCTAGCTGTGGGTCATTGCAGGGGCATTCACCCTTAACTTGCTTGATAACTAGCTGGGAGTCGCCCTGCGCCAACAACTGGTTAGCGCCCAGAGACAGGACTGTCTTTTAGGCCAAAGATGAGTGCTTCATACTCTGCCAAGTTGTTGGTTGCCTTGGAATTGAGACGCACCATGTACCCAGACTGCTCCCCCGATGGCATGAGAAGCAGTACGCCGGCACCGGCCCCCCTGCTTTCGCGAGGAGCCATCGAAGAAGAGCGTCCAGTGAGGCCCGGTGAAGACCGGATCTCGGTACTTTGGTTCACCGTCTTCGCGGCCCCCTGGGTCAGCCTTCGTTGGCGTCCACTCAGCCACGAAGTCAGCCAGTGCTTGGCTCTTGGCTGTCTGACGTGGTCGGGAGCTCAGCTTGAACTCCGCCGTCTTCGGGCTGTCTTCCGGCTTCAGAAACTGGCAGTGAGTGCCAGCTCCGCCCTCCGGCTGCTCTGGCGCACTTGTCCGCCAGGCTGAAGGGCTCGGAGGCATCGCAGAACTCTCTGGTTGCAAGCCTCCCAAGCATCTTCTTGTCCTGGACACTGGGAGAACCGCTGGATGAAGGAGCACAGCGACTCCCCAGGTTGTTTCTTGATGGCTTGGAGGTCAAGCTCCGTGCCGGGACGGGTGTAGGAGCTGCCAAAGTTGGCGATGAACTGCCGGCAGAGCTCTCCCCAAGAAGTTATGGAATCCTGAGGAAGGTTCATTAGCCAAGACCGGGCTGGGCCGGTCAAGGCGACGGGGATGTAGCTTGGCCATGACGGCCTCATCCCCTCCTGCGGCAAGTACGGCGGTGGAGTAGATCTGGAGGAACCCCCCCGGGTTGACGCTGCCGTCGTACTTCTCGGGCAGGTGTGGCCGAAACTTGCGCGGCCACCTCGTGAAGCGGAGGTGGGGCTCCAGGGCCGTGCATCCTGCCCCTGTTGCTGCAGGTGTTGGTGCCGCGAACGCTTGGTTCGCCGCTGGCACAGTGTACCCCGGTATGGGCAAGGCTGCGCCATAGACCGGGGGCGCCATTTGCAGGACATGTGGCTGTGGCATATGCTGCGTGGCGTATGTCTGGGGCAGAGTTCGCGTGGCGAAAGTCTGCGCCTCAGGCAGGGTTGAGGCAGTCGTCATGCTGACGCCGGCCTCTTGGCTGCGACGCCTTTCTCGTCACCGCTCGAGGAACATTCGGGCGTCTTGGCCCAGGTGGCATCGTTCCAGCTCAGTCCTCAGGTCCGTCGACGGAAGCCTGGTGGAGCTGGAATCCGCCGTCTGTCCGTCAACCGTTGGCGTGCGCGTCAGCGACACAGCCGGTTGGCCGGAGCGTCGTCCCCGCCGAAGTCAAGGGTTTGCGGCGGCGACGACAAGACGGTCTACCTCGCGAATCCACTGTTGGGTCGCTGCCTGAGGCGCGTCCCCAGCAGGCAGATTGTGCAGTAGCGCTCTTGTTGCGGCTAGCGCACCCCCGCCAGGTACGCCCAGCGCTACTGAAGACCTGACGCTGGTTGGAGCCTGCATTGCCGGGGTCGGCACTGCCAGAGCCGGTTGCTGGCTCCCAGTGCAGGTACTGGTGCCGCGAACGCTTGGTTGCGCCTGGCACAGTGTACCCCGGTATGGGCAAGGTTGCGCCAAAGGCCGGGGACGCCGCTTGCAGAGCACATGGTTGTGGCTTATGCTGTGCGGCGTATGCTTGGGGCAGAGCTCGCGTAGTGAAGGTCTGCCCTCCAGGATGGGTCGAGGCCGATGTCATGTTGTCGCCAGCCTCTTGAGTGTGACGCCTTTCTCGACGTCGCTCGAGGAACACTCGGGCATCTTGGCCCAAGTGGCACCGTTCCAGCTCTGTCCTCAGGTCCGTCAACGGAAGTTTGGTGGAGCTGGAACCCGCCGTCTGCCCGTCAACCGTTGGCGTGCGCATCAGCGACACAGCCGGTTGGCCGGAGCGTCGTCCCTGCCGAAGTCAATGGTTTGCGGCAGCGACGACAAGACAGTCTACCTCGCGAATCCACTGCTGGGTCGCTGCCTGAGGCGCGTCCCCAGCAGGCGGATTGTGCAGTAGCGCCCTTGCTGCTGCTAGCGCACCCCCACCGGGTACGCCCGGCGCTACTGAAGGCCTGACGCTGGTTGGAGCCTGCATTGCCGGGGTCGGCGCTGCCAGAGCCGGTTGCTGGCTCCCAGCTTGCCCTGACACACTCCGTCCTGAGTGTGTCATCATGTACTCTCCCCTGGTCACGGTTTGCCGCGGACGCAGGGGGGGAGAGTTTGCCGCTGAAGGAAGCTTGGTCATCTTCGTTGGCGAAAACTCGTCGCGCAAGGGGAAAAGCCCCCTACCTGGCGCGCCAAATGTCGAAGTGTTCAGTCGACACTTCCCCCGGGCCTACACTGGGCAGCCCGCGGAGGTTCTTTTTTTCGGTGGGGCTAGTCTCTAGCGGAGAGCTTGCGCAGATGGATGAGTTAGTAAGAGCTTGACACAGCGAGTTTTACGTGGTTCAGGCCGCCGGAGCGTAAAAACCTACGTCCACGGCGAGCTATGGAGCTCGATGTATTGCTTGCTGCTCGGGGCCGGAGGCCTGAGCTTGGGGGTGAGTTACAGCTTGAGAGTGTATGGCTAGCGTATGAGTTGCAAAGTGCGAACCCAGGGTGCGAATGGCTAGAGTCCGAACCCCTGCTAACGTCGCCTGCCCGAGCCTTTTATAGTCCAAGACTCGGGTGGCTTACAAGGGGGGCCGGGACCCGACAGTGGTCTCGGGGAGATTGACTGATATCTACGGTATCTGCAGTTATGCCGGTAGTTGTCTCTGCCGAAGGCTTCTGAGTCTTCGTCTTGTAGCTCTGCCCATGCCGCATGCTAGTCGTAGTGGATGATGACGGCGGGGGCGGCATGGGATGTCTTGTCGCTGCGTTTATTGGCTGGCAGCCTCTATCACTGCACGCCAGTCTGTGATGCGACTGGGCACAACGGCACCTGACAGAGGCGTGCTCCGCGTCTTGGGAAGGCGCGGGCCTTGAATACCTTGTACGGGCAAGGTATGGGGCGTCTTTACGCCCGCTGCCTATTGCTCGGGGGCAGGCAGTGCCGTTCTGCTGGCCACGTGGCGGGCCCGGAGCCCTCCTCAGAAGAGAGGGGGGTCCGACCCCGCAGGACACGTGGAGCCTTCGGACCTCTCCCCGCGGAGGGGGAGGTTCGGCTTCTGTTGGCCACGCGGCGAGCCCGGAGCTCCTCTCTGAGGAGAGGGAGGTCCGGCCTCTCCGGACACGCGGCACCTTCGGACCTCTCTCCCGCGGAGGGGGAGGTCCGGCTTCTGTATGCCACGTGGTGGGCCCGGAGCTCTCCTCTGAGGAGAGGGAGGTCCGGCCCAGCTGGACGCGTGGCGCCTTCGGAGCTCTCCCTGCGGAGAAGGGCGAGATCCTTAGGCATTTCCCCCTGTGCGCGGGGGTACCCCATATCGAGGGTATCGACACCCCTAATTTGGACATAAGGAATTCAAATATGAACTCTGATCTTTAATTTGGCTGCTGCGAATGAGATTTTTGATACAACAGTTTGAAAACCATTGTGTTACTCTCATTTGGATTTTTCGAGTGGAACAATTTGTTCCAAAACCTGACTTTAGCCTTCTCACACATATGGGAACTTCCCAACTTGGTTTTTTTGATCCCACTTTGGTTCCAAGTCTTCAAACAAATGTTTGAGCTTGTGTGAAGAAAGTCCTCATGTGCGTTATCACATGTGTCACACCCGGTTTTTCCGAAGAACAACCAAGTGAATATCACATGTATGCCAGGATCATTTTCTCATACATGTGATGACAAATAGTGAAGCATCATTTATTACAAGCCAGGTGTCGAATATAAATAAGTCTTACATAGAAAATGTCTCGATGGACAATGATAAGTTCATCACAAGTAAAGAAACTAGCAGCGGAATTATTATTCTCGAGGGCTCCGTCACAGGCGTTGCCCGGGGGTCTCCATGAACCTAGAAACCTTCTTCGGGTCCAAAGTCTTGGTCATTATACACCACCTCATTATCTTGACCTGAGCAGCAATATAAACCAACAAAATATGCAAGGTTGAGTACCGATGGTACTCAGCAAGTGTGGGAAAGTTATGTCATGCATGGCTAGAACAAGGGGAGGTTGAACTCATGGTTAAAGCACTACGCAATTAATACCTATCACCTTAGCTTATTACGCACCTACATTACTACACAGGTGAAATGGTCCCAATCTCCCATCCCATCATCACAATTCAAATAACCATAACATCATTTCCAATGTTAAGCTCCCCGCTTAACATCCACAACTTCCAAAACCATCAATCCTCTAATCATGAATAAGTCCAGGCCGCTCTTGACCGTGAGCACGGCTGTCATGACAGTTTTGACTCTGCAGAGTTTGCACCACTGTACCCACATGTAGTGATTTCATCCCCCGTTGCCGGGTGGACTAAAAGAACCTCCATTATGCCAGTGGCTATGAACCACCTTAACACTTCCCAAGTGTATAGCCAGGAGATCACTACAAAGTCTTTACAAAGGGATTCCTGACGAGCGTGGGCCCACTGAGGTTTCACCCCTAACAGCATACAAGAGGCTCCAACCCTGCTGCAGTGGCCCCCTCTTGAGCCTTGCGGTTTATATGGTACTCTAGCTGACACCTATTCCCCGCACCATCCAACACACCCATACTACGCCGGGGATACACCTAATTAATTGGCCAAGCTGCCCCATCTCAGCATGTGGTTAGCACGGTAAAGCCAGGTTACATGCTTCATGAACCGGTCCTTAATATCCAGACAAGTACTAAACACAAACCCGAGTCTCGTGCACCCAGCACACAACCAAAACATCCAACTTGCCTTGATCCCTACCTCTACATAACTCACAATATCTCATTCAAGACTATGGTAAAATAAACTGATGATCTCATATCCCAAATATCCCATTCTAAGCATGGCTAAGCATATGCATAATAAATGACATGATAAAATAAAACCCAACCCAAGCTACAAGGAAACAAGGTAATGCAATTCTAGGGAAACTTCCTAACATGGGTTTCATATTTCATTTGACAATGCAAATAATTCTATCTACACATCCTAGCATAGGATCAAAGTGGTCAAGGACACTTGCCTCCTTCCTGCTGCTCTTGAAATGGGTAGTCCTGATGTTGGAAAGGAATAACTTGCTCTTGAGCAGGTTCTACATCATACCATCACACATAGCAAAAGAAAAACAACAATCCATAAGACATAGTTCACACTTCCACTTCATACAAACCACACATTCACATGTAACAAAGCCATTCACAACTTCTATGTGTTGTGTTTACTCTATGTGTGTTGACCTTTGGCTTACATGCACTTTTAATCATGTGTATATGATTCCTACTTTTGTATTCACATTTATGCTTGCATACTTTATAAAAGACTCTCCAATTTAAATAAATTCCTTATATTCAATTACTACACCTTTTAGCTACCAAGTATGCATGAAAGGTATTTTCCTTCTCCATAAGTGTCTTCAGAATTTCTACCAACCCTAAACTGAATTCTTTGGATTTTAGAAACTCCATTTATCATTTACTAGTTGCTATATTTTCAGATTTATTTCCTATGCCTAAATGTGAACTTTATTATGAAAATAACAAGACACATCATCTAAACAGAATAGGTTCTGATCTAAAATATTTAATAACCTATTTTTGACCTTTTCCTCTGATGTAAACTATTTTACATTTATTTTCCTAATTTTCAGAACTATTCTTCACTTAAAAATATGTCCCTATAACTAATAAATGTGAATAATAAATTAAACAGATTCATTTCAGCCAAAAATCTATTTTTATCTCACTCCAAAGTTTTCTAAGTACTGAGAAAGTTTTTAATTTAAATTTGACAATATGTTTGTCCCAGTTTTTAAATTTTAAATACTAGCCACATATTCAATTTCCTAAATTTAATATCAAACAGGGTTAAAAAGGTAAACTCACCCCACTACAGGGTCTATAATATTATTTTAACAATTTTCAGGGGTCTAGCTATACATAACAGAGGAGTTTTCCTAATTTTATTAAGTCCAGGGGCTAAAACTGATTTTTAAATGAATTTACATGATTTTCTGAAGTTCCAGGGGCTAGATCAGAAGTTTTCGGGGCTAGCTCTTATTTCCCGAGAACCCTAGGGGGTAGCACATAAGATTTCCAGTGTTTATAACGAGGGGCTGACGTGGACCGTCCGATTTAAAACAGACGGCTGAGATTATAACGTCGAACTGGTACGCGGGGATTTAAACTCTACCGTGCGATTTAAAATAGACGGCGCACAAGCGGCCACGTCGCTCTGATCGAGCGCGGGCGGCGCTGCCCGGCGGCGCACGGCGGCGGGAGGCGGCGATCTCGCCGGAGAGTTTTGGATCTTCGTCAATTCTTCCTAAAACTGTGATTTTATGGCATAGATCGGTGGAGGGGAGGTCGGGGATCTCACCTCGGGGGTTTTCTTGAGGTCGGAGGTCCTGGAAGGCGGTCGGCGACGAGGTCCGAGGTGGATTCATGGCGAGGCTCGTCGGCGCTATGTTTGAACCGCAAACCACCGAGTTTTCTGCACCTGCGAGGTTCCCCGGAGGCGGTGGATCAAGACCATCGAGTTAGATCGGAATTTCCGAGCGTAGATCGGCCAGAATTCGCCGGAGGGGCTCGCGTTCTTACCGGAGTAAAAACGGCGGATCACGTGGGAAAAACAGAATGAGGCCGGGGTTTTTATAGACGGGGGAGGACGGTGGGTTTGTTTAGATCGAGTGGGAGTCCTCCAGAACCAGAATTCGGCCGAAAATCCGGTCGGTTGCGATCGCGCGCGCGCGGGTGAACAGTCCGAGTTTCAGACGATCGGGGGTTAGGGATGACAGGTGGGTCCCACCTGTCTAAGAGAGAGAGAGCGCGGGCGCGCGGCTGCGGGCTGGCGTGGGGGCAGGGTGGGCCGGCTGGTGGGTTTCGGCCCACTGGCCGGTTTTTTTTGTTTTCCTTTTTCTATTTCTTTTCTGTTTTGAATTTAATTTGAGTTCCAGTTTAAATTTGATTTTTTGCAACACATGTAACACGTCCAAAAATTTTTAAACTCCCCTCTGAACAGGATTTTGGGGTGTCACAGCTCTACCCCCCTTAAAATAAATCTCGTCCTCGAGATTGGTGGTTCTAAGAAAACAATTCCGGGAATTGTGCCTTAAGCTCATCTTCTCGCTCCTGGGTGGCTTCCTTTTCTGAGTGATGCTTCCACTGCACCTTGCACATCCGGATTCTTTTATTTCTGGTGAGGCATTCTATTGTCTCCAAAATCTTGTATGGTTGCTCGGCATAAGACAAATCCTCAGCTACGTCCACTTCATTCATGGGTAACACCTCTTCAGGCGTCCTCAGGCATTTCTTGAGTTGTGACACATGGAATACATCGTGCACATCCGATAGGCGAGCCGGTAATTCCAGTTGATACGCCACTTCGCCTTTCCTCTCCAGAACTTGAAAGGGTCCAATGTATCGAGGTGACAACTTCCCTTTCACCTTGAACCGACGAAGTCCTCGGATAGGGGACACCTTGAGATAGACATAGTCTCCCACGTTGAAAACGAGCTCTCTTCTTCGTACATCGGCATAGCTCTTTTGGCGTGTCTGTGCTATCCTCAAGTTGTTGTGATTTTCCCTCACCTTCGCCTCGGCTTCTTGGAGTACTTCTGGACCAAACACTTTACTTTCCCCTGTTTGGTTCCAAAATAGGGGAGTTCTGCACTTCCTCCCGTACAAAGCTTCAAACGGTGACATCTTCATACTAGCTTGATAGCTGTTGTTATAGGAGAATTCCGCATACGGTAAGTTCTTGTCCCAACTCCGATTGTTTTTGAGTGCACATGCCCTCAGCATATCTTCAAGGATCTGATTGGTTCTTTCCGTCTGCCCGTCAGTTTGGGGATGATAGGCAGAGCTGAAATTCAGATGGGTTCCCATGGTTTCATGCAATTTTTGCCAGAACCTTGAGGTGAACTGCGTCCCTCGATCTGACACAATCTTCTTTGGCACTCCATGGTAACACACGATCCTTGACATGTACAACTCTGCCAATTTGGATCCGCTGTAGCTTTCTTTCACGGGGATGAAATGAGCTACCTTGGTTAGCCTGTCAATGATGACCCATATTGAATCATATCCTGATTGGGTCCTAGGCAATCCCACTATGAAATCCATACCGATTTCTTCCCATTTCCATTCAGGCACTTTGAGTGGTTGCAATAATCCCGCGGGTCGTTGATGTTCTGCTTTCACCAACTGACATGTGTCACATAGGGCAACATGTTCCGTGACATATCGCTTCATGCCATACCACCAATACCTGCTCTTGAGGTCCTGGTACATCTTCGTACTCCCAGGATGAATGGAATAGTCGGAATCGTGAGCCTCCTTCAAAATTAATTCACGGATCTCCTTTACTTCAGGCACACAGATCCTTTTCCCGTGCCACACCGTACCTTGTTCATCCTCTCTGAAACCAGGAGCTTTATTTTCCTTGATGAGTTGCCTGATTTCTTGTATCTTCTCGTCGTTCTTTTGACCATTGCGTATGTCTTGCTCTAGTGTGGAGTCCACTTCCATGGCGATGGCTTCACCACTATTCACAAGGCATAGATTGAGCCTTATAACCTCATCCTTCAATTCTGCAGGCATGTCTTTTAAGCTCAACTTATTGACTTGCACTTTCCGACTTAAAGCATCGGCCACGACGTTTGCTTTTCCAGGATGATAGTTGATGCCACCATCAAAGTCATTGATTAGCTCTAACCATCTCCTTTGTCTGAGGTTGAGATCTGGTTGTGTGAAAATGTACTTCAGACTCTTATGATCCGTATATATCTCTGTCCTCTTCCCCATCAAATAGTGTCGCCAAATTTTCAACGCGTGTACCACTGCGGCTAGTTCTAGGTCATGTGTAGGATAGTTTTTCTCGTGCTTCCGGAGTTGTCGGGATGCATAAGCCACAACATGCCCTTCTTGCATGAGAACACATCCCAACCCATTTCTAGAGGCATCGCAGTACACCGTGAAATTCTACTGCATATCTGGCATAACCAACACTGGGGCTGTTGTCAATCTTTTCTTTAGCTCCTGAAAACTCATCTCGCACTATGGCGTCCATGTGAATGTGATTCCTTCTCCAACAGTTTAGTGAGGGTTCTCGAGATCTTAGAGAATCCCTCAATAAACCGTCGATAGTATCCAGCCAATCCCAAAAAGCTTCGAACTTCCCCGACATTTTCAGGGGTCTTCCACTACTGTATATCCTCGATTTTGGCGGGATCTACAGAGATTCCTCCCTTTGAGATTATATGTCCTAAGAAGGGAACTCTCTTCATCCAAAACTCACACTTGCTCAATTGGCATATAGTTGGTGTTCTCTCAGCCTCTGCAACACCAACCTTAGATGTTTCTCATGTTCTTCTTCATCTTTGGAGAAGACGAGAATGTCATCTATGAAAACCACCACAAATTTGTCCAAATATTCCATGAATACCTTGTTCATGAGATACATGAAGTATGCCGGGGCATTAGTTAGCCCGAAAGGCATGACAGTGTATTCATACAGTCCGTATCGAGATACGAAAGCTGTCTTGGGAATATCAGATTGCCTTATCTTCAGTTGGTGGTATCCCGACCTGAGATCAATTTTCGAGAACACACAAGCTCCCCTCAACTGATCAAACAAGTCTTCAATGCGGGGTAATGGGTACTTGTTCTTGATGGTTACCTCATTCAAGGCACGGTAGTCTACGCATAACCTTTGGGTTCCGTCCTTCTTGGGCACAAATATCACTGGAGCTCCCCATGGTGAGGAACTAGGACGAATATACCCCTTCTCCGTCAATTTTCTCAAATGATCCTTGAGTTCTCCCAGCTGCTTGGAGTCCATCCGATAAGGTCTCTTGTATATCGGGGATGTTCCCGGCACTAGCTCAATTGTGAATTCCACTTCACGATCGGGAGGCATACCTGGCAACTCCTCCGGAAAAACGTCTGGATATTCCTTGATAATCCTGATCTCCTCCACTTTCACCTCAACTTGATTTAATTTAACGTCCCTCCTAGGCTCTTGTATTGTTATAAACTTTACTTTTGTGCCACTAGGGTGCTTAGTTCCACCGTTCTGGTCGAACAATGGATGATTCCCTTATGTTTGGTCAACCAGTCCATGCCCAAAATAATATCGATCCCTTGGGAATCTATCACTATGAGGTTAGCAGTAAACACTACCCCATTAATGTCTAGATTCACCTTGGGACACACTTGTCTTGTCCTTATTTCTCCACCTGGAGAGTTTACTGCTAGCATGTAGTTCATTTGTGTTGTTGCTAGATCATGCTTCTTAACAGACCCTTTAGCAATGAACGAGTGGGTAGCACCAGAATCAAACAGCAGGATTGCAATGTGTAAATTGGCAGGAAACTTACCAACTACCACATCAGGTGCCTCTTGCGCTTCCTCCATGGTGACGTGGTTCACCCGTCCTCTCATTACATTCTGCTGTTGTGGCTGCGCGGGCTTCTTCTTTGGGCACTTATGGGCGTAGTGCCCCACTTCACCATAGTTAAAACATTGCACCCCAACCTTAGGTGCCTGGCCTTTGTTGTCTTGGGGTTGGTTTGGAGGTCCTTGTACTGCTGGTCGAGGTTGATATGTAGGGCAAGGCTGCTGTTCGAACTGACGTTGTGGCTGTATTGGCGCTGCCGGAGGCCTGTAGTTCGGGTTGTACCCTCTTGGTGTTGAGTAGGGTACCGCAGCACGGTTCGTCTGCCCCACGGGTTGCTGCATCAGACGTGGGCGGGTGTTGCTCCCTGAGGCCTGATGTGACCACCCAGCCTTCCTCTTGTTCTCATTTTCCAAGGCCTTCAGCTTCCGTTCTACCACAAACGCTCTGTCCACCATCTTTTGGAAGCTTTCATATTTGTTGGAGGACATTGCGCACTGCATTTCTGCTGTAAGCCCTTCCACGAAACAATCTTGTTTCTGCTCATCAGTCTCTATGTCCCGTGGGGCATAACGGGATAGTTGAGTAAATTTAGTGAGGTATTCTCTCACCGTCATGTTTCTCTGCCGCAGTCCCAAGAACTCCTTCCTCTTGTTTTTGAGTTCACCTTTTGGGATGTAATGGTTGCGGAAGCTACGCTTGAACTCTTCCCAAGTGATGTTCTCAGGGTCATGATGGGTGGCCACGTAGGCGGTCCACCAATCAGCAGCAGGTCCATGCAATTGATGAGAGGCAAACAGCACCCTCTCATACCCTTGGCACTGTATGATCCTCATCTTGCTCTCAATGGTCTTTAGCCAATCATCTGCCTCCAGAGGTTCAGCAGCACTTGCAAACTTTGGAGGTTGAGTTCCTAGAAACTCACTCAACCTTGGTTGGCGTGGTGCAGCTTGTGGAGGTGGAACTTGATGCAAGTTGGCCACCACTTGAGTCAAGTTCTGGATGAGCTGATTTTGATTCTCCAGCATTTGGTGGAGGGGATCAACTCCTTCACGGCGACCACCCCTGTCCTGGCCTCCAGAAAGATGAGGGTTGGAGGCCTCATCGTTGTTGTTGGCAGGGTTGGCAGCACGTCCTTTTCCTCTTCCGGCCATCTGGCATGATCAACCAATGTTAATTTAAAGCATTACGTATCATCTTACTACTTTCACTTGTTTGTACTTTGAAGTGTTGAGGCTTTGTTATACTTTTCTGAGGGTTCATATCTCACACAAAATAAATGCAATATTATTTCATGTGGGTTCACACACCAAAGCAAAACAATCTGGAGACGAGGCTATGGACAATTTCTCATGGCTTCCACAACTCACGTCACACACCAATCATTAACACACCATTAACTAAGATAACGACTCGACTACTCGACATCCTGCTAAACTAAGGGAAGGACTCTACACTACTCGTATTCACTGAGCTGGCTCCTCGGGGTCTTCCTCATCATTGCGGCTGCCTTCTGAATCTGCTTTGGGTGGGGAAGTTGTTGGTGGAGAAGTGAGACGACACCTAATCGCCCGTCGATCTGGGGAGTCAGGAGTCCATGTATCATTCACGGTGACACACATTTCATTCCCATCTCCTCTTTCTCTCGCCCTTAAGCAGGCTCGCAGCAACGCCTCCGTTTCCTTCAGGGTGTCCCGAACATCCTGAAGTTCTTGCTGACACTCCTGCAGTCGAGTGCTGAGCATAGCAGCATCCTCCAAGCACAAGTCCATGTGCTCATGGGAAGTCCCTTGCTGCACTGGTGGGTACTTATACTCTGTTGTACCACTCTCACTCTGGAGGACATACATGTACTCAGTCCTATCTAGGTGGCGACGATAGATGTGACTCTGGCAGGTGATGGCCTCCCAGGTGACATCCTTCTCCGCATCGACCTGTGTTGCTCGACAAGCTGGAGAGCGGTGGATCTTGAGCAGCTGATTTTCATAGATAATCCTCATTTCTGAACTCCATTCTTCCCGCTTCTCCCGGATGGTTCTGGTGGAGCTATAGTGTATGCTTAGCTTGCCCGTATTGCCGGCGGCTTGGATCATACGTCGAAGACGGCGCAACAAGCCTCCCACTGCCAATCCGTAGGAAAGGTACGTCACCGGACGACTCTCCTCTCTTTGGGCAAGGGCAACTACGGGAACTCTCGCTCCTGTGGACTTGCGAGCGGTGCGAATCATGCGAACCATCTAAAACCAAAAAGCATTTAAACTTAGGTTAGATAAACTTTTAAACAAAAATCCTATTTTGAATGAAAGTTGGGGTAAGATGAAGAAAGTGACTCCATTAAATAACACTTTTCAACCCACACCTTGTAAAATAGTTTTTAAGAAAATAGGGCCCTTAAATACGTCCATTTCTACCTAGGTCCACGTTCCTACGGGCAACCTTGGCTCTGATACCACTTCTGTCACACCCGGTTTTTTCCGAAGAACAACCAAGTGAATATCACATGTATGCCAGGATCATTTTCTCATACATGTGATGACAAATAGTGAAGCATCATTTATTACAAGCCAGGTGTCGAGTATAAATAAGTCGTACAAAGCAAATGTCTCGATGGACAATAATAAGTTCATCACAAGTAAATAAACTAGCAGCGGAATTATTATTCTCGAGGGCTCCGTCACAGGCGTTGCCCGGGGGTCTCCATGAACCTAGAAACCTTCTTCGGGTCCAAAGTCTTGGTCATTATACACCACCTCATTATCTTGACCTGAGCAGCAATATAAACCAACAAAATATGCAAGGTTGAGTACCGATGGTACTCAGCAAGTGTGGGAAAGTTATGTCATGCATGGCTAGAACAAGGGGAGGTAGAACTCATGGTTAAAGCACTACACAATTAATACCTATCACCTTAGCTTATTAAGAACCTACATTACTACACAGGTGAAATGGTCCCAATCCCCCATCCCATCATCACAATTCAAATAACCACAACATCATTTCCAATGTTAAGCTCCCCGCTTAACATCCACAACTTCCAAAACCATCAATCCTCTAATCATGAATAAGTCCAAGCCGCTCTTGACCGTGAGCACAGCTGTCATGACAGTTTTGACTCTGCAGAGTTTGCACCACTGTACCCACATGTAGTGATTTCATCCCCCGTTGCCGGGTGGACTAAAAGAACCTCCATTATGCCAGTGGCTACGAACCACCTTAACACTTCCCAGGTGTGTAGCCAGGAGATCACTACAAAGCCTTTACAAAGGGATTCCCGACGAGCGTGGGCCCACTGAGGTTTCACCCCTAACAGCATACAAGAGGCTCCAACCCCGCTGCAGTGGCCCCCTCTTGAGCCTTGCGGTTCATATGGTACTCCAGCTGACACCTATTCCCCGCAGAATCCAACACACCCATACTACGCCGGGGATACACCTAATTAATTGGCCAAGATGCCCCATCCAACTTGCCTTGATCCCTACCTCTACATAACTCACAATATCTCATTCAAGAGTATGGTAATTAAACTGATGATCTCATATCCCAAATATCCCATTCTAAGCATGGCTAAGCATATGCATAATAATAAATGACATGATAAAATAAATCCCAACCCAAGCTACAAGGAAACAAGGTAATCCAATTCTAAGGAAACTTCCTAGTATGGGTTTCATATTTCATTACACAATGCAAATAATTCTATCTACACATCCTAACATAGGGTCAAAGTGGTCAAGGACACTTGCCTCCTTCCTGCTGCTCTTGAAATGGGTAGTCCTGATCTTGGAAAGGAATAACTTGCTCTTGAGCAGGTTCTACATCATACCATCACACATAGCAAAAGAAAAACAACAATCCATAGACATAGTTCACACTTCCACTTCATACAAACCACACATTCACATTTAACAAAGCCATTCACAACTTCTATGTGTTGTGTTTACTCTATGTGTGTTGACCTTTGGCTTACATGCACTTTTAATCATGTGTATATGATTCCTACTTTTGTATTCACATTTATGCTTGCATACTTTATAAAAGAGTCTCCAATTTAAATAAATTCCTTATATTCAATTACTACACCTTTTAGCTACCAAGTATGCATGAAAGGTATTTTCCTTCTCCATATGTGTCTTCAGAATTTCTACCAACCCTAAACTGAATTCTTTGGATTTTAGAAACTCCATTTATCATTTACTAGTTGCTATATTTTCAGATTTATTTCCTATGCCTAAATGTGAACTTTATTATGAAAATAACAAGACACATCATCTAAACAGAATAGGTTCTGATCTAAAATATTTAATAACCTATTTTTGACCTTTTCCTCTGATGTAAACTATTTTACATTTATTTTCCTAATTTTCAGAACTATTCTTCACTTAAAAATGTGTCCCTATAACTAATAAATGTGAATAATAAATTAAACAGATTCATTTCAGCCAAAAAATCTATTTTTATCTCACTCCAAAGTTTTCTAAGTACTGAGAAAGTTTTTAATTTAAATTTTACAATATGTTTGTCCCACTTTTTAAATTTTAAATACTAGCCACATATTCAATTTTCTAAATTTAATATCAAACAGGGTTAAAAAGGTAAACTCACCCCACTACAGGGTCTATAATATTATTTTAACAATTTTCAGGGGTCTAGCTATACATAACAGAGGAGTTTTTCCTAATTTTTATTAAGTCCAGGGGCTAAAACTGATTTTTAAATGAATTTACATGATTTTCTGAAGTTCCAGGGGCTAGATCAGAAGTTTCCGGGGCTAGCTCTTATTTCCCGAGAACCCCAGGGGGTAGCACGTAAGATTTCTAGTGTTTATAACGCGGGGCTGACGTGGACCGTCCGATTTAAAACAGACGGCTGAGATTATAACGTCGAACCGGTACGCGGGGATTTAAACTCTACCGTGCGATTTAAAATAGACGGCGCACAAGCGGCCACGTCGCTCTGATCGAGCGCGGGCGGCGCTGCCCGGCGGCGCACGGCGGCGGGAGGCGGCGATCTCGCCGGGGAGTTTCGGATCTTCATCAATTCCTCCTAAAACTGTGATTTTATGGCATAGATCGGTGGAGGGGAGGTCGGGGATCTCACCTCGGGGGTTTTCTTGAGCTCGGAGGTCCTGGAAGGCGGTCGGCGACGAGGTCTGAGGTGAATTCACGGCGAGGCTCGTCGGCGCTGTGTTTGAACCGCAAACCACCAAGTTTTCTGCACCTGCGAGGTTCTCCGGAGGCGGTGGATCAAGACCAGCGAGTTAGATCGGAATTTCCGAGCGTAGATCGGCCAGAATTCGCCGGAGGGGCTCGGGTTCTCACCGGAGTAAAAACGGTGGATCGCGTGGGAAAAACAGAACGAGGCCGGGGTTTTTATAGACGGGGGAGGGCGGTGGATTTGTTTAGATCGAGTGGGAGTCCTCCGGAACCAGAATTCGGCCGGAAATCCGGTCGGTTGCGATCGCGCGCGCGCGGGTGAACAGTCCGAGTTTCGGGCGATCGGGGGTTAGGGATGACAGGTGGGTCCCACCTGTCTGAGAGAGAAAGCGCGGGCGCGCGGCTGCGGGCTGGCGTGGGGGCAGGGTGGGCCGGCTGGTGGGTTTCGGCCTACTGGCCGGTTTTTTTCTGTTTTCCTTTTTCTTTTTTCTATTTCATTTCTGTTTTGCGTTTAATTTGAATTCCAGTTTAAATTTGAATTTTTGCAACACATGCAACACGTCCAAAAAATTTTAAACTCCCCTCCGAGCAGGATTTTGGTGTGTCACAACATGTGGGAAAATTTTTTTAACAAGTCCCATTTTTCATACATGTGAAACCAACTTTGTGCAAACAAGAGTTTCTTTGTATGCTTATTTTGGGACCTTTACAATGTTGTGGTTCAATGACCGCATAGTCATACCCCGGAACATGGAGCTGAGGAAAAGGATTCTTGATGAAGCTCAGTTGTCTAAATACTCCATTCATCTGGGCAGCAACAAAATGTACCAAGATTTGAAAAAGAAATTTTGGCGGATACGGATGAAGTGGGAAGTGGCTAAGTGCGTATCCGAGTGTTATACGTGTAGACGAGTGAAAGCTGATCATATGAAAAAATCAGGGCTGCTGCAACCCCTGAAAATCCTGGCATGGAAATGCGAAGATGTGAGCATGTATTTCATTGTGGGATTACCCCTGACTTCCATCAAGCATGATTCCATTTGGGTAATCGTGGATCGGTTAACCAAGACGGCTCACTTCATCCCTGTGCAGACACGTTACAATGCCGGCAAATACGCAGAGCTGTACATAGCAAAAATTCTATGCTTATATGGGGTACCCAAGACCATAGTCTCAGATCGATGTGCAATATTCGTGTCTCGCTTTTGGGAGCAGTTGCACGCTGCATTGGGTACCAAGCTGATTAGGAGCCGCCTATCACCCTCAGGCAGATGGGCAAACAGAGAGGGTGAATCAAGTACTAGAAGATATGTTGAGAGCATGTGCCATCCACCACGGTAGGAACTGGGATGATCACCTACCGTTGGTGGAATTCTCGTACAATAACGGCTATCAGTCGAGTATCAAGATGGCACCCTACGAAGCTCTCTACGGTCGCAAATGCCGCACCCCATTAAACTGGTGTGAGTCCGGTGAAAGGGTCACATTCAGGGTTGATGTGGTGAACAACGCCAAAGAGCGCGTTCGGATGATTCATGCCAACCCGAAGGCCGCTCAATCCCGGCAGAAAAGCTACGCTGATAAGAGGCGTAGACCGCTGCACTTTGACGTCGGAGAGCACGTGTACCTCCGTGATCTCCGATGAAGGGCGTGCACCGGTTCGGTGTGAAGGGGAAACTCGCTCCCCGATTCATTGGACCCTATGCTATCACCGAGAAGTGTGGACCAGCGGCGTATAGACTGGAGCTACCGGCATCTCTTGCTGGTGTTCATGACGTTTTCCATGTTTCACAACTACGAAAATGCCTGAAGCATACGGCTGCTGTTCCCACTGAAGACATCGACGAGCTGCAACCGGATTTGACATATGATGAATATCCGGTGGCAATTATTGATGAGAAAGCTCGGACCACACGTAGCCGAACGTTGTGGTTCTACAAAATACTCTGGAGTAACCACACCACCGGAGAAGCGACGTGGGAGAGCGAGGAATTCCTTCGCTCAAATTACCCGGAGTTCATGGCGTCTCAGCACAGGTGAGTTCCTATTACATCGCTGTCTCTTCTTTTTGTAATCTCAGGACGAGATTCTTTTAAGGGGGGAGGGATGTAAAATCCCAAGAAAAGGGACTTGCAAAATTTTCCATCACCTCAAAACACCACAGCTTTTGTTGTGGATATCTTGTGAATACTTGTGAAGAGCAAGCAACCACCATCAAAAGGGTGATTAGAAGGGAAAGCCCTAACTTTCAAAAAGTAGGAGTTCTACACATGAACATGAGAGGTTGAGCTCACCCCTAGACCTTAAATAGTCTTGGGAAGGCTCGGACCAAAGTTCATGCAAATCCAACACTTTTTGAGGCACTTTTGGAAACAATTCAAAAAGGGGCCAATTTGAATGTAAATTCAAATTGCAGCAACTTTCATCACTTGAATTCAAAAGTTGGCTTCATATTCGAACTCAGCACATTTTTTCTGAGTTAGTCCACCAATTTTTATCCCCATTGGACTTCATCTTGTCGGGAGCCAAATTTGCAATAATTCAAACTGAATTTGAATTTCAGTTCAAATGTGAAGCAAATTTTGCCAAACCAAATTCAAACTATGACTTAGTGATTAAGTCTGACAATTAATTTGAGTAGCTGGGGATATTTTCAGCAAAAACAGAAAGGAAAATCAGAAAAAGAATTAGGGGGGGGAGGGACCCACTGGTCAGACACACAGAGACCGAACCGACTCAGTCCCTCGGTCGAACACCTCTGCGGTCACCAGCGCACGGGTGAAACCCCGCCCCAACGCGGTCGCCGCGCCACCTCCTGCTCGGGGGGCTGAGGACGCCGGGTACAAAACACTCGGTTGAACCGCCGGTCTGCGTGAATCCCCCCCTCATCCTCTCTGTTCCACCCGCACACAACCGAAGCGACGCGCTCTGTGTTCACCTCTCTCTGGTCGCCGGCGTCCGGGCGACACAGGCTCCTTTGTGCCCGATGATCAACACAAGAAACAACCGCCCTAAGGTGCTGGTCCTTCTAGTCCAAACCGTTCATCATTTCATGCACTGTCGTGGGAGAATTTTCCCCTGGAATGTTTCGGTGTTCTTAGGGCTGAGCCATCCCAAATCCTAAAATTCGCGGGTATTGGCTCATCACCAGGTATACAGAGCTACACACGTGATCTACACCCTGCCACGACGATCTAGGATCAAAAAGTACAAAGAACCGTCGAGTATAGACTCTGGGTATCGAGTTTTTCAGTTCACAGCCGATATCGGGCCTAGGTCGACGGTGAGCACGTAGCTCCGGCCGTTTCCATGGACAACCGAGCTCATATTCATACTCAGCATGCCACAGCGGAGCTGTAGGAGCAAACCGTTCGGAAAATTAGGCCCTGAGTAGCTCGGGCGACATCGCCGGAGTAGGGAGAGCCGCTGTCACCGTGGCGAGCGTGGTTCCGGCCACCGCCGAGCTTCGGTGAGAGCACCAGCATGTTTCCCGAGCCAAGTTAGGCCCAGGCGGCGAAACCCGTCGAAGGTCGTGCAGCGAAACGGCCGGCGGCGAGAGCTCCGGCGAAGCACCGCCGGGGGAGTCGCGGGATGTCGCGAGGTAGACGAAGGGGGGGGGGGGGGGCGGGTCCACCGGTCAGCCTCTTTTCTCGCGTGGGGATCCACTTTGCGGCTGGATTCAGTGCGCCAGCATGGGTAAAACCCCGTGGGCTGCGGTGTGGCCGCGTTCTCAGTGGGCCGGTTTAAGGAGTGGGCCCCACCCGCAGAGTTGAAACATTTTGGGGATTTTCCAGTTAGTTCAAACTTCAAATGCATAGAACTTTTGCTAGGAAGCTCCAAATTCAGTGAACCAAATTTTGCTGATCTAAGTTTTTTGAGTACTTTCCATCAATACAAATTTCAGCTCATGAAACTTAATAGTTTTCCAGAATTAAATCCCTAAATTTTAAACTGTTAGGAATTTTATCTGGAGGATTACTTTATGAAAAATTCTGAAATTTTTCTGGGAGGTTCATTGGAAAATCTTTGAGTCACAGTGAAAAGTTCAGACCCATCCGTGTTCATTTAGTCCCCCTAATGGTGTGATTAAGTGAACTGCACTTAGAAAATAGAAAAATGTACAGAAACATTTTTCAGATTTTCTCAAATCTTGTTTAGGGCATAACTTCCTCTAGAATTCTTCAAATGACATGGAACCAATTCCATTAGAACCGTCTCAAATTATAGTTTTCAGAAAATAATGATTGGAGCCATGAAAACCCCTGGAATTCCTTAGAAGCTCTAATATTGACCGAATAGGATTTTATTCGTACAAGGATCAAATGAACTTTGTTTCAAATGAAACTTGGTCAAGACTCTGGTTAGGACCCTACCAAGCCACCATAAAAATTTCAGAACCAAAGGGGAGGTCTAGCTATAGTTATAGTAATTGCTTTTTCAATTCTAAACATTGCATTTGAATTTACATGTAGTATCTCGTTAACGTGTAGTCGATGAAGGTGAGGAGACTCCGGAAGTGCTTGACTTCCTTCTTCCAGACGAAGCCCTAACAACTGATCAGCAGCAACAAGGCAAGCCCTGGTTTGCATTAAACCCTTTTATAAAGTTTTTCTTTGTGTACATGGTTAGTGTGAGGTATGGATGTGCATTAGGTGTAGGATGGATGAAACCCCAATGCATAACCAGAATTTTCCTATAAGAGTGAGGGTAGTGTCTAAGACCTCGAGTAGACAGGCTATGCTTAAAGATTCATAGGACTTCGGTACATGTCGAGTAGTTGGAATCTACTCACGAGTTAGGCTTGGAACACAGGGGATTGGTTCGAGTGATGTGAGATCACTTTAGTAATTAAAATGAGACTAGGCAGGGGCTAGGGCGCAGCAAGAGGAAGTCTTGTGTGCGCAGCCCTGTCTGTGTCGATTGAGGACCGATCCGTGTGCGGCCCTGCTGAACAAGTATTGAACGTACCAAAGGTATATCGGATATATGGGCCCCGATAAACCGATGTAACCTATACCTCCGGGCGTCGAGGCATAACGCACCGATTTATCGGTGTAGGCGGAGGGCAGCAAGGTGGAAATCTGCTAACGGGCATAGAGAGATGCTCCATGTAGGGAACCTCCTGCTCGTTTCGGTGTGACCGGTTCGACGTGTGGGCTGTTGGGTGAAAGGTTGTCCCGTACGGTATCGAGTGAGCGTGCTGTGCAGCTCCACGGGTGGGCGTACGTGCCGTGCTCTTTGGGTATCCCTGCAGGTGTATATCGAGTCGATTCGCTGTTCCTCACGGTGACGAGTACCGCTTGTTCACTGCATCGTAACGTAGATAAATCATGGAATGTTATGATTCAATTCTGCTGATATGTATAATTGTATTGCTACATGTGTGCCACCAAATATCGCTTACTAAATTCTTATTCATGAATTGTTAACTTGTGGCTAAAAGATGAACTAAGGATGAACTTGTAGGCGTGTCCATTTGCTGAAATTACTACCCCATGTTCGTGTAAACTGCATGTAGAGTTTCATGCCTAAGTGAGTCGGTTAAGTCTTGTTGAGCCATCGTGCTCATGGTTGCTTCTTAAGTGTTTTTCAGGTGAGGAGACACCCACGGACTCGGGCTACGAGTCCACCGGCGAGGGTTACCCCCCGTCGGGGACCACGGCTAAGTGGGAGCCGTACACGCCGCGCTAAGCTGAGGAGTGCAGCTAGTGTGGGTTGCCTAGGGCTGGGCAACCGACTTTTGCTAGATAAACACTAGTTTGTAACTGAGTATTGTACTACTTTGTACATTTCAGTTGGTTTTCAATGTAATGCAATGTATCCTTATGATGTGTGCTGTCGGGTGTCGCATCGTGTGGCACCACCCTCTGCGATCCTGGATGAGCGGACTCTGGTCCGCCACATAAATTAGGAGGTTCCTAGCAAAAGTTATGAATTCCCAAAGTTTGTAAAGAATCTGGAATTTCTTTTCAATTAGAAATCCGGTGCACAGTAGCTGGGCCCACTGGTTTTAAAACCAGCCACTGAGCTGCGAGAACACATGGGCCACAGGGTTTTAAAGTGTATAGCCACATTTGATCCGCAGCCACAGAAAATCCCGGGGAAATTTCCACTCTCACCGACAGGTGGGACCAGTGCCTCCTTCTTCCTGCCACGCCTTCTCCCGCACGAACGCGCCCCTCGCCGGCAGCGACGGTGCTGCTTCGGTTTCTCGCCTCCCTGACATCTCCCGCCCTAGAACTCGCCGCTAGCGCCTAAAAATGGGTGAGGAACACGACTGTGCCCTCACCGGAGGTCGGCAACGACCCTAACATGGCGTGCGGTGGGCGGCGGATGTTTCTCCACTCTGGCGACGTCGGCAAGCACCCCTAGACCTCCAACGTTGCGGGTTTTTGGCTCTACAGCACCAGTGGAGCATGGGGAAGCTAGACATGAATGCCAAAGTGCTCGGAGAGATCGCCAAGTAGGCCGTCACCGTGAGACCGATGGTTACCGCCATTTTTGTGCTGGGAAAAACTTGAAATTGTTCATCTACATACGATTTTAAGCTAGGGTTTCGGGGGAGAACGATCACTAGCTAGTTGAGACTTGTGTGCGCGATTTGATGGACTAGAAACAAGAATTGAGAATGAATTTTACAACTTCATGCTGAAAAGTTGAGTTGCACGGTCCGAGAGAAAAACTCCAAATTCGTGCTCGATGTTTCACAGCTCGGACTGTGGTTTGGGGAGGAGCAACTTGAGTCTCCGGTGCACCTTTGGGTGGGTTTGTTTGGGCTTGACACGGTGTGGATTGAGCTGCCCACGGGAGCCAATCAATTTGGTGGTATGGTGGTCGCCGCGAGGAAGAGGCAAGGGAGCGAAGGGGTCGTGCATCCTATGACTGCAGAGGCTCACCATATAAGGCGGCAAAGCTGGTCTTCACCGTGGCACAAGCAGCTGGGAGGTGGCAGCGCAGCTGCCCCTCGGTGGCGCTCGTGAGGAGAACCGGGAACTGACTGAGCTGAAGATTTTTTGTTGGGCAGCTGACAAGTGAGTCCCACAATCATCCCCCTCCTTATCCTCAAAATTTCCATTTTTCTGCTCCATTTTATGGGACCCTAATGCCCCTCTGGTTTATTGAACCACAAAATTGGTATTGGTGAATTTGAATGAATCAAATTGGAAACTTGTTTTGCTGAATTCGGAATGGAATTTTAATCTGAATTCAAATCCAGTTTGAATGGATGCAAAAATAGCTACTGTCAAGACCAACTTTAAATTGGATGAAATTTGGTGGAGTAGCTTAGAAAAATGTACTAAGTTTAAATCTAAAGAAATATTTTAAATTTATATGATGGAAGTGGTTTTAAATTGAAACTTGAATTCAAACTGTCCTTTTAATAATTGTATCAAAATTACTTCATACCAGCTTGGATTTGTATGAAATTTGGCATGAGCATTCCTAAGGATGGTTGGAACTTGATAGAGAGCTCAGCCTATAAAAGATTTCATATTCGTCACAAACTTTGGATTGTGTTGCTTCTTCTTTTATATGTCTTTTTTGATGGTTGTTACTTACTCTTGAATTATGTTCATTTGTCCCTAAATTGAACTGGGGTGTTGTGAGTTGCTGGAAACTCAGCAAGCAAAAGTTGGGTCCTTTACAGTGCACTCGCATGACCACTCGCTGCACTTATGTCAACATCAACTTCATCATCAAGTTCGTCAATCTCATCTCCTACTTCATAACGGGATTCTTTGTAAGTACACCACTCAATCCACGTTTATTTGAACTTAATACGTTCTTGTTTGGCATCCAGCCTTTCCATCTTTGATACGTTCATTTTTGTATAGAACTAGCACAGATTACGTTGATTGCTAGTATACATGTTCTAGTTAATGTCCATTTTTGGTTTATCAAATTAATCGTATGCCCTGTTAATTTCTCAACAATACAGAAACCTAATACAGTTAACATGGCTGGACTTTCGAATGTGTTGAAACCTGAGCAATTCCTGGGGGTGAAAACTTTAAGAGATGGCAGACACGGGTCAAGTTCTGGCTCATGTCGATGAAGATCTGGTGGGTGATTTCCCCAGTTCTTCCTCTCACTTAGGAGCAGAATCGTGACCATGAGTTGGATAACCACTTGTCTTGACTGCCTGATGTCACTCTTGTCGGATCAACTTTGTGACATTTACATGAACCACATCTCAGCTAAAGAATTATGGGAGGCCCTAAACCGCAAGTATGAACTTTATGTTAATGACCAGTACCATGAATACAAGATGGTCGATGATCGATCTATCATGGAACAGGCTCATGAAATCCTGCTTCTGGTGGGGGAACTTGCATATTTTGATATTGTCTTGCCTGACAAATTTGTGGTTGGTGTAATTATTTCTAAATTGCCTCTATCTTGGAGGAGTTTTTCCACGAGCCTTAAACACAAGAAAGAGGTCATGACTATTGAAAGTCTGATCGCGACTCTTGATGTTGAGGAGAAGGCAAGATCCAATGATGTGGCTCGTTCTATTCCGCAAGAAGGGGTTCCCTCAAATGCCAATGTGGTTGAAGGTAGATCTGATGGTGGCAATAAGAACAATAAGAACTGGAAGGGAAGGGCCAAACAAAACACTAGCTTTAAGAAGAAGAAGGAAGACTTGACTTGCTTTGTGTGCGGTGAGCTTGGCCACATAGCCAGGAAATGCCACAATAGTAAAGGCAAAAAAGGTGGTCAGAAATCTGTTGAATGCCACTGTTAGTGAGGCTAGAGGTGGATCTGGATCGGGTTATGTTCCAGAAATTCTTCTAGCATATCAATCCACCGATTGGTGGTTAGACACGGGAGCTAACATGCATGTTTGTTCTGACTTTAAATTATTTTCTTCTTATCAGACTTCTGACAGTTGCTCCGTCTTGATGGGCAATGGATCAAAGACAGTTGTGCATGGAATTGGAAGAGTCGATCTAAAATTGACCACTGGAAAGACTCTATCTTTAAAGAATGTGCAACACGTCCCTGAAATAAATAGGAACCTTATTAGTGGTTCCCTTTTGCGTCGTGATGGCTTTAAGTTGGTGTTTGAGTCAAACAAGTTAATTGTTTTGAAGTTTGGTTTATTTATCAGAAAAGGTTATGATAGTGGAGGTCTATTCCATCTTTCAGTTGAAGATTGTAATAATTTTTATGAACTCAGTTGCTTGTTCTAGTTTTGAGTGCAATAGAAAAGAGGCCACTATTTGGTACTCTCATCTTTGTCACATTAATTTTGATCGCATCATTCAATTGTCTAAACTTAGTTTGATTGCATAATTCCTATTCAAAGGAGATCTAAGTGTCATGATTGCGTCCAAGCTAAGCAGCCACGTAAATCTTTTAAAAGCATGGAAGAGAAAAGCTCGGCACCACTAGATCTTATTCACTCAGAATTGTGTGGAACGAATGGAATTTTGACTAGAGCGGGAAAGAGATATCTCATATATTTTATTGATGATGCTACAAGATATTGCCAACTCTATCTTATTAAAATGAAAGATGAGGCACTTGATTGTTTTAAGGTCTATAAGGCAGAGGTAGAAAATCAACTAGAAAGGAAAATCAAACATTTTAGGTCTGACAGGGGAGGAAAGTACCTTTCAAATGATTTCAGTGAATATGGTGCGGCACATGGAATTATCCATGAGACAACGACTCCCTACTCACCTCAATCAAATGGGGGTGGCAGAGCGGAAAAACTGAATGCTCACAGACTTGGTTAATGCCATGTTGGATAGTTTAAGTTTATCCAGTTCATGGTGGGGGGAGCCATTTTGACCGCATGTTTTATGCTAAACCGAGTTCCATCATCCAAAAGTGAAATAACCCCTTATGAAGGATGGAAAGGAAGAAAGCTTGCTCTTAGTTTCTTGCGTGCTTGGGGCTGTTTGGCCAAAGTTAATGTGACTGCATGTAAGAAACAAAAATTGGGACAAAAAACCGTGGATTGTGTCTTTTTAGGATACGCACACCATAGTGCAGCCTATAGAATTTTGGTGACTAAATCTGAGTTTTTCCGGATGTGGACGTTAACACCGTGACTGAATCCCGTGATGCCACATTTTTCAAAAATATTTTTCCAATGTAGGATAGCGTTGCAACTCGTAGAGAAGCACCTGTCAGCTCTACTCCTGAACCTTTTCCAAATTTTGTACCTTCAACTTACACTCGACAACCCACTGAGGATGACAGTTGTTGACGGTCATTAAATACTATTTTTGACTTTCAAGATTACTCAATTATGTGAAGGAATAAACATTTCTTGCACGCCTTACCTTTACAAATAACGTAGTTGTAACACCCTCAAATTCACTTCCATGCATTGCATACATTTTTCATATAGAGAAACATTATAAAAGAAGTAGAAATAGAGGAAGGAACCATAGAAATGGAGAAACAATCAAAAAATGGTGGGGAATGGAAAAAAGATAGCTGAAATGAGCCAATTCCAATTTGTCGAAGTGCGCTGTCGACACTTCCCCCGGCCCTGCTGGACACGTGGCGCCCTCAGAGCTCACCCCTGCAGAGGGGGTGAGGTCCGGCACTGCTGGCCACTTGGCAGGCCCGGGGCTCGCCTCTGAGGAGAGGAAGGCCCGGCCCCGCTGGACACGTGGCGCTCTAGGAGCTCACCCCTGCGGAGGGGGGTGAGGTCCGGCACTGCTGGCCACGTGGCAGGCCCGGGCTCGCCTCTGAGGAGACGGAGGCCCGGCCCCGCTGGACACGTGGCGCTCTCGGAGCTCACCCCTGCGGAGGGGGTGAGGTCCGGCACTGCTGGCCACGTGGCAGGCCCGGGGCTCGCCTCTGGGGAAAGGGAGGCCCGGCCCCGCTGGACACGTGGCACCCTCGGAGCTCACCCATGCGGAGGGGGTGAGGTCCCCGCACTGCTGGCCATGTGACAGGCCCGGGGCTCGCCTCTGAGGAGAAGGGAGGCCCGGCCCCGCTGGACACATGGCACCCTCAGAGCTCGCCCCTGCAGAGGGGCTGAGGCCCGTCTCTGCTGGCCACGTGGCAGGCCAGGGCTCGCCTCTGAGGAGAGGGGAGGCCCGGCCCCGCTGGACATCTGGCGCCTTCGGAGCTCACCCCTGCGGAGGGGGCGAGGTCCTTAGGCGGTTTTTCTCCTGTGCGCGGGGGTACCCGGTACTGAGGTTACCGACAGAATTTCCCCAAATTTGCCCCATATTTGGGGAATTTCCCCCACATTGCTGCCGCACCAAATCAATTGGGGAAACGTTTGTTAGGATTTTGCTCCAATTAGAGTAGGATTCTTCCCCCCCCCCCACTTATAAATAGAACCCAAACCCCCCTCCCTTGGCCGCAACCCCTTCCCTTTTCCCCCTCCCAAGTCGGCGACATGGAGGCCCTAGCCCCAACTCACCGAGTTGGACCCCCCCCTCGCTGGAGTTCAGTCGCCAGTGAGCCCCACCGGTGAGCCCGCCGACGAGCCCCGTCACGCCTCGCCGTTGCCAGAAAAGAGCCGATGATCTGTCCTGCCCAAATCTTCCATAGAAAAATTCCCCACTGCTGCCATTGCTAGGAGGAAGGCCCTGCCACCAAAGGGAAGTGAGGTAGGTCTTCGTTACCCATCTTACGACGTCGTCGCTGTTTCTACGCATCCGTTTTCTTTGCTCCCTTCAAATAGAAACTTTTTCGTGTGGACAGATCACGTTTTGATCAGTTTTTGAGGGTGGAATTGATCTAGATCTTGAGTCAAGATCATCACCACGTCCACACTTGATCCCTACACCCTTGTTCATCATAAAACCCTATGAAAGCCCATTAAAACATGCAAGAACACGTACAAACTGGTTTAATAAAACAGCACCATAGGATTTGCTTTCATCTACACCATTGCATCTTGAGTAACGTTTGTGCATGATGTTTGATTGCTGTAAATTTTGTATGTGTGTGGTCGTGAGTAGAAGGACAAGCTCAAGAAGCCATCTACGAGAACTACAGCACCAAGACTTCGAGACGCTTGAGCAACAAGAGCCACGGGAGCAAGGCAGGTGCCCCTTGACCATATTGATCCCATGTTTTGAAACTGTTTTGTTTGCGAAAACTTGTATGCTTGAGTCAACTTGATGGGACACCCTTTTATAGGAGTTTACTAGTTTTGTTAACCATCCTTGTCGCCGGGAAAGTTGATGAGTCGGGTATGGTCGTTTTTCCTTTTTGTTTCGCTTAATTTACGGGATACGGGAAGCTGAATTAAAATGTGGTTAGCTACTGCACTCATATGAATAATGATGATGAGAACTTGATGATGTTAATGAGCATGGAATCGGGGAGATCTAGGCAAGGTTGGTTCGTGGATGTTGCTGAATGAGATGGTGATTCGAACCTGCCGGTGAAACCTCAGTGAGTCGATACATCTAGTAGCCCCTTTGTAAAGACTATTTTGTGATCTCTTGGCCATACACTGACGGTTGTGTACTGTTATAATGGAGGGTCTGCAGTTGACGACGGGTGACGAAATCACGAACTTGTGGGTAAAGTGGTGCCACCTCTGCAGAGTGTAAAACTATCATGATAACCGTGCTTCCGGTCACAAGCACCTGGCCAACTCACATTATTGGAGGGAAAACTTGGGACGGATATTCGGTATGGTTATGGTATGGTCATTGGGATTGGTTTTGGGACTGTTTTGAGTCATGAAAACGAGTTTGGCTTCGGTTATATGAATATGAGATGGTTATGAATATTTATGAGCATGAGATGAATTTGAGAAAGATTAATGGTTGGTTGAGACTTTATAAATGGTGAATTATGATGAAGGAATGTTGCTGATATAACATGGTTATGATGGGATTAAACTCACCTAGAAATAGTTGCTGTTTTTATCTTGTTTGCAAAAAAAAATTTGCTTGCTGCAATGAGCCCTTTTATTCCATACCTTGTTGTAAGCTACATGTCATACTTTTCCCGCACTTGCTGAGTATGACATGTACTCACCCTTGCATTATCACATAAACATCAGCAACAGGAGAAGAGTACTTCGAGGACCATGTAGAGTACTAGGCGTGCGAACTACCGTCAACATGCCTGTGGAGTTGAAGATGGAGCCTGCTGCTGTTTAGTTGTTTCCGCTGTCGTTTAGAGACTTCCGCTGCAAGAATAAGATAGACAATCATGAGTGAGACAATTAGTCAATGTAATAAAGTACTTAACACTATTTATTCACAGTTATATTCTGAATTCAGTTTGTGGATTACATGTGTATGTGTGATGAACATCCTGGGCACACATATGCATTAACTTGGTTCTGTTTTCGGAACTGGGTGTCACAGATTGGTATCAGAGCCACGTTGACCGTAGGACGCAAGCCTAGGTAGAATGGACACTCTAAAACACATAGGAACACCCCTCTAAACTGCTATTTTCGAAAATTGCTTGCTGCTGCACTTTTCTTGTCAAGTCAGCCACCGCAAAGTGCTATTTTCAGCCCCTCTTTTCTCTTCTTTTGGACAACAACACATTTGCTTTCTTGCTTCACAGCTTCTGAAGTTTTGAAGTATTTTCTTCCTTCTCTAAAGTTTCTCATGTCCTATTTATAGATGCCGGTGATCAGGAGCACGACACACATAAGTACTCGTTCACCACTACGTGGGAGTGCACTTAACCCCAATGAGGTGTCCGATGGACCATATTGGGAGGAGGTGAAGACGGAACCTCATGATGAAGATGAAGTCAATAGCTATATGCATGAGGAAAAGGACCCGGAAGAGGTGGAACCATTCGAAGACGACATGGAAGATGATCCACAAGAACGGCATTGGTACGCACCTCAGGAGGAGTTTCACGTGGGCTTACACCCCGTGGAGCCTCATGAAGCTATGACGGGAGAAGATGAACCCGAGGAGGAGCCACCCCTTGCTGAGACCAATAATGAAGGTGATGAATGGACCAATCATTCAGATCAAGAATTTCGGTCCGATGGAATGGAAGGAGGACACACATTCAGGGAGCTCAAAGAATTTCTGGATTACTGCAGCTTATACCCGGAGTATCTCCTCAAGAAAGCCCCTTGTATCGGACATGAAGAGTGGAAGGCTGACGTAACCATCCTATATAATGGTAGGGTTGTCACTCGGCACTTCACACCCACATGGAAAGCTACAAGGGCAGAAGCTATTGATGACGCTGCATGGGAAGCACTCACTGGACTGTGCTACGCCTTCCATGAGCAGCTTGAGGGTACTACTTTTGAGCTGCACCCATGTCACAAGAGTGGCACAAGGGAGATCATTGGACCCAATGTAACCACCCTTTACAACCCACAAGCTGCTGACAAGTCACAAAGGTTGCTCGTGGAGTTAGGAAACCACTACGCAAGCGCACAAGAAGAGATCTGTTACCTCCGCAAGAAGCTGTATTTGCTGGAGAAACAAGAGGAGACTCGCGCCAATGCAGGAGCGAATGGAGCACCAGCGCCTTCTAACTCTACATGGACTGCTGAGTCACCATGGCGTGCGCCCATGTATGGACCACCCCCGTCATACGGCGGGAACATCACCAGTTAAAATGATTAAGTTTAGGACTCCCACTGAATAAGCTGTAATAGGAACGTTTAAATCATAGTAGCGTGAATAGGAGTGGTGTTTTGAACTTTTGTGATGATTGGTTGTGTTTGTGTGCTGGTTTGAGTTGTGGGACGCTTCGGCGAATGTCCACATCCACACATAGTGGAGAGATGTGAGATGCTTCGGCATGTGTTCACATCCTCATATAGGCTGAAATTAATAAAGGAAGATATTTAGTTCATACACCTTTATGCATATAGTTGGGGGGATCAATCTAAACTTCTATTTTCTATTCTACTCAACTCTCTCTCACAGATGGTGAGGTAAAACGCCAGCCGTCAAAGGAGGAACGTTCGTGACAACCCTGAACCACAAGAGGATGGCAACGTTGAAGTTCCTGAAAATGCTAACCCCGGGGCTGATGCAAACAACCTTGAATGGTTGATGGCTATGCTGAACCAGCTCATGCAAACTATGATACAAACTTTGGGACAGCTGCAAGCCAACAACAACAACAATCCTAACCCTGTTCCTGCACCCCCACCGCCACCACCACCACCGCCGCCTGCTCACAACAGATTGGGAGAGTTCATGAGGACTCGGCCGCCTACTTTTGCACAAGCTAATGATCCCATGGAGGCTGATGATTGGTTGAAATCCATGGAAAAGAAGCTTGCTATTGTTCAGTGCAATGATCAGGAGAAAGTTCTCTTCGCATCGCACCAACTCATGGGACCAGCCGCTTACTGGTGGGACGCTCTCTGCAATGCTCATGTCAACCAGGAGACAATCACTTGGGTTGAATTCAAGAAGAGTTTCCGCTCTCATTACGTCCCTGCTGGAGTCATGATGCTTAAAAGGCAAGAGTTCGAAGGTCTCCTCCAACGAAAGAAGAGCGTGAATGAGTACCTCAACAAGTTCACGCAGCTGTCAAGGTATGCTCCCGAAGACGTCAACTCAGATCAAAGGAAGCAATACTTGTTCATGAGAGTATTGAACAATGATATCCAAGTACAACTGCTCAACAATGATTATGCAAACTTCTAGAAGCTCGTTGACAAAGCTATAGTGGTTGAGAGCAAGATCCGTGAGATTGAGCAAGAGGGCAAGAGGAAGATGCCATACCAGCCACAAGGGAGCAATGTACGTCCCCGTTTCATGCCACCAGCTGCACCACAGTATGGCTCGTTCGCTTCTACTTTCCGCCCTGCAAACCCACCTCGCCCTAATCAGCCACCACAGCAATGTCCTGTTATGCAAGCACCTCGTATGCCTTTGCCTCATGCGCCCCGTCCCAACATGGGCGCCTATGCTAAAAACCAGCTTCGCCCCAACGTTCCTGCTGTTTTGGGAAACAAAGCATGCTTTTCACGCGGAGAAGTGGGACACTTTGCTAGTCAATGCCCGAAGAAAGGCCTTGGACAGCCGACCAATGCACCAAAACAGAACCCATGGCTGAATGGAGGATCTACGCAAGGTAACCGTGGGCAGCAGAACTACGCTCGTGGCAACGTGAATCATGTCTCCGCTGAGGAAACGCAACAAGCTGAGGATCGTGATTGGTATGTTCCTTGCCAACTCCAACCCAGCCACTGTTTTATTTGATTCTGGAGCATCGCATTCATTCATATCATCCAAGTATGTTGCCAAGTATAATCTGCCCATATCACACATGAAATACACTATGTTGGTTAATTCTCCCGGAGGAGAGATGAGGACCAATATAGTATGTCCGAAAGTAAACCTTAAAATAAGGGGGGTAGACTTTCTTGCCAACTTTATTGTCTTGGATTCCCAATGGATTGATATAATACTTGGAATGGATTGGTTAAGCAAGCACAACGGAGTAATTCAATGTGCTGAGAGGAGCATGCAGTTGACAAATGAGCACAGTACTCGTATTGAGTCCAAATCAGCCCAACCGGCAACCGAGAAGGCAGCGTTGAACCATGTCAAAGAAGCAACATTGGAAAGCATTCCAGTGGTTCAAGAATTTTCAGATGTGTTCCCTGAAGAACTTCCTGGTATGCCACCTGACCGGGACATTGAAGTTGCCATTGATTTAGTACCTGGAACTGCACCTATAGCGAAAAGGCCATATAGGATACCCGCTAATGAACTAGTGGAACTTAAGAAGCAAATTCAGGAGCGGCTAGAAAAGGGTTTTATACGCCCAAGCTCGTCACCATGGGGAGCCCCCGTGCTCTTCATAGACAAGAAGGATGGGACCCAAAGGATGTGTGTGGATTATAGGTCTCTCAATGAGGTGACGATCAAGAATAAATACCTGATGCCCCGTATAGAGAACCTATTCGACCAAATGAACGGTGCCCGAATTTTCTCCAAGATTGATCTTTAGTCGGGATACCTCCAGCTGAAGATTAAGCCCTCCGACATACCCAAGACTGCATTTCAAACACGGTATGGTTCGTATGAATATACCGTTATATCTTTTGGGTTAACGAATGCACCCGCATATTTTATGTACCTCATGAATAAGGTCTTCATGGAGTACTTGGACAAGTTCGTCGTGGTTTTCATCGACGATATCATGGTGTATTCAAAAAGCGAGGAAGAGCATGAAGAACATTTGAGATTGACATTGCAGAAACTGCGAGAGCATCAATTATATGCCAAGCTCAGCAAGTGTCAATTTTGCCTAAAGGAGATATCGTTCCTAGGCCACATCATCTCCGAGAGAGGAGTATCGATTGATCCCGGAAAAGTGGGAGATGTTCTGAAGTGGAACCAACAGCAGAATGTGAGAGATATTCAGAGTTTCCTTGGGATGGCTGGATACTACCGACGGTTCATCAAGGATTTCTCCAAAATAGCGAAGCCTATGACTGAATTGCTAATGAAGGGAAAAGCATTTCAGTGGACACCATTGTGCCAAGAAAGCTTTGAGGAGCTCAAGAAAAGACTAACCACAGCGCCGGTTTTGGTATTGCCGAACGTGAGCAAGAGGTTCGATATATATTGTGACGCATCAAGATAAAGGCTTGGATGTGTGCTCATGCAAGATGGACAAGTGGTAGCCTATGCGTCGAGGGAACTAAAGAAACACGAGCTGAATTACCCCACACATGACTTGGAACTTGCAGCCGTGGTACATGCCTTGAAGATTTGGAGGCATTATATCCTTGGCCACCAATGTGAGATCTATACGGATCACAAAAGCCTCAAATAGTATTCACACAAACGGATCTGAATTTGAGGCAAAGTCGATGATTGGAACTCATCAAGGATTATGATGTTGGAATCAATTATCACCCCGGAAAGGCCAATGTAGTAGCTGATGCGTTGAGCCGAAAGGGAGCATGTCACCAACTCACGGTTCGGGAGCTACCGCCCGAGCTACGCAAGGAGTTCGAACGGTTACATCTCAGATTTTTGAACGAGATGGAAGTGATAGAACTCAACTCTTCGCTGGAACAAGAGATACGAGATGGCCAAGCAACAGATGATGAAATCAAGGAAAGAATCCGACAAGGCATAGAAAAGGATTTCAAGGAAGACAAGAAGGGCACGCTTTGGTTAGGGAAAAGGATTTGTGTGCCTAACGTGAAGCACATCCGCGACACAATATTAAAGGAGGCACATGACTCACCTTATTCCATACATCCTGGCTGTACAAAGATGTACAAGGAACTGAAAACTTGCTATTGGTGGGATGGTATGAAAAGGGACATAGCTGAATATGTTGCCTTATGCGACACATGCCAACGGGTGAAGGCCGAACATCAAAGACCCGCTGGACTCTTGCAGCCATTGGAAGTACCCGAGTTGAAGTGGGAAGACATCAGCATGGATTTCATCGTCGGATTGCCACGTACTCGGTCGGGTTATGACTCCATTTGGGTTATTGTGGACCAATTGACGAAAACAGCCCATTTCCTTCCTGTTAGAACCACGTACCGCATCGCAGAACTAGCCGAGCTGTATATGGAGCAAATCGTGTGTCGCCATGGAGTTCCGAAGAGGATAGTTTCAGATCGGGGTTCTCAATTTACCTCTAGGTTCTGGAAGAAGCTACATGAAGCCATGGATACACTGCTGAATTTCAGCTCCGCTTAACACCCACAAACTGACGGGCAAACTGAGAGGACAAATCAAATTTTGGAAGACATGTTGAGAGCTTGCACCTTGAAACATGGGCGCAGTTGGGATAGGAGCTTGCCATATGCTGAATTCTCATACAACAACAGCTATCAAGCCAGCTTGAAGATGTCACCTTTCGAAGCATTGTATGGTAGACGGTGTAGAACACCACTGTTCTGGAACGAGACCGGAGAGAGCCAAGTGTTTGGACCCGAAGTGCTGCAAGACGCTGAAAAGCAAGTCCAAACGATACGAGAAAATTTGAAGGCTGCTCAGTCACGACAAAAAGGTTATGCGGACAATAGGAATAAGATTGACCTTCGAAGTAGGAGACTTCGTGTACCTTAAGGTATCGCCTATCCGAGGCCAACGACTGTTCAACGTCAAGGGCAAATTAGCACCTCGCTACATCAGGCCATTTAAGATTTTGGGCAAGCGAGGAGAAGTAGCCTATCAACTAGAGCTGCCAACGCACCTCTCCAACGTACACGACGTGTTTCACGTATCCCAACTCAAGAAGTGATTAAGAGTACCAGAAGAGCAAGTACTGATGGATGAGCTTGAGCTTCAAGAGGATCTTACCTATGTTGAGCACCCCGTCCAAATTTTGGACGTGAAGGAAAGGGTCAGGAGGAACAAAGTGATCCGTTGGTGCAAGGTATAGTGGAGCCATCACACGGAAGCCGAAATTACATGGGAGCGTGAGGAAGTCCTCAAGGCAGAATTCCCTCATCTATTCTCTACTCTATCGAATCTCGAGGGCGAGATTCAGTTTAAGGGGGGTAGGTTTGTAACACCCTCAAATTCACTTCCATGCATTGCATACATTTTTCATATAGAGAAACATTATAAAAGAAGTAGAAATGCAGGAAGGAACCATAGAAATGCAGAAAGAATCATAAAATGGTGGGGAATGGGGAAAAGATAGCTAAAATGAGCCAATTCCAATTTGTTGAAGTGCGCTGTTGACACTTCCCCTGGCCCCGCTGGACACGTGGCGCCCTCAGAGCTCACCCCTGCGGAGGGTGAGGTCCGGCACTGCTGGCTACGTGGCAGGCCCGGGGCTCGCCTCTGAGGAGAGGGAGGCCTGGCCCCGCTGGACAAGTGGCACCCTCGGAGCTCACCCCTGCGGAGGGGGTGAGGTCCAGCACTGCTGGCCACGTGGCATGCCCGGGGCTTGCCTCTGAGGAGAGGGATGCCCGGTCCCGCTGGACACATGGCGCTCTCGGAGCTCACCCCTGCGGCGGGGGGTGAGGTCCGGCACTGCTGGCCACGTGGCAGGCCCGGGGCTCGCCTCTGAGGAGAGGGAGGCCCGGGCCCGCTGGACACGTGGCTCTCTCAGAGCTCACCCCTGCGGAGGGGGGTGAGGTCCGACACTGCTGGCCACGTGGCAGGCCCGAGGCTCGCCTCTGAAGAGAAAGAGGCCCGGCCCCGCTGGACACATGGCGCCCTTGGAGCTCACCCCTGCGGAAGGGGTGAGGTCCTGCACTGCTGGCCACGTGGCAGGCCTGGGGCTCGCCTCTGAGGAGAAGGGAGACTCGGCCCCGCTGGACACGTGGCACCCTCGGAGCTCGCCCCTGCAGAGGGAGCGAGGCCCGGCTCTGCTGGCCGCATGGCAGGCCCGAGGCTGGCCTCTGAGGAGAGGGGAGGCCCGGCCCTGCTGGACATGTGGCGCCTTCGGAGCTCACCCTGCGGAGGGGGCGAGGTCCTTAGGCAGTTTTTCTCCTGTGCACGGGGGTACCCGGTACTGAGGGTACCGACACAATTTCCCCAAATTTTTCCCACATTTGGGGAATTTCCCCCACATTGCTGCCGTACCAAATCAATTGGGGAAAAGTTTGCTAGGATTTTGCTCCAATTAGAGTAGGATTCTTTCCCTCCCCCCCCCACCCTTATAAATAGAACCCAACCCCCCTTGGCCGTAACCCCTTCCCTTTTCCCCCTCCCAAGTTGGCAACTTGGAGGCCCTAGACCCCAACTCGCCGAGTTGGACCCCCCCTCGCCGGAGTTCAGTCGCCGGTGAGCCCCACCGGTGAGCCCGCCAACGAGCCCCATCACGCCTCGCCGTCACCGAAAAAGAGCCGACGATCTGTCCCGCCCTAATCTTCCATAGAAAAATTCTCCGCTGCTGCCATTGCTAGGAGGAAGGCCCTGCCACCAAATGGAAGTGAGGTAGGTCTTCGTTACCCATCTTACGACGTCGTCACTGTTTCTACGCATCCGTTTTCTTTGCTCCCTTGGAACAGAAACTTTTTTGTGTGGACAGATCACGTTTTGATCTGTTTTTGACGGTGGAATTGATCTAGATCTTGAGTCAAGATCATCACCACGTCCACACTTGATACCTACACCCTTGTTCATCATAAAACCCCATGAAAGCCCATTAAAACATGCAAGAACATGTACAAACTGGTTTAATAAAACAGCACCATAGGATTTGCATTCATCTACACCATTGCATCTTGAGTAAAGTTTGTGCATGATGTTTGATTGCTGTAAATTTTGTATGTGTGTGGTCGTGAGTAGAAGGACAAGCTCAGGAAACCATCTACGAAGAACTACAGCACCAAGACTTCGAGACGCTTGAGCAACAAGAGCCACGGGAGCAAGGCAAGTGCCCCTTGACCATATTGATCCCATGTTTTGAAACTGTTTTGTTTGCGAAAACTCGTATGCTTGATTCAACTTGATGGGACACCCTTTTATAGGAGTTTAATAGTTTTGTTAACCATCCTTGTCGCTGGGAAAGTTGATGAGTCAGGTATGGTCGTTTTTCCTTTTTGCTTCGCTTAATTTACGGGATACGGGAAGCTGAATTAAAACGTGGTTAGCTACTGCACTCATATAAATAATGATGATGAGAACTTGATGATGTTAATGAGCATGGAATCAGGGAAATCTAGGCAAGATTGGTTCGTGGATGTTGCTGAATGAGATGGTGGTTTACATGCCATAGATCTAAGGACCGGTTCATGCCAGCACATGCCAGGAAAACAGTGCCACCACAAGGCCAAATATGGGTGCCGCTTAGCCGACTAATTAGGTGTGTTGCTAGCTCGTTATGGACCGTGGATGGCGCGGGGAATGGGAGTCGAGGAGGACTGCCCTGGGAACTGCATGGCACAAGAGGGGGCCCGTGGGTGGGAGAATGGTGATTCGAGCCTGCCGGTGAAACCTCAGTGAGTCCATACATCTAGTAGCCCCTTTGTAAAGGCTATTTTGTGATCTCTTGGCCATACACCGACGGTTGTGTACTGGTATAATGGAGGTTCTGCAGTTGCCGTGTGACACCTTCAATTTTGTAATCAAGCATACATTCATATTTTATATAGAGAAAACATTTTAAAAGAAGTGGAAACAGAAAAAGAATCAAAAGGATAGCCAAAAAGAGCTAATTCCAGTTCACCGAGAAGCGCCGAAGACATTTCCCGCGGCCTGCTGGCCACGTGGCGCCTTCGGAGCTCATCCCTGCAAAGGGGGAGAGGTCTGCCGCTAACTGGCTATGTGGCAGGCTCGGAGCTTGCCTCTGAAAAAGGGGCGAGGTCCGACCCCGTGAGACATGTGTTGCTCCCGGAGCTAGCCTCTGCGGAGAAGGGAGGACCAGCAGCGTGGGACACGTGTCGCTCTCGGAGCTCACCTCCGAGAGGTCCGGCACTACTGGACACATGTCACCTCCGGAGCTCACCTCCGGGAAGTCCGGTCCTACTGGACACGTGTCATCCTCGGAGCTCACTTCCGAGGAGAAGGCACTGCAGGACACGCGTCAGCCTCAGAGCTCACCTCCGAGAGGTTCCGCCCTGCTTGACACGTGTCGTCCTCGGAGCCCATCTCCGAGATGAAAGGAGGTCCGACGCTATTGGACACATGTCAACCTCGGAGCTCATTCCTGAGTAGAAAGGAAGTCCGGCGCTGCTAGGACACGTGGCACTATCGGAGCTCACCTCTGAAGAGAGGGGAGGTCCGGCACTGACACATGGCGTACACGGAGTGTGGCTGACCAGAATCCGCTCATCCAGGATCATAGAGGGTGGTGACACATTATGCGACACCCGACAGCACATATCATAAGAACAACATTGTATTACATAGAACAGCCAACTGAAATGTACAAAGTAGTACAATACTTCAGTTACAAACTAGTGTTATTATTACAGCAGCGGAAACTAAATTTGTACAACTCACGCCTGTCTATCCAGCAAAAGTTGGTTGCCCATCCCTAGGGCAACCCACACTAGCTGCACTCCTCAGCTCAGCGCGGTGTGTATGGCTCCCACTCAGCCGTGATCCCCGACGGAGGGTAACCCTCGCCGGTGGACTCGTACCCCGAGTCCGTGGGATGCTTCTCACCTGAAAAACACTTATAGCAACAACTGTGAGCACGATGGCTCAACAAGACTTAACCGACTCACCTAGGCATGAAACTCTACATGTAGTGTACAACGATCATGGGACGGTAAATTTCAGCAAATGGATACGCCTACAAGTTCATCCTTAGTTCATCTTTTAGCCGCAAGTTAACAGTTCATGAATATGAAATTTAGTGAGCAATATTTGGTGGCACACATGTAGCAATACAATTATATCATAATAGCAATATTGAATCATCACATTTCATATATTAACCTACGTCACGACTCAGTGACCAAGTGGTACTCTTCACCGTGAGGGACGGCGAATCGACTCGATATACACCTGCAGGGATACACGAAGAGCACATCACATACGCCCACCTGTGGAGCTGCACAGCACGCTGACTCGATGTCGTATGGTACAACCTTTCACCCAACAGCCCAAACGTCGAACCGGTCGCACCAAAACGGACAGGAGGTTCCCTACACGGAGCATCTCTCTATGCCCGTTAGCAGATTTCCACCTTGCTTCCCTAAACCTACACCTATAAATCAGTGTGCTATGCCTCGACGCCCGGAGGTTTAGGTTACATCAGTTTACCAGGGCCCATATATCCGATATCCCTTCGGTATGTTCAACCTTGATCAGCGTGGGCCGCACACGGATCGGTCCTCAATCGACACGGACAGGGCTGTGCACACAAGACTTCCTCTTGCTGCGCCCTAGCCCCTGCCTAGTCTCATTTTCATTACTAAAGTGATCTCACATCACTCGAACCAATGCTGTGTGTCCCAAGCCTAACTCACGAGTAGATTCCAACTACTCGACTTGTACCGAAGTTCTATGAATCATTAAGCATTGCCTGTCTACTCGAGGACTTATACACTACCCTCACTCTTATAGGAAATCTGGTTATGCATTTGGGGCCTCATCCATCCTACACCTAATGCACATATAGATACCTCATACTAAGTATGTAAACAAAGCAAAACTTTGAAAAATGTGTTAATGCAAACCGGGGCATGCCGTTGCTGCTGGTCAGGGGTAAGGGCTTCGTCCGGAAGAAGGAAGTCGAGCACTTCCGGAGTTTCCTTGCCTTCAGCGACTACACGTCAATGATATACTATATGTCAATTCAAATGCCGTGTGTAGAACTGAATAAATAATTACTATAACCCTCCCCTTTGGTTCAGAAATTTTTATGGTGGCGTGGTAGGGTCCTAAACAGAGTCTTGACCAATTTTCATTTGAAACAAAGTTCAGTTGAGCCTTGTACAAATAAAAGCCTATTTGGTCAATATTAGAACCTCTAAGGAATTCCAGGGGTTTTCATGGCTTCAACCATTACTTTCTGGAAACTATAATTTAAGATGGTTCTAATGGAATTGGTTTCATGTAATTTGAAGAAATCTAGATGAAGTTATGCCCTAAACAAGATTTGAGAAAATCTGAAAATGTTTCTGGACATTTTTCTATTTTCTCAGGGAAGTTCACTTAATCACACCATTAGGGGGACTAAATTAACTTGGATCAGTTTGAAACTTTTACTGTGGCTCAAGGATTTTCCAGTGAACCTCCCAGCCAAATTTCAGAATTTTTCTTTAAGTAATTCTTCAGATAAAATTCCTAACAGTTTAAATTTTAGGGACTTAATTCTGGAAAATTATTAAGTTTCATGAGCTGAAACTTGTGTTGATGGAAAGTACTCAAAAAGCTGAGTTCAGCAAAATTTGGTTCACTGAATTTGGAGCTTCCTAGCAGAAGTTATATGCAATTGAAGTTTGAACTAAAACTGGAAAATCCCAGAAATGTTTAAACTCTGCGGATGGGCCCCACCACCCGCCTTCTTCCTCCTCGCGCGCGCCCGCGAGTTCGGCGGCGGTGCACCCCGGTGAGGTTCGCCGGAACTGACTTCCCGACCGCCCCCAGCGCTAGAACTGGCCGCCTAGCCCTATCTCGCCACGTGGAACTCACCTCGAGGGTCGGAGCTCGCTGGCGGTGACCGGAAACGGCTGTGCGACGTCAACCGCGGAGGTTAGGGCTCCGGCGAGGTCGTTCTCGCTCTCTGAGGCATGAAAAGAGTCACGGTTTGCTCGGGGAGCACCAGTGGGTCACGAGGAACCCGACGTGAGCAGCCTCGGAAGCTAAAAATGCCTACAAACTCACTCTCGACGGCGACCCGAGCCGTGTTTGCACCGGCGGCTATGGAAACTGCTATAACTCGGCCATTTCTGGAAGGTTGTGCTCAGTTCTTCCTATAGGATGGACGCTAGGAGGTGTAGAAGCTACTTGCGAGCTAGCTTGACCATTGATTCAGCGTGTAAGCCGAATTTTTGGTTTTTGCCGAACTCGGCCAGTTGCACTAGGGTTCGGGACTTTCTAAAATTCTTGCTACCAGATGGATTATTTGCTGAATGGTTTGCGGCTGCACCATATAGGGATCCCCACGCACCTTTCTTGTGTAGTACATGGTCAGCGAAGATGGCCGGATGCGGCTGTAGATGGTGAGCCGAAGCACAGCTCCGCCAATTCCTTCCGGTTTCTCAACTTCGACGGCTTACACCGCGCACAACCGAGTGCAGCTCGCTGGTGCAGCACAGGGAACAGCTAGAGCACACCTTGGCGCTCCTTTTTGCTGCAGGGACCACGAGCGATCGATGATCAGCACCAGTGCGCGCCGAGGTTCGAAGGTGCGGTCGCCGCTGCCGGTTTTTCACGCGTGCGGGAGCTGAGCAGAGCGGTGCAGGCGAGGGAGGCAGCGAAATCTGTTTGTGCCGTGTACGTGGTGATCGGGAGGGGGGCACGAGCTGATCCAGACGCGTGCTGGCGAGGCCATGAGGCAGCAACAGCCCCTGCGGCTGACCGACAACCACCGAGTCGGTTTCTCTCTGAGCACAGTCACTGACCAGTGGGCCCTTCCCCCTCTAATTTCTTTTCCAATTTTTCATTTCTGTTTTCACTGAAAAGATCCCAGCTACTCACAATTGAATGAAAGACTTAACCTCCAAGTCATTGTTTGAATTTGATTTCCCCAATTTGAAATTTGTTTGGCTAAATTTGCTGCACATTTGAACTGAAATTCAAATTCAGTTTTGAATTATTGCAAATTTAGCTCCCGACAAGATGAATTCCAATGGGGATGAAAATTGGTGGACTAAATCAGAAAAATGTGTTGAGTTTGAATATGAAGTCAACTTTTGAATTCAAGTGATGAAAGTGGCTGCAATTTGAATTTGCATTCAAATTGGCCCCTTTTGCAAATGCCTCCAAAAGTGCCTCAAAAAGTATTGGATTTGCATGAAATTTGGCCTGAGCCTTCCCAAGAATATATAAGATCTAAGTGAGCTAAACCTTTCATGCTTATGTGTAGAAATCCTACTTTTTGGAAGTTAGGGCTTTCCCCTCTAATCACCCTTTTGATGGTGTTTACTTGCTCTTCACAAGTTTTCATGAGATATCCATCACAAGAGCTGTGGTTTTGTGAGGTGATGAACATTTCTTTGCCTTTCACTTTCTTGGGATTTTACACGGAGCTCGTCTGTGGAGAGAGGGGAGGTCCTGACCGACCAGACACGTGGCTCACGCGGAGCTCACCTCTGAGGGAGAGGGAGATCCCGCCAGGACACGTGGCGCACGCAGAGCTCGCCTCCGAGGAGAGGGGAGGTCCCGCCCGCCTGACACGCGGCACAACCAGAGCTCGCCCCTGAGGAAAAGGGAAGCCCAGGACCCCGCTGGACACGTGGAGCCTCCGGAGCTTATCCCTGCGGAGGGACGCGATTCTGAGGCGGTTTTCCTCTGTACATGAGTACCCTTTACTGAGGAAACCGACATGAACTCTTCTACGTTGATTACTGCAACCAAATCGATTGAAAGATAATTTGTTAAGATCCAAACACAAATCAAATAGGACTCTTATTAGAAATCCAATCGGAGAAGGACTCTCCTTTTTCCTGTTATAAATAGAGCCCGAAACAACCCCTTGGTCGTAACATCTTTTCTAAGCCGACAGCTTAGAAGCCCTAGCCCCCAAACTCGCCGAGCTAAACCCCTTCGCCGGAGTTTGACCACCGTAGAGACCGCCGACGAGCCCAGACACGATCGCCATCGCCAGAGGAGAGCCGACGATCTGTTTTTGCTAGGAGGAAGGACCCGAAGGAAGTAAGGTAGGTCTCCATTACCACCTTACGACGAGATTGCGGTTTTCTTTGCATCTGTTTTCTTCGATCCCTTCGAACAGAAGCTTTTTCGTGGACAGATCACGTGTTGATCGGTTTGATCTAGATCTTGAGTCAAGATCATTACCACGTCCACACTTGATCCCTATAACTTTGTTCATCATAAAACCCCATGCAAATCCATTGGACCATGCGAAAGCACATACAAACTAAACTGCACCATAGGATTAGCATGCATATGCATCATTGCATCTTGAGTAAAGTTTGTGCATGATACTTGATTGCTGTGAATCTTGTATGTGCGTAATCGTGAAGTAGAAGGGCAAGCTCAGGGAGCTACCTACGAAGGACTACATCACCAGAACATCGAGACACAAGAGCAACAAGAGCCACAGGAACAAGGCAAGTGCCCCTTGACCATATTGATTCCATGTTTTGGAAACTGTTTTGTTTGCTAAAACTGTGAATGCTTGAGTCAACTTGATGGGAAACCCTTTCATAGGAGTTTACTAGTTTTGTTAACCACCCTTGTCACCTGGAAAGTTGATGAGTCGGGTATGGTCGTTTTGCTATTTGCTTCGCTAATCTACGGGATATGGGAAGTGATAGAATGTGTCTAGCTAACTGCACTCGTATGAGTAATGATAATGATAACTTGATGTTAATGAACATGAATCGGAGGGATATCTAGGCAATCCTGGTTTTGTGGAAGTGGTAGAATGAGATGGTGGTATACTTGCCGTAGATCTAAGAACCGGTTCATGCCAGCACATGCTAGGATAACAGTGCCACCACAAGGCCAAATATGGTTTCGGCTTAGCTGACTAATTAGGTAAGTTGCTAGATTGTTATGGACCGTGGAAGGCGCGGGGAATGGGAGTCGAGAGAGGACTGCCCTAGGAACTGCATGGCACAAGAGGGGGCCCGTAGGTGGGAGAATGGTGATTCTAGCCTGCCGGTGTAACCTTAGTGAGTCCATACATCTAGTAGCCCCTTTGTGAAGGCTATTTTGTGATCTCTTGGCAATACACCGATGGATGTGTACTGGTATAATGGAGGTTCTGCAGTCGTCAACGGGTGATGAAATCACAAACTTGTGGGTAAAGTGGTGCAAACTCTGCAGGGTGTAAAACTATCATGATAGCCGAGCTTACGGTCACAAGCGCCTGGACAACCCACATGATTAGATGGGATGGTTATTGGGATGGTATTTTGTTTGGTTATTGGTTTGGTGATGGTTTGGTCTTTGGATTTGGTTTTCAGGACTGTTGAGTCCGGGTAATGAGATTGGTTGTGTGACTATTGAGTCATGGCAATGAGATTTGATCTCGGTTATGAGATGGAATTGAATATGAGATGAGATGGTAGTGAATACGAGATGGTATTCATGAGCATGTGAAAAGTTTAGAAAGATAAATGTTCGGATGAGATATGAAAAGTGGTGAATCATGATGGAGGTATGTTGATGTTTAAATACATGTTGGGATTACATTCACTTAAAGATAGTTGCTGTTTTTATCTTGATTTGTGAAATAAACTTTGGTTTTATGAAATGAACCTTTTTATACCTACCTTGTTGTAAGCTACATGTCATACTTTCCGCACTTGCTGAGTACGTCATGTACTCACCCTTGCATTACCATACATCATCAGCAACAGGAGAGGAGTACTATGAAGACCACGTGGAGTATTAGGCGTGTAATCTACCCTCAACCTTGCCTGTCGAGTAGAGATGGAGTCGCTGCTGCTGCTTAGTTTTCTTCTGCTGCTAGAATAAGACTTCCGCTGCTAAGGTAAGACTTCCGCTGCAATAAAGATTGATGTAATAAAGTACTTGAATCTATTCATTTGTAGTTATATATATTCTGAATTCAGTTTGTGGATTATATGTGTATGTGTGATGAACGTCCTGGGCACACATATGCATCAGTCCTGGTTCCGTGGTTTTTCCAGAGAACCGGGGCGTCACACGCCGACGGGTGACGAAATCACGAACTTGTGGGTAAAGTGGTGCCACCTCTGCAGAGTGTAAAACTATCATGATAGCCGTGCTTCCGGTCACAAGCACCTAGCCAACTCACATGATTAGAGGGAAACTTGGGACGGATATTCGGTATGGTTATGGTATGGTCATTGGGATTGGTTTTAGGACTGTTTCGAGTCATGAAAACGAGTTTGGCTTCAGTTATATGAATATGAGATGGTTATGAATATTTATGAGCGCGAGATGAATTTGAGAAAGATTAATGGCTGGTTGAGACTTGATAAATGGTGAATTATGACGAAGGAATGTTGCTGATATAACATGGTTATGATGGGATTAAACTCACCTAGAAATAGTTGCTGTTTTTATCATGTTTGTGAAAAAAAATTTGATTGCTGCAATGAGCCCTTTTATTCCATACCTTGTTGTAAGCTACATGTCATACTTTTCCCGCACTTGCTGAGTACGACATGTACTCACCCTTTCATTATCACATAAACATCATCAACAGGAGAAGAGTACTTCGAGGACCATGTGGAGTACTAGGCGTGCGAACTACCGTCAACATGCCTGTGGAGTTGAAGATGGAGCCTGCTGCTGTTTAGTTGTTTCCGCTGTCGTTTAGAGACTTCCGCTGCAAGAATAAGATAGGTAATCATGAGTGAGACAATTAGTCGATGTAATGAAGTACTTAACACTATTTATTCGTGGTTATATTCTGAATTCAGTTTGTGAATTACATGTGTATGTGTGATGAACATCCTGGGCACACATATGCATTAACTTGGTTCTGTTTTCGGAACCGGGTGTCACAGTAGTTCCACTTGTACCTGGAAAAAATGTGCATGCAGAGAAAATATGCAAAATTGAGGAGGTTTTAGGGGAGGAATCCAAAAATATACACTTCCAGCCAATCGGAGGATGACATGTGGCATTCCAGGGATCCAATGACCCACCTACAGGAGTATCTAAGGGAATCCAACAGCATATCACCCGGCAAACACCTAAGGGCCCACCTGGAAATCACCCGGAGGAAGCACACCGGGTCTAGGGCCACCCTATTAATGGTCGAACCAGGGGCTCAGCCGACCTGGTCCTTCCCCCAAACCTGGTCCTCCTCCACGTGTCGACTCCTTGTGGCTCCCTGAAGTCGGTTCTAGAGGATTCGTGCGCATATTCTGGCGGGAACCGACGTCAACTCAAGTATAAATAGGACCCCATACCCCTCACTTCTCCGACACACCACTTGAATAATACTCTCTTGTATACACACTCATTCCAAATCCCTAGTGGAGTTTAGGCTGTAGGAAGGAGCCTCTAGTTCCCAAGTCTTCTTTGGGAAAGGTATGGCTCATGTATATTTTCCTTTGTTTATGACTTAATTCTATTTAGTAATATTAGTCTTTTTTTATTCTTATGCTTGGATGAAGAGTTTCTTGTTTGATTGTGAAATCCATGTATGTGGTAGGTTTAGATGTTCACATGATAGAATAGTAACATTGTTATTATGTTATCATAAACACCATAGGCCTCCACTATAGTCTAAAATTAGGTATTATATGAATATGTTAGTATAAATTATATAGTGCTTGGTCCCATCATTGGTTCAATGATGTTTAGGTTAGTCATTGCCTTAGGATGGTAATTGTACTGTAGCTCCTAAGGTATTTACTTAGCATGCAAGCGTGGTGCTTAGATAGTTAAGTAGTGTTGGATGTCTCGTAGACCCATGGATTGTAGAGGTAGGTGGGCAGGTGGTGACAGCACTGTTCGTCCATCGTAATCCCGCACGTTCGGCTGTGCCACAGGCTCTTGGTGGGAGTCACTCTGGTATTACCAGCGATAAGTCCGTGCCCGATATGTTGGACCACTAAGCCCTAGTATTCACTACTAGCATATGCATCTGTACTCTATATAGGCTATGCATATGTATAATAAGCGCATTAGGAACATCCTCTTACCTTAGTCTAACTCTCACTAGGATTATCTTACCTTTAGAGTAGATTGCTCAGTGTGTGTCGCACTACCCCTTCATTATCATCTTTATCCATCCTCCTTAGTTACCTACTAGAACAACCTATCCTATCCATCATCTTGCTACCCTTCACCTTCCTTCGGGAAATACAATACCCTAGAGAATACTCTTGGGTGAAATGCTACAGCGGTATGATCCGTGCGCTTGTGAAACTCATCCTGCTTTGGCCCTAGGTTAGCCAAGTTGTCATAAGCCTTGCTGGAATCCATTGCTAGGATGACCTGTAGACGTAAGAAATACCAACAACGGTATAAATATTGCTCCTCGAAGGAGCAAGAGACAAAGGGTTCAAAAATTCTTTGGTGATGACTTTGCTATCATGTTGATGATACACCTAAAACACTTTCAGAGGCGTATGCATTGCCAGATGCAGAGAACTTGAAGGAGGCGGTTCACAATGAAATGGAGTTCGATTCAACTAATGGAACTTGGGAAATATATGAATGTCCTGTTGGGTGCAACCATATTTGGTGTAAATGGATATTTAAAAGAAACTCAAACGAGATGGTACAATCGATAAATATAAGGCTAGACTTGTGGCTAAGGAATTTACCCAAAAGGAAGGCGAGGATTTTTTTCGATACTTATTCAACTGTTGCTAGGCTAACAACAATTCGTGTACTTGTTGCACTTGTCACGTGTCATGGTCTGCTCATCAATCAAATGGATCTGAAGATGGCTTTCCTTAATGGTGAGCTTGATGAGGAGATCTATATGAAGAAGCTTGATGGATTTGTGGTGTGTGGACAAGAGAACAAAGTGTATAAGTTACGAAAGTCCTTGTATGGCTTCAAGCAAATACCAAAGCAATGGCATGAGAAGTTTGATAGAACTATAACCTATGTAGGCTTTGTGGTAAATGAAGCCGACACTTGTGTGTACTATCGGTTTGGTGGGGGTAAAGGAGTAATATTATGCTTGTATGTCGATGACATACTAATTTTTGGGACTAGTATCGATGTGATAAATGATGTGAAATCATTCTTGTCCCAAATTCTTGACATGAAGGATGTGGGAGAGCCTAATGTTATTTTAAATATCAAACTAATTAAGGGTGAGAATGAAATTACTTTAAAACAATCTCATTATGTAGTGAACATTCTGAGTCACTTCGGGTACTCAGATTCTAAAGCTTCTCCAATGCCATATAATCCTAGTCTAAAGCTATGCAAGTACAGAGGGCAATGAATCAATCAGTTAAGATACTCCAAAGTTATTCGTTCTCTCATGTACCTTGATGGTGCAACTAGACTTGACATCTCATTTGTTGTAAGCAAGTTGAGCCGATTTACTTCCAACCCTGAAAGAGATCACTGGTGTGCAGTAGAACGTGTAATGAGATATTTGAGAGGTACCTGAATATATGGGCTTCACTATACTGGGTAACTGCTGTACTAGAAGGGTATATTGATTCAAACTGGATCTCAGATGCAGATGAGATCATGGCCACTAGTGGGTACATATTCATTATTGATGGTGCTGCAGTTTCATGGAGGTCTTGCAAGCAAGACTATACTAACGAAGTCTACAATGGAGGCTGAACTTGTAGCACTTGTGACTGCCACAACAGAGGCAGAGTGGCTGAAACAACTCTTGATGGACTTGCCGTTAGTCGATAAACCAGTACCGGCCATTCTTTTGCAATGTGATAATCAAAGTGTGATCACTACTGTTTGCAATACCAAAGAAAATTCAAAGTTCTCAAGACATGTTAAACATCGAATCAAATCCATCAGACATTTGAGAATTACTGGAGAGATTGATGTTTAGTATATTAGTACAACGAGAAATTTGGCGGACCCTTTTACTAAGGGATTAGCACGTGTTCTTTGATGAAGCATCAAGGGAATGGGTCTGAGACCCACATGAAGTTATCATACAGCGGTAACCCAAACTATTTGATCGGAGATCTCGTGAAGTTGATCTTGGGAAAAACAAGTTGTATGGATAACCGGAGAGTACTTGTTTGCTACTCGTTTCCGCTAGTAGATGCGTACTCTCGGTACTGCAAGGAAGGATGACTTTATTCCTTAATATGTTCTGGGGCCTATAACGGCAAGATACTGGACTGTAGGGTATACTTGTAAGAACACACCTATTTGAGTTTGCCTGTGAGGTCACAATCTATGAGATGTGATTATCTCAAATAAACTCATGAACGGTCACAGGAGTAAGATGTAATGCTCCAATCATAGGCATGACTTTAGGCGGCCTAGTATCAGCTATGCTTTCATGTGAAACTTGGTTACACAAAACTAGCAATTCAAGGCTATGTCCATTGCAAAGTTGTGAGTATTTGAAATAATGCTAGGTGCAGCTCAACCCGTGATCGGTCTGCACTGCAAAGTTGGTATATAAAAGCACACGACATGATTATTGTAGACCTTGACTTTTGGCGGGCATTATTGGAATTTGGCCTTTATTTGCAACAGTCTATTAATGGGCTGATTTATATGGACCAAATATCCTGATGGAAAAGCCAAGCTGGTGTGTAGAGGTGCCATGGGACTTTAGTTCCACATTGCCCACCTAGGTAGACATACCCCGATATATATAGTGGTCCTTTAAGTGGTCCTCAATATGAGAATAATAAAGGACTAGGAGTCTGCTAGGAACATGTCACAACCGGTTTCTCCGAAGAACGACCGAGTGAATATCACATGTATGCCAGGATCATTTTCTCATACATGTGACGACAAATAGTGAAGCATCATTATATTACAAGCCAAGTATTCAAATATAAATAAGTCTTACATAGCATAATGTCTCGATGGACGATAATATGTTCATAACATGTAAATAAAACAGCAGCAGAAAATAAGTCTTGTGGGCTTCATCACAGGCGTTGCCCGGGGAACTCCGTGAACCTAGAATCCTTCTTCGGGTCCGAAGTCTTGGTCATTGAACACCACGTCATTCCCTTGGCCTGAGCAGCAATTTAAACCAACAGAAAAGCAAGTTTGAGTACCGTTGATACTCAGGAAGTGTGGGAAAGTTATGTCATGCATGGCTAGAACAAGGAAAGGCTGAACTCATGGTTAAGCACTACGCAACCAATGCCTATCACCTTAGCTTATTAAGCACCTACATTACTACATAGGAGAAATGGTCCCAATTCCCCTAAACCATCATATATATCAAGTAACCATAACATCATTTCCAATGTTAAGCTCCCCGCATAACATCCTCAACTTCCCAATTCATCATCCTATAATCATGAATAAGTCCAAGCCGCTCTTGACCATGAGCACGGCTGTCATGACAGTTTTGACTCTGCAGAGTTTGCACCACTGTACCCACATGTAGTGATTTCATCCCCCGTTGCCGGGTGGACTAAAAGAACCTCCATTATACCAGTGGCCGTGAACCACGTTCACACTTCCAAGGTGTGTAGCCAGGAGATCACTACGAGGCCTTTACAAAGGGATTTCCGACGAGCATGGGCCCACTGAGGTTTCACCCCTAACAGCATACAAGAGGCTCCAACCCCGCTGCAGTGGCCCCCTCTTGAACCTTGCGGTTCATATGGTATTCCAGCTGACACCTACTCCCCGCACCATCCAAACACCCATGCTACGCCGGAGATACGCCTAATTAATTGGCCAAGCTGCCCCATATCAGCATGTGGTTGGCACGGAAAAGCCAGGTTACATGCTCCATGAACCGGTCCTTAGGATCCAGGCAAGTACCATGCACACACCCGAGTCTCGTGCACGCAGCACCAACCAAAGCATCCAACTTGCCTAGATCCCTACCTCTACATAATTCATAATATCTCATTCAAAGGTAAAGTAAACAAATTGATGATCTCATATCTGTAAAAGCCCAAGAAAAGGGACTTGCAAAAAAATTTCTTCACTTCACAACACCACAGTTTTATTTGTGGATATCTTAGGAAATATTGTGAAGAGCAAGTTACCTCCATCAAAAGAGTGATTAGAGGGGAAAGCTTTCATTTTCACAAAGTGGGATTTGTACACATGAACATGATAGGTTGAGCTTACCCCTAGAACTTAAAAAGTCTTGGGAAAGTTCAGGCCAAATTTCATGCAAATCCAAACATTTTTTAGGCACTTTTGGAAGTATTTGAAAAAGAGGCCAATTTGAATGTAAATTCAAATTGCAGCAACTTTCATCACTCAAATTCAAAAGTTAGCTTTATATTCAAACTCAGCACATTTTTCTGAGTAAGCCCACCAATTTTCATCCTCATTGGAGGTCATCTTGTCAAGAGCTAAATTTGCAAGAATTCAAAACTGAATTTGAATTTCAGTTTAAACATGCAGCAAATTTAGCCCAAAACAGTTCAAATTTGAGAATTCAAATTCAAAATAAGACTTGGTGACTAAGTCTCACATTAAATTGTGAGTAGATGAGGATATTTTGGCACCACAGAATTGAGAAAATTTGGAAAAAGAATTAGAGGGGAGGTCCCACCTGTCAGTAGACTTAACCGAGAAGTCTCCCACTGATTCTCCCTCTCTCGGCCGAGACAGCGCGCCAGCAGCGTCGGCGCCCGACCGCCTCGGCCAGCCACCTCCTGGTTCCCGTCGATCGCGCTGGCAGCCGGGAAACAGCTCGCCCCCTCCTCTACGTGACCCCCTCCCCACCCAACGAGCCGTGCGTGTGCTTCCCTGCAAAACAGCTCCGCCCCGGCTCTGTTTCGTTCACCGGCGCCGCCTCCCCGATCTCCCCTGAACACCGGCGCCTGCTCGGCCTTTGCCCGAGCCGCCAACACAAAAAAGGAGCACCAGCGTGTGCTCTAGCTAACCACCCCACCACATCGCGGCGTTAGCACCGCATTCGACCACAAATCGACGATCGCCACTGAGAACTCAGGCCACCGGCGGAAAGCCGAGGATTGCTCCCCGTGGATAGCACGCCACGGCCAGTTTCACCGCCTGACTTATACACGAGAAAGGCGCCTTAGTCTCCATATCGTGTAGCTGCAACCCTCATAGCCGTTGATAGACCGAGCGCAGAGAATTCCTATGAATCCCGAGAACTGGTGCACCCGGGTAGGGGTCGGTCTATCCCGAAATTCTAGCTGCACCATCCAACCCAGCTCGGGTGAGCCTACACACACCTTCCTCACTCCCTAGCGGCCCTCCTCGACCAAGAATCAAGGGATATGACCCAGAAATGGCCGGGTTCTGGTTGTTTTCCGGGCCGCCATAGAATAATAGCTCGGGTCACAGTGGAGCTCTAGGTTGCCGACCTTTTCATGGGGTTTGGCGGCCATTTTCATCACCCTCGAGCTTCCACGGTGCTCTCTGACCCTTTCCCGATCGTTTTGATGCGTTGTAACACATTCCCGACCACGCTGGAACCCTAACCGCCGCTGTCACCGTCGGGAGCCCTGTTCCGGTGAGCTACGGCCGCCGGTGACCCCCTAGCTGAGTTCAGCATCATGAGTTAGGGCGGGGCGGCGAGTTTGGGGTTGGGAGATGGCCGGGAAAGCGATTCCGGCGACGCTCGCCGGAGTGCGCCGCCGCGGACCCCTGTTTGGCGCGAGGAAGGAGAAGACCTGCCGGGTGGGACCCACTGGCAGACAGTTAAACATTTTTGGAATTTCCAGTTTTAGTTCAAACTTCAAATGCATAGAACTTTGGCTAGGAAACTCCAAATTCGATGAACCAAATTTTGCTGAACTCAGAATTCTGAGTACTTTCCAGCAATACCAAATTCAGCTCATTAAAGTGAATACTTTTCCAGAATTAAATCCCTAAATTTAAAATGTTGGGAATTTTATCTGGAGAACTACTTTATGAAAAATTCTGAAATTTGGCTGAGAGGTTCATTGGTAAATCCCTAAATCACAGTAAAATTTTCAGACTCATCCAATTTGGTTTACTTACCCTAATGGGGTGATTAAGAGAACTGCCCTGAGAAAATAGAAAAATGTACAGAAACATTTTTCAGATTTTCTCCAATCTTAATTAGGGCATAACTTTCAGTAGAATTCTTCAAATGACATGAAACCAATTCCATTAGAACCAACTTAAATTCTAGTTTCCAGAAAGTAATGGTTGGAGCCATGAAAACGCCTGGAATTACTTAGAGGCTCAAATATTGACCAAATGGACTTTTATTTGTACAAGGTTCAAGTGAACTTTGTTTCAAATGAAACTTGGTCAAGACTCTGGTTAGGACCCTATCAAGCCACCATAAAAATTTCAGGACCAAAGGGGAGGGATAGCTAGAGTTATTAGTAATTAAGTATTCAAGTTTACACATTGCATTTAAATTTACATGTCTTATTTCATTAAACGTGTAGTCGCTGAAGAAGAGACTCCGGAAGTGCTGGACTTCCTTCTTCCGGATGAAGAACTAACACCTGACCAGAAGAAACAAGGCAAGCCCTGGTTTGCATTAACCTTTTTATAAGTTTTAATTTGTTTACATGTGTCATGTGAAGTATGATTGTGCATTAGGTATAGGATGGATGGAACCCCACTTGCATGACCAGAATTTTTCCATAAGAGTGAGGGTAGTGTCTAAGATCTTGAGTAGACAGGCTATGCTTAATAATTTCATAGGACTTCGGTACAAGTCGAGTAGCTGGAATCTACTCGCGAAATAGGTTGGGACACACGGGTTTGGTTCGAGTGGCAGGAGATCACTTTAGTAATGAAAATGAGACTAGGCAGGGGCTAGGGCGCAGCAAGAGGAAGTCTTGTGTGCGCAGCCCTGTCCATGTCGATTGAGGACCGAGCCGTGTGCGGCCCTGCTGAACAAGTATTGAACGTACCGAAGGCATATCGGATATATGGGCCCCGATAAACCGATGTAGCCTAAACCTCCGGGCGTCGAGGCATAGCACACCGATTTATAGGTGTAGGTTGAGGGCATAGAGAGATGCTCCGTGTGGGGAACCTCTTGCTCGTTTCGGTGTGACCGGTTCGACGTTTGGGCTATTGGGTGAAAGGTTGTCCCGTACGACATCGAGTGAGCGTGCTGTGCAGCTCCACGGGTGGGCGTCAAGATGTGCTCTTTGGGTTTCCCTGCAGGTGTATATCGAGTCGATTCGCCGTCCCTCACGGTGACGAGTACCGCTTGTTCACTGTGTCGTAACGTAGATAATTTATGGAATGCTGTGATTCAATATTGCTGTCATGAGATAATTGTATTGCTACATGTGTGCCACCAAATGTTGCTTACTAAATTTCAGCTTCATGAACTGTTAACTTGTTGCTAAAAGATGAACTAAGGATGAACTTGTAGGCGTGTCCATTTGCTGCCACATTGCTATCCTATGTCATTGTACACCTCATGTAGAGTTTCATGCCTAGGTAAGTCGGTTAAGTCTTGTTGAGCCATAGTGCTCACGGTTGCTGCTTAAGTGTTTTTCAGGTGAGGAGCCATCCACGGACTCGGAGTACGAGTCCACCGGTGAGGGTTACCCTCCGTCGGGGACCACGGCTGAGTGGGAGCCGTACACGCCACGCTGAGCTGAGGAGTGCAGCTAGTGTGGGTTGCCCTAGGGCTGGGCAACCGACTTTTGCTAGATAGACGGGCGTGAGTTGTATAAAAGAAACTTCAGCTGTGTAAAATAAATACTAGTTTGTAACTGAGTATTGTACTACTTTGTACATTCAGCTTGTTTTCCCATGTAATATATTGTGTCCTTATGACGTGTGCTGTCGGGTGTCGCATCGCGCGGCACCACCCTCTGCGATCCTGGATGAGCGGATTCCGGTCCGCCACAGCCTGGTATCAGAGCTGCATTGGGGATAGCACAGTACTTAAGGACTGTATTATGGGAAAACTTAGGTTTACGGTGAGGATTCGGTAGTTGCCCAAGTAAGGACTATATTAGCATAGTTACTTAAAGTGGCAAAGACTAACCTATGTGTTATAATTCTGAATTTTAATTATGTAACGACGCACCTACGCTCTGGTAAGTATGGTAAGGAACGCCACCGAAAGCGGTTCAATTTTGGTTAGCTCCCCTGACGAGGAACGTGGTTCAGGGATTGATCTCACAGCTTGGTGTGGGACGTCAATATGAAACTCTTGGACTCTTCATGTTCCTGAGTTCATATGAAACGCTGATCCCTAGCGTGCATTAGGCAAGTAAGTGGAGACCCCATCGCGTGGTCAGTAACGCGAGAGTGTGTTCGTCTGGAAATAGCCCAGAAGGACATACTCAGCACTTGCCATCGGCGTGCCCTGCAGGGCAGTAGGTGGTATCTGTTGGGTTGATAACATTCCCAACCATGACGACCCGTTCATGACATACTCGGGTTCCCCGTCATGTGGTGTTGAAACACGATCACGTACCTTGAGACGTGACCTAACTCAAGGACGGCCGTATGACAATGATACGGGTGTTTGTATTTAATTTCAAATATGGTTCTGCCTGAAATGAAAACAACCATTGAGTGCACCATTATTGTGTGGTCTTCTGCAGGTACTAACCACGTATGTATCCGTGTAGTAAACGTGTGCGAGAGACCGTTTAGTGCCACCCTTGAGACGTATATGCCGGTATAATCCGGTTAGAATTTTCTTTTGTGAGGAACGTATTACCGAGATATTGTAGGAATATGCATGAAAATAATTGATAACAAGGAATTAAAATCATTAGGTTCAACATCTAGGACCCTGGTTGGGTATAAGAATGGGGTAGTGGAGCAGGATAGCCAAAGGGATGAAAAGCAGAGTGCTCTGTTTTGGGCAGCAAGGTTGCTGAACTTCAACAGAGCACAACTCACAGGTCTTTTAGCCGAGGGAGGTGTGGCATATAGTTCTGGGAAGGTATTTGAGTACTCTACAACTTTGTTGTAGACTTCCAGAGCTGAAACACACCTTAAGATGGTTTAATTCCCAGAGAAATGTAAACTGTCCAGAACCAGGACAGAGTGAAACATTCTCTGGACTGTTCTGTTTTTCAATGATAACTCCCAGTAGCAAAACCAAAAAATTTCATATGATACATTCTTAGAAAGGGTAGAATATGTGTTACATATTTGCAATTCAAAGTTTCTGAAATTTCAGCACAGATTTCAGTGGAAACCGGAGTTGAAAACAGCAACTTTCCAAGGGAGGTGCTGTTAAAATTCTTCCAGAAATTCTGCTGACTTTGAATTAACATAACTTTTTAACCAGAGCTGATCTGAGGGCAAATGATACTCGTTGGAAAGATACTAAAGTCAACTTTAACTTTGGTATTCAGCTTGAGTTATGAAAATGGCCAGAACCAGATCAAAACTTGGAATAGGTAGAAACTGGTCATTCTGATAGAGGAGTGACAGTTGAACTCATTGGAGAGGGTGTTGTACCCTAAGGGTGGTATACGTGATGACAACGCGATAGTAATGTCTCATAGTGACCAAACCTAGTTATGGTGAGCTTCCAAAGGGGAGGTTCATCAAGTTGGATTAAACTAGCTTGTGTTTGGTTTGGTAGTGGTGTAGCTTGTGCGAAGTTATTACATTATCTACATACGAGATGGATCGCACGTTTTAGTGTCATTATGTTTTCCACGCTTATTGTTATTGGACTGCATGCAATATGTTGCGGGACTGATGTTATTGTCATATGGTTGCAGATGGTTCGTACTAGGACCACGCACGAGGTTGGTGGCTCCAGCCAACAGGGAGGTGATGACTCCCAGCCACCGGCCTACGACAGCACCCCGCAGCAGCAGCCACCACCACCGCCTCCAGCGGATGTGATAGCGGCACTGGTGGGTGGTCATGAGGAGCAGACCGACCTGCTCCGCACGATCGTGCAGAATATGTCCCAGGCGGGGGGTGGGGCGTCAAGATAGAGGGCCTCGTGAGCCCCGTGAAGTGTCGTACTCGGATTTCGTGAGTACGCACCCTCCAGTGTTCACCGAAGCTGAAGAACCACTGGAGGCTGACAATTGGCTGCGGACCATCGAGTCCAAGTTCGGGCTGCTCCAATGTACGGAGCGGCAGAAGACTCTGTTCGCAGCGCAGCAACTCCACGGTGCAGCTGGTGCGTGGTGGGCGAACTATGTCACCTCACGTCTGGCCGGCCATGCCGTGGAATGGGGAGAGTTCCGGGAGACGTTCCGCGCCTATCACATTCCTCCCGGAATCATGAAGAGGAAGTTCCAAGAATTCTTGGAGCTGAAGCAGGGCGGGAGGAGTGCCCATGACTACTCCCGTGCCTTCAACCATCTGGCGCAATATGCGTCATACTACATCTCCACCGAAGAGAAAAAGCAGGAGCACTTCTATCGGGGGTTACACCCCGAAATGAAGACGCATCTCGTGCAATGGAATCGCGGCACCTTCAACGACTTAGTCAATGCCACGATCATGCAAGAGGACGCTCAGCGGGAGTTGGCAGCTGAGCAGAGGAAGCGCAGCGCTCCGCCCAGCAGTGGTGGTGGCGCTCCTCAGAAGTACCGTATGGTGTATCGGACACCATCCGGACAGCAGTGGCATCCACCAGCGCGATCTCAATGGTTCGGGGGACGTCCTTTTCAGTCACCTCCGTTCCGTCCGCCGATGCCACCACCAAGACAGCAGCAGCAGCAGACGGTACCCCGGGCGTTTCCACCGTCACAACGCGCCCCGGGTTTCCGCCCACCGATCAGCGGGGGACCGCCCCGCTTCACTTGCTTCACGTGTGGCCAGGCGGGCCACTTCGCAAAGGACTGTCCCCAGGGGCAGCAGAGCAGCGGGCAAGCCCAGTTCCAGGGCGGTGCTCGAGGCCGACCTCCAGTGAAGAAGGTTGGTCAGCGGACTGGTGGCATCCGCAACCTCGACAATGAGGACGCCCTAGAGGGAGACAATGTGCTGGCGGGTACGTTTACTCTCAACAATCAAGCCATCGTCATATTGTTTGATTCTGGTGCAACCCACAGCTTTATAAGTGCATCCTATGTGGCTAAGCATCAAATGCAAGTCTTCCCAACCGACTGCACTTATATGATCTGCTCACCGGGAGGGAAGATTTCAGCTAATATGATGATTTCAAAGGCACCTCTGTGCTTAGGTGGGAAACTATATCCCACCACCTTGATAATCCTTATGGGGCAAAAGATTGATGCAATCTTAGGGATGTCATGGCTACAATACCATGGCGCTGTCCTAGAGACTCGGACACGGACGGTTGACTTAAATTCTCCATTCCACCGTCCGCATTCCATGGTGTTAGACACGCCAGTCCAGGAAGTTTTAGCAATTAATAATGCTGAAGCTCTCAAGTTAGAAGACATCTCCGTAGTCCGGGAGTATCCTGACGTGTTCCCGGATGATCTTCCGGGCATGCCACCTGAGCGGGATGTCGAGTTCAAGATTGAACTTGCACCCGGGACTACGTCCATATCACGGAGACCATACAAAATGGCTCCAAATGAGCTGGCTGAACTGAAAGAACAGCTCAATGATCTGTTGAGTAAGGGTTTCATTAGGCCGAGTTCCTCGCCTTGGGGATGCTCGGCGCTGCTTGTTAAAAAGAAGGATGAAACCTTGAGGCTGTGTGTGGATTACCAGCCGCTCAACGCCGTCACCATCAAGAATAAGTACCCACTGCCCCGCATCGACATATTGTTTGATCAACTTGTGGGTGCAAGTGTGTTCTCAAAGATGGACCTTCGCTCTGGATATCACCAGATAAAGATCCGGGCGGAGGATATCCCGAAGACGGCCTTCTCGATGAGATATGGATTATATGAATATCTCGTCATGTCCTTTGGTCTCACAAACGCTCCAGCCCATTTCATGTATCTCATGAACTCGGTGTTCATGCCGGAGCTGGACAAGTTCGTGGTAGTGTTCATCGATGATATCTTGGTTTACTCCAAGACAGAAGCCGAACATGCCGAACACTTGCGGATCGTTCTTCAACGATTGCGAGACCACAAGCTCTACGCCAAGTTCAGTAAGTGCGAGTTTTGGATCAGCCAAGTGCCATTCTTGGGACATATCATCTCAGCGGAAGGCATTGCAGTTGACCCAAGCAAGATAGAGCAAGTACTGAAATGGAAAGCTCCCACTTCAGTTCATGAAGTCAGAAGCTTCCTCGGGTTAGCGGGATACTATCGGAGATTTATTCCAAGCTTCTCCAAGCTCGCTAAACTGATGACAGAATATGTTTGGAACACAGCGTGTGAAGGAGCATTCCAAACATTGGTGAAGCATCTCACCACAGCCCCGGTCTTAGCTCAGCCGGATACAACAAAGCCCTTCGACGTGTATTGTGACGCGTCCGGTATTGGGCTCGGCCGCGTGTTGATGCAGGAAGGACGTGTGGCCACATATGGCTCACGCCAACTTCGAAACCATGAGCAGCATTATCCTACTCATGATCTTGAGCTTGCTGCCGTGGTGTTGGCACTAAAAATGTGGAGGCACTATCTCCTGGGGAATCTGGTGCATCTCTACACTGACCACAAGAGCTTGAAATACATTTTCACCCAGAAGGAGCTGAATATGAGGCAAAGGAGGTGGTTAGAATTAATCAAGGACTATGAAATTGAGATCCATTACCACCCCGGCAAGGCGAATGTGGTTGCCGACGCGCTGAGTCGGAAATCACATGTCCATAACCTCATCATTACACCGGTGGAGGAGGAAGAGCCGAGTTTATACTTGGTTCCTTATGGATCGCTGTACAACCTTGCTCCCATCCCTACCATTAGGGAAGACATCATTGCAGCTCAGAAGATGGATAAAGGCATGGCACATCTCCGGAGATGGATAGACAATGGAGAGATCAAGTGTTTCCGGAAAGTTGATGAGGGGACGCTGTGGTTCAATGACCGAATAGTCGTACCCCGGGATATGGAGCTGAGGAAGAAAATCCTTGATGAAGCTCACTTGTCCAAGTACTCCATGCATCCGGGCAGCAAAAAAATGTACCAAGATTTGAAAAAGAAATTTTGGTGGACACGGATGAAGCGGGAGGTAGCGAAGTACGTATCTGAGTGTGATACGTGCCGATGAGTGAAAGCGGATCACATGAAGAAATCAGGGCTGCTGCAACCCCTGAAGATCCCGGCATGGAAATAGGAAGATGTAAGCATGGATTTCATTGTGGGATTACCCCTAACTTCCAACAAGCATGATTCCATTTGGGTAATCGTTGACCGGTTAACCAAGACGGCGCACTTCATCCCGGTGAATACACGTTACAATGCCGGCAAATATGCGGAGCTGTACATAGCAAAAATTCTATGCCTATACGGGGTACCCAAGACCATCGTCTCAGATCAAGGTGCATTATTTATATCTCGCTTTTGGGAGCAGCTACACGCTGCATTGGGTACTAGGTTGATCAGGAGCTCCGCCTATCACCCTCAAACAGATGGGCAAACAGAGAGGGTGAACCAAGTATTAGAGGACATGTTGAGAGCATGTGCCATCCACCATGGTAGGAACTGGGATGATCACCTACCATTGGCGGAATTCTCGTACAACAACGGCTATCAGGCGAGTATCAAGATGGCACCCTACGAAGCTCTCTACGGTCGCAAATGCCGCACCCCATTAAATTGGTGCGAGTCCGGCGAAAGGGTCACATTTGGGGTTGATGTGGTGAACGACGCTGAAGAGCGCGTTCGGATGATCCAAGCTAATTTGAAGGCCGCTCAATCCCAGCAGAAGAGCTACGCTGATAAGAGGCGTAGACCGTTGCACTTTGACGTCGGTGAACACGTGTACCTCCGCGTGTCTCCGATGAAGGGCATGCACCGGTTCGGTGTGAAGGGGAAGCTCGCTCCCCATTTCATTGGGCCCTACGCTATCACCGAGAAGTGTGGACCAGCAGCGTATTGATTGGAGTTACCGGCATCTCTTGCTGTTGTCCATGACATTTTCCTTGTCTCCCAGCTGAGAAAATGTCTGAATCATACCGCTGCTGTTTCTACCGAAGACATCGGCGAGTTGCAACCGGATTTGACATATGCTGAATATCCGGTGGCAATTCTGGATGAGAAAGCCCGAACAACGCGTAATAGGACGTTGTGGTTCTACAAGATACTCTGGAGCAACCACACCGCCGAAGAAGCGACGTGGGAGAGCGAGGAATTCCTTCGCTCAAATTACCCGGTGTTCATGGCATCTCAACGCGGGTAAGTCCCTATTACATCACTATCTCTTCTTTTGTAATCTCAGGACGAGATTCTTTTAAGGGGGGAGGGATGTAAAAGACCAAGAAAAGGGACTTGCAAAAATTTTTCTTCACTTCACAACACCAAAGTTTTATTTGTGGATATCTTAGGAAATATTGTGAAGAGCAAGTAACCTCCATCAAAAGAGTGATTAGAGGGGAAAGCTTTCATTTTCACAAAGTGGGATTTGTACACATGAACATGAGAGGTTGAGCTCACCCCTAGAACTTAAAAAGTCTTGGGAAGGTTCAGGCCAAATTTCATGCAAATCCAAACATTTTTGAGGCACTTTTGGAAGTATTTGAAAAAGAGGCCAATTTGAATGTAAATTCAAATTGCAGCAACTTTCATCACTCAAATTCAAAAGTTAGCTTCATATTCAAACTCAGCACATTTTTCTGAGTAAGCCCACCAATTTTCATCCTCATTGGAGGTCATCTTGTCAAGAGCTAAATTTGCAAGAATTCAAAACTGAATTTGAATTTCAGTTTAAACATGCAGCAAATTTAGCCCAAAACAGTTCAAATTTGAGAATTCAAATTCAAAATAAGACTTGGTGACTAAGTCTCACGTTAAATTGTGAGTAGCTGAGGATATTTTGGCACCACAGAATTGAGAAAATTTGGAAAAAGAATTAGAGGGGAGGTCCCACCTGTCAGTAGACTTAACAGAGAAGTCTCCCACTGATTTTCCCTCTCTCGGCGGAGACAGCGCGCCAGCAGCGTCGGCGCCCGACCGCCTCGGCCAGCCACCTCCTGGTTCCCGTCGATCACACTGGCAGCCGGGAAACAGCTCGCCCCCTCCTCTACGTGACCCCCTCCCCACGCAACGAGCTGTGCGTGTGCTTCCCTGCAAAACATCTCTGCCCCGGCTCTGTTTCGTTCACCGGCACCGCCTCCCCGATCTCCCCTGAACGCCGGCGCCTGCTCGGCCTTTGCCCGAGCCGCCAACACAAAAAAGGAGCACCAGCATGTGCTCTAGCTAACCACCCCACCACATCGCGGCGTTAGTGACACGACCCCAACGGTCTTGTCGAGCCAGGATCACGCTGAGGGGTGCTGCGTTGCACAGCACCGGATAACACACGTCAAAGGTACAAAGCGGAAGCGGAATTTTATTACACAAACAAGTTTATGAACATGTTTACATCAAAATAAGTCCAGTCTACACTCACGGGCGTAGACTACGCATCAAGTCCACGTTCAGCCCTTGAACGTGTCCTTGCTAGCACACACGCACACTAACTCTGCGGCGTGCACGACTCCCACTCGACGGGGTTCCCCTCCTGGGGTTCCGTCTCCTCTTCGGGAGTCCCTTCCTCATAGAACCCTGCAAAAGCTTCAAACACAAGCAGTGAGCACGAAGGCTCAGCAAGTCTGACCCGTCTCACCTAAACATGGAACTTCTACATGAGGGGTAATGGGTTACATGAGGTAAAAATCATTTGCAGGGACTCGCCTAATTAGTAGAACCTTACTTTCAAGTTTTAGCAGCAGGTTGTGGAGAACCTTACGCTAAGGCACATGAGGGAGCCGCAATCAAACAAGAAACACATTTCTCTCATGTACTTTGCCCAAAGTTGAAAGGAACTTTAATTAGCTCCAAACTACAGCAAATCATTAGCAATCAAGTACATCTTTCAATCAGCAACATTTTAACATGTAACTAGCCTGTTCTTTCTACGTCACGGTACAGTGAACAAGTGGTACTCACTGACCGCGAGGGACGGCGATTATAATCGATTTACACCTGCAGGGTTACCCGAACAACCCGTCACGTACGCCCGTACTCGATGTTGCCTACAACAACCATCACGGACGCCGTACGCGACTACCTTTCACCCGTTAGCCAAATGTTGAACCAGTCCAATCATCCCGAGCAAGAGGTCTCTGCACGCACATCTCAGTGCCGCCAGCCGATTTACACCTCGAGCTCTCAACCTACCCTCTGAACGACCAGCTATGCCTCAACACCCAGCTACCCGAGTTACATCAGTTTCCCGGTTCCCATATAGCCGGTAGGTCTTCGGTACTGTTCTAGCTTGTTCAACAGGCCCGCACATGGCTCGGTCCTCAATCGACACAAGCGGAGCTACAGCACACAGGCCCCAAAGTCCTGTTGCCCTTACCCTCCGCTTGGTCTCATTTTTCTTGCCATGTGTATCATGTGCTATCACTACCTGAGTCGAGTGCCTATAGCCTATGCTCGCGAGTAGTTCCAACTGCTTGACTTGTACCGAATCCTACACTATCTTAGCATTGCAGTAGCTAACGGGGTTTGCAATCCTAAACCCAACCCATGGTTTTCTTGGCTATGCAGTTGGGTTTCCAAACAAGACTCTAATGCAAAGAATAAAGTAATCAAGTATGTGCTCAAAACAATAAAAACTTGTAAAAAGGTTAATGCAAACCGGAGCTTGCCTGCTTTGTAGGGTATTAGTGTATAATAGAAGTTAGTGATCTTCAATCCCTTGACCTCTCTGATTTTGCTCCACTGATACACACGTCAAGGAATGGCTCCGTCGAAGTCCTTCATCGTGAACCCTATCGACATGTATATGCATAGTATTTTATAACGTAATTTAAAGGCTTAGAGATTAAAACTTCTTAAGAACAGAGGTTGTGTATAGATCCTAGAATGAAGTGGTTGCCTCTGTTGTGCAAAGAACCTAAAGAAATTACATCTACCTTAGATGTTTCATTACATCTCTAACCAAGTGTCTAGGGACATATAGGATGAGCTCTAATGAATTGGACATAACTAAAGATCCTAATCTCTAATGACTTCGAAATTTTTACAGGAAGTCATATATTACACAGGGACTTAGCTTGCTTAATTGCAGCTAAAGTGAAAGGACATTGTGTCTCCCAAAATCTCCACACTAACCCCCATGTTGTTCTTCACATCCAATAGAAAGGAAGACAAGGGCAGGGAGACTCAAGACTCAAATTGGAGATGAAAATTTGCATGTGAGTTCCTGGTCACATGAAAGTGCTTTGGACCAAAAATGAACACTTTTCATTGAGGGTTTTACTCAGAATAATTCCCTAAGCACTTAAGCACAAAGAAATTAATCCTGAATTAACTCCCATGTTCATGCCCAACTTAATGAACTACAATTTCACTTATAGTTCATAGAGTCTGCATAAATTTTTCTAGGATTTTTAGAGCTATGAATTGTCCAGAAATGATTTGTCTAACTCTGGGACAATTTCTAAAAATTCTCTGTATTCATTTGAATACAGTACAGTGCAATCTGAATTCTCAAACATAATTCAACTCCAAATGAGCTGAATGTTTTACAGGAGTTCAATAACATCCTAATGATTATTCTGGCAAAATTTGAGGATTTTTGGATAAACCAAACTCCCTCAAAAATCCTTTTGCTGAAAATCTTTAAAGAATTTTCCAGAATTAAATAAGGACTTTCATAAAAATTGGGTTGCATATTTGGATAGAGTTTGTCAATCTGAATCTAACCCAATTTTAATAACTAAATTTGGAGAATTCTACACAAAGATATGAGCTTCACATGAATTGGGAAAAATCTGAAAATGAGATCTGTTCTATTTTCAAATTTTCAGAGACACAAGGAATTAACACCACATTTGACCAAGCAAATGAGGTCCAATGCCCCTGAAATTTTTACTGCAGTTCAAATATTTTTGCGAGAACCTCCTGCCCAAATTTGGACATTTTCCAATACATAGAACTCCTGGAATAAATCCTACAAAATTTTCCTTAGATGAATTAATGAGCCAAATCCAGGGATTTTCATAAATATTGGACTGCACCCATGGATAGTACTCTTTGAGAGGAATTCAACAAAATTTGTTTCACAATTTTTGGACATTCCTACACCAAGTTATGGCTCTTCAAAGATTGAACTGGAAACTGAAAACCCTAAAATGTTTAAAACGCTGACAGTGGGTCCGGGCTACGTGTCACTTCACAGAAACAAAGGCACACGGGGCCACACATATTCCTCTGTGCAGTCACACCGGATCCCACAGCCACAGAAGATCAGGGTTTTAAACTTTCTCTCACTGACGACTGGGCCCGCCGACCCCTTCTTCCACCTCGGGTCAGTTCCCGCGCTCGGGGTGCCCGCGCCGCCGCCCTCGTCGGAGATCGCCGGAAACCGATCTCCCGGCCTCTGCCTGAGCCCTTGCTCGCCGCCAGGGCCTAACCTGCCACGCTGAGCACGATGGTGAGGTTTCCCCGAGCCGGCGAAGCCTCTACGGTAGCTAACGGCGATGCGACATCTCGGCACATCATCGGTAACGTCGGCCGGCCATCCTAGTGTGCTAACAGTTCGGCAGAACGGTGCTACAGCACCAGTGAACGATGGGGGAGCTTGACCTAGCCTCAAAAACGTTCGGGAACGATGGCAATTAAGCTTTCACCGTGCGACCGCGGTCCCTCGGTTCGGTTGCCGGTAGAAAACCCCGAGATACTCGCTCTAGGTGCAGTTTGAGGCTAGAACCGTGAAAAGCAAAGGATCGCCTACTACTTTGGACCCTTCGTGCAAACTGTGACGAACAAAGATTGAGAATTGAGGGGGAATTTGGGATTACCGTGCCGGAAGGTCGATTCGGGTACGCCGGAGAGACTTTTCCAAATTCTCTCGTGGTGCTTCACTACATGGCCTGAGGTTGGGAGGAGAGCAGCACGGTACCTTGGCGCGTCCAGGGGCGCCGGTACTTGGCCGTGAAAAGCGCCCGGTTGGGCTGCCCGCGGAAGCCTCCTAATCGGGTCATGTTCGGCTTGCGCGGCCGCGTTGCTCCCGGGGTTGGAGAGCCGATCACCAGTCAGGGACGCGTTGAGGAGGGAGAGGGAGCTGCGCCGGTGCTATTTGGCTACTGACCAGCTGCTGCTTGCATCCGTTTGAGCTGGCTGCCGAGCGATCGGTGATGGCGGCGGGGTTCTCGCTCGGCTCGGCGTGAGGGAGAGGAAGAGCCTCGGTGCTCTGTCTGCGAGCAGAGGGAGAGCACGTTGTGGATGGATGAGGGCGCTGAGGGGGGGCTGTGTCGGCGCTGGATTCGGTTGCAGGGCGGTCGACCAGCTGCCGAGCAGCTGCTGTCGCCCGAAGGCAGCAAAACAGAGACCCAATTCCTCTGCAGAGATACTTTGATACATATGACAAGTGGGCCCCATCTCCCCCTTATCTCCCCAAAATATCCCAGCAATTTACAACTGATGAAATTCAACTGTGTGGAGTTGAAAACTAAACTGCATTTGAATAATTGGGCATAATTCATCCAAATTCAAATAGGTATTTGAATTCATTACACATTTAGGTCTATTTGGAAAAATGGGCAGCAAATATCTTAAAAAATTCATGAGACTTTGCCTACCCCTTAATTTAGACCTAAAGAATTCAAATATGAAACCTGATCCTTGATTTGGCTGCTGCAAATGAGATTTTTAATACAACAGTTTTAAAAACCATGGTGTTAATCTCATTTGAATTTTTGAGTGGAACCAACTTGCTCCAAAATCTGAATTTAGCTCTCTCCCACATAGGGGTACTTCCCTACTTGGTTTCAAATTCCTTTTTGTTCCATGTTTTCAAATGACCATTGAACTTGTGTAGAGGGAGCTTTCATGTGTATTATCACATGTGAAAAAGTTTAAACAAGTCCCATTTTTCCCACATATGAACTAACTTTGTGCCAACCTAAGTTTCTTTGTGTTCATATTTTTGGGACCTTTACATTCCTCCCCCCTTAAAAGAATCTCGTCCCGAGATTATAAGATAAAAATGAGAGGGAGGACGGTGGAAAAATCATAGGATGTGCGACATCGAAAGTCGGGATAATTGACGCGAAGAAATCCTCCGGTCTCCCATGTCGCTCCAACCTTGGAGTAACCACTCCATAAATCTTTCTAGAACCACAACGTATAATTGTGTGTGGTTCGGTCCTTTATGTCGATGATCTGAACTAGTCCCTCCTGATGCATGAGATCTAGTTTCAGTTCCTCGATGTTCCCTAGCTGAGTAGTGATTAAACACTTGAGACACTTCCTCAGCTGAGAATCATGGAAGATGTCATACACACCGGGGAATATTATTGGTAATTCCAGCCGGTATGCAACGGAGCCACATCTTTCCAAAACCTGGAATGGACCGATGAACCGGGGTGAATAGAAAATTTTACAAGTGAACCCCGTCCAAAAATTTACTTTCCAAATTCTGGGTTACGGGGTACGATAATTCAGTCCTTTAAATCACAGGACGTCGCCTCCGTCTTTCCGGAAACATTTCAACTCCCTACTGTCTACACGTCTCCGCAAATGCGACATGCCCTTGTCATGTTTCTGAGCTGCCGCTATCTCTTCACGGATGGTGGGGATCAAAGCTAGGTTGTAGAGAGCTCCATGTGGAATCACATGCAGTGGTGGTTCGCTCTCTTCCAACAGTGTGATGGTCAGATTGTTGACGTGTGACTTGCGGCTCAGCGCATCTGCCACTACGTTTGCCTTACCCGGATGATAATGGATCTCTATCCTTTATCAATTCTAACCATCTTCGTTGCCTCATGTTCAGCTCCTTCTGAGTGAATATGTACTTGAGGCTTTTGTGGTCGGTATATAAATGTACGAGGTTACCGAGTAGGTAGTGCCTCCACATTTTTAGTGCAAGTACCACGGCAGCGAGCTCCAAATCGTGAGTTGGATAATTTTGCTCATGGTTTCTAAGCTGCCGTGATCCATACGCGACCACCCTTCGGTCTTGCATCAGCACACATCCGAGCCCAATGCCGGATGCATCGCAGTACACATCGAACAGTTTTGTTGGGTCTGGCTGCGCCAAAACCGGTGCTGATTTTAGGTGCTTTACTAAAGCCTTGAATGCCGCTTCACATGCTGGACTCCAAATATATTTGGTAGTCTTCTTCAGCAGCTCTGTCCTAGGCTTGTCAATCTTCGAGAAGTTCAGGATGAACTTCCGATAATGTCCCACGAGTCCGAGGACACTCCGTACCTCGTGAACAGTTCTCGGGGACTTTCAATGCAGCACTTGTGCGACCCTACTCGGGCCTACAGCGATGCTCTTCGCTGAGATGATATGCCTAAGAAAAAGTACTTTTGATATCTAGAATTTGCACTTGCTGAATTTCTCGTATAGCTTGTGATCCCGCAGTCTTTGCAAGTCTATACACATGTGCTTCTCGTGTTCTTCCTCCGACTTGGAATAAACCAGCAGGTTGTCGATGAAGGCCACAACAAACTTTTCCAGCTCCGGCATTAATACCGAGTTCATTAGATACATGAAGTGAGCTGGAGCGTTGGTGGAACCAAGGAACATGACAAGGTACTCATAAATACCGTACCTCGTTGAAAAGCTGTCTTTTAGAATATGCTCAGCCCACATCTCAATCTGATGGTACCCGGATCTTAAGTCCATCTGGAAAAAGATCCTTGCCTTGACCAACTGATCAAACAATACGTCGATCTGTGATAACGGGTACTAGTTCTTGATTGTCACAGTGTTAAGCAGACGAGCACTACACAAAGTTGTAGTGTTTCGTGCTTCTCCTTTGCAAACAATACTGATTAACCCTAAGGTAACGACCCAGTCGTATAAAACCTTTGCTCATAGGGTTATTCAGCGGTGTCTTCCATGCTACTCCTTCATTGGGTGCCCTTTTGTACGGCCTTCGTGAACTCAGTGGTGTTCCTGGTGCAAGTTCAGTCTTGGACTCTGTGTCCTGTTCGGGCGGTATGCCCGGTAAACAATTGGGAAACACCTCCTGAAATTTACGTACCACCGGACTGCCCTCTATCTAACAGTTTCCGAGTAGTTCAATATTGCAATCTGTTGCCGACTGACACCCAGAACTAATGTATGAAGACCGTGCCGTTAGGAGTTTGAGCTTACAGTTCCAAACTGATGTTGTGAACCGCTTTGTGGTAATCAACCACGACATCCCCAAAATAATGTCGATCTTCAGACCCCAAGAATAAGGAGGGTCATGGGTTATAGTATAACCCGCAAACAAAGAGGTGCTCAGAAAACAACATCACTTCTTGTAATGCTGCCCCGGCGAAGATATGAGGTATTACCTCTTTGTAAAAGTGGTTTGGAGCTGATGTTGAGCCACAAAAGATGGACTAACAAAGCTATGTGTGGCACCTAAGTCCAAGAGAATTAATACCGGTAGCCGATTCAGATAAACATCGTTGCTAACACGACTTCTCCTTCTGGAACATCATTACTCACTGTGTAGTGAATGTTGCCCCTTGTCTGCCCTCTTTTCTGCAGATATAGTTACGGATCTGATCATTGAAAGTATGATGATCCACAACTTTGAATTTCCTCCATACAATACCTAGCATAATGGCCCATCCGACCACAGTAGAGCACGGATGTCTCTCTGGCTCTTCTCTAACTTATGGTTGGAGCCAGATACATATAGCTGCAGCGATGGAGTATGAACCATTGTCTGATGCTGCTGCTCTGGAGGTGGTGCAAGTTGTGGTACTTGACCAGCAATCCATCTCTAAGGAGTTAATCGCACAGGGGCCTACATATCACCGAATGGCGTTCGGGACACCAACAGGTGCGGTTGGGGCACATAACTTGTACTAGCCTGCACGATATCACTCATTTTTCCTCCTTTGTACAGAATAGACCTTGATGCACTAAATCTACACTTTGATCCAGTTAGAAGCATTTTCATCACTCAAGTTTTATACTGAAATTAAAGTTAACTCCAATATCTTTCCAACGAGTATTCACATGCTTCTATATCACTTCTGGATCAAGAGTTATGATTTTTCAACGTTGACAGAATTCCTGGATAAAACTTGCCAGCATCTCCCTTGTATGTGGCTGGTTTTATCACAGTTGTATATGCAAATACAATCGGAATCTGAACAAACTTTAAACTACAACAATGTTGCTTATCTCATAACCTTTCTAACAGTGTGACATATGACCCTTAAGGATTTTTCTACAGAATGTTGTAAGTGTTTACAGAAACATCCAGGGAGATTTGCATCTGTCCTGTTTTCCGAACAGTTTGCATTCAACTGGACATTCAACCAATTTGGCGTGTGATGTTGCTCTGGAGTTCTACAAAGAAGTTGTATAGCAATTAAAAACCTTTCCATAACTGTATCATACACCTTAATTGGGTCAATCGTTTCAGAGTTATGCTCTATTTACAGAGAGTTTACAGAGAGTCTTACTCTGCCCTGTTTTCTGGACAGTTTCCACTCTACTGCATTTTTCGATTGGTTAAGGGATGAAACACCTCTGGACCTCAACAGAAAAGTTGTAAAGCTCTTCCAAAGCTTTCCATAAATCTATCATATGACCCCATCCTCGAAAGAACTCAACCTATAACCTCTGATCAACTTCAGCCCTAATTCAGCTGAAAATAGAGTGCTCTGTCCTTAACAACCTATAAGTTGAAAACTTGTTAACTTTGAATATCCTGTTCAAGGGAAGGAGTTACATCAAGTTTTACTACTTTGGATCAAAAACCTTCAAGTTTTAAATGAAGTTGTTCATTTAATGGGGTGTGACATCGATGCGTCACCAGATTATGTCGGTACTACGTCCTCACAAAGGAAAAACCTATACCGGACTTAGCCGGCTTCGTTATTTCAGTGGCACTAAACGTCACTCGCACACGGATGCTGCACGTCTACCGTTTCGTGGTCAGGCTACCTGCAGAAACTCAAACAATCATCAGACTCGGCTGCACACCGAGCCCGGAATCCATACAGTTAGTACAACCGGCCGTCATCACTCGCCCGGATGTTCTCAAGCCAAACACGCCTTGAGTTACGTGTTCACGTTTCAGACCACGTGACGGGGTCTCCCAAATTGCACCACGCACGCCAGGGACAGACGTTGCTCGAATACCCCAAACGACATGAAGAGTCGTAGAGGATATCAAAGCGGGTCGGGTTACCTGCCACACGTGGGGCTCCACCCTTCAGCTTGTGCGCACTGGTGGACAGCGCTTACGTGCACCCCCCAAGACATGAACGTCCCGAGATGCACGATTTTCCGACATAATCAAATAAGTTAATATGCCACTTTCTATATACTAATAACATCCTTATATGGGCTACTAACTCGTTCCTCACTGGATTTTTGGAAAAAGATGACCTTTGTACTGTGTTAAACCTCAAGCGAGCTCTGATACCAACGCTGACACGACCCCAACGGTCTTGTCGAGCCAGGATCACGCTGAGGGGTGCTGTGTTGCACAGCATCGGATAACACACGTCAAAGGTACAAATCGGAAGCGGAATTTCATTACATAAACAAGTTTATGAACATGTTTACATCAAAATAAGTCCAGTCTACACTCACAGGCGTAGACTACGCATCAAGTCCACGTTCAGCCCTTGAATGTGTCCTTGCTAGCACACACGCACACTAACTCTGCGGTGTGCACGACTCCCACTCGACGGGGTTCCCCTCCTGGGGTTCCGTCTCCTCTTCGGGAGTCCCTTCCTCATAGAACCCTGCAAAAGCTTCAAACACAAGCAGTGAGCACGAAGGCTCAGAAAGTCTGACCCGTCTCACCTAAACATGGAACTTCTACATGAGGGGTAATGGGTTACATGAGGTAAAAATCATTTGCAGGGACTCGCCTAATTAGTAGAACCTTACTTTCAAGTTTTAGCAGCAGGTTGTGGAGAACCTTACGCTAAGGCACATGAGGGAGCCGCAATCAAACAAGAAACGCATTTCTCTCATGTACTTTGCCCAAAGTTGAAAGGAACTTTAATTAGCTCTAAACTACAGCAAATCATTAGCAATCAAGTACATCTTTCAATCAGCAACATTTTAACATGTAACTAGCCTGTTCTTTCTACGTCACGGTATAGTGAACAAGTGGTACTCACTGACCGCGAGGGACGGCGATTATAATCGATTTACACCTGCAGGGTTACCCGAACAACCCGTCACGTACGCCCGTACTCGATGTTGCCTACAACAACCATCACGGACGCCGTACGCGACTACCTTTCACCCATTAGCCAAATGTTGAATGTCACACCCGGTTTCTTCGAAGAACAACCGAGTGAATATCACATGTATGCCAGGATCATTTTCTCATACATGTGATGACAAATAGTGAAGCATCATTTATTACAAGCCAGGTGTCGAATATAACTAAGTCTTACAAAGCATATGTCTCGATGGATGATAAATAGTTCATCACAAATAAATAAACTAGCAGCGGAAAATTATTCTTGTGGGCTCCGTTACAGGCGTTGCCCGGGGGTCTCCATGAACCTAGAAACCTTCTTCGGGTCCAAAGTCTTGGTCATTATACACCACCTCATTATCTTGACCTGAGCAGCAATATAAACCAACAAAATATGCAAGTTGAGTACCAATGGTACTCAGCAAGTGTGGGAAAATTATATCATGCATGGCTAGAACAAGGGGAGGTTGAACTCAAGGTTAAAGCACTATGCAATTAATACCTATCACCTTAGCTTATTAAGCACCTACATTACTACATAGATGAAATGGTCCCAAACTCCCATCCCATCATCATAATTAAATAACCATAACATCATTTCCAATGTTAAGCTCCCCGCTTAACATCCTTAACTTCCAAAACCATCACTCCTCTAATCATGAATAAGTCCAAGCCGCTCTTGACCGTGAGCATGGCTGTCATGACAGTTTTGACTCTGCAGAGTTTGTACCACTGTACCCACATGTAGTGATTTCATCCCCCGTTGCCGGGTGGACTAAAAGAACCTCCATTATGCCAGTGGCTACGAACCACATTCACACTTCCCAGGTGTGTAGCCAGGAGATCACTACGAAGCCTTTACAAAGGGATTCCCGACGAGCGTGGGCCCACTGAGGTTTCACCCCTAACAGCATACAAGAGGCTCCAACCCTGCTGCAGTGGCCCCCTCTTGAGCCTTGCGGTTCATATGGTAGTCCAGCTGACACCTATTCCCCGCACCATCCAACACACCCATACTACGCCGGGGATACACCTAATTAATTGGCCAAGCTGCCCCATCTCAGCATGTGGTTGGCACGGTAAAGCCAGGTTACTTGCTCCATGAACCGGTCCTTAGGATCCAGGCAAGTACTAAACACAAACCCGAGTCTCGTGCACCCAGCACACAACCAAAATATCCAACTTGCCTTGATCCCTACCTCTACATAACTCACAATATCTCATTCAAGAGTATGGTAAAATAAACTGATGATCCCATATCCCAATTATCCCATTCTAAGCATGGCTAAGCATATGCATAATAATAAAGGACATGATAAAATGAATCCCAACCCAAGCTACAAGGAAAAAAGATAATGCAATTCTAGGGAAACTTCCTAGCATGGGTTTCATATTTCAATTGACAATGCAAATAATTCTAGCTACACATCCTAACATAGGATCAAAGTGGTCAAGGACACTTGCCTCCTTCCTGCTGCTCTTGAAATAGGTAGTCCTGATCTTGGAAAGGAATAACTTGCTATTGAGCAGGTTCTACATCATACCATCACACATAGCAAAAGAAAAACAACAATCCATAAGAAATAGTTCACACTTCCACTTCATACAAACCACACATTCATATTTATGAAAGTCATTCACAATTATATGTGTTGTGGTTGCTCTATGTGTGTTGATTTGTGGCTTGCATGCACTTTTAATCATGTGTATATAATTCTTACTTTTGTGTTCACATTTATACTTACATACTATATATATGAGTTTCCAATTTAAATAAATTCCTTATATTCAATTACTACACCTTTTAGCTACCAAGTATGCATGAAAGGTATTTTCCTTCTCCATATGTGTCTTCAGAATTTCTACCAACCCTAAACTGAATTCTTTGGATTTTAGAAACTCCATTTATCGTTTACTAGTTGCTATATTTTCAGATTTATTTCCTATGCCTAAATGTGAACTTTATTATGAAAATAACAAGACACATCATCTAAACAGAATAGGTTCTGATCTAAAATATTTACTTATATATTTTTGACCTTTTCCTCTGATGTAAACTATTTTACAATTATTTTCCCTATTTTCCAGAACTATTCTTTACTTAAAAATGTGTCCCTAAATGTGAATAATAAATTAAACAGATTCATTTCAGCCCACAATATATTTTTATCTCACTCCAAAGTTTTCTAAATACTGAGAAAGTTTTTAATTTAATTTTGACAATATGTTTGTCCCATTTTTTTAAATTTTAGACACTAGCCACATATTCAATTTCCTAAATTAAATATTAAACAGAGCTAAAAAGGTAAACTCACCCCACTACAGGGTCTATAATATTATTTAAACAATTTTCAGGGGTCTAGCTATACATAACAGAGGAGTTTTTCCTAATTTTTATTAAGTCCAGGGGCTAAAACTGATTTTTAAATGAATTTAAATGATTTTCTGAAGTTCCAGGGGCTAGATCAGAAGTTTCCGGGGCTAGCTCTTATTTCCCGAGAACCCCAGGGGGTAGCACGTAAGATTTCCAGTCTTTATAACGCGGGGCTGACGTGGACTGTCCAATTTAAAACAGACGACTGAGATTATAACGTCGAACCGGTACGCGGGGATTTAAACCCTACCGTGCGATTTAAAATAAACGGCGCACACGCGGCCACGTCGCTCTGATCGAGCGCGGGCGGCGCTGCCGGCGGCGCAAGGCGGCGGGAGGCGGCGATCTCGCCGGAGAGTTTCGGATCTTCGGGAATTCTTCCTATAACTGTGATTTTATGGCATAGATCGGCGGAGGGGAGGTCGGGGATCTCACCTCCGGGGTTTTCTTGAGCTCGGAGGTCCTGGAAGGCGGTCGGCGACGAGGTCCGAAGTGAAACCACGGCGAGGCTCGTTGGCGCTGTGTTTGAACCGCAAGTCACCGAGTTTTCTGCACCTGCATGGTTCCCCGGAGGCGGTGGATCAAGACCAGCGAGTTAGATCAGAATTTCCGAGCTTAGATCGGCCAGAATTCGCCGAAGAAGGCTCGGTTTCTCACCGGAGTAAAATCGGCGGATCGCGTGGGAAAAACAGAATGAGGCCGGGGTTTTTATAGACGGGGGAGGGTGGCGGGGTGGTTTAGATCGAGTTTGCGTCGCCCCCGATCGAAATTCGGCTGGGATTCTCAGAAATCCGGGTTGGTTTGGATTCAGGGTGAGAGAGTCCCGGCGCGGGCGCGAGGTAGAAGAAGGGCTGGCGGGTCCCGCCTGTCAGTGGGAGGAAGAGGCGCGTGCGGCTGCGGGCTGGCGCGGGAATAAATGGGCCGGCTGGCGGGTTTCGGCCCACTGGCCGGTTTTTTTTCATTTTCCTTTTTCTTTTTCTATTTCTTTTCTGTTTTGAGTTTAAATTGAATTCCAGTTTGAATTTAAATTGTTGCAAAACATGCAACACGTCAAAAAAATTTTAAATTCACCTCTTAACAGGATTTTGGGTCTTAACAAGATTTTTGGGATGTTACAGCTCTACCCCCCTTAAAAGAAATCTCGTCCTCAAGATTGGTGGTTCTAAGAAAACAATTCCGGATATTGTGCCTTGAGCTCATCTTCCCGCTCCCACGTGGCTTCCTCTTCTGAGTGATGCTCCCACTGCACCTTGCACATCCGGATTCTTTTATTCCTGGTGAGGCGTTCTATTGTCTCCAGAATCTTCTATGGTTGCTCAGCATAAGACAAATCCTCAGCTACGTCCACTTCATTCATGGGTAACACCTCTTCAGGCGTCCTCAGGCATTTCTTGAGTTGTGACACATGGAATACATCGTGCACAATCCGATAGACGAGCCGGTAACTCTAGTTGATACGCCACTTCGCCTTTCCTTTCCAGAACTTGAAAGGGTCCGATGTATCGAGGTGACAACTTCCCTTTCACCTTGAACCGACGAAGTCCTCGGATAGGGGACACCTTGAGATAGACATAGTCTCCCACGTTGAAAATGAGCTCTCTTCTCCGAACATCGGCATAGCTCTTTTGTCGTGTCTGTGCTATCCTCAAGTTGTTGCGAATTTCCCTCACTTTCGCCTCGGCTTCTTGTAGTACTTCGGGACCAAACACTTTACTTTCCCCCGTTTGGTTCCAAAATAGGGGAGTTCTGCACTTCCTCCCGTACAAAGCTTCAAACGGTGACATCTTCATACTAGCTTGATAGCTGTTGTTATAGGAAAACTCCGCATACGATAAGTTCTTATCCCAACTCCGATTGTTTTTGAGTGCACACGCTCTCAGCATATCTTCAAGGATCTGATTGGTTCTCTCCGTCTGCCCGTCAGTTTGGGGATGATAGGCAGAGCTGAAATTCAGATGGGTTCCCATGGTTTCATGCAACTTCTGCCAGAACCTCGAGGTGAACTGTGTTCCTCGATCCGACACTATCTTCTTTGGCACTCCATGGTAACACACGATCCTTGACATGTACAATTCTGCCAATTTGGATCCGCTGTAGCTTTCTTTCACGGGGATGAAATGAGCCACCTTGGTTACCCTGTTGATGATGACCCATATTGAATCATATCCTGATTGGGTCCTAGGCAATCCCACTATGAAATCCATACCGATTTCTTCCCATTTCCATTCAGGCACTTTGAGTGGTTGCAATAATCCCCCGGGTCGTTGATGTTCTCCTTTCACCAACTGACATGTGTCACATAGGGCAACATGTTCCGCGACATCTCGTTTCATGCCATACCACCAATACCTGCTCTTGAGGTCCTGGTACATTTTCGTACTCCCAGGATGAATGGAATAGTCGGAATCGTGAGCCTCCTTCAAAATTAATTCACGAATCTCCTTTACTTCAGGCACATAGATCCTTTTCCCGTGCCACATCGTTCCTTGTTCATCCTCTCTAAAACCAGGAGCTTTATTTTCCTTGATGAGTTGTCTGATCTCTCGTATCTTCTCGTCGTTCTTTTGACCCTCGCGTATGTCTCGCTCGAGTGTGGAATCCACTTCCATGGCGATGGCTTCACCACTATTTACTAGGCATAGATTGAACCCTATAACCTCGTCCTTCAATTCTACAGGCATGTCCTTCAAGCTTAACTTATTGACCTGCACTTTCCGACTTAAAGCATCGGCCACGACGTTTGCCTTCCCAGGATGATAGTTGATGCCCACATCAAAGTCATTGATTAGCTCTAACCATCTTCTTTGTCTGAGGTTGAGGTCTGGCTGTGTAAAAATGTACTTCAAACTCTTATGATCCGTATATATCTCTGTCCTCTTCCCCATCAAATAGTGTCGCCAAATTTTCAACGCGTGTACCACTGCGGCTAGTTCTAAGTCATGTGTAGGATAGTTTTTCTCGTGCTTCCGAAGCTGCCGGGATGCATATGCCACGACATGCCCTTCTTGCATGAGAACACATCCCAACCCGTTTCCAGAGGCATCGCAGTACACCGTGAAATTCTTCTGCATATCTGGCATAACCAACACTCGGGCTGTTGTCAATCTTTTCTTTAGCTCCTGAAAACTCGTCTCGCACTGTGGCGTCCATGTGAATGTGATTCCCTTCTCCAACAGTTTGGTGAGGGGTCTCGAGATCTTAGAGAATCCCTCAATAAACCGTCGATAGTATCCAGCCAATCCCAAGAAGCTTCGAACTTCCCCGACATTTTTAGGGGTCTTCAACTTCTGTATATCCTCGATTTTGCAGGATCCACGGAGATTCCTCTCTCCGAGATTATATGTCCTAAGAAGGGAACTCTCTTCAGCCAAAACTCACACTTGCTCAACTTGGCATATAGTTGGTGTTCTCTCAACCTCTGCAACACCAATCTTAGATGTTTCTCATGTTCTTCTTCATCTTTGGAGAAGATGAGAATGTCATCTATGAAAACCACCACAAATTTGTCTAGATATTCCATGAATACCTTGTTCATGAGATACATGAAGTATGCCGGGGCATTAGTTAGCCCGAAAGGCATGACAGTGTATTCATACAGTCCGTACCGAGATACGAAAGCTGTCATGGGAATATCAGATTGCCTTATCTTGAGTTGGTGGTATCCCGACCTGAGATCAATTTTCGAGAACACACAAGCTCCCCTCAACTGATCAAACAAGTCTTCAATGCGGGGTAATGGGTACTTGTTCTTGATGGTCACCTCATTCAAGGCACGGTAATCCATGCATAACCTTTGGGTTCCGTCATTCTTGGGCACAAATATCATCGGAGCTCCCCATGGTGAGGAACTAGGACGAATATACCCCTTCTCCGTCAATTCTCTTAAATGATCCTTGAGTTCTTTTAGCTGCTTGGAGTCCATCCGATAAGGTCTCTTGTATATCGGGGTTGTTCCAGGTACTAGCTCAATTGTGAATTCCACTTCACGATCGGGAGGCATACCTGGCAACTCCTCTGGAAAAACATCTGGATATTCCCTGATGGTCCTGATTTCCTCAACTTTCACCTCAACTTGATTTAATTTAATGTCCCTCCTAGGCTCGTGTATTGTTATGAACTTTACTCTTGTGCCACTAGGGTGAGTTAGTTCTACCGTTCTGGTCGAACAATGGATGATTCCTTTATGTTTTGTCAACCAATCCATTCCCAAGATAATATCTATCCCTTGTGAATCTATCACTATGAGGTTAGCAGTAAATACCACCCCACTAATGTCTAGGTTCACTTTGGGACACACTTGTCTTGTACTTATTTCTCCACCTGGAGAGTTTACGGCTAGCATATGGTTCATTTGTGTGGTTGCTAGGTCATGCTTCTTAACAAACCCTCGAGCAATGAACGAGTGGGTAGCACCAGAATCAAACAGCAGGGTTGCAAGGTGTAAATTGGCAGGAAACTTACCAACTACCATGTCGGGTGCCTCTTGCGCTTCCTCCATAGTGACGTGGTTCATTCGTCCTCGCATCACATTCTGCTGTTGTGGCTGCGCGGGCTTCTTCTTTGGGCATTTATGGGCGTAGTGCCCCACTTCACCGCAGCTAAAACATTGCACCCCAACCTTAGGTGCCTGGCCTTTGCTGTCTTGGGGTTGGTTTGGAGGTCCCTGTACTGCTGGTCAAGGTGGATATGCGGGGCGAGGCTGCTGTACAAACTGACGTTGTGGCTGTGCTGGTGCTGCGGGAGGCCTGTAGTTCGGGTTGTACCCTCTTGGTGCTGAGTAGGGTACCGCGCACGGTTCGTCTGCCCTGCAGGTTGCTGCATCAGACGTGGGCGGGTGTTGCTCCCTGAGCCTTGATGTGACCACCCGGCCTTCCTCTTATTCTCATTTCCCAAGGCCTTTAGCTTTCTTTCCACCACAAATGCTCTGTCCACCATCTTTTGGAAGCTTTCATACTCATTTGAGGACATTGCACATTGCATTTCTGCGGTAAGCCCTTCCACGAAACAATCTTGTTTCTGCTCATCAGTCTCTATGTCTCGTGGGGCATAACGGGATAGTTGAGTAAATTTAGTGAGGTATTCCCTCACCGTCATGTTTCCCTGCTGCAGTCCCAAGAACTCCTTCCTCTTGTTTTTGAGTTCACCTCTTGGGATGTAATGGTTGCGGGGAAGCTACGCTTGAACTCTTCCCAAGTGATGTTCTCAGGGTCATGATGGGCGGCCACGTAGGCGGTCCACCAATCCGCAGCAGGTCCATGCAATTGATGAGAGGCAAACAGCACCCTCTCATACCCTTGGCACTGTATGATCCTCATCTTGCTTTCTATGGTTTTTAGCCAATCCTCTGCCTCCAGAGGTTCAGCAGCACTTGCAAACTTTGGAGGTTGAGTTCCTAGAAACTCACTCAACCTTGGTTGGCGTGGTGCAGCTTGTGGGGGTGGAACTTGATGTAAGTTAGCCACCACTTCAGTCAAGTTCTGGATGAGCTGATTCTGATTCTCCAGGATTTGGTGGAGGGGATCAACTCCTTCACGGCGACCACCCCGGTCCTGGCCTCCAGAAAGATGAGGGTTGCATGCCTCATCGTTGTTGTTGGCGGGGTTGGCAGCACGTCCTTTTCCTCTTCCGGCCATCTGGCAGAATCAACCAATGTTAATTTGAAAGCATTTAGCATCATCTTACTACTTTCATTTGTTTGTACTTTGAAGTGTTGAGGCTTTGTTATACTTTTCTGAGGGTTCATTTCTCACACAAAAATAAATGCAATATTATTTCATGTGGTTTCACACACCAAAGCAAAACAATCTAAAGACAAGGCTGTGAACAATTTGCTCATGGCTTCCACAACTCACGTCACACACCAAGCATTAACACACCATTAACTTAACGTGACGACTCGACTATTCGACATCTTGGTAACTAAGGGAAGGACTCTACACTACTCGTTTTCTTGAGCTGGCTCCTCGGGATCTTCCTCATCATTTCGGCTGCCTTCTGACTCTGCTTTGGGTGGGGAGGCTGCTGGTGGAGAAGTGCAACGACGCCTGATCGCTCGGCGATCTGGGGAGTCAGGAGTCCATGTATCATTCACGGTGACATACAGTTCATTCCCATCTCCTCTTTCTATCGCCCTCAAGAAGGCCTGCAGCAATGCCTCCGTTTCCTTCAGGGTGTCCCGAACATCCTGAAGCTCTTGCTGACACTCCTGCAGTCGAGTGCTGAGCATAGCAGCATCCTCCAAGCACAAGTCCATGTGCTCATGGGAAGTCCCTTGCTGCACTGGCGGGTACTTGTACTCCGTGGTACCACTCTCACGCTGGAGGACATACATGTACTCAGTCCTGTCCAGGTGGCGACGATAGATGTGACTCTGGCAGGTGATGGCCTCCCAGGTGACATCCTTCTCCGCATCGACCTGTGTCGCTCTACAGGATGGAGAGCGGTGGATCTTAAGCAGCTGATTTTCGTGTATAATCCTCATCTCTGAACTCCATTCTTCCCTCTTCTCACGGATGGTCCGGGTGGAGTTATAGTGGATGATTAGCTTGCCCGTATTGCCGGCGGCTTCGAGCATACGTCGAAGACGGCGCAACAAGCCTCCTACTGCCAATCCGTAGGAAAGGTACGTCACCGGACGGCTCTCCTCTCTTTGGGTAAGGGCAACTACGGGAACTCTCCCTCCTGTGGACTTGCAAGCGGTGCGAATTATGCGGACCATCTAAAACAGAAAACATTTAAACTTAGGTTAGATAAACTTTTAAACAAAAATTCTATTTTGAATGAAAGTTGGGGTAAGATGAAGAAAGTGACTCCATTAAATAACACTTTTCAACACACACCTTGTAAAATAGTTTTTAAGAAAATAGGGCCCTTAAATACGTCCATTTCTACCTAGGTCCACGTTCCTACGAGCAACCTTAGCTCTGATACCACTTCTGTCACACCCGGTTTCTTCGAAGAACAACCGAGTGAATATCACATGTATGCCAGGATCATTTTCTCATACATGTGATGACAAATAGCGAAGCATTATTTATTACAAGCCAGGTGTCGAATATAAATAAGTCTTACAAAGCATATGTCTCGATGGACGATAAATAGTTCATCACAAATAAATAAACTAGCAGCGGAAAATTATTCTTGTGGGCTCCGTTACAGGCGTTGCCCGGGGGTCTCCATGAACCTAGAAACCTTCTTCGGGTCCAAAGTCTTGGTCATTATACACCACCTCATTATCTTGACCTGAGCAGCAATATAAACCAACAAAATATGCAAGGTTGAGTACCAATGGTACTCAGCAAGTGTGGGACAATTATATCATGCATGGCTAGAACAAGGGGAGGTTGAACTCATGGTTAAAGCACTACGCAATTAATACCTATCACCTTAGCTTATTAAGCACCTACATTACTACATAGATGAAATGGTCCCAAACTCCCATCCCATCATCATAATCAAATAACCATAACATCATTTCCAATGTTAAGCTCCCCGCTTAACATCCTTAACTTCCAAAACCATCACTCCTCTAATCATGAATAAGTCCAAGCCGCTCTTGACCGTGAGCACGGCTGTCATGACAGTTTTGACTCTGCAGAGTTTGTACCACTGTACCCACATGTAGTGATTTCATCCCCCGTTGCCGGGTGGACTAAAAGAACCTCCATTATGCCAGTGGCTACGAACCACATTCACACTTCCCAGGTGTGTAGCCAGGAGATCACTACGAAGCCTTTACAAAGGGATTCCCGACGAGCGTTGGCCCACTGAGGTTTCACCCCTAACAGCATACAAGAGGCTCCAACCCCGCTGCAGTGGCCCCCTCTTGAGCCTTGCGGTTCATATGGTAGTCCAGCTGACACCTATTCCCCGCACCATCCAACACACCCATACTACGCCGGGGATACACCTAATTAATTGGCCAAGCTGCCCCATCTCAGCATGTGGTTGGCACGGTAAAGCCAGGTTACATGCTCCATGAACCGGTCCTTAGGATCCAGGCAAGTACTAAACACAAACCCGAGTCTCGTGCACCCAGCACACAACCAAAACATCCAACTTGCCTTGATCCCTACCTCTACATAACTCACAATATCTCATTCAAGAGTATGGTAAAATAAACTGATGATCTCATATCCCAATTATCCCATTCTAAGCATGGCTAAGCATATGCATAATAATAAAGGACATGATAAAATGAATCCCAACCCAAGCTACAAGGAAACAAGATAATGCAATTCTAGGGAAACTTCCTAGCATGGGTTTCATATTTCAATTGACAATGCAAATAAATCTAGCTACACATCCTAACATAGGATCAAAGTGGTCAAGGACACTTGCCTCCTTCCTGCTGCTCTTGAAATAGGTAGTCCTGATCTTGGAAAGGAATAACTTGCTCTTGAGCAGGTTCTACATCATACCATCACACATAGCAAAAGAAAAACAACAATCCATAAGACATAGTTCACACTTCCACTTCATACAAACCACACATTCATATTTATGAAAGTCATTCACAATTATATGTGTTGTGGTTGCTCTATGTGTGTTGATTTGTGGCTTGCATGCACTTTTAATCATGTGTATATAATTCTTACTTTTGTGTTCACATTTATACTTACATACTATATATATGAGTTTCCAATTTAAATAAATTCCTTATATTCAATTACTACACCTTTTAGCTACCAAGTATGCATGAAAGGTATTTTCCTTCTCCATATGTGTCTTCAGAATTTCTACCAACCCTAAACTGAATTCTTTGGATTTTAGAAATTCCATTTATCATTTACTAGTTGCTATATTTTCAGATTTATTTCCTATGCCTAAATGTGAACTTTATTATGAAAATAACAAGACACATCATCTAAACAGAATAGGTTCTGATATAAAATATTTACTAATATATTTTTGACCTTTTCCTCTGATGTAAACTATTTTACAATTATTTTCCCTATTTTCCAGAACTATTCTTTACTTAAAAATGTGTCCCTAAATGTGAATAATAAATTAAACAGATTCATTTCAGCCCAAAATATATTTTATCTCACTCCAAAGTTTTCTAAATACTGAGAAAGTTTTTAATTTAATTTTGACAATACGTTTGTCCCATTTTTTTAAATTTTAGACACTAGCCACATATTCAATATCCTAAATTAAATATTAAACAGGGCTAAAAAGGTAAACTCACCCCACTACAGGGTCTATAATATTATTTTAACAATTTTCAGGGATTTAGCTATACATAACAGAGGAGTTTTTCCTAATTTTTATTAAGTCCAGGGGCTAAAACTGATTTTTAAATGAATTTAAATGATTTTCTGAAGTTCCAGGGGCTAGATCAGAAGTTTCCGGGGCTAGCTCTTATTTCCCGAGAACCCCAGGGGGTAGCACGTAAGATTTCCAGTCTTTATAACGCGGGGCTGACGTGGACCGTCCGATTTAAAACAGACGGCTGAGATTATAACGTCGAACCGGTACGCAGGGATTTAAACCCTACCGTGCGATTTAAAATAAACGGCGCACACGCGGCCACGTCGCTCTGATCGAGCGCGGGCTGCGCTGCCGGCGGCGCACGGCGGCGGGAGGCGGCGATCTCACCGGAGAGTTTCGGATCTTCGGGAATTCTTCCTAGAACTGTGATTTTATGGCATAGATCGGCGGAGGGGAGGTCGGGATCTCACCTCGGGGGTTTTCTTGAGCTCGGAGGTCCTGGAAGGCGGTCGGCGACGAGGTCCGAAGTGAAACCACGGCGAGGCTCGTCGGCGCTGTGTTTGAACCGCAAGTCACCGAGTTTTCTGCACCTGCAGGGTTCCCCGGAGGCGGTGGATCAAGACCAGCGAGTTAGATCGGAATTTCCGAGCTTAGATCGGCCAGAATTCGCCGAAGAAGGCTCGGTTTCTCACCGGAGTAAAATCGGCGGATCGCGTGGGAAAAACAGAACGAGGCCGGGGTTTTTATAGACGGGGGAGGGCGGCGGGGTGGTTTAGATCGAGCTTGCGTCGCCCCTGATCGAAATTCGGCTGGGATTCGCAGAAATCCGGGTTGGTTTGGATTCGGGGTGAGAGAGTCCCGGCGCGGGCGCGAGGTAGAAGAAGGGCTGGCGGGTCCCGCCTGTCAGTGGGAGGAAGAGGCGCGCGCGGCTGCGGGCTGGCGCGGGAATAAATGGGCCAGCTGGCGGGTTTCGGCCCACTGGCCGGTTTTTTTCCATTTTCCTTTTTCTTTTTTTATTTCTTTTCTGTTTTGAGTTTAAATTGAATTCCAGTTTGAATTTAAATTGTTGCAAAACATGCAACACGTCCAAAAATTTTTAAATTCACCTCTTAACAGGATTTTGGGTCTTAACAAGATTTTTGGGGTGTTACATTGAACCGGTCCAATCGTCCCGAGCAAGAGGTCTCTGCACGCGCATCTCACTGCCGCCAGCCGATTTACACCTCGAGCTCTCATCCTACCCTCTGAACGACCAGCTATGCCTCAACACCCAGCTACCCGAGTTACATCAGTTTCTCGGTTCCCATATAGCCGGTAGGTCTTCGGTACTGTTCTAGCTTGTTCAACAGGCCCGCACACGGCTCGGTCCTCAATCGACACAAGCGGAGCTACAGCACACAGGCCCCAACGTCCTGCTGCCCTTAACCTCCGCTTGGTCTCATTTTTCTTGCCATGCGTATCATGTGCTATCACTACCCGAGTCAAGTGCCTCTAGCCTATGCCCGCGAGTAGTTCCAACTACTCGACTTGTACCGAATCCTACACTATCTTAGCATTGCAGTAGCTAACGGGGTTTGCAATCCTAAACCCAACCCATGGTTTTCTTGGCTATGCAGTTGGGTTTCCAAACAAGACTCTAATGCAAAGAATAAAGTAATCAAGTATGTACTCAAAACAATAAAAACCTGTAAAAAGGTTAATGCAAACCGGAGCTTGCCTGCTTTGTAGGGTATTAGTATATAATAGAAGTTAGTGATCTTCAATCCCTTGACCTCTCTGAATTTGCTCCACTGATCCACACGTCAAGGAATGGCTCCGTCGAAGTCCTTCATCGTGAACCCTATCGACATGTATATGCATAGTATTTTATAATGTAATTTAAAGGCTTAGAGATTAAAACTTCTTAAGAACATACGTTGTGTAGAGATCCTAGAATGAAGTGGTTGCCTCTGTTGTGCAAAGAACCTAACGAAATTACATCTACCTTAGATGTTTCATTACATCTTTAACCAAGTGTCTAGGGACATATAGGATGAGCTCTAATGAATTGGACATAACTAAAGATCCTAATCTCTAATGACTTCGAAATTTTTACAGGAAGTCATATATTACACAGGGACTTAGCTTGCTAAATTGCAGCTAAAGTGAAAGGACATTGTGTCTCCCACAATCTCCACACTAACCCCCATGTTGTTCTTCACATCCAATAGAAAGGAAGACAAGGGCAGGGAGACTCAAGACTCAAATTGGAGATGAAAATTTGCATGTGAGTTCCTGGTCACATGAAAGTGCTCTGGACCAAAAATGAACACTTTTCATTGAGGGTTTTATTCAGAATAATTCCCTAAGCACTTAAGCACAAAGAAATTAATCCTGAATTAACTCCCATGTTCATGCCCAACTTAATGAACTACAATTTCACTTATAGTTCATAGAGTCTGCATAAAGTTTTATAGGATTTTTAGAGCTATGAATTGCCCAGAAATGATTTTTCTAACTCTGGGACAATTTCTAAAAATTCTCTGTATTCATTTGGATACAGTACAGTGCAATCTGAATTCTCCAACATAATTCAACTCCAAATGAGCTGAAAGTTTTACAGGAGTTCAATAACATCCTAATGATTATTATGGCAAAATTTGAGGATTTTTGGATAAACCAAACTCCCTCAAAAATTCTTTTGCTGAAAAGCTTTAAAGAATTTTCCAGAATTAAATAAGGACTTTCATACAAATTGGGTTGCATATTTGGATAGAGTTTGTCAATCTGAATCTAACCCAATTTGAATCACTAAATTTGGAGGTTTATACACAAAGATATGAGCTTCACATGAATTGGGAAAAATCTGAAAATGAGATCTGTTCTATTTTCAAATTTTCAGAGACATAAGGCATTAACACCACATTTGACCAAGCAAATGAGGTCCAATGCCCTTGAAATTTTTACTGGAGTTCAAGTATATCTGGAAGAACCTCCTGCCCAAATTTGGGCATTTTCCAATACATAGAACTCCTGGAATAAATCCTACAAGATTTTCCTTATATGAATTAATGAGCCAAATCCAGGGATTTTTCATAAATATTGGGCTACACCCATGCATACTACTCTTTGAGAGGAATTTAACAAAATTTGTTTCACAATTTTTGGACATTCCTACACCAAGTTATGGCTCTTCAAAGATTGAACTGGAAACTGAAACCCTAAAATGTTTAAAACGCTGACAGTGGGTCCGGGCTACGTGTCACTTCACAGAAACAAAGGCACACGGGGCCACACATATTCCTCTGTGCAGTCACACCGGATACCACAGCCACAGAAGATCAGGGTTTTAAACTTTCTCTCACTGACGACTGGGCCCGCCGACCCCTTCTTCCACCTCGGGTCAGTTCCCGCGCTCGGGGTGCCCGCGCCGCCGCCCTCGCCGGAGATCGCCGGAAACCGATCTCCCAGCCTCTGCCTGAGCCCTTGCTCGCCGCCAGGGACTAACCTGCCACGCTGAGCACGATGGTGAGGTTTCCCCGAGCCGGCGAAGCTTCTACGGTAGCTAACGGCGATGCGGCATCTCGGCACATCATCGGTAACGTCGGTCGGCCATCCTAGTGTGCTAACAGTTCAGCAGAACGGTGCTACAGCACCAGTGAACGATGGGGGAGCTTGACCTAGCCTCAAAAACGTTCGGGAACGATGGCAATTAAGCTTTCACCGTGCGACCGCGGTCCCCCGGTTCGGTTGCCGGTAGAAAACCCCGAAATACTCGCTCTAGGTGCAGTTTGAGGCTAGAACCGTGAAGAGCAAAGGATCGCCTACTACTTTGGACCCTTCATGCAAACTGTGACGAACAAAGATTGAGAATTGAGGGGGAATTTGGGATTACCGTGCCGGAAGGTCGATTCGGGTACGCCGGAGAGACTTTTCCAAATTCTCTCGCAGTGCTTCACTACATGGCCTGAGGTTGGGAGGAGAGCAGCACGGTACCTTGGCGCGTCCAGGGGCGCCGGTACTTGGCCGTGACAAGCGCCCGGTTGGGCTGCCCGCGGAAGCCTCCTCATCGGATCATGTTCGGCTTGCGCGGCCGCGTTGCTCCCGGGGTTGGAGAGCCGATCACCGGTCAGGGACGCGTTGAGGAGGGAGAGGGAGCTGCGCCGGTGCTATTTGGCTACTGACCAGCTGCTGCTTGCGTCCATTTGAGCTGGCTGCCGAGCGATCGGTGATGACGGCGGGGTTCTCGCTCGGCTCGGCGTGAGGGAGAGGAAGAGACTCGGTGCTCTGTCTGCGAGCAGAGGGAGAGCACGTTGTGGATGGATGAGGGCGCTGAGGGGGGGGGGGCTGTATCGGCGCTGGAGTCGGTTGCAGGGCGGTCGACCAGCTGCTGTCTCCCGAAGGCAGCAAAAAGAGACCCAATTCCTCTGCAGAGATACTTTGATACATATGACAAGTGGGCCCCATCTCCCCCTTATCTCCCCAAAATATCCCAGCAATTTACAACTGATGAAATTCAACTGTGTGGAGTTGAAAACTAAACTGCATTTGAATAATTGGGTACAATTCATCCAAATTCAAATAGGTATTTGAATTCATTACACATTTAGGTCTATTTGGAAAAATGGGTAGCAAATATCTTCAAAAATTCATGAGACTTTGCCTACCCCTTAATTTAGACCTAAAGAATTCAAATATGAAACCTGATCCTTGATTTGGCTGCTGCAAATGAGGTTTTTAATACAACAGTTTTAAAAACCATGGTGTTAATCTCATTTGAATTTTTGAGTGGAACCAACTTGCTCCAAAATCTGAATTTAGCTCTGTCCCACATAGGGGTACTTCCCTACTTGGTTTCAAATTCCTTTTTGTTCCATGTTTTCAAATAACCATTGAACTTGTGTAGAGGGAGCTTTCATGTGTATTATCACATGTGAAAAAGTTTAAACAAGTCCCATTTTTCCCACATATGAACTAACTTTGTGCCAACCTAAGTTTCTTTGAGTTCATATTTTTGGGACCTTTACAGTTAGCACCGCATTCGACCACAAATCGACGATCGCCACTGAGAACTCAGGCCACCTGCAGAAAGCCGAGGATTGCTCCCCGTGGATAGCACGCCACGGCCAGTTTCACCGCCTGACTTCTACACGAGAAAGGTGCGCCTTAGTCTCCAGATCGTGTAGCTGCAACCCTCATAGCCGTTGATAGACCGAGCGCAGAGAATTCCTAAGAATCCCGAGAACTGGTGCACCCGGGTAGGGGTCGGTCTACCCCGAAATTCTAGCTGCACCGTCCAACCCAGCTCGGGTGAGCCTACACACACCTTCCTCACTCCCTAGTGGCCTTCCTCGACCAAGAATCAAGGGATATGACCCAGAAATGGCCGGGTTCTGGTTGTTTTCCGGGCCGCCATAGAATAGTAGCTCGGGTCACCGTGGAGCTCTAGGTTGCCGACCTTTTCATGGGGTTTGGCAGCCATTTTCATCACCCTCGAGATTCCACGGTCCTCTCCGACCCTTTCCCGATCGTTTTGATGCGTTGTAACACATTCCCGACCATGCCGGAACCCTAACCGCCGCTGTCACCGTCGGGAGCCCTGTTCCGGTGAGCTACGGCCGCCGGTGACCCCCGAGCTGAGTTCAGCGTACTGAGTTAGGGCGGGGCGGTGAGTTTGGGGTCGGGAGATGGCCGGGAAAGTAGTTCCGGCGACGCTCGCCAGGGTGCGCCGCCGCGGACCCCTGTTTGGCGCGAGGAAGGAGACGACCTGCCGGGTGGGACCCACTGGCAGACATTTAAACATTTTTGAAATTTCCAGTTTTCGTTCAAACTTCAAATGCATAGAACTTTGGCTAGGAAACTCCAAATTCGATGAACCAAATTTTGCTGAACTCAGAATTCTGAGTACTTTCCAGCAATACCAAATTCAGCTCATGAAAGTGAATAGTTTTCCAGAATTAAATCCCTAAATTTAAACTGTTGGGAATTTTATCTGGAGAACTACTTTATGAAAAATTCTGAAACTTGGCTGAGAGGTTCATTGGTAAATCCCTAAATCACAGTAAAATTTTCAGACTCATCCAAGTTCGTTTAGTTACCCTAATGGGGTGATTAAGAGAACTGCCCTGAGAAAATAGAAAAATGTACAGAATCATTTTTCAGATTTTCTCCAATCTTAATTAGGGCATAACTTTCAATTGAATTCTTCAAATGACATGAAACCAATTCCATTAGAACCAACTTAAATTATAGTTCCAGAAATTAATGGTTGGAGCCATGAAAACCCCTGGAATTACATAGAGGCTCAAATATTGACCAAATGGACTTTTATTTGTACAAGGTTCAAGTTAACTTTGTTTCAAATCAAACTTGGTCAAGACTCTGGTTAGGACCCTACAAAGCCACCATAAAAATTTCAGAACCAAAGGGGAGGGCTACCTAGAGTTATTAGTAATTAAGTATTCAAGTTTACACATTGCATTTAAATTTACATGTCGTATTTCATTAAACGTGTAGTCGCTGAAGAAGAGACTCCGGAAGTGCTGGACTTCCTTCTTCCGGACGAGGAACTAACCCCTGACCAGCAGAAACAAGGCAAGCCCTGGTTTGCATTAACCTTTTTATAAGTTTTAATTTGTTTACATGTGTCATGTGAAGTATGATTGTGCATTAGGTATAGGATGGATGGAACCCCACTTGCATGACCAGAATTTTTCCATAAGAGTGAGGGTAGTGTCTAAGATCTCGAGTAGACAGGCTATGCTTAATAATTTCATAGGACTTTGGTACAAGTCGAGTAGCTGGAATCTACTCGCGAGATAGGTTGGGACACACGGGTTTGGTTCGAGTGACGGGAGATCACTTTAGTAATGAAAATGAGACTAGGCAGGGGCTAGGGCGCAGCAAGAGGAAGTCTTGTGTGCGCAGCCCTGTCCGTGTCGATTGAGGACCGAGCCGTGTGCGGCCCTGCTGAACAAGTATTGAACGTACCGAAGGAATATCGGATATATGGGCCCCCATAAACCGATGTAGCCTAAACCTCCGGGCGTCGAGGCATAGCACACCGATTTATAGGTGTAGGTTGAGGGCAGCCAGGTGGAAATCTGCCAACGGGCATAGAGAGATGCTCCTTGTGGGGAACCTCCTGCTCGTTTCAGTGCGACCGGTTCGACGTTTGGGCTGTTGGGTGAAAGGTTGTCCCGTACGACATCGAGTGAGCGTGCTGTGCAGCTCCATGGGTGGGCGTACGTGACGTGCTCTTTGGGTTTCCCTGCAGGTGTGTATCGAGTCGATTCGCCGTCCCTCACGGTGACGAGTACCGCTTGTTCACTGCGTCATAACGTAGATAATTTATGGAATGCTGTGATTCAATATTGCTGTCATGAGATAATTGTATTGCTACATGTGTGCCACCAAATGTTGCTTACTAAATTTCAGCTTCATGAACTGTTAACTTGTTGCTAAAAGATGAACTAAGGATGAACTTGTAGGCGTGTCCATTTGCTGCCACATTGCTATCCTATGTCATTGTACACCTCATGTAGAGTTTCATGCCTAGGTAAGTCGGTTAAGTCTTGTTGAGCCATAGTGCTCACGGTTGCTGCTTAAGTGTTTTTCAGGTGAGGAGCCACCCACGGACTCGGAGTACGAGTCCACCGGCGAGGGTTACCCTCCGTCGGGGACCACAGCTGAGTGGGAGCCGTACACGCCGCGCTGAGCTGAGGAGTGCAGCTAGTGTGGGTTGCCCTAGGGCTGGGCAACCGACTTTTGCTAGATAGGCGGGCATGAGTTGTATAAAAGAAACTTCCGCTGTGTAAAATAAATACTAGTTTGTAACTGAGTATTGTACTACTTTGTACATTCAACTTGTTTTCCCATGTAATATATTGTGTCCTTATGACGTGTGCTGTCGGGTGTCGCATCGCGCGGCACCACCCTCTGCGATCCTGGATGAGCGGATTCCGGTCCGCCACAATATCCCATTTATCCCATTCTAAGCATGGCTAAGCATGAGTAGTGTAAATGAATGACATAATAACATAACTCCCAACCCAAGGCTACAAGGAAACAAGATAATGCAATTCTAGGAAAACTTCCTAGCTTGGGTGTCATATTCCAAATTGACAATGCAATTAAATTCTAACAACACATCCTAGTATAGGATCAAAGTGGTCAAGGACACTTGCCTTCTTCCTGCTGCTCTGGGAATAGAAAGTCTTGATCTTGAAAGGTGATAGCCTGCTCTGGGGCTGGTTCTACTCATGCCAATACACATAGAAAAAAGAAAACAACATTCCATAAGCCATAGTCCACATTTCCACTCATGCAAACCACACATACATACATATGAAAGTCATACACCTATTGAAGTGTTGTGTGTACCCTAGATATGTTGATTCTAAGCACATAGGCACCTTTAAAACATATATATTATCTCTAGTTTTAACATTTAGACTTCTAGGTGCACAATATATGAATCTCCAATTTGAACAAATTTTCTATATTGGGTAATACACTTCTTAGCCACAAAATTTGCATAAAAGATAATTTTCTACTCCAAATAGGTTTTCAGATCTTCTACAAAATATCAATTTGAAGTTTTGGATTTTGGGGACCTCATTTAACATTTTCTAATTATGCATACCTATTTTCCTATATTTTCAGATTTACTTTCCATACCTAAAAGTGAACTTTAATATTAAAATAGCAAGACATATCACCTAAACAGAATATGTTCTGATCTAAAATGTCCAATAAAATATCTTTTAAATTTCTCTCTGATGGGGATCAATTTAAATTTATTTTTACCCATTTTTAGAATTATTTTCTAGCCTAAAAATGAATTTCCAGCCATAAATCAGCAACCTAAATTCACACAAAAATTTCTACTGTTCCAATTACCTAAACAGAACCTTTATGAATTTTCCCTATCCCTTTTTGGTGACTTAGATTCATTTTCCCACATTTAAATTTGTTTTATGCCTAAAGGGTGTATTTCAGGGATAAATCACAAAACAGCAACCTTATTTAGTTTAAAAGTTTATTTCCCTTCTAAATTCAGACTTCAGAGTGTTCTACAAATCTCCAACAGGGGTAGAATAATTAAACTAAACCTATACCTAGGTTTGAATTTAAATCCTATTCACATATTCAATTTCATGTAATTAATAACCCTCAGGGGCTGATGTGCAAATCAACACTGCTGTGGGGCCCCATTTCTCATTTTCTAAATTTTCAGGGATCTAAGTGTGTAAAACAGGGAGGTCTTCCTAATTCTGACTAAGTCCAGGGGTTAAAACTGATTTTTAAATGAATTTACATGAATTTCTGAGGGTCCAGGGGCTAGATCAGAAGTTTCCGGGGCTAGCTCGTGTTTTCCAAGATCCCCAGGGGGTAGCACGTAAGTTTATTGGGGTTTAATATGCGGGGCTGATGTGGGCCGTTGGATTTAGAACGGAGGGCTGAGATTAGATCGCGAAGTGGTACGGATTAAATCTGTTCGGGACCGCACGATTTAAAACGAACGGGCCACAAGGGGCCACGTCGCCCTAGCCGGAGCCAGCCCGCGCGCGCGGTGGCGGGGGGGGGGGGGCGGCGATCTCGCCGGCGCAGCCTCGATTTTTGCCGCTATGCGTTAGAACTCGCAGCTTTTTGCACGGATCAGCTGCCGAGGGGTAGGGGAAGATCACCTAGCGATTTTCCTGCACTCGGAGGCCCTGGAAGTCGGTCGGCGGTGTCGAAGTCCGGCAATGGCACTCGGTGCTCGTCGGAGCGACTGTTGGAGCGCAAGACACGTCGTTTCCTTCCCCTGCAGGACCTCCTGGCGGCTGTGGGGCATGCCACACGTGTTAGATCGGAAAGACCGGACGGGGATCGGAAGAAAATGGCCGAGGATGCCTCGGTTCTCACCGGAGCCGAAAACGCAGGGGTGAGGGGAAACCGACGGGGTTTTCTTGAGTTTAAAGGCACGAGGGGAGGCGGCGGGGTTGGTTTAGATGGTGTAGCACCGCTTGGCCGAAGATCCTGGCTCGTGGCGTTGAATTCGGACGAGGCAGCGGCGATCGGCGCGGGAGGATCGGTGGCGGTTGGGCAAGAAGCGGGGGGGGGGGGGGATGACATGCGGGCCCCGCACGGCAGAGAGAGGGGGAGGGGGAAAACAGCCGCGGGTTGCTGGGCCGGCTGAGGTGGGTTTGGCCCACTGGCCATTTTTCTTTTTCCTTTTCCTTTTTCTTTTCTGTTTTGATGCAAATTTGAATTCCAATTTGAGTTTGAATTTTTATCCACATGCATTACGTCCAAAAATTTTAAATTCACATTTTTAACACATTTTGGGGTGTTAGAGAACAGAAACACACATGCACACATGCGCTAGTTTCGTGTTTTACGCCTGTTTGACGTGTGACTTGTGACTTGCAACGATGTGCAATTGTGTCATGATGAATTGTGTTCTATCAAGCGGTCTTATTTTCTATCACGCATATAAATGGGTACTCTATCAACACCTATACTACCACGTCAACATGAGGAGTAAATGTGTTTGTTTATCGTGCATTATGCTCCTTTACTGGTGTCATCATGAGGGGAAATTGAGAGTAATTGGAAGCGTAATTGCGTAGATTTATTGTGCATTATGCTCCATTACTGGTCTCATCATGAGGAGAAATTAAGAGCATAATTGCACACATGTAATATGTATTATGTGCATTATTGCTCCCATTAGTTGCATGTTAAAAATATTTCAGGGGGCGATTCCTGAAATAATGGCAGTTCGAATTCAAGGCGTTGGTTGACTCTAGTATAAAAGGAGATGTCCTGGTTACTAGAGAGAACACATAGAAACTTGCCTCATAGCTAATCGTTTCCTACGCCGCCATTTTCCATCCTTCCGTCCCTTCATTTGCGGTGTCTCCGAGCCGACGCCAGTGATTTGAATGCCTGCACCAGCACCGGCGATTAGGTTTCTACGAAATGCACTCCCACGACCGCTCGTTGCACTTCCGTCAACATCAGCTTCATCATCAAGTTCATCAATCTCATCTCCTACTTCATAATGGGATTCTTTGTAAGTACACCATTCAATCCACATTTATTTGAACTTAACATGTTCTTTTTGGGCAATCATCCTTTCCATCTTTCATATGATCATTTTTGTATATTACTAGCACAGATTATATTGATTGCTAGTATACATGTTCTAGTTGATTTCCATTTCTGGTTTATCAAATCAATCGTATGTCATGTTAATTTTCAAACACGTTAGTGGCAAGAGAATATTCGTCTTCAACATCTGAAGTACTATTGTACCCACCATCATCTCGTGCTATGTATGCTCGTTTGCTAGGGCAATCTTTCATCACAAGACCAAACCCCTGGCAGCGGTGACACTTAACATTGAAAGTGCGACTCGTGAAAGGAGTAGGTCTGTGCAGATCCTTGGATGGTGTGTACTTACTGCCCTCCGGTGCGAGAGATAGTGGAGCAGAATATGTAGAGTTTGGGCCACCATTGGATGGTGTAGTGGCTGTACGAAAGCTCGAAGATGGTGCTGTTTCGGACGGTGTAGATATCGGTCACGGCATGAAGGTGTTCCTCGTACGCTGTTGTTTCTGTTGATGGCCCTGCAATTCTTTTTCTGCCAACATAGCAAGCTGAAACAATCTGTTAACATTATCATATTCTTTATAATCTACAATGTCCAAAATTTCACGCCTCAGGCCTCTGTAGGACCTAGCTATTTTATCATCCATGTCCTCTACTACCCCACAACGCAACATACCCTTTTGTGACTCTTGATAGTACTCCTCTACGAACATGTTACCTTAGTCTAAGCACTGCAAATTTTTTGCGAAGGTCCCGCTGAAAGGAAGGAGGAACAAATCTAATAAGCATAGCTTCCTTTAATCTGTCCCATGTTTGTGGATCAGTCCTTATTTTAACAAGTTCATTCTACCAGAGGATAGCAAAATCCTTAAACTCACTAGTACCTTGGTGAACTCTATGTTATTCAGGAACAAGATGTTGGCGTTTAGATATCCGACTAGTATCGATTGCGCCACGCATTCGTCCTCAAGGTGGCCTAGCTAAGAAGACAAAGGATTTATCTGGTTCGGGCAAGGTGCCCTACGTCCAATTTGAGTGTCTCGCTGTTCTTTGTTGAAAATGGGGCGGTTCTCTTACAAGCGAGTTGCCTCTCTCATGAGAGGGACGATTGATCCCCGTTTTATACCCTTCTCCATCGGCCCTTTCTTAACTCTTCGTAAGTGGAGGGGGTCATTGTTACAGGGACGCACGTCCTGTCGTACATCAGCCGGAGTACTTGACAAAGCCGTCGTATCGGGGAGTTCGCCGTTCTGCTTGCCCCCGTCTTGTCGCAGGGGTGAGTCGTTTTGGGGCGCACGCGTACCCTGCACACTCCTCCATTCCATCGGACATGACCGGGCTTCAATGTGCACGTCAGGGGCACAGTCGAGTGCTTCCATTTTGATCGTGGCGACGCCCAATCTGCATTGAAGGATACCTGCTCCGCTCTCTCCTGACCTTGGGCTCTGGCCTCGCCCTCAAGACTCACCCGTCTCTGGGCGCTGAGGGGGAGGGACATCGCTACTCATGGTGGTCGGGGTCAGGAACCCCGTCACAAGGTGGGAATTAAATTTTTGCTTTACCGTCATCTCCCAATCAAGATATGCCTCAGCATCATAAACACTAGAAAATGAGGGTATAGTAAATTTAACTCTAGCAAAAGGATCATCAGGCGGACAAATAAAATTGTTATTATAACAATTATTACCTCTCATACCTCGACAATTACACGGAAACCGTGGCCGATTATTATGTTCATCCATACCATAAGCATTGTCATATTGTCCTTCAACGGGAGGCAGCCGATCCTCCAGAGCATCCATCCATCCCACAAGATCATCAACTTGGCGACTCAAGGTCACCAATGAGTCTTCTATTGATGTGTGGTTTTGGTGAAAATATCTGTCATCGTCCTCATCATGTCATGTAAATCTACATGTTGAATACATTCTTCATCGTTGTTTTCTCCTGCCATTGTTAGTAGGAAACAAAAAGGACAACAAAAAAATGTTGTACCTAACAACTATAAAGGACAACGGCAATGTGAAAGGTGGAAGCGAGCACTCTCTCTTAAGCGTCTTACCACACCTACGAGTGTTCTTATCGACACAACAGGTGGTAAACGATGGACGGCGAGAAGAACCAATGAAGCGTGGAGTGATTGCAAATGTGTACCTGTTCTGCTCAAGAGAAAAAAATTGGAGCTTGGATGGCACAATATGGTTGCTAATGATGAGCAAAAATCATTAGCAATAAACAAAATTGAATAAGTATTCAATTTAGGAATTTTTGCTGGTTCACAAGTGTTCTAGGCGCTAGCACAACACAAGGAAGTAGAAAGACAAATAGAATGACAAAATGATATAACCAACAAGTACAACACAAGTGATATAGGCCAATTGCTTTGTAATGTCTGCTGCCAGTGCTTTAATATAGTGAAGAGAGAGCACTTATATTAAAGCACTGGCAGCAGACATTACAAAGCAATTGGCCTATATCACTTGTGTTGTACTTGTTGGTTATATCATTTTGTCATTCTATTTGTCTTTCTACTTCCTTGTGTTGTGCTAGGGCCTAGAACACTTGTCAACCAGCAAAAATTCCTAAATTGAATACTTATTCAATTTTGTTTGTTGCTAATGATTTTTGCTCATCATTAGCAACCATATTGTGCCATCCAAGCTCCAATTTTTTTCTCTTGAGCAGAACAGGTACACATTTGCAATCACTCCACGCTTCATTGGTTCTTTTCTTTTATAGTAATAATTTTAGGATACTTTTCTTTTACCCTGGATCCACAAAATAGGAACACACAATTTTTCAGCTCAATTGGATGTAAGATGCGGCCTATAGAAAATCAAGAAGATCCTGTAAATTTTGTGCTGCAACTTTGTTGTCCGGATAGCCTATCTTTTGAAGGGAATTTGGCCAATCAAATTTTGCCCAATGTGAAATTTTGAGTAGATCAATTTGACAAAAAATCGCCCAATTTCGAGTTCGTATGCGAAAGTTATGGCCATTTTAAGGTAGGCTGTCCAAGTCAGTATTTTTGAGGTTGTTCCCAACTCGAGTTTGGAATTGATCTTGCAATCGTATGTGAAGAACGACCATGATTTCGATCAACTGATGGGATGGTGTATGGTGATGCGGAGAGGACTGGCACAAAGGTTTGTGACCTATCTAGGGTTGGCTGTGCTGGAGTTCACGGGAGGCGGCTAGCTAGAGTAAACCGATGATCGTGGTGGATAGGCTTGTTATTTAGAGATGGTGGAATAGGTAAGCAGCAATAAACAATGCCAAAAGAGATAAACTAAGACCCAACAACACTAATCTAATCCAGCAACAAGACTCGACCACACGAACACAAACTCAACAATGAAACTGAAAAACAAAATTGTAGGCACTATGGGCTAAGATACGGTAAACATGCTTTTTTTGTTGCCTTTTCTGTAAACTATAGGTATGAAAACAAATACTAATAGAAAAATAAATTACCTAACGGCAACCTGGAATCTGATACCAATTGATGAAAAGAGCAGACCCGATCTTCCGAAAGCTCGGTTGGTTGAAGTGGCGATCTCGATGTTGATGATCTGAGACACTCGAGTAGAACCCGAACAACCCCTGCAATCACTACACCACTGCTCCGTTGGTTATGAATCATGCTTCACATGCTTGATCTCGCCAAGAAGGCTAATAATTGCAAGTGCAACCGAGAACACAAGAAAGAACGATGAAGATGCAATCTGAAATCGTGAAAATTGGGTCTCATAAACCGTAGAAAGGCGAAACTGTTAAGAACAGATCAATCTAAGCAAAACATACCAAACATGACTGGCACTGCAGTATTTACAGTCTAGGGTTCGGACTAAAAACCCTTCGCTAATGTAATCAGATGAGATACAAGGGTTAAAAGCCCAATATGGTGGCGCAACACTGGACAGAACCTAAACTCGACATTGTCTCGACGATTCCCAATGAGTGTGGAGGAATTTTGATGTGAGACTGGATCCATTGGAAATTTTTTTCTTTCCAGCTTTCAGTGCATATGTAGAATGTCTAAATGGAGTTTGTATGCATCCTGGACGTCTGTTTGAATGTGGGCTGCTTCTGGATTCCAAGTTAGACTCAAGTTCAAGTTGGAGGCTGCTCCTAGCATCTTGTGGACGTCCCTGCTGGCTCTCCATGTTCCTTGTGGAGACCCGGCAATCCTAACATTCCAGGAATCGCATTAGATGGTGCCGTGATATGCGACACCTAACAGCATACAAGAGAAGAACATAAAAATATACAAAGTCTTTTATTTCTCGATATAATATTGTTACAACATAATATCTTCTAACTTTGCTGCTTCCCGTTCGGGCGGCATGCCCGGTAGATCATCAGGAAACACATCCGGGTATTCCCGGACCAACAGAATATATTCTAACTTTGCTGCTTCCGAGTGATACACTGCTGAACTCTGCTGCTCACTGGTTTCTAGAGTTAATGTATGGGTGCCATGCTGCAAAGAGTCGAGCTGAATGGTCCAAGGACTGATATCAAGAACATCCCTGTAGTTATTCAGCCATGACATCCCCAAGATTACGTCAATCTTCTCACCTTCTATAATTATAAGAGTGGTGGGATATATTTTATCCCCCAAACATAGAGGAGCTCGGGAGACAACACCGCTTGCGGTAATATTGCCCCCAGGTGAAGATATTAGATATTGATCTTTTGTGGAGGTGACATGGAGTTGATGTCGAAGCACAAAAGTTTTGCTAATGAAATTGTGTGTGGTACCGAAATTAAAGAGAATCTGTATGGGTATCTGATTGAGTGTAAACATTCCCGCTAGCACGGGTTCTCCTTCCGGAACATCTTCCAAGGCAATGTTGTGAATGTTTCCAAATTTTGGTTTCCTTTTCTGTAGCCTTGGTTGCTGACCAGAACCCTGAAATAGTGACTGCCCGCAGCCTTGATTTCCCTCAGGACAATATCTAGTGAAATGTACCAACAACCACAAGTGTAACACAGATATTTTTTCGGTTCTCCGTGGACTTGTGGATAGAATGTGGGTGCATTTAGCTGCAACGGTGAGGCACAAGAAATCTGTTGTTGCTGCTGTTGCGGAGGTGCTTCGATATTTGGCACTTGATAAAAATAATCTTGATAAGATAATCGCGCATGTGGCTGCCGTTCTTGACTGGACGATGATCGACACACCATACGGTATTTCTGAGGAACCTCATTTGTGCAATCTTGGCCGATATTCCGATCCCTCTTCTCCGCTCGACAATCGAGAATTGCCTTCTCTAGCAGGATGGCAGCACTGACTAACTCGTTGTAATTTCTACGCCCATCTAATGCCAATTTAGCCCCAAGTTTAACACTCAGGCCTCGAAGGAAAAATTCACACCCTAATGCTTCAATTCTCAAATAACCGGGAGCATATTGTACCAAATGATTGAACTTCTTAAAATACTAATGGACACTCATCTCCCCTTGCTTCAGTACTTTGAATTTCTCCAACTTTGTCTCTATAATCCTCATAGGGATGTGATGAGAACGAAATGCATCGTGGAATTCAATCCATGTCCTACAGGAAGGGTGGCGAGATATTCCGTCCACCAAGCTCCTGTGGGACCATGGAGTTGTTGAGCAGCAAACAAAGTCTTATGATATTCGTCATACTGTGATAGTTCGAATTTGGATTCTATAACATGGAGCCAATGGTCGGCCTCCAACGGATCTGTTGCTTCCGTGAAAACCGGCGGTTGTGTTTATAAAAACTACAAATAGGAACTTCGAGTTGCATTATGCGGTTGGGCTTCTGAAAGTCGACCCTGCTGCACCAACTCTCGGAGAACGTGATTGTTCTCCCGGTGAGACTCTACCATGTTTGCCATGACTTCTGCAGACATTGTCGTAAATGGAGATGGTGGTGGCAGTGATTGTTGTTGCGAAGAATCATTCCTGCCATGATTGGGACCACCTAGGTCACACCCGGAACAAGTGCGAACCATTCTGCAGTCACAACCATGAATCCACCATTAGTCTCGACATCGTAGGGTTATATTCATAACTAAGATAATAGTGCTGATAACGATAACCAAAGTTTGGATAACATAACATATAGTGATAAAGTAAAAAAAATTATACAATATATATCCTCTCAGGACCATTTTACAATAGTGAGTTCCAAAATGATGAACTCTACTAAGAAGAGTTCATCTCAACTATTGTTGGGTACCCCGAGACGTCATGCGCGTTATGTGACACAAACATGGCCCTATGTGACACAAACATTTCGAAAATAGCACACTTCATACCATGTCATAAAAGCGATGATGTACTAATGTTTCTGATTTGTTCTTTTGTGAAATTATTCGTTTGCATGGTGTGCCAAATACAATTGTTTCAGATTGTGACACTAAATTTCTTAGCCAGTTTTGGAGATGTTTATGGGCTATGTTGGGGATTAAACAGCTTTTTAGTACTACATGTCACCCCCAAACTGATGGTAAAACTGAAGTAGTCAATAGAACATTGTCAAGTATGCTTAGGATTGTTTTGAAGAATACCTGAAAATGTGCGAAGAATGCTTACCTCATATTGAATTTGCTTATAACCGTTCGCTGCATTCTACTACTAAGATGTGCCCTTTTGAAGTTGTGTATGGTTTCATACCTCGTGCACCTATTGATTTGTTGCCTCTTCCATCTTCAGAGAAGGTTAATTTTGAGGCTAAACAACGTGCTGAATTGATCTTAAAAATGCATGAGTTAACTAAGGAAAACATTGAGCGCATGAATGCTAAATACAAACTTGCTGGCGACAATGGTAGAAACATATTGTGTCTGAACCAGGAGATCTTGTTTAGTTACATTTAAGAAAAGATAGGTTTCTTGATTTGCGCAAATCAAAGCTAATGCCACGTGCTGATGGTCCATTTAAGGTGTTAGATAAAATAAACGATAATGCATATAAACTTGAGCTGCTTGCAGATTTTTGGGTTAGTCCCACTTTTAACATTACAGATGTGAATCCTTATTTGGGTGAGAAAGATGTGCTTCCGTTGAGGATGACTTCAATTCAAGAAGCGGAGGACGATGAGGACATCACTACCACAGTTACACCAATAGCCTATGCTACCACATATATGGGACCAATTACTAGAGCTCACGCACGCCAATTAAATTATCAGGTACTTTCGTTTCATGATAATGTTTCTAATGTTCATGAGAATATGATGTTGCCTAAATTGGATACATTTGTGTTGCTTACAAATGAAGGTCCTCGCATGGACAAGAGGAATGAACATGGGAGCATCATTAAGCATAGAGATGAAGGCGCACGCAAAGGGAACCAGAACAGAGTTTCCAGTGGAGTTTTCAGCACTTTGAAGCCACCATGATGACATACAAGGACATGGACGAAATATACAAGATGGCGGACCGGAATAAAGTCAAGTGGATGAATAGGATGCTCACCAAATCTTTAGGCTAGGGCCATGTAATAAAGAGAGATTTAGGCAAATAAGGAAAGGAATAAAGGAAATCTCATCTAACATTTGCTGCTGGACGAAATTTCCCTCTTTCTTCCCCTATTTAAAGATAGATGTACTATAATAAGGAAAGAAATAGAGGAAATCATATCCTGCCTTGTTGCTGGATGGATTTCCTTCTTTGTTTCCCTATTCAAAGGTAGTCTATCTCAGGAAAAGGAAGGGAATAAGGGAGATCACGTCCTACCTTTGTTGCTGGACGAATTTCCCTCTTCCCTCCCCTATTTAAGTAGGCCAAGAGTTCCTTGAGAGGTGGGTTTTATTTAGATTAAAGTTCGTCATAGTTGCAACTTGCATACCTCGTTTGTGTCTAACTACCAGGCCAGAACGTTTCAAAACCCCACTTTCATCAATAAAGTTCTCTTCTTAAATTCGCAATATCCAGATTGCAATCCTAATTTCTTGCTTGTTCTTTGTTTGCTTGCAGGAAATAGACCCTCGTGCTCAGGTTGATCGTGCTCCAGCATGGTCAATAACCTCTCGGAGTTGGTTTAGCGATTGCTAAGGCGTGATGTCCTCACACGATCATAGTCGTATCATCAAAGTCCCCTCCACCAAAAAAGATAGTTACCATCTCATCGAAAGACGGGACACCCTCATCTCTATCAAGTGGTATCAGATTTTCAGGTTAGTCGGTGAGATTTTACCAGATTTTTGTAGTCTAGATTGCATTTGTTTCTTCATACATACAGTCCATGAAAAAGCCAAGAAAATTAGGGTTAGATCATCATATCCGAACCAATCTGAGCTTTTCGCAATTTTCTTTTCAGTTTTTTGCTTTGTTGAGTAGTCGGTTGCATCGTGTCAAGTTGCTGGTTTTAGCGTCTAGTCCTTCAGACTTTCGAGTTCTGTCCACGGTTTGTCACGCCGCCGCCACACAATCTTCATTGCCACTGCCATATACGACCACCGCTCCGCCGCCATCATCCCCACCATCCCGAAATTTGAGAGATATTCACTTCCTAATTTGCATCTCCAAAAGAGGATGATCAGATAGGATCTGATTTCAAGTATCTTTTCGGCTTTGGAAGAAAAAAATCATAACTTCTTCATCCATTGTCCGTTTGGAAGGTATAAGCACAATCTGGAAAGGTTTATCTCCCCATCTTTCCAACGGATCCAACCTTGCCTGAAAATTCCAGCTGTGCGCAGCGCAATCACCAAAGAGATTTCAAGATCTGTATATCTTTTTGTTTGGAAAGAAATATCTACAAGACTTGCAAAAAACCTGTGAAGATAAGTGTTCTATCTGTGGTATTTGGTAGCTTATCATCTGATACCTGTGTCATCGTTTAGGACTGTGGGAAAAGAAAGAAAGAAAGAAAGAAAGAATGAATGAATGAATGAATGACTGATTGAATGAATGAATGAAAGGAAAATCAGAGTGTGCTTCTACCTTGTTTACGTGTGGCGCCGTGATTTTGTTAGTGTTCTAGGCTCGCGTCTCTAGTACGGTCTAGCCTAGGACCAGCACAGTACCGTCGTTGAGCGTTTATTCAACTTTGCATCTCTGAATTGATTATTGCTGCCATTTTTGCTACCATATTTTAAGCCTTCTCAGCTCCACATACATCTACATCGTGTGTTTGACACCACCTAGCAATCGCTTTATAAATCTTTGAGTGTTTGACTACAACGGTTGTCGATCACCACCTGCTACTTGGTAAGAACGAGTAAGAATTTGTGATTCGTCTGACGGATTTGTGACTTCCCACCACACCACATCCTATTAGTAGTCAGTAGGACCATATTCCTGTGTGTTTCTATTTCTGCTAACCATGACAGGATCACAAGCCGACGAGCTGGACTGAGAGAACATGACGAACAAGGAGCTACATGATAAATTTCAACAAATGATGGGTGAACAGGTGCAAGACGTGGTGAACAGTTTTGGAGAGGCCATGGAGAAGCTAGAAGGCTTTGAAAAAACATTTGACACCAAGCTGGAGGCCAAGTTTAATGAAGTGCTCGCATGTCTACCACCAGCACCAGCTGCACCTGTTGCACCTCTGCAGCAACAACGACAACAACAACGCCACCTTCCAAATCAAATGGGACGCGCACAACGTGTGCCTCTCGACCAAAGCCAAATTCTGGTGCCGCCGCTACTGCTGCTGTTTCTGTGGCTCCTGCTACTACCGTTGATCAGTACGATAACTACGAGGGTGTGTACGAGGATGAGCTTGCTCCGCATCAGAACTACGTGCAACATCTCGGTCATCCACAGACATATAATCGAAATGGTAGGGCTGCACCACCCCCTCGGGTACGAGATAATGACCATGTTTCTAAACCGAAATTGAGTATTGCACCATTTGAAGGTAGATACATTCCTGATATATATCTTACTTGGGAGATAGAAACTGAAAAACGTTTACATGCTTACAATACCCTAAGGATAGACGTGTTACTGCTGCTGTTTGTGAATTCACTAGTTTTGCTTCTGTTTGGTGGTCTGAACATTGTAGATTATATCATAATAATATCCCAACTACTTGGACTGCTTTGAAAACTGCTATGCGTACTCGTTGGGTTCCACCATATTATCAACGTGAATTACTTCAAAAATTACAGCGTTTAAGACAAGGAAAAAATTCTGTAGAGGAATATTATCAGGAATTACAAACTGGATTGATTCGATGTGGTATTGTTGAGGATAATGAAGCTATGCTTGCATGCTTTATGGGTGGGTTAACCAGAGGAATTCAAACTATTTTAGAGTATAAGGAGTATAACAACATCACTCGTTTATTCCATCTTGCTTGCAAAGCTGAACGTGAAGTGCAGGATCGACACACCATGGCGCGGATTAACTTTTCTGCAGGTCGATCTTCTCGTGGACACCACGTGTTTCTTCTACTTCCACAAGTCCTAGTGCACTACCGCCTACTTCAGCCGCCAACTCCAACCGCGATATAAGAAAACAGGCACCACCACCACCATCTGCCAAGAGCACACCTTCGGGTCCCGCACAGAGCTCTTCTTCATCCGTTGCATCAACCGGGCAAACACATGATATTATATATTGTCGTTGCAAGGGTGGAGATCACTATGCAAGCCAATGCCCATCCATGCGTGTGACGATTGTTACTGAGGATGGTGGGTATGAGTCCATGTGACGCCCTCAATTCTGTGGAAAACCACGGAAGCGAGAACTGATGCATATGTGTGCCCAGGATGTTCATCACACATACACATATGTTCCACAAACTGAATTCAGAATATATATTACCACAAATAACAGGGTTTTATTACAATGTCCCATGAGTCTTGGACTCATGCTAACAGCGGAAGTCTTAATCTAACAGCGGAAGTCTTTATTCTAGCAGCGGAAGTCTTCTAACTAATGTGGAAGCAATCAAAGCAGCAGCGGCGGCTCCATCTCTACTCCATCCCCACAGGCAAGGTTGAGGACAGATTACACGCCTAATGCTCCACCTGGTCTTCATAGTAATCTTCTCCTGTTGCTGATGATGAAATAATAATGCAAGTTTGAGTACAATGATGTACTCAGCAAGTGCGGGAAAATATGATATGTAGCTCACAACAAGGTAGGTATAAAAAGGATCATTGCAGAAAACAAAGTTATTTATCAAAACCACGATAAAACAGCAACTTAACTTTAAGTGAACATAATCCCAACATGTATTAAAATACCAATCATACCTCCATTATGTTCATCACTTTCCATGTCCCAACCAGACATTAATCAACTTCATTCTTGCTCACGAATACCTTTGTATTCGCTACCATCTCACGAATACCATCTTGTATTCGCTACCATTTCATCTCATAAACAATTCCGTCTCACACCGAGACCAATCTCGTTGCCATGACTCAACAGTCATGCAACCAAATCTTATCACCCGGACTCAACAGTCCCGAAAACCAAACCAAAACCAAACCATAACCAAAACCATCCAAAACCATCCCAAAATAACCATCCAACTAATCATGGAAGTTAGCCAGGCGCTTGTGACCGTAAGCTCATCTATCATGATAGTTTTAGATCTACAGAGTTTGTACCACTTTACCTACAAGTTTGTGATTTCGTCACACGTCGGCGACAGAAGAACCTCAATTATACCAGTACACAACCGTTGGTGTATGGTCAAGAGATAACAATATAGCCTTTACAAACGAGCTACTAGATGTATGGACTCACTAAGGTTTCACCGGCAGGCTAGAATCTCCAATTCTCCCACCCACGGGCCCCCTCTTGTGCCGTGCAGTTCCCAGGGCAGTCCTCACTCGACTCCCATTCCCCGCGCCTTTCACGGTCCATAACAATCTAGTAACTTACCTAATTACTCAGCTAAGCTGCAGCCATACTTGGCCTTGTGGTGGCACCGTTATCCTGGCATGTGCTCGCATGAACCGGTCCTTAGATCTACGGCAAGTAACCACCATCTCAGGCTACCTCATTCAAAAACTCAGGCTTGCCTAGATCTCCCTCTGATCCATGTTCATTAACAACATCAGTTTCTCAGTATCATTACGAGTGCAGTTAGCTAGACACATCTATCTCGCTTCCCAATCCTATGGACTCAGCGAAGCATAAAAGCAAAAACCATACCTGACTCATAAACATCCCTGGCGACAAGGGTGGTTTAACCAAAACTAGTAAACTCCTATAAAAGGGTTTCCCATCATGTTTGACTCAGCACACACACCTTTTGGCAAAAACAAAATAGTTTCCCAAAACATAGGATCAATATGGTCAAGGGGCACTTGCCTTGTTCTTGCGGTTCCGGTTGCTCTTGGATCTCGAAACCTTGTTGTTGCAGCTCTTTGTAGACAGCTCCCTGAGCTTGTCCTTCTATACGCGATCACGCACATACAAGATTCACAACAATCAATACTATGCACAAACTTTAATCAGATGCGATGATGCATATGCATGCAATTCCTATGATACAATTCTTATTAGATCGGTTGTATGTGTCCTTGTAGGTTTGCATGGGTTTTACGATGAACAGAGTTGTAGAGATCAATTGTGGACGTGGCGATGATCTTGACTTAGTTCAAACCGATCAACAAGTGATCTGTCCACGAAAAAGCTTCTGTTCGAAAGGAATCGAAGAACAGATGCAAAAAAACGCGATGATGTCATAAGGTGGTATTGGAGACCTACCTTACGTTCTTCTTGGTCTCGGGGTCCTTCTCCTAGACAGATCGTCGGGGCTCTCTTCCGGCGATCTCCCGCGACTGAACTCCGGTGAAGGGTTTACTCGGCGAGTTTGGGGCTAGGGCTTCTAAGTTGTCGGCTCAGAGAAGATGTTACAACCAAGGGGTTTGTTTCGGGTTCTATTTATAATCGGGAAGAGAAGAGTCCTAATCTGTTTGGATCTCGAATAAGAGTCATATTCAAATGGTTTTCAAATATTAACAACTTATCTTAGATTGATTCGGTGCGGTAACATTGTGGAAATCATGTCGGTTTCCTCAGTACCGGGGATTCCCACGTGTACAGAAGCAAAAACCGCTTCAGAACTCGTTACCTCCGCGGTGATGAGCTCCAGAAGCTCCACGTGTCCTGTGGAACCTGGGCTCCCTTTTCCGTAAAGACAAGCTCCGGTTGTGCCGCGTGTCAAGCGAGCGAGACCTCCCTCATTCTCAGAGGCGGGCTCCGCGTGCGCCACGCATCCTGGCGGGTGGGGACCTCCCCTCTCTCCAGAGACGAGCTCCGAAGTTGACACGTGTCCAACAGTGACGGACCTCCCGGAGATAAGCTCCGGAGGTGACACGTATCCAGTAGTGTCGGACCTCCCGGAGGTGAGCTCCAGAGGTGACATGTGTCCAATAGGACCGGACCTCTCGGAGGTGAGCTCCGAGAGCGACACGTGTCCTGCGCGGCTGGTCCTCTGTTTTCCGCAGTGACTAGCTTCAAAGGCAACACGTGTCCTGCGGGGCTGGCCTCGCTTCTCCGCAGAGGCTAGCTCCAGGGGCAACACGTGTCCCACGGGGTCGGACCTCTCCCCATTTGCGGAGATGAGCCCCGAATATGCCACGTGGCCAGCGAGCCACGGGAGTTGCCCTTGGCGCTCTCTGTAAACTGGATTTGGCTCTTTTTGGCTATCTTTTTATTCTTTCTCTGTTTCAACTTATTTTAAAAATGTTTTTCTACATGGAACATGAATACATGCAGAAATCAAAAATGAGGGTGTCACAAATCTATCCCCCTTAAATTGAATCTCGCCCTCGAGATTCGTTAGTAGAGAATAGATGAGGAAACTCTGTCTTGATATCTTCCTCACGCTCCCATGTAGCTTCTGCTTCTGTGTGATGACTCCATTGTACCTTGCACCAACGGATCACCTTGTTCCTCGTGACCCTTTCCTTTACGTCAAAATTCAGATGGGGTGCTCCGCATAGGTCAGGTCCTCTTTAAGTTCAAGCTCTTCCATTGGTACTTTCTCCTCTGGTACTCTCAAGCACTTCTTGAGCTAGGATACATGAAACACGTCATGTACGTCGGAGAGGTGCGTTGGGAGCTCTAGTTGATAGGCTACTTCTCCTCGCTTGTCTAAAATCTTAAATGGTCCGATGTAGCGAGGTGCTAGCTTGCCTTTGACGTTGAAACGTCGTTGGCCACGAATAGGCGATACCTTAAGGTATACGAAGTCTCCCACTTCGAAAGTCAACTTCCTTCGCCTATTGTCCGCATAGCCTTTCTGTCGTGACTGAGCAGCCTTCAAGTTCTCCCGTATCGTTTGGACTTGCTTTTCAGCTTCTTATAGCACTCCGGGTCCAAACACTTGGTTTTCTCCGGCCTCATTCCAAAACAGCGGCGTTCTACACCGTCTGCCATATAATGCTTCGAAAGGTGACATCTTCAAGCTGGCTTGATAGGTGTTGTTATAGGAGAATTCCGCGTACGGCAAGCTCCTACCCCAACTACGTCCATATTTCAAGGCACAGGCTCTCAACATGTCCTCCAAAATTTGGTTTGTCCTTTCCGTTTGCCCGTCGGTCTGCGGGTGGTAAGCGGAGCTAAAATCCAGTCGCGTACCCATGGCTTCCTGCAGCTTCCTCCAAAATCTAGAGGTAAACTGAGAACCCCGATCCGAGACTATCCTCCTCAGGACTCCATGACGGCACACGATCTACTCCATGTACAACTCGGCTAATTGTGCAACGTTGTGCTTGGTCCTTACAGGGAGAAAATGGGCTGTTTTCGTCAATCGGTCCACGATAACCCAGATGGAGTCGTAACCTGACTGAGTACGTGGCAACCCGACGATGAAATCCATACTGATGTCTTCCCACTTCCACTCGGGTACCTTCAAGGGTTGCAACAATCCAGCGGGTCTTTGATGTTCGGCCTTTACCCAATGGCATGTGTCGCATAAGGCAACATATTCGGCTATGTCCCTCTTCATACCATCCCACCAATAACAAGTCTTCAGGTCCTTGTACATCTTGGTACTTCCGGGATGTATGGAATAAGGTGAATCATGTGCCTCTTTTCATATCATGTCGCGGATGTGCTTCACATTAGGCACACAAATCCTTTTTCCTAGCCAAAGCGTACCCTTCTCATCTTCCTTGAAATCCTTCTCTATTCCTTGTCGGATCCTTTTCTTGATCTCCTTGATCTCCTCATCCGTTGCTTGGCCATCTCTTATCTCTTGCTCCAATGAAGAGTGGAGTTCCATCACTTCCATCTTGTTCAAGAATCCGAGGTGTAACCGTTCGAACTCCTTGCGTAGTTCTGGTGGTAGCTCCCGAACCGTGAGTTGGTGACATGCTCCCTTCCGGCTCAATGCATCAGCTACTACATTGGCCCTTCCAGTGTGGTAGTTGATTCCAACATCATAATCCTTGATGAGTTCCAACCATCGATGTTGCCTCAAATTCAAGTCCGTTTGTGTGAATATGTACTTGAGGCTTTTATGATCCGTATAGATCTCACATCGATGACCAAGGATATAATGTCTCCAAATCTTCAATGCATGCACTACTGCTGCTAGCTCCAAGTCATGTGTAGGATAATTAAGCTCGTGCTTCTTTAATTGTCGTGAGGCATAGGCTACCACTTGTCCTTCTTGCATGAGCACACATCCTAGCCCTTTTCTCGATGCGTCACAATATATGTCAAAGCTCTTGCTTACGTCCGGCAATACCAAAACTGGCGCTGTGGTTAGCCTTTTCTTGAGTTCCTCAAAGCTCTCTTGGCACGCTGATGTCCACTGGAACGCTTTTCCCTTCGTTAGCAACTCCGTCACAGGTTTTGCTATCTTAGAGAATTGCTTGATGAAGCGTCGGTAGTATCCAGCCATCCCAAGAAAACTCCGAATATCTTTCACGTTTTGCGGTTGGTTCCACTTCAAAACATCTCCCACTTTTTCGGGATCAACCGATACTCCTCCCTCGGAGATAATGTGGCCTAGGAATGGTATCTCTTTTATCCAAAATTGACACTTGTTAAGCTTGGCATACAATTGATGCTCGCGCATTTTCTGCAAGGTCAATCTCAAATGTTCTTCATGCTCCTCCTCACTTTTTGAATACACCATAATGTCGTCGATGAAAACCACGACGAACTTATCCAAGTATTCCATGAAAACCTTGTTCATAAGGTACATGAAGTATGCGGGTGCATTTGCTAACCCAAAAGACATGACGGTATATTCATACGAACCATACCGTGTTCGAAAGACAGTCTTTGGTATATCGGAGGGCTTAATCTTCAGCTGGAAGTATCCCGACCGAAGATCAATCTTGGAGAACACTCGGGCTCCTTTCATTTAGTCGAATAGGTCTTCTATACGGGGCAGAGGGTATTTGTTCTTGATTGACACCTCGTTGAGAGACCTATAGTCCACGCACATCCTTTGGGTCCCATCCTTCTTGTCTACGAAGAGCACGGGGGCTCCCCATGGTGATGAGCTTGGACGTATAAAACCCTTTTCCAACTGCTCCTGAATTTGCTTCTTGAGTTCCACTAGTTCATTGGTGGGCATCCTATAGGGTCTCTATGCTATGGGTGCGGTTCCGGGTACCAAATCAATGGCAAACTCAATGTCCCGGTCAGATGGCATACCTGGAAACTCTTCCGGAAACACGTCCGAGAATTCTTGAACCACTGGAATGCTGTCCAATGTTGCTCCTTCGACGTGGTTCAAACTTGCCTTATTGGTTGTTTGTTGGGCTGACTCAAACTCGATACGAATACCGTGCTCGTTTGTCAACTGCACGCTCCTTTCAGCACATTGGATTACTCCGTTGTGCTTGCTTAACCAATCCATCCCGAGTATTATGTCAAGCCCTTGGGAATCCAAGACAATGAGGTTGGCAAGGAAGTCTACCCCCTTTATTTTAAGGCTTACTTTCGGAAATACTATATTAGTCCTCATCTCTCCACTGGGAGAATTAACCAACATAGCACAATTTAAGTGTGATATGGGTAGATTATGCTTGGCAACATACTTGGATGATATGAAGGAATGTGATGCTCTAGAATCAAATAAGATGGAATAGAATAGAGGTTAGAAGGTTAGATGGGTCCCCCTAACTATATGCATCAAGGTGGGTTGGACTATATATATTAGCCCATATGAGAATGTGAACAAGTGCCGAGACATCTCACACCTCTTTTCTACTTATGTGTGGATACGGACAACACTTGAGACGTCCCACAACTCACACTAAGCACACAATCACAAACAATCATCACAAGGGCTCACACAACTCCTATTCAAGGATCTATTAAATGGGGGTCCTATATGGCTTAGGGTGATGCCAATCTGTGATCCAACTATGACTTCTCCTAGGCTTGTATCCTATGTCAAGGTAGTTCCAATGCCAATCTATGCATCCTAAGCTTGCATCCTATGGTCAGCGTGGCTTAGCTACCAATCTGTGATCATTCTAGGCTTGTGACCTACAATCAACCGTGGTAGCTTGGTACCAATCCGTGGATTGCACCAATCTGTGACTAGGCATGGCGGTTTTAATATCAATCTGTGACCTATCTATGTTGTGTGATCTACGATCAACCCGTGGAAGGTTGATACCAATCTGTGCCTGATACCAACTTGTGACTTCTATCCAAGCGTATAACCTACCGTCAACCCGTGGCTCTGATACCAATCTGTGATGCCCTCAATTCTGTGGAAAACCACGGAACCGAGAACTGATGCATATGTGTGCCCAGAATGTTCATCACACATACACATATGCTCCACAAACTGAATTCAGAATATATATTACCACGAATAACAGGGTTTTATTACAATGTCTCATGAGTCTTGGACTCATGCTAACAGCGGAAGTCTTAATCTAACAGCGGAAGTCTTTATTCTAGCAGCAGAAGTCTTCTAACTAATGCGGAAGCAATCTAAGCAGCAGCGGCGGCTCCATCTCTACTCCATCCCCACAGGCAAGGTTGAGGACAGATTACATGCCTAATGCTCCACCTGGTCTTCATAGTAATCTTCTCCTGTTGCTGATGATGAAATAATAATGCAAGTTTGAGTACAATGATGTACTCAGCAAGTGCGGGAAAATATGATATGTAGCTCACAACAAGGTAGGTATAAAAAGGATCATTGCAGAAAACAAAGTTATTTATTAAAACCATGATAAAACAGCAACTTAACTTTAAGTGAACATAATCCCAACATGTATTAAAATACCAATTATACCTCCATTATGTTCATCACTTCCATGTCCCAACCAGACATTAATCAACTTCATTCTTGCTCACGAATACCTTCTCGTATTCACTACCATCTCACGAATACCATCTTGTATTCGCTACCATTTCATCTCATAAACAATTCCGTCTCACACCGAGACCAATCTCGTTGCCATGACTCAACAGTCATGCAACCAAATCTTATCACCCGGACTCAACTGTGACACCCTCATCTCGGGTGTCAGCATATGTTCATGTTTTATGAAGAGGAAACATTTTAAGAAAAGAAGGAACAGAGAAAAATATCAAAGGAATAGCCAATATGAGCCGAATCTAGCTCTCAGAAAGCGCCGAAGACAACTTACCTCGGCCGCTGGCCACGTGGCATGTTCGGAGCTCATCCCTGCGAAGTGGGGAGAGATCGCCGCCAAGCTGGCTACGTGGCAGGCTCGGGGCTCATCTCCGCAAAAGGGAGAGGTCCGATCCTGTGGGACACGTGTTGCCCACGGAGCTAGCCTCTGCATAAGAAGCAAAGGCATTTCCGCAGGACATGTGTCATCCTCGGAGCTAGTCCTCACGGAAATCAGAGGACCAGTCGCGCGGGATACGTGTCGATCTCGGAGCCCATCTTTGAGAGGTCCTGTTCTATTGGACACGCGTCGTCACCGGAGCTTATCTCCGGGAGGTCTGTCGCTGCTGGACACGTGTCGACCTAGGGGCATGTCCCTGAAGAAAGAAGAGAGGAAAGACCGGAGCCAACACATGGCGTGCGCGGAGCTCACTTCCAAAGGAGGGGGGGTCTCGGTTGATTGACACACGGCACAACCGGAGCTCGTCTCTGCAGAGAAGGAGATACCAGGCCCCGGAAGGACACGTGGAGCCTCCGGAGCTCATCACCGCGAAGGTAACGAGTTCTGGAGCAGCTGTTACGCGTAAGAATACCGGTACGTAAAGGAAACTGACCTGAATTCCACAACGTTACCGCACCAAATCAACTAAAGATAAGATGATAGAATCCAACGATGATCTGAATAAGACTCTTATTCGGGATACAATCAGATTAGGACTCTTCTCTTCCCGATTATAAATAGAACCCAGAACCTCTGGCCGAAACCAAAAAACTTCTTTTCCAATTCCTGAGCGGACGACTTAGAGCCCTAGCCCCAACTCGCCGAGAAAGCCATCGCCGGCGCGCGGCAAGGAAGATCGCCGGAGGAAGGCCCAGCGGTCTGAGGGGGACCTCGAAGACTGAGAGGAACGTAAGGTAGGCCCCAATACCACCTTACGATATTGTTGTATTTTCCTTGCATCTGTTCTTTGATTCCTTTCGAATAGAAGCCTTCTCGTGGACAGGTCACTTGATGATAAGGTTGATCTAAAGACAAGATCATTGCCACGTCCACCTTTGATCTGAACACCTCTGCCCATGCAAGCCATGCAAGAACAGTCTGATAAAAATCATAGGATAGCATGCATATGCATCATTGCATCTAGTTTAAGGTTTGTGCGTGGTATTGATTGTTGTGAATCTTGTATGCATGTAATCCTACCTAGCAGGACAAGCTCGGGGAGCTGTCTACGACGAACTGCAGCAACCAGGTTTTGAGATCCAAGAACAACCAGAACCGCAAGAACAAGGCAAGTGCTCCTTAACCATGTTGATCCTATGTTTTGGGTAAAACTATTTTGTTTTGCGAAAAGGTGTGTGTGCTGAGTCAAACATGATGGGAAACCCTTTTTATAGGAGTTTACTAGTTTTAGATAAACTACCCTTGTCGCCTGGGACGTTTATGAGTCGGGTATGGTTTTTGCTTTATGCTTCGCTGAGTCCATAGGATTGGGAAGCGAGATAGATGTGTCTAGCTAACTGCACTCGTAATGATAATGAGAAACTGATGTTAATAATGGACATGGATCGGAGGGAGATCTAGGCAAGACTGGGTTTGTGAATGAGGTAGCATGAGACGGTGGTTTACTTGCCATAGATCTAAGGACCGGTTCATGCATGCACATGCCAGGATAACAGTGCCACCACTAGGCCAAGTATGAGTGCGGCTTAGCTGAGTAATTTGGTAAGTTGCTAGAGTGTTATGGACTGTGGAAGGCGCAGGGAATGGGAGTCAAGTGAGGACTGCCCTGGGAACTGCATGGCACAAGAGGGGGCTTGTGGGTGGGAGAATTGGAGATTCTAGCCTGCCGGTGAAACCTTAGTGAGTCCATACATCTAGTAACCCCATTGTAAAGGCTATTTTGTGATCTATTGACCATACACTGACGGTTGTGCACTGGTATAATGGAGGTTCTGCAGTCGCCGACGGGTGACGAAATCATAAACTTGTGGGTAAAGAGGTGCAAACTCTGCAGAGTCTAAAACTATCATGATAGCCGAGCTTACGGTCACGAGCGCCTGGCTAAACTGCCATGATTAGTTGGGATGGTTATTGGGAAGGTTCTTGGTTATGGTTATTGGTTTGGTTATGGTTTGGTTGTTGGGACTGTTGAGTCCGGGTAATAAGATGGTTGCATGACTGTTGAGTCATGGCAACGAGTTCGGTCTCGGTATGAGACGAGGTTGTTTTATGAGATGAGATGGTAGCGAATACGAGAAGGTATTTGTGAGATGGTAGCGAATACGAGGAGGTATTCGTGAGTATGAATAAAGGTTGGTTAATGTTCGGATGGAACACGGGAAGTGATGGAGGTATGTTGGTAATTTAATACATGCTAGGATTACATTCATCTAAAGTTAAGTCGCTGTTTTATCATGGTTTTATAAATCTGCTTTTCTTCAAATAAGCCTTTTTATACATACCTTGTTTATGAGCTGCATATCATGTGTTTTCCCGCACTTGCTGAGTACATCATTGTACTCAAACTTGCATTATTACTTCATCATCAGCAGCAGGAGAAGCCTACTATGAAGACCACGTGGGGCATTATGGCGTGTGATCTGTTCTCAACCTTGCCTGTCAAGGGAGTAGAGATGGAGCCACTTCTGCTTAGATTTGCTTCCGCATTAGTTGAATTGCTTCCGCATTAGAATAAAGACTTCCGCTGCATAGAGATAAGACTTCCGCTGTGAGCATGAGTCCAAGACTCATGAGGTATTGTAATAAACTCTGTTATTTGTGGTAATATATAATCTGAATTCAGTTTGTGGAACGTATGTGTATGTGTGATGAACAATCCTGGGCACACATATGCATTAGTTCTCGGTTCCGTGGTTTTTTCCACAGAATTGAGGGCGTCACAGATTGGTATCAGAGCCACAGGTCGACAGTAGGTTACACGCCTAAATAGAAACCTTAGATTGGTAATTGAGCCCCGGGTTAACAGCAAGTTACACCCCTAATTGGGAGTCACAGGATAACTAAGCCACGCTGACCAAAGGAAGCGTCCTAGGGTGAATAGCTTAGATTGGCATTTAAACCCACCTTGACATAGGAAACCATCCTTGAATAGGAGTTGTGTGGGCCCTTGTGATGATTATTTGTGATTATGTGCTTAGTGTGAGTTGTGGGACGTCTCAAAACGTTGTCCATATCCACACGTAAGAAGAAAGAGGTGTGAGATGTCTCGGCACTTGCTCACATCCTCATATGGGCTAATATATACATAGTCCAACTCACCTTGATGCATATAGGTGGAGGGAATCTACCTAACCTTCTAACGTCCTATTCTACTTCAATCTCTCTCACAGATGGTGAGAGGAAACGCCGTCCGAAGGAACGTCCAGGAGGATGACCATGATGAAGTTCCTGCTAACCCAGGAGCTGGTGAAAACCATCTGGAAAGGTTGATGGCCATGCAAAACCAGCTTATGCAAACCATGATCCAAACTTTGGGTCAGGTGCAGGCCAACCAAAACCCCGTTCCGGCACCACCGCCACCACCACCGCCGGCTCATAACAGGTTGGGAGAGTTCATGAGGACTCGACCACCCACGTTTGCTCAAGCTAGTGATCCCATGGAGGCCGATGATTGGTTAAAATCCATGGAGAAAAAGCTTGTCATTGTTCAGTGCAATGACCAAGAGAAGGTTCTCTTCACGTCGCACCAACTTACGGGAGCCGCTGCTGACTGGTGGGATGCCCTGAGCAACGCTCATGCCAACCCGGAGACAATCACTTGGACTGAGTTCAAGGAAAGTTTCAGCTCTCACTACATCCCTGCTGGTGTGATGATGCTCAAAAGGCAGGAGTTCGAAGGTCTCCGCCAAGGACAGAAAAGTGTGAATGAGTATCTCAACAAGTTCATACAACTGTCCCGGTATGCCCTCGAAGATGTCAACTCAGACCAAAGGAAGCAGTACCTGTTCATGAGAGGGTTGAACAATGAGATCCAGGTTCAGCTCCTCAACAATGACTACGTAAGCTTCCAGAACCTGGTTGACAAGGCCATAGTGGTTGAAAACAAGATCCGAGAGATCGAGCGAGAGTGCAAGAGGAAGATGCCATACCAGCCCCAAGGGAGCAACGTACGACCTAGGTACATGCCACCTGCACCGCAGTATGGATCGACCACTCCTGCGTACCGTCAGCCACCACAGCAACAATTCGTTGCACCGGCACCTCGTGTGCCCATGCCTCCTGCGCCACGACCTAACAATGGCGCCCCTGTTCAAAACCGCCGCCCCAACGCACCTGCTGCCGTAGGCAACAGGGCATGCTTTGCATGCGGGGAAGTAGGCCACTTCGCGAACCAGTGCCCGAGGAGAGGCCCTGGACAGCAAGGTAACGTGCCCAAGCAGAACCGTGACCGAACGGGGGAGACAATCAAGGGAACCGTGGACAGCAGAACTATGCTCGCGGCCACGCGAACCATGTCACTACCGAGGAAGCACAACAGGCTGAGGACGTCGTAATTGGTATGTTCTTTGCCAACTCCAACCCAGCCACCATCTTATTTGATTCTGGAGCATCGCATTCCTTCATATCATCCAAATATGTTGCCAAACATCATCTACCCGTATCCCACTTAGAATGTGCTATGTTAGTTAATTCTCCTGGAGGAGAAATGAGGACTAATATAGTATGTCCTAAAGTAAGCCTTAAAATAAGGGGGGTAGACTTCCTTGCCAACCTTATTATCTTGGACTCCCAAGGGATTGACATCATACTCGGAATGGATTGGCTAAGCAAGCACAATGGAGTAATCCAATGTGCTGAAAGGAGCATGCAGTTGACACACGAGCACGGTATTCGTGTCGAGTTTGAGTCAGCCCAGCAAACAACCGAACGGGAGAATTTGAATAAGGTCGAAGGAACAACATTGGACAGCATTCCAGTGGTTCAGGGATTTTCAGACGTGTTCCCGGAAGAGCTTCCAGGTATGCCACCTGACCGGGACATTGAGTTTGCCATAGAGTTGGTACCCAGAACTGCACCCATAGCCAAGAGACCTTATAGGATGCCCGTCAACGAGCTAATTGACCTCAAGAAGCAAATTCAAGAACAGCTGGAGAAGGGTTTTATCCGTCCAATCTCGTCACCATGGGGAGCTCCGGTGCTCTTCTTAGATAAGAAGGATGGAACCCAAAGGATGTGTGTGGACTATAGGTCTCTCAACGAGGTAACCATCAAGAACAAATACCCTCTGCCCCGTATAGAGGATTTGTTCGACCAAATGAAAGGAGCCGAGTGTTCTCCAAGATTGATCTTCGGTCGGGATACTTCCAGCTGAAGATTAAGCCCTCCGATATACCTAAGACAGCCTTTCGGACACGGTATGGTTCGTATGAATATACCGTTATGTCTTTTAGGTTGACAAATGCACCCGCGTACTTCATGTACCTTATGAACAAGGTCTTCATGGAGTACTTGGACAAGTTCGTCGTGGTTTTCATCGATGACATTATGGTGTATTCAAAAAGTGAGGAGGAGCATGAAAAACATCTGAGATTGACCTTGCAGAAGTTGCGTGAGCATCAATTGTATGGCAAGATCAACAAGTGTCAATTTTGGCTAAAGGGAATATCTTTCCTAGGACACATTATCTCCAAGGAAGGGGTATCAGTTGATCCTGGAAAGGTGAGAGATGTTCTGAAGTGGGACCAACCGAAGAGCGTGAGGGATATTCGGAGTTTCCTTGGGATGGCAGGATACTATCGGCGCTTCATTAAAGACTTCTCTAAGATAGCAAAACCTATGACGGAGTTGCTAATTGTGACACCCTCATCTCAGGTGTCAGCATATGTTCATGTTTTATGAAGAAGAAAAACATTTTATGAAAAGAGGGAACAGAAACAAGTATCAAAAGGATAGCCAGTAAAACTCTCTGAGAGCGCCGAAGGCAACTTTCACGACCAGCAGACCACGTGGCGTGTTCGGAGCTCATCCTCGAGAAGTTGGGGGAGGTCCGCCGCTAAACTGGCTACGTGGTAGGCTCGGAGGTCATCTCCGCAATTGGAAAGAGGTCCGACCCTGTGGGACACGTGCTGCCCACGGAGCTAGCCTCTGCGGAAGAAGCAAAGGCATTTTTCATAGGACACGTGTCATCCTCGGAGCAAGTCCTCGTGGAAATAAGAGGACCAGTCGTGCGGGATACGTGTCAATCTCGGAGCTCATCGCAGAGAAGTCCGGATCTATCGAACACGTGTCGCCACCAGAGCTTATCACCGGAAGGTCCGTCGCAGCAAAACACGTGTCGACCTCGGGGCATGTCCCTGAGGAAAGGAGAGCGGAAGGACCGGCACCAACACGTGGCGTGCGCGGAGCCCACCTCCGAAGAAGAGGGAGGTCTCGATCAATTGACACATGGCGCAATCGGAGCTCATCTCTGCGGACGAGGAGATACCAGGCCCGGAGGACACGTGGAGCTTCCGGAGCTCATCACCGCGGAGGTAACGAGTCTGAAGCGGTTCTTACGTGTAAGGATACCGGTGCGCAACGGAAACCGATCTAAACCCCACGATGGTTACCAAAGATAAGACGTTAGGATCCAACAAAGATCTGAATAAGACTCTTATTCGGGATTCGATCAGATTAGGACTCTTCTCTTCCTGATTATAAATAGAACCCAAAACCTCTGGCCGAATCCATGAACTTCTCTTTCAAATCCTGAACCGACGACTTAGAGCCCTAGCCCTAACTCGACGAGCAAAACATCGCCAAGGCACAACAAGGGAGATCATCGGAGGAGAACCAAGCAGTCTGAGGAGGACCCCGAAGACAAGAAGAACGTGAGGTAGGACTTCAATACCACCTTACGACATCATGTTGTTCATCTCTTTGTGTCTGTTCTTCGATTCCTTTCGAACAGAAGCCTTTTCGTGGGCAGAACACTCGATGATTAGTTTGATCTAAAGACAAGATCATCGCCACAATCATCTTTGATCTGAACACCTGTGACCATGCAAGAACACCAGATCAATCTAATAGAACTAATCATAGGATAGCATGCATGTGCATCATCGCATCTAGTTTAGGGTTTGTGCATGATATTGATTGCTGTGAATTTTGTATGCATGTGAATCCTAAATAGCAGAACAAGCTCAGGGAGCTGTCTACGACGGGCTGCAGCAACAAGGTTTTGAGAATCAAGAACAACCGGAACCGCAAGAACAAGGCAAGTGCTCCTTGACCATGTTGATCCAATGTTTTGGGTAAAACTATTTTGTTTTGCGAAAAGGTGTGTGTGTGCTGAGTCAAGCATGATGGGAAAACCTTTTTATAGGAGTTTACTAGTTTTGATTAAACCATCCTTGTCGCCTGGGAAGTTTATGAGTCGGGTATGGTTTTTGCTTTATGCTTCGCTGAGTCCATGGGATTGGGAAGCGAGATAGATGTGTCTAGCTAACTGCATTCGTACTGATAATAAGTAACTGATGAGGTTAATGAACATGGATCGGAGGGAGATCTAAGCAAGCCTGGGTTTGTGAATGAGGTAGCATGAGATGGTGGTTTTGCTTGCCGTAGATCTAAGGACCGGTTCATGCATGCACATGCCAGGATAACAGTGCCACCACAAGGCCAAGTATGGGTGCGGCTTAGCTGAGTAATTAGGTAAGTTGCTAGGGTGTTATGGACTGTGGAAGGCGCGGGGAATGGGAGTCGAGTGAGGACTGCCCTGGGAACTGCATGGCACAAGAGGGGGCCCGTGGGTGGGAGAATTGGAGATTCTAGCCTGCCGGTGAAATCTTAGTGAGTCCATACATCTAGTAACCCCTTTGTAAAGGCTATTTTGTGATCTCTTGACCATACACCGACAGCTGTGTACTGGTAAAATGGAGGTTCTGCAGTCGCCGATGGGTGACGAAATCACAAACTTGTGGGTAAAGAGGTACAAACTCTGCAGAGTTGTTAAAACTATCATGATAGCCGAGCTTACGGTCACGAGCACCTGGCTAAACTGCCATGATTAGATGGGACGGTTACTGGAATGGTTATTGGAATGGTTATTGGGACGGTTACTGGGATGGTTATTGAAATGGTTATTGGGAAGGTTCTTGGTTATGGTTATTGATTATGGTTTGGTTTGGACTGTGGAGTCCGGGAGATGAGATGGTCGCATGACTGAAGAGTCATGACATGAGATTGGTCTCGGTGCGAGACGAGGATGTTTTATAAGGTGAGATGGTAGCGAATACGAGGAGGTATTCGTGAGTATGAATAAAAGATTGGTTAATGTTCGGATGGAACACGGGAAGTGATGGAGGTATGTTGGTAATTTAATACATGTTGGGATTACATTTAAACTTAAGTTGTTATTTTATCATGGTTTTATAAATCTGCTTTTCTGCAAATAAGCCTTTTATACCTACCTTGTTTATGAGCTGCATATCATGTGTTATTGCCGCACTTGCTGAGTACATCATTGTGCTCAAACTTGCATTGTTATTTCTTCATCAACAGCAAGAGAAGACTACTATGAAGACCGAGTAGAACATTATGGCGTGTGATCTGTTCTCAACCTTGCCTGTGGAGGGAGTAGAGATGGAGCCACTACTGCTTAGTTTTGCTTCCGCATTAGTTTTGCTTCCGCATTTAAATAAGGACTTCCACTGCATAGAAATAAGACTTCCGCTGTAAGCATGAGTCCAAGACTCATAAGATATTGTAATAACCCTGTTATTCGTGGTAATATATAATCTGAATTCAGTTTGTGGAATGTATGTGTATGTGTGATGAACATCCTGGGCACACATATGCATTAGTTCTCGGTTCCGTGGTTTTCCACAGAATTGAGGGCGTCACAGATTGGCATCAAAGCCACGGGTTGACAGTAGTAGAAACCTTAGATTGATATTAGAGCCACGGATTAACAGCAAGTCACACCACTAAATAGGAGTCACAGGTAGCTAAGCCACGCTGACCAAAGGAAGCGCCCTAGGGTGAATAGCCTAGATTGGCCTTTAAAACCACCTTGACAAACCATCCTTGAATAGGAGTTGAGTGGGCCCTTGTGATGATTACTTGTGAATATGTGCTTAGTGTGAGTTGTGAGACGTCTCAAAAACGTTGTCCATATCCACACGTAAGAAGAAGGAGGTGTGAGATGTTTCGGCACTTGCTCGCATCCTCATAAGGGCTAATATATATATTCCAACTCACCTTGATGCATATAGTTGAAAGGACCTAGCTAATCTTCTAACCTTCTATTCTATTTCGTTCTCTCTCACAGATGGTGAGAGGAAACGCCAGCCGAAGGAACGTCCAGGAAGATGACCACGAGGAAGTTCCTGCTAACCCCGGAGCTGGCGAAAACAACCTAGAAAGGTTAATGGCCATGCAAAACCAGCTTATGCAAACCATGATCCAAACTTTGGGTCAGTTGCAGGCCAACCAGCACCCCGTTCCGGCACCACCGCCACCACCACCGCCGGCTCATAACAGGTTGGGAGAGTTCATGAGGACTCGACCACCCACCTTTGCTCAAGCAAGCGATCCAATGGAGGCCGATGATTGGTTGAAATCCATGGAGAAGAAGCTTGCCATTGTACAGTGCAACGACCGAGAGAAGGTTCTCTTTGCGTCACACCAACTGATGGGAGCAGCTGCTGACTGGTGGGATGCCTTGAGCAACGCCCATGCCAACCCGGAGACAATCACTTGGACTGAGTTCAAGGAAAGTTTCCGCTCCCACTACATCCCTGTTGGCGTAATGATGCTCAAGAGGCATGAGTTTGAAAGTCTCCGCCAAGGACAGAAAAGTGTGAATGAATATCTCAACAAGTTCATACAACTGTCCCGGTATGCCCCCGAAGATGTCGACTCAGATCAGAGGAAGCAGTACCTGTTCATGAGAGGGTTGAACAATGAGATCCAAGTTCAGCTCCTCAACAATAACTACGTAAGCTTCCAGAAGCTGGTTGATAAGACTATTATGGTGGAAAACAAGATCCGAGAGATCGAGCGCGAGTGCAAAAGGAAGATCCCATACCAGCCCCAAGGGAGCAACGTACGACCTAGATACATGCCCCCTGCACCGCAGTATGGATCGACCACTCCTACGTACCGCCCGGGTCAGCCACCACAGCAACGGCTCGTTGCACCGGCATCTCGTGTGCCCATGCCTCCTGCGCCCCGGCCTAACAATGGCGCTCCTGTTCAAAACCCCCGCCCCAACGTACCTGCTTCCGTAGGCAACAGGGCATGTTTTGCATGCGGGGAAGTAGGCCACTTCGCTAACCAGCGCCCGAAGAGAGGCCCTGGGCAGCAAGGAAACGTGCCCAAGCAGAACCAGCAACCAAACGGAGGGGACCACCAAGGGAACCATGGACCGCAGAACTATGCTCGTGGCCACGTTAACCATGTCACTGCTGAGGAAGCACAACGGGCTGAGGACGTCGCAATTGGTATGTTCCTTGCCAACTCCAACCCAGCCACCATTTTATTTGATTCCGGAGCATCACATTCCTTCATGTCATCCAAATATGTTGCCAAACATCATCTACCCGTATCCCACTTAGAATGTGCTATGTTAGTTAATTCTCCCGGAGGAGAAATGAGGACTAATATAGTATGTCCGAAAGTAAGCCTTAAAATAAGGGGGGTAGACTTCCTTGCCAACCTTATTGTCTTGGACTTCCACGGAATTGACATCATACTCGGAATGGACTGGTTAAGCAAGCACAATGGAGTAATCCAATGCGCTGAGAGAAGCGTGCAATTGACAAACGAACACGGTATCCGTGTCGAGTTTGAGTCAGCCCCGCAAGCGACCGAACGGGCGGATCTGAACCATGTTGAAGGAGTAGCATTGGACAATACTCCAGTGGTTCAGGAATTTTCGGATGTGTTCCCGGAAGAACTTCCAGGTATGCCACCTGACCGGGATATTGAGTTTGCCATAGATTTGGTACCTGGAACTGCACCCATAGCTAAGAGACCATATAGGATGCCCGTCAACGAGTTAGTTGAACTAAAGAAGCAAATTCATAAACAGTTGGAGAAGGGTTTTATCCGTCCAAGTTCGTCACCATGGGGAGCCCCGGTACTTTTCGTGGACAAGAAGGACGGAACCCAAAGAATGTGCGTGGACTACAGGTCTCTCAATGAGGTGACAATCAAGAATAAATACCCTCTGCCCCGTATAGAGGACCTGTTCGATCAAATGAAAGGAGCCCAGGTATTCTCCAAGATTGATCTTCGGTCGGGATATTTCCAGCTGAAGATTAAGCCCTCCGATATACCTAAGACAGCCTTTCGGACGCGGTATGGTTCATATGAATATACCGTTATGTCTTTTGGATTGACGAATGCACCCGCATACTTCATGTACCTTATGAATAAGGCTTTCATGGAGTACTTGGACAAGTTCGTCGTGGTTTTCATCGACGACATTATGGTGTATTCAAAAAGTAAGGAGGAGCATGAAGAACATCTGAGATTGACCTTGCAGAAGTTGCGTGAGCATCAGTTGTACGCCAAGCTCAACAAATGTCAATTTTGGCTAAAAGAAATATCTTTCCTAGGCCACATCATCTCCAAGAAAGGGGTATAGGTTGATCCTGGAAAGGTGAGAGATGTTCTAAAGTGGGACCAACCGAGGAGCGTGAGGGATATTCGGAGTTTCCTTGGGATGGCAGGATACTATCGGCGCTTCATTAAAGACTTCTTAAAATAGCGAAACCTATGACGGAGTTGCTAACGAAGGGAAAAGTCTTTCAATGGACCCAAGCCTGCCAAGAATGTTTTGAGGAACTCAAGAAAAGGCTAACCACAGCACCAGTTCTGGTATTGCCAGACGTAAGCAAGAGCTTTGATATATATTGTGACGCATCAAGACAAGGGCTCGGGTGTGTACGCATGCAGGAAGGACAAGTGGTAGCCAATGCCTCACGACAATTAAAGAAGCACGAGCTTAACTATCCTACGCACGACTTGGAGTTAGCAGCAGTGGTGCATGCATTGAAGATTTGGAGACATTATATCCTTGGTCATCGATGTGAGATCTATACGGATCATAAAAGCCTCAAGTACATATTTTCACAAATGGACTTGAATTTGAGGCAACGTCGATGGTTAGAACTCATCAAGGATTATGATGTAGGAATCAACTACCACCCCGGGAAGGCCAATGTAGTAGCTGACGCATTGAGCAGAAAGGGAGCATGCCACCAACTCACGGTTCGGGAGCTACCACCCGAACTACGTAAGGAGTTCGAACGGTTACACCTCGGATTCTTGAATAACACGGAAATAATGGAGATCCGCTCCTCATTGGAGCAAGAAATAAGAAAGGGACAAGCAACGGATGAGGGGATCAAGGAGATCAAGGAAAGAATCCGACAAGGGATAGAAAAGGATTTCAAAGAGGATGAAAAGGGTACGCTTTGGCTAGGAAAAAGGATTTGTGTGCCAAACATAAGACACCTTCGCGACATGATATTGAAGGAGGCACATGATTCATCCTATTCCATACATCCAGGGAGCACCAAAATGTACAAGGACTTGAAAACTTGCTATTGGTGGGATGGTATGAAGAGGGATATAGCCGAATACGTTGCCCTATGCGACACATGCCAACGGGTAAAAGCCGAACATCAAAAACCCGCTGGATTGTTGCAACCTTTGAAAATACCCGAATGGAAATGGGAGGACATCAGTATGGACTTCATCGTCGGATTACCACGTACTCAGTCAGGATGCGACTCCATCTGGGTCATTGTGAACCGGTTGATGAAAACCGCCCATTTTCTTCCTGTTAAGACCAGTTACAACGTTACACAGTTGGCAGAATTGTACATGGAGCAGATCGTGTGCCGTCATGGAGTTCCGAAGAGGATAGTCTCAGATCGAGGTTCTCAGTTTACCTCTAGATTCTGGGGGAAGCTGCAGAAAGCCATGGGTACATGACTAGATTTTAGCTCCGCCTATCACCCACAAACAGATGGGCAAACCGAGAGGACGAACCAAATTTTGTAGGACATGTTGAGAGCCTGCGCCTTGAAATGTGGGCGTAGTTGGGATAGGAGTTTACCATATGCCGAATTCTCCTATAACAACAGCTATCAAGCTAGCTTGAAGATGTCGCCTTTCGAAGCCTTATATGGTAGACGGTGTAGAACGCCACTGTTCTAGAACGAGACTGGAGAGAACCAGGTGTTTGGACCCGAAGTACTACAAGAGGCTGAAAAGCAAGTCCAAACGATACGGGAAAACTTAAAGGCTGCTCAGTCACGACAGAAAGGCTATGCGGACAATAGGCGTAGGAAGTTGACCTTTGAAGTTGGAGACTTCGTATACCTTAAGGTATCGCCTATCCGAGGCCAACGACGTTTTAACGTCAAAGGCAAACTAGCGCCTCGCTACATCGGACCATTTAAGATTTTGGACAAGCGAGGAGAAGTAGCCTACCAACTAGAGCTTCCAAACCACCTCTCCGACGTACATGACGTGTTTCATGTATCTCAGCTCAAGAACTGCTTGAGAATACCAGAGGAACAAGTGTCAATGGGAAAACTTGAACTTCAAGAGGACATGACTTACGCAGAACACCCCGTCCGAATCTTGGACGTAAAGGAAAGGGTCACCCGAAACAAGTTGATTCGATGGTGCAAGGTACAATGGAGCCATCACACTGAAGCTGAAGCCACATGGGAGCGTGAAGAGGATATTAAGGCAGAATTCCCCCATCTATTTTCTACTAACAAATCTCGAGGGCGAGATTCAATTTAAGGGGGGTAGATTTGTGACACCCTCATCTCAGGTGTCAGCATATGTTCATGTTTTATGAAGAAGAAAAACATTTTAAGAAAAGAGGGAACATAAACAAGTATCAAAAGGATAGCCAGTAAAACTCTCTGAGAGCGCCGAAGGCAACTTTCACGACCAGCAGACCACGTGGCGTGTTCGGAGCTCGTCCTCGAGAAGTTGGGGGAGGTCCGCCGCTAAACTGGCTACGTGGCAGGCTCGGGGGTCACCTCCGCAATTGGAAAGAGGTCCAACCCTGTGGGACACGTGCTGCCCACGGAGCTAGCCTCTATGGAAGAAGCAAAGGCATTTTTCATAGGACACGTGTCATCCTCGGAGCTAGTCCTCCGGAAATAAGAGTACCAGTCGCGCGGGATACGTGTCAATCTCGGAGCTCATCGCAGAGAAGTCCGGATCTATCGAACACGTGTCGCCACCGGAGCTTATCACCGGAAGGTCCGTCGCAGCAAAACACGTGTCGACCTCGGGGCATGTCCCTGAGGAAAGGAGAGCGGAAGGACCGGCACCAACACGTGGCGTGCGCGGAGCCCACCTCCAAAGAAGAGGGAGGTCTCGATCGATTGACACATGGCGCAACCGGAGCTCGTCTCTGTGGACGAGGAGATACCAGGCCCGGAGGACACGTGGAGCTTCCGGAGCTCATCACCGCGGAGGTAACGAGTCTGAAGCGGTTCTTACGTGTAAGGATACTGGTGCGCAACGGAAACCGATCTAAACCCCACGATGGTTACCGAAGATAAGACGTTAGGATCCAACAAAGATCTGAATAAGACTCTTATTCGGGATTCGATCAGATTAGGACTCTTCTCTTCCCGATTATAAATAGAACCCAAAACCTCTGGACGAAACCACGAACTTCTTTTTCAAATCCTGAACCGACGACTTAGAGCCCTAGCCCTAACTCGACGAGCAAAACATCGCCGAGGCACAACAAGGGAGATCATCGGAGGAGAACCAAGCAGTCTGAGGAGGACCCCGAAGACAAGAAGAACGTGAGGTAGGACTTCAATACCACCTTACGACATCATGTTGTTCATCTCTTTGCGTCTGTTCTTCGATTCCTTTCGAACAGAAGCCTTTTCGTGGGCAGAACACTCGATGATCAGTTTGATATAAAGACAAGATCATCGCCACAATCATCTTTGATCTGAACACCTGTGACCATGCAAGAACACCAGATCAATCTAATAGAACTAATCATAGGATAGCATGCATGTGCATCATCGCATCTAGTTTAGGGTTTGTGCATGATATTGATTGCTGTGAATTTTGTATGCACGTGAATCCTAAATAGCAGAACAAGCTCAGGGAGCTGTCTACGACGGGCTGCAGCAACAAGGTTTTGAGAATCAAGAACAACCGGAACCGCAAGAACAAGGCAAGTGCTCCTTGACCATGTTGATCCAATGTTTTGGGTAAAACTATTTCGTTTTGCGAAAAGGTGTGTGTGCTGAGTCAAGCATGATGGGAAAACCTTTTTATAGGAGTTTACTAGTTTTGATTAAACCATCCTTGTCGCCTGGGAAGTTTATGAGTCGGGTATGGTTTTTGCTTTATGCTTCGCTGAGTCCATGGGATTGGGAAGCGAGATAGATGTGTCTATCTAACTGCATTCGTACTGATAATAAGTAACTGATGAGGTTAATGAACATGGATCGGAGGGAGATCTAAGCAAGCCTGGGTTTGTGAATGAGGTAGCATGAGATGGTGGTTTTGCTTGCCGTAGATCTAAGGACCGGTTCATGCATGGACATGCCAGGATAACAGTGCCACCACAAGGCCAAGTATGGGTGCGGCTTAGCTGAGTAATTAGGTAAGTTGCTAGGGTGTTATGGACTGTGGAAGGCGCGGGGAATGGGAGTCGAGTGAGGACTGCCCTGGGAACTGCATGGCACAAGAGGGGGCCCGTGGGTGGGAGAATTGGAGATTCTAGCCTGCCGGTGAAACCAGTCCATACATCTAGTAACCCCTTTGTAAAGGCTATTTTGTGATCTCTTGACCATACACCGACGACTGTGTACTGGTAAAATGGAGGTTCTGCAGTCGCCGACAGGTGACGAAATCACAAACTTGTGGGTAAAGAGGTACAACTCTGCAGAGTTGTTAAAACTATCATGATAGCCGAGCTTACGGTCACGAGCACCTGGCTAAACTGCCATGATTAGATGGGACGGTTACTGGAATGGTTATTGGAACGGTTATTGGGACGGTTACTGGGATGGTTATTGAAATGGTTATTGGGAAGGTTCTTGGTTATGGTTATTGATTATGGTTTGGTTTGGACTGTGGAGTCCGGGAGATGAGATGGTCGCATGACTGAAGAGTCATGACATGAGATTGGTCTCGGTGCGAGACGAGGATGTTTTATAAGGTGAGATGGTAGCGAATACGAGGAGGTATTCGTGAGTATGAATAAAAGATTGGTTAATGTTCGGATGGAACACGGGAAGTGATGGAGGTATGTTGGTAATTTAATACATGTTGGGATTACATTTAAACTTAAGTTGTTATTTTATCATGGTTTTATAAATCTGCTTTTCTGCAAATAAGCCTTTTATACCTACCTTGTTTATGAGCTGCATATCATGTGTTATTCCCGCACTTGCTGAGTACATCATTGTGCTCAAACTTGCATTGTTATTTCTTCATCAACAGCAAGAGAAGACTACTATGAAGACCGAGTAGAACATTATGGCGTGTGATCTGTTCTCAACCTTGCCTGTGGAGGGAGTAGAGATGGAGCCACTTCTTCTTAGTTTTGCTTCCGCATTAGTTTTGCTTCCGCATTTAAATAAGGACTTCCACTGCATAGAAATAAGACTTCCGCTGTAAGCATGAGTCCAAGACTCATAAGATATTGTAATAAAACCTGTTATTCGTGGTAATATATAATCTGAATTCAGTTTGTGGAACGTATGTGTATGTGTGATGAACATCCTGGGCACACATATGCATTAGTTCTCGGTTCCGTGGTTTTCCACAGAATTGAGGGCGTCACACTAATGAAGGGAAAAGTCTTTCAATGGACACCAGCCTGCCAAGAAAGTTTTGAGGAACTCAAGAAAAGGCTAACCACAGCACCAGTTCTGGTATTGCCAGACGTAAGCAAGAGCTTTGACATATATTGTGACGCATCCAGACAAGGGCTTGGATGTGTGCTCATGCAGGAAGGACAAGTGGTAGCCTATTCCTCACGGCAATTAAAGAAGCATGAGCTTAATTATCCTACACATGACTTGGAGTTAGCAGCAGTAGTGCATGCATTGAAGATTTGGAGACATTATATCCTTGGTCATCGATGTGAGATCTATATGTGTCACACCTGGTTTTTCCGAAGAACAACCAAGTGAATATCACATGTATGCCAGGATCATTTTCTCATACATGTGATGACAAATAGTGAAGCATCATTTATTACAAGCCAGGTGTTGAATATAAATAAGTCTTACATAGCAAATGTCTCGATGGACAATAATAAGTTCATCACAAGTAAATAAACTAGCAGCGGAATATTATTCTTGAGGGCTCCGTCACAGGCGTTGCCCGGGGGTCTTCATGAACCTAGAAACCTTCTTCGGGTCCAAAGTCTTGGTCATTATACACCACCTCATTATCTTGACCTGAGCAGCAATATAAACCAACAAAATATGCAAGGTTGAGTACCGATGGTACTCAGCAAGTGTGGGAAAATTATGTCATGCATGGCTAGAACAAGGGGAGGTTGAACTCATGGTTAAAACACTACGCAATTAATACCTATTACCTTAGCTTATTAAGCACCTGCAATACTACACAGGTGAAATGGTCCCAATCTCCCATCCCATCATCATAATCAACTAACCATAACATCATTTCCAATGTTAAGCTCCCCACTTAACATCAACAACTTCCAAAACCATCAATCCTCTAATCATGAATAAGTCCAAGCCGCTCTTGACCGTGAGCACGGCTGTCATGACAGTTTTGACTCTGCAGAGTTTGTACCACTGTACCCACATGTAGTGATTTCATCCCCCGTTGCCGGGTGGACTAAAAGAACCTCCATTATGCCAGTGGCTACGAACCACATTCACACTTCCCAGGTGTGTAGCCAGGAGATCACTACGAAGCCTTTACAAAGGGATTCCCGACGAGCGTGGGCCCACTGAGGTTTCACCCCTAACAGCATACAAGAGGCTCCAACCCCGCTGCAGTGGCCCCCTCTTGAGCCTTGCGGTTCATATGGTAGTCCAGCTGACACCTATTCCCCGCACCATCCAACACACCCATACTACGCCGGGGATACACCTAATTAATTGGCCAAGCTGCCCCATCTCAGCATGCGGTTGGCACGGTAAAGCCAGGTTACATGCTCCATGAACCGGTCCTTAGGATCCAGGCAAGTACTAAACACAAACCCGAGTCTCGTGCACCCAGCACACAACCAAAACATCCAACTTGCCTTGATCCCTACCTCTACATAACTCACAATATCTCATTCAAGAGTATGGTAAAATAAACTGATGATCTCATATCCCAAATATCCCATTCTAAGCATGGCTAAGCATATGCATAATAATAAATGACATGATAAAATAAATCCCAACCCAAGCTACAAGGAAACAAGGTAATGCAATTCTAAGGAAACTTCCTAGTATGGGTTTCATATTTCATTACACAATGCAAATAATTCTATCTACACATCCTAACATAGGGTCAAAGTGGTCAAGTACACTTGCCTCCTTCCTGCTGCTCTTGAAATGGCTAGTCCTGATCTTGGAAAGGAATAACTTGCTCTTGAGCAGGTTCTACATCATACCATCACACATAGCAAAAGAAAAACAACAATCCATAAGACATAGTTCACACTTCCACTTCATACAAACCACACATTCACATTTAACAAAGCCATTCACAACTTCTATGTGTTGTGTTTACTCTATGTGTGTTGACCTTTGGCTTACATGCACTTTTAATCATGTGTATATGATTCCTACTTTTGTATTCACATTTATGCTTGCATACTTTATATATGAGTTTCCAATTTAAATAATTTTCCTTATATTCAATTACTACACCTTTTAGCTACCAAGTATGCATGAAAGGTATTTTCCTTCTCCATATGTGTCTTCAGAATTTCTACCAACCCTAAACTGAATTCTTTGGATTTTAGAAACTCCATTTATCATTTACTAGTTGCTATATTTTGAGATTTATTTCCTATGCCTAAATGTGAACTTTATTATGAAAATAACAAGACACATCATCTAAACAGAATAGGTTCTGATCGAAAATATTTAATAACATATTTTTGACCTTTTCCTCTGATGTAAACTATTTTACATTTATTTTCCTAATTTTCAGAACTATTCTCCACTTAAAAATGTGTCCCTATAACTAATAAATGTGAATAATAAATTAAACAGATTCATTTCAGCCAAAAATCTATTTTTATCTCACTCCAAAGTTTTCTAAGTACTGAGAAAGTTTTTAATTTAAATTTGACAATATGTTTGTCCCACTTTTAAATTTTAAATACTAGCCACATATTCAATTTCCTAACTTTAATATCAAACAGGGTCAAAAAGGTAAACTCACCCCACTACAGGGTCTATAATATTATTTTAACAATTTTCAGGGGTCTAGCTTCTCATAACAGAGGCGTTTTTCCTAATTTTTATTAAGTCTAGGGGCTAAAACTGATTTTTAAATGAATTTACACGATTTTCTGAAGTTCCAGGGGCTAGATCAGAAGTTTCCGGGGCTAGCTCTTATTTCCCGAGAACCCCAGGGGGTAGCACGTAAGATTTCCAGTCTTTATAACGCGGGGCTGACGTGGACCGTCCGATTTAAAACAGACGGCTGAGATTATAACATCAAACTGGTACGTGGGGATTTAAACTCTACCGTGCGATTTAAAATAAACGGCGCACAAGCGGCCACGTTGCTCTGATCGAGCGCGGGCGGCGCTGCCGGCGGCGCACGGCGACGGGAGGCGGCGATCTCGCTGGAGAGTTTTGGATCTTCGTCAATTCTTCCTAAAACTGTGATTTTATGACATAGATCGGTGGAGGGGAGGTCGGGGATCTCACCTCGGGGGTTTTCTTGAGCTCGGAGGTCCTGGAAAGCGATCGGCGACGAGGTCCGAGGTGAATTCACGCCGAGGCTCGTCGGCGCTGTGTTTGAGCCGCAAACCACCGAGTTTTCTGCACCTGCGAGGTTCCCCGGAGGCGGTGGATCAAGACCAGCGAGTTAGATCAGAATTCCCGAGCGTAGATCGGGCAGAATTCGCCGGAGGGGCTCGGGTTCTCACCGGAGTAAAATCGGCGGATCGCGTGGGAAAAACGGGACAAGGCCGGGGTTTTATAGACGGGGGAGGGCGGCGGGGTGGTTTAGATCGAGCTGGAGTCTTCGGGGTCCGGAAATCGGCTGGGATACGCGAGAATTCCCGATCGGTTTTGATTCGGGTGAGAGAGTCCGGCCGATCGCTGCGCGGGCGCGGGGAAGAAGAAAGGCAGGCGGGCCCCGCCTGTCAGTGGGAGGAAGGGGGCGCGCGCGGCTGCGGTCTGGCGCGGAGCAGGGTGGGCCGGCTGGTGGGTTTCGGCCCACTGGCCGGTTTTTTTCTGTTTTCATTTTTCATTTTTCTATTTCTTTTCTGTTTTGAGTTTAAATTGAATTCCAGTTTGAATTTAAATTGTTGCAAAACATGCAACACGTCCAAAAAATTTTAAATTCCCCTCTTAACAGGATTTTGGGGTGTTACAGCTCTACCCCCCTTAAAAGAAATCTCGTCCTCGAGATTAGTTGTTCTAAGAAAACAATTCCGGAAATTGTGCCTTGAGCTCATCTTCCCGTTCCCAGGTGGCTTCCTCTTCTGAGTGATGCTTCCAATGCACCTTGCACATCCGGATTCTTTTATTTCTGGTGAGGCGTTCCATTGTCTCCAAAATCTTGTATGGTTGCTCGGCATAAGACAAATCCTCAGCTACGTCCACTTCATTCATGGGTAACACCTCTTCAGGCGTTCTCAGGCATTTCTTGAGTTGTGACACATGGAATACATCGTGCACATCCGATAGACGAGCCGGTAAATCTAGTTGATACGCCACTTCGCCTTTCCTTTCCAGAACTTGAAAGGGTCCGATGTATCGAGGTGACAACTTCCCTTTCACCTTGAACCGACGAAGTCCTCTGATAGGGGACACCTTGAGATAGACATAGTCTCCCACGTTGAAAACGAGCTCTCTTCTTCGTACATCGGCATAGCTCTTTTGGCGTGTCTGTGCTATCCTCAAGTTGTTGCGAATTCCCCTCACCTTCGCATCGGCTTCTTGTAGTACTTCTGGACCAAACACTTTACTTTCCCCTGTTTGGTTCCAAAATAGGGGAGTTCTGCACTTCCTCCCGTACAAAGCTTCTAACAGTGACATCTTCATACTAGCTTGATAGCTGTTGTTATAGGAAAACTCCGCATACGGTAAGTTCTTATCCCAACTACGATTGTTTTTTAGTGCACATGCCCTCAGCATATCTTCAAGAATCTGATTGGTTCTTTCCGTCTTCCCATCAGTTTGGGGATGATAGGCAGAACTAAAGTTCAGATGGGTTCCCATGGTTTCGTGCAACTTCTGCCAGAACCTTGAGGTGAACTGTGTCCCTCGATCCGACACAATCTTCTTTGGCACTCCATGGTAACACACGATCCTTGACATGTACAACTCTGCCAATTTGGATCCGCTGCAGCTTTCTTTCATGGGGATGAAATGAGCTACCTTGGTTAGCCTGTCGATGATGACTCATATTGAGTCATATCCTGATTGGGTCCTAGGCAATCCCACTATGAAATCCATACCGATTTCTTCCCATTTCCATTCAGGCACTTTGAGTGGTTGCAATAATCCCGCGGGTCGTTGATGTTCTGCTTTCACCAATTGACATGTGTCACATAGGGCAACATGTTCCGCGACATCTCGCTTCATGCCATACCACCAATACCTGCTCCTGAGGTCCTGGTACATCTTCGTACTCCCAGGATGAATGGAATAGTCAGAATCGTGAGCCTCCTTTAAAATCAATTCACGAATCTCCTTTACTTCAGGCACACAGATCCTTTTCCGTGCCACACCGTACCTTGTTCATCCTCTCTGAAACCAGGGGCTTTATTTTCCTTGATGAGTTGTTTGATTTCTTGTATCTTCTCGTCATTCTTTTGACCCTCGCGTATGTCTCGCTCGAGTGTGGAGTCCACTTCCATGGCGATGGCTTCACCACTATTTACCAGGCATAGATTGAGCCTTATAACCTCGTCCTTCAATTCTGCAGGCATGTCCTTCAAGCTCAACTTATTGACCTGCACTTTCCGACTTAAAGCATCGGCCACGACATTTGCTTTCCCAGGATGATAGTTGATGCCCACATCAAAGTCATTGATTAGCTCTAACCATCTTCTTTGTCTGAGGTTGAGATCTGGCTGTGTAAAAATGTACTTCAAACTCTTATGATCCGTATATATCTCTGTCCTCTTCCCCATCAAATAGTGTCGCCAAATTTTCAACGCGTGTACCACTGCGGCTAGTTCTAGGTCATGTGCAGGATAGTTTTTCTCGTGCTTCTGGAGTTGTCGGGATGCATAAGCCACGACATGCCCTTCTTGCATGAGAACACATCCCAGCCCGTTTCCAGAGGCATCGCAGTACACCGTAAAGTTCTTCTGCATATCTGGCATAACTAGCACTGGGGCTGTTGTCAATCTTTTCTTTAACTCCTGAAAACTCGTTTCGCACTGTGGCGTCCATGTGAATGTGATTCCCTTCTCCAAAAGTTTGGTAATGGGTCTCGAGATCTTAGAGAATCCCTCAATAAACCGTCGATAGTATCCAGCCAATCCCAAAAAGCTTCGAACTTCCCCGACATTTTCAGGGGTCTTCCACTTCTGTATATCCCCGATTTTGGCAAGATCTACGGAGATTCCTCCCTCCGAGATTATATGTCCTAAGAAGGGAACTCTCTTCAGCCAAAACTCACACTTGCTCAACTTGGCATATAGTTGGTGTTCTCTCAGCCTCTGCAACACCAACCTTAGATGTTTCTCATGTTCTTCTTCATCTTTGGAGAAGATGAGAATGTCATCTATGAAAACCACCACAAATTTGTCCAGATATTCCATGAATACATTGTTCATGAGATACATGAAGTATGCCGGGGCATTAGTTAGCCCGAAAGGCATGACGGTGTATTCATACAGTCCGTACCGAGATACGAAAGCTGTCTTGGGAATATCAGATTGCCTTATCTTGAGTTGGTGGTATCCCGACCTGAGATCAATTTTTGAGAACACACAAGCGCCCCTCAATTGATCAAACAAGTCTTCACTGTGTGGTAATGGGTACTTGTTCTTGATGGTTACCTCATTCATGGCACGGTAATCCACGCATAACCTTTGGGTTCCGTCCTTCTTGGGCACAAATATCACTGGAGCTCCCCATGGTGAGGAACTAGGACGAATATACCCCTTCTCCGTCAATTCTCTCAAATGATCCTTGAGTTCTCCCAGTTGCTTGGAGTCCATCCAATAAGGTCTCTTGTATATCGGGGCTGTTCCAGGTACTAGCTCAATTGCGAATTCCACTTCACGATCGGGAGGCATATCTGGCAAATCCTCCGGAAAAACATATGGATATTCCCTGATGGTCCTGATCTCCTCCACTTTCACCTCAACTTGATTCAATTTAATGTCCCTCCTAGGCTCGTGTATTGTTATGAACTTTACTCTTGTGCCACTAGGGTGAGTTAGTTCCACCGTTCTGGTCGAACAATGGATGATTCCTTTATGTTTGGTCAACCAATCCATACCCAAAATAATATCTATCCCTTGTGAATCTATCACTATGAGGTTAGCAGTAAATACTACCCCATTAATGTCTAGGTTCACTTTGGGACACACTTGTCTTGTCCTTATTTCTCCACCTAGAGAGTTTACAGCTAGCATATGGTTCATTTGTGTTGTTGCTAGGTCATGCTTCTTAACTAACCCTTGAGCAATGAACGAGTGGGTAGCACCAGAATCAAACAGCAGGGTTGCAACGTGTAAATTGGCAGGAAACTTACCAACTACCACGTCGGGTGCCTCTTGTGCTTCCTCCATAGTGACGTGGTTCACCCGTCCTCTCATTACATTCTTCTGTTGTGGCTGCGTGGGCTTCTTCTTTTGGCACTTATGGGCATAGTGCCCCACTTCACCACAGTTGAAACATTGCACCCCAACCTTAGGTACCTGGCCTTTGTTGTCTTGGGGTTGGTTTGGGGGTCCTTGTACTGCTGGTCGAGGTTGATATGTAGGGCGAGGCTGCTGTACAAACTGACGTTGCGGCTGTGCTGGTGCTGCCGGAGGCCTGTAGTTCGGGTTGTACCCTCTTGGTGCTGAGTAGGGTACCGCAGCACGGTTCATCTGCCCGGCAGGTTGCTGCATCAGACGTGGGCGGTTGTTGCTCCCTGAGGCTTGGTGTGACCACCCGGCCTTCCTCTTGTTCTCATTTTCCAAGGCCTTCAGCTTCCTTTCCACCACAAATGCTCTGTCCACCATCTTTTGGAAGCTTTCATACTCAATTGAGGACATTGCACACTGCATTTCTGCGGTAAGCCCTTCCACGAAACAATCTTGTTTCTGCTCATCAGTCTCTATGTCTCATGGGGCATATCGGGATAGTTGAGTAAATTTAGTGAGGTATTCCCTCACCGTCATGTTTCCCTGATGCAGTCCCAAGAACTCCTTCCTCTTGTTTTTGAGTTCACCTCTTGCGATGTAATGGTTGCGTAAGCTACGCTTGAACTCTTCCCATGTGATGTTCTCAGGGTCATGATGGGCGGCCACGTAGGCGGTCCACCAATCAGCAGCAGGTCCATGCAATTGATGAGAGGCAAACAGCACCCTCTCATACCCATGGCACTGTATGATCCTCATCTTGCTTTCAATTGACACGACCCCACTGGTCCTGTCGAGCCAGGATCACGCTGAGGGGTGCTGCGTTGCACAGCACCGTATAACACACGTCAAAGGTGCAAAGCGGAAGCGGAAGTTTTATTACATAAACAGGTTTATGAACATGTTTACATCAAAATAAGTTCAGTCTACACTCACGGGCGTAGACTAAGCATCAAGTGCACGTTCAGCCCTCGAACGTGTCCTTGCTAGCACACACGAACACTAACTCTGCGGCGTGCACGACTCCCACTCGACGGAGTTCCCCTCCTGGGGTTCCGTCTCCTCTTCGGGAGTCCCTTCCTCATAGAACCCTGCAAAAGCTTCAAACACAAGCAGTGAGCACGAAGGCTCAGCAAGTCTGACCCGTCTCACCTAAACATGGAACTTCTACATGAGGGTAATGGGTGGCATGAGGTAAAAATCATTTGCAAGGACTCGCCTAATTAGTAGAACCTTACTTTCAAGTTTTAGCAGCAGGTTGTGGAAAACCTTACGCTAAGGCACATGAGAGAGCCGCAATCAAACAAGAAACGTATTTCTCTCATGTACTTTGCCCAAAGTTGAAAAGAACTTTAATTAGCTCTAAGCTACAGCATATCATTAACAATCAATGTCTAGCTTTCAATCAGCAACATTTTAACATGTAACTAGCCTGTTCTTTCTACGTCATGGTACAGTGAACAAGTGGTACTCACTGACCGCGAGGGACGGTGATTATAATCGATTTACACCTGCAGGGTTACCCGAACAACCCGTCACGTACGCCCGTACTCGATGTTGCCTACAACAACCATCACGGACGTCGTACGCGACTACCTTTCACCCGTTAGCCAAATATTGAACCGGTCCCATCGTCCCGAGCAAGAGGTCTCTGCACGCACATCTCCGTGCCGCCAGCTGATTTACACCTCGAGCTCTCAACCTACCCTCTGAACGACGGGCAATGCCTCAATACCCAGCTACCCGAGTTACATCAGTTTCCCGGTTCCCATATAGCCGGTAGGTCTTCGGTACTGTTCTAGCTTGTTCAACAGGCCCGCACACGGCTCGGTCCTCAATCGACACAAGCGGAGCTACAGCACACAGGCCCCAAAGTCCTGCTGCCCTTACTCTCCGCTCGGTCTCATTTTCTTGTCATATGTATCATGTGCTATCTCTACCCGAACAATGTGCCTCTAGCCTATTCTCGCGAGTAGTTCCAACTACTCGACTTGTACCGAATCCTACTCTATCCTAGCAATGCAGTGGCTAACGAGGTTTGCAATCCTAAACCCAACCCGTGGTTTTCTTGGCTGTGCAGTTGGGTTTCCAATCAAGACTCTAATGCAAAGAACAATATTCAAAGATGTACTCAAAACAATAAGCATTTGTAAAAGGGTTAATGCAAACCGGGGCTTGCCTTGCTGCTCTTGGTCGTAGGCTAGCTGTTCCTCTGGAGTAACGAAGTCTAGGACTTCGGGTTCCTCCTCGACCTTAGCGACTACATGATAAGAGCAATGTATGTATTAATTTAAATGCATTTGTATTAACTTTGAAGTTGTGAAGTCTACAACCCTTGCTAGACAGACCTAATGACTGTGAAACTTTTACTGTGGCTTGGTTACAACCTAAACAGAGACTTGGTCAAGTTTTAGTTGCAGCAAAGCTCATTTGAGCCCTCCACAAATAATTATGTCCTTGACCTTAATTAAGGGCTTTTAGGGTGTTCTAAGTATTTTCATGAAACAAACTATGACTTTCTGGAAACTAGATTTTCAGAGGGTTCTAATGGAATTGGTCTCACTTAATTTGGAAGTCTCTAACTAAAGATATGAGCCAAACAATTTCAGAGAAAATTCTGAAAATGTTTCTGAACATTTTCTATTTTCTTTGGAACAGTTTCACTAATCACACCATTAGGTGGATTAAATGAGCTCAAATGGATCTGAAATTTTTATGGTAGTTCAAGGATATTTTTGTGAACATCTCAGCAAAATTTCAGGATTTTCCTCCAAAGGATTCTCCAGTTAAAATTCCTAACAGTTTAAACTTTAAGGAATTAATTCTGGAGAAATAAGGAATTTCATGAAGTGAAACTTGATTTTCTGGAAAGTACTCAGAGAGCTGAATCCAGCAAAATTTGGTTCACTCAATTTGGAGCTTTCTAGCCAAAGTTATAAAGATTTGAAGTTTGAACTAAAACTGAAATTCGGGAAAAAGTTTAAACTCTGGCTTGTGGGCCCCGCACACAGTGCGTCGTCTCCCTCCTCGCGCCAACTGCGCGGCGGCGGCGTTCTCCGGCGACCCTCGCCGGAACTGCGTTCCCGGCCACCCCCCGGCCCGAAACATGCCGCCTGCCCCTTTTCTGACCCCCTGGACTCGATGGTAGGGTCGCCGGCCGCCGGCGATGACCGGAAACCCGTGCGCACCGGTGACAGCACCTGCTAGGGTTCCAGTGAGGTCGGTCCCGCTCTCCCGTGCACCAAATCGACCGGAAATCGGCCGGAGAGCATCAGTAGGGCATGGGAAACACGAACTAGGGCTGGGTGGAAGCTAGAAATACCGGCAACTAGGCTCTCGACGGTGAGCCGAGGTGTTCAGCCATGGCGGCGGGGAAAACAGCCATATCATGGCCGATTCTCGATGGTTTTCTCTATTTCCAGTCCGAGTGTGGGCGCTAGCGTGCATAGAAGCTACTAGGTAACGAGCTTGTCCAACCTTCGTGCATAGAGCACGAATTTCAACCGAAGGTGAGCTCGGTTCTTATGAACTGATCAAGAGTAAATTTGGAAATTCTCGGCCGAGGGTTGATCAATCGCCAAACGGCTTTCGGCTACTCCATCTACATACAATCACGCACCTTTCTTGTGCAGAGAAGAGGACGTGACAACGGCTGTGCCGTGCTGTCCACGGGAGCCCGATCGGCGGCGATGTTCGGCTCGCCGGAGAAATGGCTCGTACAGCTCAAGGAAGCTTGCTCACTGGCCAACACGGAGTGTGGGAGGTTGCTCTCGATCCCTTGGTGCCGTTTTGCTGTGTAGGAGGCTGTGCTCGCGAGCGATCGGCTTGATCAAGCGGGAGCTCGAGCGGCGGTGATGGCAGTGGAAAAACGGCCGAGTATGCCGGCAGCTCGGGGAATGAGTGATCGAAGCACGCCGGGGAGGGAATAAATAGCCCGGCGGCTGGTCTCCGGCTTGGGGCGCGCAGCAGGAGCTGGCGCCGGCTGCCCCCCTTCGGTGGCGCGCGCACACAGCAGCCGGGAACCGACTGAACTGTGTTTCAGTCGGTTTGTATTGAGGCAGAGGCTGACATGTGGGTCCCACCCCTCCTTTTAACCTCTGAAATTTACTCCTAACAGCTGTGGTAAACAGTGAACCCTATACTACCCTTGGCAATTCAAATTATTCACCCATGAGCCATTTGAATTGATCAAAGTTCAAATGAGGTTTGGTTTGAATGAATTTCAGCACAAGTTCAGTTTGAAATTCAAATAAAGTTTGAATTTCTCTCCCTTAGCTCATGTCAAGATCAACTCCAAATGGAGTGAAAATTGGTGTGGGAGCTCACAAAAATGTGCTGAGTGAGAATATGCCTTCCACTTTTAAATTCAGTGGGTGAAAACAGTTTGAATTTGAATATGGTTTCAAACTGCCCTCCTCCTATCTATACCCAAAATGACCTCAAAAAGGTTTTGAATTTGGGTGAAACTTGGCATGGACATCCTTAGCAAAGTGTAGGAGTTTTCATATGTCCAGCCCATCTATATCATATGTGGGAAATACCACTTTTGCAATGTGTGAGTTTGTTCTCTAATGAGCATGTTGATAATTGTTACTTGCTCTTCATTTGTGTTCATCATTCTTGCTCAAATGAGGTGTGTGGTGTGGTGATGAACACTGCAAATGGGTGTCAAAAACTGAGACCCTTACATTCCTCCCCCCTTAAAAGAATCTCGTCCCGAGATTATAAGGTGAAAATGAGATAGAGGGCGGTGGAAAATTACCGGATATGCGACGTGAGAAAGTCGGGGTGGTTAGTGCGAAGGAATTCTTCGCTCTCCCATGTCGCTTCGTCCATGGAGTGATTACTCCATAAAACCTTGTAGAACCACAACGTACGGTTGCGTGTGGTTCGGGCCTTTTCCTCAATAATCTGCACCGGTTCCTCCCGATAGGTGAGATCCGGTTGCAGTTCTTCAATGTCTTCCAGCTGAACGGTAGTTGATAGCTTGAGACACTTCCTCAGCTGGGAAACGTGAAAGACGTCGTGCACACCGGAAAGTGCTTCTGGTAATTTTAGCCGGTATGCCACCGATCCACATCTTTCGGTAATCTGAAATGGACCGATGAATCGGGGTGCCAACTTTCCTCTCACCCCAAATCTGTTTACGCCCTTCATTGGAGACACTCGTAGGTATACGTGATCTCCAACTTCGAATTGTAATGGGCGCCTTCTCCGGTCCGCATATTGTTTCTGACGGGATTGAGCGGCTCTTAGGTTCGCTTGAATCAGTCGAACTTTTTCTTCCGCATCGTTGACAAGGTCAATCCCGAAGGTAACCCTCTCGCCAGACTCACACCAGTTCAGTGGTGTGCGGCATTTTCTCCCGTATAGCGCCTCGTAGGGTGCCATCTTGATGCTGGCTTGGTACCCATTGTTGTACGAGAACTCGGCTAACGGCAAGTGATCATCCCAATTCTTGCCGTGGTCGATAGCGCAAGCTCGTAGCATGTCTTCTAGAATCTGATTTACCCGCTCGGTTTGTCCATCCGTCTGTGGGTGGTAGGCTGAACTACGGATCAGCTTCATCCCCAAGGTAGTGTGTAGCTGCTCCCAAAAACGGGACACAAATAAAGTGCCCCGGTCCGATATGATGGTACGGGGTACGCCGTATAGGCATAGGATCCGTGAGATGTACAGTTCAGCGTACTTCTTGGCGTTGTAGTTGGTGTTGACCGGGATGAAATGGGCAACTTTGGTGAGTCGATCGACGATCACCCACACAGAATCATGTTTCTGTGAGGTGGTGGGTAAACCGACGACGAAATCCACGCTCACGTCCTCCCACTTCCAGGCAGGAATGCCCAGTGGTTGCAGCAGTCCCGGTTTCCGCATGTGGTCTGCTTTCACCCTTCGACATGTATCACACTCGGACACGTACTTTGCAGTCTCTCGTTTCATCCGTGTCCACCAAAACTTTCTTCTGAGTTCTTGATACATTTTGTTGCTGCCGGGGTGAATAGAAAACTTTGATAAGTGAGCCTCATCAACGATTTTCTTCCGTAACTCCGGGTTTCGGGGTACGACGATCCGGTCCTTGAACCATAGGATGCCGTCTCCGTCCTTCCGGAAACATTTCAACTCCCCACTGTCTACACGTCTCCGTAAATGTGACATGCCCTTGTCATTCTTCTGGGCTGCCGCTATCTCTTCACGGATGGTGGGGATCAAAGCTAGGTTGTAGAGAGCTCCGTGTGGAATCACATGGAGTGGTGGTTCGCTCTCTTCTAACGGTGTGATGGTCAGATTATTGACGTGTGACTTGCGGCTCAGCGCATCTGCCACAACGTTTGCCTTGCCCGGATGATAATGGATCTCTATCTCATAATCCTTTATCAGTTCTAACCATCTACGTTGCCTCATGTTCAGCTCCTTCTGAGTGAATATGTACTTGAGGCTTTTGTGGTCGGTATATAAATGTACGAGGTTACCGAGTAGGTAGTGCCTCCACATCTTCAGTGCAAGTACCACGGCAGCGAGCTCCAAGTCGTGAGTCGGATAATTTTGCTCATGGTTCCTAAGCTGCCTTGATCCATACGCGACCACCCTTCGATCTTGCATCAGCACACATCCGAGCCCAATGCCGGATGCATCGCAGTACACATCGAACGGTTTTGTTGTGTCTGGCTGCGCCAAAACCGGTGCTGATGTTAGGTGCTCGACTAAAGCCTTGAATGCTGCTTCACATGCTGGACTCCAAACATATTTGGTAGCCTTCTTCAGCAGCTCTGTCATTGGCTTGGCAATCTTCGAGAAGTTCGGAATGAACCTCCGATAATATCCCGCGAGTCCGAGGAAACTCCGTACCTCATGAACAGTCCTCGGGGATTTCCAATTCAGCACTTGCGTGATCTTGCTCGGGTCCACAGCGATACCCTTTGCTGAGATGATATGCCCGAGGAAAGGCACTTGTGATATCCAAAACTCGCATTTGCTGAATTTTGCGTATAACTTGTGATCCCGCAACCGTTGCAAGACTATACGCAGATGTTTCTTGTGATCTTCCTCCGACTTGGAATATACCAGGATGTTGTCGATGAAGACCACGACAAACTTGTCCAGCTCCGGCATGAACACCGAGTTCATTAAATACATGAAGTGAGCTGGAGCATTGGTGAGGCCGAAGGACATGACCAGGTACTCATAAAGTCCGTACCTTGTCGAGAAAGCTGTCTTTGGAATGTCCTCCGCCCTTATCTTAATCTGATGGTACCCGGATCTTAAATCCATCTTGGAAAAGATCTTTGCTTCGACCAACTGATCAAACAACATGTCGATCCGTGGCAACGGGTACTTGTTCTTGATGGTTACGGCATTTAATGGACGGTAGTCCACGCAAAGCCGCAGCGTCTCATCCTTCTTCTTGACAAATAATGCCGAACAGCCCCATGGCGAGGAGCTCGGCCTAATAAAACCCTTCTCCAGAAGGTCCGTGAGCTGAGTCTTCAGTTCAGCCAACTCTTTGGGCGCCATCTTGTACGGCCTTCGGGATATTGGCATGGTCCCCGGTGCGAGTTCAATCTTGAACTCCACCTCTCTATCGGGTGGCATTCCCGGCAAATCGTCCGGGAATACATCCGGGAACTCTCGGACCACTGGAATGTCTTCCAATCTGATGGTCGTGGCTTGATAGACACTTGGAAGTTTTATTTCTGGACTGTCCAGAAATAATGAGTGAGAACCGTGCACCTCTGAGTTTAAGTGCACGACTCGAAGGACGGTGTCTAAAACAGCGCCGTGGCGGGTTAACCACGACATCCCTAGGATGACATCGACCTTCTGCCCCTCTAATATAATGAGAGACGTGGGGTACACTCTACCCGCTAAGCATAATGGTGCTTTGGAGACCATTACGCTTGCTGAAATCTTCCCACCCGGTGAACAAATTAAATATGGACTATCGGTGGGTAGTATTGGCAAACTGTGTTTAGCAATGAAAGCTTGGCTAATAAAATTATGCGTGGCGCCTGAATCAAATAGTACTATAGCGGGATGCCGGTGGAGTTGGAACATACCCGCAAGGATTGGCTCGCCCTCCGGCACGTCCTCAATGGCAAGCTGGTGGACAGTGCCGGGCCTAGGGTTTGCCCGCCGCACATTAGTAGGGTTCCGGGGTTGATTCCTCCCCGGAAACTGTGGTGCCACTCCGCCGCCTTGCCTCTCCGGGCAACTGCTCGCGAAGTGTCCTGGACGACCACACTTGTAACATGTGGCCGCTGCTGGTGGAGTACTTGGTGGACGAAAGCCCGGCATGCGTTGCGGAGGTGCAAACGCACGCGGCATCGCCCGCTGCTGCTGTTGTTGTTGCGGTGGTACTGGCAGTGCCGGCCGCAATGCCGGTGAAGAGTACGGCCGACTGCGGAACGACATCGACCGCTGTGGTGGCTGCCAGCGTGGGCCTGATGGTGGGCGATTCACCATCCGAAACTTCTGAGAAGGACCGCCTCCTTCTCCGCTGCTCTGCGGCGCGCTTCGCTTTCGCTCTGCCGCCGCCAACTCCTTGCCGGAGTCCTCCTGAACAATCGCAGCATCAATGATGTCGTTGAGGCTGCCGCGATTGAACATCGCCAACTTGTCCTTCAGGAGCGGGTTAAGCCCCTGGTAAAAGTGGTCCCGCCGCTTCTCGTCCGTATCTGCGTGATACGACGCGTAGAGCGCGAGATCGTTGAACGCCCTGGAATATTCCAGCGCGTTCCGGCTCCCTTGTTGCAGGTGTAGGAACTCCTGCATCTTCCTCTTCATCAGACCGGGCGGTATATGATAGGCCCTGAAGGCCGTCCGGAACTCCGCCCAGGTCATCACCCGATCGGTGGGCTGTGAAGCACAGAAGTTGGCCCACCACGCGCTCGCGGATCCTTGGAGCTGCTGGACCGCGAACTGAGTCTTGCGCTGCTCGCTGATTTGGAGCAGCACGAACTTCATCTCTATGGCGCGGAGCCAGTTGTCCGCGTCAAGTGGTTCATCTGCCCTTGAGAATACAGGGGGATGAGTCGCCAGGAAGTCGGAGTAGGAGCTCTGTTGGCGCTCCTCACGATCTTGACGTCTCTCTGGGCGAGACGTATTCGCAATTAACGTTTGCAGCAGCTCTGTGTGCTGCTGATGTGAACCCGCCATTGCCGCGACAATGTCGGCCAATGTAACCGTTGGCAGTGGCGGTGGCGGTGTTTGCTGTTGCTGTTGCTGCTGCTGTCCCGAGGAGTCCTCGGGAGGCGGTTGGGAGGTCTCTCCCCCTTGGCTAGTACCTCCCACATCAGGGTTGGCACGAGTACGCGTCATTCTGAAATTCAACACAGCAGCAATTAGCACATGTCTTACTCAAAATTCCATAAACAGCAGTAAGTATTGAAGCGACGCATGATTAACTTGCACAACATTCACATATATTGATAAAGCATAAACTTTATACAAGATACATTATTCTCGGATCTCCGAGAAGTCGTGCTCATGTCGTCACTACCTATACATACGCTACTGTCTACACGACATGTCACCGATTACAAAAGTTGGGTTACGCTACCCTAGCTGCCCTACTTGGCAACCGTAACCCCCTACTCGGAGTAGAACTCGACCTCCTGTGGGTCGTCCTCCTCCGGTACCTCGGCTGGTGGCTCGGGGTCTACCACCTCTTCTCCCATTCCGGGTTCTCCCATGGCTGGAAGACCCAAGACTACCGGTACGCCCAATACCGGGGGCACGAGGTCCTGCAATGCATGCACCTCGTCCATAGCCTGGTTGTAGTCCTCTTCCCAGCCTTGTCCTTCCTCAATAGCGTCGTCCCGTTCTTGAGCAAGGTCCTCATTCTGCTGGGTTAGGGTCTGCACCAGCTCTTGCAACGCCGCGATGTCAACACGGCTCTTCTTCTTTGCCTTCTTCAGACGACGCAACTGATTGTGTTGTTCATTCAGTCGCTTGATCGTCGGAAGGAGCACATTGCGGAGTGCGCTGTGAGCACTCTCAAAATGCTCTCCACGGCTTGTGCTCTCCTTGAGCTTGGTGGCGAGATGCTCCGTATGAACAGCTTGGCTGCTCATCACAGCGTTTCCCGCCCTCATTTGGAGACTGAGATTTGCCTCCGCTGGGTTGTACCTTGGGCAACTCGGGTCTGTTGCCTCCAGGTACCTCTCTTCCCACACATGCTGAGCTCGTCCCTCCACTGGAACGAGTGCGTATGGTGTGCCCTCCATAGCCTGCACGTGTAGTTGGCAGAAATGTGACATAGTGTCACGGGCTGCCACTTGCCACATCCCTTCCGGTTGTCTTCCTCTCACCGTGACGGTGAATGGCACCCAACCGGGTGGCGTAGGCCCTGCAGGAACCTCGACATGGATCGTCCACGTCTTGTTCCCCTCTTCACCTTCTTCCTTGGCGAAGTATTGCGGCATCTGGTTGTACCCGAAATATTGGAGCATTTGCCACAATGCTTCCGGGTAGCCGCTACGGTCAGAACAGTGGGAAACTACCCACCCGTTCTCCAACCGTTTATCTGCTGCCATCTGTAAAAATATATTTGAGAAATGTCAAATATTTATTTAAACAGTAAACCATTGAGTTATAACATAAAATATGTCATTGAACCCATAACACTTGGAAACATAGTTCAAATTTTTAAACAAATTTGACTGCTGATCTGCTGTTACCATGACAGCCCTGACCAGTTTCCATATCAATCTGATTTAGGCCAGGTTAAAAGCAAAACCAGTCCTGGAGCTCAACATCAAAGTTAAAGTTAACTTCAATAGCTTTCCAGAAAGTATTTGGTTGGCCTAAGATCTGTCCTGGTTCAAAAGTTATGAGATGTCAAAATTAACAGAATTTCTGGGAACAATTGGACAGCACCTCCCTGCCTTATGTACTGATTTGATCCAAGAATCCCAGTTAATTCTGTTCCTAATCTGACAAAACTTTCTGTTACAAAGTTGTAACCCATATCATAATCTTTCCAGAACTACCTCATTTTCTATTTTTGGATTTTTATGCAGGAAGTTATGCTTAATTTACAGAGAGTTTACAGAGAGTCTTTGCTCTGTCCTGTTTTCTGGACAGTTTCAACTCTACTGCATTTTTCGAGTGGTTAAGGGATGAAACACCTCTGGAACTCAACAGAAAAGTTGTAAAGCTCTTCCAACGCTTTCCAGAAATGTATCATACGACCCCAACCTCGAAAGAACTCAACCTCTAACCTCTGATTAACTTCAGCCTTGATTCAGCTGAAACAGAGTGCTCTGTCCTTAACAACCTATAAGTTGAAAACTTGTTTACTTTGAATATCCTGTTCAAGGGAAGGAGTTACATCAAATTTTACTACTTTGGATCAAAACCTTCAAGTTTTTAAATGAAGTTGTTCATTAAGTTGGGTGTGACGTCGATGCGTCACCAGATTATGTCGGTACTACGTCCTCACAAAAAAAAACCTATACCGGACTTAGCCGGCTTCGTTAGTTCAGTGGCACTACTCGTCACTCGCACACGGATGCTACACGTCTACCGTTTCGTGGTAAGGCTACCTGCAGAAACTCAAACAATCATCAGACTCGGCTGCACACCGAGCTCGGAATACATACAGTTAGTACACCCGGCCGTCATCACCCGCCCGGATGTTCTCAAGCCAACCACGCCTTGAGTTGCGTGTTCACGTTTCAGACCACGTGACGGGGTCTCCCATGTTGCACCACGCACGCCAGGGACAGACGTTGCTCGAATACCCCAAACGACATGAAGAGTCGTAGAGGATATCAAAGCGGGTCGGGTTACCTGCCACCCGTGGGGCTCCACCCTTCAGCTTGTGCGCACTGGTGGACAGCGCTTACGTGCACCCCCCAAGACATGAACGTCCCGAGATGCACGATTTTCCGACATAACAAATAGGTTAATATGCCACTTTCTATATGCTAATAACATCCTTATACGGGCTACTAACTCGTTCCTCACTGGATTTTTGAAAAAGAAAACCTTTGTACTGTGTTAAACCTCAAGCGAGCTCTGATACCACGCTGGCACGACCCCACTGGTCCTGTCGAGCCAGGATCACGCTGAGGGGTGCTGCGTTGCACAGCACCGTATAACACACGTCAAAGGTGCAAAGCGGAAGCGGAAGTTTTATTACATAAACAGGTTTATGAACATGTTTACATCAAAATAAGTTCAGTCTACACTCACGGGCGTAGACTAAGCATCAAGTGCACGTTCAGCCCTCGAACGTGTCCTTGCTAGCACACACGAACACTAACTCTGCGGCGTGCACGACTCCCACTCGACGGAGTTCCCCTCCTGGGGTTCCGTCTCCTCTTCGGGAGTCCCTTCCTCATAGAACCCTGCAAAAGCTTCAAACACAAGCAGTGAGCACGAAGGCTCAGCAAGTCTGACCCGTCTCACCTAAACATGGAACTTCTACATGAGGGTAATGGGTGGCATGAGGTAAAAATCATTTGCAAGGACTCGCCTAATTAGTAGAACCTTACTTTCAAGTTTTAGCAGCAGGTTGTGGAAAACCTTACGCTAAGGCACATGAGAGAGCCGCAATCAAACAAGAAACGTATTTCTCTCATGTACTTTGCCCAAAGTTGAAAAGAACTTTAATTAGCTCTAAGCTACAGCATATCATTAACAATCAATGTCTAGCTTTCAATCAGCAACATTTTAACATGTAACTAGCCTGTTCTTTCTACGTCACGGTACAGTGAACAAGTGGTACTCACTGACCGCGAGGGACGGCGATTATAATCGATTTACACCTGCAGGGTTACCCGAACAACCCGTCACGTACGCCCGTACTCGATGTTGCCTACAACAACCATCACGGACGTCGTACGCGACTACCTTTCACCCGTTAGCCAAATATTGAACCGGTCCCATCGTCCCGAGCAGAGGTCTCTGCACGCGCATCTCCGTGCCGCCAGCCGATTTACACCTCGAGCTCTCAACCTACCCTCTGAACGACGGGCAATGCCTCAATACCCAGCTACCCGAGTTACATCAGTTTCCCGGTTCCCATATAGCCGGTAGGTCTTCGGTACTGTTCTAGCTTGTTCAACAGGCCCGCACACGGCTCGGTCCTCAATCGACACAAGCGGAGCTACAGCACACAGGCCCCAAAGTCCTGCTGCCCTTACTCTCCGCTCGGTCTCATTTTCTTGTCATATGTATCATGTGCTATCTCTACCCGAACAATGTGCCTCTAGCCTATTCTCGCGAGTAGTTCCAACTACTCGACTTGTACCGAATCCTACTCTATCCTAGCAATGCAGTGGCTAACGAGGTTTGCAATCCTAAACCCAACCCGTGGTTTTCTTGGCTGTGCAGTTGGGTTTCCAATCAAGACTCTAATGCAAAGAACAATATTCAAAGATGTACTCAAAACAATAAGCATTTGTAAAAGGGTTAATGCAAACCGGGGCTTGCCTTGCTGCTCTTGGTCGTAGGCTAGCTGTTCCTCCGGAGTAACGAAGTCTAGGACTTCGGGTTCCTCCTCGACCTTAGCGACTACATGATAAGAGCAATGTATGTATTAATTTAAATGCATTTGTATTAACTTTGAAGTTGTGAAGTCTACAACCCTTGCTAGACAGACCTAATGACTGTGAAACTTTTACTGTGGCTTGGTTACAACCTAAACAGAGACTTGGTCAAGTTTTAGTTGCAGCAAAGCTCATTTGAGCCCTCCACAAATAATTATGTCCTTGACCTTAATTAAGGGCTTTTAGGGTGTTCTAAGTATTTTCATGAAACAAACTATGACTTTCTGGAAACTATATTTTCAGAGGGTTCTAATGGAATTGGTCTCACTTAATTTGGAAGTCTCTAACTAAAGATATGAGCCAAACAATTTCAGAGAAAATTCTGAAAATGTTTCTGAACATTTTCTATTTTCTTTGGAACAGTTTCACTAATCACACCATTAGGTGGATTAAATGAGCTCAAATGGATCTGAAATTTTTATGGTAGTTCAAGGATATTTTGGTGAACATCTCAGCAAAATTTCAGGATTTTCCTCCAAAGGATTCTCCAGTTAAAATTCCTAACAGTTTAAACTTTAAGGAATTAATTCTGGAGAAATAAGGAATTTCATGAAGTGAAACTTGATTTTCTGGAAAGTACTCAGAGAGCTGAATCCAGCAAAATTTGGTTCACTCAATTTGGAGCTTTCTAGCCAAAGTTATAAAGATTTGAAGTTTGAACTAAAACTGAAATTCGGGAAAAAGTTTAAACTCTGGCTTGTGGGCCCCGCACATAGTGCGTCGTCTCCCTCCTCGCGCCAACTGCGCAGCGGCGGCGTTCTCCGGCGACCCTCGCCAGAACTGCGTTCCCGGCCACCCCCCGGCCCGAAACTTGCCGCCTGCCCCTTTTCCGACCCCCTGGACTCGATGGTAGGGTCGCCGGCCGCCGGCGATGACCGGAAACCCGTGCGCACCGGTGACAGCACCTGCTAGGGTTCCGGTGAGGTCGGTCCCGCTCTCCCGTGCACCAAATCGACCGGAAATCGGTCGGAGAGCATCAGTAGGGCATGGGAAACACGAACTAGGGCTGGGTGGAAGCTAGAAATACCGGCAACTAGGCTCTCGACGGTGAGCCGAGGTGTTCAGCCATGGCGGCGGGGAAAACAGCCATATCATGGCCGATTCTCGATGGTTTTCTCTATTTCCAGTCCGAGCGTGGGCGCTAGCATGCATAGAAGCTACTAGGTAACGAGCTTGTCCAACCTTCGTGCATAGAGCACGAATTTCACCCGAAGGTGAGCTCGGTTCTTATGAACTGATCAAGAGTAAATTTGGAAATTCTCGGCCGAGGGTTGATCAATCGCCAAACGGCTTTCGGCTACTCCATCTACATACAATCACGCACCTTTCTTGTGTAGAGAAGAGGACGTGACAACGGCTGTGCCGTGCTGTCCACGGGAGCCCGATCGGCGGCGATGTTCGGCTCGCCGGAGAAATGGCTCGTACAGCTCGAGGAAGCTTGCTCACTGGCCAACACGGAGTGTGGGAGGTTGCTCTCGATCCCTTGGTGCCGTTTTGCTGTGGAGGAGGCTGTGCTCGCGAGCGATCGGCTTGATCAAGCGGGAGCTCGAGCGGCGGTGATGGCAGTGGAAAAACGGCCGAGTATGCCGGCAGCTCGGGGAATGAGTGATCGAAGCACGCCGGGGAGGGAATAAATAGCCCGGCGGCTGGTCTCCGGCTTGGGGCGCGCAGCAGGAGCTGGCGCCGGCTGCCCCCCTTTGGTGGCGCGCGCACACAGCAGCCGGGAACCGACTGAACTGTGTTTCAGTCGGTTTGTATTGAGGCAGAGGCTGACATGTGGGTCCCACCCCTCCTTTTAACCTCTGAAATTTACTCCTAACAGCTGTGGTAAACAGTGAACCCTATACTACCCTTGGCAATTCAAATTATTCACCCATGAGCCATTTGAATTGATCAAAGTTCAAATGAGGTTTGGTTTGAATGAATTTCAGCACAAGTTCAGTTTGAAATTCAAATAAAGTTTGAATTTCTCCCCCTTAGCTCATGTCAAGATCAACTCCAAATGGAGTGAAAATTGGTGTGGGAGCTCACAAAAATGTGCTGAGTGAGAATATGCCTTCCACTTTTAAATTCAGTGGGTGAAAACAGTTTGAATTTGAATATGGTTTCAAACTGCCCTCCTCCTATCTATACCCAAAATGACCTCAAAAAGGTTTTGAATTTGGGTGAAACTTGGCATGGACATCCTTAGCAAAGTGTAGGAGTTTTCATATGTCCAGCCCATCTATATCATATGTGGGAAATACCACTTTTGCAATGTGTGAGTTTGTTCTCTAATGAGCATGTTGATAATTGTTACTTGCTCTTCATTTGTGTTCATCATTCTTGCTCAAATGAGGTGTGTGGTGTGGTGATGAACACTGCAAATGGGTGTCAAAAACTGAGACCCTTACATCAATGGTCTTTAGCCAATCATCTGCCTCCAGAGGTTCAGCAGCACTTGCAAACTTTGGAGGTTGAGTTCCTAGAAACTCACTCAACCTTGGTTGGCGTGGTGCAGCTTGTGGAGGTGGAACTTGATGCAGGTTGGCCACCACTTGAGTCAAGTTCTGGATGAGCTGATTTTGATTCTCCAGCATTTGGTGGAGGGGATCAACTCCTTCATGGCGTCCACCCCTGTCTTGGCCTCCAGAAAGATGAGGGTTGCAGGCCTCATCATTGTTGTTGGCGGGGTTGGCAGCACGACCTTTTCCTCTTCCGGCCATCTAGCATGATCAACCAAATGTTAATTTAAAGTATTACGTATTATCTTACTACTTTCCCTTGTTTGTACTTTGAAGTGTTGAAGCTTTGTTATACTTTTTTGAGGGTTCATATCTCACACAAAAATAACTGCAATATTATTTCATGTGGGTTTACACACCTAAGCAAAACAATCTGAAGACGAGGCTGTGGACAATTGCTCATGGCTTCCACAACTCACGTCACACACCAAGCATTAGCACACCATTAACTAACGTAACGACTCGACTACTTGACATCCTTCTTTTTTAAGGGAAAGGCTCTACGCTACTCGTTTTCTTGAGCTGGCTCCTCGGGATCTTCCTCATCATTTCGGCTGCCTTCTGACTCTGCTTTGGGTGGGGAGGCTGCTGGTGGAGAAGTGCGACGACGCCTGATCGCTCGGCGATCTGGGGAGTCAGGAGTCCATGTATCGTTCACGGTGACACACAGTTTATTCCCATCTCCTCTTTCTCTCGCCCTCAAGCAGGCTCGAAGCAACGCCTCGGTTTCCTTCAGGGTGTCACGAACATCCTGAAGCTCCTGCTGACACTCCTGCAATCGAGTGCTAAGCATGGCAGCATCCTCTAAGCACAAATCCATGTGCTCATGGGAAGTCCCTTGCTGCACTGGCGGGTACTTATACTCTGAGGTACCACTCTCGCGCTGGAGGACATACATGTACTCAGTCCTGTCCAGATGTCGACGATAGATGTGACTCTGTCAGGTGATGGCCTCCCAGGTGACATCCTTCTCCGCATCGACCTGTGTCGCTCTACAAGCTGGAGAGCGGTGGATCTTAAGCAGCTGGTTTTCGTTTATAATCCTCATCTCTGAACTCCATTCTTCCCTCTTCTCACGGATGGTCCTGGTGGAGTAATAGTGGATGATTAGCTTGCCCGTATTGCCGGCGGCTTCGAGCATACGTCGAAGACGGCGCAACAAGCCTCCTACTGCCAATCCGTAGGAAAGGTACGTCACCGGACGGCTCTCCTCTCTTTCGGCAAGGGCAACTATGGGAACTCTCCCTCCTGTGGACTTGCAAGCGGTGCGAATCATGCGAACCATCTAAAACAAAAAGCATTTAAACTTAGGTTAGATAAACTTTTAAACAAAAATCCTATTTTGAAGGAAAGTTGGGGTAAGATGAAGAAAGTGACTCCATTAAATAACACTTTTCAACACACACCTTGTAAAATAGTTTTTAAGAAAATAGGGCCCTTAAATACGTCCATTTCTACCTAGGTCCACGTTCCTACGGGCAACCTTGGCTCTGATACCACTTCTGTCACACCCGGTTTTTCCGAAGAACAACCAAGTGAATATCACATGTATGCCAGGATCATTTTCTCATACATGTGATGACAAATAGTGAAGCATCATTTATTACAAGCCAGGTGTCGAATATAAATAAGTCTTACATAGCAAATGTCTCGATGGACAATAATAAGTTCATCACAAGTAAATAAACTAGCAGCGGAATATTATTCTTGAGGGCTCCGTCACAGGCGTTGCCCGGGGGTCTCCATGAACCTTGAAACCTTCTTCGTGTCCAAAGTATTGGTCATTATACACCACCTCATTATCTTGACCTGAGCAGCAATATAAACCAACAAAATATGCAAGGTTGAGTACCGATGGTACTCTGCAAGTGTGGGAAAATTATGTCATGCATGGCTAGAACAAGGGGAGGTTGAACTCATGGTTAAAGCACTACGCAATTAATACCTATTACCTTAGCTTATTAAGCACCTGCAATACTACACAGGTGAAATGGTCCCAATCTCCCATCCTATCATCATAATCAACTTACCATAACATCATTTCCAATGTTAAGCTCCCCACTTAACATCCACAACTTCCAAAACCATCAATCCTCTAATCATGAATAAGTCCAAGCCGCTCTTGACCGTGAGCACGTCTGTCATGACAGTTTTGACTCTGCAGAGTTTGTACCACTGTACCCACATGTAGTGATTTCATCCCCCGTTGCCGGGTGGACTAAAAGAACCTCCATTATGCCAGTGGCTACGAACCACATTCACACTTCCCAGGTGTGTAGCCAGGAGATCACTACGAAGCCTTTTCAAAGGGATTCCCGACGAGCATGGGCCCACTGAGGTTTCACCCCTAACAGCATACAAGAGGCTCCAACCCCGCTGCAGTGGCCCCCTCTTGAGCCTTGCGGTTCATATGGTAGTCCAGCTGACACCTATTCCCCGCACCATCCAACACACCCATACTACGCCGGGGATACACCTAATTAATTGGCCAAGCTGCCCCATCTCAGCATGTGGTTGGCACGGTAAAGCCAGGTTACATGCTCCATGAACCGGTCCTTAGGATCCAGGCAAGTACTAAACACAAACCCGAGTCTCGTGCACCCAACACACAACCAAAACATCCAACTTGCCTTGATCCCTACCTCTACATAACTCACAATATCTCATTCAAGAGTATGGTAAAATAAACTGATGATCTCATATCCCAAATAACCCATTCTAAGCATGGCTAAGCATATGCATAATAATAAATGACATGATAAAATAAATCCCAACCCAAGATACAAGGAAACAAGGTAATGCAATTCTAAGGAAACTTCCTAGTATGGGTTTCATATTTCATTAGACAATGCAAATAATTCTATCTACACATCCTAACATAGGATCAAAGTGGTCAAGGACACTTGCCTCCTTCCTGCTGCTCTTGAAATGGGTAGTCCTGATCTTGGAAAGGAATAACTTGCTCTTGAGCAGGTTCTACATCATACCATCACACATAGAAAAAGAAAAACAACAATCCATAAGACATAGTTCACACTTCCACTTCATACAAACCACACATTCACATTTAACAAAGCCATTCACAACTTCTATGTGTTGTGTTTACTCTATGTGTGTTGATCTTTGGCTTACATGCACTTTTAATCATGTGTATATGATTCCGACTTTTGTATTCACATTTATGCTTGCATACTTTATATATGAGTTTCCAATTTAAATAATTTTCCTTATATTCAATTACTACACCTTTTAACTACCAAGTATGCATGAAAGGTATTTTCCTTCTCCATAGGTGTCTTCAGAATTTCTACCAACCCTAAACTGAATTCTTTGGATTTTAGAAACTCCATTTATCATTTACTAGTTGCTATATTTTCAGATTTATTTCCTATGCCTAAATGTGAACTTTATTATGAAAATAACAAGACACATCATCTAAACAGAATAGGTTCTGATCTAAAATATTTAATAACATATTTTTGACCTTTTCCTCTGATGTAAACTATTTTACATTTATTTTCCTAATTTTCAGAACTATTCTCCACTTAAAAATGTGTCCCTATAACTAATAAATGTGAATAATAAATTAAACAGATTCATTTCAGCCAAAAATCTATTTTTATCTCACTCCAAAGTTTTCTAAGTACTGAGAAAGTTTTTAATTTAAATTTGACAATATGTTTGTCCCACTTTTTAAATTTTAAATACTAGCCACATATTCAATTTCCTAACTTTAATATCAAACAGGGTCAAAAAGGTAAACTCACCCCACTACAGGGTCTATAATATTATTTTAACAATTTTCAGGGGTCTAGCTTCTCATAACAGAGGCGTTTTTCCGAATTTTTATTAAGTCTAGGGGCTAAAACTGATTTTTAAATGAATTTACATGATTTTCTGAAGTTCCAGGGGCTAGATCAGAAGTTTCCAGGGCTAGCTCTTATTTCCTGAGAACCCCAGGGGGTAGCACGTAAGATTTCCAGTCTTTATAACGCGGGGCTGACGTGGACCGTCCGATTTAAAACAGACGGCTGAGATTATAACATCGAACCGGTACGCGGGGATTTAAAATCTACCGTGCGATTTAAAATAAACGGCACACAAGCGGCCACGTCGCTCTGATCGAGCGCGGGCGGCGCTGCCGGCGGCGCACGTCGGCGGGAGGCGGCGGTCTCGCCGGAGAGTTTCGGATCTTCGTCAATTCTTCCTAAAACTGTGATTTTATGACATAGATCGGTGGAGGGGATGTCAGGGATCTCACCTCGGGGGTTTTCTTGAACTCGGAGGTCCTGGAAAGCGATCGGCGACGAGGTCCGAGGTGAATTCACGGCGAGGCTCCTCGGCGCTGTGTTTGAGCCGCAAACCACCGAGTTTTCTGCACCTGCGAGGTTCCCCGGAGGCGGTGGATCAAGACCAGCGAGTTAGATCGGAATTCCCGAGCGTAGATCGGGCAGAATTCGCCGGAGGGGCTCGGGTTCTCACCGGAGTAAAATCGGCGGATCGCGTGGGAAAAACGGGACAAGGCCGGGGTTTTTATAGACGGGGGAGGGCGGCGGGGTGGTTTAGATCGAGCTGGAGTCTTCGGGGTCAGGAAATCGGCTGGGATACGCGAGATTTCCCGATCGGTTTTGATTCGGGTGAGAGAGTCCGGCCGATCGCTGCGCGGGCGCGAGGAAGAAGAAAGGCTGGCGGGCCCCGCCTGTCAGTGGGAGGAAGGGGGCGCGCGCGGCTGCTGGCTGGTGCAGAGCAGGGTGGGCCGGCTGGTGGGTTTCGACCCACTGGCCGGTTTTTTTCTGTTTTCTTTTTTCTATTTCTTTTCTGTTTTGAGTTTAAATTGAATTCCAGTTTGAATTTAAATTGTTGCAAAACATGCAACACGTCCAAAAATTTTTAAATTCCCCTCTTAACAGGATTTTGGGGTGTTACAATATGGATCATAAAAGCCTCAAGTACATATTCACACAAACGGACTTGAATTTGAGGCAACGTCGATGGTTAGAACTCATCAAGGATTACGATGTTGGAACAACTACCACCCCGGGAAGGCCAATGTAGTAGCTGATGCATTGAGCAGAAAAGGAGCATGTCACCAACTCACGGTTCGGGAGCTACCACCCGAACTACGTAAGGAGTTCGAACGGTTACACCTCGGATTCTTGAATAACATGGAAATAATAGAGATCCACTCCTCATTGGAGCAAAAAATAAGAGAGGGCCAAGAAACGGATGAGGAGATCAAGGAAATCAAGGAAAGAATCCGACAAGGAATAGAGAAGGATTTTAAGGAGGATGAAAAGGGTACGCTTTGGCTAGGAAAAAGGATTTGTGTGCCAAACATAATACAACTCCGCGACATGATATTGAAGGAGGCACATGATTCCCCCTATTCCATACATCCCGGAAGCACCAAAATGTACAAGGACTTGAAAACTTGTTATTGGTGGGATGGTATGAAGAGGGATATATCCGAATACGTTGCCCTATGCGACACATGCCAAAGGGTGAAGGACGAACATCAAAAACCCGCTGGATTGTTGCAACCTTTGAAAATACCCGAATGGAAGTGGGAGGACATCAGTATGGATTTCATCGTCGGATTGCCACGTACTCAGTCGGGTTATGACTCCATCTAGGTCGTTGTGGACCGATTGACGAAAACCACCCATTTTCTCCCTGCAAAGACCAGTTACAATGTTGCCCAATTGGTAGAGTTGTACATGGAGCAAATCGTGTGCCGTCACGGAGTTCCGAGGAGGATAGTCTCAGATCGAGGTTCTCAGTTTACCTCTAGATTCTGGAGGAAGCTTCAGAAAGCCATGGGTACACGACTGGATTTTAGCTCCGCCTATCACCCACAAACAGATGGACAAACCGAAAGGACAAACCAAATTTTGGAGGACATGTTGAGAGCTTGCGCCTTGAAACGTGGGCGTAGTTGGGATAGGAGTTTACCGTACGTCGAATTCTCCTATAACAACAGCTATCAAGCTAGCTTGAAGATGTCGCCTTTTGAAGCCTTATATGGTAGACGGTGTAGAACGCCACTGTTTTGGAACGAGACCGGAGAGAACCATGTGTTTGGACCTGAAGTGCTACAAGAAGCTGAAAAGCAAGTCCAAACGGTACGGGAGAACTTAAAAGCCGCTCAGTCATGACAGAAAGGCTATGCGGACAATAGGCGAAGGAAGTTGACTTTCGAAGTAGGAGACTTCGTATACCTTAAGGTATCGCCTATCCGAGGCCAACGACGTTTTAACATCAAAGGCAAGCTAGCACGTCGCTACATCGGACCATTTAAGATTTTGGATAAGCGAGGAGAAGTAGCCTATCAACTAGAGCTCCCAACCCACCTCTCCGACGTAGATGACGTGTTTCATGTATCCCAGCTCAAGAAGTGCTTGAGAGTACCAGAGGAACAAGTATCAATGGGAGATCTTGAACTTCAAAAGGACCTAACTTATGCGGAACACCCTGTCCGAATCTTGGACGTAAAGGAAAGGGTCATCCGAAACAACGTAATTTGATGGTGCAAGGTACAATGGAGCCATCACACCGAAGCTGAAGCCACATGGGAGCGTGAAGAGGATATCAAGGCAGAATTTCCCCATCTATTTTCTACTAACGAATCTCGAGGGCGAGATTCAATTTAAGGAGGGTAGATTTGTGACACCCTCATCTCGGGTGTCAGCATATGTTCATGTTTTATGAAGAGGAAATATTTTAAGAAAAGAAGGAACAGAGAAAAATATCAAAGGAATAGCCAATATGAGCCGAATCCATCTCTCAGAAAGCGCCGAAGACAACTTACTGCGGCCGCTGGCCACGTGGCGTGTTCGGAGCTCATCCCTGCGAAGTGGGGAGAGACCGCCGCCAAGCTGGCTACGTGGCAGGCTCGGGGCTCATCTCTGCAAAAGGGGAGAGGTCCGATCCTGTGGGACACGTGTTGCCCACGGAGCTAGCCTCTGCGGAAGAAGCAAAGGCATTTCCGCAGGACACGTGTCATCCTCGGAGCTAGTCTTTGTGGAAATCAGAGGACCAGTCGCGCGGGATACGTGTCGATCTCGGAGCCCATCTCTGAGAGGTCCTGTTCTATTGGACACGCGTCGTCACCGGAGCTTATCTCCGGGAGGTCTGTCGCTGCTGGACATGTGTCGACCTCGGGGCATGTCCCTGAAGAAAGAAGAGAGGAAAGACCGGCGCCAACACGTGGCGTGCGCAGAGCTCACCTCCAAAGGAGGGGGGTCTCGGTCGATTGACACGCGGCACAACCGGAGCTCGTCTCTGCGGAGAAGGAGATACCAGGCCCCGGAAGGACACGTGGAGCCTCCGGAGCACATCGCCGCGAAGGTAATGAGTTCTGGAGCAGCTGTTACGCGTAAGAATACCGGTACGTAAAGGAAACCAACCTGAATTCCACAACGTTACCGCACCAAATCAACTAAAGATAAGATGATAGAATCCAACGACAATCTGAATAAGACTCTTATTCAGGATACAATCAGATTAGGACTCTTCTCTTCCCGATTATAAATAGAACCCAGAACCTCTGGCCGAAACCACAAAACATCTTTTCCAATTCCTGAGCCGATGACTTAGAGCCCTAGCCCCAACTCGCCGAGAAAGCCATCGCCGGCGCGCGGCAAGGAAGATCACCCGAGGAAGGCCCAGCGGTCTGAGGAGGACCTCGAAGACCGAGAGGAACGTAAGGTAGGCCCCAATACCACCTTACGATATCGTTGTATTTTCCTTGCATCTGTTCTTTGATTCCTTTCGAACAGAAGCCTTCTCTTGGACAGATCACTTGATGATCAGGTTGATCTAAAGACAAGATCATTGTCACGTCCACCTTTGATCCGAACACCTCTGTCCATGCAAGCCATGCAAGAACAGTCTGATAAAAATCATAGGATAGCATGCATATGCATCATTGCATCTAGTTTAAGGTTTGTGCATGGTATTGATTGCTGTGAATCTTGTATGCACGTAATCCTACCTAGCAGGACAAGCTCAGGGAGCTGTCTACGACGAACTGCAGCAACCAGGTTTTGAGATCCAAGAACAACCAGAACCGCAAGAACAAGGCAAGTGCTCCTTGACCATGTTGATCCTATGTTTTGGGTAAAACTATTTTGTCTTGCGAAAAGTTGTGTGTGCTGAGTCAAACATGATGGGAAACCATTTTTATAGGAGTTTACTAATTTTGGATAAACCACCCTTGTCGCCTGGGAAGTTTATGAGTCGGGTATGGTTTTTGCTTTATGCTTCGCTGAGTCCATAGGATTGGGAAGCGAGATAGATGTGTGTAGCTAACTGCACTCGTAATGATAATGAGAAACTGATGTTAATAATGGACATGGATTGGAGGGAGATCTAGGCAAGACTGGGTTTGTGAATGAGGTAGCATGAGACGGTGGTTTACTTGCCATAGATCTAAGGACCGGTTCATGCATGCACATGCCAGGATAACAGTGCCACCACAAGGCCAAGTATGGGTGCGGCTTAGCTGAGTAATTAGGTAAGTTGCTAGAGTGTTATGGGCTGTGGAAGGCGTGGGGAATGGGAGTTGAGTGAGGACTGCCCTGGGAATGGCATGGCACAAAAGGGGGCCCGTGGGTGGGAGAATTGGAGATTCTAGCCTGCCGGTGAAACCTTAGTGATTCCATACATCTAGTAACCCCTTTGTAAAGGCTATTTTGTGATCTCTTGACCATACACCGACGGTTGTGTACTGGTATAATGGAGGTTCTGCAGTCGCCGACGGGTGACGAAATCACAAACTTGTGGGTAAAGAGGTGCAAACTCTGCAGAGTCTAAAACTATCATGATAGCCGAGCTTACGGTCACGAGCGCCTGGCTAAACTGCCATGATTAGTTGGGATGGTTATTGGGAAGGTTCTTGGTTATGGTTATTGGTTTGGTTATGGTTTGGTTGTTGGGACTGTTGAGTCTGTGTAATAAGATGGTTGCATGACTGTTGAGTCATGGCAACGAGTTCGGTCTCGGTATGAGACGAGGTTGTTTTATGAGATGAGATGATAGTGAATACGAGAAGGTATTCGTGAGATGGTAGCGAATACGAGGAGGTATTCGTGAGTATGAATAAAGGTTGGTTAATGTTCGGGTGGAACACGGGAAGTGATGGAGGTATGTTGGTAATTTAATACATGCTGGGATTACATTCATCTAAAGTTAAGTTGCTGTTTTATCATAGTTTTATAAATCTGCTTTTCTGCAAATAAGCCTTTTTATACCTATCTTGTTTATGAGCTGCATATCATGTGTTTTCCCGCACTTGCTGAGTACATCATTGTACTCAAACTTGCATTATTACTTCATCGGCAGCAGCAGGAGAAGCCTACTATGAAGACCACATGGGGCATTATGGCGTGTGATCTGTTCTCAACCTTGCCTGTGGAGGGAGTAGAGATGGAGCCACTTCTGCTTAGATTTGCTTCCACATTAGTTGAATTGCTTCCGCATTAGAATAAAGACTTCCGCTGCATAGAGATAAGACTTCCGCTGTGAGCATGTGTCCAAGACTCATGAGGTATTGTAATAAACTCTGTTATTCGTGGTAATATATAATCTGAATTCAGTTTGTGGAACGTATGTGTATGTGTGATGAACAATCTTGGGCACACATATGCATTACTTCTCGATTCCGTGGTTTTTTCCACAGAATTGAGGGTGTCACATCAACAGTCTCGAAAACCAACCAAACCAAAACCAAACCATAACCAAAACCCTCCCAAAATAACCATCCAACTAATCATGGAAGTTGGCCAGGCGCTCGTGACCGTAAGCTCGGCTATCATGATAGTTTTAGACTCTGCAGAGTTTGTACCACTTTACCCACAAGTTTGTGATTTCGTCACCCGTCGGCGACTGCAGAACCTCCATTATACCAGTACACAACCGTTGGTGTATGGTCAAGAGATCACAAAATAGCCTTTACAAAGGAGGTACTAGATGTATGGACTCACTAAGGTTTCTCCGGCAGGCTAGAATCTCCAATTCTCCCACCCACGGGCCCCTCTTGTGCCGTGCAGTTCCCAGGGCAGTCCTCACTCGACTCATATTCCCCGCGCCTTCCACGGTCCATAACAATCTAGTAACTTACCTAATTAGTCAGCTAAGCCGCACCCATACTTGGCCTTGTGGTGGCACTGTTATCCTGGCATGTGCTCGCATGAACCGGTCCTTAGATCTACGGCAAGTAACCACCATCTCAGGCTACCTCATTCACAAACCCAGGCTTGCCTAGATCTCCCTCCGATCCATGTTCATTAACAACATCAGTTTCTCATTATCATTACGAGTGCAGTTAGCTAGACACATCTATCTCGCTTCCCAATCCTATGGACTCAGCGAAGCATAAAAGCAAAAATCATACCTGATTCATAAACATCCCTGGTGCCAAGGGTGGTTTAACCAAAACTAGTAAACTCCTATAAAAGGGTTTCCCATCATGTTTGACTCAGCACACACACCTTTTCGCAAAAACAAAATAGTTTCCCAAAACATAGGATCAATATGGTCAAGGGGCACTTGCCTTGTTCTTGCGGTTTCGGTTGCTCTTGGATCTCGAAACCTTGTTGTTGCAGCTCGTTGTAGACAGCTCCCTGAGCTTGTCCTTCTATATGCGATCACACACATACAAGATTCACAGCAATCAATACTATGCATAAACTTTAATCAGATGTGATGATGCATATGCATGCAATTCCTATGATACAGTTCTTATTAGATCGGTTGTACGTGTCCTTGTATGTTTGCATGGGTTTTACGATGAACAGAGTTGTAGAGATCAATTGTAGACGTGGCGATGATCTTGACTTAGGTCAAACCGATCAACAAGTGATCTGTCCATGAAAAAGCTTCTGTTCGAAAGGAATCGAAGAACAGATGCAAAGAAAAAGCGATGATGTCGTAAGGTGGTATTGGAGACCTACCTTACGTTCTTCTTGGTCTCGGGGTCCTTCTCCTAGACAGATCGTCGGGGCTCTCTTCCAGCGATCTCCCGCGACTGAACTCCTGCGAAGGGTTTACTCAGCAAGTTTGGGGGCTAGGGCTTCTAAGTTGTCGGCTCAGAGAAGATGTTACGACCATGGGGTTTGTTTCGGGTTCTATTTATAATCAGGAAGAGAAGAGTCCTAATCTGTTTGGATCTCGAATAAGAGTCCTATTCAAATGGATTTCGAATCTTAACAACTGATCGTAGATTGATTCGGTGCGGTAACATTGTGGAAATCGTGCCGGTTTCCTCAGTACCGGGGATTCCCACGCGTACAGAAGAAAAAACCGCTTCAGAACTCGTTACCTCCGCGGTGATGAGCTCCACGTGTCCTGTGGAACCTGGGCGCCCTTTTCCGCAGAGACAAGCTCTGGTTGTGCCGCGTGTCAAGCGAGCGAGACCTCCCTCTTTCTCAGAGGCGGGCTCCGCGTGCGCCACGCGTCCTGGCGGGCGGGAACCTCCTCCCTTTCCACAGACGAGCTCCGCGTGCACCACGCGTCCTGGCAGGTGGGGACCTCGCCTCTCTCCAGAGACGAGCTCCGAAGTTGACACATGTCCAACAGTGACGGACCTCCCGGAGATAAGCTCCAGAGATGACACGTATCCAGTAGTGTCGGACCTCCTGGAGGTGAGCTCCGGAGGTGAAACGTGTCTAATAGGACCGGACCTCTCGGAGGTGAGCTCCGAGAGCGACACGTGTCCCGCGCGGCTGGTCCTCTGTTTTCTGCGGTGACTAGCTCCGAAGGCGACACATGTCCTGCGGGACTGGCCTCGCTTCTCCGCAGAGGCTAGCTCCGGGGGCAACACGTGTCCCACGGGGTCGGACCTCTCCCGATTTGCGGAGACGAGGCCCGAACACGCCACGTGGCCATAGAGCCGCGGGAATTGTCCTTGGCGCCCTCTGTAAACTGGATTTGTCTCTTTTTGGCTATCTTTGTTATTCTTTCTCTTTTTCAACTTATTTTAAAAATGTTTTTCTACATAGAACATGAATACATGCAGAAATAAAAAATGAGGGTGTCACAGTCCACTAGTGACAATGATGAGGAGACTTTGGCTCTTATTGCAAGTGAAGAACAGGGTGCTGCTGATTCTGAACAAGAGACACAATACATGGATGCTGAAGACGCTGAGAGGTATGAAAGTTTAGTTGCTCAACGTGTTTTGAGTGTGCAGGTAACACATGCGGAGCAAAATCAGAGGCATAATGAGTTGTTAATGTACGGTGTGTCCACATCATCATCAATGGAGGGAGTTGCAACAACTTAGCTAGCATGGACATGGTGGAGAAGATGTCACTCACCGTCACACCCGGTTTCTCCGAAGAACAACCGAGTGAATATCACATGTATGCCAGGATCATTTTCTCATACATGTGATGACAAATAGTGAAGCATCATTTATTACAAGCCAGGTGTCGAATATAAATATGTCTTACAAAGCATATGTCTCGATGGACGATAATAAGTTCATAACATGTAAATAGAATAGCAGCGGAATATTATTCTTGGGGCTCCATCACAGGCGTTGCCTAGGGGACTCCATGAACCTAGAATCCTTCTTCGTGTCCGAAGTCTTGGTCATTGAATACCACCTCATCCCCTTGACCTGAGCAGCAATTTAAACCAACAAATATGCAAGTTTGAGTACCGTGGGTACTCAGCAAGTGTGGGAAAGTTATGTCATGCATGGCTAGAGCAAGGAGAGGTTGAACTCAGGGTTAAAGCACTACGCCATTAATACCTATCACCTTAGCTTATTAATCACCTACATTACTACATAGGTGAAATGATCCCAATCTCCCAACCCATCATCATAATCAAATAACCATACATCATTTCCAATGTTAAGCTCCCCGCTTAACATCCACAACTTCCAAAGTCCTCATTCCTCTAATCATGAATAAGTCCAAGCCGCTCTTGACCGTGAGCACGGCTGTCATGACAGTTTTGACTCTGCAGAGTTTGCACCACTGTACCCACATGTAGTGATTTCATCCCCCGTTGCCGGGTGGACTAAAAGAACCTCCATTATGCCAGTGGCTACGAACCACATTCACACTTCCTAGGTGTGTAGCCAGGAGATCACTACGAAGCCTTTACAAAGGGATTCCCGACGAGCGTGGGCCCACTGAGGTTTCACCCCTAACAGCATACAAGAGGCTCCAACCCCGCTGCAGTGGCCCCCTCTTGAGCCTTGCGGTTCATATGGTAGTCCAGCTGACACCTACTCCCCGCACCATCCAACACACACATACTACGCCGGGGATACACCTAATTAATTGGCCAAGCTGCCCCATCTCAGCATGTGGTTGGCACGGTAAAGCCAGGTTACATGCTCCATGAACCGGTTCTTAGGATCCAGGCAAGTACTAAACACAAACCCGAGTCTCGTGCACCCAGCACCAACCAAATCATCCAACTTGCCTCGATCCCTACCTCTACATAACTCATAATATCTCATTCAAGAGTAAGGTAAATAAATTGATGATCTCATATTCCCATTATCCCATTCTAAGCATGGCTAAGCATAAGCATATAAATAAATGACATGATAAAATAAATCCCAACCCAAGCTACAAGGAAACAAGGTAATGCAATTCTAGGGAAACTTCCTAGCATGGGTTTCATATTTCAATTGACAACGCAAATAATTCTAGCTACACATCCTAGTATAGGATCAAAGTGGTCAAGGACACTTGCCTTCTTCCTGCTGCTCTGGGAATGGATAGTCCTGATCTTGGAAGGGAAGAACTTGCTCTGGGGCAGGTTCTACTCATACCAACACACATAGCAAAAGAAAACAACAATCCATAAGACATAGTTCACACTTTCACTCCACACATACATACATATGATAGTCATTCACATTTCTAAGTGTTGTGTTTACTCTAGCTGTGTTGATTTTTATCCTTCATGCACTTTTAAACATATGTATATGATTTCTAACTTTTGTATTTCAGATTTCTGTTTGCACACTATATATGAATTTTCAATTTGAATAAATTCTTTATATTTAATTAATTTACTTCTTGTCTACCAAGTTTGCATGGAAGGTATTTTCCTACTCCAAATGGATTTTCAGATCTTCTACCAAATCCTAAACTGATATCTTTGGATTTGGAAACTTCATTTATCATTTCCTAGTTATGCATACCTATTTTCCTATATTTTCAGATTTATTTTCTATGCCTAAATGTGAACTTTATTATGAAAATAGTAAGACACCTCATCTAAACAGAATAGGTTCTGATCTAAAATACTAAATAATATATTTTTGAACTTCTCCTCTGATGTGAACTAATTTAAATTTATTTTACAAATTTTCAGAATTATTTCCTAGCCTAAAAATGTGTTTCTAGAACTAATAAATATGAACTACATTTAGATAGATTTCATTTCAGCCTAAAATTTATTTTTAGTTCCTTCTAAAGTTTTCCAAGTGTTAGTAGAGTTTAAACTTGAATTAGCACACGTGTTTGTCTTTTCCTTTTAAATTTAAATCCTAGTCACACATTCAATTTCTAAACTTAATACCATATAGGGTCAAAAAGGTGAGTTCACCCTACTATAGGGTCTAATTTATTATTTTACAAATCTCCAGGGGTCTAACTATGCATAACAGAGGGGTTTTGCAAATTTTTATTAAGTCCAGAGGCTAAAACTGATTTTAATTGAATTTACATGAATTTCTGAAGTTCCAGGGGCTAGATCAGAAGTTTCTGGGGCTAGCTCGTATTTTCCGAGATCCCTAGGGGGTAGCGCGTAAGAATACCGGCCTTTATAACGCGGGGCTGACGTGGACCGTCCGATTTAAAACAGACGGCTGAGACTATAACGCCGAATCGGTACGCGGGAGTTTTATGTCTACCGTGCGATTTAAAATAGACGGCGCACAAGCGGCCACGTCGCCCTGACCATGTGCGGGCGGCGGAAGGCGGCGATCTCGCCGGAAAACTTCGGATCTTCGTCTATACTTCCTAAAACTGGGGTTTCATGGCATAGATCGGTAGAGGGGAGGTCGGGGATCTCACCTCGGGGTTTTTCTTGAGCTCGGAGGCCCTGGAAGGCGGTCGGCGACGAGGTCCGAGATGGAATCGCGGCGATGCTCGTTGAAGCTGTGTCTAGGGCGCAATCTACCGAGTTTTCTGCACCTGCGTGATTCCCCGGAGGCGGTGGAACAAGATCGGCGTGTTAGATCAGAAATCCCGAGCGAAGATCGAGAGAAAATGGCCGGAGAAGCTCTGGTTCTCACCGGGAAGAAAAACAGACGATCGGGATGAAAAAAAAAACAGGCGATGCTGGCGCTTATATATACGAGGGAGGGCGGCGTTCGGTTGGGATCGAGCTGGAGTCGTCCAGAACCGAAATTCAGCTGGGGGGAACGCGGGTTTCCGGGGTGGTTTTGATTCGGGCGCGCGGAGGAGTCCCGGCGGTTGGCGCGATCACGCGAGGAAGAAGATGACCGCGGGCCCCGCGTGTCAGTGCGAAAGAGAGGGAAGCGTGCGGCTGCGGGCTGGCGTGGGAGAAGGTGGGCCGGCTGGTGGGTTTCGGTCCACTGGCCGGGGTTTTATGTTTTTGTTTTTTCTTTTTCCATTTCTTTTCTGGTTTTGATTTGAATTTGAATTCCAAATTGAATTGGAATTTCTGCACCACATGCAATACGTCCAAAAAATTTTAAATTCCCCTCTTAACAGAATTTTGGGGTGTTACAGCTCTACCCCCCTTAAAAGAAATCTCGTCCTCGAGATTGGTGGTTCTAGGAAAACAATTCCGGAAATTGTGCCTTAAGCTTGTCTTCTCGCTCCCATGTGGCTTCATCTTCCGAGTGATGCTTCCACAACACCTTGCACATCCGGACTCTTTTATTTCTTGTGAGGCGTTCCATGGTCTCCAAAATCTTGACCGGTTGCTCGGCATAAGACAGATCCTCTCGCACGTCAACCTAATTCATGGGTAACATCTCTTCAGGAGTCCTTAGACATTTCTTGAGCTGTGACACATGGAATACATCATGCACATCTGATAGGCGAGCCGGTAGTTCTAGTTGATATGCCACTTCGGCTTTCCTCTCCAGAACTTGAAAGGGTCCGATGTATCGAGGTGATAACTTTCCTTTCACCTTGAACCGACGAAGTCCTCGGATAGGGGACACCTTGAGGTAGACATAGTCCCCCACGTTAAAAACGAGCTCTCTTCTTCGTACATCGGCATAGCACTTTTGTCGTGTCTGTGCTATCCTCAAGTGGTTGCGGATTTCCCTCACTTTCGCCTCGACTTCTTGTAGTACTTCGGGCCCAAACACTTTACTTTCTCCCGTTTGGTTCCAAAATAGGGGAGTCCTGCACTTCCTCCCATACAAAGCCTCAAATGGTGACATCTTCATGCTAGCCTGATAGCTGTTGTTATAGGAGAACTCCGCATACGGTAAGTTCTTATCCCAACTCCGATTGTTTTTGAGTGCACACGCTCTCAGCATATCCTCAAGGATCTGATTGGTTCTTTCCGTTTGCCCGTCAGTTTGGGGATGATAGGCAGAACTAAAGTTCAGATGGGTTCCCATGGTTTCATGCAGCTTCTGCCAGAACCTTGAGGTGAACTGTGTCCCTCGATGGTTTCATGCAGCTTCTAGTGTGGAGTCCACTTCCATGGCGATGGCTTCACCACTATTCACCAGACATAGATTGAGTCTTCTAACATCGTCCTTCAATTCTACAGGCATGTCCTTCAAGCTCAACCTATTGACCTACGCTTTCCGGCTTAAAGCATCTGCCACGACATTCGCTTTCCCAGGATGATAGTTGATGCCCACATCAAAGTCGTTGATTAGCTCTAACCATCTCCTTTGTCTGAGGTTGAGAACTTGCTGTGTGAAAACGTACTTTAAGCTCTTATGATCCGTATATATCTCTGTCCTCTTCCCCATCAAGTAATGCCGCCAAATCTTCAACGCGTGTACCACTGCGGCTAGCTCTAGGTCATGTGTATGATAGTTCTTCTCGTGTTTCCGGAGCTGCCGGGACGCATAAGCCACGACATGCCCCTCTTGCATGAGAACACATCCCAACACATTTCCAGAAGCATCACAGTACACCAAAAAGTTCTTCTGCATATCTGGCATAACTAGCACTGGGGCTGTTGTCAATCTTTTCTTTAGCTCCTGAAAACTCGTCTCGCACTGCGGCGTGCATGTGAATGTGATTCCCTTCTCCAACAATTTGGTGAGGGGTCTCGAAATCTTGGAGAAACCTTCGATAAACCATCGATAGTATCCAGCCAACACTAAGAAGCTTCGAACTTCCCCGACATTCTCAGGGGTCTTCCACTTCTGTACATCCTCGATCTTGGCGGGGTCTATGGAGATTCCTCCCTCCGAGATTATATGTCCGAAGAAGGGAACTCTCTTCAACCAGAATTCACACTTGCTCAGCTTGGCATATAGTTGGTATTCTCTCAGTTTTTGCAACACCAATCTTAAATGCCTCTCATGTTCTTCTTCATCTTTGGAAAAGACGAGAATGTCATCAATGAAAACCACCACAAATTTGTCCAGATATTCCATGAATACCTTGTTCATGAGATACATGAAGTATGCCGGGGCATTAGTTAGCCCGAAAGGCATGACGGTGTATTCATATAGTCCGTACCGAGATACGAAAGATGTCTTTGGAATATCAGTTTGCCTTATCTTAATTTGGTGGTATCCCGACCTGAGATCAATTTTCGAAAACACACAAGCTCCCCTCAACTGATCAAACAAGTCTTCAATGCGGGGTAATAGGTACTTGTTCTTGATGGTTACTTCATTCAACGCACGGTAGTCTACGCATAACCTTTGGGTTCCGTCCTTCTTGGGCACAAATATCACTGGAGCTCCCCATGGTGAGGAACTAGGACGAATGTACCCCTTCTCTGTCAATTCTCTTAAATGATCCTTGAGTTCTTACAGCTGCTTGGAGTCCATCCGGTAAGGTCTCTTGTATATCAGAGCTGTTCCAGGCACTAGCTCAATCGCGAATTCCACTTCACGATCGGGAGGCATATCTAGCAACTCCTCCGGAAAAACGTCTGGATATTCCCTGATAATCTTGATCTCCTCCACTTTCACCTCAACTTGATTTAACTTATTGTCCCTCCTAGGCTCTTGTATTGTTATAAACTTTACTCTTGTGCCACTAGGGTGAGTTAGTTCCACCGTTCTGGTCGAACAATGGATGATTCCTTTATGTTTGGTCAACCAATCCATGCCCAAAATAATGTCTATCCCTTTTGAATCTATCACTATGAGGTTGGCAGTAAATACTACCCCATTAATGTCTAGATTCACCTTGGGACACATTTGTCTTGTCCTTATTCCTCCCCCTGGAGAGTTTGCTGCTAGCATATGGTTCATTTGTGTCGTTGCTAAATCATGCTTCTTAACAAACCCTTGGGCAATGAACGAGTGGGTAGCACCAGAATCGAACAACAGGGTTGTAATGTGTAAATTGGTAGGAAACTTACCAACTACCATGTCAGGTGCCTCCTGTGCTTCCTCCATGGTCACGTGGTTCACCCGTTCTCGCATCACGTTCTGCTGTTGCGGCTGCACGGGCTTCTTCTTTGGGCACTTATGGGCGTAGTGTCCCACTTCACCACAGTTGAAGCATTGTACCCCAACCTTAGGTGCCTGGCCTTTGTTGTCTTGGGGTTGGTTTGGGGGTCCTTGTACTGCTGGTCGAGGGTTATATGTGGGGCGAGGCTGCTGTACAAACTGACGTTGTGGCTGTGCTGGTGCTGACGGAGGCCTGAAGTTCGGGTTGTACCCTCTCGGTGCTGAGTAGGGTACTGCAGCACGGCTCGTCTGCCCTTCGGGTTGCTGCATCAGACGTGGGCGTGTGTTGCTACCCGAGGCTTGGTGTGACCACCCCGCCTTCCTCTTGTTTTCATTTTCCAAGGCCTTCAGCTTCCTTTCCACAACAAATGCTCTGTCCACCATCTTTTGGAAGCTTTCATACTCGTTGGAGGACATTGCACACTGCATTTCCGCTGTAAGTCCTTCCACAAAGCAATCCTGTTTCTGCTCGTAAGTCTCTATGTCCCGTGGTGCCTAACGGGATAGTTGGGTGAATTTAGTGAGGTATTCCCTCACCGTCATGTTTCCTTGCTGCAGCCCCAAGAACTCCTTCCTCTTGTTTTTAAGTTCACCCCTTGGTATGTAATGGTTGCGGAAGCTACGCTTGAACTCTTCCTAGGTGATGTTCTCAAGGTCATGATGGGCTACCACGTAAGCGGCCCAACAATCAGCAGCAGGTCCATGCAATTGGTGAGAGGCAAACAGCACCCTCTCATACCCTTGGCATTGTATGATCCTCATCTTGCTTTCAATGGTCTTTAGCCAATCATCGGCCTCCAGAGGTTCAGCAGCACTTGCAAACTTTGGAGGTTGAGTCCCTAGAAACTCACTCAACCTTGGTTGGCGTGGTGCAGCTTGTGGAGGTGGAACTTGATGCACGTTGGCCACCACTTGAGTTAGGTTCTGGATGAGCTGATTCTGATTTTCAAGCATTTGATGGATGGGATCAACTCCTTCACGGCGACCACCCCTGTCTTGTCCTCCAGAAAGATGAGGGTTGCCGGCCTCATCATTGTTGTTGGCGGGGTTGGCACCACGACCCTTTCCTCTTCCGGCCATCTATCATGATCAACCAAATGTCAATTTTAAGCATTACATATTAACTTTCCAGTTTTGCTTGTTTAAACTTTAAAATTTTGAGACCTTATTTCAATTATGTTTTCTGATGATTTCATGTCTAACGCGAATCATAAATGGACTCTTAATTCATATAGGTTCACACACCAAAGCAAAACAACCTGAAGACGAGGTTGTGGACAAACGCCCATGGCTTCCACAACTCACGTCACACACCAAGCATTAATACACCATTAACTAAGGTAACGACCCGACTACTCGACAACCTGCTAAACTAAGGGAAAGGACTCTACACTACTCGTATCACTGAGCTGGCTCCTCGGGATCTTCCTCATTATTGCGGCTGCCTTCTGACTCCGCTTTGGGTGGGGAAACTGCTGGTGGAGAAGTGCGGCGACGCCTGTTCGACCGGCGATCTGGGGAGTCAGGAGTCCATGTGTCATTCACGGTAACGCACAATTCATTCCCATCTCCTCTTTCTCTCGCCCTCAAGCTGGCTCGAAGCAACGCCTCAGTCTCCTTCAGAGTGTCACAAACATCCTGAAGCTCCTGCTGACACTCCTGCAGTCGAGTGCTGAGCATAGCAGCATCCTCCAAGCACAGGTCCATGTGCTCATGGGAAGTCCCCTGCTGCACTGGCGGGTACTTGTACTCCATTGTACCACTCTCACGCTGGAGGACATACATGTACTCAGTCCTGTCCAGGTGGTGACGGTAGATGTGACTCTCGCAGGTGATGGCCTCCCAGGTGACATCCTTCTCTGCATCGACCTGTGTCGCTCGACAAGCTGGAGAGCGGTGGATCTTGAGCAGCTGATTTTCATGGATAATCCTCGTTTCTGAACTCCATTCTTCCCACTTCTCACGGATGGTCTGGGTGGAGCTGTAGTGTATGATTAGCTTGCCCGTATTGCCGACGGCTTGGAGCATGCGTCGAAGACGGCGCAACAAGCCTCCTACTGCCAATCCGTAGGAGAGATACGTCACCGGACGGTTCTCCTCTCTCAGGGCAAGGGCAACTACGGGAACTCTCCCTCCGGTGGACTTGCGGGCGGTGCGGATCATGCGAACCATATAAAACATAAAGCATTTAAAATTAAGTTAGATAAGATTTTAAACAAAAATTCCTATTTTGAATAAAAGTTGGGGTAAGATGAATAAAGTGACCCCATTAAATAACACTTTTCAACCCACACCTTTGTAATATAATTTTTAAGAAAATAGGGTCCTTAAATATGTCCATTTCTACCTAGGTCCACGTTCCTACGGGCAACCTTGGCTCTGATACCACTTCTGTCACACCCGGTTTCTACGAAGAACAACCGAGTGAATATCACATGTATGCTAGGATCATTTTCTCATACATGTGATGACAAATAGTGAAGCATCATTTATTACAAGCTAGGTGTCGAATATAAATATGTCTTACAAAGCATACGTCTCGATGGACGATAATAAGTTCATAACATGTAAATAGAATAGCAGCGGAATATTATTCTTGGGGCTCCATCACAGGCGTTGCTCGGGGGACTCCATGAACCTAGAATCCTTCTTCGGGTCCGAAGTCTTGGTCATTGAATACCACCTCATCCCCTTGACCTGAGCAGCAATTTAAACCAAAAAATATGCAAGTTTGAGTACCGTGGGTACTCAGCAAGTGTGGGAAAGTTATGTCATGCATGGATAGAGCAAGGAGAGGTTGAACTCAGGGTTAAAGCACTACGCGATTAATACCTATCACCTTAGCTTATTAAGCACCTACATTACTACATAGGTGAAATGATCCCAATCTCCCAACCCATCGTCATAATCAAATAACCATACATCATTTCCAATGTTAAGCTCCCCGCTTAACATCCACAACTTCCAAAGTCCTCATTCCTCTAATCATGAATAAGTCCAAGCCGCTCTTGACCGTGAGCACGGCTGTCATGACAGTTTTGACTCTGCAGAGTTTGCACCACTGTACCCACATGTAGTGATTTCATCCCCTGTTGCCGGGTGGACTAAAAGAACCTCATTATGCCAGTGGCTTCTAACCACATTCACACTTCCCAGGTGTGTAGCCAGGAGATCACTACGAAGCCTTTACAAAGGGATTCCCGACGAGCGTGGGCGCACTGAGGTTTCACCCCTAACAGCATACAAGAGGCTCCAACCCCGCTGCAGTGGCCCCCTCTTGAGCCTTGCGGTTCATATGGTAGTCCAGCTGACACCTACTCCCCGCACCATCCAACACACCCATACTACGCCGGGGATACACCTATTAATTGGCCAAGCTGCCCCATCTCAGCATGTGGTTGGCACGGTAAAGCCAGGTTACATGCTCCATGAACCGGTCCTTAGGATCCAGGCAAGTACTAAACACAAACCCGAGTCTCGTGCACCCAGCACCAACCAAATCATCCAACTTGCCTCGATCCCTACCTCTACATAACTCATAATATCTCATTCAAGGGTAAGGTAAATAAATTGATGATCTCATATTCCCATTACCCCATTCTAAGCATGGCTAAGCATAAGCATATAAATAAATGACATGATAAAATAAATCACAACCCAAGCTACAAGGAAACAAGGTAATGCACTTCTAGGGAAACTTCCTAGCATGGGTTTCATATTTCAATTGACAATGCAAATAATTCTAGCTACACATCCTAGTATAGGATCAAAGTGGTGAAGGACACTTGCCTTCTTCCTGCTGCTCTGGCAATGGATAGTCCTGATCTTGGAAGAGAAGAACTTGCTCTGGGGCAGGTTCTACTCATGCCAACACACATAGCAAAAGAAAACAACAATCCATAAGACATAGTTCACACTTTCACTCCACACATACATACATATGATAGTCATTCACATTTCTAAGTGTTGTGTTTACTCTAGTTGTGTTGATTTTTAGCCTTCATGCACTTTTAAACATATGTATATGATTTCTAACTTTTGTATTTCAGATTTCTGTTTGCACACTATATATGAATTTTCAATTTGAATAAATTCTTCATATTTAATTAATTTACTTCTTGTCTACCAAGTTTGCAAGGAAGGTATTTTCCTACTCCAAATGGGTTTTCAGATCTTCTACCAAATCCTAAACTGAAATCTTTGGATTTGGAAACTTCATTTATCATTTCCTAGTTATGCATACCTATTTTCCTATATTTTAAGATTTATTTTCTATGCCTAAATGTGAACTTTATTACGAAAATAGTAAGACACCTCATCTAAACAGAATAGGTTCTGATCTAAAATACTAAATAATATATTTTTGAACTTCTCCTCTGATGTGAACTAATTTAAATTTATTTTACAAATTTTCAGAATTATTTCCTAGCCTAAAAATGTGTTTCTAGAACTAATAAATATGAACCACATTTAGACAGATTTCATTTCAGCCTAAAATTTATTTTTAGTTCCTTCTAAAGTTTTCCAAGTGTTAGTAGAGTTTAAACTTGAATTAGCACATGTGTTTGTCTTTTCCTTTTAAATTTAAATCCTAGTCACACATTCAATTTCTAAACTTAATACCGTATAGGGTCAAAAAGGTAAGTTCACCCTACTATAGGGTCTAATTTATTATTTTACAAATCTCCAGGGGTCTAACTATGCATAACAGAGGGGTTTTGCAAATTTTCATTAAGTCCAGGGGCTAAAACTGATTTTTAATTGAATTTACATGAATTTCTGAAGTTCCAGGGGCTAAATCAGAAGTTTCCGGGGCTAGCTCGTATTTTCCGAGATCCCCAGGGGGGTAGCGCGAAAGAATACCGGCCTTTATAACGCGGGGCTGACGTGGACCGTCCGATTTAAAACAGACGGCTGAGATTATAACGCCGAACCGGTATGCGGGGGTTTTATGTCTACCGTGCGATTTAAAATAGACGGCGCAGAAGCGGCCACGTCGCCCTGACCGTGTGCGGGCGGCGCTGCCGGCGAAGCGCGGCGGCGGAAGGCGGCGATCTCGCCGGAAAACTTTGGATCTTCGTCTATACTTCCTAAAACTGGGATTTCATGGCATAGATCGGTAGAGGGGAGGTCTGGGATCTCACCTCGGGGTTTTTCTTGAGCTCGGAGGCCCTGGAAGGCGGTCGGCGACGAATTCCGAGATGGAATCGCAGCGATGCTCGTCGGAGCTGTGTCTAGGGCGCAATCTACCGAGTTTTCTGCACCTGCGTGATTCCCCGGAGGCGGTGGAACAAGATCGGCGCGTTAGATCAGAAATCCCGAGCGAAGATCGAGAGAAAATGGCCGGAGAAGCTCTGGTTCACACCGGGAAGAAAAACAGGCGATCGGGATGAACAAAACGTGCGATGCTGGCTCTTATATAGACGAGGGAGGGCGGCGTTCGGTTGGGATCGAGCTGGAGTCGTCCAGAACCGAAATTCGGCTGGGGGAACGCGGGTTTCCGGGGTGGTTTTGATTCGGGCGCGCGGAGGAGTCCCGGCGTTTGGCGCGATCGCGCGAGGAAGAAGATGACTGCGGGCCCCGCGTGTCAGTGAGAAAGAGAGGGGAGCGCTCGGCTGCGGGCTGGCGCCGGAGAAGGTGGGCCGGCTGGTGGGTTTCGGCCCACTGGCCGGGGTTTTCTGTTTTTGTTTTTTCTTTTTTCCATTTTTTTTCTGGTTTTGATTTGAATTTGAATTCCAAATTGAATTTGAATTTCTGCACCACATTCAATACGTCCAAAAATTTTTAAATTCCCCTCTTAACAGAATTTTGGGGTGTTACACTCACCACCAGACCACATCCTCATTCTTACTACATACAATGGTTCAACAACAGCGGCAAGGTTAAGGCAACACGTACTGTTCATGTGCATTTTAGTATCGCTACATATGCGGATTATGTTGATTGTGATGTGATACCCATGCAAGCATGCTCCCTTTACTTGGTAGACCATGGCAATTTGATAAAAATTCTGTACACCATGGCAGGAAAAATCAGTATACTCTTGTTCATAAGGATAAAAATATTACTTTGCTTCCTATGTCTCCTAAAAATATTTTGAAAGATGATCTTACTAGAGCTAGTAACGCAAACCAGGAACAAAATAAGAGTAAAAATCAGATTGTGGCAAAAGAATTTAAGCAACAACATAAGCCTAATAACAAACCATCATCTAGTGCTGCCTCAGAAATAAAATTGAAAAGTGCATGTTTACTTGCCACCAAATCTGATATCACTGATCTGGATTTTAGCAAATCTGTATGCTATGCTTTTGTGTGCAAAGAGGCATTATTTTCATTCGAGGACGTGCTTCCCTCTTTGCCTCTTGCTGTCACTAACATTTTGCAGGAGTTCGCTGATGTCTTTTCACAAGACGTGCCACCGGGATTACAACCTATTCGCGGGGTTGAGCATCAGATTTACTTAATTCCCGGTGCCTCGCTGCCCAATCGTGCGCCATACTGTACCAATCCCGTGGCAAGCTGCGAGTCCACCTCCTTCCCCTCTGCAGGCTGGCGTGGTGGCTGCTCTGCCAGAGGACGAAGAGCCAGTGGAGGTTGTGGAGGTCCCCCTTCTGCAGATGCCGGAGGCAGTCCCACTCCCCAAGGCCATGAAGGGGGCGTACTCCGGCCTGGAGCAGGTGCAGGAGGCGCTTGGCCGGGAGGGGGCCGAGCTGAGGTAAGAGTGGGAGCGCCCTAGAGACTGGGGTGAGATGCTGAAGGAGCGGACCCAGTCTGCCAAGGAGAAGGAGCGGGCGAGGGAGGAGCGGCTGGAGGTCATGCAGGAGGCCCTCGACTTGGAGCGGGCCACAATCGGGAGGCTCAACAAGTATGCGGTGGACCTCCTGGCTGAAGCCAAGCGGCGCCATGCTGCAGACGATGCCCATACCGAAGCTCTTTTGGAGTTACGGGAGATCCTCGCCCGGTGGGAGCAGGAGCTGCAGGAGAGGGAGGAGGACCTCATCTTCCGTGATGTAGCTCAGAAGGCAGAGTGGGAGCACTTGGAGAAGCAACTCCAGGGCATCCGTGAGCACGAGCTTGCCGCCGCGTTCAAGGAGGCCTCCCTGGATCGCCGAACTGCGGAGCTGGCTGCCAAGGAGGAGGATCTGGCTGCCCGGGAGAAGGAGTTGGCGAGCAAGGACTTGGCCCGGAAGCTGGCCGCCACCACCAAGACAGTGGAGGAGCTCCGGGCTTCCCGTGCCATCGAGACAGAGAAAGTCTGGGACTTCCTCGGTCATGCGGAGATGGCGTTGGAACCCTTCGGCTTCAGCCCTTTGAGTTTGAGCGGATCGGTGCAGGAGGTGAGCCTGGTGCTTCCTGCACTGGACTCGGCCGGGGCCAAGCTCTTGGCTCTAGAGGGCGTCGTCGGGGAGGAGCTGGAGGCCGAGGGCAATGCCCTAGCTCAGAAGGTGGCAGAGCACGTCCTCATGTGCTTCCGGAGATGGGACCCCAGCGTCTCCCTCGAGCCGGTGTTGCAGGGCCCTATTGCAGAGACGTCGGAGGCGGCCAGGTCTACTGTGGAGGAGGCTGCCAAGCTTGTAGCTGCTAGGTTCCAGCGCCAGTAGGATTCTAGGGCTCCTGCTCGCCTTGCATGCTAGGTTCCCTTCTATGCCAGAGCTTTTCCTTGAATTAATAAAAACTTGCTTGTTGAAGTCTTTATGTCTTGTGTTGTTGATGTGTGTCTTCAGGTCCTTCGCAGCGCATGGACCCGAAGGAGTTCCGACAATGTCGTTAGCTCGTCTCCCCGGGTCCTTAGCAGCGCAAGGAAGCGAGGGAGCGCCACCGATGTCGTTAGCTCGTTGTAGTTGAAGCTCCGATCTCTGCTTGTCGCCGGTGGCAGTTCTGACATCCTGCCTGCGTAGTTCACCATGATGGCCTAGGTGTGACCCTTAGGTTGGGGCGCACCTACCAAGCAGATGGCTGAGGCAGGACGTCGGCGGCGGACCCCCTGGGAGGTCCGGGACGTCAGGACCTGTTCGGACCTGATGACATGGCAGAGAAAAGGAGTAATCGTGCTCACTGGTCACTCTTCCCTCCTCCTAGTTTTGCTGTGGCTTACGGTCCTTAGCCGAGTTGTGGGGCTTGGGTAATTCGGTTTGAGGGCATCCGGGTTATGGGTACAACTTTGCTCAGGGGTATGAGCCGTCCGGCTCCCCGGTACTTAGCTGCAGCACTGGAGAGGCAGAGTAAAACGCTTAGGGTACGGAACAAGGCTAATCAGGCTACACACCCTGGATCTCCCTCTAGCATTAGCTTTTCAGGCGATGGACCATTCGGCACTATAGGGCCCCGAGCAAGGAAATAATTGAAGACCCTAGCTACACAACAGGTACCTCAAGCGGACCCACCTGCAGAAGGAGCTCCTACCATGGGTAAGCACGAGGAAAAGTGACTGGCCACACGGCCGGAGCGGTATGGAAAGTAAGCACGGAAATGAAAGGGGCGATGCCTGGGGTCCGGATACTCCCTTGTTCGTAAGTCTATGCCATCTGGACCCCAAGTACTCAGTTGTAGCTCTGGGAAGGCAGAGTGGGTAGGCTTAGGGTACGGAACCAAGCTAAGCAGGCTGCATGCCCTGGACCTTCCACGGGCTTTAACCTTTCAGCGAGAGGACCTTCCAGCACCACGAGACTTAGAACATGTATGTATGACGAACCCCAGACATGCCTTAATGCAGTTGATATCATGAGTAAGCACAAATTGTAATTGAAAGTTGCCTAGAGGGGGGTGAATAGGCTAAACTACGTGAAATGACTTAATCAAACGAGATTAGAACACAGGGGCCGGACTAGTCTGGCTCAGGGGCGGAATAGTCCGGTCAGCCTGCTGGAAAAGCCTAAAAACTTGATTTTTATGGGGTTTTCTTCAGATTTTAGTTTGACAAAATGCAGATAAACTATCTAGCAATCTAATATGACAAGTTTGACAAGATATAGTTGTGAATCACAAAATTGTAACGAGGAATACTATAAGAGCGAAATGATCGAAACGAACCCTAAGCAATTTAATGATCAATGAAATGTAAATGCAAACGTGACATGAAGATTTTTGCCCGAGGTTCGACTCCACTCAAGAATCTACGTCCCCGTTGAGGAGTCCACAAAGGACCGGGTTTAACAACCCTTTCCTCACCAAGTCGCCACTAAGGCCAACCCGGTTCTTCCACTATCTCAAGGGTGAACTTACAAGATTTTGGGGATGCTCACAATCTGAGGCTCCCACATGAACACATCCACAAACTTCACGAATCTCACAAGCCACGGATCACAAAGACTCACACCAAGTGCACGAGATCACTCCAAGACCCAAAACACAAAGTTCTTCCTTCTCCTCTCCTCACTGTGACACCCTCAATTTCAATTTCTGCATGCATTCATATTTTATATAGAGAAAACATTTTAAAAGAAGTTGAAACAGAGAAAGAATAAAAAAGATAGCCAAAAAGAGCCAAATCCAATCCACAGAGAGCGCCGAAGACAACTCCCGCGGCCGCTGGCCACGTGGCGCCTTCGGAGCTCAGCCCCGCAAAAGGGGGAGAGGTCCGCCGCTAAACTGGATACGTGGCAGGCTCGGGGCTCGTCTCTGCGGAAGGGGCGAGGTCCGACCCTGTTGGACACGTGTTGCCCCCGGAGCCAGCCTCTGGGGAGAAGCGAGGTCAGCCGCAGGACATGTGTCACCTTCGGAGCTAGTCACTGCGGAAGAGAGAGGACCAGCCGCGCGGGACACGTGTCGCTCCCGGAGCTCACCTCTGAGAGGTCCGACCCCGCTAGACACGTGTCGCTCTCGGAACACACTTCCAGGAGGTCCGGTCCCATTGGACACGTGTCACCTCTGGAGCTCATCTCCGGGAGGTCCGACGCTGATGGACACTGTCGACCTCGGAGCTCACCTCCGGGAGGTCCGTCACTGTTGGACACGTGTCAACCTCGGAGCTCGTCTCTGAGGAGAAAGGAAGTATGGCGCTGCTAGGACACGTGGCACTATTGGAGCTCACCTCCGAAGAGAGGGGAGGTCCGGCACTGACACATGGCGCACGTGGAGCTCACCTCTGAGGGAGAGGGAGGTCTTGCCCGTCTGACACGCGGCACAACCAGAGCTCGCCTCTGCGGAAAAGGGAAGCCGAGGCCTCCGCTGGACACGTGGAGCCTCCGGAGCTTATCCCTGCAGAAGGACACGATTCTGAAGCAATTTTTGTTTCTGTACGCGCGGGAATACCGACACGAAAGGAAACTGACACAAATTCCACGTTGCTACCTCACCAAATCAATTGAAGATAAGTTGTTAAAATTCAAAAACAATTTGAATAGGACTCTTATTCGAATTCTGATCAGAGAAGGATTCATCGTTTCCCGGTTATAAATAGAACCCAAAACAACCCCCTTGGTCGTAACATCTTTTCTAAGACGACAACTTAGAAGCCCTAGCCCCCAACTCGCCGAGCTAAACCCCTTCGCCGATGTACAACCACCGGAGAGACCGCCAACGAGCCCAGACACGATCGCCGCCGACAGAAGAGAGCCCCGACGATCTGTTTTTGCTAGGAGGGAGGACCCTAAGGAAGCAAGGTAGGTTTCCTGTGACGCCCTCAATTCTGTGGAAAAAAACCACGGAACCGAGAACTAATGCATATGTGTGCCCAGGATGTTCATCACACATACACATACGTTCCACAAACTGAATTCAGAGTTTATTACAACACCTCATGAGTCTTGGACTCATGCTCACAGCGGAAGTCTTTATTTCTACGCAGCGGAAATCTTTATCTAAATGCGGAAGCAAAAACTAATGCGGAAGCAAAACTAAGCAGAAGTGGCTCCATCTCTACTCCCTCCACAGGCAAGGTTGAGAACAGATCACACGCCATAATGCTCTACTTGATCTTCATAGTAGCTTTCTCTTGCTGTTGATGAAAAAAATAATAATGCAAGTTTGAGCACAATGATGTACTCAGCAAGTGCGGAAATAACACGTCATGTACGTCGGAGAGGTGGTTTGGGAGCTCTAGTTGATAAGCTACTTCTCCTCGCTTATCCAAAATCTTAAATGGTCCGATGTAGCGAGGCGCTAGTTTGCCTTTGACGTTAAAACGTCGTTGGCCTCGGATAGGTGATACCTTAAGGTATACGAAGTCTCCTACTTCAAAGGTCAACTTCCTACGCCTATTGTCCGCATAGCCTTTCTGTCGTGACTGAGCAGCCTTTAAGTTTTCCCGTATCGTTTGGACTTGCTTTTCAGTCTCTTGTAGTACTTCGGGTCCAAACACCTGGTTCTCTCCAGTCTCGTTCCAGAACAGCGGCGTTCTACACCGTCTGCCATATAAGGCTTCGAAAGGTGACATCTTCAAGCTAGCTTGATAGCTGTTGTTATAGGAGAACTCGGCATACGGTAAACTCCTATCCCAACTACGCCCACGTTTCAAGGCGCAAGCTCTCAACATGTCTTCCAAAATTTGGTTCGTCCTTTCGGTTTGCCCATCAGTTTGTGGGTGATAGGCGGAGCTAAAATCCAGTCGTGTACCCATGGCTTTCTGCAGCTTCCTCCAGAATCTAGAGGTAAACTGAGAACCTCGATCTGAGACTATCCTCTTCGGAACTCCATGACGGCACACGATCTGCTCCATGTACAATTCTGCCAACTGTGTAACGTTGTAACTGGTCTTTAACGGAAGAAAATGGGCGGTTTTCGTCAACCGGTCCACAATGACCCAGATGGAGTCGTATCCTGACTGAGTTCTTGGCAATCCGACAATAAAGTCCAGACTGATGTCCTCCCATTTCCATTCAGGTATTTTCAAAGGTTGCAACAATCCAGCGGGTTTTTGATGTTCGGCCTTTACCCGTTGGCATGTGTCGCATAGGGCAACGTATTCGGCTATATCCCTCTTCATACCATCCCACCAATAGCAAGTTTTCAAGTCCTTGTACATTTTGGTGCTCCCTGGATGTATGGAATAGGGTGAATCATGTGCCTCCTTCAATATCATGTCGCGAAGGTGTCTTATGTTTGGCACACAAATCCTTTTTCCTAGCCAAAGCGTACCCTTTTCATCCTCCTTGAAATCCTTCTCTATCCCTTGTCGGATTCTTTCCTTGATCTCCTTGATCCCCTCATCCGTTGCTTGTCCCTTTCTTATTTCTTGCTCCAATGAGGAGTGGATCTCCATTATTTCCATGTTATTTAAGAATCCGAGGTGTAACCGTTCGAACTCCTTACGTAGTTCGGGTGGTAGCTCCCGAACCGTGAGTTGGTGGCATGCTCCCTTTCTGCTCAATGCGTCAGCTACTATATTGGCCTTCCGGGGGTGGTAGTTGATTCCTACATCATAATCCTTGATGAGTTCTAACCATCGACGTTGCCTCAAATTCAAGTCCGTTTGTGTAAATATGTACTTGAGGCTTTTATGATCTGTATAGATCTCACATCGATGACCAAGGATATAATGCCTCCAAATCTTCAATGCATGCACCACTGCTGCTAACTCCAAATCATGTGTAGGATAATTAAGCTCATGCTTCTTTAATTGTCGTGAGGCATAGGCTACCACTTGTCCTTCCTGCATGAGCACACATCCGAGCCCTTGTCTGGATGCGTTACAATATATGTCAAAGCTCTTGCTTACGTCTGGCAATACCAGAACTGGTGCTGTGGTTAGCCTTTTCTTGAGTTCCTCAAAACTTTCTTGACAGGCTTGTGTCCATTGAAAGACTTTTCCCTTCATTAGCAACTCCGTCATAGGTTTTGCTATCTTAGAGAAGTCTTTAATGAAGCGCCGATAGTATCCTGCCATCCCAAGGAAACTCCGAATATCCCTCACGCTCTTCGGTTGGTCCTACTTCAGAACATCTCTCACCTTTCCAGGATCAACCGATACCCCTTCCTTGGAGATGATGTGGCCTAGGAAAGATATTTCCTTAAGCCAAAATTGACATTTGTTGAGCTTGGCATACAACTGATGCTCTCGCAACTTCTGCAAGGTCAATCTCAGATGTTCTTCATGCTCCTCCTCACTTTTTGAATACACCATAATGTCGTCGATGAAAACCACGATGAACTTGTCCAAGTACTCCATGAAAACCTTATTCATAAGGTACATGAAGTATGCGGGTGCATTCGTCAATCCAAAAGACATAACGGTATATTCATATGAACCATACCGTGTCCGAAAGGCTGTCTTAGGTATATCGGAGGGCTTAATCTTCAGCTGGAAATATCCTGACCGAAGATCAATCTTGGAGAACACTTGGGCTCCTTTCATTTGATCGAACAGGTCCTCTATGCGGGGCAGAGGGTATTTATTCTTGATTGTTACCTCGTTGAGAGACCTGTAGTCCACGCACATTCTTTGGGTTCCATCCTTCTTGTCCACGAAGAGTACCGGGGCTCCCCACGGTGACGAACTTGGATGGATAAAACCCTTCTCCAACTGTTCTTGAATTTGCTTCTTTAGTTCAACTAACTTGTTGACGGGCATCCTATATGGTCTCTTAGCTATGGGTGCAGTTCCAGGTACCAAATCTATGGCAAACTCGATGTCCCGGTCAGGTGGCATACCTGAAAGTTCTTCCGGGAACACATCCGAAAATTCCTGAACCACTGGAATGTTGTCCAATGCTACTCCTTCAACATGGTTCAGATCCGCCCGTTCGGTCACTTGCTTGGCTGACTCATACTCGACACGGATACCGTGTTCGTTTGTCAATTGCACGCTTCTCTCAGCGCATTGGATTACTCCATTGTGCTTGCTTAACCAGTCCATTCCGAGTATGATGTCAATTCCGTGGGAGTCCAAGACAATAAGGTTGGCAAGGAAGTCTACCCCCCCTTATTTTAAGGCTTACTTTAGGACATACTATACTAGTCCTCATTTCTCCTCCGGGAGAATTAACTAACATAGCACATTCTAAGTGGGATACGGGTAGATGATGTTTGGCAACATATTTGGATGATATGAAGGAATGTGATGCTCTGGAATCAAATAAAATGGTGGCTGGGTTGGAGTTGGCAAGGAACATACCAATTGCGACGTCCTCAGCCTGTTGTGCTTCCTCAGCAGTGACATGGTTAACGTGGCCACGAGCATAGTTCTGCGGTCCACGGTTCCCTTGGTGGTCCCCTCCGTTTGGTCGCTGGTTCTGCTTGGGCACGTTACCTTGCTGTCCAGGGCCTCGCTTCGGGCACTGGTTAGCGAAGTGGCCTACTTCCCCGCATGCAAAGCATGCCCTGTTGCCTACGGCAGCAGGTACGTTGGGGCGGGGGTTTTGAACAGGAGCGCCATTGTTAGGCCGGGGCGCAGGAGGCATGGGCACTCGAGGTGCTGGTGCAACAAACCGTTGCTGTGGTGGCTGACCAGGGCGGTACGTAGGAGTGGTCGATCCATACTGCGGTGCAGGGGGTATGTACCTAGGTCGTACATTGCTTCCTTGGGGCTGGTATGGCATCTTCCTTTTGCATTTGCGCTCAATCTCTCGGATCTTGTTTTCCACCACAATAGTATTATCTACCAGCTTCTGGAAGCTTACGTAGTCATTGTTGAGGAGCTGAACTTGGATCTCATTGTTCAACCCTCTCATGAACAGGTACTGCTTCTTTTGATCCGAGTTGACATCTTCGGGGGCATACCGGGACAGTTGTATGAACTTGTTGAGATATTCGTTCACACTTTTCTGCCCTTGGCGGAGACCTTCAAACTCCTACCTCTTGAGCATCATTACGCCAACAGGGATGTAGTGGGAGCGGAAACTTTCCTTGAACTCAGTCCAAGTGATTGTCTCTGGGTTGGCATGGGCGTTGCTCAAGGCATCCCACCAGTCAGCAGCTGCTCCCATCAGTTGGTGCGACGCAAAGAGAACCTTCTCTCGGTCGTTGCACTGAACAATGGCAAGCTTCTTATCCATGGATTTCAACCAATCATCGGCCTGCATTGGATCGCTTGCTTGAGCAAAGGTGGGTGGTCGAGTCCTCATGAACTCTCCCAGCCTGTTATGAGCCGGTGGTGGTGGTGGCGGTGGTGCCAGAACGGGGTGTTGGTTGGCCTGCAACTGACCCAAAGTTTGGATCATGGTTTGCATAAGTTGGTTTTGCATGGCCATCAACCTTTCTAGGTTGTTTTCGCCAGCTCCGGGGTTAGCAGGAACTTCCTCATGGTCATCTTCCTGGACGTTCCTTCGGCTGGCGTTTCCTCTCACCATCTGTGAGAGAGAACGAAATAGTAATAGAAGGTTAAAAAGTTAGGTAGGTCCTTTCAACTATATGCATCAAGGTGAGTTGGACTATATATATTAGCCCTTATGAGGATGTGAGCAAGTGACGAAGCATCTCACACCTCCTTCTTACGTGTGTATATGGACAACGTTTTTGAGACGTCCCACAACTCACACTAAGCGCATATTCACAAATAATCATCACAAGGACCCACTCAACTCTTATTCAAGGATGGTTTCCTATGTCAAGGTGGTTTCAAGGCCAATCTAGGCTATTCACCCTAGGGCGCTTCCTTTGGTCAGCGTGGCTGAGCTACCTGTGACTTCTATTTAGGGGTGTAACTTGCTGTTAACCCGTGGCTCTAATATCAATCTAAGGTTTCTATATAGGCGTGTAACCTACTGTCAACCCGTGGCTCTGATACCAATCTGTGACGCCCTCAATTCTGTGGAAAAAACCACGGAACCGAGAACTAATGCATATGTGTGCCCAGGATGTTCATCACACATACACATACGTTCCACAAACTGAATTCAGATTATATATTACCACGAATAACAGAGTTTATTACAACACCTCATGAGTCTTGGACTCATGCTCACAGCGGAAGTCTTTATTTCTACGCAGCGGAAATCTTTATTTAAATGCGGAAGCAAAAACTAATGCAGAAGCAAAACTAAGCAGAAGTGGCTCCATCTCTACTCCCTCCACAGGCAAGGTTGAGAACAGATCACACGCCATAATGCTCTACTTGATCTTCATAGTAGCTTTCTCTTGTTGTTGATGAAAAAAATAATAATGCAAGTTTGAGCACAATGATGTACTCAGCAAGTGCGGAAATAACACATGATATGCAGCTCATAAACAAGGTAGGTATAAAAGGCTTATTTGCAGAAAAGCAGATTTATAAAATCGTGATAAAACAGCAACTTAACTATGTATGAAATTACCAACATACCTCCATCACTTCCCATTTTCCATCCAAACATTAACCAATCCTTTACCCATACTCACGAATACCTCCTCGTATTCGCTACCATCTCACCTCATGCAACAACCTTGTCTCACACCGAGACTAATCTCATGTCATGACCCACCAGTCATGCAACCATCTCATCTCCCGGACTCAACAGTCCCAAACCAAATCATACCCAATAACCATAACCAAGAACCTTCCCAATAACCATTCCAATAACCATCCCAGTAATCATCCCATCTAATCATGGCAGTTTAGCCAGGTGCTCGTGACCGTAAGCTCGGCTATCATGATAGTTTTTATAACTCTGCAGAGTTTGCACCTCTTTACCCACAAGTTTGTGATTTCGTCACCCGTCGGCGACTGCAGAACCTCCATTATACCAGTACACATCCGTTGGTGTATGGTCAAGAGATCACAAAATAGCCTTTACAAAGGGGTTACTAGATGTATGGACTCACTAAGGTTTCACCGGCAGGCTAGAATCTCCAATTCTCCCACCCACGGGCCCCCTCTTGTGCCATGCAGTTCCCAGGGCAGTCCTCACTCGACTCCCATTCCCCACGCCTTCCACAGTCCATAACATTCTAGCAACTTACCTAATTACTCAGCTAAGCCGCACCCATACTTGGCCTTGTGGTGGCACTGTTATCCTGGCATGTGCATGCATGAACCGGTCCTTAGATCTACGGCAAGTAAAACCACCATCTCATGCTACCTCATTCACAAACCCAAGCTTGCCTAGATCTCCCTCCGATCCATGTTCATTAACCTCATCAATTACTTATTATCAGTACGAGTGCAGTTAGCTAGACGCAACTATCTCGCTTCCCGATCCCATGGACTCAGCGAAGCATAAAGCAAAAACCATACCCGACTCATAAACTTCCCGGGCGACAAGGGTGGTTCAACCAAAACTAGTAAACTCCTATAAAAAGGGTTTCCCATCATGTTTGACTCAGCACACACACCTTTTCGCAAAACAAAATAGTTTTACCCAAAACATAGGATCAACATGGTCAAGGAGCACTTGCCTTGTTCTTGCGGTTCCGGTTGTTCTTGATTCTCAAAACTTTGTTGGTGCAGCTCGTCGTAGACAGCTTCCTGAGTTTGTCCTGCTATGTAGGTTTCACGTGCACACAAATTCACAGCAATCAATATCATGCACAAACCCTAAACTAGATGCGATGATGCACATGCATGCTATCCTACGATTAGTTCTATTAGATTGATCTGGTGTTCTTGCATGGCTTGCATGGTCAGAGGTGTTCAGATCAAGGATGAACGTGGCGATGATCTTGTCTTTAGATCAAACTGATCATCGAGTGTTCTGCCCACGAAAAGGCTTCTGTTCGAAAGGAATTGAAGAACAGACGCAAAGAGATGAACAACATGATGTCGTAAGGTGGTATTGAAATCCTACCTCACGTTCTTCTTGTCTTCGAGGTCCTCCTCCGATGATCTCCCTTGTTGTGCTTTCGGCGATGTTTTGCTCGGCGAGTTAGGGCTAGGGCTCTAAGTCGTCGGCTCAGGAGTTGAAAGAGAAGTTCGTGGTTTTGGCCAGAGGTTTTGGGTTCTATTTATAATCGGGAAGAGAAGAGTCCTAATCTGATTGGATCCCGAATAAGAGTCTTATTCAGATCTTTGTTAGATCCTGACGTCTTATCTTCGGTAACATCGTGGAGTTTAGATCGGTTTCCGTTGCGTACCGGTATCTTTACGCGTAAAAACCGCTCCAGACTCGTTACCTTCGTGAGGATGAGTTCCGGAAGCTCCACGTGTCCTCCGGGCCTGGTATCTCCTCATCCGCAGAGACGAGCTCCGGTTGTGCCGCGTGTCAATCGATCGAGACCTCCCTCTTCTTCGGAGACGAGCTCCGTGCACGCCACGTGTGGGTGCCGGTCTTTCCGCTCTCCTTTCCTCAGCGACATGCCCCGAGGTCACACGTGTTTAGCTGCGACGGACCTTCCGGTGATAAGCTCCGGTGGCGACACGTGTTCGATAGATCCGGACTTCTCTGAGATGAGCTCCGAGATTGACACGTATCCCGCGCGGATGATCCTCTGATTTTCGCGAGGACTAGCTCCGTGGACGACACGTGTCTTATGAAAAATGCCTTTGCTTCTTCCGCAGAGGCTAGCTCCGCGGGCAGCGCGTGTCCCACAGGGTCGGACCTCTTTCCAATTGCGGAGGTGACCCCCGAGCCTGCCACGTAGCCAGTTTAGCGTTGGACCTCTCCAAATCTCTCGGGGATGAGTTCCGAACGCGCCACGTGGTCTGCTGGCCGTGGAAGTTTCCTTTCGGTGTTCTCGGAGAGCTTTATTGGCTATCCTTTTGATACTTGTCTCTGTTCTTTTTTTCTTCAAATGTTTTTCTTCTTCATAAAATATGAACATATGCTGACACCCGAGATGAGGGTGTCACATTTCCAATACCACCTTACGACGTCATCGTGGTTTTCTTTGGATCTGTTCTTCGATCCCTTCGAATAGAAGCTTTTTTGTGGACAGATCACGTGTTGATCGGTTTGATCTAGAGTCAAGATCATCACCACATCCACATTTGATCTTTACATCGTAAAACCCCATGCAAACCCCTTAAAGCCATACAAGAACACGTACAAACTGATCTAATAAAACAGCATCATAGGATTAGCATGCATGTGCATCATCGCATCTTGATTAAAGTTTGTGCATGATAATTGATTGCTGTGAACCTTGTATATGCGTGATCGTGAGTAGAAGGACAAGCTCAGGGAGCTACCTACGAAGGATTTCAGCACCAAGACTTCGAGATCCCAGAGCAACAGAAACCGCAAGAACAAGGCAAGTGCCCCTTGACCATATTGATCCAGTGTTTTTGAAACTGTTTTGTTTGCGAAAAGGTGTGTGTGCTTGAGTCAACTTGATGGGAAACCCTTTCATAGGAGTTTACTAGTTTTTTTAACCACCCTTGTCGCCGGGACAGTTGATGAGTCGGGTATGGTTGTTTTTGCTTTTTGCTTCGCTAGTCTACGGGATATGGGAAGCGATAGAATGTGTCTAGCTAACTGCACTCGTGTGAATAATGGTAATGAGAACTTGATGTTAATGAACATGAATTGGAGGGAGATCTAGGCAAGATTGGTTTTGTGGATGAGGTAGAATGAAATGGTGGTTTACTTGCCATAGATCTAAGGACCGGTTCATGCCAGCCATGCCAGGATAACAGTGCCACCACAAGGCCAAATATGGGTGCGGTTTAGCTGACTAATTAAGTAAGTTGCTAGATTGTTATGGACCTTGGAAGGCGCGGGGAATGAGAGTCCAGTGTGGACTGCCCTAGGAACTGCTTGGCACAAGAGAGGGCCCGTGGGTGGGAGAATTGGAGATTTTAGCCTGCTTGTGAAACCTTAGTGAGTTCATACATCTAGTAGCCCCTTTGTAAGGGCTATTTTGTGATCTCTTGGCCATACATCGACGGTTGTGTACTGGTATAATCGAGGGTCTGCAGTCGCCGACGGGTGACGAAATCACAAACTTGTGGATAAAGTGGTGCAAACTCTGTAGAGTGTAAAACTTTCATGATAGCTGAGCTTACGGTCACGAGCGCCTGGACAATTCACATGATTAGATGGGATGGTTATTGGGATGGTAATTGGTTTGGTTTTGGTTTGGTATTTGGAATTGGTTTCGGGACTGTTGAGTCTTGGTAATGAAAATGGTTTCAAGACTGTTGAGTCCGGGTAATGAGATTGGTTGCATGACTGTTGAGTCATGGCAATGAGCATTGGTCTCGGTACGAGACGGAATTGAATATGAGATGAGATGGTAGTGAATACAAGATGGTATTCATGAGCATGGGAAAAGTTGAGCAAGATAAATGTCTAGTTGAGACATGAAAAGTGGTGAATCATGATGGAGCTATGTTGATGTTTAAATACATGTTGGGATTACATTCACTTAAAGCTAATTGCTGTTTTACCATGTTTTGTGAAATAAACTTTGCTTTTATGCAATGAGCCTTTTTATAACTACCTTGCTATGAGCTACATATCATATTTTCCCGCACTTGGTGAGTACATCATGTACTCAAACTTGCATTATTACTTCATCATCAGCAACAGGAGAGGAGCACTATGAAGACCACGTGGAGTATTAGGCGTGTAATCTGCCCTCAACCTTGCCTGTGGAGTAGAGATGGAGCCGCTGCTGCTGCTTAGTTACTTCTGCAATAGTTTTAGAAGACTTCCGCTGCTAGAATAAAGACTTCCGCTGCTAGATTAAGACTTTCGCTGCTAAGATAATACTTCCGCTGCTAGATGAGTTTGAGACTCATGAAACATTGTAATAAAACCTTATTCATTCGTGGTTATATATATTCTGAGTTCAGTTTGTGGATTATATGCGTATGTGTGATGAACATCCTGGGCACACATACGCATCAGTCTCAGTTCCGAGAGGTTCTCTCTCATAACAGGGGCGTCACAGATTGGTATCAGAGCCACGGTTGATTGTAGGTCACATGCCTAGATAGAAATCACAGATTGATATTAGAGCTGCCATGCCTAGTCATAGATTGGTATAGATACCAAGGTTGACTGTAGGTCACAGGCCTAGATAAGATCACAGATTGGTACAATTCACAGATTGGTAGCTGAACCACGGTTGACCATAGGACGCAAGCCTAGTCGCAGATTGGCATTAGGAGCCACACTGAACATAGGATGCAAGCCTAGGTAAAATGCATAGATTGACATTAGAACCCCATTGACCATAGGACAAAGTCACAAATTGGTAGTCACAGATTGGTCACAAATTAGTATCACCCAAACCACATAGGACCCCCATTGAGTAAGCCTTGAATAGGAGTTGTGTACTGAACTTTTGTGATGATTGTTGTGCTTGAGTGCTTAGTGTGAGTTGTGGGATGTTTTTGCGTTGTCCATATCCACACATAGTAGAGAGATGTGAGATGCTTCGGCACTTGTTCACATCCCCATATAGGCTAATATATATAGCCCATCCACCTTGATGCATATAGTTAGGAGGATCCATCTAAACTTCTAACCTCTATTCTAATCTGACTCTCTCTCACAGATGGTGAGAGGAAACGCCGGCCGTCAAGGAAGGAACGTCTGTGGCAACCAAGAGGATGATTACGTTGAGATTCCTAGGAATGACAACCCCAGAGCTGGTGCAAACAACCTGGAACGGTTGATGGCCATGCAGAATCAGCTTATGCAAACCATGATCCAAACTTTGGGTCAGCTGCAAGCCAACAACAACAACCCCGTTCCTGCACCACCGCCACCACCACCGCCACCACCTCCGGCTTATAACCGACTGGGAGAGTTCATGAGGACTCGACCACCCACTTTTGCTCAAGCTAATGATCCCATGGAGGCCGATGATTGGTTGAAGTCCATGGAGAAGAAGCTTGACATAGTTCAGTGCAATGACCGAGAGAAAGTTCTCTTTGCATCGCACCAACTTATGGGAGCTGCCACTGATTGGTGGGATGCTCTATGCAATGCTCATGTCGACCCAGAGACTATTACTTGGACTGAGTTCAAGGAGAGTTTCCACTCTCATTACATCCCTGCTGGAGTAATGATGCTCAAAAGACAAGAGTTTGAAGGTCTCCGCCAAGGATAGAAGAGCATGAATGAGTACCTTAACAAGTTCAGCAGCAGTCAAGGTATGCCCCCGAAGATGTCAACTCTGACCAATGGAAGCAGTACTTGTTCATGAGAGGGTTGAACAATGAGATCCAAGTTCAGCTTCTCAACTATGACTATGCGAGCTTCCAGAAGCTAGTTGACAAGGCTATAGTGGTTGAGAGAAAAATCTGAGAGATCAAGCAAGAGGGCAAGAGGAAGATGCCATACCAGCCACAAGGGAGCAATGTACGTCCCCGGAGCATGCCCCTAGCTGCACCACAGTATGGCTCATCCACATCTACTTTTCGCCCTAACCAGCCACCGCAACAACGTCCTACCATGCAAGCACCTCGTGTGCCTTTGCCTCCTGTGCCCCGTCCAATCATGGGCGCTCCTATTCAAAACTCCCGCCCCAACGTACCTGCTGTCATGGGCAACAAGGCATGCTTTGCATGCGGGGAGACGGGAGACTTTGCAAACCAGTGCCCGATGAGAGGTCCTGGACAACCAAGCAGCGTGCCCAAGCAGAACCCACGGCCGAACGGAAGAGCCAATCAAGGAAACCGTGGACAGCAGAACTACGCTCGCGGCAACGTGAACCATGTTTCTGCTGAGGAAGCACAACAGGCTGAGGACGTCGTGATTGGTATGTTCCTTGCCAACTGCAACCCAGCCACCATTTTATTTGATTCTGGAGCATCACATTCATTCATATCATCCAAGTATGTTGCCAAGTATAATCTACCCATATCACACTTGAAATATACTATGTTGGTTAATTATCCCGGTGGAGAAATGAGGACTAATATAGTATGTCCGAAAGTAAACTTTAAATTAAGGGGGGTAGACTTCCTTGCCAACCTCATTTTCTTGGATTCCCAAGGGCTTGACATAATACTCGGAATGGATTGGTTAAGCTAGCACAACGGAGTAATCCAATATGCTGAGAGGAGCGTGCAGTTGACAAACGAGCACAGAACTCATATCGAGTTTGAGTCAGCCCAGCCAACAACCGAGAAGGCAACGTTAAACCACGTCGAAGGAGCAACATTGGAAAGCATTCCGGTGGTTCAAGAATTTTTGGACGTGTTCTTGGAAGAACTTCCAGGTATGCCACCTGACCGGGACATTGAGTTTTCCATTGACTTGGTACCAGGAACCGCACCTATAGCAAAGAGACCATATAGGATGCCCGTCAACGAACTAGTGGAACTCAAGAAGCAAATTCAGGAGCAGCTAGAGAAGGGTTCTATACGTCCAAGCTCATCACCATGGGAAGCCCCCGTGCTCTTCGTAGACAAGAAGGATGGAACCCAGAGGATGTGTGTGGACTATAGGTCTCTCAATGAGGTGACGATCAAGAACAAATACCCTCTGCCCCATATAGAGGACCTGTTCGACCAAATGAAGGGAGCCCGAGTCTTCTCCAAGATTGATCTTCGGTCGGGATATTTCCAGCTGAAGATTAAGCCCTCCGATATACCCAAGACTGCCTTTCGAACACGGTATGGTTCGTATGAATATACTGTTATGTATTTTGGGTTAACGAATGCACCCGCATACTTCATGTACCTCATGAACAAAGTCTTAATGGAGTACATGGATAAGTTCATCGTGGTTTTCATCGACGATATCATGGTGTATTCAAAAAGTGTGGAGGAACATGAAGAACATTTGAGATTGACATTGCAGAAGCTGCGAGAGCATCAATTGTATGCCAAGCTCAGCAAATGTCAATTTTAGCTAAAGGAGATATCGTTCCTAGGCCATATTATCTCCGAGGAAGGAGTATCGGTTGATCCCGGAAAAGTGGGAGATGTTCTGAAGTGGAACCAACTACAAAACGTGAGGGATATTCGGAGTTTTCTTGGGATGGCTGGATACTACCGACGGCTCATCAAGGACTTCTCCAAGATAGCAAAACCTATGAAGGAATTGCTAATGAAAGGAAAAGTCTTTCAATGGACACCAGCGTGCCAAGAAAGCTTTGAGGAGCTCAAGAAAAGCTAACCACAGCACCGGTTTTGGTATTGCCGGACGTAAGCAAGAGCTTTGACATATATTGTGACGCATCCAGACAAGGGATTGGATGTGTGCTCCTGCAAGAAGGACAAGTGGTAGCCTATGCGTCGAGGCAACTAAAGAAACACGAGCTGAATTACCCCACACATAACTTGGAACTTGCTGCCATGGTGCATACATTGAAGATTTGGAGACATTATATCCTTGGACACCGATGTGAGATCTATACGGATCATAAAAGCCTCAAGTACGTATTCACCCAAACGGATTTGAATTTGAGGCAATGTCGATGGTTGGAACTTATCAAGGATTATGATTTTGGAATCAACTATCACCCCGGAAAGGCCAATGTAGTAGCCGATGCATTGAGCCGGAAGGAAGCATGTCACCAACTCACGATTCGGGAGCTACCACCAGAGCTACGCAAGGAGTTCGAACGATTACATCTCAGTTTCTTGAACGAGATGGAAGTGATGGAACTCCAATCTTCATTGGAACAACAGATAAGAGATGGACAAGCTACGGATGAGGAGATCAAGGAGATCAAGGAAAGGATCCAACAAGGAATAGAAAAGGACTTCAAGGAAGACGAGAACGGTACGCTTTGGCTAGGAAAAAGGATTTGTGTGCCTAACGTGAAGCACATCCCCGACACGATATTAAAGGAGGCACGTGACTCACCTTATTCTATACATCCCGGCAGTACAAAGATGTACAAGGACTTGAAGACTTGTTATTGGCGGGATGGTATGAAGAGGGACATAGCTGAATATGTTGCCTTATGCGACACATGCCGACGGGTGAAGGCCGAACATCAAAGACCCGCTGGACTGTTGCAACCATTGAATGTACCCGAGTGGAAGTGGGAAGACATCAGTATGGATTTCATCGTCGGATTACCACGTACTCGATCGGGTTACGACTCAATCTGGGTTATCGTGGATCGATTGACGAAAACCGCTCATTTCCTTCCTGTTAAAACCACGTACCGCGTGGCAGATCTAGCCGAGCTATACAAGGAGCAAATCGTGTGCCGTCATGGAGTCCCGAAGAGGATAGTTTCAGACCGGGGTACCCAATTTACCTCTAGGTTCTGGAAAAAGCTGCATGAGGCTATTGCTACACGACTGGATTTTAGCTCCGCTTATCACCCGCAGACTGATGGACAAACCAAATTTTGGAGGACATGTTGAGAGCTTGCGCCTTGAAACATGGGCGTAGTTGGTATAGGAGCGTGCCGTATGCCGAATTCTCCTATAACAACAGCTATCATGCTAGCTTGAAGATGTCACCTTTCGAAGCATTGTATGGTAGACGGTGTGGAACACCGTTGTTTTGGAACGAGACCGGAGAGAGCCAAGTGTTTGGACCCGAAGTGCTACAAGAAGCTGAGAAGCAAGTCCAAACAATACGGGAGAAATTGAAGGCTGCTCAGTTACGTCAGAAAGGCTATGCGGACAATAGGCGAAGGAAGTTGACTTTCAAAGTAGGAGACTTCGTATAGCTTAAGGTATCGCCTATCCGAGGCCAATGACGTTTCAACGTCAAAGCCAAGTTAGCACCCCGCTACATCGGGCCATTTTAGATTTTGGACAAGCGAGGATAAGTAGCCTATCAACTAGAGCTCCCAACGCACCTCTTCGGCATCCATGACGTGTTTCATGTATCTCAGCTCAAGAAGTGCTTGAGTGTACTAGAAGAGCAAGTACCAATGGATGAACTTGAACTTCAAGAGGATCTGACCTATGTAGAGCACCCTGTCCGAATTTTGGACGTAAAGGAAAGGGTCATGAGGAACAAAGTGATCCGTTGGTGCAAGGTACAATGGAGCTATCACACAGAAGCTGAAGCCATATGGGAGCGTGAAGAAGACATCAAGGCAGAATTCCCTCATCTATTCTCCACTAGCGAATCTCGAGGGCGAGATTCAATTTAAGGGGGGTAGATTTGTGACACCCTCAATTTCAATTTCTGCATGAATTCATATTTTATATAGAGAAAATATTTTAAAAGAAGTTGAAACAGACAAAGAATAAAAAAGATAGCCAAAAAGAGCCAAATCCAATCCACAGAGAGAGCCGAAGACAACTTCTGCGGCCGCTGGCCACGTGGCGCCTTAGGAGCTCAGCCCCGCAAAAGGGGGAGAGGTCCGCCGCTAAACTGGCTACGTGGCAGGCTCGGGGCTCGTCTCTGCAGAAGGGGCGAAGTCTGACCCCGTGGGACACGTGTTGCCCCCAGAGCTAGCCTCTGCGGAGAAGCGAGGTCAGCCGCAGGACACATGTCGCCTTCGGAGCTAGTCATTGCGGAAGAGAGAGGACCAGCCGCGCAGGACATGTGTCACTCCCGAAGCTCACCTCCGAGAAATCCGGCCCCGCTAGACACGTGTCGCTCTCGGAACTCACTTCCGAAAGGTCCGGTCCCATTGGACACGTGTCACCTCCGGAGCTCATCTCCGGGAGGTCCGACGCGAATGGACATGTGTTGACCTCGGAGCTCACCTCCGGGAGATCCGTCATTGTTGGACACGTGTCAACCTCAGAGCTCGTCTCTGAGGAGAAAGGAAGTCTGGTGCTGCTAGGACATGTGGCACTATCGGAGCTCACCTCCGAAGAGAGGGGAGGTCCGGCACTGACACGTGGCGCACGCGGAGCTCACCTCTGAGGAAGAGGGAGGTCTCGACCGCCTGATACGCGGCACAACCAGAGCTCGCCTCTACGGAAAAGGGAAGCCCTGGCCTCCGCTGGACACGTGGAGCCTCCGGAGCTTATCCCTGCGGAAGGACGCGATTCTGAAGCGGTTTTTGCTTCTGTACGCGCGGGAATACCGACACAGAAGGAAACTGACATGAATTCCACGTTGCTACTGCACCAAATCAATTGAAGATAAGTTGTAAAGATTCAAAAACAATTTGAATAGGACTCTTATTCGGATTCCGATCAGAGTAGAACTCTTCGTTTCCTGGTTATAAATAGAACCCGAAACAACCCCCTTGGTTGTAACATCTTTTCTAAGCCCACAACTTAGAAGACCTAGCCCCCAACTCGCCGAGCTAAACCCCTTCGCCGAAGTACAACCACCGGAGAGACCACCGATGAGCTGTGACACCCTCATTTTTGGGTTCTGCATATATTCATATTTTATATGTAAAAACATTTTTAAAATAAGTTGAAACAGAGAAATAATTAAAAAGATAGCCAAAAAGATCCAATTCCAGTTCGCCGAGGAGCGCCGAAGACAATTCCCGCGGTTCGCTGGCCATGTGGCGTGTTCAGAGCTCATCTCCGCAAATGGGGAGAGGTCCGTCGCTAACTGGCTACGTGGCAGGCGCGAGGCTCATCCCCGCAAAGGGGAGAGGTCCGACCTCCGTGGAACACGTGTTGCCCCCCGGAGCTAGCCTCTGCGGAAGGAGCGAGGCCAGTCCCGCAGGACACGTGTCGTCACCGGAGCTATTCACCGTGGAAAGAGAGGACCAGCCGCGCGGGACACGTGTCACTCTCGGAGCTCACCTCCGAGAGGTCCGGCCCCGCCAGACACGTATCGCTCTCGGAGCTCACCTCCGAGAGGTCCGGTCTTACTGGACACGTGTCATCTCCGGAGCTCACCTCCGGGAGGTCCGACACTACTGGATACGTATCACCTCTGGAGCTTATCTCGGGAGGTCCGTCACTGTTGGACACATGTCAACCTCGGAGCTCGTCTCTGAGAAGAAAGAAAGTCCGGCGCTGTTAGGACACGTGGCACATCCAGAGCCACCTCCGAAGAGACGGGAGGTCCGGAATTGACACATGGCACCATCGGAGCCACCTCCGAAGAGAGGGGGAGGTCCGAAACTGACACGTGGCGTTCGCGGAGCTCGCCTTTGTTGAGAGGGGAGGTCCCGACCCACCAAACACATGGTGCATGCGGAGCTCGCCTCAGGAGAGAGGGATGTCCCGCCCATCAGGACGCGTGGCGCACGCGGAGCTCACCTCTGAGGAGAGGGAGGTCTCGCCCGCCTGACACGTGGCACAACCAGAGCTTGTCTCTGCGGAAAAGGTAGCCCAGGTTTACGCTGGACACGTGGAGCTTCCGGAGCTCATCACCGCGAGCGTGACGAGATTTGAAGTAGTTTCGCTTCTGTACGTGTGGGAATACCGGTACGGGAGGAAACCGACACGAATTCCACAATGTTACCGCACCAAATCAACTAAAGATAAGTTGTTAAGATTCAAAAACAATTTGAATAGGACTCTTTTTCGAATTACGATCAGATTAGGACTCTTCTCTTCCCGATTATAAATAGAACCCAGAACCTTTGGCCGCAACCACGAACTTCTTTTCCACCTCCTGAGCCGACAACTTAGAGCCCTAGCCCCAGCTCGCCGAGTTCAGTCGTCAGAGATTGCCGGAAGAGAGCTCCGACAATCTGTCTTGCTAGGAGAAGGACCCCGAGACCAAGAAGAACGTAAGGTAGGTCTCCAATACCACCTTACGACATCATCATGTTTTCTTTGCATCTGTTCTCTTGATCCTTTCGAAAAGAAGCTTTTTCGTGGACAGATCACGTGTTGATCGGTTTGATCTAAAGTCAAGATCATCGCCATGTCCACAATTGATCTTTACACCTCTGTTCATCGTAAAACCCATGCAAACATGCAAGAACACGTACAAACCGATCTAATAAAAACTGCATCATAGGATTAACATGCATATGCATCATCACATCTGGTTAAAGTTTGTGCATGGTATTGATTGCTATGAATCTTGTATGTGCGTGATCGCGTATAGAAGGACAAGCTCAGGGAGCTGTCTACGACGAGCTGCAACAACAAGGTTTCGAGATCCAAGAACAACCAGAGCCGCAAGAACAAGGCAAGTGCCACTTGACCATATTGATCCTACGTTTTGGAAAACTGTTTTGTTTGCGAAAAGGTGTGTGTGCTGAGTCAAACATGATGGGAGGTCAAACCACCCTTGTTGCCAGGGAAGTAAATGAGTCGGGTATGGTTTTACTTTTATGCTTTGCTGAGTCCATGGGATTATGGGAAGCGAGATAGATGTTTCTAGCTAACTGCACTCTTAAGAATAATGAGAAACTGATGTTGTTAATGAACATGGACCGGAGGGAGATCTAGGCAAGCCTGGGTTTGTGAATGAGGTAGCATGAGATGGTGGTTACTTGCCATAGATCTAAGGACCGGTTCATGCGAGCACATGCCAGGATAACAGTGCCACCACAAGGCCAAGTATGGGTGCGGCTTAGCCGAGTAATTAGGTAAGTTGCTAGATTGTTATGGACCGTGGAAGGCACGGGGAATGGGAGTCGAGTGAGGACTGCCCTGGGAACTGCATGGCACAAGAGGGGGCCCGTGGGTGGGAGAATTGGAGATTCTAGCCTGCCGGTGAAACCTTAGTGAGTCCATACATCTAGTAGCCCCTTTGTAAAGGCTATTTTGTGATCTCTTGGCCATACACCGACGGTTGTGTACTGGTATAATGGAGGTTCTGCAGTCGCTGACGGGTGACGAAATCACAAACTTGTGGGTAAAGAGGTACAAACTCTGCAGAGTCTAAAACTATCATTATAGCCGAGCTTACGGTCACGAGCGCCTGGCCAACTTCCATGATTAGTTGGGATGGATTTTGGGATGGTTATGGTTTTTGGTTATGGTTTGGTTTTCGGGACTGTTGAGTCCGGGTGGTAAAATTTGGTTGCATGACTGTTGAGTCGTGGCAACGAGATTAGTCTCGGTGTGAGATGGAATTGTTTATGAGATGAAATGGTAGCAAATACGAGATGGTATTTGTGAGATGGTAGCGAATATGAGAAGGTATTCGTGAGCAAAGATGAAGTTGATTAATGTCTGGTTGAGACATGGAAAGTGATGAACATAATGGAGGTATGTTGGTATTTTAATACATGTTGGGATTACATTCACTTAAATTTAAGTTGTTGTTTTTATCGTGTTTTGAGAAATAACTTTGCTTTCTACAATGAGCCTTTTTATACTTCCTTGCTGTGAGCTACATATCATATTTTCCCGCACTTGCTGAGTACATCATTGTACTCAAACTTGCATTATTACTTCATCATCAGCTATAGGAGAAGATTACTATGAAGACCAAGTAGAGCCTTAGGCGTGTAATCTGTCCTCAACCTTGCCTGTGGGGATGGAGTAGAGATGGAGCCACTGCTGCTGCTTAGATTGCTTCCGGACTAGAATAAAGACTTCCGCTGCTAGATTTAGACTTCCGCTGCTTAGATAAGACTTCCGCTGTTAGCATAAGTCCAAGACTCATGAGAGTTTGTAATGAACCCTATTATTCGTGGTAATATATATTCTGAATTCAGTTTGTGGAACATATGTATATGTGTGATGAACATCCTGGGCACACATATGCATCAGTTCTCGGTTCCGTGGTTTTCCACAGAATTGAGGGCGTCACACGAGCCTAGACACGATCGCCGCCGCCAGAAGAGAGCCCCGACGATCTGTTTTTGCTAGGAGGGAGGACCCTAAGGAAGCAAGGTAGGTTTCCAATACCACCTTACGACATCATCGCGGTTTTCTTTGCATCTGTTCTTCGATCCCTTCGAACAGAAGCTTTTTCGTGGACAGAACACGTGTTGATCGGTTTGATCTAGAGTCAAGATCATCGCCACGTCCACATTTGATCTTTACATCGTAAAACCCCATGCAAACCCCTTAAAGCCGTACAAGAACACGTACAAACTTATCTAATAAAACAGCATCATAGGATTAGCATGCATATGCATCATCGCATCTTGATTAAAGTTTGTGCATGATAATTGATTGCTGTGAACCTTGTATATGCGTGATCGTGAGTAGAAAGACAAGCTCAGGGAGCTACCTACGAAGGATTTCAGCACCAAGACTTCGAGATCCCAGAGCAACAGAAACCGCAAGAACAAGGCAAGTGCCCCTTGACCATATTGATCCCATGTTTTTGAAACTGTTTTGTTTGCGAAAAGGTGTGTGTGCTTGAGTCAACTTGATTAGAAACCCTTTCATAGGAGTTTACTAGTTTTTGTTAACCACCCTTGTCGCCGGGACATTTGATGAGTCGGGTATGGTCATTTTTACTTTTTGCTTCGCTAATCTACGGGATATGGGAAGCGATAGAATCTGTCTAGCTAACTGCACTCGTGTGAATAATGGTAATGAGAACTTGATGTTAATGAACATGAATCAGAGGGAGATCTAGGCAAGATTGGTTTTGTGGATGAGGTAGAATGAGATGGTGGTATACTTGCCGTAGATCTAAGGACCGGTTCATGCCAGCCATGCTAGGATAACAGTGCCACCACAAGGCCAAATATAGGTGCGGCTTAGCTGACTAATTAGTTAAGTTGCTAGATTTTTATGGACCGTGGAAGGCGTGGGGAATGGGAGTCGAGTGAGGACTGCCCTGGGAACTGCATTGCACAAGAGGGGGCCCGTGGGTGGGAGAATTGGAGATTCTGTAAAAGCCCCAAAAAAAAGGGACTTGCAAAAACTTTTCTTCACCTCACAACACCACAGTTTTCGTTGTGGAGATCTTAGGAAATATTGTGAAGAGCAAGTAACCTTCATCAAAAGAGTGATTAGAGGGGAAAGTCTTCCTTTTCACAAAGTGGGATTTGGACATAGGAACATGAGAGGTTGCGCTCACCCCTAGAACTTAAAAAGTCTTGGGAAGGTTCAGTCCAAGTTTCATAGAAATCCAACACTTTTTGAGGCACTCTTTGGGTTATTGAAAAAGAGGCCAATTTGAATGTAAATTCAAATTGTAGCAACTTTCATCACCCAAATTCAAAAGTTAGCTTCATATTCTTATTCAGCACATTTTTGTGAGCTCACACACCAATTTTCACTCCATTTGGAGTTGATCTTGACATGAGCTAAGTGGGACGAATTCAAACTTTATTTGAATTCAAAACTAAACTTGTGCTGAAATTCACCCAAGCCGAACCCAATTTGAATTCTATTCAATTCAAATGGCTCAGGGGTGAATAATTTGAATCACCAGGGGTATTATGGGGCTCACTGTTTATAACAGTGATTAGGAGTAAATTCCAGAGGTTAAAATCCCGGGTGGGACCCACGTGTCATAGAGGGGAGAAGGAGAAACTTGCACCCAAAGTCAGAGTCTGGGTGGGAAATTCCGCCGAGCAGCTGTCGGCTATGCCACCGAGCAGCTACCGGCGCCAACAGCTGCTTCCCTCTCCGCACGCTGGCGCCCAGGGCGGCTGGCTCGCGCCCCCACGCGACCGGCACCGCCTCAGCCGAGCAGGAGTCGGCCGGCTTTATCTTCTCGCGGGCAAACCCGAGCAGCGGCATTGTTTCTCGCCGCAGCTCTCTGCTCAATCAGGAAAACCAGCAAAACCATCTCCTCCTTCGTCCCTGAGCTGCTAGACAGCCACCTGAGCTCGCACTCCACCTCTCCAACGCCAGAAACCTCGAGCTCCGACCTCCTTTGCCCGAGAGCGATCGCCACAGCGGCGACTCAACCTCAGCCGAGAGTCAGGCGCCCGTGGGCAGCGTTCCACAGGCGTTTTCACGGTCCAGCGAGAGAGGCAACAGGAGCGCGCGACCACCGTGCTGCTCTCCTCTAAGTTTGGAAGCCAACCATGAAGAATCCGTAGAGAATTTCCAGCTTTTGCTCCGGCGATCGTAAACCGAGCTTCCGGTACGGTTTCTTTAAATTCTCGCTCTATGGTCTTTCGGAGGTCATCAAATCTTGCACATAGACGCTGGACTAGCCGGCGATCAAGTTCTTTTCTGCATCCGTAGCGTGAAACTGTCTAGGAGTGACGAATTTCAAGCTCGATCGAGGGCGGTCATGGCGGGCACGATCGGTCACACGGTGCCGACCGACTTGCCGCCATCCCTGAACCCTTTTGACACCTTGTCGAGCTTCCTAGAAGTACACTGATGCTGTAGGGCCGTTTGTTCGAGGTGTTGGCGGGTTAGAAACCACGGTCGACGGTGTCGAACCTCAACCGAGGCCGCGGCACGTCGCCGAGCTACTCCGGTCACCCCCAGACCGACCTGTCACCACCGACGTGTTCCTCGACGTCGACAACCCCCTGGCGGTGATTTTCAGACCATGGGAGGTCCGGCAGCGGCGAGCCGGCGAGCCCCGAGTCTGCTCCGGCGAGGTCGGCGGCGTGGGCGCGAGAGAACGGAGGGAGGAAGACGAAGCCGGCTGGCCCACGTGTCAGCGGCTGAAGAATTTAAATCGGGATCGGGTGAGGCCAGGGCTCGGCTGTGCTGGCGGGCGAATACCCTGTGAGCTCCGGTGTGCCGGACACCTCCGCGCTCGACACGTGTGGTATCTCCGGTGTGCCGGACACCTCCGCGCTCGACACGTGTCCCCGCAGGCCCCGAGACTTTAAACTTTTTCCCCGATTTTCAGGATTCTTCCAAACTTCAAATCCTCATAACTTTGGCTAGAAAGCTCCAAATCGAGTGAACCAAATTCGGTTGGATTTAGCTCTCTGAGCACTTTCCAGCAATACCAAATTCAGCTCATGAAAGTGAATAGTTTTCCAGAATTAAATCCCTAAAGTTTAAATTGTTGGGAATTTTATCTGGAGAACTACTTTATGAAAAATTCTGAAATTTGGCTGAAAGGTTCATTGGAGAATCCCTGAATCCCAGTAAAATTTTCAGACTCATCCAAGTTCATTTAGTTACCCTAATTGGGTGATTTAGGGGACTGCCCAGAGAAAATAGAAAAATGTACAGAAACATTTTTCAGATTTTCTCCAATCTTAATTAGGACATAACTTTCTGTAGGATTCTTCAAATGACATGAAACCAATTCCATTAGAACCATCCTAAATTCTAGTTTCCAGAAAGTAATGGTGGGAGCCATGAAAAACCCTGGGATTACTTAGAGGTTCAATTATTGACCAAAGAGGCTTTTATTTGTACAAGGTTCAATTGAACTTTGTTTCAAATAAAACTTGGTCACAACTCTGGTTAGGACCCTACCAATCCACAATAAAAATTTCAGAACCCAAAGGAGAGGGCTAGCTAGAGTTATTAGCAATTATGTATTTAAGTTCACACATTGCATTTAAATTTACATGTAGTATGGTATTCAACGTGTAGCCATTGAAGAAGAGACCCCAGAAGTGCTGGATTTCCTTCTCCCGGACGAAGAACTAACTACTGACCAGCAGCAACAAGGCAAGCCCCGGTTTGCATTAACCTTTTATAAGTTTTACTTTGTTTACATGTGTCATATGAAGTATGTATGTGCATTATGTATAGGATGAATGAAACCCCACTTGCATAACCAAAGGTTCCTAAAAGAGTGAGGGTAGTGTCTAAGACCTCGAGTAGACAGGCTATGCTTAATGAGTCATAGGACTTCGGTACAAGTCGAGTAGTTGGAATCTACTCGCGAGATAGGCTTGGGACACACGGGTTCGGTTGAGTGATATGAGATCACTTTAGTAATGAAAATGAGACTAGGCAGGGGCTAGGGTGCAGAAAGAGAGAGTCTTGTGTGCGCGGCCCTGCCCGTGTCTATTGAGGACCGATCCGTGTGCGGCCCTGCTGAACAAGTATTGAACGTACTGAAGGCATATCGGATATATGGGCCCCGATAAACTGATGTAGCCTAAACCTCCGGGTGTCGAGGCATAACGCACCGATTTATAGGTGTAGGCTGAGGGCAGCAAGGTGGAAATCTGCCAACGGGCATAGAGAGATGCTCCGTTTGGGGAACCTCCTGCTCGTTTCGGTGCGACCGGTTCGACGTTTGGGCTGTTGGGTGAAAGGTTGTCCCGTACGACATCGAGTGAGCGTGCTGTGCAGCTCCACGGGTGGGCGTACGTGACGTGCTCTTTGGGTTTCCCTGCAGGTGTATATCGAGTTGATTCGCCGTCCCTCGCGGTGACGAGTACCGCTTGTTCACTGCGTCGTAACGTAGACTAATGAATGAAATGTTATGATTCAATATTGCTGCTACGATATAATTGTATTGCTACATGTGTGCCACCAAATATTGCTTACTAAATTTCAGCTTCATGAACTGTTAACTTGTTGCTAAAAGATGAATTAAGGATGAACTTGTAGGCGTGTCCATTTGCTGCAACATTGCTATCCTGTGTCATGGTACACCTCATGTAGAGTTTCATGCTTAGGTGAGTCGGTTAAGCCTTGCTGAGCCTTCGTGCTCACGGTTGCTGCTTAAGTGTGTTTCAGGTGAGGAGCCACCCACGGACTCGGAGTACGAGTCCACCGGCGAGGGTTACCCTCCGTCGGGGACCACGGCTGAGTGGGAGCCGTACACGCCGCGCTGAGCTGAGACGTGCAGCTAGTGTGGGTTGCCCTAGGGCTGGGCAACCGACTTTTGCTAGATAGGCGGGCGTGAGTTGTACAAAAGAAACTTCCGCTGTGTAATAAAGACCCTAGTTTGTAACTGAGAAGTGTACTACTTTGTACATTCAGTTGTTTTCCCGTGTAATATGATGTGTTCTTATGACGTGTGCTGTCAGGTGTCGCATCGCGCGGCACCACCCTCTGCGATCCTGGATGAGCGGATTCTGGTCCGCCACAGCCTGGTATCAGAGCCTCATTGGGGATAGCACAGTACTTAAGAACTATATTATGGGAAAACTTAGGTATACGGTGAGGATTCGGTAGTTGCCCAAGTAAGGACTATACTAGCATAGTTACTTAAAGTGGCAAAGACTAACTTATGTGTTATAATTCTGAATTTCAATTATGTAACGACGCACCTACGCTCTGGTAAGTATGGTAAGGAACGCCAGCGAAAGCGGTTCAATTTCGGTTAGCTCCCCCTGACGAGGAACGTGGTTCAGGGATTGGTCTCACTGCTTGGTGTGAGATGTGAATATGAAGCTCTTGGACTTTTCATGTCCCTGAGTTCATATGAAACGCTGCGTGCATTAGGCAAGTAAGTGGAGACCCCATCGCGTGGTCAGTAACGCGAGAGTGTGTTCGTCTGGAAATAGCCCAGGAGGACATACGCAGCGCTTGCCATCGGCGTGCCCTGCAGGGCAGTAGGTGGTATCTGTTGGGTTGATAAATTCCCAACCGTGACGACCCATTCATGACATACTCGGGTTCCCCGTCGTGTGGTGTTGAAACACGATCACGTACCTTGAGACGTGACCTAACTCAAGGACGGCCGTATGGAAATGATACGGGCGTTTGTATTTACTTTCAAATATGGAACTGCCTGAAATGAATAACCATTGAGTGCACCATTATTGTGTGGTCTTCTGCAGGTACTAACCACGTAAGTATCCGTGTAGTAAACGTGTGCGAGAGACCGTTTAGTGCCACATTTGAGACGTATATGCCGGTAAAATCCGGTTAGGATTTTCTTTTGTGAGGAATGTAGTACCGAGATATTGTAGGCATATGCATGAGAATAATGATAACAAAGAATTAAAATCTATAGGTTCAACATTTAGTACCCTGGTTGGGTATAAGAATGGGATAGTGGAGCAGTATAGCCAAAAGTATGAAAAGCAGAGTGCTCTGTTTTGGACAGCAAGGTTGCCGAACTTTAACAGAGCACAACTCACAGGTCTTTTAGCCCAGAGAGGTGTGCTATATAGTTCTGGAAAGGTATTGAAGTACTCTATAACTTTGTTGTAGACTTCCAGAGCTGAAACACACCTTAAGGTGGCTGAAATCCCAGAGGAAGGTAAACTGTCCAGAACCAGGACAGAGTAAAACATTCTCTGAACTGTTCTGTTTCTCAAACATAACTCCCAGTAGAAAAATCAAAAATTGTCATATACTACCTCCTTAGAGAGAGTAGAAGATGTGTGACATCTTTGCAATTCAAAGATTCTGAAATTTCAGCACAGAACTTAATGGAAATCAGGGTTGAAAACAGCCACTTCCAAGGGAGGTGCTGTTAAAATTCTTCCAGGAATTCTGTTGACTTTTGAATTAGCATAAATTTTTAACCAAAGCTGATCTGAGGGCATATGAGTACTCGTTGTAAAGATACTGAAGTTAACTTTAACTTTGGTATTCAACTTGAGTCATGAAAATGCACAGAACCAGATCAACATTTGGAATAGGTAGAAACTGGTCATTCTGACAGAAGAATGACAGTTGAACTCATTGGAGAGGGTGTTGTACCCTAAGGGTGCTATACGTGATGACAAAGCGATAGTAATGTCTCGTAGTGACCAAACCCAGTTATGGTGAGCTTCCAAAGAGGGGGTTCATCAAGTTGGATTAAACTAACTTGTGTTTGGTCTGGTAATGGTGTAGCTTGTGCAAAGTTATTACATTATCTACTTACGAGATATTTCGTATGTTTTGTTGTCATAATGTTTTTATGCCCAGTTCTATTGGACTGCATGCAAAATGTTGCGGGACTGATGTTTAATGTCGTGTGGTTGCAGATGGTTCGTACTAGGACCACGCACGAGGTTGGTGGCTCTAGCCAACAGGGAGGTGATGACTCCCAGCCACCGGCCTACGGCAGCACCCCGCAGCAGCAGCCACCACCGCCGCCCCCGCTTACTCTAGCGGATGTGATAGCGGCATTGGTAGGAGGTCGTGAGGAGCAAACCGACCTGCTCCGCACGATCGTGCAGAATACGTCCCAGGCGGGGGGACGTCAAGATAGAGGGCCTCGGGAGCCCCGTGATGTGTCGTACGCGGATTTCATGAGTACGCACCCTCCAGTGTTCACCGAAGCCGAAGAACCACTGGAGGCGGACAACTGGCTGCGGACCATCGAGTCCAAGTTCGGGCTGCTCCAATGTACGGAGCGGCAGAAGACTCTGTTCGCAGCACAGCAGCTCCACGGTGCCGCTGGTGCGTGATGGGCGAACTATGTCGCCTCACGTCCGGCTGGCCATGCCGTGGAATGGCAAGAGTTCCGGGAGGCGTTCCGCGCCTACCACATTCCTTCCGGAATAATGAAGAGGATGTTTCAAGAATTCTTGGAGCTGAAGCAGGGCGGGAGGAGTGCCCACGACTACTCCCGTGCCTTCAACCATCTGGCGCAGTATGCGTCAGACTATATCTCCACGGAGGAGAAGAAGAGGGGGCACTTCTATCGGGGGTTACACCCCGAAATGAAGACACATCTCGTTCAGTGGAATCGCGGCACATTCAACGACCTAGTCAATGCCGCAATTATGCAAGAGGACGCTCAGCGGGAGTTAGCAGCTGAGCAGAGGAAGCGCAGCGCTCCACCTAGCAGCGGTGGTGGCGCGCCCCAGAAGTACCGTATGGTGTATCGGACACCATCCGGCCAGCAGTGGCATCCACCGGCGCGACCTCAACGATTCGGGGGACGTCCGTTCCAGTCGCCCTCGTTCCGTCCGCCGATGCCACCACCAAGACAGCAACAGCAGCAACAGACGGTACCCCGGGCGTTTCCACCGCCACAACGCGCCCCGGGATTCCGTCCACCGATCAGCGGGGGACCACCCCGTTTCACCTGCTTCACGTGTGGCCAGGTGGGCCACTTCGTGAAGGACTGTTCCCAGGGGCAGCAGAGCAGCGGGCAAGCCCAGATCCAGGGCATTGCTCGAGGCCGACCTCCGGTGAAGAAGGTTGGTCAGCGGACTGGAGGCGTCCGCAACCTCGACAATGAGGACGCCCCAGAAGGAGACAACGTGCTGGCGGGTACGTTCACTCTCAACCATCAAGCCATCATAATATTGTTTGATTCTGGTGCAACCCACAACTTTATAAGTGCATCATATGTGGCTAAGCATCAGCTGGAAGCCTTTCCAACCGAGTGTTCTTATATGATCTGCTCACTGGGTGGAAAGATTTCAGCAACTATGATGGTTCCAAAAGCACCATTATGCTTAGGTGGGAAGATATATCCCACCACTATGATTATCTTAGGGGGGCAGAAGATTGATGCAATCTTGGGAATGTCATGGCTAAGTTACCATGGCGCTGTCCTGGAAACTCTTAACACGGACGGTTCACCTCAACTCCTCGTTACACCGTCCGCAGTCCCTCCTACTAGATAACCCCGTCCGGGAGGTTTCAGCAGTCAACAATACTGAAGCTCTCAAGTTGGAGGACATTCCCGTAGTCCGGGAGTACCCCGACGTGTTCCCGGATGATCTTCCGGGCATGCCACCTGAGCGGGATGTCGAGTTCAAGATCGAGCTCGCACCCGGGACTACGCCTATATCACGGAGACCATACAAGATGGCTCCAAATGAGCTGGCGGAACTGAAAGAACAGCTCAATGATCTGCTGAGCAAGGGTTTCATTAGGCCGAGTTCCTCGCCTTGGGGATGCTCGGCGCTGTTCGTGAAGAAGAAAGATGAAACCCTGAGGCTGTGTGTGGACTACCGGCCGCTCAAAGCCGTCACCATCAAGAATAAGTACCCACTGCCCCGCATCGACATATTGTTTGATCAACTTGTGGGTGCAAGTGTGTTCTCAAAGATGGACCTTCGCTCTGGATATCACCAGATTAAGATCCGGGCGGAGGATATCCCGAAGACAGCATTCTCGACGAGATACGGCTTATATGAATATCTCGTCATGTCCTTTGGTCTCACAAACGCTCCAGCCCATTTCATGTATCTCATGAACTCGGTGTTCATGCCGGAGCTGGACAAGTTCGTGGTAGTGTTCATCGACGATATCTTGGTTTACTCCAAGACAGAAGCCGAACATGCCGAACACTTGCGGATCGTTCTTCAACGATTGCGAGACCACAAGCTTTACGCCAAGTTCAGCAAATGCGAATTTTGGATCAGCCAAGTGCCATTCTTGGGACATATCATCTCAGCTGAAGGCATTGCGGTTGACCCAAGTAAAATAGAGCAAGTGTTGAAATGGAAAGCTCCCACTTCAGTTCATGAATCAGAAGCTTCCTCGGGTTAGCGGGATACTACCGGAGATTCATTCCAAGCTTCTCCAAGCTCGCTAAGCCGATGACAGAGTTGCTGAATAAAGGGACGAAATATGTTTGGAACACGGCGTGTGAAGGAGCGTTCCGAACATTGGTGAAGCATCTCACAACAGCCCCGGTGTTAGCTCAGCCGGATACAACAAAGCCCTTCGACGTGTATTGTGACGCGTCCGGTATTGGGCTCGGCTGCGTGTTGATGCAGGCAGGACGTGTGGTCGCTTATGGCTCACGCCAACTTCGGAACCATGAGCAGCATTATCCCACTCATGACCTTGAGCTTGCTGCATTGGTTTTGGCGCTGAAAATGTGGAGGCACTATCTCCTGGGGAATTTGGTGCATCTCTACACCGACCACAAGAGCTTGAAATACATTTTCACCCAAAAGGAGCTAAACATGAGGCAACGGAAGTGGTTGGAATTAATCAAGGACTATGAAATTGAGATTCACTACCACCCCGGCAAGGCGAATGTGGTTGCCGACGCGCTGAGTCGGAAATCACATGTCCATCACCTCACCATTACACCGGTGGAGGAGGAAGAGCCAAGTTTATACTTGGTTCCTTATGGATCGCTGTACAACCTTGCCCTCATCCCTACTATTAGGGAGGACATCATTGCAGCTCAGAAGACGGATAAAGGCATGGCACATCTCCGGAGACGGATAGACAATGGAGAGATTAAGTGTTTCCGGAAGGATGATGAGGGGACGCTATGGTTTAATGACCGCATAGTCGTGCCCCGAGATATGGAGTTGAGGAAAAAGATCCTCGATGAAGCTCACTTGTCTAAATACTCCATTCATCCGGGCAGCAACAAGATGTACCAAGATTTGAAACAGAAATTTTGGTGGACACGGATGAAGCGGGAGGTAGCCAAGTACGTATCCGAGTGTGATACGTGCCGACGAGTGAAGGCTGATCACATGAAGAAATCAGGGCTGCTGCAACCCCTGAAGATCCCGGCATGGAAATGGGAAGATGTGAGCATGGATTTCATTGTGGGATTACCCCTAACATCCAACAAGCATGATTCCATATGGGTAATCGTTGATCGGTTAACCAAGACGGCTCATTTCATCCCAGTGAATACACGTTACAATGCCGGCAAATATGCGGAGCTATACATAGCGAAGATTCTATGCCTATACGGGGTACCCAAGACCATTGTCTCAGATCGAGGTGCATTATTTGTATCTCGCTTTTGGGAGCAGCTACACGCTGCATTGGGTACTAAGTTGATCAGGAGCTCCGCCTATCACCCTCAGATAGATGGCCAGACAGAGAGGGTGAATCAAGTTCTGGAAGACATGTTGAGAGCATGTGCCATCTACCATGGTAGGAACTGGGATGATCACCTACCATTGGTGGAATTCTCGTACAACAACGGCTATCAGGCGAGTATCAAGATGGCACCCTACGAATCTCTCTACGGTCGCAAATGCCGCACCCCATTAAATTGGTGCGAGTCCGGTGAAAGGGTCACATTCGGGGTTGATGTGGTGAACGACGCCGAAGAGCGCGTTCGGACAATTCAAGCCAATTTAAAAGCCGCTCAATCCCGGCAGAAGAGCTACGCTGATAAGAGGCGTAGACCGTTGCACTTCGACGTTGGGGAACACGTGTACCTCCGCGTGTCTCCGATGAAGGGCGTGCACCGGTTTGGTGTGAAGGGGAAGCTTGCTCCCCGTTTCATTGGACCCTACGCTATCACCGAGAAGTGTGGACCAGCGGCGTATCGATTATCCGGTGGGAATTCTTGATGAGAAAGCCCGAACCACGCGTAGCAGAACGTTGTGGTTCTACAAAATACTCTGGAGCAACCACACCGCCGAAGAAGCGACGTGGGAGAGCGAGGAGTTCCTTCGCTCAAAGTACCCGGAGTTCATGGCTTCTCAACACGGGTAAGTCCCTATTACATCGCTATCTCTTCTTTAATAATCTCGGGACGAGATTCTTTTAAGGGGGGAGGGATGTAAAAGCCCAAAAAAAAGGGACTTGCAAAAACTTTTCTTCACCTCACAACACCACAGTTTTCGTTGTGGAGATCTTAGGAAATATTGTGAAGAGCAAGTAACCTTCATCAAAAGAGTGATTAGAGGAGAAAGTCTTCCTTTTCACAAAGTGGGATTTGGACATAGGAACATGAGAGGTTGAGCTCACCCCTAGAACTTAAAAAGTCTTGGGAAGGTTCAGTCCAAGTTTCATAGAAATCCAACACTTTTTGAGGCACTTTTTGGGTTATTGAAAAAGAGGCCAATTTGAATGTAAATTCAAATTGCAGCAACTTTCATCACCCAAATTCAAAAGTTAGCTTCATATTCTTATTCAGCACATTTTTGTGAGCTCACACACCAATTTTCACTCCATTTGGAGTTGATCTTGACAAGAGCTAAGTGGGACGAATTCAAACTTTATTTGAATTCAAAACTAAACTTGTGCTGAAATTCACCCAAGCCAAACCCAATTTGAATTCTATTCAATTCAAATGGCTCAGGGGTGAATAATTTGAATCACCAGGGGTATTATGGGGCTCACTGTTTATAACAGTGATTAGGAGTAAATTCCAGAGGTTAAAACCCCGGGTGGGACCCACGTGTCATAGAGGGGAGAAGGAGAAACTTGCACCCAAAGTCAGAGTCTCGGTGGGAAATTCCGCCGAGCAGCTGTCGGCTATGCCACCGAGCAGCTACCGGCGCCACCAGCTGCTTTCCTCTCCGCGCGCTGGCGCCCAGGGCGGCTGGCTCGCGCCCCCACGCGACCGGCACCGCCTCAGCCGAGCAGGAGTCGGCCGGCTTTATCTTCTCGCGGGCAAACCCGAGCAGCGGCATTGTTTCTCGCCGCAGCTCTCTGCTCAATCGGGAAAACCAGCAAAACCATCTCCTCCTTCGTCCCTGAGCTGCTAGACAGCCACCTGAGCTCGCACTCCACCTCTCCAACGCCAGAAACCTCGAGCTCCGACCTCCTTTGCCCGAGAGCGATCGCCACAGCGGCGACTCAACCTCAGCCGAGAGTCAGGCGCCCGTGGGCAGCGTTCCACAGGCGTTTTCATGGTCCAGCGAGAGAGGCAACAGGAGCGCGCAACCACCGTGCTGCTCTCCTCTAAGTTTGGAAGCCAACCGTGAAGAATCCGTAGAGAATTTCCAGCTTTTGCTCCGGCGACCGTAAACCGAGCTTCCGGTACGGTTTCTTTAAATTCTCGCTCTATGGTCTTTCGGAGGTCATCAAATCTTGCACATAGACGCTGGACTAGCCGGCGATCAAGTTCTTTTCTGCATCTGTAGCGTGAAACTGTCTAGGAGTGACGAATTTCAAGCTCGATCGAGGGCGGTCATGGCGGGCACGATCGGTCACACGGTGCCGACCGACTTGCCGCCATCCCTGAACCCTTTTGACACCTTGTCGAGCTTCCTAGAAGTACACTGATGCTGTAGGGCCGTTTGTTCGAGGTGTTGGCAGGTTTAGAAACCACGGTCGACGGTGTCGAACCTCAACCGAGGCCGCGGCACGTCGCCGAGCTACTCCGGTCACCCCCAGACCGACCTGTCACCACCGACGTGTTCCTCGACGTCGACAACCCCCTGGCGGTGATTTTCAGACCATGGGAGGTCCGGCAGCGGCGAGCCGGCGAGCCCCGAGTCTGCTCCGGCGAGGTCGGCGGCGCGGGCGCGAGAGAACGGAGGGAGGAAGACGAAGCCGGCTGGCCCACGTGTCAGCGGCTGAAGAATTTAAATCGGGATCGGGTGAGGCCAGGGCTCGGCTGTGCTGGCGGGCGAATACCCCGTGAGCTCCGGTGTGCCGGACACCTCCGCGCTCGACACGTGTGGTATCTCCGGTGTGCCGGACACCTCCGCGCTCGACACGTGTCCCCGCAGGCCCCGAGACTTTAAACTTTTTCCCCAATTTTCAGGATTCTTCCAAACTTCAAATCCTCATAACTTTGGCTAGAAAGCTCCAAATCGAGTGAACCAAATTTGGTTGGATTTAGCTCTCTGAGCACTTTCCAGCAATATCAAATTCAGCTCATGAAAGTGAATAGTTTTCCAGAATTAAATCCCTAAAGTTTACATTGTTGGGAATTTTATCTGGAGAACTACTTTATGAAAAATTCTGAAATTTGGCTGAAAGGTTCATTGGAGAATCCCTGAATCCCAGTAAAATTTTCAGACTCATCCAAGTTCATTTAGTTACCCTAATTGGGTGATTTAGGGGACTGCCCAGAGAAAATAGAAAAATGTACAGAAACATTTTTCAGATTTTCTCCAATATTAATTAGGACATAACTTTCTGTAGGATTCTTCAAATGACATGAAACCAATTCCATTAGAACCGTCCTAAATTCTAGTTTCCAGAAAGTAATGGTGGGAGCCATGAAAAACCCTGGGATTACTTAGAGGCTCAATTATTGACCAAAGAGGCTTTTATTTGTACAAGGTTCAATTGAACTTTGTTTCAAATAAAACTTGGTCACAACTCTGGTTAGGACCCTACCAATCCACAATAAAAATTTCAGAACCCAAAGGAGAGGGCTAGCTAGAGTTATTAGCAATTATGTATTTAAGTTCACACATTGCATTTAAATTTACATGTAGTATGGTATTCAACGTGTAGCCATTGAAGAAGAGACCCCGGAAGTGCTGGATTTCCTTCTCCCGGACGAAGAACTAACTACTGACCAGCAGCAACAAGGCAAGCCCCGGTTTGCATTAACCTTTTATAAGTTTTACTTTGTTTACATGTGTCATATGAAGTATGTATGTGCATTAGGTATAGGATGAATGAAACCCCACTTGCATAACCAAAGGTTCCTAAAAGAGTGAAGGTAGTGTCTAAGACCTCGAGTAGACAGGCTATGCTCAATGAGTCATAGGACTTCGGTACAAGTCGAGTAGTTGGAATCTACTCGCGAGATAGGCTTGGGACACAAGGGTTCGGTTGAGTGATGTGAGATCACTTTAGTAATGAAAATGAGACTAGGCAGGGGCTAGGGCGCAGCAAGAGAGAGTCTTGTGTGCGCGGCCCTGCCCGTGTCGATTGAGGACCGATCCGTGTGCGACCCTGCTGAACAAGTATTGAACGTACCGAATGCATATCGGATATATGGGCCCCGATAAACTGATGTAGCCTAAACCTCCGGGCGTCGATGCATAACGCACCGATTTATAGGTGTAGGCTGAGGGCAGAAAGGTGGAAATCTGCCAACGGGCATTGAGAGATGCTCCGTGTGGGGAACCTCCTGCTCGTTTCGGTGCGACCGGTTCGACGTTTGGGCTGTTGGGTGAAAGGTTGTCCCGTACGACATCGAGTGAGCATGCTGTGCAGCTCCACGGGTGGGCGTACGTGACGTGCTCTTTGGGTTTCCCTGCAGGTGTATATCGAGTTGATTCGCCGTACCTCGCGGTGATGAGTACCGCTTGTTCACTGCGTCGTAACGTAGACTAATGAATGAAATGTTATGATTCAATATTGCTGCTATGATATAATTGTATTGCTACATGTGTGCCACCAAATATTTCTTACTAAATTTCAGCTTCATGAACTGTTAACTTGTTGCTAAAAGATGAATTAAGGAAGAACTTGTAGGCGTGTCCATTTGCTGCAACATTGCTATCCTGTGTCATGGTACACCTCATGTAGAGTTTCATGCTTAGGTGAGTCGGTTAAGCCTTGCTGAGCCTTCGTGCTCACTCGGAGTACGAGTCCACCGGCGAGGGTTACCCTCCGTCGGGGACCACGGCTGAGTGGGAGCCGTACACGCCGCGCTGAGCTGAGACGTGCATCTAGTGTGGGTTGCCCTAGGGCTGGGCAACCGAATTTTGCTAGATAGGCGGGCGTGAGTTGTACAAAAGAAACTTCCGCTGTGTAATAAAGACCCTAGTTTGTAACTGAGAAGTGTACTACTTTGTACATTCAGTTGTTTTCCCATGTAATATGATGTGTTCTCATGACGTGTGCTGTCGGGTGTCGCATCGCGCGGCACCACCCTCTGCGATCCTGGATGAGCGGATTCCGGTCCGCCACAGATTCTAGCCTGTTGGTGAAACCTTAGTGAGTCCATACATCTAGTAGCCCCTTTGTAAAGGCTATTTTGTGATCTCTTGGCCATACACCGACGGTTGTGTACTGGGATAATGGAGGTTCTGCAGTCGCCGACGGGTGACGAAATCACAAACTTGTGGGTAAAGTGGTGCAAACTCTGCAGAGTGTAAAACTGTCATGATAGCCAAGCTTACGGTCACGAGCGCCTGTACAACTCACATGATTAGATGGGATGGTTATTGGGATGGTAATTGGTTGGTAATTGGTTTGGTTTTGGTTTGGTCTTTGGAATTGGTTTCGGAACTGTTGAGTCCGGGTAATGAGATTGGTTGCATGACTTTTGAGTCATGGCAACGAGCATTGGTCTCAGTACGAGACGGAATTGAATGTGAGATGAGATGGTAGTGAATACAAGAAGGTATTCATGAGCATGGGAAAAGTTGAGCAAGATAAATGTCTGGTTGAGACACGAAAAGTGGTGAATCATGATGGAGGTATGTTGATGTTTAAATACATGTTGGGATTACATTCAATTAAAGCTAGTTGCTGTTTTACCATGTTTTGTGAAATAAACTTTGCTTTTATGCAATGAGCCTTTTTATAACTACCTTGCTGTGAGCTACATATCATATTTTCCCGCACTTGTTGAGTACATCATGTACTCAAACTTGCATTATTACTTCATCATCAGCAACAGGAGAGGAGCACTATGAAGACCACGTGGAGTATTAGGCGTGTAATCTTCCCTCAACCTTGCCTGTGGAGTAGAGATGGAGCCGCTGCAGCTGCTTAGTTGCTTCCACAATAGTTTTAGAAGACTTCCGCTGCTAGAATAAAGACTTCCGCTGCTAAGATAATACTTCCGCTGCTAGAATGAGTTTGAGACTCATGAAACATTGTAATAAAACCTTATTCATTCGTGGTTATATATATTCTGAGTTCAGTTTGTGGATTATATGTGTATGTGTGATGAACATTTTGGTCACACATATGCATCAGTCTCAATTCCGAGAGGTTCTCTCTCAGAACTGGGGCGTCACACTCACACACCCAAATCCACTCAAGAATTGGTTCTAGAGGGTGAGTAGGCAAGAGAGAAGGCTTAGAGAGGCTCTAGGATGGCTTTGGCGGCGCTAGGGTTCAAGAGATGTCTAAATGAAGTCGGGGCATCTCCTTTTATAGAAGTCCCGACAGCCAACCGTTGCCACCAACTAAAGTCCGGACTAGTCCGGTCAGGACCCCGGACTAGTCCGGTCTACGGGGACCACTGACGTCACAAAAGCCACCTACTCCCCAACATTCAAATTGCAAACGTTCACAAATCTCCGGACTAGTCCGCCTCACAATGGACTAGTCTGATCTCACACAGGAACTCTTTGTCCGGGTGAGAACGGACAAGTCTGCAGGACCCGGACTAGTCCGGCCACTAAGGCGGACAAGTCCGGTCCACCAAGACTTAGCCGTGGGAGCTCTCATCTCACAACCATACGGACTAGTCCGCCTTAGAACAGACTAGCCCGAACTCACACAGGAACTCTTTGTCTAGGTGAAAACGAATAAGTCTGGCTAGCACGGACTAGTCCGACCACTGAGGCGGACAAGTCCGGTCTACCAGGACTTAGTCCCGAAACACTCTCACCAAGAAAGAGCCGGACTAGTCCGTCCCCAAACGGACAAGTCCGAACTCAGTCAGGAACTCTTAGTCTGCCCCAAAACGGACTAAGCCATAGGACTCCGGACTAGTCCGGCCTATGGCCCGGACAAGTCTGGCCTACTCAAGTTTACCTCACTAGCACTCTCCACTAAGGATTCGACACTTCTAACGCTTTGAGCTCTCTTCTATGATCTCAATGCACTTGACACACACACTCTCACTCTAACACAGCTAACCTACTAAAGACTCAAATGAAACCCTAAATTCTACTCTTTGAGTCTTCGACGCCGTTCTTCATCCTTTTCCTTTTTGAGATTTTAGGTGTCCACCTTGGTAATATCCTGTGCTTATGATCATCTCAGATCATTAGTCTCTTAATCGTCGTCATCAATCATCCAAAACTCACGGGGATACCTAGATGCACTTACAATCTCCCCCTTTTTGGTGATTGATGACAACACATTAAGTTTCAACATAAGAGGTAAAAAATTGATTTTCATAACATGTGTACGTATGCATAACTCCCCCTGGATGTATGCAACAGTAAAAGAGGGGAGTTGACATACATTCACATGTTATGGTTGGGTGCCTACATGTTGTGCTCAAAAAATGTGATAAGACAATAAAACATAGAAAAGGGCAACACTGATCAAATATAAGCCATAAGATCCACACAGTCTTACACAAAAGAGATACAATGCATAAAACATAGATAATCATGTCCAAGGATTTATACAAGACTATAAGATGATAAAAAAGACATCCTCTTCCATCTCTCCCCCTTTGGCATCAAGGTACCAAAAAGGAAAAAAAGGAAGAAGATACGCCTAAGTCTATTCGTCATCTTAACCGTCTTCTTCTTCAAACTCGCTCTCCGTGGCCTCCGTATCATCTTCCTCGTCGTCGGCAGCGGTGGATGGAGGCACGACCTTGGAAGAGCTTCCATCTTCCATGAACTGGTCGAGCTCATCAGCAGTGAACTCTGGATAAGGAGTGAGCTCTCCATCACTCTCCTCGGTAGGAGACATAGGCACCTCAAGCTTGTCGCACACAGCCTTGAGGTACTTCTCCTAACGCCTCTCCATGCGTCGAGTCTGGACCTCCACACACCGACAGGAGGCAAAGAGCGCGTTGAAGCACTTGAAGAATCTGCTCATCGACTGCGGAGGAGGAGGTGATGAAGGAGCCACTGAGCTAGGAGGAGCCACTGAGCTGGAAGGATGTTGAGCATTCTTCCTTCTATAGAGTTTTGGCACAATTGGGGGCAGCTGGGGACGGAGCGGTCGATGAGTCACATCCTTTACAAAGACAAGCCCCGACACCTTCTCAATTAAGCACATGATATATGGTGCATACCCACATGAGCGGTTGGGAGTGTGAGAGATGTTGAAGATGTCATCATAGATGTGCTCAACGAGGTTGAACTTCTCTTCACCATCAATCAATAGGAGGAGATGCCTTAAGTTTCCTTGAATCACCCCTGCATATCCAGCCTTAGGGGCAATGGTTCTTTTCAAAATCCGGTTGAGGATGCTATAAAATGGCTTGATGTTCCTAGCAAGCCCAGCCTCATAAGGAACATGACTAGGATACATGTAGTCAAGCTGATCCCTATCCACTGCCTTGAGGTTGGAAATGATGATCTCATGGTCCAGGTGCTCTTCATGGCCAAGTATCCGAGCAAACTCCTCATATGTGGCTGAGTACTAATCTCCATGAGTCATCCAAGTGATTTTCTAGTCGTCGTAGGTGGAGAAGTACACGGTGGTGTAAAACCACAATCACTTTGATGTTCCAATCATACTTGAAACTCATTATTTTCTTGATTCTATGGCGCTCTGCGGCTTCAATCAAGGCATCAAAAGCTTTATGCTTCCTTTTGGTCGTGTAGTACAAATCCACCCATTGCGCTTGAGCGACTGGAGTCTTCATTTTCAAGTATACCCGGCGGTAGTAGTCACAATGGAAGTCACACCAAAACCTAGGGTCGGCTGTGTGCTTCTCATAATCATAGACTTTATCCATTCTCAGCCTTCTCGCCTTCTCAGCACCCTTTCCTTTGAACACATATGCTGCATTGTTGGGCTGCCGGTTTGGATCTTTAGCAGGGGCAGCCATCTTCAGGGGACCGATGGGCTTCGGTTGCCTCTTCTCCCTGATTACAATGCCTCTTGCCCTCTTTGTCAGTGCCTTGGCAGTTGCCTTTTTGTTCTTGGGCTCCTCAGGAAGTGGAGCCTTGCTTTTCTTCGGGTCACGGAGAACCCTACCCTCGGGTTCTTTCTCCTTCTCTTTGTCCCGCTCTTTCTCTCCTAAAGTCACCAAATTCTTCCTCTTGGGCTCTACGGCACTAGCAGCCTGGGAGTTATGGGCTTCACATTCGGTCATTTTCTTCTTCCGTTGATCCGCAAAGGATTCTTCAACGGCTTTGGCAATTTGTGCCTGCTCTTCGAGATCATGTCTCTTCTTTGTCCTTGCTTCTCGAATGACGGCATCCTTAGCCGCTTGAGCTTCCTTTGCCGCTCTCTCTTCGCCAATGCGCCGATGGAGGGCTTGTCGAGCCTCCTCAGCTGCGGGACTTGCAAGAGAGGAGCTTTAGTCGGAGTCCGACATTATGCCTGAGATACAAGAGATAAGAGGTCAAGGAAGTGGAATATTGCGAAAGAATTCACTAAAAATTGCTAAAGTTGGGGATTTGTCTTGTGTATACCGGACTTGTCCGTTAAGGGGTCGGACTAGTCCGCCCGAGAACGGACTTGCCCCCCTAGAAACCAGACTAGTTCGGGTTACACAGGAAGAACCTTAACCCTAACAATTTTTCACAAAGACTTCGAATCAAGTCACAATACTCCTAGGCTACGATCGCAATGACATGAGGAACAACATTTGTGAAGAGGTTTCTAGCAAAAGACCTAAGAATTAAGGAAAGGAGAAACTTTTGGGTAGGTCAAGAATACCTCTTCAAATCTCCAAATGTGATGAAATCGGAGGCGAAACTTGAGCAACGAAGCACGGGGAAGGATTTCCACACTCCTTAGGGCTCCAATCCGTGGATTGAATGAGATTTTTGGTGGAGAAAAGCAAAAATCGCCAATGGGGGGTGGTTCCCGCTTAGAGAGAGAGTTGAGAGTTCAAAGTGAAGAGAGAGGGGTGGTCTCGCCACCCCTGGGAGGTTAAGTCCCCAGGGGCCGGACTAGTCTGGCCTCATGCACGGACAAGTCCGGTCGACGGACCGGAGCCGGACTTCTCTGGTGCCGGACTTGTCTGGCCTCCCAAGCGGACCTAGATAGCCCGGACTTGTCTGGCCCATGGGCGGACTAGTCCGGCTATAATCTGAAATTTCATATGATTTGAATTTTAGCTCAAGAATATGATCCTTTTTGGACAAGTTTTTGCAAATATCTTTGACAAACATGGCCAGTAAGCATACATCAAACAAACAATGACCATATTTGACAAAGAATCCTTTTGAACATAGTTTTCATAGAGTAAGAGAGATTAGGGTAGAATTTTGAAAGCATATGACTTTTGAAGTTTATGTACACATAACAAACAGATGTGCATGACTCAAGCAGCGTTTCGAAAATCTAGGATATTTAGTTCACTCCTTAGGTCACAAAAACGTTTCTCATCAAGTGGTTTGGTGAAGATGTCCGCCAATTGCTTCTCACTCCTAACATGAGAGATAACGACATCTCCCTTGATAGAGTGATCTCGCAGCAAATGGTGACGGATATCAATGTGTTTGGTTCTAGAATGCTCCACGGGATTGTGAGCAATCTTGATGGCACTCTCATTGTCACATAGGAGTGGAATATGGCTCAAAGTGTAACCATAGTCCCTAAGAGTTTGTCGCATCCATAGGAGTTGTGCACAACAACTCCCGGCTGCGATGTACTCCGCTTCGGTTGTGTATAAGGCAATGGAGTTTTGTTTCCTTGAATACCACGAAACCAAGGACCTACCAAGGAATTGGCAAGTCCCGGACGCAATCTTCCTATCTACCTTACAACCGGCATAATCGGCATCGGAGTATCCGACGAAATTGAACTTGGATCCCTTGGGATACCAAAGTCCTAGGTTAGGAGTATGAACTAAATATCTAAGAATCCTCTTAACGTCTGTCAAGTGACACTCCTTAGGAGCGGCTTGAAACCGTGCACACATACACACACTAAGCATTATGTCGGTCCTAGATGCACAAAGGTAAAGCCAGGAACCTATCATGGAACGAAATACCTTTTGGTCCACACTTGGACCATCTTCATTGAGGTCAAGGAGTCTGTTGGTTCCCATTGGAGTCTTGATGGGTTTGGCTTTGTCCATGTTGAACCTCTTGAGTATGTCTTGAGTATACTTAGTTTGACTTATGAATGTTCCTTTCTTGAGTTGTTTGACTTGAAATCCTAGGAAGAACTTCAATTCCCCCATCATTGAAATCTCGAACCTTTCGGTCATTATCTTTGAAAACCCATCACAAAAAGCTTTGTTAGTAGAACCAAATATAATGTCATCAACATATATTTGGCACACAAATAAATCATCGTTAAAATGTTTAGTGAAGAGTGTATAGTCGGCCTTCCCTATCCTAAAACCATTTTTAATGAGAAAGTCTCTAAGACACTCATACCAAGCTCTAGGAGTTTGTTTGAGGCCATAGAGGGGTTTAAAGACATGGTTAGGATACTTATCATCCTCAAATCCGGGTGGTTGCTCCACGTACACTTCCTCTTTGATTGGACAGTTGAGGAAAGCGCTTTTCACATCCATTTGGTATAGCTTGAAGTCATGGTGAGTAGCAAAGGCAAGCAAGATACGAATTGATTCAAGCCTAGCTACGAGAGCAAAAGTTTCATCAAAATCCGAACCTTCAACTTGTGCATATCCCTTTGCAACAAGTCTTGCCTTGTTTCTTATTACAATCCCATACTCGTCTTGCTTGTTGCAGAATACCCACTTGGTTCCCACAACGTTTGTGTTGGGTCGCTTCACGAGTTCCCATACTTGATTTCTTTCAAAATTGTTGAGTTCCGCTTGCATGGCCACCACACAATCCGGATCTTGAAGTGCTTCTGCTACCTTGCGAGGCTCCAAGGAGAAACAAAAGAGTAATGTTCACAAAAGTTAGCCATTCGAGAATGAGTCGTTACCCCTTTGGAGATGTCTCCTAGTATGTTGTCAACAGGATGATCCCGTTGAACACTTTGGTGCACTCTTGGATGAGGTGGTTGGACTCTTTGATCTTCATCTTCATCGTCGTTCTTTTCTTCGTCTCCCCCTTGATCCAATCCTCCTTCTTGACTTTGATCATTTTGATCTTGTTGAGGTTGGCCTTGCTCATCTTGAGTTTGATCATGGGAAGGAGACGTATCTTCGTTTGTTGGATGATCATTTGAGTCTTGAGGATGATCTTGAGGGAAAATGTCTCCAAGTGCCATCCTTTTAAGTGCTTCTTGTGGAGCCTCTTCTCTATCTAGAACACTTTGATCAACTTGCTCCACTTGGGAGCCATCAGTCTCATCAAACACTACGTCTCTCACTATTTCAACAATTCCAGAAGATTTGTTGAAAACACGATAGGCGTAGGTGTTTGAGTCATAACCAGGCAGGAAACCTTCATCGGACTTTGAAGCAAACTTCAAAGTCCTAGGCTTCTTGTTGATAATATAACACTTGCTCCCAAAGACACGAAAATAAGAGATGTTGGGTTTGTTACCGGTTAGAAGTTCGTAAGACGTCTTCTTCAAAAGTCGATGAAGATACAACCGGTTTATGGCATGGCAAGCGGTGTTAACCGCTTCCGCCCAAAACTGGTCCAACGTATTGTACTCATCAAGCATGGTTCTTGCCATCTCAATGAGAGTCTTATTCTTCCTTTCAGCCACCCCGTTTTGTTGGGGGGGGGGGGGGGTAGGGGCTGAAATCTCATGCTTGATGCCTTCTTCATCCAAGTAGTCTTCCACTTGAGTGTTCTTGAACTCAGTGCCATTATCGCTCCTTATGTTCTTGACTTTTAAGGAGAACTCGTTTTGAGCTCTCCTCAAGAATTTCTTGAGCACACCTTGAGTTTTGTCTTTGTCATGCAAAAAGAACACCCAAGTGAAGCGAGAATAATCATCTACAACTACAAGACCATATTTGTTACCGCCAATGCTTATGTAGGCGATTGGACCGAAGAGGTCCATGTGAAGTAGCTCCAAAGGTCTTGTAGTAGTCATGACATTTTTGGATGGATGTTGAGCTCCAACTTGCTTTCCGGCTTGACAAGCACTACATTGCATGTCCTTATAAAAAACAACATTTTTCAAGCCTCGAATGTGTTCTCCCTTAAGAAGTTTTTGCAAATTTCTCATCCCAACATGGGCTAGCTGTCTATGCCGAAGCCATGCCATGTTGGTCTTCGCCATTAAGCACGTGTCAAGTTGGGATTTATCCGTGGTGAAATACACAAGGTAAAGCTTTCCCTTGAGCACACCCTTAAAGGCGATTGAGTCATTGCTTCTTCTTAAGACAGTTACACCCTTGTTAGTGAAAACACAGTTATAACCTTTACCACATAGTTGGGATATGGATATAAGGTTATAATCAAGGGATTCAACATGCAAAACATTGGAAAGAGTATGATGGGGAGAAATAGCGATTTTACCAATGCCAAGGATTTTCCCTTGGCTATTGTCCCCAAAGTATATTCCTTCACTTGGATCTTCATTTTCCTCATACTCCACAAACATCCTTCTCTCTCTGGTCATATGGTTTGTGCATCCACTGTCGAGCACCCATTTTGATCCGCCGGAGGAGTATGCCTACAAAATAGAGTTATGTTTTTCCTTTAGGTACCCAAACAGAGTTGAATCCTTTCATGTTAGTCAAGAGGCGCTTGGGCACCCACACGCAAGGTTTTGGGCTCTTGCGGAGAGGCCCAACATACCTAGCATAGGTCTTTCCAAATTTGTTCCTCAATAAAACATATGAAGCATCAAAGTCATGGAACAAAGGATGAGGTTCAATTTTAGGCATGTTAGATGAGTTTCCAATGTTTTTTCCATTTTCTTTGTTGGATGAACCCTCCTTGACAAAAACAATCAAGTCTTTCCCACTCTTGTGAGTTTTAGCATGTTGCTTCCACACCCGGGAATAGCCAAGACCATGTTTGACATGTGGAGGTCTTACATTGGTATATGCACTTCGTGCATATGCCAATTTTTCCTTGTCAAAGATCCCACCTTTCGGTGATTGCTTGTTTTGTGCCAACTTGAGTTCATCCTTAAGTTTTAGGATTAAGTTTGAGCACTTGCAAGTTTGAGTTGCTTCAAAAGATTTCTTTGAGGAGGGTGGAATCATAGAGGAAGAAGGTGCATTGATCTTGTGAGACATAACTTGTGTTTCAAGGATCTTGTTAACTTTTGTCAAGTTAACAATTTCATCCTTGAGCACAATAGTTGTGTCCTCAAGATTTGAGCAAGTTTCCTTGCTCAAAGCGAGTTCACGCTCAAGTGACTTGCTTCTTTCCCTTTCATCCTCAAGGAGCTCTTCAAGCTCATGACATCTCTCCTTTTCAAGGATGAGCTTGTCTTCTTGACGGTTTATGAGTTCCTCCTTCTCAAATATTTATTCCGACAACAAGCTCATCTTTTTCAAGGTGCTCCTACTTAGATCCTTAAGCATGGATTCATTTTCACTACTACTATCAAAGCTATCAAGTGAAGAAGTAGAGGAGGATGGTTTAGATTTAACCTTTCTTCTTCCTTCCTTAGCCATGAGACATGTAGACTTGAAGTCTTCAAGATTAGGGAAAAGCTTGCTCCTTCCAATGGCAAGTGTTGGCACTTTCTCTTCATCCTCAGAGGAAGAGTCTTCATTTGAGTCCCATTCCTTCCCAAGGTGAGCATGTCCCGATGGCTTCTCTTCTTGAAGAACTTCTTCTCTTGGGACTTGCCATCTCTTTTCTTCTTGCTCTCTTCATATGGACACTCCACAATGAAGTGTCCATATTCACCACAGTTGTAGCATGCTCTTTTCGTCTTGGGCTTGGACCTTTCCTTGTTCTTTTTCTCATATTGATTGCTCCCCTTCCTCCTTCTCATCATCCTCTTGAATTTGTTGATGAAGAGCGCCTCTTCTTCATCGGTGTCGAGACTCTCATCATCACTTGCTTCGAAGTCTTGTGATGAGGATGTTGCTTTGAAAGCAACATCTTTCTTCTTGGAGGAGGTGAGCCTTTGGAGGTCGTTGTAGAACATGGCTTCTGTAAGGGCCTCAGTTTTTGACACACATTTGCAGTGTTCATCACCACACCACACACCTCATGTGAGGAAGGATGATGAACAAAAATGAAGAGCAAGTAACAATTATCAACATGCTCATTAGAGAACAAACTCACATATTGCAAAAGTGGTATTTCCCACATGTGATATAGATGGGCTGGACATATGAAAACTCCTACACTTTGCTAAGGATGTCCATGCCAAGTTTCACCCAAATTCAAAACCTTTTTGAGGTCATTTTGGGTATAATTAGGAAGAGGGCAGTTTGAAACCATATTCAAATTCAAACTGTTTTTATCCCATGAATTTAAAAGTGGGAGGCATATTCTTACTCAGCACATTTTTGTGAGCCCACACACCAATTTTCACTCCATTTGGAGTTGATCTTGACATGAACTAAGTGGGGCAAATTTAAACTTCATTTGAATTCAAAACTGCACTTGTGCTGAAATTCACTCAAACCAAACCCAATTCGAATCCTATTCAATTCGAATGGCTCAAGGGTGAATAATCTGAATCACCAGGGGTATTATGGGGTTCACTGTTCACTACAGTGATTAGGAGTAAATTTCAGAGGTTAAAACCCTGGGTGGGACCCACATGTCATAGAGGGAAGAAGGAGAAACTTGCAACCAAAGTCAGAGTCTCGGTGGGAAATTCCACCGAGCAGCTGTCCGCTGTGCCACCGAGCAGCTACCGGCGCCACCAGCTGCTTCCCCCTCCGCGCGCTGGCGCCCAGGGCGGCTTGCTCGCGCCCCCACGCGACCAGCACCGCCTCAGCCGAGCAGGAGTCGGCCGGCTTTATCTTCTCGCGGGCAAACCCGAGCAGCGGCATTGTTTCTCGCCGCAGCTCTCTGCTCAATCGGGAAAACCAGCAAAACAATCTCCTTCGTTCCTAAGCTGCTAGACAGCCACCGGATGTCGCGCACCACCCTCCCAATGCCTGGACCACCGGGTTTCGGCCCCTGTTCCCGTGACCAACGACGACCGCCGCAGTTTAGCTGAAGGACGGCGGTCGGTCTCACGCGGGCAGCACGCTGCAACCACTTCCACGGCCGAGCAAGGGTGGCAACAGGAGCGCACGGACTCCACACTGCTTCCACCTGAAGCTCAAGCCACGCCGTGAACTCTCGCCGGCGAATTCTCAGTTTTTGCTCCGGCAACCTTAAACTGAGCTTCCGGTACGGTTTCTTTAAATTCTCGCTCTATGATCCTTCGGAGGTTATCAAATCTTGCACATAGACGCTGGACTAGCCGGCGATCAAGTTCTTTTCTGCATCCGTGGCGTGAAACTGTCTAGGAGTGACGAATTTTGAGCTCGATCGAGGGCGGTCATGGCGGGCACGATCGGTCACACGGTGCCGACCGACTTGCCGCCATTTCTAAACCCTTTTGGCACCTTGTCGAGCTTCCTAGAGGTACACTGATGCTGTAGGACCGTTTGTTCGAGGTGTTGGCGGGTTAGGACCCACGGTCAACAACGTCGAACCTCAACCGAGGCCGCGGCAAGTCGCCGAGCTATTTCCGGTCACCCCCAGCCCGACCTGACACCACCGACGTGTTCCTCGACGTCGACAACCCCCTGGCGGCGAGTTTCAGACCATGGGAGGTCCGGCAGCGGCGAGCCGGCGAGCTCCGGGTCTGCTCCGGCGAGGTCGGCGGCACGGGCGCGAGAGAACGGCGGGAGGAAGACGAAGCCGGCTGGCCCACGTGTCAGCGGCTGAAGAATTTAAATCGGGATCGGGTGTGGCCGGGGATCGGCTGTGCTGGCGCGCAAATACCCTGTGAGCTCCGGTGTGCCGGACACCTCCGCGCTCGACACGTGTGGTATCTCCGGTGTGCCGGACACCTCCGCGCTCGACACGTGTCCCCGCGGGCCCCGAGAGTTTAAACTTTTCCCCGATTTTCAGAATTCTTCCAAACTTCAAATCCTCATAACTTCGGCTAGAAAGGTCCAAATCGAGTGAACCAAATTTGGTTGGATTCATCTCTCTGAGCACTTTCCAGCAAATCAAGTTTCACTTCATGAAATTCCTTATTTTTCAGAATTAATTCCTCAAAGTTTAAACTGTTTGGAATTTTAACTGGAGAATCCTGTGGAGGAAAATCCTGAAATTTTGCTGGGATGATCACCAAAATGTCCCTGAACTACCATAAAAATTTCAGACCCATTTGGAGCTCATTTAATCCACCTAATGGTGTGATTAGTGAAACTGTTCCAGAGAAAATAGAAAATGTTCAGCAACATTTTCAGAATTTTCTCTGAAATTGTTTAGCTCATATCTTTAGTTAGGAACTCCCAAATTAAGTGAGACCCACTCCATTAGAACCATCTGAAAATCTAGTTTTCAGAAAGTCATAGTTTGTTCCATGAAAATCCCTAGAACACCCTAAGAGTGCCAATTAAGATCAAGTACATAATTAATTGTGGAGGGCTCAAATGAGCTTTGCTGCAACTAAAACTTGACCAAGTCTCTGTTTAGGTTGTAACCAAGCCACAGTAAAAGTTTCACAGTCATTGGGCTTGTCTAGTAAGAGTTATAGACTTCACAAGATTAAAAGTAAATACAACTGCATTTAAATTAATACATGTATTGCTTCTATCATGTAGTCGCTAAGGTCGAGGAGGAACCCGAAGTCCTATACTTTGTTACTCCGGAGGAACAACTAGCCTACGACCAAGAGCAGCAAGGCAAGCTCCGGTTTGCATTAACCTTTTTACAAATTTTTATTGTTTTGAGCACATACTTGAGTACTTTATTCCTTGCATTAGAGTCTTGTTTGGAAACCTAGTTGCATAGCCAAGAACACCATGGATTGGGTTTAAGATTGCAAACCCCGTTAGCTACTGCAATGCTAAGATAGTGTAGGATTCGGTACAAGTCGAGTAGTTGGAACTACTCACGAGCATAGGCTAGGGACACTCGACTCGGGTAGAGATAGCACATGATATACATGGCAAGGAAGATGATACCCATCACCCCTCATGTAGAAGTTCCATGTTTAGGTGAGACGGGTCAGACTTGCTGAGTCTTCGTGCTCACTGCTTGTGTTTGAAGCTTTTGCAGGGTTCTATGAGGAAGGGACTCCCGAGGAGGAGACGGAACCCCAGGAGGGGAACCCCGTCGAGTGGGAGTCGGGCACGCCGCAGAGTTAGTGTGCGTGTGTGCTAGCAAGGACACGTTCAAGGGCTGAACGTGCACTTGATGCTTAGTCTACGCCCGCGAGTGTAGACTGAACTTATTTTGATGTAAACATGTTCATAAACTTGTTTTTGTAATAAAATTTCCGCTTCCGCTTTGTACCTTTGACGTGTGTTATACGGTGCTGTGCAACGCAGCGCCCCTCAGCGTGATCCTGGCTCGACAGGACCTTGGGGTCGTGTCAGCGTTGGTATCAGAGCTCGCTTGAGGTTTAACACAGTACAAAGGTCATCTTTTTCAAAAATCCAGTGAGGAACGAGTTAGTAGCCCGTATAAGGATGTTATTAATGTATATAAAGTGGCATAGTAACTTATTTGATTATGTCGGAAAAAAATCGTGTATCTCGGGACGTTTATGTATTGGGGGGTACACGTAAGCGCTGTCCACCAGTGCGCACAAGCTGAAGGGTGGAGTCCCACGGGTGGCAGGTAACCCGACCCGCTTTGATATCCTCTACGACTCTTCATGTCGTTTGGGGTATTCAAGCAACGTCTGTCCCTGGCGTGCGTGGTGCAACATGGGAGACCCCGTCACATGGTCTGAAACGTGAACACGTAACTCAAGGCATGTTTGGCTTGAGAACATCCGGGCGAGTGATGATGGCCGGGTGTACGAACTGTATGGATTCCGGGCTCGGTGTGTGTAAAAGCCCAAGAAAAGGGACTTGCAAAAACTTTTTCTTCACCTCACAACACCACAGTTTTTATTGTGGACACCTTAGGAAATGTTGTGAAGAGCAAGTAAGCTCCATCAAAAGATTGATTAGAGGGGAAAGCCTTCACTTTCACAAAGTAGGATTTCTACACTTGAACATGAGAGGTTGAGCTCACCCCTAGAATTTAAAAAGTCTTGGGAAGGTTCAGTCCAAAGCTCATGCAAATTCAACACTTTTTGAGGCACTTTTGGGTTATTTCAAAAAGAGGCCAATTTGAATGTAAATTCAAATTGCAGCAACTTTCATCACCCAAATTCAAAAGTTAGCTTCATATTCAAACTCAACACATTTTTCTGAGTTAGCCCACCAATTTTCATCCCTATTGGAGTTTATCTTGTCGGGAGCTAAATTTGCAATAATTCAAAACTGAATTTGAACTTCAGTTTAAACATGAAGCAAATTTAACCAAACAAAGTTCGAATTTGAAAACTCAAATTCAAACCAATACTTGGGGGCTAAGTCTCCCATTCAATTCTCAGTAGCTGGGATATTTACAAAAGAAAAGGGGGAGAAAGATTTAGAGGGGAGAAGAGGGCCCACTGGTCAGCCACCCTGGGGAGCAAACCGACTCGGGCGCGCGGTCGAACACCCTGCGGCCGACAGCGCACGGGGTCGACCCCGTCCCAACGCAGCCACCGCGCCACCTCCTGCTCGGGGGGATGAGGGCGCCGGCTACAAAACAGGTGATCACACCCTGGTCGGCGAGAATTCGCTCCCCATACTCTCGGTTCCACTCGCCTACATCCAAAGCAGCTCACCCGGAGTCGCCGCCCTTTAATCGCCGGCGGCCGGACGGCACAGGCTTCCTCCTGCCCGATGCTCAACACAAGAAACGATCGCCACAAGGTGCTGGTTCTGCCTGCCCTTACCGTTTGGCATTTCATGCACCGTCGGGGGAGAATTTCTTCCGGGAACGCTTCGGTGTTCTTAAGGCCGAGCTCCCCCAAATCCCAAAATTCATGAGTATTGGCTTATCACCGCGCGTACCGAGCTAAACACATGATCTACACCCTGCCACGACCACCTAGGATCGAAAACCAGCAAGAATCATGGGCTAGGGTTGCGGTTATCCAAGTTTTTCGAGCAACAGCCGATATCCGGCCTAGGTCGCCGACGAGGTCATAGTGCAGCCGTTTTCACAGGGATCGGTGCCCATATCCATGATCAGCAGGTGTCAGCGGAGCTCCCCGAGCAAACCGCATCAAAAAAAGTGCAGGTGAGGCTGAGTTCGACGTCGCCGGTGAGCTCCCGGCCGCTGTTGCCGTCGGGAGCCCTGTTCCGGCCATTGTCAAGCTCCGGGAAGGGCACCACCGTGTTCCCCAGGCCGGGATAGGCACAGGCGGAGAGAATCAACAAGCTCCGAAGGCCGGAACCCCTCTCCGGCGAGAGCTCCGGCGAGCTCAGCGGCGGGATCGCGCGGGTGGCCGGAGGAAGACGAAGGGGTAGGCCCCACGCGTCAGCGGCTGGAGATAAAGGGGTGGGATTCTCTGTGGTCCGGGATCCAGTGCGGCCGCGCGGGAAGGAGTCTGTGACCCCGTGTGGCTCGGATCCAGCGGTCGACACGTGTACGTGGACCCACCCGCAGGATTTAAACATTTCTGGAATTTCCAGTTTTAGTGCAAACTTTAGAACCCCATAACTCTTGCTAGGAAGCTCCAAATTTAGTGATTCAAATTGGGTTGGATTCATCTTGCCTAGCTCTGTCCAGATATACAACCCAATTTGTATGAAACCCATTAATTAATTCTGGAAAATTCTTTAAAGCTTCTTAGCAAAAGAATTTTAGAGGGAGTTTGGTTCATCCGAAAATCCCCAAATTTTGCCAGAATGTTCTATAGGACATTAGTAAACCCCTGTAAAAGTTTCAGACCATTTGGAGTTGATTTGGTCAGGGCAATTCAAATTGGAAGGTGCTGTGTTCATTTGAATACAGAAACATTTTTCAGAGAATTTCCAAAACTTGGAAATTCAGTTCTGGGCAAATCTTAACCCCAAAAATGTTAGGAAAATTCATGCAAACCCTATGAGCTATAATTGAAATTGTAGTCCATTAAGTTGAGCATGAACAGGGGTATTACCTCAGAATAAATTCTTCCTTGCTGATTTGCCAAGAGAATTATTCTGAGCAAACCACTCCATGAAAAGTGCTAATGTTTGGTCCAGAGAGTTTTCTTGTGACAAGGAACTCACACAAAAATTCTCAGCTCTATTGGAGCTCTAGATCACCCCTGTCCTGTTTAACCACTTAAGGGATTAATTTGGAAAAGGGGAAAAACCACTTAGCATTTAACCATGTGATTAAGTCCAAGCCAAACCACCAACACCAGTTCATCTTTAAATTCTTAAACAAAGTTCCAGGTGTTAGAGGCTGGTTATTAGAACTAATAGTAGAAGTCTTACTCTAAAACTCACATTTGCATCTAAATTAACATGTAGTATTTCATTAACGTGTAGCCGTTGAAGAAGAGACTCCGGAAGTGCTGGACTTCCTTCTTCCGGACGAAGACTTAACCCCCGACCAGCAGCAACAAGGCAAGCCCCGGTTTGCATTAACTTTTTTTTAAGTCTTACTTTGTTTACATGTGTCATATGAAGTATGTATGTGCATTAGGTATAGGATGAATGAAACCCCACTTGCATAACCAAAGGTTCCTAAAAGAGTGAGGGTAGTGTCAAGGACCTCGAGTAGACAGGCTATGCTTAATGAGTCATAGGACTTCGGTACAAGTCGAGTAGTTGGAATCTACTCGCGAGATAGGCATTGGGACATACGGGTTCGGTTGAGTGATGTGAGATCACTATAGTAATGAAAATGAGACTAGGCAGGGGCTAGGGCGCAGCAAGAGGAAGTCTTGTGTGCGCAGCCCTGTCCGTGTCGATTGAGGACCGATCCGTGTGCGGCCCTGCTGAACAAGTATTGAACGTACCGAAGGCATATCGGATATATGGGCCCCGATAAACCGATGTAGCCTAAACCTCCGGGCGTCGAGGCATAGCACACCGATTTATAGGTGTAGGTTGAGGGCAGCAAGGTGGAAATCTGCCAACGGGCATAGAGAGATGCTCCGTGTGGGGAACCTCCTGCTCGTTTCGGTGCGACCGGTTCGACGTTTGGGCTGTTGGGTGAAAGGTTGTCCCGTATGACATCGAGTGAGCGTGCTGTGCAGCTCCACGGGTGGGCGTATGTGACGTGCTCTTTGGGTTTCCCTGCAGGTGTATATCGAGTCGATTCGCCGTCCCTCGCGGTGACGAGTACCGCTTGTTCACTGCGTCGTAACGTAGACTAATGGATGAAATATGTTGATTCAATGATGCTGATTGATATAATTGTATTGCTACATGTGTGCCACCAAATACTGCTTACTAAATTTCAGATTTCATGAACTGTTAACTTGTTGCTAAAAGATGAACTAAGGATGAACTTGTAGGCGTGTCCTTTTGCTGAAATGTTACTGTCCTATGTCCATTGTACCCCTCATGTAGAGTTTCATGCTTAGGTGAGTCGGTTAAGCCTTGCTGAGCCTTTGTGCTCACGGTTGCTGCTTAAGTGTTTTTCAGGTGAGGAGCCACCCACGGACTCGGGGTACGAGTCCACCGGCGAGGGTTACCCTCCGTCGGGGACCACGGCTGAGTGGGAGCCGTACACGCCGCGCTGAGCTGAGGAGTGCAGCTAGTGTGGGTTGCCCTAGGGCTGGGCAACCAACTTTTGCTAAATAGGCGGGCGTGAGTTGTATAGTGTAGACTTCCGCTGTGTAATATAAACAATAGTGTAACTGAAGTTTGAACCTGTTTGTACAGTTTCAGTTGTTTCCCATGTAATATATTATGTTCTTATGACGTGTGCTGTCGGGTGTCGCATCGCGCGGCACCACCCTCTGCGATCCTGGATGAGAGGATTCCGGTCCGCCACAGCCAGGTATCAGAGCTGCAGTGGGGATAGCACAGTACTTAAGGACTGCATTATAGGGAAAACTTAGGTATACGGTGAGGATTCGGTAGTTGCCCAAGTAAGGACTATATTAGCATAGTTACTTAAAGTGGCAAAGACTAACCTATGTGTTATAATTCTGAATTTCAATTATGTAACGACTCACCTACGCTCTGGTAAGTATGGTAAGGAACGCCACCGAAAGCGGTTCAATTTCGGTTAGCTCTCCCTGACGAGGAACGTGGTTCAGGGACTGATCTCACAGCTTGGTGTGAGATGTCAATATGAAGCTCTTGGACTCTTCATGCCCCTGAGTTCATATGAAACGCTGATCCCTAGCGTGCATTAGGCAAGTAAGTGGAGACCCCATCGCGTGGTCAGTAACGCGAGAGTGTGTTCGTCTGGAAATAGCCCAGGAGGACATACGCAGCGCTTGCCATCGGCGTGCCCTGCAGGGCAGTAGGTGGTATCTGTTGGGTTGATAACATTCCCAACCGTGACGACCCGTTCATGACATACTCGGGTTCCCCGTCGTGTGGTGTGGAAACACGATCACGTACCTTGAGACGTGACCTAACTCAAGGACGGCCGTATGACAATGATACGGGCGTTTGTATTTACATTCAAATATGGAACTGCCTGAAATGAATAACCATTGAGTGCACCATTATTGTGTGGTCTTCTGCAGGTACTAACCACGTATGTATCCGTGTAGAAAACGTGTGCGAGAGACCGTTTAGTGCCACATTTGAAACGTATATGCCGGTATGATCCGGGTAGGATTTTCTTTTGTGAGGAACGTAGTACCGAGATATGGTAGGCATTTGCATGAGAATAATGATAACAAAGAATTAAAATCTATAGGTTCAACATTTAGGACCCTGGTTGGGTATAAGAATGGGATAGTGGAGCAGTATAGCCAAAAGTATGAAAAGCAGAGTGCTCTGTTTTGGGCAGCAAGGTTGCCGAACTTCAACAGAGCACAACTCACAGGTCTTGTAGCCGAGAGAGGTGTGCTATATAGTTCTGGGAAGGCATTGAAGTATTCTACAACTTTGTTGTAGACTTCCAGAGCTGAAACTCACCTTAAGATGGCTTAAATCCCAGAGGAATGTAAACTGTCCAGAACGAGGGCAGAGTAAAACATCCTCTGAACTGATCTGTTTTTCAAACATAACTCCCAGTAGAAAAATCTAAAATTGTCATATAATACATCCTTAGAAAGAGTAGAAGATGTGTGACACCTTTGCAATTCAAAGTTCCTGAAATTTCAGCACAGAATTTAGTGGAAATCAGGGTTGAATACAGCCACTTCCAAGGGAGGTGCTGTTGAAATTCTTCCAGAAATTCTGCTAACTTTGAATTAGCATAACTTTTTAACCAAAGCTGATCTGGGGGCAAATGAGTACTCGTTGGAAAGATACTGAAGTTAACTTTAACTTTGGTATTCAACTTGAGTCATGAGAATGCCCAGAACCAGATCAAAACTTGGAATAGGTAGGAACTGATCATTCTGACGGAAGAATGACAGTTGAACTCATTGGAGAGGGTGTTGTACCCTAAGGGTGGTATGCGTGATGACAACGCGATAGTAATGTCTCGTAGTGACCAAACCTAGTTATGTTCAGCTTCCAAAGTGAAGGTTCATCAAGTTGGATTAAACTAGCTTGTGTTTGGTCTGGTAATGGTGTAGCTTGTGCAAAGTTATTACACTATCTACTTATGAGATGTATCGCATGTTTTCATTGTCATTATGTTTTACACCTATTTCATTTAGACTGCATGCAAAATGTTGCGGGACTGATGTTTAATGTCGTGTGGTTGCAGATGGTTCGTACTAGGACCACGCATGAGGTTGGTGGCTCTAGCCAACAGGGAGGTGATGACTCCCAGCCACCGGCCTACGACAGCACCCCGCAGCAGCAGCCACCACCGCCCCCTCCGCTTACTCTAGCGGATGTGATAGCGGCACTGGTGGGAGGTCGTGAGGAGCAGACTGACCTGCTCCGCACGATCGTGCAGAATACGTCCCAGGCGGGGGGACGTCAAGAGCGAGGGCCCCGTGAGCCCCGTGAAGTGTCGTACTCGGATTTCATGAGTACGCACCCTCCAGTGTTCACCGAAGCTGAAGAACCACTGGAGGCTGACAACTGGCTGCGGACCATCGAGTCCAAGTTTGGGCTGCTCCAGTGTACGGAGCGGCAGAAGACCCTGTTCGCAGCACAGCAGCTCCACGGTGCCGCTGGTGCGTGGTGGGCGAATTATGTCGCCTCACGTCCGGCTGGCCATGCCGTGGAATGGCAAGAGTTCCGGAAGGCGTTCCGCGCCTATCACATTCCTCCCGGAATAATGAAGAGGAAGTTCCAAGAATTTTTGGAACTGAAGCAGGGCGGGAGGAGTGCCCACGACTACTCCCGTGCCTTCAACCATCTGGCGCAGTATGCGTCAGACTACATCTCCACGGAGGAGAAGAAGAGGGAGCACTTCTATCGGGGGTTACACCCCGAAATGAAGACCCACCTCGTACAGTGGAACCGCGGCACATTCAACGACCTAGTCAATGCCGCCATCATGCAAGAGGACGCTCAGCGGGAGTTAGCAGCTGAGTAGAGGAAGCGCAGCGCTCCACCTAGCAGCGGTGGTGGCGCGCCCCAGAAGTACCGTATGGTGTATCGGACACCATCCGGGCAGCAGTGGCGTCCACCGGCGCGACCTCAACAGTTCGGGGGACGTTCGTTCCAAGCACCCCCGTTCCGTCCGCCGATGCCACCACCAAGACAGCAACAGCAACAGCAGCAGCAGACGGTACCCCGGGCGTTTCCACCGCCACAACGCGCCCCGGGTTTCTGTCCACCGATCAGCGGAGGACCGCCCCGTTTCACCTGCTTCACGTGTGGCCAGACGGGCCACTTCGCGAAGGACTGTCCCCAGGGGCAGCAGAGCAGCGGGCAAGCCCAGCTCCAGGGCGGTGCTCGAGGCCGACCTCCGGTGAAGAAGGTTGGTCAGCGGACTGGAGGCGTCCGCAACCTCGACAATGAGGACGCCCCAGAGGGAGACAACGTGCTGGCGGGTACGTTTACTCTCAACAATCAAGCCATCGTCATATTATTTGATTCTGGTGCAACCCACAGCTTTATAAGTGCATCCTATGTGGCTAAACATCAATTGCAAGTCTTCCCAACCGACTGCACTTATATGATCTGCTCACCGGGAGGGAAGATTTCAGCTAATATGATGATTCCAAAGGCACCTCTGTGCTTAGGTGGGAAACTATATCCCACCACCTTGATAATCCTTATGGGACAAAAGATTGATGCAATCCTAGGGATGTCATGGCTACAATACCATGGCGCTGTACTAGAGGCTCGGACACGGACGGTTCACTTAAATTCTCCATTCCACCGTCCACATTCCATGGTGTTAGACACGCCAGTCCGGGAAGTTTTAGCAATTAATAACGCTGAAGCTCTCAAGATAGAAGACATCCCCGTAGTCCGGGAGTATCCTGATGTGTTCCCGGATGATCTTCCGGGCATGCCACCTGAGCGGGATGTCGAGTTCAAGATTGAACTTACACCCGGGACTACGCCCATATCACGGAGACCATACAAAATGGCTCCAAATGAGCTGGCTGAACTGAAAGAACAGCTCAATGATCTGTTGAGCAAGGGTTTCATTAGGCCGAGTTCCTCGCCTTGGGGATGCTCGGCGCTATTCGTGAAGAAGAAGGATGAGACCCTGAGGCTGTGTGTGGATTACCGGCCGCTCAATGCCGTCACCATCAAGAATAAGTACCCACTGCCCCGCATCGACATATTGTTTGATCAACTTGTGGGTGCTAGTGTGTTCTTCAAGATGGACCTTCGCTCTGGATATCACCAGATCAAGATCCGGGCGGAGGATATCCCGAAGACGGCCTTCTCGACGAGATATGGACTATATGAATATCTCGTCATGTCCTTTGGTCTCACAAATGCTCCAGCCCATTTCATGTATCTCATGAACTCGGTGTTCATGCCGGAGCTGGACAAGTTCGTGGTAGTGTTCATCGACGATATCTTGGTTTACTCCAAGACAGAAGCCGAGCATGCCGAACACTTACGGATCGTTCTTCAACGATTGCGAGACCACAAGCTCTACGCCAAGTTCAGCAAATGCGAATTTTGGATCAGCCAAGTGCCATTCTTGGGACATATCATCTCAGCGGAAGGCATTGCGGTTGACCCAAGTAAAATAGAGCAAGTGTTGAAATGGAAAGCTCCCACTTCAGTTCATGAAGTCAGAAGCTTCCTCGGGTTAGCGGTATACTACCGGAGATTCATTCCAAGCTTCTCCAAGCTCGCTAAGCCGATGACAGAGTTGCTGAAGAAAGGGACGAAATATGTTTGGAACACGGCGTGTGAAGGAGTGTTCCGAACATTGGTGAAGCATCTCACAACAGCCCCGGTGTTAGCTCAGCCGGATACAACAAAGCCCTTCGACGTGTATTGTGACGCGTCCGGTATTGGGCTTGGCTGCGTGTTGATGCAGGAAGGACGTGTGGTCGCTTATGGCTCACGCCAACTTCGGAACCATGAGCAGCACTACCCGACTCACGATCTTGAACTTGCTGCCGTGGTGTTGGCCCTGAAAATGTGGAGGCACTATCTCCTGGGGAACTTGGTGCATCTCTACACCGACCACAAGAGCTTGAAATACATTTTCACCCAGAAGGAGCTGAACATGAGGCAGAGGAGGTGGTTAGAACTGATCAAAGATTATGAGATTGAGATCCATTACCACCCCGGCAAGGCGAATGTGGTTGCCGACGCGCTGAGTCGGAAATCACATGTCCATCACCTCACCATTACACCGGTGGAGGAGGAAGAGCCAAGTTTATACTTGGTTCCTTATGGATCGCTGTATAACCTTGCCCTTGTCCCTACTATCAGGGAGGACATCATTGCAGCTCAGAAAAATGATAAAGGCATGGCACATCTCCGGAGACGGATTGACAATGGGGAGATCAAATGTTTCCGGAAAGATGATGAGGGGACGCTATGGTTCAACGACCGCATAGTCGTACCCCGGGAGATGGAACTGAGGAAGAAAATCCTCGACGAAGCCCACTTGTCTAAATACTCCATTCATCCAGGAGCAACAAAATGTACCAAGATTTGAAAAAGAAATTTTGGTGGACACGGATGAAGCGGGAGGTAGCGAAGTACGTATCCGAATGTGATACGTGCCGACGAGTGAAGGCTGATCACATGAAGAAATCAGGGCTATTGCAACCCCTGAAGATCCCGGCATGGAAATGGGAAGATGTGAGCATGGATTTCATTGTTGGATTACCCCTAACAGCCAACAAGCATGATTCCATATGGGTAATCGTTGATCGGTTAACCAAGACGGCTCACTTCATTCCGGTAAATACACGTTACAGTGCCGGCAAATATGCGGAGCTATACATAGCAAAGATTCTATGCCTATACGGGGTACCCAAGACCATTGTCTCAGATCGAGGTGCATTATTTGTATCTCGCTTTTGGGAGCAGCTACACGCTGCATTGGGTACTAAGTTGATCAGGAGCTCCGCTTATCACCCTCAAACAGATGGCCAGATAGAGAGGGTGAATCAAGTTCTGGAAGACATGGTGAGAGCATGTGCCATCCACCATGGTAGGAACTGGGATGATCACCTACCATTGGCGGAATTCTCGTACAACAACGGCTATCAGGCGAGTATCAAGATGGCACCCTACGAAGCTCTCTACGGTCGTAAATGCCGCACCTCACTAAATTGGTGCGAGTCCGGTGAAAGGGTCACATTCGGGGTTGATGTGGTGAACGACGCCGAAGAGCGCGTTCGTACCATTCAAGCCAATTTGAAGGCCGCTCAATCCCGACAGAAGAGCTACGCTGACAAGAGGCGTAGACCGTTGCACTTCGACGTCGGGGAACACGTGTACCTCCGCGTGTCTCCAATGAAGGGCGTGCACCGGTTCGGTGTGAAGGGGAAGCTCGCTCCCCGTTTCATTGGACCCTATGCTATCACCGAGAAGTGCGGACCAGCGGCGTATCGATTGGAACTACCGGCATCTCTTGCGGATGTCCACGATGTTTTCCATGTTTCGCAACTGCGAAAATGTTTGAAGCATACAGCTGCTGTTCCTACCGAAGACATCGGCGAGTTGAAACCGGATTTAACATATGAGGAGTATCCGGTGGCCATTCTTGATGAGAAAGCCCGAACCACGCGTAGCAGAACGTTGTGGTTCTACAAAGTACTCTGGAGTAACCACACCGCCGATGAAGCGACGTGGGAGAGCGAGGAGTTCCTTTGCTCAAATTACCCGGAGTTCATGGCTTCTCAACACGGGTAAGTCCCTATTACATCGCTATCTCTTCTTTTGGTAATCTCGGGACGAGATTCTTTTAAGGGGGAAGGGATGTAAAAGCCCAAGAAAAGGGACTTGCAAAAAAATTTTCTTCACCTCACAACACCACAGTTTTTATTGTGGACACCTTAGGAAATGTTGTGAAGAGCAAGTAACCTCCATCAAAAGAATGAATAGAGGGGAAAGCCTTCACTTTCACAAAGTAGGATTTCTACACTTGAACATGAGAGGTTGAGCTCACCCCTAGAATTTAAAAAGTCTTGGGAAGGTTCAGTCCAAAGCTCATGCAAATTCAACACTTTTTGAGGCACTTTTGGGTTATTTCAAAAAGAGGCCAATTTGAATGTAAATTCAAATTGCAGCAACTTTCATCACCCAAATTCAAAAGTTAGCTTCATATTCAAACTCAACACATTTTTCTGAGTTAGCCCACCAATTTTCATCCCTATTGGAGTTTATCTTGTCGGGAGCTAAATTTGCAATAATTCAAAACTGAATTTGAACTTCAGTTTAAACATGAAGCAAATTTAACCAAACAAAGTTCGAATTTGAAAACTCAAATTCAAACCAATACTTGGGGGCTAAGTCTCCCATTCAATTCTCAGTAGCTGATTTACAAAAGAAAAGGGGGAGAAAGATTTAGAGGGGAGAAGAGGGCCCACTGATCAGCCACCCTGGGGAGCAAACCGACTCGGGCGCGCGGTCGAACACCCTGCGGCCAACAGCGCACGGGGTCGACCCCGTCCCAACGCAGCCACCGCGCCACCTCCTGCTCGGGGGGATGAGGGCGCCGGCTACAAAACAGGTGATCGCACCCTGGTCGGCGAGAATTCGCTCCCCATCCTCTCGGTTCCACTCGCCTACATCCGAAGCAGCTCACCCGGAGTCCCCGCCCTCTGATCGCCGGCGGCCGGACGGCACAGGCTTCCTCCTGCCCGACACTCAACACAAGAAACGATCGCCACAAGGTGCTGGTTCTGCCTGCCCTTACCGTTCGGCATTTCATGCACCGTCGGGGGAGAATTTCTTCCGGGAACGCTTCGGTGTTCTTAAGGCCGAGCTCCCCCAAATCCCAAAATTCACGAGTATTGGCTTATGAGCGGGCGTACCGAGCTAAACACACGATCTACACCCTGCCACGACCACCTAGGATCGAAAACCAGCAAGAATCATGGGCTAGGGTTGCGGTTATCCAAGTTTTTCGAGCAACAGCCGATATCCGGCCTAGGTCGCCGACGAGGTCATAGTTGCAGCCGTTTTCACGGGGATTGGTGCCCATATCCATGATCAGCAGGTGTCAGCGGAGCTCCCCGAGCAAACCGCATCAAAAAAAAAGTGCAGGTGAGGCTGAGTTCGACGTCGCCGGTGAGCTCCCGGCGGCTGTTGCCGTCGGGAGCCCTGTTCCGGCCGTTGTCAAGCTCCGGGAAGGGCACTACCGTGTTCCCCAGGCCGGGATAGGCACAGGCGGCGAGAATCAACAAGCTCCGAAGGCCGGAACCCCTCTCCGGCGAGAGCTCCGGCGAGCTCGGCGGCGGGATCGCGCGGGTGGCCGGAGGAAGACGAAGGGGTAGGCCCCACGCGTCAGCGGCTGGAGATAAAGGGGTGGGATTCTCTGTGGTCCGGGATCCAGTGCGGCCGCGCGGGAAGGAGTCTGTGGCCCCGTGTGGCTCGGATCCAGCGGTCGACACGTGTACGTGGACCCACCCGCAGGATTTAAACATTTCTGGAATTTCCAGTTTTAGTGCAAACTTTAGAACCCCATAACTCTTGCTAGGAAGCTCCAAATTTAGTGATTCAAATTGGGTTGGATTCATCTTGCCTACCTCTATCCAGATATACAACCCAATTTGTATGAAACCCATTAATTAATTCTGGAAAATTCTTTAAAGCTTCTAAGCAAAAGAATTTTAGAGGGAGTTTGGTTCATCCTAAAATCCCCAAATTTTTCCAGAATGTTTTTTAGGACATTAGTAAACCCCTGTAAAAGTTTCAGACCATTTGGAGTTGATTTGGTCAGCGAAATTCAAATTGGAAGTGCTGTGTTCATTTGAATACAGAAACATTTTTCAGAGAATTTCCAAAACTTGGAAATTCAGTTCTGGGCAAATCTTAACCTCAAAAATGTTAGGAAAATTCATGCAAACTCTATGAGCTATAATTTAAATTGTAGTCCATTAAGTTGAGCATGAACAGGGGTATTACCTCAGAATAAATTCTTCCTTGCTGATTTGCCAAGAGAATTATTCTGAGCAAACCACTCCAGGAAAAGTGCTAATGTTTGGTCCAGAGAGTTTTCTTGTGACAAGGAACTCACACAAAAATTCTCAGCTCTATTGGAGCTCTAGATCACCCCTGTCCTGTTTAACCACTTAAGGGATTAATTTGGAAAAAGGGGAAAACCACTTAGCATTTAACCATGTGATTAAGTCCAAGCCAAACCACCAACACCAGTTCATCTTTAAATTCTTAAACAAAGTTCCAGGTGTTAGAGGCTGGTTATTAGAACTAATAGTAGAAGTCTTACTCTAAAACTCACATTTGCATCTAAATTAACATGTAGTATTTCATTAACATGTAGCCGTTGAAGAAGAGACTCCGGAAGTGCTGGACTTCCTTCTTCCGGACGAAGACTTAACCCCCGACCAGCAGCAACAAGGCAAGCCCCGGTTTGCATTAACTTTTTTTTAAGTCTTACTTTGTTTACATGTGTCATATGAAGTATGTATGTGCATTAGGTATAGGATGAATGAAACCCCACTTGCATAACCAAAGGTTCCTAAAAGAGTGAGGGTAGTGTCAAGGACCTCGAGTAGATAGGCTATGCTTAATGAGTCATAGGACTTCGGTACAAGTCGAGTAGTTGGAATCTACTCGCGAGATAGGCATTGGGACATACGGGTTCGGTTGAGTGATGTGAGATCACTATAGTAATGAAAATGAGACTAGGCAGGGGCTAGGGCGCAGCAAGAGGAAGTCTTGTGTGCGCTGCCCTGTCCGTGTCGATTGAGGACCGATCCGTGTGCGGCCCTGCTGAATAAGTATTGAACGTACCGAAGGCATATCGGATATATGGGCCCCGATAAACCGATGTAGCCTAAACCTCCGGGCGTCGAGGCATAGCACACCGATTTATAGGTGTAGGTTGAGGGCAGCAAGGTGGAAATCTGCCAACGGGCATAGAGAGATGCTCCGTGTGGGGAATCTCCTGCTCGTTTCGGTGCGACCGGTTCGACGTTTGGGCTGTTGGGTGAAAGGTTGTCCCGTACGACATCGAGTGAGCGTGCTGTGCAGCTCCACGGGTGGGCGTACGTGACGTGCTCTTTAAGTTTCCCTGCAGGTGTATATCGAGTCGATTCGCCGTCCCTCGCGGTGACGAGTACCGCTTGTTCACTGTGTCGTAACATAGACTAATGGATGAAATATGTTGATTCAATGATGCTGATTGATATAATTGTATTGCTACATGTGTGCCACCAAATACTGCTTACTAAATTTCAGATTTCATGAACTGTTAACTTGTTGCTAAAAGATGAAGTAAGGATGAACTTGTAGGCGTGTCCTTTTGCTGAAATGTTACTATCCTATGTCCATTGTACCCCTCATGTAGAGTTTCATGCTTAGGTGAGTCGGTTAAGCCTTGCTGAGCCTTTGTGCTCACGGTTGCTGCTTAAGTGTTTTTCAGGTGAGGAGCCACCCACGGACTCGGGGTACGAGTCCACCGGCGAGGGTTACCCTCCGTCGGGGACCACGGCTGAGTGGGAGCCGTACACGCCGTGCTGAGCTGAGGAGTGCAGCTAGTGTGGGTTGCCCTAGGGCTGGGCAACCAACTTTTGCTAAATAGGCGAGCGTGAGTTGTATAGTGTAGACTTCCGCTGTGTAATATAAACAATAGTGTAACTGAAGTTTGAACCTGTTTGTACAGTTTCAGTTGTTTCCCATGTAATATATTATGTTCTTATGACGTGTGCTGTCGGGTGTCGCATTGCGCGGCACCACCCTCTGCGATCCTGGATGAGCGGATTCCGGTCCGCCACAGTGTGCAGCCGAGTCTGATGATTGTTTGATTTTCTGCAGGTAGCCTAACCACGGAACGGTAGACGTGTAGCATCCATGTGCGAGTGACGTTTAGTGCCACTGAAATAACGAAGCCGGCTAAGTCCGGTATAGGTTTTTCTTTGTGAGGACGTAGTACCGACATAATCTGGTGACGCATCAACGTCACACCCAATTAAATGAACAAATTCATTTAAAACTTGAAAGTTTTGATCCAAAGTAGTAAAACTTGATGTAACTCCTTCCCTTGAGCAGGATATTCAAAGTTAACAAGTTTTCAACTTATAGGTTGTTAAGGACAGAGCACTCTGTTTTCAGCTGAATCAAGGCTGAAGTTAATCCGAGGTTAGAGGTTGAGTTCTTTCGAGGTTGGGGTCATATGATACATTTATGGAAAGCTTTGGAAGAGCTTCATAACTTTTCTGTTGAGTTCCAGAGGTATTTCATCCCTTAACCACTCGAAAAATGCAGTAGAGTTGAAACTGTCCAGAAAACAGGACAGAGTAAAGACTCTCTGTAGACTCTCTGTAAATTAAGCATAACTTCCTGCATAAAAATCCAAAAATAGAAAATGAGGTAGTTCTGGAAATCTTATGATATGGGTTACAACTTTGTAACATAAAGTTTTGTCAGATTAGGAACATAAGTAACTGGGATTCTTGGATCAAATCAGTACCTAAGGCAGGGAGGTGCTGTCCAATTGTTTCCAGAAATTCTGTTAACTTTGACATCTCATAACTTTTGAACCAGGACAGATATTAGGCCAAGCAAATACTTTCTGGAAAGCTATTGAAGTTATATTTAACTTTGATATTGAGCTGCAGAATTAGTTTTGCCTTTAACATGGCCTAAATCAGGTTGAAATAGAAACTGGTCAGGGCTGTCATGGGAACAGCAGATCAGCAGTCAAATTTGTTTAAAATTTGAACTATGTTTCCAAGTTTTATGGGTTCAATGACATGTCTTATGTTATAACTCAATGGTTTACTGTTTAAATAAATATTAGAAATTTCTCAAATATATTTTTACAGATGACAGCAGATAAGAAGTTAGAGAACGGGTGGGTGATGTCCCACTGTTCTCACCGTAGCGGCTACCCGGAAGCATTGTGGCAAATGCTCCAATATTTCGGGTACAACCAGATGCCGCAATACTTCGCCAAGGAAGAAGGCGAAGAGGGGAACAAGACGTGGATGATCCATGTCGAGGTTCCTACAGGACCTACGCCACCCGGTTGGGTGCCATTCACCGTCACGGTGAGAGGAAGACAACCGGAAGGAATGTGGCAAGTGGCAGCCCGTGACACTATGTCACGTTTCTGCCAACTACACGTGCAGGCTATGGAGGGCACTCCATACGCGCTCGTTCCGGTGGAGGGACGGGCTCAGCATGTGTGGGAAGAGAGGTACCTGGGGGCAACAGACCCGAGTTGCCCAAGGTACAACCCCGCGGAGGCAAATCTCAGCCTCCAGATGAGGGCGGGAAACGCCGTGATGGACAGCCAAGCTGTTCATACGGAGCATCTCGCCACGAAGCTCAAAGAGAGCACGAGCCGTGGAGACCATTTTGAGAGTGACCACAGCGCACTCCGCAATGTGCTCCTTCCGACGATCAAACGACTGAATGAACAACATAATCAGTTGCATCGTCTGAAGAAGGCGAAGAGAAAAGGCCGTGTCGACATCACGGCGTTACAAGAACTGGTACAAAATCTGACCCAGCAGAATGAGGAACTTACTCAAGAGCGGGACGACGCCATCGAGGAAGGACAAGGCTGGGAAGAGGACTACAACCAGGCTATGGACGAGGTGCATGCTTTGCAGTACCTCGTGCCTCCGGTATTGGGCATACCGGTGATCTTGGGTCTTCCAGCAATGGGAGAACCCGGGATGGGAGAAGAGGTGGTAGATCCAGAGCCACCAGCAGAGGTACCGGAGGAGGACGACCCACAGGAGGTCGAGTTCTACTCCGAGTAGGGGGTTACAGTTGCCAAGTAGGGCAGCTAGGGTAGTGTAACCCAACTTTTGTAATCGGTGACATGTCGTGTAGACAGTAGCGTATGTATAGGTAGTGACGACATGAGCACGACTTCTCGGAGATCCGAGAATAATGTATCTTGTATAAAGTTTATGCTTTATCAATATATGTGAATGTTGTGCAAATTAATCATGTGTCACTTCAATACCTACTGTTGCTTATGGAATTCTAAGTAAGACATGTGCTAATCGCTGCTGTTATGAGTTTCAGAATGACGCATACTCGTGCCAACCCTGACGTTGGGGGTACCAGTCAAGGGGGAGAGACCTCCCAACGACCTCCCGAGGACTCCTCGGGACAGCAACAGCAACAGCAAACACCGCCACCGCCACTGCCAACGGTTACTGTAAAAGTCCCAAAAATGTGTATGAATAAAAACTATGGTTTGAGTTCATATGTGTGGCAATGACAGGAAAAATGGGACTTGTTAAAATTTTGCTTCATGCAAGGTAATACATGGATGAATATCCAACATGAGGTTCACCTTTTTATTTAAAAGTGTTGGACCAATAAGGAGTTAAATACCTCTTTACATGTAAGTTTAAAAATCAGATTTTAAATTCAAAGTTCACACATGTAGTGACCAAAAACTTTGAGTAAACATGCAGCCCAATAGTTGGGATTATAGGGAAATGTTTGCTCATAAACTTTTCAATTGTAGGGTGAGCTCAAAAGGGAGTTAAAGAGGAGAATTTGCAAACTTCAACCAAATTCAAATTTGGAAAAGCAAATTCGAACTGAATTGGAAGGATTCAAATTCTAACGCACACTTTAAACTCAGAATTGTGGGAATTAAGAGGATCAGCTTGAACAGATATTTGGGAGGTACATGTGGAGTGGGACCCACATGTCATAGAGCTAAAGGAAGGAACCTTGCACCCTAAGTCTCAGCCCAGTGAGGAAATTCATCGAGCAGCACGTGGGCCACGAGCAGCTCCCACCGTGGAGCCACGGGGACGCTCGGCAGCGCCACCAGCTGCTGCATTTCCCCACATACGGCGCCCAGAGGCGGTTCTGCGGCCTGATCAACCCCCCCTGGACGAAGCAAAGGCTGTCCCTTCTTCTCCTCCTCGCGAGCGCACGGCCAGCGACCGTCTTCCCCTCCGCCTCTCGGTCCGATCGGAAGAACGGCGAGACCACCATGCTCTTTCCTCCCCTGAGCTGCTAAACATCACCGCGAGCTCGGCCTCCACCTCCCTGACCCACGAGCAAGTGAGCTGCGGCCTCTGGTGCCCGAGAACGACCGCCGCCGCGGCGACCTAAGCCGAGAAAGTGATCGGGCGCTCGTGGACAGCCCTCCACAGCGGGTTTCACGGCCGAACGATCACACCTACGGACGTGCACGGGTGGGGTGCTGCTCTCAGCCCAAGCTCAGGCCATACCGTGAAGCATCGCCGGCGAATTTCGAAGTTTTGCTCCGGCGACCCCATTCCGAGCTTCCGGTATGACTCTGTCAAATTCTTGCCCTCTGATCCTCCTTAAGTCATCAAATTTGGCACATAGACGCTGGATTAGCCGGCGGTCATTTCTCCTTTAGGATCCAGCGCATGAAAACACCTCAGCACGACGGAATTCGAGCTCGACTAGAGGTGTTCATGGCGGACCCATTCGGTCGCACGGCGACAACCTATTTACAGCCACTCCCGAGCCATTTTGAGGTCGTGTCGATCCTCCTAGAGGTACGCTGGTGCTGTAGGGCTCTTCGGCGCAAGCTTTTGAGGGCTGGAGACCCCGGGCGACGCTGCCGGACTTCCACAGAGGCAGTTACACGTCGCCGGCCATGTTCCGATCGTCGGCAGCCCTAGCAAACCCCACAGCCCTGTTCCTCGAGGCCCTAAAACCCTGGCGGCGAGTTGTAGCTCCGGCGGTGGCCGGGAAGGCCGGTCCGGCGAGTTTCCGGTTACTCCGGCAAGGGGGAGCGCGCGGGCGCGAGAGAGGGAGCCGGAGGTAGAAGACGAAGCGTGGGCCCCGCCTGTCAGCAGCTCAATTTTTAAACCCGGGATCAGGTGTGGCCGGGATCCCGTGTGCTGGCGCGAAAACCCCTGGCCCCGGTGTGGCCCAGTTCTTATTGGGTGGAATTCAAATAAGCGGGCCCAGTGGGATTTTCAATAGGAAGATAATTCCAGACTTAGCTTAATCTTTAGAAATTCATATCTCCCTGTAGAAAACTCCAAATTGAGTGACTCCAATTGGGTTGGATTCATCTCTCTGAGTTCTATCCAAATATGAACTCAGATTTCTATGAAAGTCAATATTATATTCTGGAAAATTCTTTGAAGGTTTTATGAAAAAGAATTATTGAGGAAGTTTGGATTATCCAAAAATACCCAAATTTTGCCAGAATATTCTTTAGCATATTGTTGACCTTACAGCAAATTTTCGGCTCATTTGCATATCATTTGAGTAGGAATTTACTAAAAACAATCTGCTGTGTTCATAAGAGTCCAGAAACATTTTCAGAAAATGTTTCCCACTTCAAAAATCTGTTCTGAGCAATCCATAGCTCCAAAAATCATAGGAAAATTTAGGCAAGCTCTCTGGGACATACGAGGAATTGTAGTTCACTTAGTTGGGTATGAAAATGCAAATTACTACAGAATTAATTCTATTGAGTACAAATGCTTAAAGAATTGTTCTGGGAGAACTACCCAAGTAAAAGGGCTGAATTTTGGACCAGATGACTCTCATGTGATCAAGGACTCACATGTAAATTATCAGCCCAAGATGAGTCCTGGAACTCCCTGTTCTTATTCTCCATACTTATGTATAAGGGAAAAATACATAAGAGATATTGTGAGAATTATGGAGGACACAATATGACTCCACATTAGCTGCAATTTGGCAAGCTAAATCCTTAGGTAGTATAGAACCTGCTGTAAAAGTTTTGAGGCCATTGGAGTTCTTGTTCTTCAGTTGCACTCAAATCCTTTCAGCTTATCTATTATGTTCATTACGGAACATGATTAGTGTATAGCTAAAGCCTTTAGGACAAATTAGTTTAATTCTGTTCTTTGCACAACAGAGGCAAACCAAGCCATGCTTGGCTTTTCCACACAACCTCTGTTCTTAAGAAAGTAATTCTATAACTTCTTTTCATTACATTCTATAAAATATGTGCATATGCATTTCAATAGGAACCACAACGAAGGGGACTCGAAGGAGTGATTCATCTAAGTGGATCAAGCTCCAGAGAGTCAAGGGTGGATCTGCAAGGACACTAACTGTTATATACGACTACCCTGCAAAACAGGCAAGCTCCGGTTTGCATTTAACAGCTATTAAGTTTTGATTTTGTACTCACTTTTGGTCAAGATATGAACTGTGCATTAGGTCTAGTGATTGATACTCCTCTTGCATAACCAAATGACCCATGGAGTATTGGGTAGGTGTCTTTCACCGTGTAGAACTGCCATGCTTAAGTACGGTTCGGTAGAAGTCGAGTAGTGAGATGCTACTCGCAGTTTCAGGAACAACAGGGGCATACGGGATTGGTTCATAAATGATGTAGCAAGTTAAAGTTGAGACCGGAAGGTTGTAGGGGCAGCAGGACATAGGGGCCTGGGTGCTGTAGACCTGTCCGTGTCGGTCAAGGACCGATCCGTATGCGGCCCTGTTGAACAAGTTTGAGTTGTGTACCGGACTCATGCTGGATATATGGGACCTAGTAAACCGATGTACCTCGGGAAGCTGTCGTTGGGACTTTTTGGGTCGCCTCAGGCGGAGGGCCGGTGTGCAGTATGTGGGGAATATTCTCATGACATCTCATGTCGGAAGGTGCACCATGAGAGTAGCTACTGTACGGGGCGACTTGATCGATTCAGCGGGGGTGAAACGGGGGAAAGGCTGCCACGTACGATGTCAGTGATGGTTGTTGTAGGCAACGTCGAGTACGGGCGTACGTGTCGTGTAGTCCGGGTGTTATTGATTCGAATCACCGTCGCTCGCGGAATGGACCGAGCATACTTGTTCTCACAGTCGTGACGTAGTAAGAACTTGCATGAGAAAGGAACTAATCATCTTGATGTGAAGTATTATTCTACCTTGTATTGAAGCTTGATGAATAGGCTAGTGCAAACTCGATTCTTTTATGTCATGAGCAATTTACATCGGGGGAAAGCGTTTCTTGTCTGATTGTGGACTCCCGATGTGGCGTGCCCAGGGTTACTTAAAATTCTGCAATTAATACCTGAAAGTAAGGATGCACTTTTAGGCGAGTTTAATTATGCTTATGCCATCCTATGTTAGGTTCATAACCTCACTTAGAGTTTCATGTTTAGGGTGACGGTTAAGCCTTGCTGAGCGTTATGCTCACGGATGCTATCCGAGTTGTTTTGCAGGTAATTGACTCGATGTTTATGAGAAGGGATGCCGATGAGACTCGGGAACCTCCGAGTGCTTACTCAAAGAGCATCCTCGCCGCTGCAGATTGATCTTCGTGTTGCTAGTAAGAAACGTCCGCGGGCTGGACTGTTTCTTTGTTGCTAGTTTAGATATGAATCGTGAGAGTGATAGTCTTCCGCTGTAGTTTACTCTGATATAACTATTTGTAAAACATTCGTGTACGATTCCGCAAACTATTTATGTAATATGATGTGTGTTCATCGACCCGTGTGCTGTTGGGTGCCGCATAACACGGCACCACCCAACGAGGTCCCGTGGGGCCGTCTCAGCGTGGTATCTGAGCTGTTACACATGGTATCAGAGCTGCGTTGGGAACAGAGCACGGATTGAGCATCATATTATGTCACAAACTTAGGGTACGGTGAGATATCAGTACTAGGCCCACATAAGGACTACTATTAGCATATTATGAAGGTGGCAACCTAACTTATTTGTTATGTCGGAAAATCGTGCATCTCGGGATGGTTTATGTCTTGGGGGGTGCACGTATGCGCTGTCCACCAGTGCGCACAAGCTGAAGGGTGGAGCCTCACGGGTGGCAGTTAACCCGACCCGCTTTAGTATCCTCTACGACTCTTCATGTCGTTTGGGGTATTCGAGCAACGTCTTCCCTGGCGTGCATGGTGCAATTTGGGAGACCCCGTCACGTGGTCAGTAACGTGAACACGTAGCTCAAGGCGTGTTTGGCTTGAGAACACCTGGGCGAGTGATGACGGCCGGGTGTACAAACTGTTATGGATACCGGGTTCGGTGTGCAGCCTGACCTGATGATTGAATGTGGCTTCTGTAGGTGCTAACCACGAAAAACCTTAGTGCGTGTAGAACACGTTTGCGAGTGACCATTTTAGTGCCACCTAATGATACGTGTATGCCGGTGTAATCCGGTTAGGTTTTTCTTTGGTGAGGCAACGTAGTACCGTCATATGTCTTACGGTGCATCGTCACCGTACTACACTGGATAGTATTCTTACCTATGAAGAAATCATTCATGACTAACTTCCAAACTAAAAATGGATGTGATAAAGCACATATTAGTTACTGAGCTCTTCATTTGAACTAAGTTTCAAAGAAGAGACTTGTTAGGCTTCTTTTGATCTCAAAGGCAGAGTGCTCTGTTCAGACAGAAATTTTTCTGGTCTTTAACAGAGTGTAACTCTAATTAGTTTGACCCAATGGAGGTGTTTGAGACAGTTCTGGAAAGTTTATTAAGTGCTCTACAACTTTTCTGTAGAACTCCAGAGCCAAATCCGACACCAACTTGGTTTAACGTCCAGATGAATGCAAACTGTTCAGAAAACAGAGCAGCTGCAAACTTCTCTGGATGTTTCGGTAAATTGGTCATAACAATCTGTAAAAAAATTTTCTAAGGGTCATGTAATACACCGTTGGAAAGGTTATGAAACTTACAACGATTTTGTAGTTCATAGTTTGTTCAGAATTGTAACCCAGTTGTATGTAAAACTGTGATGAAAACAGCCACATACAAAGGAGGTGCTGGCAAATTTTAGCCAGAAATTCTGTCAACTTTGAACAATCCTAACTTTTGTTCCAGAAATGATCTAGGGGCATATGAGCACTCGTTGAAAATATACTGAAGTTAACTTTAACTTTGGTATTCAACTTGAGTTATGAAAATGCTAATAATTGGATCAAATTCTGGGTTAAGTACATAAAGGTCTGTTCTGTACAGAATGAGGGACTGAATATGTTGGCTTTAGAAAGATGTGTAAACATGAAATTTTGTTATGCTTTGATAAAGTTTTAGCATGTTCATGTTTTACATACTTTCACATACTGCTAGATCAAGTTGTGACTCCCCTCAAAATTATGCTTTTGCAGTATGGTGCGTACTCATTCTCCGAGTAGGACTGAAGGTTCTCATCAAGACGGTGATGACTCGACTCCACCAGGGGCACCGCCATCAACGGTATGGGCGGATATCATGGCTCAGATGGTCGATTCAAGTCAAGAGAACACAAGACTACTCCAAGCCTTGGTACAACAGGGCTTACTCCAGCGTGCACAACAGGACGTTCCACCTCGGAACGCCTACTTGGATTTCTTGGCGACACAACCGCCAATCTTCACGGAAGCCCATGAACCAGTGGAAGCTGATCAGTGGCTTCGAGTTATGGAGTCCAAGTTTGGAGTGTTTGAGTGCGACGAGTATCAGAAGACATCATTTGCAGCTCAACAACTCCATGGAGCCGCCGGAAATTGGTGGTTTGCGTATCTCGCCACCGTTCCGGAAGGCCATCAAGTGGAATGGACGGAATTTCGTGAAGCATTCCGGGCTCGTCACATTCCTATGGGTTTTATCAAGGCCCAGCAGCAAGAATTCAGAAGCTTGAAGCAGGGGAACATGAGTGTCCTCGATTATGTCAGACGATTCAACCTTCTGGCACAATATGCTCCTGCTTATGCGACGAGCGAAGCTGCAATGTGTGACTACTTCTTCTATGGCTTGAGTGCCATACAAAAAGAGAAGTTAGCTTTGTTCAATCAAGGCAGTTACACCGAGTTGATCAGTGCTGCTCTGCTGCAAGAACAAGCGACACTTGAGTGTCAAGCAGAGAAGAGGGACAGGGAGGATGTGCAAGAAGACACACCAATCGTTCCTCATAAATACCGTGTGGTGTATCACACACCATCCGATGAGATATGGCAAGCACCAGGGAGATCAACTCCGTACAGATTTCCTGCTCAAGAATCATGTCTTGAAGCAACACCTTTGCCTCAGCAACGAATGACATCTGTTGCATCATTGCTGCAGCCAAGTGCCTCAACTTCTCAACCACAAGTCAACGAAGAACCGGGGAAACCTCCGTGTTCTTATTGCCACCGTTTTGGGCATTTTAGGCAGGAATGCCGGGAGAAGTTGATAAACACCAGGCAGCCATCATCATCAGGTGGTATGCCGCCACCTGCTCAAGTCAACATAACAGCATTGCAATCTGGGAGTGTGCAACATCTTGCGATTGAGGATGTCCCGGAGGGAGCACCGGTGTTAGCGGGCATGTTTACTCTCAAGGACGTGCCCGCATTGGTACTTTTTGATTCAGGTGCAACCCACAATTTTATCAGCAAAACATGTGTAGATCAGCACCAATTATCCACCAATACTCCCACAACGAGTTTTCTCATACGTTCACCGGGAGGAAATATCTCTGCCAATCAGATTGTGTCCCGAGCAGCTTTGTGTTTGGGCGGAAAAATATACCCAACATCGCTGATTATGTTGGATAGGCAGAAGATAGACATTATATTGGGGATGTCTTGGTTAAATCGTCACGGTGCCGTTCTCAATATCGGTAACCGGACTGTCCAGATTGACTCGCCGATTCACGGACAGCACACGCTGTTTTTAGACAGCGAAGATCCAGATATGGTAGAGGCCTACCACATGGAAGCGCTGAAGCTTGAATATATTCCGGTGGTACGTGATTATCCCGACGTATTTCCCGATGACTTACCGGGCATGCCGCCCGAACGGGACGTCGAGTTCAAAATTGAACTGGCGCCGGGAACGACGCCTATTTCACGAAGGCCTTACAAGATGGCACCTAACGAGCTAGCGGAGTTGAAAGAACAACTGAATGAACTCATGAGCAAGGGTTTCATACGACCAAGTTCTTCACCTTGGGGTTGCTCAGCGCTGTTCGTTAAGAAGAAGGACGAAACACTACGGCTATGTGTTGATTATCGTCCTCTCAATGCTGTCACAATCAAGAACAAGTATCCTTTGCCTCGCATCGACATCCTATTTGATCAACTTGTGGGTGCAAAGGTATTTTCGAAGATGGATCTTCGGTCGGGCTATCATCAAATCAAGATCCGTCCGGAGGACATACCGAAGACAGCTTTCTCGACGAGATACGGACTCTACGAGTACCTCGTCATGTCATTTGGATTAACCAACGCTCCGGCACACTTCATGTATTTTATGAATTCTGTGTTCATGCCGGAGTTAGACAAGTTCGTCGTGGTATTTATCGACGACATATTGGTTTACTCCAAATCGGAAGAAGAGCACGCTGAACATCTGCGTATTGTGCTACAACGGTTACGGGAGCACCAATTGTATGCCAAGTCAGCAAGTGCGAATTTTGGATTGATCAAGTGCCTTTCCTTGGCCATATTATTTCAGCAGAAGGGATTGCCGTGGACCCCAGTAAGATTGAACAAGTGCTGAAGTGGGAATCTCCCAAATAGTCCACGAGGTCTGAAGTTTCCTAGGTTTAGCGGGGTATTATCGGAGGTTTATCCCGAGCTTCTCAAAGATTGCTAAACCAATGATGGAGCTGCTGACGAAGGGCACTAAATACAGGTGGAATGCAGCATGTGAAGCCGCATTCAAAACCTTGGTGAAACATCTCACAACGGCTCCAGTTCTTGCTCAGACGGACACGACGAAGCCATTCGAGGTATACTGTGATGCATCAGGCATCGGTCTCGGCTGCGTTCTGATGCAAGAAGGGCGTGTAGTCGCCTATGGGTCTCGTCAACTGCGAAACCACGAGCAGCATTATCCATCTCACGATCTTGAGCTTGCTGCAGTGGTGTTGGCGTTAAAGATGTGGAGGCATTACCTACTTGGTAATCTCGTTCACCTCTACACCGATCATAAAAGCGTGAAGTATATCTTCACGCAAAAGGAGCTGAATATGAGACAACGGAGATGGTTAGAGCTCATAAAAGATTATGAAATTGAGATCCACTATCATCCGGGAAAAGCTAACGTGGTTGCCGACGCGCTTAGTCGGAAAGCCCACGTTCACAACTTAGCGGCTGCTGAGTTGGAAGATGAAGAACCAAGCCTCCGTGTCATTCCGTATGGCGTGCTTTATAATCTCGCGCTCATTCCAACGATCCGTGAAAAGATTGTTGAGGCTCAAAGAAGAGACAGAGGTATGTCTCACATACGGAGAAGACTGGACAACGGAGAGGTCAAATGTTTCCGGAAGGATGAGAACGGTACGATATGGTTTAACGACCGTATAGTGGTACCACGCAATATGAAACTCCGGAAGAAGATCTTGGACGAAGCCCACCTGTCTAAGTTTTCCATTCATCCCGGAAGTAACAAGATGTACCAACATTTGAAACAGAAATTTTGGTGGACGAGGATGAAGAGGGAGATTGCTAAATACGTATCCGAATGCGATACGTGTAGACGGGTCAAGGCTGATCATATGCGGAAAGCCGGACCGCTACAACCTTTAAAGATTCCGGCGTGGAAATGGGAGGATGTGAGTATGGACTTCATCGTCGGATTACCGCTCACATCCAGGAAGCATGACTCGATATGGGTGATCGTCGACCGGTTGACGAAGTCGGCTCATTTCATACCGGTGAACACTCATTATCGAGCAAGGCAATATGCGGAGTTATTCATCTCCAGAATTATATGCTCACATGGTATCCCAAAGACCATCATTTCAGATCGAGGTGTGCTGTTCGTTGCTCGGTTTTGGGAGCAGCTGCATGCCTCGTTGGGCACCAAGCTGATTAGAAGCTCCGCATATCACCCTCAAACCGATGGACAAACCAAGAGGGTGAACCAAGTACTTGAGGACATGTTGAGAGCGTGTGCCATCCACCACGGTAGGAATTGGGATGATCACCTACCGCTGGCGGAGTTTTCATATAACAACGATTATCAAGCGAGTATTAAAATGGCACCATATGAAGCTCTCTACGGCCGGAAGTGTCGCACACCATTGAATTGGTGTGAGTCCGGCGAAAGAGTTCTGTTTGGGATTGATCTTGTCAACGAAGCCGAAGACCGAGTTCGGTTGATACAAGAGAACTTAAAGGCTGCACAATCCCGACAGAAGAGCAACGCGGATCAGAGGCGTAGGCCATTACATTTTGACGTCGGAGAACACGTTTATCTTCGTGTATCCCCGATGAAGGGAATTCACCGGTTCGGTGTGAAGGGGAAGCTCGCTCCCCGTTTTATTGGTCCTTTTGCTATCACGGAGAAGTGCGGACCCGTAGCCTACCGGCTGGAATTACCGGCAAGTCTAGCGGGTGTTCATGATGTATTTCATGTTTCACAGCTGCGAAAGTGCCTCAAATTCACCGCTGCTGTTCGCACCGAGGAAATCGACGAATTGAAACCGGACCTGACCTACACCGAATGACCGGTTCAGATTTTGGATGAAAAGACCCGGGTAACCCGGAACCGGACGATCAAATTTTTCAAGGTGCTGTGGAGTAATCACACCGCGGAAGAGGCGACGTGGGAAAGTGAAGATTACCTCCGCACCAACTATCCGGAACTTTTATCTTTGTACAGTTTGTAATTCCCTCTCCCGTCTTGTTCCTCTTTTGTAATCTCGGGACGAGATTCCTTTAAGGGGAGAGGAATGTAAAAGTCCCAAAAATGTGTATGAATAAAAACTATGGTTTGAGTTCATATGTGTGGCAATGACAGGAAAAATGGGACTTGTTAAAATTTTGCTTCATGCAAGGTAATACATGGATGAATATCTAACATGAGGTTCACCTTTTTATTTAAAAGTGTTGGACCAATAAGGAGTTAAATACCTCTTTACATGTAAGTTTAAAAATCAGATTTTAAATTCAAAGTTCACACATGTAGTGACCAAAAACTTTGAGTAAACATGCAGCCCTATAGTTGGGATTATAGGGAAAAGTTTGCTCATAAACTTTTCAATTGTAGGGTGAGCTCAAAAGGGAGTTAAAGAAGAGAATTTGCAAACTTCAACCAAATTCAAATTTGGAAAAGCAAATTCGAACTGAATTGGAAGGATTCAAATTCTAACCCACACTTTAAACTCAGAATTGTGGGAATTAAGAGGATCAGCTTGAACAGATATTTGGGAGGTACATGTGGAGTGGGACCCACATGTCATAGAGCTAAAGGAAGGAACCTTGCACCCTAAGTCTCAGCCCAGTGGGGAAATTCATCGAGCAGCACGTGGGCCACGAGCAGCTCCCACCGTGGAGCCATGGGGACGCTCGGCAGCTCCACCAGCTGCTGCATTTCCCCACATACGGCGCCCAGAGGCGGTTCTGCGGCCTGATCAACCCCCCCTGGACGAAGCAAAGGCCGTCCCTTCTTCTCCTCCTCGCGAGCGCACGGCCAGCGACCGTCTTCCCCTCCGCCTCTCGGTCTGATCGGAAGAACGGCAAGACCACCACGCTCTTTCCTCCCCTGAGCTGCTAAACATCACCGCGAGCTCGGCCTCCACCTCCCTGACCCACGAGCAAGTGAGCTGCGGCCTCCGATGCCCGAGAACGACCGCCGCCGTGGCGACCTAAGCCGAGAAAGTGATCGGGCGCTTGTGGACAGCCCTCCACAGCAGATTTCACGGCCGAACGATCACACCTACGGACGCGCACGGGTGCGGTGCTGCTCTCAGCCCAAGCTCAGGCCATACCGTGAAGCATCGCCGGCGAATTTCGAAGTTTTGCTCCGGCGACCCCATTCCGAGCTTCTGGTATGACTCTGTCAAATTCTTGCCCTCTGATCCTCCTTAAGTCATCAAATTTGGCACATAGACGCTGGATTAGCCGGCGGTCATTTCTCCTTTAGGATCCAGCGCATGAAAACACCTCAGCACGACGGAATTCGAGCTCGACTAGAGGTGTTCATGGCGGACCCATTCGGTCGCACGGCGACAACCTATTTACAGCCGCTCCCGAGCCATTTTGAGGTCGTGTCGATCCTCCTAGAGGTACGCTGGTGCTGTAGGGCTCTTCGGCGCAAGCTTTTGAGGGCTGGAGACCCCGGGCGACGCTGCCGGACTTCCACAGAGGCAGTTACACGTCGCCGGCCATGTTCCGATCGTCGGCAGCCCTAGCAAACCCCACAGCCCTGTTCCAAGAGGCCCTAAAATCGTGGCGACTTGTAGCTCCGGTGGTGGCCGGGAAGGCCGGTCCGGCGAGTTTCCGGTTACTCCGGCGAGGGGGGCGCGCGGGCGCGAGAGAGGGAGCCGGAGGTAGAAGACGAAGCATGGGCCCCGCCTGTCAGCAGCTCAATTTTTAAACCTGGGATCGGGTGTGGCCGGGATCCCGTGTGCTGGCGCGAAAAACCCCTGGCCCCGGTGTGGCCCAGTTCTGATTGGGTGGAATTCAAATAAGCGGGCCCAGTGGGATTTTCAATAGGAAGATAATTCCAGACTTAGCTTAATCTTTAGAAATTCATATCTCCCTGTAGAAAACTCCAAATTGAGTGACTCCAATTGGGTTGGATTCATATCTCTGAGTTCTATCCAAATATGAACTCAGATTTCTATGAAAGTCAATATTATATTCTGGAAAATTCTTTGAAGGTTTTCTGAAAAAGAATTATTGAGGAAGTTTGGATTATCCAAAAATACCCAAATTTTGCCAGAATATTCTTTAGCATATTGTTGACCTTACAGCAAATTTTCGGCTCATTTGCAGATCATTTGAGTAGGAATTTGCTAAAAACAATCTGCTGTGTTCATAAGAGTCCAGAAACATTTTCAGAAAATGTTTCCCACTTCAAAAATCTGTTCTGAGCAATCCATAGCTCCAAAAATCATAGGAAAATTTAGGCAAGCTCTCTGGGACATACGAGGAATTGTAGTTCACTTAGTTGGGCATGAAAATGCAAATTACTACAGAATTAATTCTATTGAGTACAAATGCTTAAAGAATTGTTCTGGGAGAACTACCCAAGTAAAAGGGCTGAATTTTGGACCAGATGACTCTCATGTGATCAAGGACTCACATGTAAATTATCAGCCCAAGATGAGTCCTGGAACTCCCTGTTCTTATTCTCCATACTTATGTATAAGGGAAAAATACATAAGAGATATTGTGAGAATTATGGAGGACACAATATGACTCCACATTAGCTGCAATTTGGCAAGCTAAATCCTTAGGTAGTATAGAACCTGCTGTAAAAGTTTTGAGGCCATTGGAGTTCTTGTTCTTCAGTTGCACTCAAATCCTTTCAGCTTATCTATTATGTTCATTACGGAACATGATTAGTGTATAGCTAAAGCCTTTAGGACAAATTAGTTTAATTCTGTTCTTTGCACAACAGAGGCAAACCAAGCCATGCTTGGCTTTTCCACACAACCTCTGTTCTTAAGAAAGTAATTCTATAACTTCTTTCCATTACATTCTATAAAATATGTGCATATGCATTTCAATAGGAACCACAACGAAGGGGACTCGAAGGAGTGATTCATCTAAGTGGATCAAGCTCCGGAGAGTCAAGGGTGGATCTGCAAGGACACTAACTGTTATATACGACTACCCTGCAAAACAGGCAAGCTCCGGTTTGCATTTAACAGCTATTAAGTTTTGATTTTGTACTCACTTTTGGTCAAGATATGAACTGTGCATTAGGTCTAGTGATTGATACTCCTCTTGCATAACCAAATGACCCATGGAGTATTGGGTAGGTGTCTTTCACCGTGTAGAACTGCCATGCTTAAGTACGGTTCGGTAGAAGTCGAGTAGTGAGATGCTACTCGCAGTTTCAGGAACAACAGGGGCATACGGGATTGGTTCATAAATGATGTAGCAAGTTAAAGTTGAGACCGGAAGGTTGTAGGGGCAGCAGGACATAGGGGCCTGGGTGCTGTAGACCTGTCCGTGTCGGTCAAGGACCGATCCGTATGCGGCCCTGTTGAACAAGTTTGAGTTGTGTACCGGACTCATGCTGGATATATGGGACCCAGTAAACCGATGTACCTCGGGAAGCTGTCGTTGGGACTTTTTGGGTCGCCTCAGGCGGAGGGCCGGTGTGCAGTATGTGGGGAATATTCTCATGACATCTCATGTCGGAAGGTGCACCATGAGAGTAGCTACTGTACGGGGCGACTTGATCGATTCAGCGGGGGTGAAACGGGGGAAAGGCTGCCACGTACGATGTCAGTGATGGTTGTTGTAAGCAACGTCGAGTACGGGCGTACGTGTCGTGTAGTCCGGGTGTTATTGATTCGAATCACCGTCGCTCGCGGAATGGACCGAGCATACTTGTTCTCACAGTCGTGACGTAGTAAGAACTTGCATGAGAAAGGAACTAATCATCTTGATGTGAAGTATTATTCTACCTTGTATTAAAGCTTGATGAATAGGCTAGTGCAAACTCGATTCTTTTATGTCATGAGCAATTTACATCGGGGGAAAGCGTTTCTTGTCTGATTGTGGACTCCCGATGTGGCGTGCCCAGGGTTACTTAAAATTCTGCAATTAATACCTGAAAGTAAGGATGCACTTTTAGGCGAGTTTAATTATGCTTATGCCATCCTATGTTAGGTTCATAACCTCACTTAGAGTTTCATGTTTAGGGTGACGGTTAAGCCTTGCTGAGCGTTATGCTCACGGATGCTATCCGAGTTGTTTTGCAGGTAATTGACTCGATGTTTATGAGAAGGGATGCCGATGAGACTCGGGAACCTCCGAGTGCTTACTCAAAGAGCATCCTCGCCGCTGCAGATTGATCTTCGTGTTGCTAGTAAGAAACGTCCGCGGGCTGGACTGTTTCTTTGTTGCTAGTTTAGATATGAATCGTGAGAGTGATAGTCTTCCGCTGTAGTTTACTCTGATATAACTATTTGTAAAACATTCGTGTACGATTCCGCAAACTATTTATGTAATATGATGTGTGTTCATCGACCCGTGTGCTGTTGGGTGCCGCATAACACGGCACCACCCAACGAGGTCCCGTGGGGCCGTCTCAGCGTGGTATCTGAGCTGTTACAGTTACATTGGCCGACATCGTCGCGGCAATGGTGGGCTCACATCAGCAGCACACGGAGTTGCTGCAAACGCTTATTGCTAATACGTCTCGCCCAGAGAGACGTCAAGACCGGGAGGAGCGTCAACAGAGCTCCTACTCCGACTTCCTGGCGACTCATCCCCCGGTATTCTCAAGGGCGGATGAACCGCTTGACGCGGACAACTGGCCCCGCGCCATAAAGATGAAGTTCGGGCTGCTCCAGATAAGTGAGCAGCGCAAGACTCAGTTCGCGGTCCAACAGCTCCAAGGATCCGCGAGCGCGTGGTGGGCCAACTTCTGTGCTTCACAGCCCACCGACCGAGTGATGACCTGGACGGAGTTCCGGACGGCCTTCAGGGCCTATCATATACCGCCAGGTTTAATGAAGAGGAAGATGCAGGAGTTCTTACACCTGCAGCAAGGGAGCCGGAACGCGCTGGAATACTCCAGAGCGTTCAACGATCTCGCGCTCTACGCATCGTATCACGCAGATACGGACGAGAAGCGGCGTGACCACTTTTACCAGGGGCTTAACCCGCTCCTGAAGGACAAGTTGGCGATGTTCAATCGCGGCAGCCTCAACGACATCATTGATGCTGCGATTGTTCAGGAGGACTCCGGCAAGGAGTTGGCGGCGGCAGAGCGAAAGCGAAGCGCGCCGCAAAGCTGCGGAGAAGGGGGCGGTCCTTCTCAGAAGTTTCGGATGGTGAATCGCCCACCATCAGGTTCACGCTGGCAGCCACCACAGCGGTCGATGCCGTTCCGCAGTCGGCCGTACTCTTCACCGGCATTCAGGCCGGCACTGCCAGTACCACCGCAACAACAGCAGCAGCAGCGGACGATGCCGCGGGCATTTGCACCTCAGCAACGCATGCCAGGCTTTCGTCCACCGAGCACTCCACCAGCAGCGGCCACATGTTACAAGTGTGGTCGTCCAGGACACTTCGCGAGCAGTTGCCCGGAGAGGCAAGGCAGCGGAGTGGTACCACAGTTTCCGGGGAGGAATCAACCCTGGAACCCTACTAATGCGGGGCGGTCAAACCCTAGGCCCGGCACCGTCCACCAGCTTGCCATTGAGGACGTGCCGGAGGGCGAGCCAATCCTTGCGGGTATGTTCCAACTCCACCAGCATCCCGCTATAGTACTGTTTGATTCAGGTGCCACGCATAGCTTCATTAGCCAAGCTTTCATTGATAAGTATAGCTTGCAAATACTACCCACCGATAGTCCTTATGTGATCTGTTCACCGGGTGGGAAAATCTCAGCAAGCATGATGGTCCCAAAAGCACCATTGTGCTTAGAGGGTAGAGTCTACCCTACGTCTCTCATAATCTTAGAGGGACAAAAGGTCGATGTCATCTTAGAATGTTGTGGTTAACCCGCCACGGCGCTGTTTTAGACACCGTCCTCCGAGTCGTGCACTTGAACTCAGAAGTGCACGAGTCTCACTCTTTATTTCTGGACAGTCCAGAAATAAAACTCCCAAGTGTCTATCAAGTCACAACCATCAGATTGGAAGATATTCCAATGGTCCGAGAGTTCCCTGATGTATTCCCGGACGATTTGCCGGGGATGCCACCCGATAGAGAGGTGGAGTTCAAGATTGAACTTGCACCGGGAACCATGCCAATATCCCGAAGGCCGTACAAGATGGCGCCCAAGGAGTTTGCTGAACTGAGAACTCAGCTCACGGACCTCCTGGAGAAGGGTTTTATTAGGCCGAGCTCCTCGCCATGGGGCTGTTCGGCGTTATTTGTCAAGAAGAAGGATGAGACGTTGCGGCTTTGCGTGGACTATCATCCATTAAATGCCGTAACTATCAAGAACAAGTACCCATTGCCACGGATCGACATGTTGTTTGATCAGTTGGTCGAAGCAAAGATCTTTTCCAAGATGGATTTAAGATCCAGGTACCATCAGATTAAGATAAGGGCTGAGGACATTCCGAAGACGGCTTTCTCGACGAGGTACGGACTTTATGAGTACCTGGTCATGTCCTTCGGCCTCACCAATGCTCCAGCTCACTTCATGTACTTAATGAACTCGGTATTCATGCCGGAGCTGGACAAGTTTGTCGTGGTCTTCATCGACGACATCCTGGTATATTCCAAGTCGGAGGAAGATCACAAGAAACATCTGCGTATAGTCTTGCAACGGCTGCGGGATCACAAGTTGTACGCAAAATTCAGCAAATGTGAGTTTTGGATATCGCAAGTGCCTTTCCTCGGGCATATCATCTCAGCGGAGGGTATCGCTGTGGACCCGAGAAAGATCACTCAAGTGTTGAATTGGAAATCCCCGAGAACTGTTCATGAGGTACGGAGTTTCCTCGGACTCGGGGGATATTATCGGAGGTTCATTCCGAACTTCTCGAAGATTGCCAAGCCAATGACAGAGCTGCTGAAGAAGGCTACCAAATATGTTTGGAGTCCAACATGTGAAGCAGCATTCAAGGCTTTAGTCAAGCACCTGACATCAGCACCGGTCTTGGCGCAGCCAGACACAATGAAACCGTTCGATGTGTACTGCGATGCATCCAGCATTGGGCTCGGATGTGTGCTGATGCAAGACCGAAGAGTGGTCGCGTATGGATCACGGCAGCTTAGAAACCATGAGCAAAATTATCCAACTCACGACTTGGAGCTCGCTGCCGTGGTACTTGCACTAAAAATGTGGAGGCGCTACCTACTCGGTAACCTCGTGCATTTATATACCGACCACAAAAGCCTCAAGTACATATTCACTCAGAAGGAGCTGAACATGAGGCAACGAAGATGGTTAGAACTGATAAAGGATTACGAAATAGAGATCCATTATCATCCGGGCAAGGCAAACGTAGTGGCAGATGCGCTGAGCCGCAAGTCACACGTCAACAATCTGACCATCACACCGTTGGAAGAGAGCGAACCACCACTACATATAATTCCACATGGAGCTCTCTACAACCTAGCGTTGATCCCCACCATCCGTTAAGAGATAGCGGCAGCCCAGAAGAATGACAAGGGCATGTCACATTTGCGGAGACGTGTAGACAGTGGGGAGCTATAATGTTTCCGGAAGGACGGAGACGGCATCTTATGGTTCAAGGACCGAATCGTCGTACCCCGTAACCCGGAGCTACGGAAGAAAATTTTTGATGAGGCTCACTTATCAAAATTTTCTATTCACCCCGGCAGCAACAAGATGTATCAAGAACTCAGAAGCAAATTTTGGTGGACACGGATGAAGCGAGAGACTTCAAAATACGTGTCCGAGTGTGATACGTGTCGAAGGGTGAAGGCAGACCATATGCGGAAGCCGGGACTGCTACAACCACTGGGCGTTCCTGCCTGGAAGTGGGAGGACGTGAGCATGGATTTCATCATCGGTTTACCCACCACCTTGCAGAAACATGATTCTGTGTGGGTGATCGTCGATCGGCTCACCAAAGTTGCCCATTTCATCCCGGTCAACACAAATTACAACGCCAAGAAGTACGCTGAACTGTACATCTCACGGATCCTATCGGACCGGGGCACTTTATTTGTGTCCCGTTTTTGGGAGCAGCTGCACGCTGCCTTGGGGACGAAGCTGATCCGTAGTTCAGCCTACCACCCGCAGACGGATGGGCAAACGGAGCGGGTAAATCAAATCTTAGAAGACATGCTACGAGCTTGCGCTATCAACCACGGCAAGAATTGGGATGATCACTTGCCGTTAGCTGAGTTCTCGTACAACAATGGGTACCAAGCCAGCATCAAGATGGCGCCCTACGAGGCGCTATACGGGTGGAAGTGCCGCACACCGTTGAACTGGTGTGAGTCTGGCGAAAGGGTTACCTTCGGGATTGACCTTGTCAACAACGCGGAAGAAAAGGTTCGACTGATTCAAGCGAACCTAAAAGCCGCTCAATCCCGACAGAAACAGTATGCGGACCGGAGAAGGCGCTCATTACAATTCAAAGTTGGAGATCACGTATACCTACGGGTGTCTCCAATGAAGGGCGTAAACAGATTTGGGGTGAGAGGAAAGTTGGCACCCCGATACATCGGTCCATTCCAGATTACCGAAAGATGTGGATCAGTGGCATACCGGCTGAAATTACCAGAGGCACTTTCCGGTGTGCACGACGTCTTTCACATTTCCCAGCTGAGGAAGTGTCTCAAGCTATCAACTACCGTTCATCTGGAAGACATTGAAGAACTGCAACCGGATCTCACCTATCGGGAGGAACCGGTGCAGATTATTGATAAAAGGGCCCGAACCACACGCAACCGTACGTTGTGGTTCTACAAGGTTCTATGGAGTAATCACTCCATGGACGAAGCGACATGGGAAAGCGAAGAATTCCTTCGCACTAACTACCCCGAATTTTTCACGTCGCATATCCGGTAATTTTTCCACCGTCCTCTCTCTCATTTTCACCTTATAATCTCGGGACGAGATTCTTTTAAGGGGGGAGGAATGTAAGGGCCTCAGTTTTTGACACACATTTGTAGTGTTCATCACCACACCACACACCTCATGTGAGGAAGGATGATGAACACAAATGAAGAGCAAGTAACAATTATCAACATGCTCATTAGAGAACAAACTCACATATTGCAAAAGTGGTATTTCCCACATGTGATATAGATGGGCTGGACATATGAAAACTCCTACACTTTGCTAAGGATGTCCATGCCGAGTTTCACCCAAATTCAAAACCTTTTTGAGGTCATTTTGGGTATAATTAGGAAGAGGGCAGTTTGAAACCATATTCAAATTCAAACTGTTTTATCCCATGAATTTAAAAGTGGGAGGCATATTCTTACTCAGCACATTTTTGTGAGCCCACACACCAATTTTCACTCCATTTGGAGTTGATCTTGACATGAACTAAGTGGGGCAAATTCAAACTTCATTTGAATTCAAAACTGCACTTGTGCTGAAATTCACTCAAACCAAACCCAATTCGAATCCTATTCAATTCGAATGGCTCAAGGGTGAATAATCTGAATCACCAGGGGTATTATGGGGTTCACTGTTCACTACAGTGATTAGGAGTAAATTTCAGAGGTTAAAACCCCGGGTGGGACCCACATGTCATAGAGGGAAGAAGGAGAAACTTGCAACCAAAGTCAGAGTCTCGGTGGGAAATTCCACCGAGCAGCTGTCGGCTGTGCCACCGAGCAGCTACCGGCGCCACCAGCTGCTTCCCCATCCGCGCGCTGGCTCCCAGGGCGGCTTGCTCGCGCCCCCACGCGACCGGCACCGCCTCAGCCGAGCAGGAGTCGGCCGGCTTTATCTTCTCGCGGGCAAACCCGAGCAGCGGCATTGTTTCTCGCCGCAGCTCTCTGCTCAATCGGAAAAACCAGCAAAACAATCTCCTTCGTTCCTAAGCTGCTAGACAGCCACCGGAGGTCGCGCACCACCCTCCCAACGCCTGGACCACCGGGTTTCGGCCCCTGTTCCCGTGACCAACGACGACCGCCACAGTTTAGCTGAAGGACGGCGATCAGTCTCACGCGGGCAGCACGCTGCAACCACTTCCACGGCCGAGCAAGGGTGGCAACAGGAGCGCACGGACTCCACACTGCTTCCACCTGAAGCTCAAGCCACGCCGTGAACTCTCGCCGGTGAATTCTCAGTTTTTGCTCCGGCAACCTTAAACTAAGCTTCCAGTACGGTTTCTTTAAATTCTCGCTCTATGATTCTTCGGAGGTTATCAAATCTTGCACATAGACGCTGGACTAGCCGGTGATCAAGTTCTTTTCTGCATCCGTGGCGTGAAACTGTCTAGGAGTGACGAATTTTGAGCTCGATCGAGGGCGGTCATGGCGGGCACGATCGGTCACACGGTGCCGACCGACTTGCCGCCATTTCTAAACCCTTTTGGCACCTTGTCGAGCTTCCTAGAGGTACACTGATGCTGTAGGACCATTTGTTTGAGGTGTTGGCAGGTTAGGACCCACGGTCGACAGCGCCGAACCTCAACCGAGGCCGCAACACGTCGCCGAGCTATTCCCGGTCACCCCCAGCCCGACCTGACACCACCGACGTGTTCCTCGACGTCGACAACCCCCTGGCGGCGAGTTTCAGACCATGGGAGGTCCGGCAGCGGCAAGCCGGCGAGCTCCGGGTCTGCTCCGGCGAGGTCGGCGGCGCGGGCGCGAGAGAACGGCGGGAGGAAGACGAAGCCGGCTGGCCCACGTGTCAGCAGCTGAAGAATTTAAATCGGGATCAGGTGTGGCCGGGGATCGGCTGTGCTGGCGCGCAAATACCCTGTGAGCTCCGGTGTGCCAGACACCTCCGCGCTCGACACGTGTGGTATCTCCGGTGTGCCAGACACCTCTGCGCTCGACACGTGTCCCCGCGGGCCCCGAGAGTTTAAACTTTTCCCCGATTTTCAGAATTCTTCCAAACTTCAAATCCTCATAACTTTGGCTAGAAAGCTCCAAATCGAGTGAACCAAATTTGGTTGGATTCAGCTCTCTGAGCACTTTCCAGCAAATCATGTCTCACTTCATGAAATTCCTTATTTTTCCAGAATTAATTCCTCAAATTTAAACTGTTTGGAATTTTAACTGGAGAATCCTGTGGAGGAAAATCCTGAAATTTTGCTGGGATGATCACCAAAATATCCCTGAACTACCATAAAAATTTCAGACCCATTGGAGCTCATTTAATCCACCTAATGGTGTGATTAGTGAAACTGTTCCAGAGAAAATAAAAATGTTCAGCAACATTTTCAGAATTTTCTCTGAAATTGTTTAGCTCATATCTTTAGTTAGGAACTCCCAAATTAAGTGAGACCCACTCCATTAGAACCCTCTGAAAATCTAGTTTTCATAAAGTCATAGTTTGTTCCATGAAAATCCCTAGAACACCCTAAGAGTGCCAATTAAGGTCAAGTACATAATTAATTTTGGAGGGCTCAAATGAGCTTTGCTGCAACTAAAACTTGACCAAGTCTCTGTTTAGGTTGTAACCAAGCCACAGTAAAAGTTTCACAGTCATTGGGCTTGTCTAGTAAGAGTTATAGACTTCATAAGATTAAAAGTAAATACAACTACATTTAAATTAATACATGTATTGCTTCTATCATGTAGTCGCTAAGGTCGAGGAGGAACCCGAAGTCCTAGACTTCGTTACTCCGGAGGAACAACTAGCCTACGACCAAGAGCAGCAAGGCAAGCTCCGGATTGCATTAACCTTTTTACAAATTTTTATTGTTTTGAGCACATACTTGAGTACTTTATTCCTTGCATTAGAGTCTTGTTTGGAAACCCAGTTGCATAGCCAAGAACACCATGGGTTGGGTTTAGGATTGCAAACCCCGTTAGCTACTGCAATGCTAATATAGTGTAGGATTCGGTACAAGTCGAGTAGTTGGAACTACTCGCGAGCATAGGCTAGGGGCACTCGACTCGGGTAGAGATAGCACATGATATACATGGCAAGGAAGATGAGACCGAGCGGAGAGTAAGGGCAACAGGACTTTGGGGCCTGTGTGCTATAGCTCCGCTTGTGTCGATTGAGGACCGAGCCATGTGCGGGCCTGTTGAACAAGCTAGAACAGTACCGAAGACCTACCGGCTATATGGGAACCGGGAAACTGATGTAACTGGGGTAGCTGGGTGTTGAGGCATAGCTGGTCGTTCAGAGGGTAGTTTGAGAGCTCGAGGTGTAAATCGGCTGGCGGCACTGAGATGCGCGTGCAGAGACCTCTTGCTCGGGACGATTGGACCGGTTCAACATTTGGCTAACGGGTGAAAGGTAGTCGCGTACGGCGTCCGTGATGGTTGTTGTAGGCAACATCGAGTACGGGCATACGTGACGGGTTGTTCGGGTAACCCTGCAAGTGTAAATCGATTATAATCGCCGTCCCTCGCGGTCAGTGAGTACCACTTGTTCACTGTACCGTGACGTAGAAAGAACAGGCTAGTCACATGTTAAAATGTTGCTGATTGAAAGATGGACATTGATTGTTAATGATATGCGGTAGTTTAGAGCTAACTAAAGTTCATTTCAACTTTGGGCAAAGTACATGAGAGAAATGTGTTTCTTGTTTGATTGCGGATCTCTCATGTGACTTAGCGTAAGGTTCTCCACAACCTGCTGCTAAAACTTGAAAGTAAGGTTCTACTAATCAGGCGAGTCCTTTGCAAATGATTTTATCTCATGTACCCATCACCCCTCATGTAGAAGTTCCATGTTTAGGTGAGACGGGTCAGACTTGCTGAGCCTTCGTGCTCACTGCTTGTGTTTGAAGCTTTTGCAGGGTTCTATGAGGAAGGGACTCCCGAGAAGGAGACGGAACCCCAGGAGGGGAACCCCGTCGAGTGGGAGTCGTGCACGCCGCAGAGTTAGTGTGCGTGTGTGCTAGCAAGGACACGTTCAAGGGCTGAACGTGCACTTGATGCTTAGTCTACGCCCGCGAGTGTAGACTGAACTTATTTTGATGTAAACATGTTCATAAACTTGTTTTTGTAATAAAATTTCCGCTTCCGCTTTGTACCTTTGACGTGTGTTATACGGTGCTGTGCAACGCAGCGCCCCTCAGCGTGATCCTGGCTCGACAGGACCGTGGGGTCGTGTCAGCTTCCTTCTCCATCATCTCATTGTTGATGATTCTTCCAAGCACTTCCTCCGGGGTCATTTGAGCATATCCCGGACTCTCACGGATCAAGGAGCAAAGTGAAATGTTTCGAGGCATGAATGCCCGAATCATTCTCTTCACCACCTCATGATCCGTCCACCGGGTGCATCCATAAGATCGGATATTGTTGACGAGGACCTTGAGACGGTTGTACATGTCTTGAGGGGACTCACCATCCATGATGGTGAACCTCCCAAGCTCTCCTTCGATCATCTCGATCTTGGCCTCCCTAATGACTCGGTTGCCTCCATGCGTCGTCTTGAGTGTGTCCCATATGTCTTTGGCCACCTCCAATCCATCGACGCGGTTGAACTCATCTTGAGTCAAGGATGAGGTGATGAACCCAACTGCTTGAGCATTACGATGAAGTAGGATGGCTTGCTCTGGGGTAACAACTTCTTCATTCCTTGGAAGATGGACACCTGTTAGAACAATTTGCCACAAGCTAGGGTTTAAGGAGATTAGATGCATCTTCATATTATGCTTCCACATGGAGTAATCATTTCCATCGAATTGAGGAGGTTTGCCAAGAGGAATAGACAAGTAATGGTTGTTAGAGGTTAATCGCTCATAGTTGAAAAGATATTGGGAGTAGTCCGGTTCACCACTCCTTTCTTGATCCTTCATCTTCTTCTCCTCTTTACTTGAGTAACCTAGCTTCTCGTGAAGTCACACTTTAAGCTAGCGAACTTATTCATCGTTACTTGAATGGTCTTGCAGCACATCCGTGTTCTTTTTCTTGTCATGTGTGTTGTCGCCTTGCGACGTTGGCGGAATCTCGTATCCCTCCACTCTTGCCATCTTCTCTCCGAGTGGTTAGACTCTTGATGGAGAGACCTGCTCTCATACCAATTGAAGTTGCCTAGAAGGGGTGAATAGGCCAAACTACCTGAAATGACTTAATCAAATGAGATTAAAACACACGGGCCAGACTAGTCTGGCTCAAGGGCGGACTAGTCCGGTCAGTGTGCTGGAAAAGCCTAAAACTTGATTTTTATGGGTTTTTCTTCATATTTTAGTTTGACAAAATGCAGATAAACTATCTAGCAATCTAATATGATAAGTTTGACAAGATATAACAGTGAATTGCAAAATTGTAACGAGGAATACTATAAGAGCGAAATGATCGAAATAAACCCTAAGCAGTTTAATGATCAATGAAATGTAAATGCAAAGGTGACACAAAGATTTTTACCCGAGGTTCGACTCCACTCAGGAATCTACGTCCCCGTTGAGGAGTCCACGAAAGACCGGGTTTAACAACCCTTCCCTCACCAAGTCGCCACTAAGGCCAACCCGATTCTTCCACTATCTCAAGGGTGAACTTACAAGATCTTGGGGATGCTCACAATATGCGGCTCCCACTTGAACACGTCCACAAAACTTCACGAATCTCACAAACCATGGATCACAAAGACTCACACCAAGTACACGAGATCACTCCAAGAGCCAAAACACGAAGTTCTTCCTTCTCCTCTCCTCACACACCCAAATCCACTCAAGAATTGGTTCGAGAGGGTGAGTAGGCAAGAGAGAAAGCTTAGAGAGGCTTTAGGATGGCTGTGGCGGCGCTAGGGTTCCAGAGATATCTAAATGAAGTCAGGGCATCTCCTTTTATAGAAGTCCCAACAACCAACCGTTGCCACCAACTAAAGTCTGGGCTAGTCCGGTCAGGACCCCGGACTAGTCTGGTCTGCAGGGACCACAGACGTCACAAAAGCCATCTACTCCCCAACGTTCAAATTTCAAACATTCACAAATCTCCGGACTTGTCCGCCTCACAACGGACTAGTCCGATCTGACACAGGAACTCTTTGTCCGGGTGAGAACGGACAAGTCTGCAGGACCCGTACTAGTCTGGTCACTAAGGCGGACAAGTCTGGTCCACCAAGACTTAGCCACGGGAGCTATGCTAGTCCACCTCAGAACGGACTAGCCCGAACTCACACAGAAACTCTTTGTCCAGGTGAAAACGAACAAGTCTGGCTAGCACGGACTAGTCCAGCCACTGAGGCGGACAAGTCCAGTCTACCAGGACTTATTCCCGAAACACTCTCACCAAGAGAGAGCCGGACTAGTCCATCCCCAAACGGACAAGTCCAAACTTAGTCAGGAACTCTTAGTCCGCCCCAAAACGGACTAAGCCGTAGGACTCCAGACTAGTCAGGCCTATGGCCCGGAGAAGTCCGTCCTACTCGAGTTTACCTCACTAGCACTTTCCACTAAGGATTCGACACTTCTAAAGCTTTGAGCTCTCTTCTATGATCTCAATGCACTTGACACACACACTCTCACTCTAACATGGCTAGCCTACTAAAGACTCAAATGAAACCCTAAATTCTACTCTTCGAGTCTTCGACGCCGTTCTTCATCCTTTTCCTTTTTGAGAGTTTAGGTGTCCACCTTGGAAATATCCTGTGCTTATGATCATCTCAGCTCATTAGTCTCTTAATCGTCATCATCAATCATCCAAAACCCACGGGGATACCTAGATGCACTTACAGTAATGTACTGTAAAAGGGGGGTACGGACACGCAGGGTAAGATAAATTTTTCTCATATCAGGATTCTTCATAGGAGGAAACAGGCTTTACAAGAAGGCAGTGACCCGCTCTAGGATGACAAGAATAGCATGACTCCTCCGGAGCTTTGCTGTTCTAAGTGCTGCTCCTAGACTTTATGAAACCCTAACAGAGAAAAAAAGTCCTACCGTTGTGCTAAGGATAGAAATTATGGAGGTGCTCTATGTTCCATGGATTGGGTAGAGGTACCCCATCCTCTGTGGCTAGGCGGACACACCCAAGGCGGCGTACTTGTGTCACTCAGAAGGGGCCCTCCCAGCTGGGGGACAGTTTGTTCGCCCTTTCACGAGAAAGGATATGCAGAAGCACCAGGTCGCCCATCTAGAGCTGTCTACTCCACACGAACCGCTGGTGATAACGCCGGAGCGCTTGGCCATACTGTGCGTTTCGAGCAGATACTTACCACCTTCACTCATCGACAAGGTCGACATCTTCACGCCGGAGCTGGTCCTGCGTGGCTTTGTCGTATGCTTGCACATGGGGGGAGCCCATGGAGATCTCTGAGGGGAGGACATCCTCAGCCCCATACGCTAGGAAGAAGGGTGTTTCCCCTGTCGCTCGGCTGAGGGACGTCCGGCTAGCCCACAGTGCGCATGGAAGCTCGTCTACCCAATTGGCACCATGCTTCTTCAAGCAACTGTAGGTGCACGTCTTGAGTCCCCTAAGTATCTCATCATTTGCTCTCTAAACTTGACTGTTGCTCTCTTGATGAGCAATAGAAGTGTAGCAGAGCTGGATTCTGAGGTCTTTGCAGTACTCTTAAAACACTGCACTGGTGAACTGGGTCCCATTGTCGATGATGATTTTGTTCGGGACCCCAAACCTGTAGATGATTGACTTGTGGAACTTGACCGCTGATTCCTTGTTGATTGTCGCTATAGGGACTGCTTCCGGTAACTTGGTGAACTTGTCTACAGCGACGTAGAGGTACCGGTACCCTCTAACGAATCTAGGGAATGGCCCCAGGATGTCCCGCCCCCACACAGCGAAGGGCCGTGAGGGCGGGATCCGTGGCGTCTACGCCTGTATGTGGATCTGCTTCGCGTGGAACTGGCACGCCTTGCATCTCTTGACAAGCTCAACGGCATCCTAGAGAGCTGTCAGACAGTAGAAGCCATACCGAAAGGCTTTACATGACCAGCGTGCGGGAAGATGCATGGTTCCCACACTCACCTCCATGGATCACTGCGAGCAAGTCGCAGCTCTCCTCCCGGGTTATGCACCGCAATAGGGCGCCATTGGTGCCACATCGGTAGAGATCCCCTTCTACCAGCGCTTCTTAGCCAACCGGACGATCCGTTAAGCGGTTGCATGTTCATCAGGAAGGATATTGTCTTTCAAGTAGCCCCGGACCTCTGTGATCTATGCATCAGGACCTACTTGAGCTTCTGGATCTTGAGCGATGGGTTGCACGAAGTCCCCAGTGACGCTTATGATCCTTGGCGAGCTCCATGGTAGCAGGGCCGCTGGGACCGCCAGCTTCATGGTGCTGATCTCGCCCCCCCCCTTTGCCTAGTTCGACAGGCCAGGTGGTGGGTCACGGCAACTTCCTTTCAAAAAATCCCTCCGGCACTGGAGCTCAGGTGGAAGTCTTCGTTGACAGATCGTCGGCGATTGTGTTGTTGGCGCGGGCGACATGGCACAGGTCCAAGACTTGCAAGTCTTTTCCAGCTTTAGCACTTGGAGGAGGTAGGCTACAAGCCGAGGGTCATTGCAGCAGCACTCTCCCTTGACTTGCTTGATGATCAGCTGAGAATCACACTTGACGAACAACTGCTGGATGCCGAGGGACAGCACGGTCTTCAACCCGAAGATGAGAGCCTCATACTCCGCCATGCTGTTGGTCGCCTTGAAGTCAAGTCGCACCATGTACTTGAACTGCTCCCCAGTCGGGGTGAGTAGCAGTACTCGCGCTCCGGCACCTTGCTCGCGCGATGAGCCATCGAAGAAAAGTGTTCAGTTAGGCCTGGTGAAGACCGGAGCTCTGGGCTCTGGCTCACCGATGTATTGGCCCCTTGGGTGGCACGGTGGTGGTAACCACTCTACCATGAAGTCAGCTAGCACCTGACTCTTAACCGCATGTCGCGGTAAGAAGTCGAGCTCGAACTCCGGCAACTTGGCAGCCCACTTTGCAACATTGCCGGTTTTGTTGGGACTGTGGAGCACGACTTTCAGTGGGTATGAGGTGACCACTAAAATCTTGTGAGCTTGGAAGTAGTGGCACAGCTTCCTTGATGCAACGAGGACTGCGTAGAGCAGTTTGTGCACCTCCAGATATCTTGTCTTGGCATCATGGAGGACCTTGCTGATGTAGTAGACCGGACGTTGGGTGGTCCGGACCCTCTCAAAGGGGTTCGGTGCGTCCTCTTGGAGAGGTCTGGGACTCAAGGACCCCTGGCCCCCGGGTTCAAGACTGCACTCCTGGGGCCAGGACCCAGATGCACATTGGTCGTCAGGTCCAGCGGGCCGGGACTTGACTATCTCCTCATCCTCCATCTCCCTTGCGAGGCCCGAGTCCAAGGACTCCGGACCTGCTGCAGGAGCCTCGTCTGGGACTTGGGGTCATGGGAGCTCTGATCGCTCCGTGACCAGGACCATGCTCACGACCTCTGTTGTGGCTGCGATGTAGAGGAGGAGAGGCTCGCCTTGTTCCGGAGCCACCATGATTGGCAGCGTCGTAAGGAACTTTTTCAGCTCCTAGAATGCCTCATCCGCCTCCTCGATCTAGACGAAGGGTCCGGACCTACGCAGAAGCTTGAAGAATGAGAGAGCTCACTCAGCCAGTCTAGAGATAAACCGACTGAGCGCAACCAAGCATCCGTGAGCTTCTACACATCCTTGATGCGGGCAGGTGGCCGGGTTGGCCTCGATTCCCCGGTGTGAGACCAGGAAACCGAGTAGCATTCCAGTAGAGACCCCAAAGATGCATTTGTTTGGGTTCAACTTTGTACGTTTCGAACGCAACCTATCGAAGACTAGGAATAGGTTGTCGAGCAAAGATGCTTGCGACATAACCTTGACAACGATGTCATCAATACACCTCTACTAGGTCACGAATGAGATTCCCAAATGTTTTATGCATAGCACGTACAAAGGTTGGAACAGCATTCTGAAGACAATAAGGCTTGGATACATAACAATATAGACCATCTACTGTTGTGAAGGCAATATGCTCTTCATCTTCCCTAGACATAGGTATTTGGTGAAAACCTGAGTAAGCGTCTAGGAGACACAGTACATAACAGCCGGATGTAGAATCCACTATTTCGTCTGTATGGAGGCGAGGAAATGGATCCTTTGGACATGCCTTATTGAGAGTGGTGTAGTCGATGCACATCTGAAGCTTCCTGCCAGCCTTGAGGGCGACAACAGGGTTGGCCAACCATCGTGGATGAAGGTGGACCTCTTGGATGAAGCCGGCGTCGAGCAGCTTCTTGATTTCTTCACGGGTGAAGTCTTTCCGCTCGATGGACTGCTTCCGAGGCTTCTGTTGTACCGGCCTGGCGTCGGGGTAGATCTTCAGATGGTGCTCAATCACCTCCCTAGGGATCCCGGCCATCTCCGACAGTTGTCATTCAAACACATCGACGTTATCCTGGAGGAAGGTGACGAGCATGAGTTCCTATTTGTCACCCAGATTACCCACGATGCAGATGGTCCGGGCGGCGTCCAGATCGATCCGGATGGCTTTGACGGGGACATCCTCGCCGTCTGAGGGCTGAACGCGGGGTGCAGATGTCATCCCTCACTGGCGCTCGCATGGGGGTGGCCGGCTAGCTTTAGCATAGACGGAAGCGGCCTCCTACACCACTGGCAATGCTTCAAGGTTCTCCAGTGCTGAGACGGTGACACTGCAGTCTCCGCGAATCTTGAGGACGCCTCCAGATGTTGGCATCTTCAAGACCAAGTAGCTGTAGTGGGCTACTTCCATGAACCGGTACAGGGCTGGCCTGCCGATGATGGTATTGAAGGGGAGGCTGACCTCCGCAATGTCGAAGACGACGCTCTCCGTGTGATAGTTCTCAGGCATCCTGAACGTCACCGCGAGGGAGATGCTACCACACGTCCAGATAGGATACCGTACCACCCCCGAGAATTAACGTGAGGGGGTGAGCTTGGACATGGGGATCTACATATTCTTGAAAGCTGCAAGGCTGATGACGCTGAGAGACGCCCCGCCATCAATCAGCACATGGTAGAGCTTCATGTTGGCGATGGTGGGGGCGACAAGGAGTGGCAGCTGCCCGGTGCCCGCCATGTTCTTGGGGCAGTCAGAGGCGTCAAAGCTGATTGACGTCTCTATCCACTTGTGGTGGGGCGCCGGCCCGGGGGCTGGAGCAGTCACTGCCACTGCCTGTCGCAGGTTTTTGACAACACGCCAGGACGTGATGTCTGAGGAACCCCCATACATCACGTGGAGCGTCTTGCAATGCTTGTTGTTGGCGCTAGAATCAAAGTCGGAGTTGCCGTAGACAGCCTTATACGCCCGCTTGGCGTCTTGATACTCCATCTCTTGCTCAGCGCCGGCCTCAGGGTCAGCTTTCAGTTTGCCCTCCCGCTAATGGAAGGGTGCACTGTCTTTGGCGCTGCCACTGCTGCTGCTTACAGAAGCGCTCCGCGAGCTCATTGATCTCACGGGACTAGCTAGCGCTGTGGTAGCTAGAGTTGTGGACCGGGCACCACTTGCTATCCTCACCGACGGACGGCGGTCGCGGTCGCTTGTCGGTGCGCAGGCCACGGCCCCCAACGGCCGCTGAAGCAGCAACAGTGGGTTCCCCAGCTAGAGGCTTGTAGATCTGTAGGAACTCGGCGGGGTTGACAGTCCTGTTGTTCTTCTCCAGCAAGTGGGGTCAGAAATTGGGTGGCCAGACCACCACGTGAATATGTGGGGCGAGCGCCATGCAGCCCCCGCCTGCTACCGGAGAGGCAGACCCGGGGCGAGCGCCATGCAGCCCCCGCCTGCTACCGGAGAGGCAGGGGTCTGCGCGGCGCGTCTTGCTGGTACGACACTCGGGGTGACATACTCGTCCTCGAGGTTGTGGCGCCTCTCGCGCCATCGCTCGGTGGTGACGCGTCCATCTTCACTCACGTGGCGGCGGTCTAGCTCGACCCAGAGGTCGGTTCTGGCCTGCCTAGCCATGGTCGTTGCGAGCGTCATAGCCGTCTCGCGAGCCACTGTTGGCGTATGCGACTGGGCATGTGAGGGCTCGGCCTATTGCCTTCTGTAGGTGGGCGTGTTCATGGCGGCGACGACGAGGTGGTCGACGTTGTTGTGCCACTGCTCCGCTGCCTCTGGAGGAGCGTCCTCGACCGAAGGTTGTGGACAAGAGCGTGTGCTGTGGCCAACACGCTCTCCGGGCTTGGAACTGGTGGTGTGGTTGCCTCCATGGCGTCAGATGGCCGCCGTGTGGTGGCAGATGTTGCTGCTGCGGGGGCCGCGACCGTCTGCCTGGCCAGATCTACCCACTCTGGAGCGGGAAGTGGCCTCCTCATCCCTCCCCTAGAGACGACGGTGAGTGGGGCGAGACGAGCCGACAATGGAGTGGATGTTCATCATGGTGGTGACGCTCGGTCGTCTAGAGAGCGTGAAAGCCCCCTACCTGGCACACCAAATGTTGAAGCGTTCGCTACGACACTTCCCCTGGTACCGCCACTGGAGCAGTCCGTGGAGGTTTGTTATTTGGAGGGGCTAACGTCCCTAGATCGATCAACTTTGAGAATGATGGTGAACACGAAGGTTTACTTGGTTCGGGCCGCCGGAGCATAAAACCCTACGTCCACGGGAGTGGGTGTTGTATTGCTTTGCGCGTGTGTGTCAAAGATCAAATCCTTTGCTCGGAGGCTGCCCCGGTCCTTTTATAGCTCAAGGCCGGGGCAGTTACAATGCGGCCCGGTGCTCGACAGGTGGCCTCGCGGCTGTCCGCACCCTATACACGATATAGGGTATTTACAGCTACATGTTATGTCGTGTCGACGTAGTTAAGGCGCACCGCCTGACACGTCGGGTGCCTCTGACCGAGTAGCGGTTGATGATGGTGGGTGAAGGCCCCTTTTTCTTGTCGCCGCGTCCTACTTGGTCAGCTATGCTGCACTGTGCCATTATCATGTCGCACAACACTGTATCATTGTCACGGCGTGCTGCCCTGTCCTGTCGCAGAGTGAAGGCCAGGAGTGGGCGGAGGCGTGCGCCTTCCGCCATGCTCTTGAGGAAGGCGTGAGTCTTGAATGCGTGACTTGACAGCGCACGTCTTCCTTGACTTCTATGGCCCACGATGGATCGTGGGACACATGGCGGCTCCGGAGCCCTCCTCACCGGCAAGGTCTAGCCCAAAGCTTGGGGACACATGGCAGCACTAGACCGTGCCTCAGCGGGGAGGCCAGGTCCGGGGCCAAGGACATGTGCCGGCTCTAGAGCCCTCCTCAGAGGAGAGGTCCAGCCTGGAGCGCGAGGACACGTGGCAGCGCTGGACCTTGCCTCACGGGGAGGCTAGGTCCGAGGCCAACGACACGTGGCGGTTCCGGAGCCCTCCTTAGCGGGGAGGTCCGGCTTGGAGCACGGGGACACGTGGCAGCGCCGGAACTTGCCTCACGGGGAGGCCAGATCCGGGGCCAAGGACACGTGATGGATCCGGAGCCCTCCTCAACAGGGAGGTCCAACCCGGAGCCCGAAGACACGTGGCAGCGTCGGACCTTTCCTCATGGGGAGGCCAGGTCCGGGGCCAAGGACACGTGGCGGCTCCGGAGCCCTCCCCAGCAGAGAGGTCCAGCCCAGAGCCCAGAGACACGTGGCAGCACCAGACCTCGCCTCAGCAGGGAGGCCAGGTCCGGGGGCAAGGACACGTGCCGGCGCCAGATCCTGCCCCAGCAGTGAAGCGGAGTCTGGGGGCTCTTTAAGCCTCCACGCGGGGGTACCCTGTCTGCAGGGTACCGACAGACAAGTTTAGGAGCTGCTCGACAAAGGTTATATACGCGAATCCCTTAGTCCTTTTGCTGTTCCTGTTATACTAGTGCCAAAAAAGGATGGTACATCACGTATGTGTGTTGATTGTAGAGCCATTAATAATATTACTATTCGATATCGTCATCCTATTCCTAGAATCGATGATATGATTGATGAATTAAGTGGATCTACCATATTCTCCAAAGTTGATTTGCATAGTGGATATCATCAAATTCGTATGAAATTGGGAGATGAATGGAAAAAAGCATTTAAAACCAAGTTTGGCTTATATGAGTGGTTAGTCATGCCTTTTGGGTAAACTAATGCACCTAGCATATTCATGAGATTAATGAACAAAGTTTTACGTGTTTCCATTGGACGATTTGTAGTAGTCTATTTTGATTATATACTGATTTATAGTATAACTTTGGAGGAACATTTGGAACATTTACGTGCTGTTTTTATTTCTCTACGTGATGCACATTTGTTTGGTAATCTTGGGAAGTGCATCTTTTGCACCGACCGAGTATCTTTTCTTGGCTATGTTGTTACTCCGCAGGGAATTGAAGTTGATAAAGCCAAGATTGAAGCAATTGAGAGTTGGCCGCAGCCCAAACGGTCACAAAAGTGAGGAGTTTTCTTGGTCTTGCTGGATTCTACAGGCATTTTGGACAGATTTCAGCACCATTGCTGCACCTCTCAATGAGCTTACAAAGAAGGATGTGCTGTTTGTTTGGGGTACCACACAGGAAGAAGCCTTCACGGTATTGAAAGAAAAGTTGACACATGCTCCTTTACTCCAACTTCCTAATTTTAATAAGACTTTTGAGTTTGAATGTGATGCTAGTGGAATTGTATTAGGAGGTGTGTTATTACAAGATGGTAAACCTATTGCATACTTTTCTGAAAAATTGAGTGGGCCTAGTCTGAATCATTCTACTTATGATAAGGAATTATATGCTCTTGTTCGGACTTTGGAAACATGGCAACGTTAGTTATGGCCCAAAGAATTTGTAATGCATTCTGATCATGAATCTTTGAAACGCATTAAAAGTCAAGCAAATCTGAACCGTAGACGTGCTAAATGGGTTGAATTCATTGAGACTTTCCCTTATGTCATTAAACACGAGAAGGGTAAAGAAAATGTTATTGCTGATGCATTGTCTCGTCGTTATACTATGCTTTCACAATTTTACTTTAAAATATTTGGTTTGGAGACCATCAAAGATCAATATTTGCATGATGCTGAATTTAAAGATGTAATGCAGAATTGTAAGGAAGGAAGAACATGGAACAAGTTCATCATTAATGATGCATTTGTGTTCCGTGCTTACAAGCTATGCATTTCAGCTAGCTCCGTTCATCTTTTGTTGTTGTAGGAGCCACATGGAGGAGTATTAATGGGACACTTTGGCATGAAGAAAATGGAGGACGTACTTGCTACACATTTCTTTTGGCCAAAGATGAGATGAGATGTTGAGCATTTTGTTTCTCGCTGTACTACATGTCAAAAGGCTAAGTGACGACTTAATCCTCATGGTTTATATATGCCTTTGCCTGTACCTAGTGTTCCATGGGAGGACGTATCCATGGACTTTGTTTTAGGTTTACCTCGAGCAAAGAAGAGGATGGATAGCATATTTGTTGTCGTGGATAGATTTTCGAAAATAGCCCACTTTATACCATGTCATAAAAGCGATGATGCTACTAATGTTGCTGATTTGTTCTTTCGTGAAATTATTCATTTGCATGGTGTGCCAAATACAATTGTTTCAGATCGTGATACTAAATTTCTTATCCACTTTTGGAGATGTTTATGGGCTAAGTTGGGGACTAAGCTGCTTTTTAGTACTACATGTCACCCCCAAACTGATAGTCGAACTGAAGTAGTCAATAGAATATTGTCTACTATGCTTAGGACTGTTTTGAAGAATAACCTGAAAATGTGGGAAGAATGCTTGCCTCATATTGAATTTGCTTATAACCGTTCGCTATATTCTACTACTAAGATGTGACCTTTTGAAATTCTTTATGGTTTCCTACCTCGTGCACCTATTGATTTGTTGCCTCTTCCATCTTCAGAGAAGTTTAATTTTGAGGCTAAACAACATAGAATTTATCTTAAAAATGCATGAGTTAACTAAGGAAAACATTGAGCGCATGAATGCTAAATACAAACTTTCTGGCGACAAGGGTAGAAAACATATTGTGTTTGAACCAGGAGATCTTGTTTGGTTACATTTAAGAAAAGATAGGTTTCCTGATTTGCGCAAATCAAAGCTAATGCCACATATTGATGGTCCTTTTAAGGTGTTAGAGAAAATAAATTATTGGATATAAACTTGAGCTGCCTGCAGATTTTGGGGTTAGTCCCACTTTTAACATTGCATATTTGAAGCCTTATTTGGGTGAGAAAGATGTGCTTCCATCGAGGACGACTTAAATTCAAGAAGGGGGGGTGATGAGGACATCACTACCACAGTTACACCAATAGCCCTTGCTACCACACGTATGGGACCAATTACTAGAGCTCGCGCACGCCAGTTAAATTATCAGGTACTTTCGTTTCTTGTTAATGTTTCTAGTGTTCATGAGAATATGATGCTGCCTAAATTGGATACATTTGTGTTGCTTACAAATGAAGGTTCTAGCATGGACAAGAGGAATGAACATGGGAGCATCATTAAGCATGGAGATCAAGGCGCGCGCAAAGGGAACCAGAACGGAGTTTCCAGCGAAGTTTTCAGCACTTTGAAGCCACCATGATGACATACAAGGACATGGACGAAATATACAAGATGGTGGACCAGAATAAAGTCAAGTGGATGAATAGGGTGTTGTGCACCAAATCTTGAGGCTAGGGCCTTGTAATAAGAGAGATTTAGGCAAATAAGGAAAGGAATAAGGGAAATCTCGTCTAACCATTGCTGCAACTTGCGTCCTCATTTGTGTCCAACGACCAGGTCAGAACATTTGAGAACCCAACTTTCATCAATAAAGTTTTCTTCTTAAATTCGCAATATCCAGATTGCAATCCTAGTTTCTTGCTTGTTCTTCGTTTGCTTGCAGGAAATAGACCCTCGTGGTCAGGTTGATCGTGCTTCGGCATGGTCAATAACCTCTCGGAGTTGTTAAGCGAATTCTAAGGCGCGACATCCTCACACAATCGTAGTCGGATCGTCAAAGTCCACTCCACCAAAAGTGATAGTTACCATCTCATCGAAAGACGGAACACCTTCGTCTCTATCAGTAGATCATCGGGAAACACATCCGAGTATTCCCGAACCACCAGAATATCTTCGAACTTCGCTGTTTCCGAGTGATATACTGCTGAACTCTGCTGCTCGCTGGTTTCTAGAATTAATGTATGGTTGCCATTCTGCAAAGAGTCGAGCTGAAAGGTCCGAGGACTGATATCAAGTACGGCCCTGTAGTTATTCAGCCATGACATCCCAAGATTATGTCAATCCTCCCACCTTCTAGAATTATAAGAGTGGTGGGATATATTTTATGCCCCAAACATAGAGGAGCTCGGGAGACAAACCGCTTGCGGTAATATTGCCCCCTGGTGAAGATATTAGATATTGATCTTTTGTGGAAGAGACTTGGAGTTGATGTCGAAGCATAAAATTTTTGCTAATGAAATTGTGTGGCACTGGAATTAAAGAGAATCTGTATGGGTATCTGATTGAGTGTAAACATTCCCGCTAGCACAGGTTCTCCTTCCAGAACATCTTCCAAGGCAATGTAGTGAATGTTACCGAATTTCGGTTTCCTTTTCTGTAGCCTTGGTTGCTGACCAGAAACCTGAAATAATGACTGCCCGCAGCCTTGATTTCCCTCAGGACAATATCTAGCGAAATATCCCACACAACCACAAGTGTAACACGGATATTTTTCCGGTTCAGACTTGTGGATAGAATGTGGGTGCATTTAGCTGCAACGGTAAAGCACAAGAAATCTGTTGTTGCTGCTGTTGCGAAGGTGCTTCGATATTTGGCACTTGATAAAAATGATCTTGATAAGATAATCGCGCATGTGGCTGCCATTCTTGACCGGACGATGATCGATACACCATACGGTATTTCTGAGGAACCTCATTTGTGCAATCTTGGCCGATATTCTGATCCCTCTTCTCCGCTCAACGATCAAGAATTGCCTTCTCTAGCAGGATGGCAGCACTGATGAACTCGTTGTAATTTCTGTGCTCAACTAATGCCAATTTAGCCCGAAGTTTAACACTCAGGCCTCAAGGAAAAATTCACACCTTAATGCTTCAATTCTCAAATAATTGGGAGCATATTGTGCCAAATGATTGAACTTCTTAAAATACTCATGGACACTCATCTCCCCTTGCTTCAGTTCAATGAATTCCTCCAACTTCGTCTTTATAATACCCGTAGGGATGTGATGAGCATGAAATACATCGTGGAATTCAATCCATGTGACATGATGTCCTACAGGAAGGGTGGCGAGAAATTCCGTCCACCAAGCTCTCGTAGGACCATGGAGTTGTTGAGCAGCAAACAAAGTCTTATGATATTCGTCATACTGTGATAGTTCGAATTTGTTCTATAACATCGAGTCAATGGTCGGCCTCCAACGTATTTTTTGCTTTCTTGAAAACCGGTGGTTGTGTTGATAAAAACTCCAAATAAGAATTTCGAGTTGGATTATGCGGTCAGGCTTCTGAAAGTCGACCCTGCTGCACCAACTCTCGGAGAAGCTGATTGTTCTCCCGGTGAGACTCTACCATGTTTGTCATGACTTCTGCAAACATTGTTGGATATGGAGATGGTGGTGGTGGTGATTGTTGTTGCGAAGAATCATTCCTTCCATGACTGGGACCACCTAGGTCACACCCGGAACTAGTGCGAAAAATTCTGCAGTCACAACCATGAATCCACCATTAGTCTCGATATCGTAGGACTATATTAATAACTAAGATAATAGTGATGATAATGATAACTAAAGTTTGCATAACATAACATATAGTGATAAAGTGAAAAATAATTATACAATATATATCCTCTGAGGACCATTTTACAATAGTGAGTTCCAAAATGATGAACTCTAATAAGAAGAGTTCATCTCAACTATTGTTGGGTACCCCGAGATGTCATGCGCATTATGTGACACAAACATGGCCATATGTAGGAAGAGATTTGATAGAATCAAATACTCAGTTTCCCCCAACAAAATGTTTCTAAGCACTATATGGACATGTGAAAAGAATCAGGAAGAATGGAATCAATGTCAAATGACACAAGGATTTCCAAAATATGGTTCATAGAGCAGTCTACTGTCCAAGCTGACCAGTCGATGTTCAACCAAAATTTTAATCTAGTTACGGGCAAAATTATGACTACAGGTAAATTACAAAGTTGAAGTTAACTTATGCACCTTTCCAGAATGTATTTATTTTCCCCCATATTATCTTTCTATTAAAGGTTATGCTAATTCAAAATTTACAGAATTATGGAAAATTTCAACAGCACTCCTTTTCAGGAGGTTGATTTGATCCTCATTTTCCACAACCTACCGCCCCAAAACTGGAGAAACTTTGAGTTACAAAGTTGTAACCTATATCATAAGATTTCCAAAAGTATATCATATGACTCTTGTAAAATTTTGTACCAAGAGTTATGATGCAAAAACAGAAAATTTCAGAGAGGATTGTGGCCCTGTCATGTTTCTGGACAGTTTGCACTCTAATGGGATTTTCATCCATTTGGAGGGTGATTCTGTTCTGGAGCTCTACAGAAAAATTGTAGAGAACATCAAATCCTTTCCATAAATGTATAACACATACCTCCATTGGTTCAATCTAACAAAAGTTATTCCCTTTCAAATTACAGCGAAATTTCTGCCAAAAACAGGGGATGTGGTTTCTACATGTTTCAAAATGAACTTATACTCCCAATTGAATTTTAGTTCAGAATAGGAGTTCAATAACGAAGATTTGAACCCTTAACCCAACTTACTAAATTATTTGGTCAATTTGATTTATGCAACCAAAACACATGTCGATACTCTATTTCCTCACCGAAACTGAAAATCCTAACCGGATTATACCGACATATACGTGCCAAGTGGTGGCACTGAAAACTATCCCTCGCAAACATTTTCTAGACGCATTATGATAGTGTGGTCAGTGTACCTGCAGAAAATCACTCAATAATGATGCACACAATAATTTGTTATTTCACGCAGGTCCATATTGAATGTAAATACATACACCCCGTATCATTTCCATACGGATCGTCCATGAGTTAAGACACGTCTAAGGGTACATGATTGGATTATTCACCACCCGATGGAGAGCTCCACACTTTTACAATAAAGCACATCGGTGGACCAGCGTTTTCATATGTCTCATAGAACATGAAGAGTCCTAGAGAACATATTCATGTTATAAATCACACGATAGGGCCTCCTCCTCTTGCCCATGGGTTTGCGTACTGGAGGCTAATGCATTTCATATGTCTGCAAGACATGAAGAGTCCTATAAAACATATTCACTTCCCGTTTCGTTTCCGAAAGGTACATCCCATACTACGTTCCTCTCATGGGGGAGCTAACTAAAATTGATCCGCTTTCGGTGGCGTTCCTTACCGTTCTTACCTCCACGTAGGTGTGTCGTTACGTAATTGAAATACAGAATAGTAACACATAATTAGTACTGTCACCTTAAGTAACTATACTATTATACTCCTTATATGGGCTTACTATCGAAACCTCACTCGTAAACATCTAAGTTTTTCAAAATCGGCTCTTTTCATGTGTGCTATTCCCAATGCGGCTCTGATACCATGCCGTGGAGACCCGGCGGTCCCAACATTCTAGAAATCGCATTGGATGGTGCCGTGATATGTGACACCCAACGGGATACAAGAAAAGAATCATAAAAATATACGAAGTCTTTTATTTCTCAATATAATCTTGTTACAACATAATGTACATAAGAGTGTACAACGCAACGGAATTATATATATAACTCATACTCTCAAACCTAACTATGCAGAAAGGAAGCCGTCCAGCACGCGAATGCTTCCCACTAGCAATTGGAAAGATATGGCGGTGACAAGGTTTCCGGTGAGCTTATACAACCCGAAGGATGGGCTATCTCACCGAATAACAATCATAGAAAGCATGTTAATACCTGCAAAACAACTAGTAAAGCAAGGGTGAGCACGGAAGCTCAGCAAGACTTATCCTTCATGACTAACCATGAAATTCTATATGCTGGAAACACTTAAACCTTGGAAGCTAATATTTGCATAAAAGACTTGCCTATAAGTTGATCCTTATGTTCAGATTTTAGCAGCAGCTTAATACCCTTATGCAAAACAATATCGTAAATCCACAACCAAACAAGAAACACTTCATCATGATGTTGCTTGCCTAAGGTGGAAATAAACTTTAATTTGTACTACTATACTTCATATAAGTTTGTAACACATAAGATCAACCACTTCAGCATGTATAATCTGTTCCAAATACTCTTTATTACTACATCAAGACGCAGTGTCCAAGTATACTCATATAACCGCGAGCGATGGTGATTGTAATCAGTAGACACCCGGACTGCACGACACGTACACCCACTACTACAAAAACCATTATCACAGGTGCCTCGTTTGAGAATTTAAAATGACACTGGTGCTAGGGGTTTAGGTTTGGATCTAAGCACATGATTAGTGCTAAGTGGTTTCCCCCTCTTCTATATTGATCACCTTAAGAGGTTAAACAGAACAGGAGTGATCCGGAGCTTCAATGGAGCTGAGAATTTTCATGCGAGTTCCTTGTCACAAGAAATCACCCTGGACCAAAAATTAGCACTTTTTATTCAGTGGTTTGTTCAGAACAATTTTTTAAGTAATTAAGCAAAGAATAATTAATTCTGAGATCACACCCATGTTCATGCTCAACTTAGTGAACTACAATTTCAATTATAGTTCATATAGCTTGCATGAATTTTCCTAGGATTTTTGGAGCTAAGAATCTCTCAGAAATGAATTTCCAAACTCTGGCACTTCCCTGAAAATGTTTCTGTATCCAATTGAACACAGTAACTTAAATCCTGGCTTGCCCTAATCAAATCAACTCCAATTGAGCTGAAAATTTTACAGGGGTTCACTAACATCCTAAATAATAGTCTGGCAAAATTTGAGGATTTTTGGATAAACCAAACTCCCTCTAAAATTCTTTTGCTGCAAAGATTTAAAGAATATTCCAGAATCAAATAATGAGTTTCATACAAATTGGGTTTCATTTTTGGACAGTAATATTCAATATGAATCCAACACAATTTGAATCAATAAATTTGGAGCTACCTAGCAAAAGTTATGAGGTTCTAAAGTTTGGGGGGAATCTGAATTTGAATTCTGTTCTATTTTCCAATTGTTCAGAGACATAAGAAGTTAACACCATATTTGGCCAAGCAAATGAGGTCCAATGTTTCTGAAAATTTTACTGGAATACAATTATTTTTTGGAAGAATCCCCTGCCCAAATTTGGGGATTTTCAAATACACAGAACTCCTGGAAAAATTCCCACAAAATTTTCCTTCTATGAATTAATAAGCCAAAACCAAGGATTTTCATAAATATTGGGCTGTACCCCTGGATATTAATATTTTATAGGAATCCAACAAAATTATCTCACTATTTTTGGAGCTTTCTACACGGAGTTATGCATTTTCCAAGTTTGAACAGCTCTCTGTTTGATTTTAAACAGAACAGTTACACGTGGGGCCCATGGGTCAGGTGCTTCTTCAACCTCCCGCCAGAGCCCGCGGGTGCACACCGGCAGAAAGCGTGGCATGGCTCGTTCTTCCTCATTTCTCCACCAAATGAGCTCCGGTTTCGCCCTACATGCTCCTTGGAACATGGCGCAGCTGCCGGGCAAGGTTTCCCCGCATGAAAACGGCTGTAGGTGGGTCGGCACCGGCGGGGCGGCTCGGGAGCTCGGCATGGACGCGTTCCAGCGTGTCCAAGGCTTCTCCCGGCGAGCTACGATGCCCTACAGCATCCCTATGGTTCTAGGAACATGGAACGGAGATAAAATCGTGCAGAAAATGGCTGCAAACTAGTCGTCACCGTGGACCGTGGCAGTTTTGGCCGCCGCCGGTATTTCTCGTCGCCCGGGGCATAGGAGGGTCGGTTTGCTTCGTGCTTCGGCGTGGGAGGGCGCTAGGGCATCTAGTTGCTGTAGTTGGAATTGTAGGAGGGATGATCAAGCGTTTCGGGTGAATTTCAAGATTTACCACAGGTCTGTTCTATACGTGCGCCGGTGCCAAAAATCAAATTCCGGCGAGCCGGCATCGGGGGAGAGCAGGGGGATGACGGGATGAGTATCTAGACTGCTTGGCGCACCTCTGTGAGCTTTGGAGCACGTCGGGGAGGCTTGGAGACGGCCGGGCAACGTGGAGACGTGGAGGCGCCGTGGCTCTGTTGTAACGGAAGATAACTGGCTCTGAAGCAGCGGGGAACGGCCGGGGACGAGCTGAGACACGTTGAGGACGTCAGGGACTCGTCGGCGCAGCCTCTGAGCTTCTCAGCCGGGCACCCAACTGGTGGGAACCGCTCAGCAGCGATCACCCGAGGGCTGGAGACGTGGTAGCTCCATTCCCTGCGTTTTGTGAGCGAGGAGAAGGGAAACGAGCGGGTTCTCAGGGCTGTGGCACGGGAAACCTCGGTGGAGGTGATAAGAAGGGAGAACCAGCTTGCCAGCTTGAATAAATCGAGCAGGAGGTGGCGCGAAGCAGCTGCTGTCGTTTGGAAACAATCCCCCGGTTTAGTGAGGAACAGAGAGGAAACTTAGTGTGCAAGTCTAAACAGCACTATGACATGTGGGTCCCACTGCCCCTTCTTATCCCCTCTCATTTTTCTCACAAATATCTCCACACTTTGGCAAATGCTGGAAATCAAATGGTGAGAATTCAAATCTGAAATGTTTGTGGACATTTGGACAAGTTTCCTCCAAATTAAAATGTGTATTTGAATTCATTGCAATTTAAGTTCATTTGGAAAATGGATAGCAAATATCTTCCAAAATTCATGAGACTTTGCCTACCCCCTAATTTGGACCTAAGGAATTCAAATATGAACTCTGATATTTGATTTGGCTGCTGCAAATGAGATTTTTAATACAACAGTTTGAACACCATTGTGTTACTCTCATTTGATTTTTTTAGTGGAACAATTTGTTCTCAAAATCGAACTTTAGCTTCCTCACACATATGGGAACTTCCCACCTTAGTTTTAGACCCCTCTTGGGTTCCAAGTCTTCAAATAAATATTTGAACTTGTGTGAAGAAGGCTCTCATGTGTATTATCACATGTGGAAAAAGTTTTAACAAGTCCCATTTTTCATACATGTGAAACCAACTTTGTACAAACAAGAGTTTCCTTGTATGCATATTTTGGGACCTTTACAATCCTCCCCCCTTAAAAGAATCTCGTCCCGAGATTACAAGGTAAAAAAATGAGAGGGAGGATGGTGAAAAATTATAGGTTGTGCGACGTCCAAGTCGGGATAATTGGTACAAAGAAACCCTTCGCTCTCCCATGTCGCTTCAATCTTGGAGTAAGCACTCCCTAAAACTTTATAGAACAACAACGTATGGTCGCGTGTGGTTTGGTCCATTATGTCGATGATCTGAACCAGTCCCTCCAGAGATGTGAGATCTGGTTTCAGTTCCCCGGTATTTCTCAGCTGAATGGTGGTTAAACACTTGAGGCACTTCCTCAGCCGAGAAATGTGGAAGATGTCGTACACACCGGTGAATATCGCTGGTAACTCCAGCCGGGGTGCAACTGACCTACATCTTTCTGAAAATCTGGAACGGACCGATGAATCATGGTGAATGGAAACTTGACAAGTGAGCCTTGTCAAAAATCTCTCCTCCTCGACTCCGGGTTACAGGGTACGACAATTCTGTCCTTAAATTACAGGTCGTCTCCGTCTTTCCGGAAATACTTCAGTTTCCCCACTGTCTATACATCTCCGCAACTGTGACATGCCCTTATCACGTTTCTGGGCTGCCACCTTTTCTTCGCGGATGGTGGGGATGAAAGCTAAATTGTAGAGAGCTCTAAGGTGAAGCATACGTATTGGTGGCTCGCTCTCTTCCAACGGGGTGATAGTTGGATTATGAACGTGTGACTGGCGACTCCCGCATTCGCCCACCTTAACCTTGCCGGGGTGATAATGGACCTCTATTTCGTAATCCTTTATCAACTCCAACCATCTTTGCTGCCTCATGTTACACTCCTTCTGAGTGAATATGTACTTGAGGCTCTTTTGGTCGATATATGAATGCACGAGGTTACCGAGTAGGTAGTGCCTCCCCAATTTGAGTGCAAGCACCACGGCAGTGAGTCCTAATTCATGAGTCGGATAGCGTTGCTCATGATTCCGGAGTTGCCGTGATCCATACACGACCACACTCCGGTCTTGCATCAGCACACATCCTAGCCCAAAGCCGGATGCATCGCAGTACACAATGAACGGTTTTGTTGTGTCTGGCTGCACCGAAACCGGTGCTGATGTTAAGTGTTTCACTAATGCCTTGAACGCTGCTTCAGATGTTGGACTCCAAACTTATTTGGTAGCCTTCTTCAGCAACTATGTCATAGGCTTGGAAATCTTCATGAAGTTCGGAATGAACCTCCGATAATATCCCGCGAGTCCGAGGAAACTCCGTACCTCGTGGGCAGTTCTCGGGGATTTCCAATGCAGCACTTGTGCGATATTACTTGGGCTCACAGTGATGCCCTTCGCTGAGATGATATGCCAGAGACAAAGTACTTGTGATATCTAAAATTCGCACTTGCTGAATTTCATGTATAGCTTGTGATCCCGCAGCCGTTGCAAGACTATACGCAGGTGCTTCTCGTGTGCTTCCTCCGACTTGGAATAACCAGTAGGTCGTTGACGAAGATCATGACAAACATGTCCAGCTCCGGCATGAATACCGAGTTCCTTAAGTACATGAACTGAGCTGGAGTGTTGGTAAGGCCAAGGAATATGACAGGTACTCATAAACTTCGTACCTCGCTGAAAAACTGTCTTCAGCATAACATCAGCCCTCATCTCAATCTGATGGTACCCTGATCCTAACTCCATCCTGGAAAAGATCCTTGCTTTGACCAACTGATCAAACAACATGTCGATCTATGGTAACGGGTACTTGTCCTTGACTGTCACAATGTTAAGCGGACGAAATTAACACTAAGCTGAAGTTTTTCATACTTCTTCCTACTACACAGCGCAGAGCAACCCCAAGGTCATGAGCTTGGTTGTATAACACATTTGCTCATGGTTTCCATTAGTTGCTCCTTCAACCGTTCTCTTTGCTGTGCAGAACAGACGCTTCTGTCCTAACCCAGATTTTGATCCGTTTAACAGCATTTTCATAACTCAAGTTGAACACCGAAGTTAAAGTTAACTTCAATATATTTCTAACGAGTACTCCTATGCCTACAGATCATTTCTGGATCAGAAGTTATGATTGCCCAAAGTTGACAGAATTCCTGGATAAAATTTGCCAACATCTCCTTTGCATGTGGCTGACTTTATCACAGTTGTATACACCGTTACATTATGATTCTGAACCAACTTTGAACTACAGCAATGTTGCATATCTCCTAACCTTTCCTATGGTGTATCATAGGCTCCTTAGGGATTTTTCTACAGGAAGTTATGGCTTAAAAACAGAAAGGTCCAGAGAGGTTTTTCTGCTGTCCTGGTTCTGGACAGTTTGCCTTCAACTGGACTTCTCACCCAATTAACGTGTGATTTTGCTCTGAAGGTCTACAAGAAAGTTGTAGAGAACTTGAAAATCACTCCAGAACTGTATCATACACCTTAATTGGATCAAGCTACTCCGATTTATGCTCTGTTAAAGTCCAGCAAGAATTCCTGCCAGAAACAGAGCACTCTGTTTTTGAAATCTTTGAAACCTAAACATTCTCTTATTTGAATCTTAGCTCAAAATAAGAGTTCAGTAACTAGTTTCAAACTTCCATTTTTAGTTGAAAGTTGGCTCATTAATCATTTCTTCATAGGGAAGAGGATTATTAGTGTAGTACGGTGTCGATGCACCGTAAGAATCATGTCGGTACTACGTTGCCTCACCAAAAGAAATTCCTAAACCGGCTTATACCGGCATATACGTATTATCAGTGGCACTAAGAAGGTCTCTCGCACACGTGTACTACACGGGATACGTACGTGGTTAGTACCTGCAGAAGAACACTCAATAGTGGTGCACTCAAAGATTGTTTCATTTCAGGCAGTTCCATATTTGAAAGTACATACAAACGCCCGTATCATTGTCATACGGCCGTCCTTGAGTTAAGCCACGTCTCAAGGTACGTGATCGTGTTTCAACACCACACGATGGAGAACCCGAGTATGTCATGAACGGGTCGTCACGGTTGGGAATGTTATTAACCCAACGGATACCACCTACTGCCCTGCAGGGCACGCCGATGGCAAGCGCTGCGTATGTCCTCCTGGGCTATTTCCAGACGAACACACTCTCGCGTTACTGACCACACGATGGGGTCTCCACTTACTTGCCTAATGCACGCTAGGGATCAGTGTTTCATATGAACTCAGGAACATGAAGAGTCCAAGAGTTTCATATTGACGTCTCACACCAAGCTGTGAGACCTATCCCTGAACTACTTTCCTCGTCAGAGGAGCTAACCGAAATTGAACCACTTTCGGTGGCGTTCCTTACACTACAGGATTCCTGTTAGCATGCATATGACGGCTAAAACCGTCGTATATAAACTATATACGACGGCAGTTGTTTATATACGACGGTTTGTGGCCGTCGTATATATTTTGTCGTATATATAGTTATATACGATGGCACCGTCGTATATAACAGTATATATACGATGGCCACTTATATACAATGGCCCGTTTCGTATACTTGGCCTAGTGGGCCGGGGCCTTTATATACGGCGGCTGGGTCCAGGCTGTCGTATATAAGCTCTTATATACGACAGCGCATCGGCCCTAGCTGTCGTATATAAGAGCTTATATACGACAGCCGCTAGGCCCTGGCTGTCGTATATAAGACAGCCAGGGCCGATGCGCTGTCGTATATAAGGGCTTATATACGACAGCCTGGCCCAACCGTCGTATATAATTTAGGCTTATTTACGACGGACCTGTATAGCGGCCGTTGTATATAAACTATACAGGCCGTCGTATATAAGCTTTTCCATTTTAAAAAAAAAACAGAAAATGGCTAACCTGGCTCGATGGCCATCTACACATCCAAATCAATAGACAACAACAAAACAGTTTGATATATAAATTCACAACAAAGTGCAATAGTACACATCGACAATCATGAAGTTTGACATCCACACAATCAAAAACAAAATCACAAATCTATTGATTACTAGCCCCTCCACTACCTCCGGGAGCGAAGCAGTCATCCTGGCGCGGCGAACCAGGCGCCCTTAGCTGTGGCAATGGAGTCTGAGCCTCCGTCCCTGATCCCTGTGAAACACAGTGACATATGTACAAGTTTACAATTCTTTTTCTAGGTTCATTAGGATTCTTAGCGGTTGGGGCTTCCACTTAATGTAACTTTCTTTTTATACCTGTACTCTAGGAAACTGATCCTGTGGTGGCGACGGCACCAACACGAACGGAGGTGGCTGCCACAACGGTATCTGGATTTGCTGCCCTTGCTGTCGAGCTAGCGCCTGTCATTTCAAACATTACAATTTACAAAACCAATTGAAATGCAATGTAATTAAAGTATAATTGTATGTTTCTTACTTCCATTGCCGCTGGCATCTGTGCCATATAGGACGCATGGTACGCCATGGCAGCCCTGTTGTTCTCTTGCTCTCTCGCCAAGGCCTCCTCCCGCCGAGCCAAGCTCTCCTGAAGCGCCATGACTTCGAGATCTCTCTCGGTGACACGGCGGCTGGAGGAGCCTGCGCCAGCAACCGAAGACTGCGAGGAGCTGCCTCTCGCAGGTCGTGCCTCCCTAGAGTTGACGACTCCAGAGAATATGGCAAGCCTAAAAAACGAATCAATTCAAGGTAAAATTAAATAATCTTGAATCGAAAACAATGAAAGTAAATGAATTCACCTTCCGTGTGCTTTTCCACCTCCGCTTGCATACGCGGCTTGAGGGTCGATGTTCGGGGAGTTTTCCCAATCGAACCCTTCGCCGTGTATCCTCGCAGCCTCTTGCCCATACCTAGTCTGAAAAACAATGAAATTGTGTAAGTTCAACAACATATATAGTGTCAAATAATTTCAGAGGTCATGAAACTTACCAGGCGCTCCGCTACGTACTGACTACACTGCTCCGGCTGAGAAGGGTCAGCGTGACCTCTCCTATAGACCGCAGTAGCACTCGGTCGCACGCCGGTCTCTTTTTCCTGTGAACATATGTTAGTACGAACAATACTTCATTATGAATATAATAAAAACTACCAAGAAACTTACCATCCATTTAGCCATTCGCACAAAACCTTGGATGCCCATACCGTGCTTCCCTGAGCTCCCTCTGGCATCTCGAGCCTTCTTGGACTTAGCGATGAACTCATCGCTAGCCCAATACCTGCAAAGGGCTCGGTAATCTTCAGTTCGTCCCTGTAACCAAGGGACACTAACCTGCACACATGCGTAGTTCATTAGATGTTACTTAGCAAAATTAATGTGAACAATTTAAAGATTACGCAACTTACCTCTGCGTATTGCTCCTCCGTCAAGTACGTGTCGGAGGCGTCTCTGAATGACCCAACCTCGTGGTCGTGGAGCTTTAAGTAGTCGTTAACTACTTGACTCCGAGCGTTCGAAAGCATTTGCATAACAAGCTTCCGAGCATTCACTTCGAACACGGAGCGGGTGTGATCCATCTGCTCAGCCGGGTCCTCAAGGCAGTACCTGAGCTGTAGGAAGCCAACACAGTTCGACATATACACACATTAATATTTGAAGGAACATAAAGAATTGAAACTTCAAATATTTATGAAAGTTACTTACCCAAAAATCTGACCACACGACTCCCTGTAGGTTGTCGTTCTCCGGGTGAGGAACGCGCGCGTAGTCGTCCCACGACGTAGCTGCACGTCCATCGATCGCACCGGGGTAGTGCAGACGCACTAAGTTCCCGATGCAAACATTCACCGTGCTGTGGTGTTTCTGCCTGTCGTACGAGAGGTCCTCCCAAGAACTGAAAAGATGTTTGTTAAGTCATTAAGTAAGATCATAGTCTTTGAGAACAAATAGAAATGAATACTTTATTAATGTGTTACTCCAACCGGACGAATAATTACCGGCTGTCTAGGAATAGGTGGAGGACCAACAAAGTTACTCCTCCTCGTACGTCTCCTCCGCTGCGGCACCACATCTGGTGACCCAGAAGGCTGGTCACCGGACGTGTCCTCGGGCTGGGTGCCCTCGGGCTCGCTGGGCAGACTACCCTGGGGGTGGCTGCCGGAGGGCTAGCTACCAGAGGGCTCGCTCCCCGAGGGCACGCTGTGCTGCGTACCCGTCTCCTGAGGTGCTGCTCTGGCCTCGGACTCATAGTCCGAATCAGACTACAATGGTAAAGTAAGTAAGTTAAATGGAAAAAGTGATTTTAATAATTTTGTGCATTGTAGAAAAATTTACCTCTGTACACTGCAAACTGACAACCCTGTCCCGCAACTCTGGACACGCACTTAACAGCTGAGTGTGTCTGCTCCCGCTGTAAGTGGAACCATAGAAGTAGTCGTCTCTCTCCTGCGAGGGGAGGAAACCCCTCACACTCGGCACCTTCTTCCCCTTCGAACCCTTTGAACCCTTGCTTGACGACATCCTAATCAGTTAAAAAAACATTACTCATAATCAGTTTCAAAAGTAATGTAAGCGATAATTAATGTCACTTTCATTTAAAAGAACATTACTCGTAATCAGTTTCAAAATTCATCAACATCATGATCATCAACATCACGATCATCAACATCGCGATCTGTCGTCTTGAGCTGTTTACGTTTCCGCTTTCGCATTGTAGATGTCTCTACATCTGCAACGTCTCCTACTAAGTTATCGAGTCCTGCACCAGGATCGACGATAAAAGAGTCTGGCAACTCTTCGTCTTGGTAAACTTCTTCAGTGTCTCCACTATCATGATAACCATCATCTCCAGGAGTATACAAGCGCTCACGAGGATTCACTTTATATACCACCCACCAAGTGCTAAGCTTCTTACATGGATAAGGTAGATAATACACTTGTTCCACTTGATTTGCAAGAACGTATGTATCTAAACCTCGTAAGCGTTCGTTGTGATTCACTTCCACCATGCCGAATTGATTTTCTTGAGTTCCATGATTGTTATCAAACCAATCACAATCAAAGAACACCACTCGAAGTTCTTTATTGCCAGCGAAAGTAAATTCCAGAATTTTGTTAATGATTCCATAGTAATTGGTTTCTTTCCCTTGTGAGTCGATTGCTCTCGTCACAACTCCGCAATTTGATGTTGCTGCGAGAGGACGAAGAGTTTTGAATTGAGTTGTACGGAATCGGAAGCCATTTACGTCATATCGACCATAGCTTCTAACTTTCACTAATCCATAAGATAGTTGTCGTAAATCTTGATGGATGTCGGTGTTCGCTAATACATAAGCTCGAAACCAGGATAAGAAATTAGACCCTCCATTAATTCCAGCCCGTCGCATCGTTTCTACTTGCTTTCTCGTTGGTTGATGCTTATGTTTCCAGTTTTGGTTGTGGAACTCACTGTACACACAAAACATATGTGATCGACATTAGCATACATGTATTGGTAAATACAATAATCATCATAAATGTAAGAGAAACACTTACTCGAAATATTTCTCCATGCCATCGATATTAGCATACATGTAGAGTAAAGCAGCAGTCCTTTCTCCTTCAGTAAAATCGTATGATGTGCTGCTGCCAACAGTAGTTCCCCTCGATTCAAAAATAGAGAGATCACTAACTGGTGGTTCGTCATCTACATTGTATCGCATTGCCGAAGTATTGACATTGTTTTCCTCTGCAAAGTAGAAACTAGAAAAGTAACCTACTTCCTTTAGAGTAAATGTTTCAGCAATGCACCCTTCAACCCTTGCTCTGTTGCCAACCATAGTTTTCAAATATCTCAATGCTCTTTCAATATGGTACATCCATCTATATTGCACAGGACCACCAACTTTTGCTTCGAATGGAAGATATATAAGAAGATGCTGCATTGGATTGAAGAAACCAAGAGGAAATATTTTTTCCATCTTACATAAAAGTACAGGTATCTCCTTCTCTAACTTCTCCATCATGTCTTTCGTTATTTCTTTGGCACATAACTGCCTATAGAATAATGAGAGCTCAGCTAACACCTTCCACACCGCATCATCCAGATATCCCCGAAACATAACAGGTAAGAGTCTTTCCATTATTATATGATAGTCATGACTCTTCAACCCAGTGAGCTTTCCCGTTTTAACATTCACGGCTCGTCTCAGACTAGCAGCATAACCATCTGGGAATTTCAAAGTTTTCAACCATTCCATAACTTGTTTCTTTTCATTAGGTCGAAGCACGAAAGAAGCACGTGGCTTACCACCGCTTTCAGAGAGCTCAAGAGTAGGTCGATTACAAATCTCGGCCAAATCCTTTCGAGCCTTTAAGTTGTCTTTCGTTTTGCCCGTGATATCCATGCACGTGCTTATGATACATTTGGCCATGTTACGCTCCTAATGCATTACATCAATATTATGCATCAGTATCAATGACTTCACATATGGTAGCTCACAAACTTCACATACACGAGTCCAGTTGTGAACATTTCCGTAACCTACAAAGAATCCAGGGCGAGCTTCATCAGGGACTAGTGAGTCCAACACATCGGATACTTCACACCCGCTTAGGCGTTTAGGTGGTTCCTTAGTGACAACAGTATCTTTTCTGAAGACATTCCTCTGTTGCCTGAATGGGTGGTTTCGAGGAAGCCAACGCCTATGACAATCAATGTAGCTTATCTTGCCACCGTATGTAAGTCGAAAACACTCTGTGTCAGACACACATATGGGACACGACAAACGACCATGTGTGCTCCATCCAGAAAACATGGCGTACGCAGGGAAATCATGGACAGACCACAAATAAGCAGCTCGAAGGTTGAATTTCTGATTCTTGTAACAGTCATACGCTTCAACTCCAATCCACAACGTTTTCAATTCTTCAATCAATGGTTTCAACATCACATTGATACGTGATCCCGGATGATCTGGTCCTGGTATAATGAGTCTAAGAAACATAAACTCGTACTTCATACAAAGAGAAGGTGGTAGGTTGTACGGAATAACAAAGACGGGTCAACAGGAGTATGTTGTGGCATTTGTACTGAAAGGTGAAAAACCACCCGTCGCTAACCCGATTCGAACATTTCTCGCATCACTAGCAAAAGCAAGATCAAAAGAGTCCAAAGACTTCCATGCATCACCGTCCGACGGATGAGTCAACACATCTTTGTTCTCACACACACCTTCTTTGTGCCATCTCATGTGTCTGGCAGATCTTTTAGAAAGAAACAGCCGCTTCAACCGAGGTGTCACAGGCAAGTAACGCAATTGCTTATGTGCAACTTCTATCATTACTTTATCACCATCGTCATTGACAACTTCGACAAACCTCGATTTTCCACACTTTAAACAATTCTTCTCTTTGTCATGCTCCTTCCAGAATAGCATGCAGTTATCTGGACACACGTCAATTTTTTCATATTTAATACCCAGTCCAGATAGTAATTTCTTTGAGTGATACATATCTTTGGGCAGTTTATGAGGTTGTGGAAGAGCATCACTGATAAGTTTCATCATATTATTGTAGCAATTATTAGAGAAGAAATACTTAGATTTGATTACCATAAATCTGGTCATGAAAGTAAGAAGAGTCATTTCAGTATGATCATGCAACACCTCTTCAGAAGCTTTCAAGAGATTAAAGAATGTGTCTGCCTCATTTGTGGGTGGATCCTCCGTTTGTATATCTTGTAACATCTCATCAATCCTGTCAACACCCAGACAATCATCATCATCGTCATCTTCCACTACATGAACGGCTCGAGGAGCAGACTCGTCGTGGAAACTCTAGACCTCATAATATGGCATGTAACCGTTTCTGCACAAGTGTAATGACAATGTCGTTTTGTCCAGAAACTTAGTATTCCGGCATTTCGCACATGGACAACGAACTTTATCGGTCGTAGACAACGAGAACACTCGATCAATAAAGTCGTATGTCCCGGCATACCACTCATCTGAGTGACCAGTTGCCTTGTTCCAACCGGTATACATCCAACTACGGTCTTCACTCATGTTTAACTCTGCAGTTTTAAGTCAAAGAATTTATAGTTAGTTTATTATTTATTTATGTCACGGACCTATACCTATTGGAACGGATAGGTCCTAAACCCACCCAAGAGTGACCGAGACGAACGTGCTTATGACAAGACACGAGGTCTAGATTCAGATGAAATTTCGGCAGCATAACCCCGCTGTTCTCCAACTGCACGTCCAAAAATGGAGCAGCGGAGAACATTAGGGTTACGCTGTCGAAACTACGTCTAAATCTAGACCCCGCGTCTCATCATAAGCACGCCCTCTCGGTCACTCATAGGCTGTCCAAAAAGGGACAATTCCGAACCTACACGCCTCACATGCGTAACACATGTGAGACGGGCCGGTTCGAAACGGGTGACGCATATTGTAAAGGTTTACGTCAATCTTTCATTTTTGAGTCATTTCAAAGAGAGAGGGGAAAGAACAATAGAGAGAAGGAAAGAACCATAGTTGTTAAGGCGTCGCTTAAGCGACGCTTAAGCGGTAAGGCGCCTGGGGATCGTAAGGCGTCCCATCGCCTTAGATCCCAGCATAAGGCAGGTGAATACGGCGGCGGCGCTTGCACACAGGGGAGGCGGCGGCGACGCCCGCGCACACGAGGTGATACATCTTCTGAGAAAGGAAGGGGCGGGGGTGGCGCCATCGACGGAGGAAACCAATGTGGGGGGAGAGGGGTAGCATACTGACCTGCGTTCGTGGGAGGTTTAGCGCCGGCAGATCCGCGGCAGCCGATCAATGGAGGCCGACGAGTGCCGGCAGATCGACAGTCACGCGGCGGAGGAGGCCGAGCGCCGAAGGATTGGCAGTTCCGCGGCAGAGTGTCGGAGGCCGAGCGCTGGCTAAGCCGCGGGGGGTGAGGGTGATGCGGGATCGGAGGCCGAACGCCGCGGGGGGGGGGGGGGGGGGGTGGGTGGGGGGTAGGGCGAGGCGGCCTAGGTTGTTCACATCGTGCTTTTGTAGACGTATACGTTAAATGGGCCGTATCGGGCCCTAAGCCCATTTATATACATATAGTACTTTTAAACACTCAAACAATCGAAACAATAATCAATTAAACTATTAACTCATATGCATTAATCATCTAAGCAATTAACAACTCATCTAAACAAACATAATTACCGTAGTTAACAAGCTTATCAATTCTAAGCAATTAAAAAAACACCTAGCTAGCAATTCAAATAAACCTGGGCAATAATTAAACCTAAGCATATCAATTCATCTAAATCTAAAGAATTAGCCACTAAACAATCAAAACACAAACAATCATAATCTAAACAATTGGTAATCAAAAACCAAACTTTCTAGATGGGGAGGGAGGCGGGTGACTTATCTCACGGTGGAGGCGGCGCGGCGAGCGGCACATGGCGAGGCAGGCGGCGGACGGCGTGGAGGCGGACCGGCACGGCGCGGCGGCGCACAGCGCGACGGGCGCAGGTCCGGCGGTGCGGCGACGTGGCAGCACGGTGGGGCTAGGCAGCGCGTGGGGCAGCGCTGTGGCGATCCTGCGGCGGCTGGGGCTGCTGCGGCGAGGCTGCGGCGGCCGGGGCGGCGGCGGTGGCGGCCGGGCGGCGGCGGCTGACTGCGGGCGGGTGGTGGCCGGGGCGCTGGCTGGCGGGGGCGGCCGGGGCGGCGGCTGGCGGCGGCGGGCAGGCGGCGGCGGCGTTTAGGGCTGCGGGGACTCGGGTCGGCGTGTAGATAAGCTTATTTACGACAGCCTTGGTTTGGCTGTCGTATATAACTGCTATATACGACAGCCTAGGGTTGGCTGTCATATATAACAACTATATACGACAGCCGTATACTAAACGACGGCGTACCGTCGTATATAAACTTATATACGACAGCCTCTTCTGACCGTCGTATGTAAGTTTATATACGACAGCTAGCCATCGTATGTTATACAGGCTGTCGAATGTTGCCCTGTTTCCTGTATTGTTACCATGCTTACCTAAGCGTAGATGCGTCGTTACATAATTGAAATTCAGAATTATAACACATACGTTAGTCATGCCACTTTAAGTAACTATACTACTATAGTCCTTATGTGGGCCTAATACCGTTTCCTCACCGTATCCTAAGTTTTTGTCGTAATACGATCCTTATACCATGTGCTATTACCAATGCGGCTTTGATACCACGCTGTGGGGGCCCACCGTCCCGATCACTCACGGGGACGGGGCACCTCGCCTGGGAATCGCATTGGGTGGTGCCGTGCAATGCGGCACCCAACAGCACACATAATAAACCATCATATTGCCGAAATCAAGCGGAAGCTTACAAAGTGTAAATTTTACAAATACTTCTCAAAATATTCTACAGCGGAAGACTATTACAACTCACGTCTCATACCTATGCTAAGCAACAGAGAAGGTGTCCAGCCCAGGGACTCTTATCGCTAGCAACACTCTCGCAATAGCAGCGGCAAGGGTTGCCCTGAGTTCACCACTCGGAGAGCCCCAAGTCTCATCGGACACCCGTACATATCAGCGTACAGTTATTACCTGTAAAACAACTTATGCAGTATCTGTGAGCACGAAGCTCAGCAAGACTGACCCGTCACCCTAGTCATGAAACTCTACATGATGGAAATAGAGGGCTGATTATAGAAGTTTGCACAAACGATGAACTTGAGCTAAAGGAGAGTCCTTACTTCAAGTTTTAAGCAACTTTTATAGCCCTCACGCAACCTACATCGAGACTCCACAATCAAACAAGAAACGCTTCATCTCGATGTCACTTGCCCGAGGTGAAAGTAACTTTAGTGAGCTATTCTAGACTCATACAAACCTTATGCCATTAACGTCGAGACTCCACAATCAAACAAGAAATGCTTTGCCTCGACGCTACTAGCCCAAGGTAGAAACTAAATTTAGTGAAGTGTTGATTGTTCCTCATCTCCATTATGAGGATTACCCACGAAGCATGTTAAATGTTTCCTGGTTTATTACTACGTCACGACGGATAGAACAAGTATGCTCAGTCCATTCTGCGAGCGACGGTGATTGCAATCAAAAACACCCAGCTGACATGACACGTACGCCCGTACTCGACGTTGCACACAGCAACCATCACTGACGTTGTAAGTGGCAACCTTTCACACGACACCCAAATGTCGAACCGGTCCCACCGACTGGGATTAAGTCTCTCTACGGCAAACCCTCGTAGAGCCGACTTCTCTATCCTTTCAGCATCGGCATCAGACGGTGAGGTATGCCTCGACACCCGGGTTAACATGTTACATCGGTTTCCTGGGTCCCATATAGCCAGTATGCATCCGGTACACAACTCAAACTTGTCCAACGGGCCGCACACGAGAATGGGCCTTAATCGACTCAGACATAGACTAGGTTCACGGGACCATGTCCTTGACCCTTCCATCCGCTGCCCGGTCTCCATTCCCAACTATGAGGATCAATTCCCAACTCTTCCGATTGATCCCCCTTAACCCCGTTTCACGAGTAGGAATCTGCCCACTCGAGTTATGCCTCTTTTAATCCACTTTTGTTGAGATCAGCAGTTATAATTAATTGATAACATATCCTACATTAAACTCCAGGGTTTTCTGGGTCATGCATTTGGAGTTTCATACATCTAGACGTAATGCAATAAATAAAATGCTAGACACATGAAGTGAATACAAATAAAAACTTGTAAATTTGATGCAAACCGGGGCTTGCCTTTGTTTTGCAGGGGACTTATATATATATATATATATATATATATATATATATATATATATATATATATATATATATATATATATATATATATATGCAGATTCAGTTAGTGAAGATCACTCGGCTTGATCAAGTGCTGTCCTCCTTCCTTGATCTCCCCTCGGATGACTTCAAGTCCTTCACGTAGATGCTACACGTAATGAATATGCATATGGATTTAATTGTAAAGATTTTGCTACCAGTTTCAACAACAAGTTTCAAAACTGGAACTCTGTTTAAGAATTTAAAATGACACTGGTGCTATAGGTTTGGGTTTGGATCTAAGCACATGATTAGTGCTAAGTGGTTTCCCCCTCTTCTATATTGATCACCTTAAGAGGTTAAACAGAACAGGGGTGATCCAGAGCTTCAATGGAGCTGAGAATTTTCATGCGAGTTCCTTGTCACAAGAAAACACCCTGGACCAAAAATTAGCACTTTTTATTGAGTGGTTTGTTCAGAACAATTTTCTAAGTAATTAAGCAAAGAATAATTAATTCTGAGATCACACCCATGTTCATGCCCAACTTAGTGAACTACAATTTCAATTATAGTTCATATAGCTTGCATGTATTTTCCTAGGATTTTTGGAGCTAAGAATCTCTCAGAAATTAATTTCCAAACTATGGAACTTCCCTTAAAATGTTTCTGTATCCAATTGAACACAGTAACTTAAATCCTGAATTGTCCTGATCAAATCAACTCCAATTGAGTTGAAAAGTTTACAGGGGTTCACTAACATCCTAAAGAATATTCTGGCAAAATTTGAGGATTTTTGAATAAACCAAACTCCCTCTAAAATTCTTTTTCTGGAAAGCTTTAAAGAATATTACAGAATTAAATAATGAGTTTCGTACAAATTGGGTTTTATATTTGGACAGTACTATTCAATATGAATCCAACCCAATTTGAATCACTAAATTTGGAGCTACCTAGCAAAAGTTATGAGGTTCTAAAGGTTGGGGGAAATCTGAATTTGAATTCTGTTCTATTTTCCAATTTTTCAGAGACATAAGAAATTAACACCACATTTGGCCAAGAAATGAGGTCTAATGTTTCTGAAAATTTTACTGGAGTCCAAGTATTTTTGTAAGAATCCCCTGCCCAAATTTGGGGATTTTCAAATACACAGAACTCCTGGAAAAATGCCCATAATATTTTCCTTCTATGAATTAATGAGCCAAAACCAGGGATTTTCATAAATATTGGGCTGTACCCCTGGATATTAATATTTTAGAGGAATCCAAAAAAATTTATCTCACTATTTTTGGAGCTTTCTACACGGAGTTATACATTTTCCAAGTTTGAACAGCTCTCTGTTTGATTTTAAACAGAACAGTCACACGTGGGGCCCACGGGTCAGGTGCTTCTTCAACCTCCCGCCAGAGCCCGCGGGTGCACACCGGCAGAAAGCGTGGCATGGCTTGTTCTCCCTCATTTCTCCATCAAATGAGCTCCGGTTTCGCCCTACATGCTCCTTGGAACATGGCGCAGCTGCCGGGCAAGGTTTCCCCCCATGAAAACGGCTGTAGGTGGGTCGGCACCGGCGGGGCAGCTCGGGAGCTCGGCATGGACGCGTTCCAGCGTGTCCAATGCTTCTCCCGGCGAGCTATGATGCCCTACAGCATCCCTATGGTTCTAGGAACATGGAACGGAGATCAAATCGTGCAGAAAATGGCTGCAAACTAGTCGTCACCGTGGACCGTGGCAGTTTTGGCCGCCGCTGGCGATTTCTCGTCGCCCGGGGCATAGGAGGGTTGGTTTGCTTCGTGCTTTGGCGTGGGAGGGCGCTAGGGGATCTAGTTTCTGTAGTTGGAATTGTAGGAGGGATGATCAAGCGTTTCGGGTGAATTTCAAGATTTACCACAGGTCTGTTCTATACGTGCGCCGGTGCAAAAAATCAAATTCCAGCGAGCCGGCGTCGGGGGAGAGCAGGGGGACGACGGGATGAGTATCTAGACTGCTTGGCGCACCTCTGTGAGATTTGGAGCACGTCGGGGAGGCTTGGAGACGGCCGGGCAACGTGGATACGTGGAGGCGCCGTGGCTCTGTTGTAACGGAAGAAAACTGGCTCTGAAGCAGCGGGGAACGGCCGGGGACGAGCTGAGACATGTTGAGGACGTCAGGGACTCGTCGGTGCAGCCTCTGAGCTTCTCAGCCGGGCGCCCAACTTGTGGGAACCGCTCAGCAGCGATAACCCGAGGGCTGGAGACGTGGTAGCTCCATTCCCTGTGTTTTGTGAGCGAGGAGAAGGGGAACGAGCGGGTTCTCGGGGCTGTGGCACGGGAAACCCCGGTGGAGGTGATAAGAAGGGAGAACCAGCTTGCCAACGTGAAGAAATCGAGCAGGAGGTGGCTTCCGGGAGGTGGCACGAAGCAGCTGCTGTCGTTTGGAAACAATCCCCTGGTTGAGTGAGTAACAGAGAGGAAACTTAGTGTGCAAGTCTAAACAGCACTATGACATGTGGGTCCCACTGCCCCTTCTTATCCCCTCTCATTTTTCTCACAAATATCTCCACACTTTGGCAAATGCTGGAAATCAAATGGTGAGAATTCAAATCTGAAATGTTTGTGGACATTTGGACAAGTTTCCTCCAAATTAAAATGTGTATTTGAATTCATTGCAATTTAAGTTCATTTGGAAAATGGATAGCAAATATCTTCCAAAATTCATGAGACTTTGCCTACCCCCTAATTTGGACCTAAGGAATTCAAATATGAACTCTGATATTTGATTTGGCTGCTGCAAATGAGATTTTTAATACAACAGTTTGAACACCATTGTGTTACTCTCATTTGATTTTTTTAGTGGAACAATTTGTTCTCAAAATCGAACTTTAGCTTCCTCACACATATGGGAACTTCCCACCTTAGTTTTAGACCCCTCTTGGGTTCCAAGTCTTCAAATAAATACTTGAACTTGTGTGAAGAAGGCTCTCATGTGTATTATCACATGTGGAAAAAGTTTTAACAAGTCCCATTTTTCATACATGTGAAACCAACTTTGTACAAACAAGAGTTTCTTTGTATGCATATTTTGGGACCTTTACAATCCTCCCCCCTTAAAAGAATCTCGTCCCGAGATTACAAGGTAAAAAAATGAGAGGGAGGATGGTGAAAAATTATAGGTTGTGTGACGTCCAAGTCGGGATAATTGGTACAAAGAAACCCTTCGCTCTCCCATGTCGCTTCAATCTTCGAGTAAGCACTCCCTAAAACTTTATAGAACAACAACGTATGGTCGCGTGTGGTTTGGTCCATTATGTCGATGATCTGAACCAGTCCCTCCAGAGATGTGAGATCTGGTTTCAGTTCCCCGGTATTTCTCAGCTGAATGGTGGTTAAACACTTGAGGCACTTCCTCAGCCGAGAAATGTGGAAGATGTCGTACACACCGGTGAATATCGCTGGTAACTCCAGCCGGGGTGCAACTGACCTACATCTTTCTGAAAATCTGGAACGGACCGATGAATCATGGTGAATGGAAACTTGACAAGTGAGCCTTGTCAAAAATCTCTCCTCCTCGACTCCGGGTTACGGGGTACGACGATTCTGTCCTTAAATTACAGGTCGTCTCCGTCTTTCCGGAAATACTTCAGTTTCCCCACTGTCTATACATCTCCACAACTGTGACATGCCCTTATCACGTTTCTGGGCTGCCACCTTTTCTTTGCGGATGGTGGGGATGAAAGCTAAATTGTAGAGAGCTCTAAGGTGAAGCATACGTATTGGTGGCTCGCTCTCTTCCAACGGGGTGATAGTTGGATTATGAACGTGTGACTGGCGACTCCCGCATTCGCCCACCTTAACCTTGCCGGGGTGATAATGGACCTCTATTTCGTAATCCTTTATCAACTCCAACCATCTTTGCTGCCTCATGTTACACTCCTTCTGAGTGAATATGTACTTGAGGCTCTTGTGGTCGATATATGAATGCACGAGGTTACCGAGTAGGTAGTGCCTCCCCAATTTGAGTGCAAGCACCACGGCAGTGAGTCCTAATTCATGAGTCGGATAGCGTTGCTCATGATTCCGGAGTCGCCGTGATCCATACACGACCACACTCCGGTCTTGCATCAGCACACATCCTAGCCCAAAGCCGGATGCATCGCAGTACACAATGAACGGTTTTGTTGTGTCGGCTCAGGAGGTTTTTGGTTCTATTTATAATCAGGAAGAAAGAGTTCTAATCTGATTGGACTTTGAATAAGAGTCCCATTAAACTGTTTTTGAATCTTAACAACTTATCTTTAGTTGATTTGGTGCGGTAATATTGTGGAACTCGTGTCGGTTTCCTCCCGTACCGGTATTCCCACGCGTACAGAAGCAAAAAACGCTCCAGAACTTGTTACCTCCGCGGTGATGAGCTTCGGAAGCTCCACGTGTCATGCGGGAACCCGGGCTCCCTTTTTCCGCAGAGACGAGCTCCGATTGTGCCGCGTGTCAGGCGGACGAGACCTCCCTCTTCTTCAAAGGTGAGCTCCACGTGTGCCACGTGTCTGGTGGGTCGGGACCTCCCCTCTCAACAGAGGCAAGCTCCACGAACGCCACGTGTCAGTTTCCGGACCTCCCTTCTCTTCGTAGGTGAGCTCCGATATTGCCACGTGTCCTAGCTGCTCCAGACATTCTTTCTCCTCAGAGACAGGCTCTGAGGTTGACACGTGTCCAATAGTGACGGACCTCCCGGAGGTGAGCTCCGAGAGCGACACGGGTCCCGCGCGGCTGGTCCTCTCTTTTCCGTGGTGACTAGCTCCGCAGTCGACACGTGTCCTTCGGGACTGGCCTCGCTCCTCTGCAGAGGCTAGCTCCGGGGGCAACACGTGTCCCACGGGGTCGGACCTCTCCCCCTTTTTCCGGGGATGAGCCCCGAGTCTGCCACGTAGCCAATTTAGCGGCGGGAGTTGTCTTCGGCGCTTTCTGTAAACTGGAATTTGCCCCTTTTGGCTAACTTTTTGACTCTTTCATGGTTTAAATCTTATAAAAATATTTATGAATCATGAATATATGCAGATGTCGGTACCCTCAATATGGGGTACACCCGCGGACAGGGGAAATCACCTAAGGACTTTGCCCCCTCCGCAGGGGCAAGCTCCGAAAGCCCTACGTGTCCTGCGGGGCCGGACCTCCGTCTCCTCAGAGGAGGGCTCCGGGCCCGCCACATGGCCGGCAGAGCCGGACCTCCCTTCTCCGCAGAGAGAGCTCCGAAGGCTCCACGTGTCCAGCGGGGCCGGACCTCCCTCTCATCAGAGGAGAGCTCCGAGCCCGCCACGTGGCCAGTAGAGCCGGACCTCCCCCCTCCACGGGGAGAGCTCCGAAGGCTCCACGTGTCCAGCGGGGCTGGACCTCCCTCTCCTCAGAGGAGAGCTCCGGGCCCACCATGTGGCCAGCAGAGCCGGACCTCCCCCCTCCGCGGGGAGAGCTCCGAAGTCTCCACGTGTCCAGCGGGGCCGGACGTCCCTCTCCTTAGAGGAGAGCTCCGGGCCCGCCATGTGGCCAGCAGAGCCGGACCTCCCCCCTCCGTGGGGAGAGCTCCGAAGGCTCCATGTGTCCAGCGGGGCCGGACCTCCCTCTCCTCAGAGGAGAGCTCCGAGCCCGCCACGTGGCCAGCAGAAGAGCACTACCTGCCCCCGGGCGGTAGGTAGCAAGAGTAAAGACACGCCATACCTTGTCCGTACAAGGTATTCAATACCCGCGCCTTCCCAAGACACGGAAACGCGGAGCACGCTGCTGTCAGGTGCCGTTGTGCCCAGTCACGTCACAGTGAAGACTGGCACGCCGCTTCAGAGGCTGTATACCAATAAACACAGCGACAAGACATCCCCTGCCACCCCTGCCATGATCAACCACTATGCCTAGCTTGCGGCGTGGGCAGGGCGGCAAGATGAAGACTCAGAAGCCCTCGCCAGAGACAGCTACCGGCGTAACTGCAGGATACGGTAGATGGCAGGCAATCTCCCAGGGACCACCTATCGGGTCCCGGGCCCACCTTGTAAGCCACCCGAGCCTTGGACTATAAAAGGCTTGGGTAGGCAACGTTACAAGGGGTTCGGACTCTGATAGATTCAGCATTCTAGCACTCAGCTCATCCTCAAGCTCAGAACTCCGGTTCTGAGCACCAAGCAATACAACGAGCACCTCTGCTCACCGTGGACGTAGGGTTTTACGCTCCGGCGGCCTGAACCACGTAAAAAATCCCTGTGTTCATCTGTTTCCTTCGTCCAACCACGCTTAAGCTCTCCGTGGGGGACTAGCCCCTCTAAAAAAGAACCTCTGTGGGCTGCCCGGTGCAGGCCCGGGGGAAGTGTCGACAGCTACACTTCGACATTTGGCACGCCAGGAAGGGGTTTTTCCCTCGCGCGACGAGCTTACGTCAACGAAGATGACGAAGCTTCCTTCAGCGGCAAGCTCTCCTCGCCCCCGTTCCCGACGAATGGTGACCAGCGGGGACTACGTCTCGACACACTCGGGACGGAGTGTGTCGGGGCAAGCTGGAAGCCAGCAGCCGACTCCGGCAGCGCAGACTCCAGCAAGCCCAAGATCTGCTGCAGCGCTGAATGTCTCCCATGGGAGCGCACTAGCTTCAGCACGAGCGCTCCTACGCAATCCACCTGCTGGGGACGCGCCTCAGGCAGCGACCCAGCAGTGGATTCGCGACGTAGACCGTCTCGTCGTTGCCGCCACCAACCCTCAGCTTTAGCAGGGACGACGCCCCAGCCAACCGGATGTGTCGCTGTTGCGCACGCCAGCGGTTGACGGGCAGACGGCAGACTCCCGCTCCACCAGGCTCCCATTGGCAGACCTGAGGTCGGAGCTAGAACGACGCCACCTGGGTGAAGATGCCCGCGTGGCCATCGAGCGACGATGAGAAAGGCGTCGCAACCAAGAGGTTGGCGACAGCATGTCGACAGCCTCGACCCAGCCTAGGCCGCAGACGTTTGCTACGCGATCTCTGCCCCAGGCATACGCCACGCAGCATATGCCCTGCAAACGGCACCCCCAGTCTATGGCGCACCTTTGCCCATGCCGGGGTACATGGTGCCAACAGCGGACCAAGCGCTCACGGCACCGACACCTGCAGCAACAGGAGCAGGGTGTGCAGCCCTGGAGCCACACCTTCGCTTCGCGAAGTGGCCGCGCAAGTTCCGGCCACACCTGCCAGAGAAGTACGATGGCAGTGTCAACCCGGCGGAGTTCCTCCAGATCTACTCCACCGCCATCCTTGCTGCAGGAGGGGATGAGGCCGTCATGGCCAACTACTTCCCCGTTGCCTTGACTGGCCCAGCACGGTCTTGGCTCATGAATCTCCCCCAGGGTTCCATAACCTCCTGGGGAGAGCTCTGCCGGCAGTTTACTGCAAACTTCGGCAGCTCCTACACCCGGCCTGGCACGAAGCTCGACCTCCATGCCATCCAACAACAACCTGGAGAGTCGCTGCGCTCCTTCATCCAGCGGTTCTCCCAGGTACGGAACACCATCCCCTATATCCAAAATGCTTCTGTGGTGGTGGCATTTCGGCAGGGTGTAAGGGACATGAAGATGCTCGAGAAGCTCGCGATCAGAGAAGTGTGCGACATCTCGGACCTCTTCAGCCTGGCGGACAAGTGCGCCAGGGCAGCAGAAGGGCGCAACTGGCACTCACAGCCAGCCTCTGAAACTGGAGGACAGCCCAGACCAAGCGCTGCTCCCCATGGGAGCAGCAAGAAGGTCAAGAAGGCCAGAGGAAAGATCATGCTGCCGACCGAAGCTCCCGTTGCTGCAGCTGCAGCACCAACCGGAGCTCGGGGGCCACGCCCCGACAAGAGGCCGTGACAGTCACCAGCCCCTAGTGGTGACCACAGCGAGCCGTGCTCCGTGCACAACACTAGCAGCCACACTGCTGCTGAGTGCCGGGAAATCGAGAAGCTCGTGGAGCGCTTCCGCAAGGGGAAGCAACCGCGTGCGAATGCCCCTCCCTTCCGTCAGAGGGACGGCAAGCAGAAGGTCGACGCCCACGACAGCGTCGACCACCAGATGGAGTTCCAGGAGCCCCAGCGCGCCGTAAAGGTGGTGCACGACCACGAGAGATCCAGCTCCAGCGATGACGAGCGCTGGAAAGAGCTCTACGTCATCTACGGCAGGTCCTCTGACCCCTCGTCTCGGAGTGCAGTCAAGACTCTACGCTGAGCAGTGGCGTCGGTGGCTCCTGTCCCAAGCGCAGCGCAACACCTCAAGTGGATGGGGACCCCCATCAGCTTCGACGCCACCGACTGCCCCAACAACATGGCTGGGGCCGGGCAGCTACCGCTCTTGGTAGCTCCCACCATCGCCAACATGAAGATGTACCACGTTCTGGTAGATGGCGGGGCCGGCCTGAACCTCATCAGCCGCGCAGCTTTCCAGAAGCTGCAAATCCCAATGACCAAGCTCAACCCCTCGAGCCCGTTCTCAGGGGTAGGGCCGGGACAAGTTGTCCCCTACGGCAACATCAGCCTTCCGGTCACCTTCGGGGCACCGGACAGCTACCGAACAGAATACATTCTGTTCGATGTGGCGGAGATCGACCTCCCCTTCAACGCCATCATCGGCAGGCCAGCCCTGTACCGGTTCATGGAGGTAGCCCACTACGGCTACCTTGTATTGAAGATGCCGACACCAACAGGCATCCTCAAGATCCATGGAGACCGCACTGCTGCAGTGTCAGCCTTGAAGAAGCTCCAAGCACTTGCAGCAGCCCGTGCACCAGCCCCTGGCGGTGCAGAACCGGGCCAGCTCCACCCGAGTGCACGCCACCGTGTGTGACGCCCTCAATTCTGTAGAAAACCACGGAACCGAGAACTAATGCATATGAGTGCCCAGGATGTTCATCACACATACACATATATTCCACAAACTGAATTCAGAATATATATATATATATATATATATATATATATATATATATAACCACGAATAACAGAGTTTATTACAATGTCTCATGAGTCTTGGACTCATGCTCACAGCGGAAGTCTTTATTTCTATGCAGCGGAAGTCTTCTAACTAATGCGGAAGCAAATCTAAGTAGCAATGACTCCATCTCTATTCCATCCCCACAGGCAAGGTTGAGAACAGATCACACGCCTTAATGCTCCACTTGGTCTTCATAGTAGTCTTCTCCTGCTGCTGATGATGAAATGATAATGCAAGTTTGAGTACAATGATGTACTCAGCAAGTGCGGGAAAATATGATATGTAGCTCATAACAAGGTAGGTATAAAAAGGCTCATTGCGGAAAGCAAAGTTATTTATCAAAACCATGATAAAACAGTAACTCATCTTAAGTGAATGTAATCCCAACTTATTTTAAAATACCAATCATACCTCCATTATGTTCATTATCTTTCCAGGTCACAATCAATCATCCTCATTCTCGCTCACGAATACCTCCTCGTATTCACTACCATCTCACGAATACCATCCTGTATTCGCTACCATTTCACCTCATAAAACAACTTCGTCTCCCACCAAGACAAACCTTGTTGCCACGACTCAACAGTCATGCAACCCATCTTATCACCCAGACTCAACAGTCCCAAAACCAAACCATAACCAAACCATCTAAAACCATAACCAATAACCATCCCAACTAATCATGGCAGTTGGCCAGGCGCTCGTGACCGTAAGCTTGGCTATCATGATAGTTTTAAGAACTCTGCAGTTTGCACCTCTTTACCCACAAGTTTGTGATTTCGTCACCCGTCGGCGACTGCAGAACCTCCACTATACCAGTACACAACTGTCGGTGTATGGCCAAGAGATCACAAAATAGCCTTTACAAAGGGGTTACTAGATGTATGGACTCACTAAGGTTTCCCCGGCAGGCTAGAATCTCCAATTCTCCCACCCACGGGCCCCCTCTTGTGCCATGCAGTTCCCAGGGCAGTCCTCACTCGACTCCCATTCCCCACGCCTTCCACAGTCCATAACACTCTAGCAACTTACCTAATTACTCAGCTAAGCCGCACCCATACTTGGCCTTGTGGTGGCACTGTTATCCTGGCATGTGCATGCATGGACCGGTCCTTAGATCTACGGCAAGTAAACCACCATCTCATGCTACCTCATTCACAAACCCCGTCTTGCCTAGATCTCCCTCCGATCCATGTTCATTAACAACATCAGTTTCTCATTATCATTACGAGTGCAGTTAGCTAGACACATCTATCTCGCTTCCCAATCCCATTGACTCAGCGAAGCATAAAAGTAAAAACCATACCCGAATCATAAACTTCCCTGGCGACAAGGGTGGTTTAACCAAAGCTAGTAAACTCCTATAAAAGGGTTTCCCATCATGTTTGACTCAGCATACACACCTTTTCGCAAAAACAAAACAGTTTTACTCAAAACGTAGGATCAATATGGTCAAGGAGAACTTGTGTAACACCCCAAAACCTGTTAAAGAGGGGAATTTAAAAATTTTGGGCGTATTGCATGTGGTGAAGCAATTCAAATTTAAACTGGAATTCAAATTTGAATCAAAACAGAAAAGAAAAAGGAAAAAGAAAAAGAAAAACGGCCAGTGGGCCGAAACCCACCTCAGCCGGCCCAAAACCCGTGGCTGTTTCCCCCCCTCCCTCTCTCTGACGTGCGGGGCCCGCATGTCATCCCCCTCCCCACGTGCGCGCCCAACCGCCACGCTACTTCCGCGCCGATTGCCGCTGCCATGCTGATTTTCTTGCTCCGGAGCCGCGATCTCCAGCCCACGCGCTGCTGCACATCTAAACCAACCCCCGCCGCCCTCCCTCGCCCATTTAAACGCCGAAATCTGCCCCTTCTTCCTCCCCGATCGGCCGCCTCAGTCCTCGGTGAGAACCGAAGCTCCTGTAAGGGCCTCAGTTTTTGACACATATTTGAAGTGTTCATCACCATACACACACACCTCATTTGAGGAAAGTTGATGAACACAAATGAAGAGCAAGTAACCACCATCAACATTCTCATTAGAAAACAAACTCACATATTGCAAAAGTGGTATTTCCCACATGTGATATAGAGGGGCTGGGCATATAAAAACTCCTACACATTGCTAAGGATGTCCATGCCAAGTTTCACCCAAATTCAAAACCTTTTTGAGGTCATTTTGGGTATAGTTAGAAAGAGGGCAGTTTGAAACCATATTCAAATTCAAACTGTTTTATCCCATGAATTCAAAAGTAGGAGGCATATTCTTGTTCAGCACATTTTTGTGAGCTCACACACCAATTTTCACTCCAGTTGGAGTTGATCTTGACATGAGCTAAGTGGAACAAATTCAAACTTTATTTGAATTCAAAACTGAACTTGTGCTGAAATTCATTGATACCAAATCCAATTTGAATTCTACTCAATTCAAATGGCTCATGGGTGAATAATTTGAATCACCAGGGGTATTTTGGGGCTCACTGTTTACAACAGTGATTAGGAGTAAATTTCAGAGGTTAAAACCCCGGGTGGGACCCACATGTCATAGAGAGAAGGAGGCAAAACTTGCACACAAAGTCACAGCCTCGGTGGGAAATTCCACCTAGCAGCTGTCGGCTGTGCCACCGAGCAGCTACCGGCGCCACCAGCTGCTTCCCCTCTCCGCGCGCTGGCGCCCAGGGCGGCTCGCTCGCACCTCCACGCGACCGGCACCGCCTCAGCCCGAGCAGGAGTCGGCCGGCTTTATCTTCTCGCGGGCAAACCCGAGCAGCAGCATTGTTTCTCGCCGCAGCTCTCTGCTCAATCGGGAAAACCAGCAAAACAATCTCCTCCTTCGTTCCTGAGCTGCTAGACAGCAACCTGAGGTCGCACTCCACCTCCCCAACGCCAGAAACCCCGAGCTCCGACCTCCTTTGCCCGAAAACGATCGCCACCGCGGCGACCTAGCCTCAGCGGAGAGTCAGGCGCCCGTGGACAGCGTTCCACAGGCGTTTTCACAGTCCAGCAAGAGAGGCAACAGGAGCGCGCGACCACCGTGCTGCTCTCCTCCAAGTTTGGAAGCAAACCGTGAAGAATCCACAGAGAATTTTCAGTTTTTGCTCCGGCGACCGTAAACCGAGCTTCCGGTACGGATTCTTCAAATTCTCGCTCTATGATCTTTCGTTGGTTATTAAATCTTGCACATAGACGCTGGAATAGCCGGCGATCAAGTTCTTTTCTGCATCTGTGGCGTGAAACTGTCTAGGAGTGACGAATTTCGAGCTCGATCAAGGGCGGTCATGGCGGGCACGATCGGTCACACGGTGCCGACCGACTTTGCCGCCATCCCTGAACCCTTTTGACACCTTGTCAAGCTTCCTAGAGGTACACTGATTCTGTAGGACCGTTTGTTCGAGGTGTTGGCAGGTTAGAACCCACAGTCGACGGCGCCGAACCACAACCGAGGCCGCGGCCCGTCGCCGGGCTATTTCCGGTCACCCCCAGCCTGACCTGACACCACCGACGTGTTCCTCGACGTCGACAACCCCCTGACGGCGAGTTTCAGACCATGGGAGGTCTGGCAGCGGCGAGCCGGCGAGCTCCGGGTCTGCTCCGGCGAGGTCGGCGGCGCGGGCGCGAGAGAGCGGCGGGAGGAAGACGAAGCCAGCTGGCCCACGTGTCAGCGACTGAAGAATTTAAATCGGGATAGGGTGTGACCGGGATCGGCTGTGCTGGCGCGCAAATACCCTGTGGGCCTCAGTGTGCCGGACACCTCCGCGCTCAACACGTGTCCCCGCGGGCCCCCGCGAGTTTAAACTTTTTCCCCCGATTTTCAGATTTCTTCCAAACTTCAAATCCTCATAACTTTGGCTAGAAAGCTCCAAATCGAGTGAAACAAATTTTGTTGGATTCATCTCTCTGAGCACTTTCCAGCAAATCAAGTTTCACTACATGAAAATCCTTATTTCTCCAGAATTAATTCCTCAAAATTTAAACTGTTTGGAATTTTAGCTGGAGAATCCTTTGGAGGAAAATCCTGAAATTTTGCTGGGATGTTCACCAAAATATCCCTGAACTACCATACAAATTTCAGATCCATTCGAGCTAATTTGATCCACCTAATGGTGTGATTAGTGAAACTGTTACAGAGAAAATAGAAAATGTTCAGAAACATTTTCAGAATTTTCTCTGAAATTGTTTAGCTCATATCCTTAGCTAGGAACCTTCAAATTAAGTGAGGCCAACTCCATTAGAACCCTCTGAAAATCTAGTTTTCAGAAATTCATAGTTTGTTTCATGAAAATCCTTAGAACACCCTAAAAGCCTTCAATTAAGGTCAAGTACATAATTAATTGTGGAGGGCTCAAATGAGCTTTGCTGCAACAAAAACTTGACCAAGTCTCTGTTTAGGTTGTAACCAAGCCACAGTAAAAGTTTCACAGTCATTGAGTCTGTCTAGTGGGACTTATAAGCTTCACAAGTTCAAACTTAATACAAATGCATTCAAATTAATACATGTACTTCTTCTATCATGTAGTCGCTAAGGTCGAGGAGGAACCCGAAGTCCTAGACTTTGTTACTCCGGAGGAGCAGCTAGCCTATGACCAAGAGCAGCAAGGCAAGCTCCGGTTTGCATTAACCTTTTTACAAATGTTTATTGTTTTGAGCACATCTTTGAATACTATCATCCTTTGCATTAGAGTCTTGTTTGGAAACCCAAATGCATAGCCAAGAAAACCATGGGTTGGGTTTAGGATTGCGAGCATAGGCTAGAAACACTCGACTCAGGTAGAGATAGCACATGATACACATGGCAAGAAAGATGAGACCGAGCGGAGAGTAAGGGCAGCAGGACCTTGGGGCCTGTATGCTGTAGCTCCGCTTGTGTCGATTGAGGACCGAGCCGTGTGCGGGCCTGTTGAACAAGCTAGAACAGTACCGAAGACCTACCGGCTATATGGGAACCGGGAAACCGATGTAACTCGGGTAGCTGGATGTTGAGGCATAGCTGGTCGTTCAGAGGGTAGGTTGAGAGCTCGAGGTGTAAATCGGCTGGCGGCACTGAGATGCGCGTGCAGAGACCTCTTGCTCGGGACGATTGGACCGGTTCAACATTTGGCTAACGGGTGAAAGATAGTTGCGTACGGCGTCCGTGATGGCTGTTGTAGGCAACATCGAGTACGGGCGTACGTGACGGGTTGTTCGGGTAACCCTGCAGGTGTAAATCGATTATAATCGCCGTCCCTCACGGTCAGTGAGTACCACTTGTTCACTGTACCGTGACGTAGAAAGAACAGGCTAGTTGCATGTTAAAATGTTGCTGATTGGAATATGAACTTGATTGCTAATGATTTGCTGTAGTCCAGAGCTAATTAAGTTCTTTTCAACTTTGGGCAAAGTACATGAGAGAAATGTGTTTCTTGTTTGATTGCGGCTCTCTCATGTGCCTTAGCGTAAGGTTCTCCCCCACCTGCTGCTAAAACTTGAAAGTAAGGTTCCACTAATTAGGCGAGTCCTTTGCAAATGATTTTATCTCATGTACCCATCACCCCTCATGTAGAAGTTCCATGTTTAGGTGAGACGGGTCAGACTTGTTGATCCTTCGTGCTCACTGCTTGTGTTTGAAGCTTTTGCAGGGTTCTATAAGGAAGGGACTCCCGAAGAGGAGACGGAACCCCAGGAGGGGAACCCCGTCGAGTGGGAGTCGTGCACGCCGCAGAGTTAGTGTGCGTGTGTGCTAGCAAGGACACGTTCAAGGGCTGAACGTGGACTTGATGCGTAGTCTACGCCCGCGAGTGTAGACTGAACTTATTTTGATGTAAACATGTTCATAAACCTGTTTATGTAATAAAATTTCGCTTCCGCTTTGTACCTTTGACGTGTGTTATACGGTGCTGTGCAACGCAGCACCCCTCAGCGTGATCCTGGCTCGACAAGACCGTGGGGTCGTGTCAGCGCTGGTATCAGAGCTCGCTTGAGGTTTAACGCACTACAAAGGTCATCTTTTTCAAAAATCCAGTGAGGAACGAGTTAGTAGCCCGTATAAGGATGTTATTAGTATATAGAAAGTGGCATATTAACTTATTTGATTATGTCAGAAAATCGTGCATCTCGGGACGTTCATGTTTTGGGGTGTGCACGTAAGCGCTGTCCACCAGTGCGCACAAGCTGATGGGTGGAGCCCCACGGGTGGCAGGTAACCCGACCTGCTTTGATATCCTCTACGACTCTTCATGTCGTTTGGGGTATTCGAGCAACGTCAGTCCCTGGCGTGCGTGGTGCAATTTGGGAGACCCTGTCACGTGGTCTGACACGTGAAGACGTAACTCAAGGCGTGTTTAGCTTGAGAACATCCAGGCGAGTGATGACGGCCGGGTGTACGAACTGTATGGATTCCGGGCTCGGTGTGCAGCCGAGTCTGACGATTGCTTGAGTTTCCTGCAGGTAGCCTGACCACGAAACGGTAGACGTGTAGCATCCGTGTGCGAGTGATGTTTAGTGACACTGAACTAACGAAGCCGGCTAAGTCCGGTATAGGTTTTTCTTTGTGAGGACGTAGTACCGACATAATCTGGTGACGCATCGACGTCACACCCCATTAAATGAACAAATTCATTTAAAACTTGAAGGTTTTGATCTAAAGTAATAAAACTTGATGTAACTCCTTCCTTTGAACAGGATATTCAAAGTTAACAAGTTTTCAACTTATAGGTTGTTAAGGACAGAGCACTCTGTTTTCAGCTGAATCAAGGCTGAAGTTAATCAGAGGTTAGAGGTTGAGTTCTTTCTAGGTTGGGGTCGTATGATGCATTTATGGAAAGCTTTGGAAGAGCTTTACAACTCTTCTGTTGAGATCCAGAGGTGTTTCATCCCTTAACCAATCGAAAAATGCAGTAGAGTTGAAACTGTCCAGAAAACAGGGCAGAGCAAAGACTCTCTGTAAACTCTTTGTAAATAGAGCATAACTCTGAAAACATTGACCCAATGGAGGTGTATGATACAGTTATGGAAAGGTTTTTAATTGCTCTACAACTTCTTTGTAGAACCCCAGAGCAACATCACACGCCAAATTGGTTGAATGTCCAGTTGAATGCAAACTGTTCAGAAAACGGGACAGATGCAAATCTCCCTGGATGTTTCTGTAAAACACTTATAACATTCTGTAGAAAAATCCTTAAGGGTCATATGTCACACCGTTAGAAAGGTTATGAGATAAGCAACATTGTTGTAATTCAGAGTTTGTTCAGATTCCTATTGTATTTGCATATACAACTGTGATAAAACCAGCCACATACAAAGGAGATGCTGGCAAATTTTATCCAGGAATTCCATCAACTTTGAAAAATCATAACTCCTGATCCAGAAGTGATATAGAAGCATGTGAATACTCGTTGGAAAGATATTGGAGTTAACGTTAACTTTGGTATACAACTTGAGTAATGAAAATGCTTCTAACTGGATCAAAGTCTAGATTTAGTGCATCAAGGTCTGTTCTGTACAAAGGAGGAAAATGAGTAATATCGTGCAGGCTAGTACAAGTTATGTGCCCCAAAAGCACCTCTTGGTGTTCTGAACGCCATTCAGTGAAATGGAGGCCCCTGTACGATTAACTCCTTAGAGGTTGATTGCTGGTCAAGAACCACAACTTGCACCACCTCCAGAGCAGCAGCATCAGACGGTGGTTTGTACTCCATCACTGCAGCTATATGTATCTGGCTTCCAACCACAAGTTAGAGAAGAGCCGGAGAGACATCCGTGCTCTACTTGTGGTCGGATGGACCATTGTGCTAGGTATTGTCTGGAGGAAATTCGAGGGTGCGGGTCATCATATTAAAAATGCTCAGACCCGTACCGATATCTGCAGAGAAGAGGGCAGACAAGGGGCAACATTCACTACACAGTGAGTGAAGATGTTCCAGAAAGAGAAGCCGTGTTAGCAGAGATGTTTCTCTGAATCGGCTACCGGTATTAATTCTCTTGGACTTAGGTGCCACACCTAGCTTTGTTAGTCCATCTTTTGTGGCTCAACATCAGCTCCAAACCACTTTTACAAAGAGGTAATACCTCATATCTTCGCTGGGGCAGCATTACAAGAAGTGATGTTGTTTTCCGAGCACCTCTTTGTTTGCGGGTTAGACTATAACCCACGAACCTCCTTATTCTTGGGGTCTGAAGATCGACATTATTTTGGGGATGTCGTGGTTGAATTACCACAAAATGGGTTACAACATCAGTTTTAAACCGTTAAGCTCAAACTCCCCTCGGCACGGTCTTCATACATTAGTTCTGGGCGTCAGTCGGCAACAGATTGCAATATTCAACCACTCGGAAACTGTTAGATAGAGGGCAATCCGGTGGTACGTAAATTTCAGGAGGTGTTTCCCAATTGTTTACCGGGCATACCGCCCGAACAGGACATAGAGTTCAAGATTGAGCTTGCACCAGGAACGCCACTGAGTTCACGAAGGCCGTACAAAATGGCACCCAATGAATGGGCAGAGTGAAGGACACCGCTGAATAACCCTATGAGCAAAGGTTTTATACGACTGGGTCGTTACCTTGGGGTTATTCAGCATTGTTTGCAAAGGAGGAGCACGAAACACTACAACATTGTGTAGTGCTCGTATGCTTAACAATGTGGCAATCAAGAACCAGTACCCGTTACCACAGATCGACGTATTGTTTGATCAGTTGGTCGAAGCAAAGATCTTTTCTAAGATGGACTTAAGATCCGGGTACCATCAGATTAAGATAAGGGCGGAGGACATTCCAAAGACAGCTTTCTCAACGAGGTACGGACTTTATGAGTACCTGGTCATGTCCTTCGGCCTCACCAATGCTCCAGCTCACTTCATGTATTTGATGAACTCGGTATTCATTCCGGAGCTGGACAAGTTTGTCGTGGTCTTCATCGACGACATACTGGTATATTCCAAGTCGGAGGAAGATCACACGAAGCATCTGCGTATAGTCTTGCAACGGCTGCGGGATCACAAGTTATACGTGAAATTCAGCAAGTGCGAATTCTGGATATCGCAAGTGCCTTTTCTCAGGCATATCATCTCAGCGGAGGGTATCGCTGTGGACCCGAGCAAGATCACTCAAGTGCTGAATTGGAAATCCCCGAGGACTGTTCACGAGGTACGGAGTTTCCTCGGACTCGCGGGATATTATCGGAGGTTCATTCCGAACTTCTCGAAGATTGCCAAGCCTATGACAGAGCTGCTTAAGAAGGCTACCAAATATGTTTGGAGTCCAGCATGTGAAGCAGCATTCAAGGCTTTAGTCAAGCACCTGACATCAGCACCGGTTTTGGCGCAGCCAGACACAACAAAACCGTTCGATGTGTACTGCGATGCATCCGGCATTGGGCTCGGATGTGTGCTGATGCAAGACCGAAGGGTGGTCGCGTATGGATCACGGCATCTTAGAAACCATGAGCAGAATTATCCGACCCACGACTTGGAGCTCGCTGCCGTGGTACTTGCACTGAAAATGTGGAGGCACTACCTACTCAGTAACCTCGTACATTTATATACCGACCACAAAAGCCTCAAGTACATATTCACTCAGAAGGAGTTGAACATGAGGCAGCGAAGATGGTTAGAATTGATAAAGGATTATGAAATAGAGATCCATTATCATCCAGGCAAGGCAAACGTGGTGGCGGATGCGCTGAGCCGCAAGTCACACGTCAACAATCTGACCATCACACCGTTGGAAGAGAGTGAACCACCACTGCATGTGATTCCACATGGAGCTCTCTACAACTTAGCTTTAATCCCCACCATCCATGAAGAGATAGCGGCAGCCCAGAAGAATGAAAAGGGCATGTCGCATTTGCGGAGACGTGTAGACTGTCGGGAGTTGAAATGTTTCCGGAAGAACGGAGACGGCGTCCTATGGTTCAAGGACCGGATCGTCGTACCCCGTAACCCGGAGTTACGGAAGAAAATCTTTGATGAGGCTCACTTGTCAAAGTTTTCTATTCAGCCCGGCAGCAACAAGATGTATCAAGAACTCAGAAGCAAGTTTTGGTGGACACGGATGAAATGAGAGACTGCAAAATACGTGTCCGAGTGTGGTACATGTCGAAGGGTGAAGGCAGACCATATGAGGAAACCGGGACTGCTACAACCACTGGGCATTCCTGCCTAGAAGTGGGAGGACGTGAGCATGGATTTCATCGTCGGTTTACCCACCACTTTGCAGAAACATGATTCTGTGTGGGTGATCGTCGATCGGCTCACCAAAGTTGCCTATTTTATCCCGGTCAACACCAACTACAACGCCAAGAAGTACGCTGAACTGTACATCTCACGGATCCTATGCTTGTACGGCGTACCCCGTACCATCATATCGGATCGGGGCACTTTATTTGTGTCCCGTTTTTGGGAGCAGCTGCATGCTGCCTTGGAGACGAAGCTGATCCGTAGTTCAGCATACCACACGCAGACGGATGGGCAAATGGAGCGGGTAAATCAGATCCTAGAAGACATGCTACGAGCTTGCGCTATCAACCACGGCAAGAATTGGGATGATCACTTGCCGTTAGCCGAGTTCTCGTACAATAATGGGTACCAAGCCAGCATCAAGATGGCGCCCTATGAGGCGCTATATGGGAGAAAATGTCGCACACCATTGAATTGGTGTGAGTCTGGCGAAAGGGTTACCTTCGGGATTGACCTTGTCAACAATGCGGAAGAAAAGGTTCGACTGATTCAAGCGAACCTCAAAGCCGCCCAATCCCGGCAGAAACAGTATGCGGACCAGAGAAGATGCCCACTACAATTTGAAGTCGGGGATCACGTATATCTGCGTGTGTCTCCAATGAAGGGCGTAAACAGATTCGGGGTGAGAGGAAAGTTGGCACCCCGATTCATCGGTCCGTTTCGGATTACCGAAAGATGTGGATCAGTGGCATACCGGCTGAAATTACCAGAAGCACTTTCCGGCATGCACGACATCTTTCATATTTCCCAGCTGAGGAAGTGTCTCAAGCTATCAACTACCATTCAGCTGGAAGACATTGAAGAACTGCAACCAGATCTCACCTATCGAGGGGAACCGGTGCAGATTATTGATGAAAAGGCCCGAACCACACGCCACCGTACGTTGTGGTTCTACAAGGTTCTATGGAGTAATCACTCCGTAGACGAAGCGACGTGGGAGAGCGAAGGATTTCTTCGCGCCAACTATCCCAACTTTTTCACGTCGCATATCCGGTAATTTTCCACCGTCCTCTCTCTCATTTTCACCTTATAATCTCGGGACGAGATTCTTTTAAGGGGGGAGGGATGTAAGGGCCTCAGTTTTTGACACATATTTGAAGTGTTCATCACCATACACACACACCTCATTTGAGGAAAGTTGATGAACACAAATGAAGAGCAAGTAACCACCATCAACATGCTCATTATAAAACAAACTCACATATTGCAAAAGTGGTATTTCCCACATGTGATATAGAGGGGCTGGGCATATAAAAACTCCTACACATTGCTAAGGATGTCCATGCCAAGTTTCACCCAAATTCAAAACCTTTTTGAGGTCATTTTGGGTATAGTTAGAAAGAGGGCAGTTTGAAACCATATTCAAATTCAAACTGTTTTATCCCATGAATTCAAAAGTGGGAGGCATATTCTTGTTCAGCACATTTTTGTGAGCTCACACACCAATTTTCACTCCAGTTGGAGTTGATCTTGACATGAGCTAAGTGGAACAAATTCAAACTTAATTTGAATTCAAAACTGAACTTGTGCTGAAATTCATTCATACCAAACCCAATTTGAATTCTACTCAATTCAAATGGCTCATGGGTGAATAATTTGAATCACCAGGGGTATTTTGGGGCTCACTGTTTACAATAGTGATTAGGAGTAAATTTCAGAGGATAAAACCCCAGGTGGGACCCACATGTCACAGAGAGAAAGAGGCAAAACTTGCACACAAAGTCACAGCCTCGGTGGGAAATTCCACCGAGCAGCAGTCGGCTGTGCCACCGAGCAGCTACCGGCGCCACCAGCTGCTTCCCCTCTCCGCGCGCACCTCCACGCGACCGGCACCGCCTCAGCCCGAGCAGGAGTCGGCCGTCTTTATCTTCTCGCGGGCAAACCCGAGCAGCAGCATTGTTTCTCGCCGCAGCTCTCTGCTCAATCGGGAAAACCAGCAAAACAATCTCCTCCTTCGTTCCTGAGCTGCTAGACAGCAACCTGAGGTCGCACTCCACCTCCCCAACGCCAGAAACCCCGAGCTCCGACCTCCTTTGCCCGAAAACGATCGCCACCGCGGCGACCTAGCCTCAGCGGAGAGTCAGGCGCCCGTGGACAGCGTTCCACAGGCGTTTTCACAGTCCAGCAAGAGAGGCAACAGGAGCGCGCGACCACCGTGCTGCTCTCCTCCAAGTTTGGAAGCAAACCGTGAAGAATCCACAGAGAATTTTCAGTTTTTGCTCCGGCGACCGTAAACCGAGCTTCCGGTACGGATTCTTCAAATTCTCGCTCTATGATCTTTCGTTGGTTATTAAATCTTGCACATAGACGCTGGACTAGCCGGCGATCAAGTTCTTTTCTGCATCTGTGGCGTGAAACTGTCTAGGAGTGACGAATTTCGAGCTCGATCAAGGGCGGTCATGGCGGGCACGATCGGTCACACGGTGCCGACCGACTTGCCGCCATCCCTGAACCCTTTTGACACCTTGTCGAGCTTCCTAGAGGTACACTGATGCTGTAGGACCGTTTGTTCGAGGTGTTGGCATGTTAGAACCCACGGTCGACGGCGCCGAACCTCAACCGAGGCCGCGGCACGTCGCCGGGCTATTTCCGGTCACCCCCAGCCCGACCTGACACCACCGACGTGTTCCTCGACGTCGACAACCCCCTGGCGGCGAGTTTCAGACCATGAGAGGTCCGGCAGCAGCGAGCCAGCGAGCTCCGGGTCTGCTCCGGCGAGGTCGGCGGCGCGGGCGCGAGAGAGCGGCGGGAGGAAGACGAAGCCGGCTGGCCCACGTGTCAGCGGCTGAAGAATTTAAATCGGAATAGGGTGTGGCCGGGATCGGCTGTGCTGGCGCGCAAATAACCTGTGGGCCTCAGTGTGCCGGACACCTCCGCGCTCAGCACGTGTCCCCGCGAGTTTAAACTTTTTTCCCTCGATTTTCAGATTTCTTCCAAACTTCAAATCCTCATAACTTTGGCTAGAAGCTCCAAATCGAGTGAACCAAATTTTGTTGGATTCAGCTCTCTGAGCACTTTCCAGCAAATCAAGTTTCACTTCATGAAAATCCTTATTTCTCCAGAATTAATTCCTCAAAATTTAAACTGTTTGGAATTTTAGCTGGAGAATCCTTTGGAGGAAAATCCTGAAATTTTGCTGGGATGTTCACCAAAATATCCCTGAACTACCATAAAAATTTCAGATCCATTCGACCTGATTTGATCCACCTAATAGTGTGATTAGTGAAACTGATCCAGAGAAAATAGAAAATGTTCAGAAACATTTTCAGAATTTTCTCTGAAATTGTTTAGCTCATATCCTTAGCTAGGAACCTTAAAATTAAGTGAGGCCAACTCCATTAGAACCCTCTGAAAATCTAGTTTTCAGAAAGTCAGTTTGTTTCATGAAAATCCTTAGAACACCCTAAAAGCCTTCAATTAAGGTCAAGTACATAATTAATTTTGGAGGGCTCAAATGAGCTTTGCTGCAACTAAAACTTGACCAAGTCTCTGTTTAGGTTGTAACCAAGCCACAGTAAAAGTTTCACAGTCATTGAGTCTGTCTAGTGGGACTTATAAGCTTCACAAGTTCAAACTTAATACAAATGCATTCAAATTAATACATGTACTTCTTCTATCATGTAGTCGCTAAGGTCGAGGAGGAACCCGAAGTCCTAGACTTCGTTACTCCGGAGGAGCAGCTAGCCTACGACCAAGAGCAGCAAGGCAAGATCTGGTTTGCATTAACCTTTTTACAAATGTTTATTGTTTTGAGCACATCTTTGAATACTATCATCCTTTTCATTAGAGTCTTGTTTGGAAACCCAAATGCATAGCCAAGAAAACCATGGGTTCGGTTTAGGATTGCAAACCCCGTTAGCTATGCAATTCTAAGATAGTGTAGGATTCGGTACAAGTCGAGTAGTTGGAACTACTCGCGAGCATAGGCTAGAGGCACTCGACTCAGGTAGAGATAGCACATGATACACATGGCAAGAAAGATGAGACCGAGCGGAGAGTAAGGGCAGCAGGACTTTGGGGCCTGTGTCCTGTAGCTCCGCTTGTGTCGATTGAGGATCGAGCTGTGTGCGGGCCTGTTGAACAAGCTAGAACAGTACCAAAGACCTACCGGCTATATGGGAACCGGGAAACCGAGTAACTCGGGTAGCTGGATGTTGAGGCATAGCTGGTCGTTCAGAGGGTAGGTTGAGAGCTCGAGGTGTAAATCGGCTGGCGGCGCTGAGATGCGCGTGCAGAGACCTCTTGCGCGGGACGATTGGACCGGTTCAACATTTGGCTAACGGGTGAATGGTAGTTGCGTACGGCGTCCGTGATGGTTGTTGTAGGCAACATCGAGTACGGGCGTACGTGACGGGTTGTTCGGGTAACCCTGCAGGTGTAAATCGATTATAATCGCCGTCCCTCGCGGTCAGTGAGTACCACTTGTTCACTGTACCGTGACGTAGAAAGAACAGGCTAGTTTCATGTTAAAATGTTGCTGGTTGAAAGATGAACTTGATTGTTAATGATTTTCTGTAGTCCAGAGCTAACTAAAGTTCTTTTCAACTTTGGGCAAAGTACATGAGAGAAATGTGTTTCTTGTTTGATTGCGGCTCTCTCATGTGCCTTAGCGTAAGGTTCTCCACCACCTGCTGCTAAAACTTGAAAGTAAGGTTCCACTAATTAGGTGAGTCCTTTGCAAATGATTTTATCTCATGTACCCATCACCCCTCATGTAGAAGTTCCATGTTTAGGTGAGACGGGTCAGACTTGTTGAGCCTTCGTGCTCACTGCTTGTGTTTGAAGCTTTTGCAGGGTTCTATGAGGAAGGGACTCCCGAAGAGGAGACGGAACCCTAGGAGGGGAACCCCGTCGAGTGGGAGTCGTGCACGCCACAGAGTTAGTGTGCGTGTGTGCTAGCAAGGACACGTTCAAGGGCTGAACGTGGACTTGATGCGTAGTCTACACCCGCGAGTGTAGACTGAACTTATTTTGATGTAAACATGTTCATAAACCTGTTTATGTAATAAAATTTCGCTTCCGCTTTGTACCTTTGACGTGTGTTATACGGTGCTGTGCAACGCAGCACCCCTCAGCGTGATCCTGACTCGACAAGACCGTGGGGTCGTGTCAGCTCCCGCCGCCGTTTTCCTTTGATTCTCGTATGAATTCTCTGATCTAACGAGCTTGTCGTGTTCCACCGCCGCCGGAGAGTCTTGCAGGTGAAGGAAACCCGGTGTTTTGCGCTCTAGACACAGCTCCGGTGAGCACCGCCGCATTTTCCCCTCGGACCTCGTCGCCGACCGTTTTCCAGGGCCTCCGAGCTCAAGAAAAACCCCGAGGTGAGATCCCCTACCTCCCCTCTTTCGTTCTATGCCAAGAAATCCAAGTTCTAGGAAGTATAGACGAAAATCCGAAGTTCTCCGATGAGATCGCCACCTCCCGCCGCCGCGCGCCGCCGGGCAGCGCCGCCAGCACACAGCCAGGGTGACGTGGCCCCCTGAGGCCCGTCCATTTTAAATCGTGTGGTCCCAAATAGATCTAACCCGTACTGCTTCGCATTATAATCTGAGCCGTCTGTTTTAAATCCAACGGCCCATGTCAGCCCCGCATTATAAAGGCCGGGAATCTTACGCGCTAACCCCTGGGGATCTCGGAAAACAGGAGCTAGCCCTGGAAACTTCTGATCTAGCCCCTGGACCTTCAGAAATTCATGTAAATTCATTTAAAAATCAGTTTTTACCCCTGGACTTAATAAAAATTAGGAAAATCTCTCTTTTTTGTGTAATTAGGCCCCTGAAAATTTAGGAAATAGTGAAGTAGACCCTGCAGTAGGGTGGATTTGCCCTTTTAGACCCTATAGGGTATTAAATTCAGAAATTGATCATATAAGTAGAATTTAAATTCAAATGGTAATGTAAACACATGTGCAAATACAAATGTAAATTTTCCTAGCCTTTGGAAAACATTTAGAATGAGTTGAGAACTGATTTTAAGCTGAAATGAAATCTGACTAAGTGCTGTTTATTTTTATAATTTCTAGAAATTCATTTTTAGACTAGAAAATAATTCTGAAATGAGTAAAATAAATTTAATTTGATCCCCACCAGAGAGGAAGTTCAAAGATATTTTATTGAACATTTTAGGTCAGAACCTATTCTGTTTAGGTGATATGTCTTACTATTTTAATATTAAAGTTCACTTTTAGGCATAGAAAATAAATCTAAAAATATAGGAAATAGGTAGGCATAATTAGAAAATATTAAATGAGATCTCCAATTCCAAAAACTTCAAATTAAGATTTTGTAGAAGATCTGAAAACCTATTTGGAGTAGGAAATTTTCTTTCATGCAAATTTTGTGGCTAAGAAGTGTATTAATTAAATATAGAGAATTTGTTCAAATTAGAAATTCATATATAGTGTGCAATTAGAAATCTGAATACAAAAGTTAGAAGTAATATGTATGTTTAAAAGTGCATGTAGGCCTAAAATCAAAACATCTAGGGTAACCACAACACTTAAAAATGTGAATGACTTTCATATGTATGTATGCGTGGTTTGCATGAGTGGAAGTGTGGACTATGGCTTATGGAATGTTGTTTTCTTTTGCTATGTCTGTATTTGGCATGAGTAGAACCAGCCCCAGAGCAGGTTCTCACCTTTCAACGTCAAGACTTTCCATTCCCAGAGCAGCAGGAAGAAGGCAAGTGTCCTTGACCACTTTGATCCTATACTAGGATGTGTAGTTAGAATTTAATTGCATTGTCAATTTGGAATATGATACCCAAACTAGGAAGTTTCCCTAGATTTTCATTATCTTACTTCCTTGTAGTCTGGGTTGGGATTTATTTTATTATGTCATTTATTTATATACTTATGCTTAGCCATGCTTAGAATGGGATAAGTGGGATATGAGATCATCAACTTATTTACCTTACTCTTGAATGAGATATTATGAGTTATGTAGAGGTAGGGATCTAGGCAAGTTGGATGATTTGGTTGGTGTTGTGTACACGAGACTCGGGTTTGTGTTTAGTGCTTGCCTGGATCCTAAGTACCGGTTCATGGAGCATGTAACTTGGCTTTACCGTGCCAACCACATGCTGAGATGGGGCAGCTTGGCCAATTAATTAGGTGTATCTCCGGCGTAGTATGGGTGTTTGGATGGTGCAGGGAATAGGTGTCAGCTGGACTACCATATGAACCGCAAGGCTCAAGAGGGGGTCACTGCAGCGGGGTTGGAGCCTCTTGTATGCTGTTAGGGGTGAAACCTCAGTGGGCCCACGCTCGTCGGGAATCCCTTTGTAAAGGCCTCGTAGTGATCTCCTGGCTACACACCTAGGAAGTGTGAACGTGGTTCGCAGCCACTGGTATAATGGAGGTTCTTTTAGTCCACCCGGCAACGGGGGATGAAATCACTACATGTGGGTACAGTGGTGCAAACTCTGCAGAGTCAAAATTGTCATGACAGCCGTGCTCACGGTCAAGAGCGGCTTGGACTTATTTATGATTAGAGGATGATGAATTTGAAAGTTGAGGATGTTAAGCGGGGAGCTTAACATTGGAAATAATGTCATGGTCACTTGATTTTTGATGATGGGTTGGGAGATTGGGAACATTTCACTTATGTAGTAATGTAGGTGCTTAATAAGCTAAGGTGATAGGTATTAATTGCGTAGTGCTTTAACCATGAGTTCAACCTCTCCTTGCTCTAGCCATGCATGACATAACTTTTCCCCACTTGTTGAGTACCAACGGTACTCAAGCTTGCTTTTCTGTTGGTTTAAATTGCTGCTCAGGTCAAGGGGATGACGTGGTGTTCAATGACCAAGACTTTGGACCCGAAGAAGGATTCTAGGTTCACGGAGTCCCCCGGGCAACACCTGTGATGGAGCCCACAAGATTTATATTCCGCTGCTGTTTTATTTACATGTTATGAACATATTATCGTCCATCGAGACATTATTCTATGTAAGACTTATTTTATATTCGAACTCTTAGCTTGTAATAAATGATGCTTCACTATTTGTCATCACATGTATGAGAAAATGATCCTGACATACATGTGATATTCACTCGGTTGCTCTTTGGAGAAACCGGGTGTGGCAGAAGTGGTATCAGAGCCAAGGTTGCCCGTAGGAACGTGGACCTAGGTAGAAATGGACGTGTTTAAGGAGCATATTTTCTTAAAAACTATTTTACAAAGGTGTGGGTTGAAAGTGTTATTTAATAGGGTCACTTTATTCATCTTGTCCCAACTTTTATTCAAAATACAATCTTTATTTAATTCTTATCTAACTTAATTTTAAATGCTTTATGTTTTAGATGGTTCGTATGGTCCGCACCGCTCGCAAGTCCACTGGAAGGAGAGTTATTGTAGCTGCCCTTGCCTTGAGAGAGGAGAACCGTCCGGTGACGTACCACTCCTACGGGTTGGCAGTAGGAGGCTTGTTGTGCCGTCTTCGGCGTATGCTCCACGCCGCCAGCAACGTTGGCAAGCTGATCATACACTACAGCTCCACCAGGACCCTCCGTGAGAAGCGTGAAGAATGGAGCTCAGAGATGAGGATTATCCATGAAAACCAGCTGCTCAAGATCCACCGCTCTCCAGCTTGTCGGGCGACTCAGGCCGATGCTGAGAAGGATGTCACCTGGGAGGCCATCACCTGCTAGAGTTACATCAACCGTCGCCACCTAGACAGGACTGAGTACATGTATGTCCTCGAGTGGCGCCGCGGAGTACAAATACCCGCCAGTGCAGCAGGGGACTTCCCACGAGCACATGGACCTGTGCCTGGAGGATGCAGCTATGCTCAGCACTCGACTACAGGAGTGCCAGCAGGAGCTTCAGGATGTTCGGGACACCCTGAAGGAAACTGAGGTGTTGCTTCACGCCAGCTTGAGGGCGAGAGAAAGAGGAGATGGGAATGAACTGTGTGTCACCGTGAATGACACGTGGACTCCTGACTCCCCAGACCGCTGGGCGAGCAAGCGTCGCCACACTCCTACACCAGCAGGTTCCCCACCTAAAGCAGAATCAGAGGGCAGCCCCAATGATGAGGAAGACCCCGACGAGCCAGCTCAGCAATACGAGCCGTTTAGAGTCATTTCCCTTATTTCAGCAGGTTATCGAGTAGTCGAGTCTATACCCTATTTATTTGTTTGTTAATGTTTGGTGTGTGATGTGAGTTGTGGAAGCCATGGGCATTTGTCCACAACCTCGTCTTTAAGTTTGCTTTGCTTTGGTGTGTGAACCCCTATGAATCAATAGTGCATTTATTTTCGCATGAGACGTGACTCCCAAAGATCTATGTGAAATCTTCAGAAGTTGTTTAAATATTAAGGCCTCAAAAGTTTAAGTTTAAACAAGCAATTTGGGAAGTTAATACGTAATGATTAAAGTTAACATTGGGTTGGACATGATAGATGGCTGGAAGAGGAAAAGGTCGTGGTGCCAAACCCAACAACAACAACGATGAGGCCGTCAATCCTCACCTTCCTGGAGGGCAAGACAGGGGTGATCGCCGTGAAGGATTTGATCCTATCCACCAAATGCTCGAAAATCAGAATCAGCTCATCCAGAGTTTAACTCAAGTGGTCGCCAACTTGCACCAAGCTCCACCCCCACAAGCTGCACCACGTCAACCAAGGTTGAGTGAGTTTCTGGGAACTCAACCCCCAAAGTTTGCAAGTGCTGCTGAACCTCTGGAGGCAGATGACTGGCTAAAGACCATAGAGAGCAAGATGAGGATCATACAATGCCAAGGGTATAAGAGGGTGCTGTTTGCCTCTCACCAATTGCATGGACCTGTTGCTGATTGGTGGACCGCTTACGTGGCAGCCCATCACGACCCTGAGAACATCACTTGGGAATAGTTCAAGCGCAGTTTCCGCAACCACTACATACCCAGGGGTGAACTCAAGAACAAGAGAAAGGAGTTCTTGGGACTGCAGCAAGGCAACATGACTGTGAGGGAATACCTCACCAAGTTCACCCAATTATCCCGTTATGCACCACGAGACATCGAAACCGATGAGCAGAAACAGGACTGTTTTGTGGAAGGACTTACCATGGAGATGCAATGTGCAATGTCCTCCAACGAGTATGAAAGCTTCCAAAAGATGGTATACAGAGCGTTTGTCGTGGAGAGGAAGCTGAAGGCCTCGGAGAATGAAAACAAGAGGAAGATGGGATGGTCACACCAAGCATCAAGCAGCAACACACGTCCACGTCTGATGCAGCAACCGGCAGGGCAGACGAGCCGTGCTGTGGTACCCTACCCGACACCAAGAGGGTACAACCCAAACTTCAGACCTCCATCAGCGCCAGTACAGCCGCAGCGTCAGTTTGTGCAGAAGCCACGCCCCACTTATCAACCTCGACCAGCAGGACAAGGGCCACAAAACCAACCCCAAGATAACAAAGGCCAGACACCTAAAGTTGGGGTGCAATGCTTCAACTGTGGTGAAGTGGGGCACTACGCTCATAAGTGCCCAAAGAAGAAGCCCATTCAGCCACAGCAGCAGAATGTGATGCGAGGACGGGTGAACCACGTGACCATGGAGGAAGCGCAAGAGGCACCTGATGTGGTAATTGGTAAGTTTCCTGCAAATTTACACATTGCAACCCTATTGTTCGATTCTGGTGCTACCCACTCGTTCATTGCTCAAGGGTTTGTTAAGAAGCACGATCTAGCAACAACACAAATGAACCATATGTTAGCAGTGAACTCTCCAGGGGGAGAAATAAGGACAAGACAAGTGTGCCCCAAGGTGAATCTAGACATTAATGGGGTAGTATTTACTGCAAACCTCATAGTGATAGACTCACAAGGGATAGATATTATTTTGGGTATGGATTGGTTGACCAAACATAAAGGCATCATCCATTGTTCGACAAGAACGGTGGAACTAACTCACACTAGCGGCACAAAAGTGAAGTTCATAGCCGTGCAAGAACCTAGGAGGGACATTAAACTCAATCAAGTTGAGGTGGAAGTGGAAGAGATAAGGATTATCAGGGAATATCCAGACGTTTTTCCGGAGGAGTTGCCAGGTATGCCTCCCGATCGTGAAGTGGAATTCGCGATTGAATTAGTACCTGGAACAGCCCCAATATACAGGAGGCCTTATCTGATGGACTCCAAAAAACTGGAAGAACTCAAAGAACATATAAGAGAATTGACAGAGAAGGGGTATATTCATCCTAGTTCCTCACCATGGGGAGCTCCAGTTATATTTGTGCCCAAGAAGGACGGAACCCAAAGATTATGCATAGACTATCGTGCGTTGAATGAAGTAACCATCAAGAACAAGTACCCATTACCCCGCATTGAAGACTTATTTGATCAGTTGAGGGGAGCTTGTGTGTTCTCAAAAATTGATCTCAGGTTGGGATACCACCAACTGAAAATAAGGCAAGCTGACATTCCAAAGACAGCTTTCGTATCTCGGTACGGGCTGTATGAATACACCGTCATGCCGTTCGGGCTAACTAATGCCCCGGCGTATTTCATGTATCTCATGAACAAGGTATTCATGGAATATCTGGACAAATTCGTGGTGGTTTTCATTGATGACATTCTCGTCTTCTCCAAAGATGAAGAAGAACATGAGGAACATTTAAGATTGGTGTTGCAAAAGCTGAGAGAACACCAACTATATGCCAAGTTGAGCAAGTGTGAGTTTTGGCTGAAGAGAGTTCCCTTCTTAGGACATATAATCTCGGAGGGAGGAATCTCCGTAGATCCCGCCAAGATCGAGGAGGTGCAGAAGTGGAAGACCCCTGAAAATGTCGGGGAAATTGGAAGCTCCTTAGGGTTGGCTGGGTATTGTCGACGGTTCATTGAGGGTTTCTCCAAGATCTCGAGACCACTAACCAAATTGTTAGAGAAGGGGATCACATTCACATGGACACCGGAGTGTGAGACGAGTTTTCAAGAACTGAAGAAAAGATTGACGACAACCCCAGTACTAGTTATGCCAGATATGCAGAAGAATTTTTTGGTGTACTGCGATGCATCTGGACACGGGTTGGGATGTGTTCTCATGCAAGAGGGGCATGTCGTTGCCTATGCGTCCCGGCAGCTCTGAAAACACGAGAATAACTATCCTACGCATGATCTAGAGCTAGCCGTAGTGGTCCACGCATTGAAGATTTGGCGGCATTACTTGATGGGAAAGAGGACAGAGATATATACAGATCATAAGAGCTTAAAGTATATTTTCACACAGCCAGATCTCAACCTCAGACAAAGGAGATGGTTAGAGCTAATCAACGACTTTGATGTTGGCATCAACTATCATCCTGGGAAAGCGAACGTCGTGGCAGATGCTTTAAGCCGGAAGGTGCACGTCAACATGTTGAGCTTAAGTGACACGCCTACGGAATTGAAGGAAGAGATTGCAAAACTCAATCTATGCCTGGTGAATAATGGTGAGGCCATCGCCATGGAGGTGGACTCCACATTGGAGCAAGACATACGCAATGGTCAGAAGAATGATGAGAAGATAAAAGAAATCAGAGAACTCATCAAAGAGAATAAAGCTCCTAGGTTCAGAGAGGATGAACAAGGTACGGTGTGGCATGGGAAAAGAATCTATGTGCCTGAGGTGAAGGAGATCCGTGAACCTATTTTGAAGGAGGCTCATGATTCCGACTATTCCATTCATCCTGGGAGTACGAAGATGTATCATGACCTCAAGAGCAGATATTGGTGGTATGGAATGAAGCGAGATGTCGCGGAACATGTTGCCCTATGTGACACATGTCATTTGGTGAAAGCAGAACATCAACGACCCGCGGGACTATTGCAACCACTCAAAGTGTCTGAATGGAAATGGGAAGAAATTAGTATGGACTTCATAGTGGAACTACATAGGACCCAATCGGGATATGATTTGATATGGGTCATCATCGACAGACTGACTAAAGTAGCTCATTTCATCCCCGTGAAAGAAAGCTACAGCGGGTCCAAGTTAGCAGAATTGTACATGTCAAGAATCGTGTGTTTTCATGGAGTGCCAAAGAAGATAGTGTCAGACCGAGGGACACAGTTCACCTCCAGGTTCTGGCAGAAGTTACATGAAACCATGGGAACTCATCTGAATTTTAGTTCTGCCTATCACCCCCCAGACTGACGGGCAGACTGAAAGGACCAATCAGATCCTTGAGGATATGCTGAGAGCTTGTGCACTCAAGAACAATAGGAGTTGGGATAAGAACTTACCGTATGCAGAGTTCTCCTAAAACAACAGTTATCAGGCTAGTTTACACCCCAAAACCTGTTAAAGAGGGGAATTTAAAATTTTTGGACGTATTGCATGTGGTGAAGCAATTCAAATTTAAACTGGAATTCAAATTTGAATCAAAATGGAAAAGAAAAAGGAAAAAGAAAAACGGCCAGTGGGCCAAAATCCACCTCAGCCGGCCCAAAAGCCACGACTGTTCCCCCCTCTCCCTCTCTCTGACGCGCGGGGCCTGCGTGTCATCCCCCTCCCCGCCCGCGCGCCCAACCGCCACGCTACTTCCGCGCCGATCGCCGCTGCCACGCCGATTTTCTTGCTCCGGAGCCGCGATATCCAGCCCACGCGCTGCTGCACATCTAAACCAACCCACGCCGCCCTTCCTTGCCCATTTAAACGCCAAAATCCGCCCCTTTTTCCTGCCCGATCGGCCGCCTCAGTCCTCGGTGAGAACCGAAGCTCCCGTCGCCGTTTTCCTTTGATTCTCGTCCGAATTCTCTGATCTAACGAGCTTGTCGTGTTCCACCGCCGCCGGGGAGTCTTGCAGGTAAAGGAAACCCGGTGTTTTGCGCTCTAGACACAGCTCAGGTGAGCACCGCCGCGTTTTCCCCTCGGACCTCGTCGCCGACCGCTTTCCAGGGCCTCCGAGCTCAAGAAAAACCCCGAGGTGAGATCCCCTACCTCCCCTCTCCCGTTCTATGCCAAGAAATCCAAGTTTTAGGAAGTATAGAAGAAAACCCGAAGTTATCCGGTGAGATCACCGCCTCCCGCCGCCACGCGCCGCCAGGCAGCACCGCCAGCACACGGCCAGGGCGACGTGGCCCCTTGAGGCCCGTCCATTTTAAATCGTGCGGTCCCAAATAGATCTAACCCGTACCGCTTCGCGTTATAATCTGAGCCGTCTGTTTTAAATCCAACGGCTCACATCGGCCCCGCATTATAAAGGTCGGGAATCTTACACGCTACCCCCTGGGGATCTCGTAAAACACGAGCTAGCCCCGGAAACTTCTGATCTAGCCCCTGGACCTTCAGAAATTCATGTAAATTCATTTAAAATCAGTTTTTGCCCCTGGACTTAATAAAAATTAGGAAAACCTCTCTGTTTTGTGTAATTAGGCCCCTAAAAATTTAGGAAATAGTGAAGTAGACCCTGCAGTAGGGTGGATTTTCCCTTTTAGACCCTATAGGGTATTAAATTCAGAAATTGAACATATGAGCAGAATTTAAATTCAAATGGTAATGTAAACACATGTGCAAATACAAATGTAAATTTTCCTAGCATTTGGAAGACATTTAGAATGAGTTGACAACTGATTTTAGGCTGAAATGAAATCTGACTAAGTGATGTTTATTTTTATAATTTCTGGAAATTCATTTTTAGACTAGAAAATAATTCTAAAATGAGTAAAATAAATTTAATTTGAGCCCCACCAGAGAGGAAGTTCAAAGATATTTTATTGAACATTTTAGGTCAGAACCTATTCTGTTTAGGTGATATGTCTTACTATTTTAATATTAAAGTTCACTTTTAGGCATAGAAAATAAATCTAAAAATATAGGAAATAGGTAGGCATAATTAGAAAATGTTAAATGAGGTCTCCAATTCCAAAAACTTCAAATTAAGATTTTGTAGAAGATCTGAAAACCTATTTGGAGTAGGAAATTTTCTTTCATGCAAATTTTGTGGCTAAGAAGTGTATTAATTAAATATAGAGAATTTGTTCAAATTAGAAATTCATATATAGTGTGCAATTAGAAATCTGAATACAAAAGTTAGAAGTAATATGTATGTTTAAAAGTGCATGTAGGCCTAAAATCAAAACATCTAGGGTAACCACAACACTTAAAAATGTGAATGACTTTCATATGTATGTATGTGTGGTTTGCATGAGTGGAAGTCTGGATTATGGCTTATGGAATGTTGTTTTCTTTTGCTATGTGTGTATTTGGCATGAGTAGAACCAGCCCCAGAGCAGGTTCTCACCTTTCAAGATTAAGACTTTCCATTCCCAGAGCAGCAGGAAGAAGGCAAGTGTCCTTGACCACTTGGATCCTATACTAGGATGTGTAGTTAGAATTTAATTGCATTGTCAATTTGGAATATGATACCCAAACTAGGAATTTTCCCTAGATTTTCATTATCGTACTTCCTTGTAGCCTGGGTTGGGATTTATTTTATTATGTCATTTATTTATATACTTATGCTTAGCCATGCTTAGAATGGGATAAGTGGGATATGAGATCATCAGCTTATTTACCTTACTCTTGAATGAGATATTATGAGTTATGTAGAGGTAGGGATCGAGGCAAGTTGGATGATTTGGTTGGTGTTGTGTGCACGAGACTCAGGTTTGTGTTTAGTGCTTGCCTGGATCCTAAGGACCGGTTCATGGAGCATGTAACCTGGCTTTTCCATGCCAATCACATGCTGAGATGGGGCAGCTTGGCCAATTAATTAGGTGTATCTCCGGCGTAGTATGGGTGTTTGGATGGTGCGGGGAACAGGTGTCAGCTGGACTACCATATGAACCGCAAGGCTCAAGAGGGGGCCACTGCAGCGGGGTTGGAGCCTCTTGTATGCTGTTAGGGGTGAAACCTCAGTGGGCCCACGCTCGTCGGGAATCCCTTTGTAAAGGCCTCGTAGTGATCTCCTGGCTACACACCTAGGAAGTGTGAACGTGGTTCGCAGCCACTGGCATAATAGAGGTTCTTTTAGTCCACCCGGCAACGGGGGATGAAATCACTACATGTGGGTGCAGTGGTGCAAACTCTGCAGAGTCAAAACTGTCATGACAGCCGTGCTCACGGTCAAGAGCGGCTTGGACTTATTCATGATTAGAGGATGATGAATTTGGAATGAGGATGTTAAGCGGGGAGCTTAACATTCGAAATGATGTCATGGTCACTTGATTTTTGATGATGGGTTGGGAGATTGGGACCATTTCACCTATGTAGTAATGTAGGTGCTTAATAAGCTAAGGTGATAGGTATTAATTGCGTAGTGCTTTAACCTTGTGTTCAACCTCTCCTTGCTCTAGCCATGCGTAACATAACTTTCCCCCACTTGCTGAGTACCAACGGTACTCAAGCTTGCTTTTCTGTTGGTTTAAATTGCTGCTCAGGTCAAGGGGATGACGTGGTGTTCAATGACCAAGACTTTGGACCCGAAGAAGGATTCTAGGTTCACGGAGTCCCCCGGGCAACACCTGTGACGGAGCCCATAAGATTTATATTCCGCTGCTGTTTTATTTACATGTTATGAACATATTATCGTCCATCGAGGCATTATGCTATGTAAGACTTATTTTATATTCGAACTCTTGGCTTGTAATAAATGATGCTTCACTATTTGTCATCACATGTATGAGAAAATGATCCTGGCATACATGTGATATTCACTCAGTTGCTCTTTGGAGAAACCGGGTGTGACAACTTGCCTTGTTCTTGCGGTTCTGGTGGCTCTTGGATCTCGAAACCTTGTTGTTGCAGCTCGTCGTAGACAGCTCCCTGAGCTTGTCCTTCTATACGCAATCACGCACATACAAGATTCATAACAATCAATACCATGCACAAACTTTAAACTAGGTGCGATGATGCATATGCATGTTTATCCTATAATCAGCTTTATTAGATCGGTTTGTACATGTTCTTGCATGGTTTTATGATGAAAAGAGGTGTTCGGATCAGATGTGGACGTGGCGATGACCTTGTCTTTAGATCAACCCGATCAACAAGTGATCTGTCCACGAGAAAGCTTCTGTTCGAAAGGAATCGAAGAACAGATGCAAAGAAAACACAACGATGTCGTAAGGTGGTATTGGAGACCTACCTTACGTTCTTCTCGGTATTCGGGTCCTTCTCAGATCGTTAGGCTCTCTTCCGGCGATCTTCCTTGCTGAACTCCGGCGATGGCTTTCTCGGCGAGTTGAGGCTAGGGCTCTAAGTCATCGGTTTAGAAGTTCGTGGTTTCGGCCAAAGGTTCTGGGTTCTATTTATAATTGGGAAGAGAAGAGTCCTAATCTGATTGGACTTCGAATAAGAGTCCTATTCAAATCGTCATTGAATCTTAACATCTTATCTTTAGTTGATTTGGTGCGGTAACATTGTGGAATTCAGGTCGGTTTCTCCTCCGTACCGGTATTTCAACGCGAAAAAACCGTTTCCAGAACTCGTTACCTCCTCGGTGATGAGCTCCGGAAGCTCCACGTGTCCATCGGGCCTGGTCTCTCCTTTTCCGCAGATACGAGCTCCGGTTGTGCCGCGTGCCAAGCAAGTAGGACCTCCCTCTCCTTCGGAGGTGAGCTCGTGTGCCACGTATCCTAGCGGTCGGTACCTCCTCTCTTATTCGGAGGTGGCTCCGCACACATCACGTGTCAGTACCAGACCTTTCCTCTCTCCGGAGGTAGCTCCAGTGCTACACTTCCTTTCTTCTCAGAGACGAGCTCCGAGGTTAACACGTGTCCAACAGTGACGGACCTCCCGGAGATAAGCTCCGGTGACGGCGCGCGTCCAATAGAACCGGACCTCTCGGAGGTGAGCTCCGGGATCGATACGTATCCCGCGCGACTGGTCCTCTGATTCCCGCGGTGACTAGCTCCGAAGGTGACATGTGTCTTGCGGAAATGCCTTTGCTTCTTCCGCAGAGGCTAGCTCCGGGGGCAACACGTGTCCCATAGGGTCAGACCTCTCCCCATTTGCGGAGATGAGCCCCGAGCCTGCCACGTAGCCAGTTTAGCGGCGGACCTCTCCCCACTTCGCAGGGATGAGCTCTGAACACGCCACGTGACCAGCGGGCCGCGGTAAGTTGTCTTCAGCGCTCTCGGTGAACTGGATTCGGCTCTTATTGGCTACCTTTTTGATATTTTTTTCTCTGTTCCTACTTCCTTTAAAATGTTTTCTCTTCATGGAACATGAATATATGCAGAAACCGAAAATGAGGGTGTTACAAATCTACCCCCCTTAAATTGAATCTCGCCCTCGAGATTCGTTGGTAGAGAATATATGAGGAAATTCTGCTTTGATGTCTTCTTCACGCTCCCATGTGGCTTCAGCTTCGGTGTGATGGCTCCATTGCACCTTGCACCATCGAATCACTTTGTTCCTGGTGACCCTTTCTTTTACGTCCAAAATTCGGACAGGGTGCTCCATATAAGTCAGGTCCTCTTGAATTTCAAGCTCTTCTATTGGTATTTTCTCCTCTGGTACTCTCAAGCACTTCTTGAGCTGGGATACATGAAACACGTCATGTATGTCGGAGAGATTTGTTGGGAGCTCTAGTTGATAGGCTACTTCTCCTCGCTTGTCCAAAATCTTAAACGGTCCGATATAGCGAGGTGCTAGCTTGCCTTTGATGTTGAAACGTCGTTGGCCATGGATAGGCGATACCTTAAGGTATACGAAGTCTCCCACTTTGAAAGTCAACTTCCTTTGCCTATTGTCCGCATAGCCTTTCTGTCGTGACTGAGCAGCCTTTAAGTTCTCCTGTATCGTTTGGACTTGCTTCTCAGCTTCTTGTAGCACTTCGGGTCCAAACACCTGGTTCTCTCCGGTTTCGTTCCAGAACAGCGGTGTTCTACACCGTCTACCGTATAATGCTTCGAAAGGTGACGTCTTCAAGCTAGTTTGATAGCTGTTGTTATAGGAGAATTCAGCGTACGGTAAACTCCTATCCCAACTACGCCCACGTTTCAAGGCGCAAGCTCTCAACATGTCCTCCAAAATTTGGTTTGTCCTTTCGGTTTGCTCATCGGTTTGTGGGTGATAGACGGAGCTAAAATCCAGTCGTGTACCCATGGCTTTCTGCAGCTTCCTCCAGAATCTAGAGGTAAACTGAGAACCTCGATCTGAGACTATCCTCTTCGGGACTCCATGACGGCACACGATCTGCTCCATGTACAACTCGGCTAATTCTGCAACGTTGTAATTGGCCCTTACAGGGAGAAAATGGGCGGTTTTCATCAATCGGTCCACGATAACACAGATGGAGTCGTAACCCGACTGAGTACGTGGCAATCCGACGATGAAGTCCATGCTGATGTCTTCCCATTTCCACTCGGGTACCTTCAAAGGTTGCAACAATCCAGCGGGTCTTTGGTGTTCGGCCTTCACCCGTTGGCATGTGTCGCATAGGGCAACGCATTCGGCTATGTCCCTTTTCATACCATCCCACCAATAACAAGTTTTCAAGTCCTTGTACATTTTGGTACTTCCGGGGTGTATGGAATAGGGTGAATCATGTGCCTCCTTCAATATCATGTCGCGGAGGTGCTTCACGTTAGGTACACAAATCCTTTTTCCTAGCCAAAGCGTACCCTTCTCATCTTCTTTGAAATCTTTCTCTATTCCTAGTCGGATTCTCTCCTTGATCTCCTTGATCTCCTCATCCGTTGCTTGGCCTCTCTTATCTCTTGCTCCAATGAAGAGTGGATCTCCATCATTTCCATGTTGTTCAAGAATCCGAGGTGTAACCGTTCGAACTCCTTTCGTAGTTCGGGTGGTAGCTCCCGAACCGTGAGTTGGTGACATGCTCCCTTTCGGCTCAATGCATCAGCTACCACATTGGCCTTCCCAGGGTGATAGTTGATTCCAACATCGTAATCCTTGATGAGTTCCAACCATCGACGTTGCCTCAAATTCAAGTACGTTTGGGTAAATATGTACTTAAGGCTTTTATGATCCGTATAGATCTCACATCGATGACCAAGGATATAATGTCTCCAAATCTTCAATGCGTGCACTACTGCTGCTAGCTCCAAGTCATGTGTAGGGTAATTAAGCTCGTGCTTCTTTAATTGTTGTGAGGCATAGGCTACCACTTGTCCTTCTTGCATGAGCACACATCTGAGCCCCTGTCTGGATGCGTCACAATATATGTCAAAGCTCTTGCTTACGTCCGGCAATACCAAAACCGGTGCTGTGGTTAGCCTTTTCTTGAATTCCTCAAAACTTTCTTGGCATGCTGGTATCCATTGAAAGGCCTTTCCCTTCGTTAGCAACTCCGTCATGGGTTTTGCTATCTTAGAGAAGTCTTTAATGAAGCGTCGGTAGTATCCAGCCATCCCAAGAAAACTCCGAATATCCCTCACGTTTTGCGGTTAGTCCCACTTTCTCTCACTTTTCAGGGATCAACCGATACCCCTTCTTTGGAGATAATGTGGCCTAGGAACGATATTTCCTTTAGCCAAAATTGACACTTGTTAAGCTTGGCATACAATTGATGCTCACGCATTTTCTGCAAGGTCAATTTCAAATGTTCTTCATGCTCCTCCTCACTTTTTGAATACACCATAATGTCGTCAATGAAAACCACGACGAACTTATCCAGGTACTCCATAAAAACCTTGTTCATGAGGTACATGAAGTATGCGGGTGCATTTGTTAACCCAAAAGACATGATGGTATATTCATACGAACCATACTGTGTTTGGAAGGCAGTCTTGGGTATATCGGAGGGCTTAATCTTCAGCTGGAAATATCCCGACCGAAGATCAATCTTGGAGAACACTCAGGCTCCTTTCAATTGGTCGAACAAGTCCTCTATACGGGGCAGAGGGTATTTGTTCTTGATTGTTACCTCGTTGAGAGACCTATAGTCCACGCACATCCTTTGGGTTCCATCCTTCTTGTCTACGAAGAGCACAGGGGCTCCCCATGGCGACGAGCTTGGACGTATAAAACCCTTTTCCAGATGCTCTTGAATTTGCTTCTTGAGTTCCACTAGTTCATTGACAGGCATCCTATAGGGTCTCTTGGCTATGGGTGCAGTTCCAGGTACCAAATCAATGGCAAACTCAATGTCCCGATCAGGGGGCATACCTGGAAGCTCCTCTAGAAACACGTCTGAGAATTCTTGAACCACTGGAATGTAGTCCAATGTTGCTCCTTCGACGTGGTTCAAGATTGCCTTGTCGGGCTGACTCAAACTCGACACGGATGTCGTGCTCATTTGTTAATTGCACGCTTCTTTCAGCACATTGGATTACCCCATTGTGCTTGCTTAACCAATCCATCCCGAGTATTATGTCAATCCCTTGGGAGTCCAAGACAATAAGGTTGGCAAGGAAGTCTACCCCCTTATTTTAAGGCTTACTTTCGGACATACTATATTATTCCTCATTTCTCCTCCGGGAGAATTAACTAACATAGCACATTCTAAGTGGGATACGAGTAGATGATGTTTGGCAACATACTTTGATGATATGAAGGAATGTGATGCTCCAGAATCAAATAAGATGGTGGCTGGGTTGGAGTTGGCAAGGAACATACCAATTACGACGTCCTCAGCCTGTTGTGCTTCCTCAGCAGAGACATGGTTCACGTTGCCGCGAGCATAGTTCTGCTGTCCCTGGTTTCCTTGATTGTCCCCTCCGTTCAGTAACGGGTTCTGTTTGGGCACGTCGCCTTGCTGTCCAGGGCCTCTCCTCGGGCACTGGTTCGCGAAGTGTCCTATTTCCCCGCATGCAAAGCATGCCCTGTTGTCCACGGCAGCAGGTACGTTGGGGTGGGGGTTTTGAATAGGAGCGCCCATGTTAGGTCGGGGCACAGGAGGCATGGGCACACGAGGTGCTGGTGCAATGGGTCATTGCTGTCGTGGCTGACTAGGGCGGTATGCAGGAGTGGTCGATCCATACTGCGGTGCAGCTGGGGGCATGTACCGAGGTCGTACATTGCTCCCTTGAGGCTGGTATGGCATCTTCCTCTTGCACTCTCGCTCGATCTCTCGGATCTTGCTTTCAACCACTATAGCCTTGTCAACCAGCTTTTGAAAGCTTACGTAGTCATTGTTGAGGAGCTGAACCTGGATCTCATTGTTCAACCCTCTCATGAACAGATATTGCTTCCTCTGGTCTGAGTTGACATCTTCAGGGGCATACCGGGACAGTTGTGTGAACTTGTTGAGATACTCATTCACACTTTTCTGTCCTTGGCGGAGACCTTCGAACTCCTGCCTCTTGAGCATCATTATACCAGCAGGGATGTAATGAGAGCGGAAACTTTCCTTGAACTCAGTCCAAGTGATCGTCTCCGGGTCGACATGAGCGTTGCTTAGGGCATCCCACCAGTCAGCGGCGGCTCCCGTAAGTTGGTGCGACGCAAAGAGGACCTTCTCTCGGTCATTGCACTGCACTATGGCAAGCTTCTTCTCCATGGATTTCAACCAGTCATCGGCCTCCATGGGGTCGTTTGCTTGAGCAAAGGTGGGTGGTCGAGTCCTCATGAACTCTCCCAGCCTGTTATGAGCCGGCAGTGGTGGTGGCGGTGGTGCCGGAACAGGGTTGTTGTTGTTGGCCTGCAATTGACCCAAGTTTGGATCATAGTTTGCATAAGTTGGTTCTGCATGGCCATCAACCGTTCCAGGTGGTTCTCGCCAGCTCCGGGGTTAACAGAAACTTCATCGTGACCATCCTCTTGGTTGTCACGGACATTCCTTCGGCCGGCATTTCATCTCACCATCTGTGGGAGAGAACGAAATAGAATAGAAGGTTAGGTAGATTCCCTCAACTCTATGCATCAAGGTGAGTTGGACTATATATATTAGCCCATAGGGGGATGTGAACAAGTGCCAAAACATTTCACACCTCCTTCGACTTACGTATGGATATGGACAACATTTTGAGACGTCCCACAACTCACACTAAGCACACAATCACAAATAATCATCACAAGGGCTCACACAACTCCTATTCAAGGATGGTTTCCTGTGTCAAGGTAGTTTCAAGGCCAATCTAAGCGTCCTTGGATGCTTCCTATGGTCAGCGTGGCTTAGCTACCAATCTGTGTCTAATACCAATCTATGATTGTATCTAGGTGTGTAATCTACCCCTATTTGTGGCTTTTTGATACCAATCTGTGTTTCCTATTTAGGCGTGTAACCCATTGTCAACCGTGGCTCTGATACCAATCTGTGACGCCCTCAATTCTGTGGAAAACCACGGAACCGAGAACTAATGCATATGTGTGCTCAGGATATTCATCACACATACACATATATTCCACAAACTGAATTCAGAATATATATATAACCACGAATAACAGAGTTTATTACAATGTCTCATGAGTCTTAGACTCATGCTCACAGCAGAAGTCTTCTAACTAATGCGGAAGCGATTTAACTAATGCGGAAGCAAATCTAAGCAGCAATGGCTCCATCTCTATTCCATCCCCACAGGCAAGGTTGAGAACAGATCACACGCCTTAATGCTCCACTTCGTCTTCATAGTAGTCTTCTCCTGCTGCTGATGATGAAATGATAATGCAAGTTTGAGTACAATGATGTACTCAGCAAGTGCGGTAAAATATGAAATGTAGCTCATAACAAGGTAGGTATAAAAAGGATCATTGCGGAAAGCAAAGTTATTTATCAAAATCATGATAAAACAGTAACTCATCTTAAGTGAATGTAATCCCAACTTACATTAAAATACCAATCATACCTCCATTATGTTCATTATCTTTCCAGGTCACAATCAATCATCCTCATTCTCGCTCACGAATACCTCCTCATATTCGCTACCATCTCACGAATACCATCCTGTATTCGATACCATTTCACCTCATAAAACAACTTCGTCTCCCACCGAGACCAACCTTATTGCCACGACTCAACAGTCATGCAACCCATCTTATCACCCGGACTCAACAGTCCCAAAACTAAACCATAACCAAACCATCCAAAACCATAACCAATAACCATCCCAATAACCATCCCAACTAATCATGGCAGTTGGCCAGACGCTCGTGACCGTAAGCTCGGCTATCATGATAGTTTTAAGAACTCTGCAGAGTTTGCACCTCTTTACCCACAAGTTCGTGATTTCTCACCCGTCAGTGACTGCAGATCCTCCATTATACCAGTATACAACCGTCGGTGTATGGACAAGAGATCACAAGATAGCCTTTACAAAGGGGCTACTAGATGTATGGACTCACTGAGGTTTCACCGGCTGGATCAAATCCCCATTCTCCCACCCACGGGCCCCCTCTTGTGCCATGCAGTTCCCAGGGCAGTCCTCCTCGACTCCCATTTCCCGTGCCATCCACAGTCCATAACAAGCTAGCAACACACCAAATTAATCAGCAAAGCCGCACCCATACTTGGCCTTGTGGTGGCACTGTTATCCTGGCATGTGCATGCATGAACCGGTCCTTAGATCTACGGAAACGAGAACTAATGCATATGTGTGCCCAGGATGTTCATCACACATACACATATGTTCCACAAACTGAATTCAGATTATATATTACCACGAATAACAGAGTTTATTACAATATCTCATGAGTCTTGGACTCATGCTCACAGCGGAAGTCTTTATTTCTATGCAGCGGAAGTCTTTATTCTAATGCGGAAGCAATTTAACTAATACGGAAGCAAATCTAAGCAGCGATGACTCCATCTCTATTCCATTCCCACAGGCAAAGTTGAGAACAGATCACACGCCTTAATGCTCCACTTGGTCTTCATAGTAGTTTTCTCCTGCTGCTGATGATGAAATAATAATGCAAGTTTGAGTACAATGATGTACTTAGCAAGTGCGGGAAAAACATGATATGTAACTCATAACAAGGTAGTTATAAAAAGGCTCATTTGCAGAAAAGCAGATTTATAAAACCATGATAAAACAGCAACTTAACTTTAGATGAATGTAATCCCAGCATGTATTAGATTACCAGCATACCTCCATCACTTTCCATGTTCCACCCGAACATTAACCAACTTCATTCTTGCTCACGAATACCTCCTCGTATTCGCCTACCATCTCACGAATACCTTCTCGTATTCGCTACCATCTTATCTTATAACAACTTCGTCTCACACCGAGACCAATCTCGTTGCCATGCCTCAACAGTCATGCAACCATCTTGTCACCCGGACTCAACAGTCCCAAAACCAAACCATAACCATAATCAATAACCATAACCAAGAACCATCCCAATAACCATCCCAACTAATCATGGCAGTTGGCCAGGCGCTCGTAACCGTAAGCTCGGCTATCATGATAGTTTTAAGAACCCTGCAGAGTTTGCACCTCTTTACCCACAAGTTTGTGATTTCGTCACCCGTCGGCGACTGCAGAACCTCCATTATACCAGTACACAACCGTCAGTGTATGGTCAAGAGATCACAAAATAGCCTTTACAAAGGGGTTACTAGATGTATGGACTCACTAAGGTTTCACCGGCAGGCTAGAATCTCCAATTCTCCCACCCACGGGCCCCCTCTTGTGCCATGCAGTTCCCAGGGCAGTCCTCACTTGACTCCCATTCCCCGCGCCTTCCACAGTCCATAACATTCTAGCAACTTACCTAATTACTCAGCTAAGCCGCACCCATACTTGGCCTTGTGGTAGCACTGTTATCCTGGCATGTGCATGCATGAACCGGTCCTTAGATCTACGGCAAGTAAACCACCATGTCATGCTACCTCATTCACAAACCCAGGCTTGCCTAGATCTCCCTCCGATCCATGTTCATTAACATCATCAGTTTCTCATTATCCTTACGAGTGCAGTTAGCTAGACACATCTATCTCGCTTCCCAATCCCATGGACTCAGCGAAGCATAAAAGCAAAAACCATACCCGACTCATGAACTTCCCTGGCGACAAGGGTGGTTTAACCAAAGCTAGTAAACTCCTATAAAAGGGTTTTCCCATCATGTTTGACTCAGCACACTCACTTTTTCGCAAAACAAAACAGTTTTACCCAAAACATAGGATCAATATGGTCAAGGAGCACTTGCCTTGTTCTTGCGGTTCCGGTTGTTCTTGGATCTCAAAACCTTGTTGCTGCAGTTCGTCGTAGACAGCTCCCTGAGCTTTTCCTGCTATGTAGGATCACGTGCATACAAGATTCACAACAATCAATATCATGCACAAACCTTAAACTAGATGCGATGATGCATATGCATGCTATCCTATGATTAGTTTTGTTAGATTGGTTTGTACGTGTTCTTGCATGGCTTGCATGGACAGAGGTGTTCGGATCAAAGGTGGACGTGGCGATGATCTTGTCTTTAGATCAACCTGATCGTCAAGTGATCTGTCCACGAGAAGGCTTCTGTTCAAAAGGAATCAAAGAACAGATGCAAAGAAAACACACGATGTCATAAGGTGGTATTGGAGACCTACCTTACGTTCTTCTCGGTCTCGAGGTCCTCCTCAAATCGTTGGGCTTTCCTCCGGCGATCTTCCTTGCTGCACTCCGGTGATGGTTTACTCGGCGGGTTGGGACTAGGGCTCTAAGTCGTCGGCTCAGGAATTGGAAAAGAAGTTTGTGGTTTCAGCCAGAGGTTCTAGGTTCTATTTATAATCAAGAAGAGAAGAGTTCTAATCTGATTGTATCCCGAATAAGAGTCATGTTCAAATTTGTCGTTGAATCTTACAACTTATCTTTAGTTGATTTGGTGCGGTATCATTGTGGAATTCAGGTCGGCTTCTGTTCCAGTATTTCTACGCGTACAGAATCAAAAAACCGTTCCTAGAACTCGTTACCTCCTCGGTGATGAGCTCCGGAGGCTCCACGTGTCCATTGGGCCTGGTCTCTCCTTTTCTGCAGAGACGAGCTCCGGTGGTGCCGCGTGTCAAGCGAGCAAGACTTCCCTCTTCTTCGGAGGTGAGCTCCACGTGCGCCACGTATCCTGGCGGTCGAGACCTCCTCTCTTACTCGAAGGTGGCTCCGCACACGCCACGTGTCAGTTCCAGACCTTTCCTCTCTTCTCAGAGACAAGCTTCGAGGTCGACACGTGTCCAACAGTGAAGGACTTCCCGTAGGTAAGCTCTGGTGGTGACATGTGTTTAATAGAACCGGACCTCTCGGAGGTGAGCTCCGAGATCAACACGTATCCCGTGCGACTGGTCCTCTGATTTCCGTGGTGACTAGCTCCGAAGGTGACATGTGTCCTGCGGAAATGCCTTTGCTTCTTCCGCAGAGGCTAGCTCCGAGGGCAACACGTGTCCCACAGGTTCGGACCTCTCCCCTTTTGCGGAGATGAGCCCCGAGCCTGCCACGTAGCCATTTTAGCGGCAGACCTCTCCCTACTTCGCAGGGATGAGCTCTGAACACGCCACGTGGCCAGCGGCCACGGAAGTTGTCTTCGGTGCTCTCTAAAAACTGGATTCGGTTCTTATTGGCTAACCTTTTGATATTTTTCTCCGTTCCTACTTTTCTTAAAATGTTTTCTCTTCATGAATATATGCTGACACCAGGAATGAGGGTGTCACACCCATCATGTTTGACTCAGCACACACACCTTTTCGCAAAAACAAAACAGTTTTACTCAAAGCACTTCTTGAGCTGGGATACATGAAACACGTCATGTACGTCGGAGAGGTGCGTTGGGAGCTCTAGTTGATAGGCTACTTCTCCTCGCTTGTCCAAAATCTTAAATGGTTCGATGTAGCGAGGTGCTATCTTGCCTTTGACGTTGAAACGTCGTTGGCCTCGGATAGGCGATACCTTAAGGTATATCGTAGTCTCCTATTTCGAAAGTTAACTTCCTTCGCCTATTGTCCGCATAGCCTTTTTGTCGTGACTGGGCAGCCTTTAAGTTCTCCCGTACCGTTTGGACTTGCTTTTCAGCTTCTTGTAGCACTTCGGGTCTAAATACCTGGTTCTCTCCGGTTTTGTTCCAGATCAGTGGTGTTCTACACCGCTTACCATATAATGCTTCGAAAGGCGACATCTTCAAGCTAGCCTGATAGCTGTTGTTATTGGAGAATTCAGCGTACGGTAAACTCCTATCCCAACTACGCCCACGTTTCAAGGTGCAAGCTCTCAACATGTCTTCCAAAATCTGGTTTGTCCTTTCGGTTTGCCCATCGGTTTGTGGGTGATAGGCGGAGCTAAAATCCAGTCGTGTACCCATAGCTTTCTGTAGCTTCCTCCAGAATCTAGAGGTAAACTGAGAACCTCGATCTGAGACTATCCTCCTCGGGACTCCATGACGACACACGATCTGCTCCATGTACAACTCGGCTAATTGTGCAACGTTGTACTTGGCCCTTACGGGGAGAAAATGGGCGGTTTTCGTCAATTAGTCCACGATAACCCAGATGGAGTCATAACCCGACTGAGTACGTGGCAATCCGACGATGAAGTCCATGCTGATGTCCTCCCACTTCCACTCCGGTACCTTCAAAGATTGCAACAATCCAGCGGGTTTTTGATGTTCGGCCTTCACCCGTTGGCATGTGTCGCATAGGGCAACGTATTCCGCTATATCCCTTTTCATACCATCCCACTAATAACAAGTCTTCAAGTCCTTGTACATTTATGTACTTTCGGGATGTATAGAATAGGGTGAATCATGTGCATCCTTCAATATCATGTCGCGGAGGTGTTTCATGTTAGGCACACAAATCCTTTTTCCTAGCCAAAGCGTACCCTTCTCATCTTCTTTGAAATCCTTCTCTATTCCTTGTCAGATCCTTTCCTTGATCTCCTTGATCTCCTCATCCGTTGTTTGGCCATCTCTTATCTCTTGCTCCAATGAAGAATGGATCTCCATTATTTCCATGTTATTCAAGAATCCGAGGTGTAACTGTTCGAACTCCTTACGTAGTTCGGGTGGTAGCTCCCGAACCGTGAGTTGGTGACATGCTCCCTTTCGGCTTAATGCATCAGCTACTACATTGGCCTTCCCAGGGTGATAGTTGATTCCAACATCGTAATCCTTGATGAGTTCCAACCATCGACATTGCCTCAAATTCAAGTCCGTTTGGGTAAATTTGTACTTGAGGCTTTTATGATCCGTATAGATCTCACATCGATGACCAAGGATATAATGTCTCCAAATCTTCAATGCATGCACTACTGCTGCTAGCTCCAAGTCATGTGTAGGATAATTGAGCTCGTGCTTCTTTAATTGTCGTGAGGCATAGGCTACCACTTGTCCCTTTTGCATGAGCACACATCCGAGCCCCTGTCTAGATGCGTCACAATATATGTCAAAGCTCTTACTTACGTCCGGCAATACTAGAACCGGTGCTGTGGTTAGCCTTTTCTTGAGTTCCTCAAAACTTCCTTGGCATGCTGGTGTCCATTGGAATACTTTTCCCTTCATTAGCAACTCCGTCATAGGCTTTGCTATCTTAGAGAAGTCTTTAATGAAGCGTCGATAGTATCCAGCCATCCCAAGAAAACTCCGAATATCCCTCACGCTCTGCGGTTGGTCCCACTTCAGAACATCTCTCACTTTTCTGGGATCAACCGATACCCCTTCCTTGGAGATAATGTGGCCTAGGAATGATATTTCCTTTAGCCAAAATTGACACTTGTTAAGCTTGGCATAAAATTGATGCTCACGCAATTTCTGCAAGGTCAATTTCAAATGTTCTTCATGCTCCTCCTTACTTTTTGAATACACCATAATGTCGTCGATGAAAACCACGACGAACTTATCCAAGTACTCCATGAAAACCTTGTTCATGAGGTACATGAAGTATGCGGGTGCATTTGTTAATCCAAAAGACATGACGGTATATTCATACGAACCATACCGTGTTTGAAAGGCTGTCTTGGGTATATCGGAGGGCTTAATCTTCAGCTGGAAGTATCCCGACATAAGATCAATCTTGGAGAACACTCGGGATCCTTTCATTTGGTCGAATAGGTCCTCTATATGGGGCAGAGGGTATTTGTTCTTGATTGTCACCTCGTTGAGAGACCTTTAGTCCACGCACATCCTTTGGGTTCCATCCTTCTTGTCTACGAAGAGCACGGAGGCTCCCCATGGTAACGAGCTTGGACATATAAAACCCTTCTCCAATTGTTCTTGAATTTGCTTCTTGAGTTCTATTAGTTCATTGACAGGCATCCTATAGGGTCTCTTAGCTATGGGTGCAGTTCCGGGTACCAAATCAATGGGAAACTCAATGTCCCGATCAGGGGGCATACCTGGAAGCTCTTCCAGGAACACGTCCAAAAATTCCTGAACCACCGGAATGTTGTCCAATGTTGCTCCTTCGACATGGTTCAAGATTGCATTCTCAGTGATTTGTTGGGCTGACTCAAACTCGACACGGATGCCGTGCTCATTTGTTAATTGCACGCTTCTTTCAGCACATTGGATTACCCCGTTGTGCTTGCTTAACCAATCCATCCCGAGTATTATGTCAATCCCTTGGGAATTCAAGACAATAAGGTTGGCAAGGAAGTCTACCCCCCTTATTTTAAGGCTTACTTTCGGACATACTATATTAGTCCTCATTTCTCCTCCGGGTGAATTAACTAACATAGCACATTCTAAGTGGGATACGGGTAGATGATGTTTGGCAACATACTTGGATGATATGAAGGAATGTGATGCTCCAGAATCAATTAAGATGGTGGCTGGGTTGGAGTTGGCAAGGAACATACCAATTACGACGTCCTCAGCCTGTTGTGCTTCCTCAGTAGAGACATGGTTCACGTTGCCGCGAGCATAGTTCTGCTGTCCACGGTTTCCTTGATTGTCCCCTCCATTCGGTTGCGGGTTCTGTTTGGGCACGTTGCCTTGCTGTCCAGGGCCTCTCCTCGGGCACTAGTTCACGAAGTGTCCTATTTCCCCGCATGAAAAGCATGCCCTGTTGCCTACGGCAGCAGGTACGTTGGGACGGGGGTTTTGAACAGGAGCGCCCATGTTAGGCCGAGGCGCAGGAGGCATGGGCACGCGAGGTGCTGGTGCAACGAATTGTTGTTGTGGTGGCTGACCAGGGCGGTATGCAGGAGTGGTTGATCCATACTGTGGTGCAGCTGGGGGCATGTACCGTGGTCGTACGTTGCTCCCTTGGGGCTGGTATCGCATCTTCCTCTTGCCCTCTCGCTCGATCTCTTTAATCTTGTTTTTGACCACTATAGCCTTGTCAACCAGCTTCTGGAAGCTTACGTAGTCATTGTTGAGGAGCTGAACCTGGATCTCATTGTTCAACCCTCTCATGAACAGGTACTGCTTCCTCTGGTCTGAGTTGACATCCTCGGGGGCATACCGGGACAGTTGCGTGAACTTGTTGAGGTACTCATTCACACTTCTCTGTCCTTGGCGGAGACCTTCAAATTCCTGTCTTTTAAGCATCATTACACCAGCAGGGATGTAATGAGAGCGGAAACTCTCCTTGAACTCAGTCCAAGTGATTGTCTCCGGGTCGACATGGGCGTTACATAGGGCATCCCACCAGTCAGCGGCAGCTCCCATAAGTTGGTGCGACGCAAAGAGAACCTTCTCTCGGTCATTGCACTGAACTATGGCAAGCTTCTTCTCCATGGATTTCAACCAATCATCGGCCTCCATGGGATCACTAACTTGAGCAAAGGTGGGTGGTCGAGTCCTCATGAACTCTCCGAATCTGTTGTGAACCGGTGGTGGTGGTGGCGGTGGTGCCGGAACAGGGTTGTTGTTGTTGGCCTGCAATTGACCCAAAGTTTGGATCATAGTTTGCTTGAGTTGGTTCTGCATGGCCATGAACCGTTCCAGGTGGTTCTCGCCAGCTCCGGGGTTAACAGGAACTTCATCGTGAACATCCTCTTGGTTGTCACGGATGTTCCTTCGGTCAGCGTTTTCTCTCACCATCTGTGAGAGAGATCGAAATAGAATAGAAGGTTAGAAGGTTAGGTAGATTCCCTCAACTTTATGCATCAAGGTGAGTTGGACTCGGACTCTATATATATACTAGCCCATATGAGGATGTGAACAAGTGCCGAAACATCTCACACCTCTTTCCACTTACGTGTGGATATGGACAAAGTTTGGAGATGTCCCACAACTCACACTAAGCGCACAATCACAAACAATCATTGCAAGGGCTCACACAACTCCTATTCAAGGCTGGTTTCCTATGACAAGGTAGTTTTAAAGCCAATCTAAGCGTCCTAGGGTGCTTCCTATGGTCAGTGTGGCTTAGTTACCAATCTGTATCTGATACCAATCTGTGATTCCTATTTAGGTGTGTAACCTACTGTTAACCCGTGGCTCTAATATCAATATGAGATTTCTATCTAGGCGTGTAACCTACTGTCAACCCGTGGCTCTAATACCAATCTGTGACGCCCTCAATTCTGTGGAAAACCACGGAAACGAGAACTAATGCATATGTGTGCCCAGGATGTTCATCACACATACACATATGTTCCACAAACTGAATTCAGATTATATATTACGATGAATAACAGAGTTTATTACAATATCTCATGAGTCTTGGACTCATGCTCACAGCGGAAGTCTTTATTTCTATGCAGCGGAAGTCTTTATTCTAATGCGGAAGCAATTTAACTAATGCGGAAGCAAATCTAAGCAGTGATGACTCCATCTCTATTCCATTCCCACAGGCAAGGTTGAGAACAGATCACACGCCTTAATGCTCCACTTGGTCTTCATAGTAGTCTTCTCCTGCTGCTGATGATGAAATAATAATGCAAGTTTGAGTACAATGATGTACTCAGCAAGTGCGGGAAAAATATGATATGTAGCTCATAACAAGGTAGGCATAAAAAGGCTCATTTGCAGAAAAGCAGATTTATAAAACCATGATAAAACAGCAACTTAACTTTAGATGAATGTAATCCCAGCATGTATTAAATTACCAACATACCTCCATCACTTTCCATGTTCCACCCGAACATTAACCAACTTCCTCCTTGCTCACGAATACCTCCTCGTATTCGCCTACCATCCAACGAATGCCTTCTCGTATTCGCTACCATCTTATCTCATAACAACTTCGTCTCACACCGAGACCAATCTCGTTGCCATGACTCAACAGTCATGCAACCATCTTGTCACCCGGACTCAACAGTCCCAAAACCAAACCATAACCATAATAAATAACCATAACCAAGAACCATCCCAATAACCATCTCAACTAATCATGGCAGTTGGCCAGGTGCTCGTGACCGTAAGCTTGGCTATCATGATAGTTTTGAGAACCCTGCAGAGTTTGCACCTCTTTACCCACAAGTTTGTGATTTCGTCACCCATCGGCGACTGCAGAACCTCCATTATACCAGTACACAACCGTCGGTGTATAGTCAAGAGATCACAAAATAGCCTTTACAAAGGGGTTACTAGATGTATGGACTCACTAAGGTTTCACCGGCAGGCTAGAATCTCCAATTCTCCCACCCACGGGCCCCCTCTTGTGCCATGCAGTTCCCAGGGCAGTCCTAACTCGACTCCCATTCCCCGCGCCTTCCACAGTCCATAACATTCTTGCAACTTACCTAACTACTCAGCTAAGCCGCACCCATACTTGGCCTTGTGGTGGCACTCTTATCCTGGCATGTGCATGCATGAACCGGTCCTTAGAACTACGGCAAGTAAACCACCATCTCATGCTAGCTCATTCACAAACCCAGGCTTGCCTAGATCTCCCTCCGATCCATGTTCATTAACATCATTAGTTTCTCATTATCCTTACGAGTGCAGTTATCTAGACACATCTATCTCGCTTCCCAATCCCATGGACTCAGCGAAGCATAAAAGCAAAAACCATACCCGACTCATGAACTTCCCTGGCGACAAGGGTGGTTTAACCAAAGCTAGTAAACTCCTATAAAAAGGGTTTTCCCATCATGTTTGACTCAGCACACTCACCTTTTCGCAAAACAAAACAGTTTTACCCAAAATATAGGATCAATATGGTCAAGGAGCACTTGCCTTGTTCTTGCGGTTCCGGTTGTTCTTGGATCTCAAAACCTTGTTGCTGCAGTTCGTCGTAGACATCTCCCTGAGCTTGTCCTGCTATGTAGGATCACGTGCATACAAGATTCACAGCAATCAATATCGTGCACAAACCTTAAACTAGATGCGATGATGCATATGCATGCTATCCTATGATTAGTTTTGTTAGATTGGTTTGTACGTGTTCTTGCATGGCTTGCATGGACAGAGGTGTTCGGATCAAAGGTGGACGTGGCGATGATCTTGTCTTTAGATCAACCTGATCATCAAGTGATCTGTCCACGAGAAGGCTTCTGTTCGAAAGGAATCAAAGAACAGATGCAAAGAAAACACACGATGTTGTAAGGTGATATTGGAGACCTACCTTACGTTCTTCTCGGTCTCGAGGTCTTCCTCAGATCGTTGGGCTTTCCTCCGGCGATCTTCCTTGCTGCACTCCGGCGATGGTTTACTCGGCGGGTTGGGACTAGGGCTCTAAGTCGTCGGCTCAGGAGTTGGAAAAGAAGTTTGTGGTTTCGGCCAGAGGTTCTTGGTTCTATTCATAATCGGGAAGAGAAGAGTCCAAATCTGATTGTATCCCGAATAAGAGTCCTGTTCAAATTTGTCATTGAATCTTACAACTTATCTTTAGTTGATTTGGTGCGGTATCATTGTGGAATTTAGGTTGGCTTCTGTTCCGGTATTTCTACGCGTACAGAATCCAAAAACCATTCCTAGAACTCGTTACCTCCTCGGTGATGAGCTCCGTAGGCTCCACGTGTCCATCGGGCCTGGTCCCTCCTTTTCCGCAGAGACGAGCTCCGGTGGTGCCTCGTGTCAAGCGAGCAAGACTTCCCTCTTCTTCGGAGGTGAGCTCCACGTGCGCCACGTATCCTGGCGGTCGGGACCTCCTATCTTACTCGAAGGTGGCTCCGAACATGCCACGTGTCAGTGCTGAACCTTTCCTCTCTTCTCAGAGACAAGCTCCGAGGTCGACACGTGTCCAACAGTGACGGACTTCCCATAGGTAAGCTCTGGTGGCCACATGTGTTTAATAGAACTGGACCCCTCGGAGGTGATCTCCGAGATCGACACGTATCCCGTGCGACTGGTCCTCTCATTTCCGTGGTGACTAGCTCTGAAGGTGACATGTGTCCTGTGGAAATGCCTTTGCTTCTTCCGCAGAGGCTAGCTCCGAGGGCAACACGTGTCCCACAGGGTCGGACCTCTCCCCTTTTGCGGAGATGAGCCCCGAGCCTGCCACGTAGCCATTTTAGCGGCGGACCACTCCCTACTTCGCAGGGATGAGCTCCTAACACGCCACATGGCCAGCGGCCACGGAAGTTGTCTTCGGCGCTCTCTGAAAACTGGATTCGGTTCTTATTGGCTAACCTTTTGATATTTTTCTCCGTTCCTACTTTTCTTAAAATGTTTTCTCTTCATGAATATATGCTGACACCAGGAATGAGGGTGTCACACCCATCATGTTTGACTCAGCACACACACCTTTTCGCAAAAACAAAACAGTTTTACTCAAAACATAGGATCAATATGGTCAAGGAGCACTTGCCTTGTTCTTGCGGTTCTGGTGGCTCTTGGATCTCGAAACCTTGTTGTTGCAGCTCGTCGTAGACAGCTCCCTGAGCTTGTCCTTCTATACGCAATCACGCACATACAAGATTCATAACAATCAATACCATGCACAAACTTTAAACTAGGTGCGATGATGCATATGCATGTTTATCCTATAATCAGCTTTATTAGATCGGTTTGTACGTGTTCTTGCATGGTTTTATGATGAACAGAGGTGTTCGGATTAGATGTGGATGTGGCGATGACCTTGTCTTTAGATCAACCCGATCAACAAGTGATCTGTCCACGAGAAAGCTTCTGTTCGAAAGGAATCGAAGAACAGATGCAAAGAAAACACAACGATGTCATAAGGTGGTATTGGAGACCTACCTTACGTTCTTCTCGGTCCTTGGATCCTTCTCAGATCGTTAGGCTCTCTTCCAGCGATCTTCCTTGCTGAACTCCGGCGATGGCTTTCTCGGCGAGTTGAGGCTAGGGCTCTAAGTCGTCGGTTTTAGAAGTTCGTGGTTTCGGCCAAAGGTTCTGGGTTCTATTTATAATCGGGAAGAGAAGAGTCCTAATCTGATTGGACTTTGAATAAGAGTCCTATTCAGATTGTTGTTGAATTCTAACATCTTATCTTTAGTTGATTTGGTGCTGTAACATTGTGGAATTCAGGTCGGTTTCTCCTCCATACCGGTATTTCAACACAAAAAAACCGTTTCCAGAAGTCGTTACCTCCTCGGTGATGAGCTCCGGAAGCTCCACGTGTCCATCGGACCTGGTCTCTCCTTTTCCGCAGAGACAAGCTCCGGTTGTGCCGTGTGTCAAGCGAGTACGACCTCCCTCTCCTTCGGAGGTGAGCTCCTCATGCGCCACGTATCCTAGCAGTCGGGACCTCCTCTCTTATTCGGAGGTGGCTCCGCACACGTAACGTGTCAGTACCGGACCGTTCCTCTCTCCGGAGGTAGCTCCAGTGCCAGACTTCCTTTCTTCTCAGAGACGAGCTCCAAGGTTAACACGTGTCTAACATTGACGGACCTCCCGGAGATAAGCTCCGGTGACGGCGCGCGTCAATAGAACCGGACCTCTCGGAGGTGAGCTCCGAGATCGATACGTATCCCGAGCGACTGGTCCTCTGATTCCCGCGGTGACTAGCTCCGAAGGTGACATGTGTCCTGCGGAAATGCCTTTGCTTCTTCCGCAGAGGCTAGCTCTGGGGGCAACACGTGTCCTACAGGGTCGGACCTCTCCCCATTTGTGGAGATGAGCCCCGAGCCTGCCACGTAGCCAGTTTAGCGGCGGACCTCTCCCCACTTCGCAGGGATGAGCTCCGAACACGCCACGTGGCCAGCAGGCTGCGGTAAGTTGTCTTCAGCACTCTCGGTGAACTGGATTCGGCTCTTATTGGCTACCTTTTTGATATTTTTTCTCTGTTCCTACTTCCTTTAAAATGTTTTCTCTTCATGGAACATGAATATATGTAGAAACCGAAAATGAGGGTGTTACACCGTGCCTCGGCCTCAGCACCCCGTGTTCAACCCCTCAACGAGGGCGACGTCCCACTGAAGGTCGTCCAAGTCAGCGGCGATGCTGCCAAGACCACCCGGTAGCCGGGGGCCTGGACAGCAAATAGGAAGGCGCGTGTCGGTACCCTCGATATGGGGTACCCCCGCGCACAGGGGAAAATGCCAAAGGACCTTGCCCTTCTCCGCAGGGAGAGCTCCGAAGGTGCCACGTGTCCAGCAGGGCCGGACCTCCCTCTCCTCAGAGGAGAGCTCTGGACCTGCCACGTGGCCAACTGAGTCGGACCTCCCCCCTCCGTGGGGAGAGCTCCGAAGGCTCCACGTGTCCTTCGGGACCGGACCTCCCTCTCCTCAGAGGAGAGCTTCGGGCCTGCCACGTGGCCAGCAGCAGCCGGACCTCCCCCCTCCGCGGGGAGAGCTCCGAAGGCTCCACGTGTCCCGCGGGGCCGGACCTCCCTCTCCTCAGAGGAGAGCTCCGGGCCCGCCATGTGGCCAGCAGAGCAACGCAGCCTGCCCCCACACGGTAGGCAGCTGGAGTAAAGACGCGCCATACCTCGCCCGTACAAGGTATTCAAGGCCCGCGCCTTCCCAAGACGCGGAGACGCGGAGCACGCCTCTGTCAGGTGTCGTTGTGCCAAGTCACATCGCAGACTTGCGCGCCGTGTCGGAGCCTGCCCGCCAATAAACACAGCGACAAGACATCCCCTGCCGCCCCTGCCATCATCAACCACTACGACTAGCTTGCGGCATGGGCAGGGCGGCAGAACGAAGACTCGGAAGCCTTCGCCAGAGATAACTACCGGCATAACTGCAGATACGGTAGATGGCAGGCAATCTCCCCAGGACCACCTGTCGGGTCCCGGGCCCACCTTGTAAGCCGTTCGAGCCTTGGACTATAAAAGGCTCGAGTAGGCGATGTTAGCAAGGGTTCAAACTCTGTTGACTCGCACTCTAGCCATCTCACACCCTCAAGCTCAGGACTCCGGTTCTGAGCAGCAAGCAATACAGCGAGCATCTCTGCTCACCGTGGACGTAGGATTTCACGCTCCGGCCACGTAAAACTCCCCGTGTCAAGCTTCTCCCTCAATCGTCCCTAACGCTGAAGCTCTCCACGAATGACTAGCCCCTTCGAAAAAGAACCTCCGCGGGCTGCCCAGAGCAGGTCCGGGGGAAGTGTCGTCTACACACTTCGACATTTGGCGCGCCAGGTAGGGGGCTTTTCCCTTGCGCGACGAGCTTCTGCCGGCGAAGATGACGAAGCTTACTTCAGCGGCAAGCTCTCCTCCCCCGTGTTCACGACGGACAGCGACTAGCGGGGACTACGTATCGACACACTCTGGACGGAGTGTGTCGGCGCAAGCTGGAAGCCAGCAGCCGACTCCGGCAATGCTGGCTCCAGCGAGCGTGAGATCCTCTGCAGCGCTGAGCGTCCCCCACGGGGGCGCGCTAGCGGAAGCAAGAGCGCTACTGTGCAATCCACCTGCTGGGGACGCGCCTCAGTCAGCGACCCAGCAGTGGATTCGCGAGGTAGACTGTCTCGTCGTCGCCGCCGCAAACCCTTGGCTTCGGCGGGGACGACGCCCCGGCCAACCGGCTGTGTCGCTGACGCGCACGCCAACGGTTGATGGGCAGACGGCAGATTCCAGCTCCACCAGGCTCCCATCGACGGACCTGAGGACAGAGCTGGAACGATGCCACTTGGGCAAAGATGCCCGAGTGTTCATTGAGCGACGACGAGAAAAGTGTCGCAACCAAGAGGCCAGCGACAGCATGACATCTTCCTCAGCCCTGCCTGAGGCGCAGACGTTCGCCACGCGATCTCTGCCCCAGGCATACGCCATCCAGCCATATGCCCTGCAAACGGTGCCCCCGGTCTATGGCGCAGCCTTGCCCATACCAGGGTTCACGGTGCCAGCAGCGAACCAGGCGTTCGCGGCACCAACGCCTGCAGCAACAGGAGCAGGATGTGTGGCCCTAGCGCCACACCTTCGCTTCGCGAGGTGGCCGCGCAAGTTTCGGCCGCACCCGCCAGAGAAGTATGACGGTAGTGTCAACCCGGCAGAGTTCCTCCAGACCTACTCCACCGCCGTCCTTGCTGCAGGAGGGGACGAGGCCGTCATGGCCAACTACTTCCCCGTCGCCTTGACCGGCCCAGCCCGGTCTTGGCTCATGAACCTCCCCCAGGGTTCCGTAACCTCTTGGGGAGAGCTCTGCCGGCAGTTCACTGCTAACTTCGGCAGCTCCTACACCCGGCCTGGCACGGAGCTTGACCTCCACGCCGTCCAGCAACAACCTGGAGAGACGCTGCGCTCCTTCATCCAGCGGTTCTCCCAGGTACGGAACACCATCCCGCATATCCAAAATGCTTCTGTGGTGGTGGCGTTCTGGCAGGGTGTCCGGGACAAGAAGATGCTTGTGAAGCTCGCGACCAGAGAGGTTCGCGATGTCTCAGAGCTCTTCAGCCTAACGGACAAGTGCGCCAGAGCAGCAGAAGGGCGGAACTGGCACTCACTGCCAGCCTCCGAGTCAAGAGGACAGCCCGGATCTGGAGCTGCTTCCTATGGAAGCGGCAAGAAGATCAAGAACCGGGGCAGTGGCAAGATGAAGCCACTGGCCGCGGCTCCCGTTGCTGCAGCAGCAGCACCCAGTGGAGCTCGGGAGACACGCCCCGACAAAAGGCAGCGACAGTCACCAGCTCCAGATGGTGACCAAGGCGAGCTATGCCCCGTGCACGGCACCAGTTACCATACTGCTGCCGAGTGCCGGGAGATTCAGAAGCTCGTGGAGCGCTTCCACAAAGGTAAGCAGCTGCGAACTGATGCCCCACCCTTCCGTCAAAGGGAGGGCAAGCAGAAGGTCGACACCCCAGACAACGCCGACCATCAAGTGGAGTTCCAGGAGCCTCAGCACGCCGTGAAGGCGGTGCGCAACCATGAGGACTCCAGCTCCAGCGATGACGAGCGCCGTAAGATGCTCTACGTCATCTACGGCGGGTCCGCTGACCCCTCGTCCCGAAGCGCGGTTAAAACTCCGCGCCGAGCGGTAGCGTCGGTGGCTCCCCTCCCAAGTGCCGCGCCGCACCACAAGTGGATGGGAACCCCCATCAGCTTCGATGCCACCGACTGCCCCAGGAACATGGCTGGGGACGGCCAACAACCGCTCTTGGTAGCGCCCACCATCGCCAACGTGAGGATGTACCACGTTCTAGTAGATGGCGGGGCTGGGCTGAACCTCATCAGCCGCGAAGCTTTCGAGAAGCTGCAGATCCCGATGGCCAAGCTCACCCCATCGAGCCCGTTCTAAGGGGTAGGGCCGGGACAAGTCGTTCCCTACGGCAACATCAGCCTTCCGGTGACCTTTGGGGCACCGGACAGCTATCGGACAGAGTACATTCTGTTCGACGTGGCGGAGATCGACCTCCCCTTCAACGCCATAATCGGCAGGCCTACCCTGTACCGATTCATGGCAGTAGCCCACTACGGCTACCTTGTCTTGAAGATGCCTACACCAACAGGCGTCCTCAGGATTCGTGGAGACCGCACTGCTGCAGTGTCAGCCTTGGAAAAGCTCCAGGCACTTGCGGCAGCTCGAGCACCAGCCCCTGGCAGTGCAGAATCGGACCGGCTCCACCCGAGTGCACGCCACCGTCCCTCTACCGCAGCACCCCATGTGCAACCCCTCGATGAGGGCGACGTCCCCCTGAAGGTCATCCAAGTCGGCGCCGATTCTGCCCAGACCACCCGGGTAGCCGGGGGCCTGGATAGCAAATAGGAAGGCGCGCTCGTCACCTTCCTCTGGCACAACGTCGACGTGTTTACATAGCAGCCATCACAGATGCCGGGGATCCCTAGGGAGGTGATCGAGCACCACTTGAAGGTCTTCCCCGACGCCCAGCCAGTCCAACAGAAGCCTCGCAAGCAGTCCATCGAGCGGCAAAACTTCATCCGAGAAGAAATCAAGAAGCTGCTGGACGCTGGCTTCATACGGGAAGTCCACCACCCCCGGTGGTTGGCGAACCCCGTCGTTGTCCCGAAGGCTGGCGGGAAGCTCCGGATGTGCATCGACTACACCAGTCTCAATAAGGCATGTCCCAAAGATCCATTCCCTCTCCCAAGAATAGATCAAATAGTAGACTCGACATCAGGCTGTGATATGTTGTGCTTCCTAGACGCCTACTCGGGTTTCCATCAGATCCCTATGTCTAGAGAAGATGAGGAGCACACCTCCTTCATCACAGTATACGGCATGTATTGTTATGTCTCTATGCCTTATGGCCTAAAGAATGCTCTTCCCACCTTTGTACGTGCAATGCACAAAACTTTTGGAGAGTTAATATAAGACTTAGTCGAGGTGTATGTCGATGACATCGTTGTCAAGGTCAGGCAGAGTTCATCCTTGTTAGACAACCTGGCCTTAGTCTTTGACAAACTGCGCTCCACGTGCACCAAGCTAAACACCGACAAGTGTGTGTTCGGCGTATCCTCTGGAAAGCTCTTAGGATTCCTGGTCTCACGCCGAGGAATTGAAGCCAACCCAGAGAAGATCAAGGCCATCGACCTGATGCGGCCCCCCGCCCGCATCAAGGAAGTCCAGAGACTCACGGGATGCCTAGCCGCGCTGAGTCAGTTTATACCGAGGCTAGCAGAGCGAGCGCTCCCCTTCTTTAAGCTCCTGCGCAAATCCGGTCCATTTGTTTGGACCGACGAAGCAGAAGAAGCTTTCCAGGAGATGAAGCAACTCCTGACGACCCTACCCATCATTGTTGCTCTATATCGCGGCAACAACCGAAGTGGTGAGCATGGTCCTCGTCGCAGAGCGGCCGGACCTCTCGCCACCACAGCCTGCTCCGATAGCAGAAGACAAGCACCAGGAGACTCCGGAGGTCCAAGACGGCCTCCCGGACCTCCAAGACAACCTCCCGGGGGTCCAAGACGGCCTCCCAGACCTCCACGACAACCTCCCGGAGATCCAACGGAACCTCCTGGAGGTCCAACGGGACCTCCCGGAGCTCCCGGAAAACCAGCAGGATCTCCCGGAGGTCCAAGGCGGCCTAGGAGCTTTCGAGTCCCAGCTCTCAGAAGCTTCCCCGGACCCACCTACCTCCGGTAGGCCAGAGCCAAATGGATGAAGACATCTCTGGCCTGGGAGGGAGGGTCCGGACCATCCAGAGGCCTGTCTACTACATCAGCGAAGTCCTCCACGACGCCAAAACAAGGTACCTGGAGGTCCACAAGCTGCTGTATGCAGTGCTCATGGCATCCAAGAAGCTCCGCCACTACTTTCAAGCCCACCGGATCTCGGTGGTCACCTCCTATCCGCTGAAGGCGATCCTTCACAGCCCTCACGCGACCGGCAATGTCGCTAAATGGGCAGCAGAACTGGTGGAGTTCGAGTTGGACTTCCTTCCTTGCCATGCAGTCAAGAGCCAAGCGCGGGCTGACTTCGTGGCTTAGTGGATGCCAACGAAGGCTGACCCAGGGGGCCACGAAGACGGTGAACTGAAGCACCAAGCTCCGGTCCTCACCGGGCCTCACTAGACGCTCTTCTTCGACGGCTCCTCACGAAAGCAGGGGGCCGGTGCCGGTGTACTGCTTCTCATGCCATCGGGGGAGCAGTTTGGGTACATGGTGCGTCTCAATTTCAAGGCAACCAACAACATGGCAGAGTATGAGGCACTCATCTTTGGCCTAAAGACAGCCCTGTCTCTGGGCGCTCGCCAGTTGTTGGCACAGGGCGACTCCCAGCTAGTCATCAAGCAAGTTAAGGGTGAATGCTCCTGCAATGACCCACAGCTAGCTGCTTATCTGCTCCACGTGCAGACGTTGGAGAAAGACTTCCTCGCCTTGGACCTGCGCCATGTACCGCGCGCTGGCAATGCCGCAGCTGACGACCTCTCAACGAAGGCCTCCACTGGAGCCCCTGTGCCTGAAGGAGTCTTCGAGAGGACGTTGCTACGACCCATAGCCTGGCCTGCCGAGCCGGGCGAAGGGGGCTGGACCAGCACCTCGAAGCTGGCGGTCCCGGCGGCCCTGCAGCCATGGACGCCGCCAAGGATCGTAAGCGTCACTGGGGACTCCGTGCAACCCAGCGCTCAAGATCCAGAAGCTCAAGTCAGACCCGATGCATGGATCACGGAGATTCGGGACTACTTGAAAGACAACATCCTCCCTAATGAACGTGTATCCGCTGAACAGATCGTGCGCATGGCTAAGAGGTACGCGCTGGTAGAAGGGGATCTCTACCGGCGTGGCACCAACCACGTCCTATTGTGGTGCATAACCCAGGGGGAAGGCTGCGACTTGCTCGTTGAGATCCATGGAGGCGAATGTGGGAGTCACTCTTCCTCACGCATGCTTGTCGGTAAAGCCTTCCGGCATGGCTTCTACTGGCCGACAGCACTCCAGGATGCTGTCAAGCTGGTCGAGAGCTGCAAGGCGTGCCAGTTCCACGCCAAGCAGATCCATACACCGGCTCAGGCGGTTCAAATGATCCCGCCCTCATGGCCGTTCGCCGTATGGGGGTTGGACATCCTGGGACCATTCCCCAAAGCCATCGGGGGATTCCAGTACCTCTACGTCGCCATCGACAAGTTCACCAAGTGGCCGGAAGCCACACCCGTCGTCACCATCAACAAGTAATCCGTAGTAAAGTTCATCAAGTCGATCGTCTGCCGGTTCGGGGTCCCGAACAGAATCATCACTGACAACGGGACCCAGTTCACCAGCACAGCATTCCAAGAATACTGCAAAGACCTTGGCATCCAGGTGTGCTATGCCTCCGTTGCTCACCCAAAGAGCAATGGACAAGTTGAGAGGGCCAACGTCGAGATTCTTCAGGGCCTCAAGACTCGCACCTGTGCTGGCTTGAAGAAACATGGCGCCAAGTGGGTGGATGAGCTTCCGAGCACACTATGGGCTAACGGGACATCCCAGAGCCGGGCCACTGGAGAGACACCCTTCTTCATGGTATACGGCACCGAGGCTGTGCTTCCCCCAGAGATCACCATGGGGTCCCTCCGTGTCCGAGCTTACGACGAACCCGCGCAGGACAACCTCCGGCGTGAAGACATCGACCTTGTCGACGAGGCTCGATTACATGCAGCACTCCACAACGCACGGTACCAACAAGCGCTCCGGCGTTACCACCAAAGGTCTGTGCGTGTCCAGGAGCTGCAGGAAGGCGACCTGGTATTGCGGCGCATACTTTCTCGTGAAGGGGTCGACAAACTCTCCCCCAGCTGGGAAGGTCCCTTCCGAGTCACAAAAGTGTGTCGTCCCGGGTGCGTACGCCTTTCCACCGAGGATGGGGACCCACTCCCGAACCCTTGGAACATAGAACACCTCCGTAAGTTCTACCCCTAGAGCAATAGTAGGACAGTCTCTTCTTTTTGTAATAGATTCCATGGAGTCCAGGAACAGCGCTCGGAGCAGCTAAGTCTCAGGGGACGGTCCAGGACTACGTTCAGCTTGGCCTGGTTCCGACCCTAAGCGCGTAGAGTCTTGCTTCCCTTCTTAATGGGGCGGGTCGTTGCCTCCATGTTTGGCCTGCCTTCCTCCTATGGAAATTTATATGGAAAGAAACCTGTCCTACTTTGCTCTTCCCTTGTGCTCATTTAAATTACGTATTAATTTTTATGACCGTACTTCCTGTGTATGCTCACCATGCACTCAGCTTCCTTTTCCCATTCTCACCTCTAGTCGGCATTTGCTATCCTACCGAAGGCGGTTGCGTTTGAGGAACCTGCTGATGGCCAGGGGGCCTCGAGCTCCCGGCATTTCGCGCACTGAAGTTCCCAAGCACCGTACACCGGAACAGGATCGTAAGCCAAATAAGACTATGAGATAGGGAAGGGGGAGCCCCAAGGAGAATTACGTTTCCCTTGCTTGTGTGCAGGACCTCCCAGCCTTAGCTCCCCGCAGGAGTATGATAGGAGCGCCCAAACAATTGGCCACACCTACCAGGGGGCCACTATGGGACCGCACAAGACCGGAACTCCAAAGCAAGACCGAAGGATCCGGACCTCGCCCCCTCCACAGGGGCGGGCTCCGAAGGCCCCACGTGTTCGGCGGGGTCGGAGCCCCCCTCTCCTCAGCAGGTAGCTCCGGGCCTGCCACGTGGCCGGCAGAGCCGGGCCTCGCCCCCACCGCAGGGGTGAGCTCCGAAGGCCCCACATGTCCCGCTGGGTCGGACCTCCGACTTCTCAGTAGAGAGCTCCGGGCCCGCCACGTGGTCGGCAGATCCAGACCTCCCCGTTCCCACGGGGCAAGTTCCAGAGATCTCCGGGGCCCTTAACACAATAAGGACCCGAGGAAGGTGTCTGTGCAGGGCTTCAAGACTGGTGGAGGCCTCTGAGTGCCTTGCGGAGCTAAGGGCTTGGTCAGGACAAGCCAGGAAGAAGACGAAAGCACACAGACGCAGAAAATAATAAGAGTCTATTCATTCAAGGCTCCATGAGCTGGACTACAGACTCAACAAAAGTAAAGAGAAAAGGGAAAGAGATACAAGGCCTTCTGGCCACAAGGGCGGCTGCCTAAGAGTCCCCGGACTCCCGCTGGAACCTAGAGGCCACGAGGGCGGCCATGTCCCCGACCTCGGCCCTGGCAGCTTCTTCCTGCTCAACGGCCGGCCCTAGTCGGACTGGCTCTAGAGAGAAGGAAGGGTCTTGGCTCCGGAAGCACGCCAGCACATGCGTGGCGACCTCCTTTGCCAGGCCTCTCTCCTCCGCCTCAAGCTCGTCGGCGATCACCGCTTCGAGCCGGCCCAGCTTGGCGCCGATGGACTCAAGCGCCGGGATTGCCCCTAGACACCTCCTGCGCTGGAGCCTCCGTCTGCACCGGGCTGAAACCAAGAGGAACCAAGGCGGATCCCGCCTCAGTAACGAAGCTCTAGACCGCCCGAGCCTCGACAGACCGCAAAGCCTGGAGCTTCTCTACCTCTTGGCGGGCTGCCAGCTCGCGATCCAGCGCCGCCTGGCGCTCCCGGGAGGAGTGCTCCTCCCTCGCGGCAGAAGCCGACTCGTGGAGCTCTAGCTCCTCGGTCCGAGCTCTCAGCTCACCCTCTCTGGCCTCCAGCTGTGCAGCGACCTTCTCCTCCTTGGCCGCCACGGCACGCTCCCACTCGGCGATGGCGCACTCTCGATGAACTACCTGCAGCCACAACTCCTCCACGGCAGTAGAGCGTGCTTCGGCCTTGGCCTGAGCTTCGCGGAAGGTAGCGCGAAGCCGCCGGGTCTCTGAGTCCAGGCGGCCAACGGCTTTCTTCTGAGCATCGAGCAGAGCACCCATGGCGTCAAGCCTCGACTGCCTCGAGTCGAGCTCTGCCTTAGCCTCCTGGGTCCGCTGCTGCAGGAGACGCTCCCAGCTAAGGAGGCGCTCCCTCTCTCCAGCCAGCACCCCCCGCTCCCGCTCAAAGGCGGCCTGGATCTGTCGGGCGCCAGCCTGAGCACGCCCCACGGCATCCCATATGGGCAACCGGGCGGCGGGCGCAGGAGTTGCGCCTCTGACCTCCCCCGTCGCGTCCGCGACTGGAGGAGGTGCTGGTGCCTCCGCAACTAAGGCAAGACGCTGGCCTCGGGGGGGGACAGGGAGCCAGCATCTGCGACTACAACAGCCCCTCCAGCCTTAGCACCGGACTTCCGGGCTGGCGAAGGGAGACGAGCAGGTACTGCCGCAGCCACCGCAGAAGGCGAACCCGCCAGCACAGAAGAAGCCCCCGCCGACTTGGGGGGCCGTCGGAACCACCGCAGTTCCCGGATACAGCGGCGCAGAGCCTCCGCCAACTGGAGATGGCCGGGGAATAGGCTCGCCCCCGGCAGCCGGTGAGTCCCTGCAGGCAGAAGAAGCTCTCAGGCTAAGAGAAGAGAAGGGAACGCTACTTCTACAAGCCAGAAAGAGCAACACTTACTGGGCGGCGTGAGCGCCCCAACGGACTTGGAGCTCCAGCCTCTGGGCCGGGGCAGAACCGCCAGGACCAGCAGCCGGAATGCTCGCTGGCTGTGGCGTCTGAGCCCCTGGCACACTCCCAGGTGTCGCCCCACCGGCGTCCTTCCTAGAAGCCCCTCCGTCTGAGGAAGAGTGGTGTGACGCTTGGGGTTCCTCGAACCGCTGCTGTCCGAGAGGAGACCCGTCGGAGTGGGATACCCGGGGTCTCTTTGGGTCGCCGCTCGACGAACCAGTGCCTCCAGGAGATGGGCGATAGGGTGCCCCGGCCCCCTGGCTCGGCGCAAGAGACGCCTCGGAGGAGACCGGGCACATTTCTTCTCTGGCTGCCCGGGGGCCGGCTCCTTCCCCTTCCCCTTGTCGGCGGCCTGAGTTCCGCCGGCCCTCGGTGCGGGCTGGACAGCGACAGACGCCTCGCGCTTCGATCCGGAGCGCTCAGTCCCAGGGATCGAGATGCCCCGGAAGGCATCCCCAACCTGACGAACGGCGATCCCAATGTCGTCGAGATTCGGCATATTCCGCAGCAGCTCCGTCCTCCTCTGCGGCTCCAAGAAGAGGGGAGTCCCAGAGGCCGGGAAGGCGAGGTCGCCGCCGGTGACGTAGTCGCTGCTCACCTTGGCCACCATCTCGTACAGCTCGTCATCGGAAGGATCAGAGCCAAGACCCCTCTCCAACCTGGTGCAGTCGAGCTCGCCGGTGTAGTACCATGCCGGGCGGTTGCGCTGCTGCAAGGGCGCAATACGGCGCGACAGGAAATCCACTAGCACCATCAGGGACGTCAGCCCCTCGTTGGCCAGGAACCTGATCCACTCCAAGACCGGTGCGTACTCCTGCTCCAGGTCCGGGACCTCCTCCCAGAAGCGACGCTCGGTGGTTGGGCCGGCGGTTGGGAGCTGCAGGCGATCGTGCTTGTCGGTCTGCACGATCACCCAATTCTCCCTCTAGTTTTCCCACCTCGACGCACCGAAAGGTAGAAGGTACCCATAGGCCTTCGGATCCTTGCAGCGATGCTGGAAGTAGTACGCGCCCAGCTGAGTCTTTGAGATCCACCCGGTCGTCCGCAACACGAAGAAGTAGCGGAAGAGCGTCGCTGAAGCGTGCACCCCCACAAACATCTCGCGGAAATAGATGAAGACGGTGGCCATCACGAAGGAGTTGGGGGAAAGGTGGTGGAGCTGGAGACCGTACGTCTCCAGCAACGTGACGAAGAAGGAAGAAATTGGCGGGACGAACCCCGCCATGGCGTATGCAGTGAAGAAGACCATCTCCCCCTTCTCCAGGAGCAGGGGGAGAGATCCCTGGCGGAGCCGGAGTCTCTGCTCCTCCGTGTGCCAGCCCAGCAGCCTGCGCACTGGTCCGAGCTCGGCCGACCGAGCGAGACGCGACGGAAGCAGGTTGGAGGCCATGACAGGAGAGAGCTCAAGAACAGGGAAGACAAAGGCGCAAGAACTCAAGGAAGGTGCAAGCGCTGGGAAGTGCGAAGGGAAGCCGCGATGCGGGTAAGATCCCCTTTTAAAACTTCCCAGGTGCGATTCAAAGTGATTCGAAACTCTTCGAATACACCGCTTGGGCAACTGCTTCGGCTCCAAGACCAAGCGTTGATGACAAGTGGACCCAAGTCGTCCAGCTGAAGCGGTGGGCCAAGAAGTCAGTCTCCCAAGGAGACGAGCCGGCAAGGCGCTTTGGCGGTTCCCGAAAAAAGCGTCGCAACGTGCAGAAGTGGCAGCCTTGGGAACCGCCGCAGTAAAAGCAACCATCAAGTGGGCACACGCTCCCACGATCCTGCAACTGTTCATGCTCTGGCAATGGTCAATGCGGGACTTAGAGAAGGTGCGCGGAATGGAAGAGACGGAGGCCCCACCTCGGGCTCGCTATTTCCCCCGAGATGGGTCCGGGGGCCACTGTCGGTACCCTCGATATGGGGTACCCCCGTGCATAGGGGAAAATTCCTAAGGACCTCGCCCTTCTCCGCAGGGAGAGCTCCGAAGGCGCCACGTGTCCAGCGGGGCCGGACCTCCCTCTCCTCAGAGGAGAGCTCCGGACCTGCCACATGGCCAACTGAGCCGGAGCTCCCCCTCCGTGGGGAGAGCTCCGAAGGCTCCACGTGTCCTGTGGGACTGGACCTCCCTCTCCTCCGAGGAGAGCTCCGGGCCCGCCACGTGGCCAGCAGCAGCCGGACCTCCCCCCTCCGCGGGGAGAGCTCCGAAGGCTCCACGTGTCCCGCGGGGCCGAACCTCCCTCTCCTCAGAGGAGAGCTCCGGGCCTGCCATGTGGCCAGCAGAGCAACGCAGCCTGCCCCCGTGCAGTAGGAAGCAGGAGTAAAGACGCGCCATACCTCGCCCGTACAAGGTATTCAAGGCCCGCGCCTTCCCAAGACGCGGAGACGCGGAGCACGCCTCTATCAGGTGTCGTTGCGCCCAGTCACATCGCAGACTGGCGCGCCATGTCAGAGCCTGCCCGCCAATACACAGCGACAAGACATCCCTTACCGCCCCTGCCATTATCAACCACTACGACTAGCTTGCGGCATGGGCAGGGCGGCGGAACGAAGACTCGGAAGCCTTCGCCAGAGACAACTACCGGCATAACTGCAGATACGGTAGACGGCAGGCAATCTCCCCGGGACCACCTATCGGGTCCCGGGCCCACCTTGTAAGTCATTCGAACCTTGAACTATAAAAGGCTCGGGTAGGCGACGTTAGCAAGGGTTCGAACTCTGTTGACTCGCACTCTAGCCATCTCACACCCTCAAGCTCAGGACTCCGGTTCTGAGCAGCAAGCAATACAGCGAGCATCTCTGCTCACCGTGGACGTAGGGTTTTACGCTCCGGCGGCCTGAACCACATAAAACTCCCCGTGTCAAGCTTCTGCCTCAATCGTCCCTAACGCTTAAGCTCTCTGCGAGTGACTAGCCGCTCCAAAAAAGAACCTCCGCGGGCTGCCTAGAGCAGGTCCGGGGGAAGTGTCGGCTACACACTTCGACAGCGCGCTCATCACCTTCCTCTGGCACAATGTCGACGTGTTTGCATGGAAACTGTCATAGATGCCGGGATCCCTAGGGAGGTGATCAAGCACCATCTGAGGATCTTCCCCGACGCCCAGCCAATCCAACAGAAGCCCCGCAAGCAGTCCATCGAGCGGCAGAACTTCATCCGTGAAGAAATCAAGAAGTTGCTGGACGCTGGCTTCATACGGGAAGTCCACCACCCCCGGTGGTTGGCGAACCCCGTCGTCGTCCCAAAGGCTGGCGGGAAGCTCTGGATGTGCATCGACTACAACAGTCTCAATAAGGCATGTCCCAAAGATCCATTCCCTCTCCCTAGAATAGATCAAATAGTAGACTCTACATCAGGCTTTGATTTGTTGTGCTTCCTAGACGCTACTCAGGCTTTCACCAAATCCCTATGTCTAGAGTAGAAGAAGAACACAGTTCTTTTATCACAGTAGACGACCTGTATTGTTATGTCTCTATGCCTTATGGCCTAAAGAACGCTCTTCCCACCTTCGTGCATGCTATGCACAAAACCTTTGGAGAGCTAATAAGAGACTTAGTTGAGGTGTATGTCGATGACATCGTTGTCAAAGTCAGGCAGAGCTCATCCTTGTTAGATAACCTAGCTCTAGTCTTTGACAAATTGCGCTCCACGCGCACTAAGCTGAACCCAGATAAATGTGTGTTGGGCGTATCCTCTGGGAAGCTCTTAGGGTTCCTGGTCTCACACCGAGGGATTGAAGCCAACCCAGAGAAGATCAAGGCCATCGACCTGATGCGGCCCCCCGCCCGTGTCAAGGATGTCTAGAAACTCACGGGATGCTTAGCCGCGTTGAGTCGGTTTATACCGAGGCTAGCAGAGCGGGCACTTCCCTTCTTTAAGCTCCTGCGCAAATCCGGTCCTTTTGCTTGACCGATGAAGCAGAAGAAGCATTCTAGGAGTTGAAGCAGCTCCTGACGACCCTACCCATCATGGTAGCCCCCGAGCCCAGAGAGCACTTGCTGCTCTACATCGCGGAGACGACAGAGGTGGTGAGCGTCCTCGTTGCAGAGCGGCCGGACCCCTCATCGCCGCAACCTACTCCGGTAGCAGAAGCGAAGCACCAGGATACCCCGGAGGCCCAAGATGACCTCCCGGAGCTCCAAGGAGACCTCCGGGAGGCTCAAGATGACCTCCCGGAGCTTTAAGGTGACCTCCCGGAGGCCCAGCGGGACCTCCCGGAGCTCCAAGATAACCTCCCGGAGGTCCACAAGGACCTCCCACGAGAGCAAGGCGACCTCCCGAAGGACCAGGATGACCACCCGGAAGTTCAACGGACCTCCCGGAGGTCCAGGACAGCCTAGAAGCCCCTGGGTCCCAGCTCCCGGAGGCTCTCCCGGGCCCATCTACCTCCTGTCGGCCTGAGCCAATGGAGGAAGACACCCCTGGTCCCCCAGGGAGAAACCGCGCAGGACCAGCTCCAGCGCGAAGACATCGACCTCATCGACGAGGCACGATTACAAGCAACGCTCCGCAACGCACGGTACCGGCAGGCGCTCCGGCGCTACCACCAAAGGACCATGCATGTCCGGGAGCTCCAAGAAGGCGAACTGTTGCCGCGGCGCATACTTACTCGCGAAGGGACCGACAAACTCTCCCCCAGCTGGGAAGGTCCCTTCCGAGTCACAAAAGCTTGCTGCCCCGGGTGTGTACGCCTCTCCACCAAGGATGGGGATCTACTCCCGAACCCTTGGAACATGGAACACCTCCGTAAGTTCTATTCCTAGAGCATTGGTAGCACAGGTCTTTTCTTTTCTGTAATAGACACCATAGAGTCTAGGAACAGCGCTCGGAGCAGCTAAGCCCCAGGGGACGGTCCAGAACTACGTCCAGCTTGGCCTAGTTCCGACCCTAAGCGCGTAGGATCTTGCTTCCCCTCATAATGGGGTGGTCGTTGCCTCCATGTTTAGCCTGCCTTCCTCCTATGGGCATTAATATAGAAATAATCCTGTTCTACCACGCTCTTAATTATGTGTTCATTTAAATTGCGCATTAATTTTTATGATCGCACTTTCTGTGTATGCTCACCGTACACTTAGCTCTCCTTTCCCACTCTCATCCCTAGTCGACATTTACTATCCTACCGAAGACGGTCGCGCTTGAGGTACCTGCCGATGGCCAGGGGGCCTCTCGGGCCTCCCCAAGTCAGGTGTTGCGATGCCAGTTGGTCACCTCCAGGAAAAGCCTGCGCTGCGCATGGGGGGTCCGGGGTGCATAGCCTGCTTTGCCTGGTTCCGACCCAAAGCGTGCGCACCCTGCCCTTCGGAGGTCCAGGGGAGTACAGCCAGCTTTGCCTGGTTCCGTACCGAAAGCCTGTGCACTCTGCCTCCCTAGCGTTACGGTCCAGTACTATGAGCCAGACGGTCGTACCCTGACCTCCGAGGGAGCCGGACCCCCGGCGTCGGGCGCACTGAATTGCCCGAACCCCGTATACCGAATCAGAACCGTAAGCCAAATAAGACTATGAGACAGGGAGGGGAGAGCCCCCAAGGAGAATTACGGTTCCCTTACTTGTGTGCAGGACCTCCTGGCCTTAGCTCCCCCGCAGGAGTATGGTAGGTGTGCCCAATCCTTTGGCCACACCTACCAGGGGGCCACTACAGGGACCGCGCGAAGAAAGACCGGAGCTCCTGACTACTCCAACTCAAGGCCGGAGGAACCGGATCCCGCCGCCTCCGCAGGGGCGTGCTCTGAAGGCCCCATGTGTCCGGCGGGGCCGGATCTCCCCTCTCCTCAGAGGATAGCCCCGGGCCCGCCACGTGGTCGGCAGAGCCGGACCTCGCCCCCTCCGCAGGGGCGAACTCCGAAGGCTCCACGTGTCCCGCGGGACCGGACCACCCTCTCCTCAGAGGAGCTCCGGGCCCGCCACGTGGCGAGCAGATCCGGACCTCCCCGTCCTCACGGGGTGAGCTACGAAGACCCCTCGGGCCCTTATCACAACAAGGACCCGAGGAAGGTGTTTGTGCAAGACTTCAAGATCAGTGAAGACCTCCTGAAGCCCTTGCGGAGCTAAGGACTCGGGCGGGCCAAGCCATGAAGAAGATAGAAGAACACAGACGCAAAAAAACAACAAGAGTATTTTCTTTCATCAAAGCTCCATGAGCTGGACTATAGACTCAACAAAAACAAAAAAGAAAGTTACAAGGCCTTCCAGCCGCGGGGGCGACTGCCTAGTAGTCCCCGGACTCCCGCCGGAACTTGGAGGCTACGAGGGCGGCTGCGTCCCCGACTTCCACTCTAGCGGCTTCCTCTCGCTCGGCGATGGGGCCCAGTCTTACTGGCTCTAGAGAGAGGGAGGGATCCCGGCTCCGGAAGCATGCCAGCACGTGCGTGGCGACCTCCATCGCCAAGCCTCGTCCCTCTGACTCAAGCTCGTCGGCTGTCGGTACCCTCAATATGGGGTACCCCCGCGCACAGGGGAAATTGCCTAAGGACCTCGCCCTTCTCCGCAGGGAGAGCTCCGAAGGCGCCACGTGCCCCACAGGGCCGGACCTCCCTCTCCTCAGAGGAAAGCTCCGGGCCTGCCACGTGTCCAGCAGAGCCGAACCTCCCCCCTCCGCGGGGAGAGCTCCAAAGGCTCCACGTGTCCAGCGGGGCCGGACCTCCCTCTCCTCAGAGGAGAGCTCCGGGCCCGCCACGTGGCAAGCTGAGCCGGACCTCCCCCCTCCGTGGGGAGAGCTCTAAAGGCTCCACGTGTCCAGTGGTGCCGGACCTCCCTCTCCTCAGAGGAGAGCTCCGGGCCCGCCACGTGGCCAGCAGAGCCGGACCTCCCCCCACCGTGGGGAGAGCTCCGAAGGCTCCACACGTCCAGCGGGGCCAGACCACTCTCTCCTCAGAGGAGAGCTCCGGGCCCGCCACGTGGCCAGAAGAGCCGCACTACCTGCCCCCGTGCGGTAGGCAGCAAGAGTAAAGACGCGCCATACCATGTCCGTACAAGGTATTCAAGACCCGCGCCTTCCCAAGATGCGGATACGCGGAGCGTGCCACTGTCAGGTGCCGTTGCGCCCAGTCATGTCGCAGTGAAGACTAGCACGCCACGTCAGAGGCTATACTCCAATAAACACAGCGACAAGACATCCCCTGCCGCCCCTGCCATCATCAACCACTACGACTAGCTTGTGGCATGGGCAGGGCGGCAGAATGAAGACTCAGAAGCCTTCGCCAGAGACAACTACCGGCGTAACTGCAATATACGGTAGATGGCAGGCAATCTCCCCAGGACCACTTGTCGGGTCCCGGGCCCACCTTGTAAGCCGCCCGAGCCTTGGACTATAAAAGGCTCGGGTAGGCGACATTAGCAAGGGTTCGCTCCTCAGCCATTCGCACCTGCGGGTTCGACTCTTTGCACACTTGTTCCCTAGACATTCTAGCACTCAGGTCATCCTCAAGCTTAGGACTCCGGTTCTGAGCTCCAAGCAATACTACGAGCACCTCTGCTCACCGTGGACGTAGGGTTTTACGCTCCAGCGGCCTGAACCACATAAAAATCTTTGTGTCAAGCTTCTCCTTACATCGTCCCTAACGCGTAAGCTCTCCGTGAGTGTCTAGCCCCTCTGAAAAAGAACCTCCGCGGGCTGCCCAGAGCAGGCCCGGGGGAAGTGTCAACAACACACTTCGACATTTGGCACTCCAGGTAGGGGGGCTTTTCCCTTGCGCGACGAGCTTTCACGGGCAAAAATGACGAAGCTTCCTTCAGCGGCAAGCTCTCCCCGCCCACGTTTACGACGAACGGTGGACAGCGGAGACTACGTCTCGACACACTCAGGACAGAGTGTGTCAGTGCAAGATGGAAGCCAGCAGCCGACTCCGGCAGCGCCGACTCCAGCAAGCCCAAGATCCACTGCAGCGATGAGTGTCTCCCACGGGAGTGCACTAGCTGCAGCACGAGCACTACTGCACAATCCCCCTGCTGGGGACGCGCCTCAGTCAGCAACCCAGCAGTGGATTCGAGACGTAGACCGTCTCGTCGTCGCCGCCGTGAACCCTCGACTTCGGCAGGGACGACGTCCCGGCCAACCAGGTGTGTCGCTGACGCGCACGCCAACAGTTGACGGCCAGACTCCCGCTCCACTAGGCTCCCATCTGCGGACCTGAGGTCGGAGCTGAAACGACGCCACCTGAGCAAAGATGCCTGTCTGGTCATCGAGCGACGGCGAGAAAGGCGTCGCAACCAAGAGGTTGGCGACAACATGTCGACCGCCTCGACCCAGCCTGGGCCGCAGACTTACGCTACGCGATCTCTGCCCCAGGCAAACGTCACGCAGCATATGCCTCAGCCATATGCTCTGCAAGTGGCGCCCCCGGTCTATGGTGCAGCCTTGCCTATACCGGGGTACACGGTGCCGACTGCCGGTAGAGCTCTCCCCAGGAGGTTATGGAACCCTGGGCAACATTCATGAGCCAAGACCGTGCTGGGCCAGTCAAGGCGACGGGGAAGTAGTTGGCCATGACGGTCTCATCCCCTCCTGCTGCAAGGATGGCGGTGGAGTAGATTTGGAGGAACTCCGCCGGGTTGACGCTGCCATCGTACTTCTCGGGCAGGTGCGGCCTGAACTTACGCGGCCACTTCGCGAAGCGAAGGTGTGGCGCGAGGGCCGCACATCCTGCTCCTGTTGCTGCAGGTGTTGGTGCCACGAACGCTTAGTTCGCCGTCAGCACCGTGTACCCCGGTATGGGCAAGGCTGCGCCATAGACCGGGGGCGTCACTTGCAGGGCATATGGCTGAGGCATATGCTGCGTGACGTATGCCTGGGGCAAAGATCGCGTAGTGAACGTCTGTGGCCCAGGCTGGGTCAAGACGGTCGACATGCTGTCGCCAGCCTCTTGGTTGCGACGCCTTTCTCGCCCTCGCTCGATGACCAGGTGTGTCGCTGACGCACACGCCAACGGTTGACGGGTAGACGGCAGACTCCCGCTCCACCAGGCTCCCATCTGCGGACCTGAGGTCGGAGCTGGAACGACGCCACCTGAGCAAAGATGCCCGTCTGGTCATCGAGCGACGGCAAGAAAGGCGTTGCAACCAAGAGGCTGGCGACAGCATGTCGACCGCCTCGACCCAGCCTAGGCCGCAGACGTTCGCTACGCGATCTCTGCCCCAGGCATACGTCATGCAGCATATGCCTCAGCCATATGCCCTGCAAGTGGCGCCCCCGGTCTATGGCGCAGCCTTGCCCATACCGGGGTACACGGTGCCGACGGCAAACTAAGCGTTCGTGGCACCAACACCTGCAGCAACAGGAGCAGGATGTGCGGCCCTCGCGCCACACCTTCGCTTCGCGAAGTGGCCGCGCAAGTTCAGGCCGCACCTGCCCGAGAAGTACGATGGCAGCGTCAACCCGGTGGAGTTCCTCCAAATCTACTCCACCGCCATCCTTGCTGCAGGAGGGGATGAGGCCGTCATGGCCAACTACTTCCCCGTCGCCTTGACCGGCCCAGCACGGTCTTGGCTCATGCATCTCCCTCAGGGTTCCATAACCTCCTGGGGAGAGCTCTGCCGGCAGTTTACTGCAAACTTCGGCAGCTCCTACACTCAGCCTGGCACGGAGCTCGACCTCCACGCCATCCAACAACAACCTGGAGAGACACTGCGCTCCTTCATCCAGCGGTTCTCCCAGGTGCGGAACACCATCCCCCATATCCAGAATTCTTCTGTGGTGGTGGCGTTCCGATAGGGTGTAAGGGACAAGAAGATGCTCGAGAAGCTCGCGACCAGAGAAGTGTGCGACGTCTCAGAGCTCTTCAACCTGGCGGACAAGTGCGCCAGGGCAGCAGAAGGGCGTAACTGGCACTCACAGCCAGTCTCCGAAGACGGAGAACAGCCCAGACCAAATTCTGCCCCCCATGGGAGCAGCAGAAAGGTCAAGAAGGCCGGCGGCAAGATCATGCTGCCGACCGAAGCTCCAGTTGCAGCAACTGCGGCACCCACTGTAGCTCGGGGGCCACGCCCCGACAAGAGGCCGCGACGGTCACCAGCCCCAGATAGTGACCAAGGCGAGCCGTGCCCCGTGCACAACACCAGCAGCCATACTGCTGCTGAGTCGGAAGATCCAGAAGCTCGCGGAGCGCTTCCGCAGGGGGGAAGCAACTGCGTGCTGACGCCCCTCCCTTCCTTCAAAGGGAGGGTGAGCAGAAGGTCGACGCCCAGGTCAACGTCGGCCAGCACATGGAGTTCCAGGAGCCCCAGCGCGCCGTGAAGGCGGTGCGCAACCAGGAGGACTCCAGCTCCAGCGAAAACGATTCATGTCGGTAGCCCACTACGGCTACTTCTTCTTGAAGGTTCCTACACCGACAGGCGTCTTCAAGATCTCTGGAGACTGCACTGCTGCTGTGTCAGCCTTGGAAAAGCTCCAAGCATCGGCAACAGCCCGAGCACCAGCCCCCGGCAGTGCAGAACCGGGGCAGCTCCATCCAAGCGCACGCCTCCGTGCCTCAGCCTCACCTCCCGGGGGCCGCCCTGGACCTGTCAACCCCCTGTCGGCCTGAGCCAATGGAGGAAGACATCCTGGGTCCCCCGAGAAGGGTCCGGGTCTGTTTACCTCTTGTCAGCACGAGCCAATGGAGGAGGGTACCCCGGGGCTCCCGGGAGAAGCTACGCAGGATCAGTTCCGGCGTGAAGATATCGACCTCGCCGACGAGGCACAATTACAAGCAACGCTCTGCAACGCACGGTCCTGGCTGGCGCTCCGGTGCTACCGCCAAAGGACCAAGCGTGTCCAGGAGCTCTAGGAAGGCGACCTGGTGCCACGGCGCATACTTTCTCGTGAGGAGACCGACAGACTCTCCCCTAGTCGGGAAGGTCCCTTCTGAGTTACAAAAGTTTGCCGCCCCGGGTGTGCACGCCTCCCCACCAAGGATGGGGGTCCGCTCCTGAACCCTTGGAACATAGAACACCACTGTAAGTTCTATCCTCAGAGCATTGGTAGCACAAGTCTTTTCCTTTCTGTAATAGATCCCATAGAGTCTAGGAGCAACGCTCGGAGCAACTAAGCCCCAGGGGACGGTCCAGGATTACGTCCAGCTTGGCCTGGTTCCGACCCTAAGCGTGTAGGATCTTGCTTCCCCTCATAATGGGGTTGTCATTGCCTCCATGTTTAGCCTGATTTCCTTTTATGGAAGTTCATACAAGGAAAAACCTGATCGACCCCACTCTTCCTTTTGTGCTCATTTAAATTACGCATTAATTTTTATGACCGCACTTTCCATGTATGCTCACAGTACATTTAGCTCTCCTTTCCCACTCTCATCCCTAGTCGGCATTTGCTATCCTACCGAAGACGGTTGCGCTTGAGGTACCTGTCGATGGCCAGGGGGCCTTTCGGGCCTCCCCCAGTCAGGTATTGCGATGCCAGTTGGTCACCTCCAGGAAAGGCCCGCGCTGTGCATGGGGGGTCCAGGGTGCATAGCCTGCTTTGCCTGGTTTCGACCCAAAGCGTGCATGCCCTTCCCTTTGGAGGTCCAGGGGAGCATAGCCTGCTTTGCCTGGTTCCGTATCGAAATCCTGTGCACTCTGCCTCCCCGGTGTTGCGGTCCAGTACTAGGGGTCGGACGGTCGTACCCTGACCTCGGAGGGAGCCGGACTTCCGGCGCCGGGCGCACAGAATTGCCCAAGCCCTGTATACCGGACCAGGACCGTAAGCTAAATAAGACTAAGAGACAGTGAAGGGGGAGCCCACGAGGAGAATTACGTTTCCTCTACTTGTATGCAGGAACTCCAGGCTTTAGCTGCGGGAACCATGCAGGGAAAGACCGGAGCTCAAGACTACTCCAAGGCAAGACCGGAGGAGCCGGACCTCGCCCCCTCCGCAAGGGCGAGCTTCAAAGGCTCCACGTGTCCCGCGGGGCCTGACCTCCCCCTCCTCAGAGGAGAGCTTCGGGCCCACCACGTGGCCAGCATATCCGGACCTCCCCGTCCTCACGGCGTGAGCTCCGAAGACCCCTTGGGCCCTTAACGCAACAGGGACCTGAGGAAAGTGTCTGCGCAAGACTTCAAGATCGGTGAAGACCTCCGAGGTCCTTGCGGAGCTAAGGACTCGGCCAGACCAAGCCGAGGAGAAGATAAACGCAGACGCAACAATCAAGAGTCTATTCATTAAAGGCTCCATGAGCTGGACTATAGACTCAATAAAAGCGAAAAAGAAAAGGTACAAGCCCTAGGAATCCCCGGACTCGCGCCGGAACCTAGAGGCCACGAGGGCGGCCACATCCTCAACTTTAGCCCTGGCGACTCCCTCCCGCTCCGCGACGGGGCCCTGCCTCACCGGCTCCAGAGAAAGGGAGGGATCCCGGCTCCGGAAGCACGCCAGCACGTGCGTGGCAACCTCCTTCACCAGACCCCGTCCCTCCGCCTCGAGCTCGCCGGCGATCACCGCTTCGAGTCCGCCCAGTTTGGCGCCGATGGACCAAGCGTCAATGACAAGTGGACCCGAGCCGTCCAGCAAAAGCGGTGGGCCAAGAAGTCGGTCTCCCGAGAAGTCAATCCGGCGGGACGCTTCGGCGGTTCTAGAAAAGGCGCTGCGACGTGCAGAAGTGGCAGCCTTGGGAACCGCCACAGTAAAAGCAGCCATCAAGAAGGGCACACGCTCCCACGATCCCACGACTGTTCGTGCTCCAGCAGCAGTCAAAGCGGGTCTTCGAGAAGGTGCGTGAAGTTGAAGAGACGGGGGCCCCACCTCGGGCTCGCTATCTCCCCCAAGATGGGCCCGGGGGCCACTGTCGGTACCCTCAATATGGGGTATCCCCGCGCACAGGGGAAACAGCCTAAGGACCTCGCCCTTCTCCGCCGTAACCTCCATGGCGTCGAGCCTCGACTGTCTCGAGTCGAGCCCCGCCCTAACCTCCTGAGTCCGCTGCTTCAGGAGGTGCCCCCAGCTGAGGAGGCGGTTCCTCTCCCCTGCCATCACCTCCCACTCTCGCTCCAGGGCGGCCTGGACCTGCCGGACGCTTGCCTGAGCAAGCTCCAAGGCGTCTGACATGGGCAGCGGGGCGGCAGAGGCCGAAGCTGCGCCCCCGACCTCCTCCATCACGTCGCCATCCGGAGATACTGGCATCTTGGCAACCGGGATGAGGTGTCGACCTGGGGAAGTCGGAGGGCCTGCAGCTGCTCCAGCAGCAGCTCCTCCCGCCTCGGCACCGGAGGGTCGGACACTGCCAGCCGGCTCCGCTGAGCCCTCGACAACTGCCGGCTTCCGAGCTGGCGAAGGGGGACAAATGGATGTTGTCGCCGCCACCGCAGGGGTTGATTCTGCCGGCGCAGAAGAAGCCTGCGCCGACTTGGGGGCCTGGGAAGCCGCCGCAGCTTCCGGACGCTGCGGCACAGATCCTCCGCTAGCCGGAGATGGCTGGGGAACAGAGTTGTTCCCGACACCTGATGAGTCCCTGCAAGCATGGGAAGCTCTCGGGTTAAGGAAAGAAGAAAAGAACGCAAGTTCTGGAACCTGGTAAGAGCAACACTTACCGAGGGACGCAAGCGCTCCAACGGGCACGGAACCCTGGCTTCCAAGCCAGGGCAGATACGCCGGAGCCTGCCATCCCCGTCGGGACCTGCCCCGCAGGCACCCAGACCGGCGGAACAGGGGGTGCTCCGGAGCCCCCCTAAGAGGCGGAGCAGTAGGGCACCCGCCGGTGGTGCCTCTAGCGCTGCTCGCCGATCCAGCTCCTAAGGCCCGGGGCACCTGCGCTCCCGGATGAGTCCCAGCGCTGCTTCTTCCGGCGCCACTGCCTGCCGAGCGTGCAGCCGGGACGCTCGCTGACCGAGGCGCTTGAGCCCTCGGCTCGCCCCCGGGCATTGCAGCACCGGCGTCCCCCCTCGGAGCTCCTCCGCCTTAGGAAGGAGGGTGGGACGCCCAGGGCCCCTCGAACCGCCGCTGTTCGAGAGGAGTCCCGTCAGAATGGAAGGTCCGGGGCCTCTTGGGATCACCGCCCGACAAGCTGACACCTCTAGAAGGAGGACGCGAAGGTATCCTAATCCCCTGGCTTGGTGCGAACGACGCTGTCGGAGGGGACCGGGCATGTTTCTTCTCTGGCAAACCGGAGGTCGGCTCCCTGCCCCTCCCCCTGTCAGCGGTCCGAGCTCCGTCGGCCTTTGGAGGTAGGTTGGAAGCCATGGGCGACGGAGGCGTAAGACTTGGAAGACGAAGGCGCAAGAGCTCAAAGAAACAAGGAGGGCTCAGGCGTGGGGAAGTGTGAAAGGAAGCCTGCGATGCAGATGAGATCCCCTTTTAAACTTCCCATACTCGATTCAAAGCGATTCGAAACCCTTTGAATACGCTGCTTGGGATAACCGCTTCGGCTCTAAGCCCTGGAATCCATGACAAGCGGGCCCAGGTCACCCTACAGAAGCAGTGGGCCGGGTAGTCAGTCCCCTAGGCGGAGAACCCAGCAGTTACTGACAAGGCGCTGCGACGTGCGCTGCGACATGCAGTAGTGGCAGCCTTGGGAACCGCCGCAGTAAAAGCAACCATCAAGCAGGGCTCACGCCCCCACGATCCCGCGACTGTTCGTGCTCCAGCAACGGTCAAAGCGGGTCTTCGAGAAGGTGCGCGAAGTAGAAGAGACGGGGCCCCACCTCGGGCTCGTTATCAACCCCAAGGTGGGCCCGGGGGCCACTGTCGGTACCCTCAATATGGGATATCCCCGCGCATAGGGGAAATCGCCTAAGGACTTTGCCCCCTCCGCAGGGGCAAGCTCCGAAAGCCCTACGTGTCCTGCGGGGCCGGACCTCCCTTGTAACACCCCAAAATTTTGATTCAAAACACTAAACCATGTTCAGAGGGGAATTTAAAAATTTTTGGACGTGTTGCATGTTTTGCAAAAATTCAAATTCAAACTGGAATTCAAATTAAACTCAAATCAGAAAAGAAATGGAAAAGAAAAAGAGAAAACAGGAAAAAAACCGGCCAGTGGGCCGAAACCCGCCAGCCGGCCCAGTTTCCCCCGCGCCAGCCCGCAGCCGCACGCGCCTGCGCTCTCTCACACAGACAGGTGGGACCCACCTGTCATCCCCAACCTCGCTCGCGCCGACCCCGGACTCTCTCCCGCGCGCGCGCGATCTTAACCGATCGGAATACCGTGTCCCTCAGCCCGAATTCCGGTCCCAGAAGACTCAAACTCGATCACAACTGACCCACCGCCCTCCCCCGGCTATAAAAACCCCAGCCCCGATCGGTTTTTCCCACGCGATCGCCGATTTTTACTCCGGTGAGCACCGAGACTTCGCCGGTGAATTCTGGCCGATCTAAGCTCGGAAACTCTAATCTAACTCGCTGGTCTTGATCCACCGCCTCCGGGGAGCTTTGCAGGTGCAGAAAACTCAGAGACTTACGGTGTAAACGCAGCGCCGACGAGCTTCGCCGTGGTTTTGCCTCGGACCTCGCCGCCGATCACTTTCCAGGACCCCCGAGCTCAAGAAAACCCCCGAGGTGAGATCCCTGACCTCCCCTCTACCGATCTATGCCATAAGATCACAGTTCTAGGCAGAATTCTCGAGGATCCGAAACTTTCCGGCGAGATCGCCGCTTCCCGCCGCCGGCAGCGCCGCCCGCGCTCGATCAGAGCGACGTGGCCGCTTGTGCGCCGTTTATTTTAAATCGCACGGTAGACTTTAAAACCCCGCGTACCGGTTCGATGTTATAATCTTAGCCGTCGGTTTAAAATCGGATGGTCCACGTCAGCCCCGCGTTATAAAGACTGGAATTCTTACGTGCTACCCCCTGGGGTTCTCGGGAAATAAGAGCAAGCCCCGGAAACTTCTGATCTAGCCCCTGGAACTCCAGAAAATCATGTAAATTCATTTAAAAATCAGTTTTAGCCCCTGGACTTAATAAAAATTAGGAAAAACACCTCTGATAAGTGTAGCTAGACCCCTGGAAATTATGAAAATAATATTATAGACCCTGTAATGGGGTGAGTTCATTATTTTAGCCCTGTTTAGTATTTAATTTAGAAAATTGAATATGTAACTAGTGTTTAAAAATTAAAAAGTGGGACAAACATAATTGTCAAAATTAATTAAAAACTTTCTCAGTACTTAGAAAACCTTGGAGTGAGATAAAACTATATTTTGGGCTGAAATGAATCTGTTTCATTTATTATTCACATTTAATAGTATAGGGACACATTTTTAAGTAAAGAATAGCTATAGAAAAAATAGGGAAAATAATTATGAAATAGTTTACATCAGAGGCCAAGGTCAAAATATGTTATTAAGTTATTTAGGACCAGAACCTATACTGTTTAGATGATGTGTATTACTAATTTCATAATAAAATACACAATTATGCATAGGAATATAAATCTGAAAATATAGCAACTAGTAAATGATAAATGGAGTTTTTAAAATCCAAAGAGTTCAGTTTAGGGTTGGTAGAAATTATGAAGGCACATATGGGGAAGAAAAATACTTTTCATACACACTTGGTAGTAAAAAGGTGTAGTAGTTGAATATAAGAAATTTATTGGAAACCCATATAAATAGTATGTAAGTATAAATGTGGACACAAAAGTAGGAATCATATACACATGGTTAAAAGTGCATGCAAGCCACAACTCAACACACATAAAGTAACCACAACACATATAATGGTAAAGAACTTTTATAAGTGTGAATGTGTGGTTTGTATGAAGTAAGAAGTGTGAACTATGTCTTATGATTGTTGTTTTTCTTTTGCTATGTGTGATGGTATGAAGTAGAACCTGTTCAAGAGCAAGTTATCCCTTTCCAAGATCAGGACTACCCATTTCAAGAGCAGCAAGAAGGAGGCAAGTGTCCTTGACCACTTTGATCCTATGCTAGGATGTGTAGATAGAATTATTTGCATTGTCAAATGAAATATGAAACCCATGCTAGGAAGTTTCCCTAGAATTGCATTACCTTGTTTCCTTGTAGCTTGGGTTGGGATTCATTTTATCATGTCATTTATTATTATGCATATGCTTAGCCATGCTTAGAATGGGATAATTGGGATATGAGATCATCAGTTTATTTTACCATACTCTTGAATGAGATATTGTGAGTTATGTAGAGGTAGGGATCAAGGCAAGTTGGATGTTTTGGTTGTGTGCTGGGTGCACAAGACTTGGGTTTGTGTTTAGTACTTGCCTGGATCCTAAGGACCGGTTCATGGAGCATGTAACCTGGCTTTACAGTGCCAACCACATGCTGAGATGGGGCAGCTTGGCAAATTAATTAGGTGTATCCCCGGCGTAGTATGGGTGTGTGGATGGTGCGGGGAGTAGGTGTCAGCTGGACTACCATATGAACCGCAAGGCTCAAGAGGGGGCCACTGCAGCGGGGTTGGAGCCTCTTGTATGCTGTTAGGGGTGAAACCTCAGTGGGCCCACGCTCGTCGAGAATCCCTTTGTAAAGGCTTCGTAGTGATCTCCTGGCTGCACACCTGGGAAGTGTGAATGTGGATCGTAGCCACTGGCATAATGGAGGTTCTTTTAGTCCACCCGGCAACGGGGGATGAAATCACTACATGTGGGTACAGTGGTACAAACTCTGCAGAGTCAAAACTGTCTTGACAGCCGTGCTCACGGTCAAGAGCGGCCTGGACTTATTCATGATTAGAGGATTGATGCTTTTGGAAGTTAAGCGGGGAGCTTAACATTGGAAATGATGTTATGGTTATTGGATTATGATGATGGGATGGGAGATTGGGACCATTTCACCTGTGTAAAAATGTAGGTGCTTACTAAGCTAAGGTGATAGGTATTAATTGCGTAGTGCTTTAACCATGAGTTCAACCTCCCCTTGTTCTAGCCATACATGATATAATTTTCCCACACTTGCTGAGTACCATTGGTACTCAACCTTGCATATTTGTTGGTTTATATTGCTGCTCAGGTCAAGATAATGAGGTGGTGTATAATGACCAAGATTTTGGACCCGAGGAAGGTTTTTAGGTTCATGAAGACCCCCGGGCAACGCCTGTGATGGAGCCCTAAAGAATAATATTCCGCTGCTAGTTTATTTACTTGTGATGAAGTTATTATTGTCCATCGAGACATTTACTATGTAAGACTTACTTATATTCGACACCTGGCTTGTAATAAATGATGCTTCACTATTTGTCATCACATGTATGAGAAAATGATCCTGGCATACATGTGATATTCACTTGGTTGTTCTTCGGAAAAACCGGGTGTGACAGAGGTGGTATCAGAGCCAAGGTTGCCCGTAGGAACGTGGACCTAGGTAGAAATGGACGTATTTAAGGGCCCTATTTTCTTAAAAACTATTTTCCAAGGTGTGGGTTGAAAAGCGTTATTTAAAGAGTTATTTTCTTCATCTTACCCCAACTTTCATTCAAAATAGGATTTTTGTTTGAGATTTTATCTAACCTAATTTTAAATTCTTTTTATTTTAGATGGTTCGCATGATTCGCACCGCTCGCAAGTCCACAGGAGGGAGAGTTCCCGTGGTTGCCCTTGCCGAAAGAGAGGAGAGTCGTCCAGTGACGTACCTATCCTATGGATTGGCAGTAGGAGGCTTGTTGCGCCGTCTTCGGCGTATGCTCGAAGCCGCCGGCAATACGAGCAAGCTAATCATCCACTATAACTCCACCAGGACTATCCGTGAGAAGAGGGAAGAATGGAGTTCGGAGATGAGGATTATACACGAGAATCAGCTGCTTAAGATTCACCACTCTCCAGCTTGTCGAGCAACACAAGTTGACGCGGAGAAAGATGTCACCTGGGAGGCCATCACCTGCCAGAGTCACATCTATCGTCGCCACTTGGACAAAACTGAGTACATGTATGTCCTCCAACGTGAGAGTGGTACCACGGAGTACAAGTACCCACCGGTGCAGCAAGGGACTTCCCATGAGCACATGGACTTGTGCTTGGAGGATGCTGCTATGCTCAGCACTCGACTGCAGGAGTGTCAACAAGAGCTTCAGGATGTCCGAGACACACTGAAGGAAACGGAGGCGTTGCTGCGAGCTTGCTTAAAGGCGAGAGAAAGAGGAGATGGGAATGAACTGTGTGTCACCGTGAATGATACTTGGACTCCTGACTCCCCGGATCGCCGAGCGATCAGGCGTCGTCGCACTTCTCCACCAGCAGCCTCCCCACCCAAAGCAGAGTCAGAAGGTAGCCGAAATGAGGAGGAAGATCCCGAGGAGCCAGCTCAAGAGAACGAGTAGTGTAGAGTCTTTCCCTTAGCTAGCAAGAGGTCGAGTAGTCGAGTCGTTACGTAGTTAATGGTGTGATGATGCTTGGTATGTGACGTGAGTTGTGGAAGCCATGAGCAATTGTCCACAGCCTCGTCTTTAGATTGTTTTGCTTTGGTGTGTGAACCCACATGAAATAATATTGCATTTGTTTTTATGTGAGAAATGAACCCTCAGAAAAGTATAACAAAGCCTCAACACTTCAAAGTACAAACAAGTGAAAGTAGTAAGATGATACTAAATGCTTTCAAATTAACATTGGTTGATTCTGCCAGATGGCCGGAAGAGGAAAAGGACGTGCTGCCAACCCCGCCAACAACAACGATGAGGCGTGCAACCCTCATCTTTCTGGAGGCCAGGACAGGGGTGGTCGCCGGGAAGAAGTTGACCCTCTCCACCAAATGCTGGAGAATCAAAATCAGCTCATCCAGAACTTGACTCAAGTGGTGGCCAACTTGCATCAAGTTCCACCTCCACAAGCTGCACCACGCCAACCAAGGTTGAGTGAGTTTCTAGGAACTCAACCTCCAAAGTTTGCAAGTGCTGCTGAACCTCTGGAGGCAGATGATTGGCTGAAGACCATTGAAAGTAAGATGAGGATCATACAGTGCCAAGGGTATGAGAGGGTGCTGTTTGCCTCTCATCAATTGCATGGACCTGCTGCTGATTGGTGGACCGCCTACGTGGCCGCCCATCATGACCCTGAGAACATCACTTGGGAAGAGTTCAAGCGTAGCTTCCGCAACCATTACATCCCAAGAGGTGAACTCAAAAACAAGAGGAAGGAGTTTTTGGGACTGCAGCAGGGAAACATGACGGTGAGGGAATACCTCACTAAATTTACTCAACTATCCCGTTATGCTCCACGAGACATAGAGACTGATGAGCAGAAACAAGATTGTTTCGTGGAAGGGCTTACCGCAGAAATGCAGTGTGCAATGTCCTCAAATGAGTATGAAAGCTTTCAAAAGATGGTGGACAGAGCATTTGTGGTGGAAAGGAAGCTAAAGGCCCTGGAAAATGAGAATAAGAGGAAGGCTGGGTGGTCACATCAAGCCTCAGGGAGCAACACCCGCCCACGTATGATGCAGCAACCTACGGGGCAGACGAGCCGTGCTGCGGTACCCTATTCAGCACCAAGAGGGTACAACCCAAACTACAGGCCTCCCGCAGCACTAGCACAGCCGCAACGTCAGTTTGTGCAGCAGCCTCGCCCCGCATATCCACCTCGACCTGCAGTGCAAGGACCCCCAAACCAACCCCAAGACAACAAAGGCCAGGCATCTAAGATTGGGGTGCAATGTTTTAGCTGTGGTGAAGTGGGGCACTACGCCCATAAATGTCCAAAGAAGAAGCCTGCGCCGCCACAACAGCAGAATGTAATGAGAGGACGGGTGAACCACATCACTATGGAGGAAGCACAAGAGGCACCCAACGTGGTAGTTGGTAAGTTTCCTGTCAATTTACACCTTGCAACTCTGCTGTTTGATTCTGGTGCTACCCACTCGTTCATTGCTCAAGGGTTTGTTAAGAAGCATGACCTAGCAAACACACAAATGAACCATATGCTAGCGGTAAACTCTCCAGGTGGAGAAATAAGGACAAGACAAGTGTGTCCCAAAGTGAACCTAGACATTAATGGGGTAGTATTTACTGCTAACCTCATAGTGATAGATTCACAAGGGATAGATATTATTTTGGGTATGGATTGGTTGACCAAACATAAAGGAATCATCCATTGTTCGACCAGAACGGTGGAACTAACTCACCCCAGTGGCACAAGAGTAAAGTTCATAACGATACACGAGCCTAGGAGGGACATTAAATTAAATCAAGTGGAGGTGAAAGTTGAGGAAATCAGGACTATCAGGGAATATCCAGATGTTTTTCCAGAGGAGTTGCCAGGTATGCCTCCCGACCGTGACGTGGAATTCGCAATTGAGCTAGTACCGGGAACAGCCCCGATATACAAGAGACCTTATCGAATGGACTCCAAGCAGCTAGAAGAGCTCAAGGATCATTTGAGAGAATTGACGGAGAAAGGGTATATTCGCCCTAGTTCCTCACCATGGGGAGCTCCGGTGATATTTGTGCCCAAGAAAGACGGAACCCAAAGGTTATGCGTGGATTACCGTGCTTTGAATGAGGTAACCATCAAGAACAAGTACCCATTGCCTCGCATTGAAGACTTGTTTGATCAGTTGAGGGGAGCTTGTGTGTTCTCGAAAATTGATCTCAGGTCGGGATACCACCAACTCAAGATAAGGCAATCTGATATTCCCAAGACAGCTTTCGTATCTCGGTACGGACTGTATGAATACACTGTCATGCCTTTCGGGCTAACCAATGCCCCGGCATATTTCATGTACCTCATGAACAAGGTATTCATGGAATATCTGGACAAATTTGTGGTGGTTTTCATAGATGATATTCTCGTCTTCTCCAAAGATGAAGAAGAACATGAGAAACATCTAAGGTTGGTGTTGCAGAGGCTGAGAGAACACCAACTATATGCCAAGTTGAGCAAGTGTGAGTTTTGGCTGAAGAGAGTTCCCTTTTTAGGACATATCATCTCGGAGGGAGGAATCTCCGTAAATCCCGCCAAAATCGAAGATATCCAGAAGTGGAAAACCCCTGAAAATGTCGGGGAAGTTCGAAGCTTTTTGGGATTGGCTGGATACTATCGACGGTTTATTGAGGGATTCTCCAAGATCTCGAGACCTCTCACCAAACTGTTGGAAAAGGGAATCACATTCATCTGGACGCCACAGTGCGATACGAGCTTTCAGGAGCTAAAAAAGAGATTGACAACAGCCCCAGTGTTGGTTATGCCAGATATGCAGAAGAATTTCACAGTGTACTGCGATGCCTCTGGAAATGGGTTGGGATGTGTTCTCATGCAAGAGGGACATGTCGTGGCATATGCATCCCGGCAGCTTCGGAAGCACGAGAAGAACTATCCTACACATGACCTAGAACTAGCCGCAGTGGTACACGCGTTGAAAATTTTGCGGCACTATTTGATGGGGAAGAGGACAGAGATATATACGGATCATAAGAGTTTGAAGTACATATTCACACAGCCAGATCTCAACCTCAGACAAAGGAGATGGTTAGAGCTAATCAATGACTTTGATGTGGGCATCAACTATCATCCCGGGAAAGCAAACGTCGTGGCCGATGCTTTGAGTCGGAAAGTGCAGGTCAATAAGTTGAGCTTGAGGGACATGCCCGCAGAATTGAAGGACGAGGTTATAAGGCTCAATCTATGTCTAGTAAATAGTGGTGAAGCCATCGCCATGGAAGTGGACTCCACACTCGAGCAAGACATACGCGAGGGCCAAAAGAATGATGAGAAGATACGAGAGATCAGACAGCTCATCAAGGAAAATAAAGCTCCTAGTTTTAGAGAGGATGAACAAGGAACGGTGTGGCACGGGAAAAGGATCTGTGTGCCAGAAGTAAAGGAGATCCGTGAATTAATTTTGAAGGAGGCTCACAATTCCGACTATTCCATTCATCCTGGGAGTACGAAGATGTACCAAGACCTCAAGAGCAGGTATTGGTGGTATGGCATGAAGCGAGATGTCGCGGAACATGTTGCCCTATGTGACACATGTCAGTTGGTGAAAGCAGAACATCAACGATCCGCGGGATTGTTGCAACCACTCAAAGTGCCTGAATGGAAGTGGGAAGAAATCAGCATGGATTTTGTCGTGGGATTGCCTAGGACCCAATCCGGGTATGATTCAATATGGGTCATTATTGATAGGCTGACCAAGGTAGCTCATTTCATCCCTGTGAAAGAAAGCTACAGCGGATCCAAATTGGCAGAATTGTACATGTCAAGGATTGTGTGTTACCATGGAGTGCCAAAGAAGATAGTGTCGGACCGAGGGACACAGTTCACCTCGAGGTTTTGGCAGAAGTTGCATGAAACCATGGGAACCCATCTGAACTTCAGCTCTGCCTATCATCCCCAAACTGACGGGCAGACGGAGAGAACCAATCAGATCCTTGAAGATATGTTAAGGGCATGTGCACTCAAAAATAATAGGAGTTGGGACAAGAACTTACCGTATGCGGAGTTTTCCTATAACAACAGTTATCAAGCTAGTATGAAGATGTCACCGTTTGAAGCTTTGTATGGAAGGAAGTGCAGAACTCCCCTATTTTGGAACCAAACAGGAGAAAGTAAAGTGTTTGGTCCAGAAGTGCTACAAGAAGCCGAGGCAAAGGTGAGGGAGATTTGCAACAACTTGAGGATAGCACAAACACGCCAGAAGAGCTATGTCGATGTACGAAGAAGAGAGCTCGTTTTCAATGTGGGAGACTATGTTTATCTCAAGGTGTCCCCTATCAGAGGACTTCGTCGGTTCAAGGTGAAAGGGAGGTTGTCACCTCGATACATCGGACCCTTTCAGGTTTTGGAAAGGAAAGGCGAAGTGGCGTACCAACTAGAGTTACCTGCTCATCTATCGGACGTGCACGATGTATTCCATGTGTCACAACTCAAGAAATGCCTGAGGACGCCTGAAGAGGTGTTACCCATGAATGAAGTGGATGTAGCTGAAGATTTGTCTTATGCCGAGCAACCATACAAGATTTTGGAGACAATGGAACGCCTCACCAGAAATAAAAGAATCCGGATGTGCAAGGTGCAGTGGAAGCATCACTCAGAAGAGGAAGCCACCTGGGAACGGGAAGATGAGCTCAAGGCACAATTTCCGGAATTGTTTTCTTAGAAACACCAATCTCGAGGACGAGATTTCTTTTAAGGGGGGTAGAGCTGTAACACCCCAAAATTTTGATTCAAAACACTAAACCATGTTCAAAGGGGAATTTAAAAATTTTTGGACGTGTTGCATGTTTTGCAAAAATTCAAATTCAAACTGGAATTCAAATTAAACTCAAATCAGAAAAGAAATGGAAAAAGAAAAAGAGAAAACGGGAAAAAAACCGGCCAGTGGGCCGAAACCCGCCAGCCGGCCCAGTTTCCCCCGCACCAGCCCGCAGCCGCACGCGCCCGCGCTCTCTCACACAGACAGGTGGGACCCACCTGTCATCCCCAACCTCGCTCGCGCCGACCCCGGACTCTCTCCCGCGCGCGCGCGATCTTAACCGATCGGAATACCGCGTCCCTCAGCCCGAATTCCGGTCCCAGAAGACTCAAACTCGATCACAACTGACCCACCGCCCTCCCCCGGCTATAAAAACCCCAGCCCCGATCGGTTTTTCCCACGCGATCGCCGATTTTTACTCCGGTGAGCACCGAGACTTCGCCGGTGAATTCTGGCCGATCTAAGCTCACAAACTCTGATCTAACTCGCTGGTCTTGATCCACCGCCTCCGGGGAGCTTTGCAGGTGCAGAAAACTCAGAGACTTACGGTGTAAACGCAGCGCCGACGAGCTTCGTCGTGGTTTTGCCTCGGACCTCGCCGCCGATCACTTTCCAGGACCCCCGAGCTCAAGAAAACCCCCGAGGTGAGATCCCTGACCTCCCCTCTACCGATCTATGCCATAAGATCACAGTTCTAGGCAGAATTCTCGAGGATCCGAAACTTTCCGGCGAGATCGCCGCATCCCGCCGCCGTGCGCCGCCGGCAGCGCCGCCCGCGCTCGATCAGAGCGACGTGGCCGCTTGTGCGCCGTTTATTTTAAATCGCACGGTAGACTTTAAAACCCCGCGTACCGGTTCGATGTTATAATCTCAGCCGTCGGTTTAAAATCGGACGGTCCATGTCAGCCCCGCGTTATAAAGACTGGAATTCTTACGTGCTACCCCCTGGGGTTCTCGTGAAATAAGAGCTAGCCCCGGAAACTTCTGATCTAGCCCCTGGAACTCCAGAAAATCATGTAAATTCATTTAAAAATCAGTTTTAGCCCCTGGACTTAATAAAAATTAGGAAAAACACCTCTGATAAGTGTAGCTAGACCCCTGGAAATTATGAAAATAATATTATAGACCCTGTAATGGGGTGAGTTCATTATTTTAGCCCTGTTTAGTATTTAATTTAGAAAATTGAATATGTAACTAGTGTTTAAAAATTAAAAAGTGGGACAAACATAATTGTCAAAATTAATTAAAAACTTTCTCAGTACTTAGAAAACCTTGGAGTGAGATAAAACTATATTTTGGGCTGAAATGAATCTGTTTCATTTATTATTCACATTTAATAGTATAGGGACACATTTTTAAGTAAAGAATAGCTATAGAAAAAATAGGGAAAATAATTATGAAATAGTTTACATCAGAGGCCAAGGTCAAAATATGTTATTAAGTTATTTAGGACCAGAACCTATACTGTTTAGATGATGTGTATTACTAATTTCATAATAAAATACACAATTATGCATAGGAATATAAATCTGAAAATATAGCAACTAGTAAATGATAAATGGAGTTTTTAAAATCCAAAGAGTTCAGTTTAGGGTTGGTAGAAATTATGAAGGCACATATGGGGAAGAAAAATACTTTTCATACACACTTGGTAGTAAAAAGGTGTAGTAGTTGAATATAAGAAATTTATTGGAAACCCATATAAATAGTATGTAAGTATAAATGTGGACACAAAAGTAGGAATCATATACACATGGTTAAAAGTGCATGCAAGCCACAACTCAACACACATAAAGTAACCACAACACATATAATGGTAAAGAACTTTTATAAGTGTGAATGTGTGGTTTGTATGAAGTAAGAAGTGTGAACTATGTCTTATGATTGTTGTTTTTCTTTTGCTATGTGTGATGGTATGAAGTAGAACCTGTTCAAGAGCAAGTTATCCCTTTCCAAGATCAGGACTACCCATTTCAAGAGCAGCAAGAAGGAGGCAAGTGTCCTTGACCACTTTGATCCTATGCTAGGATGTGTAGATAGAATTATTTGCATTGTCAAATGAAATATGAAACCCATGCTAGGAAGTTTCCCTAGAATTGCGTTACCTTGTTTCCTTGTAGCTTGGGTTGGGATTCATTTTATCATGTCATTTATTATTATGCATATGCTTAGCCATGCTTAGAATGGGATAATTGGGATATGAGATCATCAGTTTATTTTACCATACTCTTGAATGAGATATTGTGAGTTATGTAGAGGTAGGGATCAAGGCAAGTTGGATGTTTTGGTTGTGTGCTGGGTGCACGAGACTTGGGTTTGAGTTTAGTACTTGCCTGGATCCTAAGGACCGGTTCATAGAGCATGTAACCTGGCTTTACAGTGCCAACCACATGCTGAGATGGGGCAGCTTGGCCAATTAATTAGGTGTATCCCCGGCGTAGTATGGGTGTGTGGATGGTGCGGGGAGTAGGTGTCAGCTGGACTACCATATGAACCGCAAGGCTCAAGAGGGGGCCACTGCAGCGGGGTTGGAGCCTCTTGTATGCTGTTAGGGGTGAAACCTCAGTGGGCCCACGCTCGTCGGGAATCCCTTTGTAAAGGCCTCGTAGTGATCTCCTGGCTGCACACCTGGGAAGTGTGAATGTGGATCGTAGCCACTGGCATAATGGAGGTTCTTTTAGTCCACCCGGCAACGGGGGATGAAATCACTACATGTGGGTACAGTGGTACAAACTCTGCAGAGTCAAAACTGTCTTGACAGCCGTGCTCACGGTCAAGAGCGGCCTGGACTTATTCATGATTAGAGGATTGATGGTTTTGGAAGTTAAGCGGGGAGCTTAACATTGGAAATGATGTTATGGTTATTGGATTATGATGATGGGATGGGAGATTGGGACCATTTCACCTGTGTAGTAATGTAGGTGCTTACTAAGCTAAGGTGATAGGTATTAATTGCGTAGTGCTTTAACCATGAGTTCAACCTCCCCTTGTTCTAGCCATGCATGATATAATTTTCCCACACTTGCTGAGTACCATTGGTACTCAACCTTGCATATTTGTTGGTTTATATTGCTGCTCAGGTCAAGATAATGAGGTAGTGTATAATGACCAAGATTTTGGACCCGAGGAAGGTTTTTAGGTTCATGAAGACCCCCGGGCAACGCCTGTGATGGAGCCCTAAAGAATAATATTTCGCTACTAGTTTATTTAGTTGTGATGAACTTATTATTGTCCATCGAGACATTTACTATGTAAGACTTACTTATATTCGACACCTGGCTTGTAATAAATGATGCTTCACTATTTGTCATCACATGTATGAGAAAATGATCCTGGCATACATGTGATATTCACTTGGTTGTTCTTCGGAAAAACCGGGTGTGACATCCCTCTCCTCAGATGAGGGCTCCGGGCCCGCCATGTGGCCGGCAGAGCCGGACCTCCCTTCTCCGCAGGGAGAGCTCCGAAGGCTCCCCGTGTCCAGCGGGGCCGGACCTCCCTCTCCTCAGACGAGAGCTCCGGACCCACCACGTGGCCAGCAGAGCCAGACTTCCCCCCTCCGCGGGGAGAGCTCCGAAGGCTCCACGTGTCCAGTGGGGCCGGACCTCCCTCTCCTCAGAGGAGAGCTCCGGGCCCGCCACGTGGCCAGCAGAGCTGGACCTCCCCCTCCGCGGGGAGAGCTCCGAAGGCTCCACGTGTCCAGTGGGGCCGGACCTCCGTCTCCTCAGAGGAGATCTCTGGGCCCACCACATGGCCAGCAGAGCCGAACCTCCCCCCTCCGTGGGGAGAGCTCCGAAGGCTCCACGTGTCCAGCGGGGCCGGACCTCCCTCTCCTCAGAGGAGAGCTCCGGGCCCGCCACGTGGCCAGCAGAGCTGGACCTCCCCCTCCGCGGGGAGAGCTCCGAAGGCTCCACGTGTCCAGTGGGGCCGGACCTCCCTCTCCTCAGAGGAGATCTCTGGGCCCGCCACATGGCCAGCAGATCCGAACCTCCCCCCTCCGCGGGGAGAGCTCCGAAGGCTCCACGTGTCCAGCAGGGCCGGACCTCCCTCTCCTCAGAGGAGAGCTCCAGGCCCGCCATGTGGCCAGCAGAAGAGCACTGCCTGCCCCCGCACGGGAGGCAGCAAGAGTAAAGACACGTCATTCCTTGTTCGTACAAGGCATTCAAGACCCGCGCCTTCCCAAGACGCGGAGACACGGAGCACGCTGTTGTCAGGTTCCGTTGTGCCCAGTCACGTCACAGTGAAGACTGGCACGCCGCGTAAGAGGTTGTACACCAATAAACGCGGCGACAAGACATCCCCTGCCGCCCCTGCCATCATCAACCACTACGCCTAGCTTGCAGCATGGGCAGGGAGGCAAGATGAAGACTCAGAAGCCCTCGCTAGAGACAGCTATCGGCGTAACTGCAGGATACGGTAGATGGCAGGCAATCTCCACGGGATCACCTGTCGGGTCCCGGGCCCACCTTGTAAGCCACCCGAGCCTTGGACTATAAAAGGCTCGGGTAGGCAATGTTGCAAGGGGTTCGGACTCTGATAGATTCAGCATTCTGGCACTCAGCTCATCCTCAAGCTCAGAACTCCAATTCTGAGCACCAAGCAATACAATGAGCACCTCTGCTCACCGTGGACGTGGGGTTTTACGCTTCGGCGGCCTGAACCACGTAAAAAACCCCTATGTTCATCTGTTTCCTTCATCCAACCACGATTAAGCTCTCCGTGGGGGACTAGCCCTTCCGAAACAACCTTCGCGGGCTGCCCGGTGCAGACCCGGGGGAAGTGTCGACAGCTACACTTCGACAGCATAAATAAAAAAATGAGGTTGTCACATCTAAGTCTTCACAGGCTATCACCTTTTGTGATACTGCATTGAAGAAGTAACACAAACGTGTGATGGCAACTTTTAAATGATCAGGTTTGATAACCCTTATTACAATGGCAAGGAACACTGTCATCATCATGTGACAGTCGTGAGAATTATAGCCGAATAAACACAAGTATTTCATCGAGACTAGTTTGCGGATATTGGATGAGAAACTCGTGGGCACTCTAATCCCATGCAAGCATTCGCAAATTGCCTTTTTCTCAAGTATTGTCAAGTTCTAGCTGGCTGGAGAAAGGTAATGCTTCCCGTTGGCCTTTTCTACCGGGTGAAGCTCTGGTCTCATATCAAGATTTACTAGGTCCATACAAGATTTTAATCCGTCCTTTGTTTTTCTCGGCATGTCCAGCAAGGTTCCAATGATGATGTCAAATATATTCTTTGTAATATGCATCAAATCAATACTATGGAAAATTTCAGGTTCTTCCAGTATGGAAGATACTTGAAAATGGATTGTTTCTTGAAAGCCATGTCAGTTGTATCACCCGAAGATGTAGTTTTCTTTCTCTTTGTTTCTTTACATTTTCTCCCCTTGCCGAAAGCAACCTGAATGTTCTTGACCATTTCGAACACGAGTTTTCCACTATAAGGTTTTGGTGCAGTATCTTTTTTGATCGTGTTATCAAATTGTTCTTTCATATTCCTGTACTTGTGTGTATCTGTCAAGAACCACCGGTGTCTCATATATATCGTCTTTCTGGATGAAGTGGGGTACAAAAATTTAGTTCCATCCATGCACCTTACACAACCTTTCTTCCCTTTCATTTGTCCCAATAATGTAAACAGTCTGGGATAATCATGCACGGTAATGAATATCATTGCTCTTAGCGTGAAATACTCCCGCTTGTACTCATCCAATGTATGTACCCCTTTATTCCACAGTTTCGCCATATCTTCGATTACAGGTTCCAATAACACATCAATTTCAATGTCGGGTTGTTTCGGACCTTGTATAAGAATAGATAACAAAATATATTTCCTTTTGTGACACAACCACGACGGTAGGTTGTACATCGTTAAGACAATGGGCCTTGTGCTGTGTATGCTCCTTTTTTTCACCAAACGGATTCATTCCTTCTGTACCCAAGGAAAACCTTACATTTTTTATTTCTTTTGCAAACTCTGGATAATGAATATCAAAATTTTTCCACTGGGTTGCATCACCAGGGTGTCGAATATGTTTTTCATTTTTCCTGCATTGCTCGGAATGCCAACACATAAGTTCAGCCTCCCTAGGGTTTGAGAACAAATGCTTCAAGCGATCAATTACTGGAAGGTACCACATCCCCAAGGACGGAATTTTTCTCTTATTCTTCCCGCCTGCATCGTCAGAAGTATCGTCATCGTCACCTTCGGGTCCAATAATATTAATCTTATTCTTTTGGGTCTTATTCATGTTGGTAACATACTGGTGATTGTAGTTCTTCTTTTATCTACTGACACCGCAGATGGGGCATCTAGTTGCGAGCTCATGCTCTTTGCGATACAGAATACAATGGTTCCCACAAGCGTGTATTTTTTCCGCACATAGTGACATCGAGCAAAGAAGTTTCGTCGCTTTATAAGTGCTTCTGGGTAGTTTATTGGGATTTGGAAGAATTTCTGCCAAAAGATTCAAATAATTAGAGAAACTACAATCGGGTCATCCGTGTGTGGCTTTCAACTTTAGTAGTTCTAGGACTGCACGTAATGTAGTAAACTCTTTATCACAACCCTTTGATTCATCATATAAGAGCTTCGTCTCTGCATTCTGCAATGTCTCCATTTTACTTAAACCTTTACTTGCTCCCATAGAAATCAATAGATGTGGTTTGATGTCACGCAACATCTCCTCACAATCAAACTCATCATTATCACCATTATCATACTGATTGTCACTACCATAATCGATATGAGCATTATCGTCATCAGAACCTCTCTCATCATCTTTATCCACCTCATGTGTATCTAACTCACCATGCTTTGTCCATATTGTGTAGTTTTTTTTTGAAACCCCTTTTCACCAAATGAGATTGGATTACTATGGTATCTATCCAACCACTCTTATTTTCACAGTCGATACATGGACATAATATGGCATCTATCTTTTACATCTTCGCATGTCTCCTGGATGCTTCAATAAAGTTTGCAACATTTTGAATGTACATCGGATCAGGTCTTGGCATGTTGTACATCCACGCTCGGCGGTCCATCTTCTATGTTAAACTGTAAAAATAAAAATATGATAGTAACCATTTCTTAAGCAAGTTCATACAAACAAATATTAGAAACAAATAATATTGCTTATGTGACACCTTATTCAGTAAAATCAAGCACACCATTGGCGTCATTAATATTGCTTATCAAACACACCCTTGCCACACTAGATAAATTAAATATTCACAGGGCACTAATTAATTTAAATAACCCCTAATGCAAGTGAAGGCCGAAAGTTGAACACAAGGTTCATAAAGCTAGAATATAGTGATGGCACTTCGAAGCAAGACGACGACGTGCGCGCGCTTGGAGGTGAGGGTGAGGACGGCGACGTGGGCTCGACAGCGAGGGAGAGGACGATGGTGGCGGCGACGGCCAGGATTGCGGCTGCGGAGGCGAGGGGCAAATGTATTTTTTAGCAGCCTGACGGCATCAATATGAAATTTCTCATGTTAGGTTTTTGCGATGCTGGAGCGGTGCTTTATATAGCCGTCCATTATCACAGGCGGGTTTTAAGGTGCTCCATTAAAAACCGGCTGTGATAATTGCCTCTATATAGATCTGCTCTTCAGTTTCTTTCTTCCTTTGTCTTATTTTTAATTTAGATTTCAATGTAAATACTCAAACATGTATAGATTTGGCAAATTAAGTCCAAACTTGGTGATTCTTTTTTCTATATTCTTCAAAAATTAATATATAAACCAGATAGAACAAAAAGTTTAAAACTTATATAGGTAACAATGTTATGTTTTGGTAAATATAGAATTAATTTATATGCATATATTATTCAGATTTTCATATCTCCTAAAAAATGATCTTCCACTGAAAAGTGCTTTGTATGAACATATTGTCTTATTTATATATGTATGAAATTTGTTATTTTTTTAAAGCAATCCAACAAGTCAATATTCAAATACCCATCATTCTAATTAAATGCATATACATATGAGGCATTCTTCAAATTTTGAATACACATGATTCAAACAATTTTGTAAAATTCTAAAAAATCATAGAGGTTGGTATGATGACTAAAAAGTCCCATAGAAAAATTCACTCACAAAATCATTGTATTATGCAAGATACAAAAATGACAAATAACCTATTTATTTGTTTTTTATATTCTAACCAATTTCAAAGGTTTTTCTAAGTGAAATTTAATGGGCACCTGTAATACTAAACCATATTACAAGAAAATGGAATTTGGGCTTTTTACAAGCCCCCTCATTTTGATCAAGAATATTGACTAATCCCCTAAACTTAGTACACTTTTTTCACAGGCGGTTTTAAATTATAAACCGCCTGCGATAATACATCTTCACAAGCAGTGTTTAATACATCTTCGAGGAGGAGGTGGGTCGCACGTCTCTACACCACTGGGTGCAATTAAGTTCTCCGCAGCTTTTCCTCCTCGGGCCACTCGTCTCCCTTTGTCAACAATGGAAGACGTGTTTTTATCTCGCTCGTCTCTGCACCATCGGCCACAATTAAGTCCTCTGCACCTCCTCCTCCTCGGACCGCGCGTTTCCCTTCCATCCAACTCCAGCCGCTCTCTCTTCGATACCTTAGCGATCGACCAATTCCAGTGCGACCGCCACCTGCCATCCACTGTTCGCCATCGCCGTCATCGTCATCGCCGTCACAACTCCCTCCTATTCTACGTCGTCATCGTCGTTCATGGCTGGGAACTTTGTTATCGACTTGGCGCGTGGCCGACTCAAGGAGGAGCGATTGGCGTGGCACAAGAACCACCCCATGTATGTACATATGGCACAGCGGTCGCATGGTTGTATGTAGCTCTGCAATGAACTGATGAACTTAAACTCTGTAGTTTTACTTTTCCGTCTTGTTTGTTTTTGGTATTTGCAATTTCATGGCTTGCCATTTGCATCACTTGTTGTCCAACTTCTCCGCGTAGGGTTTCTCTGCGAAGCCTGATGAGACGGATTGAAATCTGTACATCCCAGGATCTCAGAGGGTGGTGTCGCACGATGCATCTATTTACAGAGTCTACTACAGCTGAAGCTAATTATACAACTCACGCCCACACCTAACTAGCAAAAGTTGGTTGTCCGGCCCTACGGACAACCCACACTAGCTGCACTCAGCCTCAGCGCGGCGTGTACGGCTCCCACTCAGCCGTAGTCCCCGACGGAGGGTAGCCCTCACCAGTGGACTCGTACTCCGAGTCCGTGGGGTACTCCTCACCTGCAAACAATTATAACAGCAACCGTGAGCACGATAGCTCAGCAAGTCTTAACCGACTCTCCTACACATGAAACTCTACATGCCGGTCATACTCGAATATAGGATGATAATTTGTAGCAAACGGACACGCCTACAAGTTCATCCTTAGTTCATCTTTTAGCCACAAGTTAACGGTTCATGAATCTGAAATTTAGTAAGCAATATTTGGTGGCACACATGTAACAATACAAGTTATTCATATCAGCAATATTGAATCATAACATTCCATATGTTAACCTACGTCACGACTCAGTGACCAAGTGGAGCACGTCACGTACGCACACCTGTGAAGCTGCACAGCACGCTCACTCAATGTCATACAGGACAACCTTTCACCCAGAAGCCCAAACGTTGAACCGGACGCACCCAAATGGACAGGAGGTTCCCTACACGGAGCATCTCTCTATGCCCGTTAGTGGATTTTCACCTTGCTGCCCTCAACCTACACCTATAAATCGGTGCGTTATGCCTCGACGCCCGGAGGTAGTTACATCAGTTTATCAGACCCAATATATCCGATATGTCTTCGGTACATTCAAACTTGATCAGCGTGGGCCGCACACGGATCGGTCCTCAATCGAAACAGACAGGGCTACGCACACAAGACTTCCTCTTGCTGCATCCTAGCCCCGTGTCTAGTCTCATTTTTCTTGCTAAAGTGGTCCCACATCTCGAACCAATCCCGTGTAACGAACCCTATACTCGCGAATAGATTCCAACTACTCAACTTGTACCGAAGCCGATAAACATTAAGCACAGCATGAACTACTCGAGGACTTAGACACTACCCTCACTCCTTTTTGAATAATCTGGTTATGCATTTGGGGTTTCATTCATCCTACACCTAATGCACACACATACTTCACGCTAAGTGTATATAAAGCAAAACTTTATAAAACTTGTTAAATGCAAATCGGGGCTTGCTTTTTGCTGCTGGTCAGGGGTTAATGTGTCTTCCGGAGGTATGAAGTCGAGTATCTCCGGGGTCTCCTCGCTTTCAGCGACTACATGTAAGCAATTTAACGACATGTCAATTTAAATGCAATGTGTTGAATTAGTATATAAAGACCATAACTCTCGCTAGACATCCCAATTGGCTCTGGAAATTTTACTGAGGCTTGGTAAGAACCTAACCAGAAACTTGACCACATTTCATTTGAATCAAAGCCTATTTGAGCTCTGCCCAAATAAAAGTCTAAATGGTCTTTACTAGAGCTTCTAAAGATTTCCAGGGATTTTCATGAATCAAACCATTACTTTCTGGAAACTAGAATTTGAGATGGTTCTAATGGAGTTGGTTTCATGTAATTTAAAGAATCCTAGAGAAAGTTATGCTCTAATAAAGACTTGAGAAAATTCTAAAAAATGTTTTTATACATTTTTCTATTTTCTCAGGGCAGTTCATTTAATCACACCATTAGGGGGACTAAATGAACTTGGATGGATCTGAAATTTTTCCTGTGACTCAAGTATTTTCATATAACATCCTAGCCAAATTTCAGAATTTTCCATAAAGGATATCTCCAGATAAAATTCCCAAAATTTTAAATTTTAGGGAATTAATTTTGAAAAATAATAAGTTTCGTGAACTGAAACTTGTCTTGATAGATAGTTCTCAACGAGCTGAATCCAACAAATTTTGGTTCACTAAATTTGGATCTTCCTAGCAAAAGTTATAGGCATTTGAAGTTTGAACCAAAATCTGAAATTCTTAGAAATGTTTAAAACTCTGACCGCGGGCCCCACCTCACTCAGCCTTCGTCTACCTCACGCCCGACGCTTGGGTGGTGGCGCGTGCCGGTGAGGTCCGCCGGAACGGCGTTCCTGGCCGTCTCAGGGGCTGGTACTTGCCGCCTCTAGATTTTAGACCATGGGGAACTCGTTGGTGGGGGCGGCTAGGGCTCTAGGTGGCCAGAACCTAGTCGGCGATGGGCGCGGCTACGGAGCAACTCCGGCGATATCGTCCGGCTCCTACAGAGGCTTATTCTGATCAACCCTTGGCCCTACAGCTCCGTGGTGACATGCTAAGCACGGATATGGAGTCGGTTCGCCGTGAAAACGGCCGGAAATGGGAGCTCACCGTCGACCAAGGTCCAACATCGGCGGCAACTCGAAAACTCGAAGAGCAGAGCCTAGACCCGATGGTTTTTGATGTTTTAATCCTAGATGGCCGCGAGAAAGTGTAGAACGTGTGTGTAGCTCGGCATACGCTGTGGTGGACTAATCACCACGAATTTTGGAGTTTTGAGTGGCTCGGTTCTATGAACACCGAAACGATAAATGGAGAAATTCTCTCTCGGTGATGCAGGAAACGATGAGCGGTTTGCACCAGCAGGTCAAGCACCTTAGGGCAGTCAGTTTTTGTGTTGATCGTTGGCCACAAGCTGGCTTGTATCACTCGGGCACCGGAGAGCCAAAACAACCGAACGGCGGCGAGTTTTTTTTTTCTTTGGAGCAGAGTGAGGAAGGGTGTGAACGGTCGGGGAAAAGGATGTTCACGTGGTAGAGCGTGTTGCTTATAGCCTTTGGCCTCCAGAACAACTGATCAGGAGGTGGCGCTCCCACCGCTGCTCAGGGTCGAGCTGCAGCCCGTGCTAGCGCTGCCGGTGAAACAGAAGTGGTTCTCGAGCTTGTGCAGCTGACAAGGTGGGTCCACTTCTCCCCTCTACTTCTTTTCATCATTTCTTTGATATTTTCTGAGCTACTCACACTTAACTGTTAGACATCATCACCAAGTCATTCTTTGAATTTGAAATCCTCAAATTTGAGCTGGGTTAGCTAATTTGAATCACACTTGAATTTGAAATTCAAATTCAGTTTTGAATTAACCCAAATATAGCTCCCGACAAGATGATCTCCAATGAGGATGAAAATTGGGGGACTAACTCAGAAAAATGTGCTGAGTTTGAATATGAAGTTAACTTTTGAATCTAAGTGATGAAAGTTGCTGAAATTTGAATTTGCATTCAAATAACCCTTTTTGCAAATGTATCCAAAAGTGCCTCAAAATAATTTGAACTTGCATGAAACTTGGCATGAGCACTCCTAAGAATATTTAGAGCCTAATGGTGAGCTCATTCTCTCATGTTTATGTGTGTGAGCTCCTACTTTTTGGAGTTATGAGTTTTTCCTCTAATCGCCTCTTGACGGTGTTTACTTGCTCTTCACAAATGTTCATGAGACTTCCACAAAATGAGTTGTGGTGTGGTGATATGATGAACACTCTAGCAAGTAACTTCTTGGGCTTTTACATCCCTCCCCCCTTAAAAGAATCTCGTTCCGAGATTATAAAAGAAGAGACAAAGATGTAAGAGGAATTACGCATGATAAGACGCCATGAAATCCGGGTAGTTTGAGTGGAAGAAATCTCCGCTCTCCCACGTCGCTTCCTCAACAGTGTGGTTGCTCCACAATATCTTGTAGAACCAGAGTGTTCAGTTACGCGTGGTCCGAGCCTTCTCATCAATAATCTCCACCGGATATTTAGCGTAGGTTAAATCCGGTTGCAACTCGCCAATGTCTTTGGTGGGAACAGCAGCCGTATACTTCAGACATTTCCGGAGTTGTGAGACATGGAACACGTCGTGAACACCCGCGAGAGATGCCGGTAGTTCCAGTCTATCCGCCACTGGTCCACACTTCTCGGTGATGGCATAGGGTCCAATAAATCGGGGAGCGAGTTTCCCCTTCACGCCGAATCGGTGCACGCCTATCATCGGAGACACACGGAGGTACACGTGTTCCCCGACGTCGAAGTGCAGCGGCCTACGCCTCTTATCAGCGTAACTCTTCTATCGGGACTGGGCGGCCTTCAAGTTAGCTTGAATCATCCGTACGCGCTCTTCGGCATCGTTGACTAAGTCAATCCCGAACGTGACCCTTTCACCGGACTCACACCAGTTCAATGGGGTGCGGCATTTGCGACCGTAGAGAGCCTCATATGACGCCATCTTGATACTCTCTTGATAGCCTTTGTGTGTACGAGAATTCCGCTAACGGTGGATGATCATCCCAATTTCTATCATGGCGGATGGCACACAATCTCAACATGTCTTCTAACACTAGATTCACCCTCTCAATTTTCCCATCTGTCTGAGGGTGATAAGCGGAGCTTCTAATTAGTTTGGTACCCAAAGCAGCATGCAACTGCTCCTAGAAACGAGCCATGAACAGTGCCCCTCGATCTGAGATTATGGTCTTGGGTACCCCGTGTGTGACACCCTCATTTTTGGTTTCTGCATGTATTCATGTTTCATGTAGAGGAAAACATTTTAAAGAGAAGTGGGGATAGAGAAAGAATTAAAAGGATAGCCAGAAAGAGCAAAAAAATCCAGTTCACCAAGAGTGCCGAAGACAACTCTCGCGGCCCGCTGGCCACGTGGCGCCTTCGGAGCTCATCCCCGCAAAGGGGGAGAGGTCCGACCCAGTGGGACACGTGTTGCCCCCCGGAGCTAGCCTCTACGGAGAAGCAAGGCCAGCCGCAGGACACATGTCACCTTCGAAGCTAGTCACCGCGGAAATCAGAGGACCAGTCGCGCGGGATACGTGTCGATTTCGGAGCTCACCTCCGAGAGGTCCGGTTCTATTGGACATGTGTCACCACCGGAGCTTATCTCCGGGAGGTCTGACACTGTTGGACACGTGTTAACCTCGGAGCTCGTCTCTGAGAAGAAAGGAAGTCTGGCGCTGTTAGGATACATGGCACACCCGGAGCCACCTCCGGAGAGAGGGAAGGTCCGGCACTGACACGTGGCGTGCGCGGAACCACCTCCGAATAGAGAGGAGGTCCCGACCGCCAGGATACGTGGCGCACGCGGAGCTCACCTCCGAAGGAGAGGGAGGTCTCGCTCGCTTGACACGCGGCACAACCGGAGCTCGTCTCTGCGGAAAGGGGGATACCAGGCCCCGGTGGACACGTGGAGCTTCCGAAGCTCATCACCGTGGAGGTAACGAGTTCTGGAGCAGTTTTTGGATTCTGTACGCATAGGAATACCGGTACGGAGAGGAAACCGACCTGAATTCCACAATGTTACCGCACCAAATCAACTAAAGATAAGTGTGACACCCTCATTCCTGATGTCAGCATATATTCATGTTTTATGAAGAAAAAAAACGTTTTAAGAAGAAGTAGGAACATAGAAAATATCAAAGGGATAGCCAATAAGAGCCAAATCCAGTTCACCGAGAGCGCCGAAGACAACTTTCGCGGCCCGCTGGCCACGTGGCGTGTTCGGAGCTCATCCCTGCGAAGTGGGGAGAGGTCCGCCGCTAAAATGGCTACGTGGCAGGCTCGGGGCTCATCTCCGCAAAAGGGGAGAGGTCCGACCCTGTGGGACACGTGTTACCCTCGGAGTTAGCCTCTCTACGGAAGAAGCAAAGGCATTTCCGCAGGACACATGTCACCTTCGGAGCTAGTCACCACAGAAATCAGAGGACCAGTCGCACGGGATACGTGTCGATCTTGGAGCTCACCTCCAAGAGGTCCGGTTCTATTAAACACATGGCGCTACAGGAGCTTATCTTCGGGAAATCCGACACTGTTGGACACGTGTCAACCTTGGAGCACGTCTCTGAGGAAAGAAGAGAGGAAAGGTCCGGCATTGACACGTGGCGTGCGTGGAGCCACCTCCGAGTAAGAAAGGAGGCCCCGATCGCCAGGATACGTGGCGCACGCGGAGCTCGCCTCCGAAGGAAAAGGGAGGTCTCGCTCGTTTAACACGCGGCACAACCAGAGCCGTCTCTGCGGAAAGGGAGGGACCAGGATCCGATGGACACGTGGAGCCTCCGGAGCTCATCACCAAGGAGGTAATGAGTTCTAGGGATGGTTTTTGGATTCTGTATGCGTAGAAATACCGGAACCGAAGCTGACCTGAATTCCACAATGTTACCGCACCAAATCCACTAAAGATAAGATGTTAGGATCCAACGACGATCTGAATAGGACTCTTATTCGGGATACAATCAGATTAGGACTCTTCTATTCCTGATTATAAATAGAACCCAGAACCTCTGGCCGAAACCACAAACTTCTTTTCCAACTCCTGAGCCGACGACTTAGAGCCCTAGCCCCCAACTCGCCGAGAAAGCCATCGCCGAAGTTCAGCAAGGAAGATCGCCGGAGGAAAGCCTAACGATTTGAGGAGGACCTCGAGACAGAGGAGAACGTAAGGTAGGTCTCCAATACCACCTTATGACATCGTTGTGTTTTCTTTGCATCTGTTCTTTGATTCCTTTCGAACAGAAGCCTTCTCGTGGACAGATCACTTGATGATCAGGTTGATCTAAAGACAAGATCATCGCCACGTCCACTTTTGATCCGAACACCTCTGTTCATCATAAAATCCATGCAAGCCATGCAAGAACACGTACAAACCAATCTAATAAAACTAATCATAGGATAGCATGCATGTGCATCATCGCATCTAGTTTAAGGTTTGTGTATGATATTGATTGCTGCGGATCTTGTATGTACGTGATCATACCTAGTAGGACAAGCTCAGGGAGCTGTCTACGACGAGCTGTAGCAACAAGGTTTTGAGATCCAGGAACAACCGGAACCGCAAGAACAAGGCAAGTGCTCCTTGACCATATTGATCCTATGCCTTGGGTGAAACTGTTTTGTTTGCGAAAAGGTGTGTGTGCTGAGTCAAACATGATGGGAAACCCTTTTATAGGAGTTTAATAGCTTTGATTAAACCACCCTTGTCGCCAGGGAAGTTTTTGAGTCAGGTATGGTTTTTGCTTTATGCTTCGCTGAGTCCATGGGATGGGGAAGCGAGATAGAAGTGTCTAGCTAACTGCACTCATAATGATAATGAGAAATTGATGTTGTTAATGAAAATGGATCGGAGGGAGATCTAGGGAAGCCTGGGTTTGTGAATGAGGTAGTATGAGATGGTGGTATACTTGCCGTAGATCTACGGACCGGTTCATGCATGCACATGCCAGGATAACAGTGCCACCACAAGGCCAAGTATGGGTGCGGCTTAGCTGAGTAATTATGTAAGTTGCTAGAGTGTTATGGACTGTGGAAGGCGCGGGGAATGGGAGTCGAGTGAGGATTGCCCTGGGAACTGCATGGCACAAGAGGGGGCCCGTGGGTGGGAGAATTGGAGATTCTAGCCTGCCGGTGAAACCTTAGTGAGTCCATACATCTAGTAGCCCCTTTGTAAAGGCTATTTTGTGATCTCTTGACCATACACCGACGGTTGTGTACTGGTATAATGGAGGTTCTGCAGCCGCCGACGGGTGACGAAATCACAAACTTATGGGTAAAGAGGTACAAATTCCGCAGAGTTCTTAAAACTATCATGATAGCCGAGCTTACAGTTACGAGCGCCTGGCCAACTGCCATGATTAGTTGGGATGGTTATTGGGAAGGTTCTTGGTTATGGTTATTGATTTTGGTTATGGTTTGGTTTTGGGACTGTTGAGTCCGGGTGATAAGATGGTTGCATGACTGTTGAGTCATGGCTACGAGATTGGTCTCGGTGTGAGACGAAGTTGTTTATGAGATAAGATGGTAGCGAATACGAGAAGGTATTCGTGAGATGGTAGCGAATACGAGGAGGTATTCGTGAGTAAGAATGATGTTGGTTAATGTTCGGGTGGAACATGGAAAGTGATGGAGGTATGTTGGTAATTTAATACATGCTGGGATTACATTCATCTAAAGCTAAGTTGCTGTTTTATCATGGTTTTATAAATCTGCTTTTCTGCAAATGAGCCTTTTTATACCTACCTTGTTATGAGCTACATATCATGTGTTTCCCACACTTGCTGAGTACATCATTGTACTCAAACTTGCATTATTATTTCATCATCGGCAGCAGGAGAAGCCTACTATGAAGACCAAGTGGAGCATTAAGGCGTGTGATCTGTTCTCAACCTTGCCTGTGGAATGGAGTAGAGATGGAGCCACTTCTGCTTAGATTTGCTTCCGCATTAGTTAAATTGCTTCCGCACTAGAATAAAGACTTCCGCTCCATAGAAATAAAGACTTCCGCTGTGAGCATGAGTCCAAGACTCATGAGATATTGTAACAAACTCTGTTATTCGTGGTAATATATAATCTGAATTCAGTTTGTGGAACATATGTGTATGTGTGATGAACATCCTGGGCACACATATGCATTACTTCTCGTATCCGTGGTTTTCCACAGAATTGAGGGTGTCACAATAAGTTGTTAAGATTCAACGGCAATCTGAATAGAACTCTTATTCGAAATACAATCAGATTAGGACTCTTCTTCTCCCGATTATAAATAGAACCCAGAACATTTGGCCGAAACCATGAACTTCTCCTGAGCCGACGACTTAGAGCCCTAGCCCCGACTCGCCGAGTAAGCCCATCGCCGGAGTTCAGTCGAGGAAGATCACCGGAAGAGAGCCCCAATGATCTGTCTGATCAGAGAAGGACCTCAAGACCAAGAAGAACGTAAGGTAGGTCTCCAATATCACCTTACGACATCATCGTGTTTTCTTTGCATCTGTTCTTCGATCCCTTTCGAACAGGAGCTTTCTCGTGGACAGATCACTTGTTGATCGGGTTTATCTAAAGACAAGATCATCGCCACGTCCACATTTGATCTGAACACCTCTGTTCATTGTAAAACCATGTAAGCCATGCAAGAACGCGTACAAACTAAACTGCATCATAGGATTTACATGCATAAGTATCATCACATCTGGTTTAAGTTTATGCATGGTATTGATTGTTATGAATCTTGTATGTGCGTGATCCTGTATAAAAGGACAAGCTCAGGGAGCTACCTACGACAGACTACAACAACAAGATTTTGAGCAACCGGAACCGCAAGAACAAGGCAAGTGCCCATTGACCATATTGATCATATGTTTTGGGAAAACTGTTTTGTTTTGTGAAAAGGTGTGTGTGCTGAGTCAAACATAATGGAAAACCCTTTTATAGGAGTTTACTAGCTTTGGTTAAACCACCCTTGTCGCCAGGGAAGTTTATGAGTCGGGTATGGTTTTTGCTTTAAGCTTCGATGAGTCCATGGGATGGGGAGGCGAGATAGATGTGTCTAGCTAACTGCACTCGTAATGATAATGAGAAACTGATGTTGTTAATGAACATGGATCGGAGGGAGATCTAGGCAAGACTGGGTTTGTGAATGAGGTAGCATGAGATGGTGGTTTACTTGCCATAGATCTAAGGACCGGTTCATGCGAGCACATGCCAGGATAACGGTGCCACCACAAGGCCAAGTATGGGCGCGACTTAGCTGACTAATTAGGTAAGTTGCTAGATTGTTATGGACCGTGGAAGGCGCGGGGAATGGGAGTCGAGTGAGGACTGCCCTGGGAACTGCATGGCACAAGAGGGGGCCTGTGGGTGGGAGAATTGGAGATTCTAGCCTGCCGTGAAACCTTTGTGAGTCCATAAATATAGTAGCCCCTTTGTAAAGGCTATTTTGTGATCTCTTGGCCATACACCGACGGTTGTGTACTGGTATAATGGAGGTTCTGCAGTCGCCGACGGGTGACGAAATCACAAACTTATGGGTAAAGAGGTGCAAACTCTGCAGAGTCTAAAACTATCATGATAGACGAGCTTACGGTCACGAGCGCCTGGCTAACTTCCATGATTAGTTGGGATGGTTATTGGCTATGGTTATTGGTTATGGTTTTGAATGGTTTGGTTTTGGTTTTTGTTTTCGGGACTGTTGAGTCTAGGTGATGAGATGGGTTGCATGACTGTTGAGTCATGGCAACGAGGTTGGATGGTGTGAGACAAAATTGTTTATGAGATGAAATGGTAGTGAATACGAGATGGTATTCGTGAGATGGTAGCGGATACGAGAAGGTATCCATGAGCAAGAATGAGGTTGATTAATGTCTGGTTGGGACATGGAAGGTAATGAACATAATGGAGGTATGATTGGTATTTTAGTACATGTTGGGATTACATTCTCTTAAAGATAAGTTGCTGTTTTTATCATGGTTTTGATAAATAACTTTGCTTTCTGCAATGAGCCTTTTTTATACCTACCTTGTTGAAAGCTACATATCATATTTTCCCGCACTTGCTGAGTACACCATTGTACTCAAACTTGCATTATTATTTCATCAGCAGCAACAGGAGAAGATTACTATGAAGATCAAGTGGAGCGTTAGGCGTGTAATCTATCCTCAACCTTGCCTGTGGGGATGGAGTAGAGATGGAGTCACTGCTGCTTAGAATTGCTTCCGCATTAGTTAGAAGACTTCCGCTGCTAGAATAAAGATTTCCGCTGTGAGCATGAGTCCAAGAATCATGAGACATTGTAATAAACTCTGTTATTCGTGGTCATATATATTCTGAAATTCAGTTTGTGGATGATGTGTATATGTGTGATGAACATCCTGGGCACACATGCATCAGTTCTCGGTTCCGTGGTTTTCCACATAATTGAGGGCGTCACACCGTGCAAGCACAAGATTCTTGCAATGTACAACTCCGCATACCTGCTGGCATGGAAATGTGTATGTACGGGAATGAAGTGAGCCGACTTGGTTAACCGGTCAATGATTACCCAAATAGAATCATGCTTGTTAAAAGTCATGGGTAATCCCACAATGAAATTCATGCTCACATCTTCCCATTTCCATGCTGGAATTTCAGGGGTTGCAACAGCCCTGATTTCCTCATGTGATCTACCTTCACTCGTCTACACGTATCACACTTGGATACGTATTTGGCAATTTCCCGCTTCATCCGTGTCCACCAAAATTTACTCTTCAAATCCTGGTACATCTTGTTGCTGTCCGGATGAATGGAGAACTTAGACAAGTGAGCTTCATCAAGGATCTTCTTTCTCAGCTCCATATTCCGGGGTACGACTATGCAGTCACTGAACCATAGTGTTCCCTCATCATCCTTCCGGAAACATTTAATATCACCGTTGTCTATCCGTTTCTGGAGATATGTCATGCCTTTGTCAATCTTCTGAGCTGCAATAATATCCTCCCTAATAGTAAGGATGAGAGCAAGATTGTAGAGTGATCCATATGGAACCAAGTATAAACTCGGTTCTTCCTCTTCCATCGGTGTAATGGTAAGGTTATGGACATGTGATTTCCGACTCAGCGCGTCGGCAACCACATTTGCCTTACCGGGGTGGTAATGAATCTCAATCTCATAGTCTTTGATTAATTCTAACCACCTCCTTTGCCTCATATTCAGCTCTTTCTGAATGAAGATATATTTTAACCTGTTGTGGTCGGTGTAGAGGTGCACCAAATTTCACAGGAGATAGTGCATCCACATTTTCAGCCCCAGTACCACAGCAGCGAGCTCAAGATCATGAGTCGGATAGTGCTGCTCATGGTTTCGAAGTTGGTGTGAGCCATACGTGACCACACATCCTTCTTGCATCAACACGCAGCCAAGCCCGATGCCAGACGCATCACAATACATGTCAAAAGGCTTGGTCGTATCCGGCTGAGCTAAGACCGGGGCTGTTGTGAGATGCTTCACCATTGCTTGGAACGCTCCTTCACATGCAAAGTTCCAAACATATTTCGTCCCCTTCTTCAATAATTCAGTCATCGGCTTAGCAAGCTTGGAGAATCTCGGGATGAACCTCCGGTCATATCCCGCTAAACCGAGGAAGCTTCTGACTTCATGGACAGAAGTGGGAGCTTTCCATTTCATCACCTATTCAATCTTTCTTGGATCAACCGCAATGCCTTCCGCTGAGATGATATGTCCCAAAAATGGCACTTGATTGATCCAAAACTCACACTTGCTTAACTTGGCATAGAGTTTATGGTCCCGCAATTGTTGAAGGACGATTCGCAAGTGTTCGGCGTGTTCTACTTCTAACTTGGAGTAAACCAAGAAATCATGAATGAACACCACCACGAACTTGTCCAACTCTGGCATGAACACCGAGTTCATGAGGTACATGAAATGTGTCGAGGCGTTGGTGAGACCAAAAGACATGACGAGATATTCATATAGTCCATATCTCATCGAGAATGCTGTCTTCGGGTATCCTCCGCCCGGATCTTTATTTGATGATACCCGGAGCGAAGATCCATCTTTGAAAACACACTTGCACCTACAAGTTGATCAAACAGGGTGTCAATGCGGGACAGTGGATACTTGTTCTTGATGGTGACGGCGTTGAGCGGTCAGTAATTCACACACAACCTCAAGGTTTCATCTTTCTTCTTTACAAACAGCGCCGAGCATCCCCATGGCGAGGAACTCGGTCAAATGAAACCCTTGCTCAACAAATCATTGAGCTGTTCCTTTAACTCAGCCAGCTCATTCGGAGCCATCATATATGGTCTCCGTGATATTGGTGTAGTCCCGGATGCAAGTTCAATTTTGAACTCCACATCCCGTTCAGGTGGCATGCCTATCATCTAGGAACACGTCGGGGTATTCTCAAACTACGGGGATGTCCTCTAATTTGGGAGCTTCAGTATGATAGGCGGCTGAAACTTCTGGGACCGAGTTGTCTAATATGAGGGAATGTGGACGGTGGAGTGGAGAGTTGAGATGAACTGTCCATGATAAAGTTTTCAGGACAGCGCCATGGTAACTTAGCCATGACATTACTAAGATTGCATCAATCTTCTGCCCCTCAAGAATAATCATAGTAGTGGAATATATTCTCCCATCTAAGCACAGTGGTGCTTTTGGAATCATCACATTTGCTGAAATCTTCCCTCCCGGAGAGAAGATCGTATATGAGCACTCGGTTGGAAAGACTTATGAAGTTGTGGGTTGCACCAGAATCAAATAAAATGATGATTGCTCAATCGTTGAGAATGAACGTACCCGCCAGGACGCTCTCTCCTTCCGGGGCGTCCTCATTGTCGATGTAAAAAACGCCCCCGGTTCACTGACCTCCCTTCTTCACCGGTGGTCGACCACAAGCACCGCCCTGATATTGGGCTTGCCCGCTGCTTTGCTGGCCCTGTGGGCAGTCCTTCGAGAAATGACCCGCCTGGCCACACGTATAGCATGTGTAGTGAGGTGATCCTCCGCTGACCGGCAGACGGAATCCCGGGGCACGTTGTGGCGGTGGAAACGCCATGGGTACCATCTACTGCTGTTGCAGTCGCGGTGGTGGCATCGGCGGTCGGAATGGGGGTGGCTGGAAAGAACGACCCCGAAACTTTTGAGGTCGTGCCGGTGGATGCCACTGCTGACCAGATGGTGTCCTATACATCATGCGGTATTTTTGAGGAGCTCCACCCCCGCTGCTCGGTGGAGCGCTGCACTTCCGCTGCTCAGCCGAAAATTCCTGCTGAGCATCCTCTTGCATAGCCGCGGCATTGATGAGGTCACTGAAGGTGCCGTGATTGCATTGCGCGAGGTGAGTCTTCATCTCGGGGTTTAAACCCCGATAGAACTGCTTGCGCTTCTTCTCCTCGGTGGGGATGTAATCCGACGCATACTGCGCCAGATGGTTGAACACACGGGAGTAGTCGTGGGCACTCCTCCTTCCTTGCTTCAGTTCCAAGAACTCTTGGAATTTCCTCTTCATCATCCCGGGAGGTATATGATAGGCGTGGAACGCCTCCCGGAGCTCCTGCCATTCGACGGCGTGGCCAGCAGGTAGTGAGGCGACATAGTTCGTCCACCATGCACCGGTGGCACCGTGAAGCTGCTATGCCACGAAGAGAGTCTTCTGCCGCTCCATGCATTGGAGCAGCCTGAACTTGGACTTAATCATCAGCAGCCAGTTACTGGCCTCCAGTGGTTCCGCCGCTTCGGTGAACACCGGAGGATGCATACTCATGAAATCCGAGTACGTTGTGATGTGGGGCTCACGAGGCCCCCTTTCTTGGCGTGTCCCCGCCTGGGACATATTCTGCACAATCGTATGGGGCAGGTCGGTCTGCTCCTCACGAGAGCCCACCAGCGCCGAGATCACGTTCGCTAGAGTAAGCGGAGGTGGCGGTGGTGGTTGTTGCTGCGGGGTGTTGTCATAGCCAGGTGGCTGGGAGTCATCACCCCCCTGCTGACTAGAGCCCCCGACCTTGTGCGTGGTCCGGGTACGAACCATCTGCAACCATACGACAATAAAATCAGTCCCACGGCAAACTCCATGCAGTTCATAAAATAGGAGTAAAACATAATGACGGTAAACATGCGATACATCTCGTACATGGATAATGTAATAATTTGCACAAGCTACCCCATTACCAGACCAAATATAAATTAGTGAAATCCAAATTGACGGACTTCCTCTTTGGAAGTTCATCTCAACTAGATTTGGTCACTATGAGACGTTAACATCGCTGGGTCCTCACGTAAACTACCCTTTATCTTCAATACGACATAAACATGGTCTCTAGCAAAAGAACTTGAGTAGGTAATATACTCAAATCTTTCATTAGTTGAAGATAACAACTCATGAGTATGTTCTACCCCATTGGAAGTAATAAAACCCCACTAGGTACAACAATCTCTCAAATGAGTTCAACTGTTCATTCCTCTGCCCAGAATGACCAGTTTCTACTTATCCCAGATTTTGACCTGGTACTTTGCATTTTTATGACTCAAGTTGAATACCAAAATTAAAGTTAACTTCGATATCTTTCCAATGAGTATTTATTTGCCCCAAGATAATCTTTGGTTAACAAGTTACAATCATTCAAAGTCACAAAATTTCTGGAAGAATTTCAACAGCACCTCCTTTGGAAGTTGCTGTTTTCAACTCAAAACTCCACTGAATTCCGTTCTGCAACTGCAAAAACTTTGAATTACAAAGATGTAACACATCTCCTAACCTTTCAAAAATGTATCATATGAAAAGTTTAGATTTCTCTAAAGGAAGTTATGCTTGACAAACAGAACCGTCCAGAGAGTGTTTTAAATCTGTTTTGGTTCTGGACAGTTTACAATCATCTGGAATTTCAACCAGTTTGATGTGTAATTCTATTCTGGATGTCTACAACAAAGTTGTAGGGCACTTAAACCTATTTCCATAAATATATCCCACACCTCCATTGGCTAAGTAACCTGTGAGTTATGCTCTGTTAAAGTGCAGCAAACTTGCTGCCAAAACAGAGCACCATGTTTTTCAATTCCTTTGAGCTAAACTAATCAACTTTTGAATTTTTTTACCCAACCAGAGTCCTAGAGATTAAAACTTGGTTATATTAGTTCCTTTTAATGCAATCATGATTAGTACATGTCGGTACTATGTTCCTCACAGAATGGAAAATCCTAACCGGATGATACCGGCATATACGTCTCAACTGTGGCACTAAAAATGGCCTCCTGCAAACGTGTACTACACGGGATACGTACGTGGTTAGCACCTGCAGAAGAACACTCAATAGTGATACATTCAAAGGTTATTGTCATTTCAGGCAGGTCCATATTTGAAAGTAAATACATACGCCCGTATCATTGTCATGCGGCCGTCCTTGAGTTAAGCCACGTCTCAAGGTACGTGATCGTGTTTTCACACCACACGACGGGGAATTTGAGTAGAGCGTGAACGGGTCGTAACGGTTGGGAATTTTATCAACCCAACGGATACCACCTACTGCCCTGCAGGGCACGCCGATGGCAGGCGCTGCGTATGTTCTCCTAGGCTATTTCCAGAAGAACACACTATCGCGTTACCGACCACACGATGGGATTTCCACTTTCTTGCCTAATTCACGCCAGGGACCATCGTTTCATATGAACTCAGGAACACGTTCCCAGCCGTCTCCGGGGGTGGTACTTTCTGCCTCTAGGTTTTAGACCATGGGGAACTCGTTGGTGGGGGCGGCTAGGGCTCTAGGTGGCCGGAACCTAGTCGGCGATGGCCGTGGATATGGAGCAACTCCGGCGATATCGCCCGGCTCCTACAGAGGCTTATTCTGATCAACCCTTGGCCCTAAAGCTCCGTGGTGACATGCTAAGCACGGATATGGAGTCGGTTCGCCGTGAAAACGGCCGGAAATGGGAGCTCATCGTCGACCTAGGTCCAACATCGGCGGCAACTCAAAAACTCAAAGAGCAGAGCCTAGACTTGACGGTTTTTGATGATTTTTAATCCTAGATGGACGTGGGAAAGTGTAGAACATGTGTGTAGCTCGGCATACCCTGTGGTGGACTAATCACCACGAATTTTGGAGTTTTGAGAGGCTCAGTTCTATGAACACCAAAACGATAAATGGAGAAATTCTCCCTCGGTGATGCAGGAAACGATGAGCGGTTTGCACCGGCAGGTCAAGCACCTTAGGGCGGTCGGTTTTTGTGTTGATCATCGGCCACAATCTGTCTTGTATCACTCGGGCGCCGGAGAGCCGAAATAACCGAGAGGCGGCGAGTTTTTTTTCTTCGGAGCACAGCGAGGAAGGGTGTGAACGGTCGGGGAAAAGGATGTTCACGTGGTAGAGCGTGTTCCTTATAGCCTTTGGCCACCGGAACAACTAAGCAGGAGTTGGCACTCCCACCGCTGCTCAGGGTCGAGCTGCAGCCCGCGCTGGCGTGCTCCCGGTGAAACAGAGGCGGTTCTCGAGCTTGTGCAGCTCACGAGGTGGGTCCACTTCTCCCCTATACTTCTTTTCATTATTTCCTTGATATTTTCTGAGCTACTCACACTTAATTGTTATACTTCATCACCAAGTCATTCTTTGAATTTGAAATCCTCAAATTTGAGCTGGGTTAGCTAATTTGAATCGCACTTGAATTTGAAATTCAAATTCAGTTTTGAATTAATCCAAATATAGCTCCCGACAAAATGAACTCCAATGAGGATAAAAATTGGTGGACTAACTCAGAAAAATGTGCTGAGTTTGAATATGAAGTTAACTTTAGAATCCAAGTGATGAAAGTGGCTGAATTTTGAATTTGCATTCAAATAGCCCTTTTTGCAATTTGTATCCAAAAGTGTCTCAAAATAATTTGAACTTGCATGAAACCTGGCATGAGCACTCCTAAGAATATTTAGACCCTAATGGTGAGCTCAGCCTCTCATGTTTATGTGTGTGAGCTCCTACTTTTTGGAGTTATGAGTTTTTCCTCTAATCACCTCTTGATGGTGTTTACTTGCTCTTCAAAAATGTTCATGAGACTTCCACAAAATGAGCTGTGGTGTGGTGATATGATGAACACTCTAGCAAGTAACTTCTTGGGCTTTTACACCTGAGTCGGGAGACTTAATGAAGTGGCAGTGCATCGTCCCCGGTAAAGCAGGGATAAGTCATGAAGAATAAGCACAATCCAGCACAACCATCGTCCCCTTATTAATGAATTTCCTTTGTAGACTGATTGGGAAGGTGGTTACTACCCACTGACAATCTCCTTCTTGGAGGACTATCCCTTGGTACCTCCAACATGCGCCTTTCCACCTGGTTTCTTCCACCCGAATGTCAATCTCTCAAGAGCACTCTGCCTTGGGGTTCTTGATCAAGAGATTGTAAGATAGACTTATTTTGCTCAAGTAATTAGTAATTGTTGCCGAACTTATTTGAAGCGGTTTCTTATGTTGCTTAAATTGATATTTCTAGGGGTGGTGTCCAGGTATTACTGTCAAAATTTTACTACTTGAAGTTCAGCGTTTGCTTCATCAGCCAAATGCGCCCGATGTTCAAAATAATTGTTGTAATCTACATATCAAGGTTAGTAACTTTGTGTTAGTGAGCAAACTAGGTTATATATCATTCCTCATTCGACATTTGTTAATTTAAAGATTGTCAATATTATTTTCAGGATCTAGAGGAATATAAGAGACGTGTTTGGGAGCAAGCTCGACGATACAGTTTAGATTGATCGATGGGAGTTTCATAGGAATATAAGTCTGAAATGTATAGTTTAGAGGGCACACAATGTGTATAAACTATGAAATGTACATTGAGTTGCAAATGTTTATCTCTGAATTGCAATGTGATTGCGGTTCTATATGTTCATTGTGGCAACGATGCACATTTATTATCTCTGTGCGCGAAGTGGCAACGGACAAATATACTAGAAAGAACATAATTTAAACATATTTCACAGGCGGTGTTTATCTAAGAGCCGTATGTGAAAATCTATGCCTATATAAGGCTGCTCAAGTGGTTCTAAATTACAATTTACAAACAGCATGCACTAATACATCTTCATAGGTGGTGTTTCACTAAAAGCCACCTGTGAAAATCTGCGCCTATATAAGGCCGCTTGGTCTCCTCGGAAAAACCCAACCCTGGAGATTTCACTTAGACGTCGTCAGGCTACCAAAATTTACCTTTGTCACCAAAGCCCTCGCCGTCGAGCTCCGTCCTCGCCTCCGAGCTTCGTCGTCGTTGCCATCTATGTACGTCCACCTCTTTCCTCCCTTCTCTCCTTCCTCCCTTCTCTGTCCCCCGCGCCGCCTCCTTCCCTCCCCTCCTCACCATGTCGCCTCCCTCCTCGCCCTCACCGCCGGTCGAGTGTCGTCCTTGCCCTCGCCGCCGCCTCCCTCCTCCCTATTCTATCCCCCTCCAGCACAATCACCGCCGCACCCCCGCGCCTTAATCCTCCCCGTGCCGCCTCCTCCTTCCCGGCATCTACCTCCACCGTGCGCTGCCCCATCCCCGCCGTCCCCCACCGTCGGCGCTCTCCCACTGCGCCGAGCCCACTGTTCAAGCTAAACATCGATCACTAAGTACTATAACAAGAAACCCCTTAGATTGCTTTATATATTAGGATGTGATTTTACATATTAGGATGTCTTTATAATCACTAAGTACTATAACAAGAAACCCCTTAGATTGCTTTTCAAGATCTAACATGGAAAGCTCTAAGAAGACTGGTGCTGGTAGTAACAATGAAGTCAACAATATTGAGTTTAGTGGCTCCAGCAGTTCAGGCTCGTATTATTGTCCATCTGATCCTTTTCCAAATATAAAAATTAAAAAGACTTCAGAGGATCTCTACCCGAAATATGATCCTGCCGGCGAGGTATAAATCACGAATCTTAACTCCAGCAGTTTAAGTTAATGTTGCTTGTCAAATATATGAAGTATTATAATTCTTTTTTACCTAGCTTAATTGCCAAGACAACAAGATGACTTTGGCTCCTAAAACCGTAGAAGGATCTCCAATGGTTGAATCCTCAAATTCAGTCAAGCAAAAACAAGGGCAACGAGGTCCCAATAAGGGTCCATTGAACCACATCATATACACAACAAGTGTCAGTCCAGGTGGGCTTCCCCAAGAACCACTGGATTCGGTTACAAAGTACCGAAATGCATGCGGTTGTCTTGTTAGAGAGATCGTGCCGATCACAAACGAGAATTGGAGAAAATTCTATGAAGCGGACAAGAATAAGTTGTGAGAGAAGTTAAAGAAACAATTCAAGTTCCCAAAAGGTACGGAAGAAGTTGTAAAGAAAGCAACATTGGTCTCTTGCAGCAAGAAGGTTCGTGGCTGGAAGAGTGAAATGAACACTTATGTTAACGACAATAAGATCCCTAGCCCGAAGAAGATGGGAAAAATCACACAAGCTCAGTGGCGAGAATTTGTTCGTCAAAAGGCCACACCTAAGGCTAAAGCCCTAAGTGAATCTAGGTCAGAGCTTGCCAGAAAGAACAAATACCGTCACCGCTTGGCGTCTTCCGGATATGCCCCCAAAGTTGAGAAATGGAATAAAATATTAGGGGAAACTATCAATAAGGGCAATCCTGACCCGCTACAAGGCTGCGATGAGAGAACTAAGCGGTGGGTCTTAGCTCGGTCAGGTTTGACCAGCGAGGGCAAACTTGAAAAGCCCTGTGAACCAAGTAGAGCAAAAAATGAAAGAAGTAATTGAAAAGCAACAGAAGGGTCTCTTCAAGCTAAAGAGGGAGAATGATCAACTTACCGCTATCCTAGGCAACCCTGAGCACGGTAGACTGGTTCGAGCAATCTCTTCTCAGATGTCTTGGAGAGATGGTTTCTCGAACGATAAAGAGTTATATAGAAGACATGACAAATTCAAGAAGACAATTGAATATATGATTGATCAAAAGTTCAAGGCATCTGCGAAAGCAACAATAGATCAACTTATAGAATCGGGATAATTAACGCCACAGAATAGAGCGGTGGTTCCCGTGGCAAAAGAGCATTTGATATCTCCAACTTCCTACCCTAGCAGGGTAGGTTCTGTGCCAGGCTTAGGGTCAAGCCATAAGTTCCCTGTTGATGTGTAACACCCTTAAATTCATTTCCATGCATTGCATACATTTTTCATGTAGAGAAACATTATAAAAGAAGTAGAAATGGAGAAAGAACTATAGAAATGGAGAAAGAACCATAGAAATGGAGAAAATAACCATAGAAATGGAGGAAGGACCATAGAAATGTAGGAAGGAACCATAGAAATGGAGAAAGAACCATAGAACTGGAGGAAGGAACCATAGAAATGGACAAGGGCATATAGAAATGGAGAATGGGGCATAGAAATGGAGAAGGGCCATGTAGAAATTGAGAGTGGGACATAGAAATGGAGAGGGAAACGTAGAAATGGAGTAAGTGACATAGAAATGGTAAGGAATGGGAAAAAGATAGCTGAAATGAGCTAATTCCAATTTCCCCAAATTTCCCCCCAAAATCTCCAAATTCCCCAATTCCCCAAAAAAGGGGAATTTTCCCCACATTTGAGAATTCCCCCCGCCCCCATTGCTACCGCACCAATTAAATGGGGAAAGTTTGTTAGGATTTAGTTCCAATTGGAGTAGGATTCTCCCCTCTCCCCCCTTATAAATAGAACTCAACCCCCCTTTTGGCCGCAGCCCACCTCCTCTCTCTCTCCCCCCTCCCAAGTCGGCGACTTGGAGGCCCTAGCCCCCAACTCGCCGAGTTGGACCCCCCCTCGCCGGAGTTCGGTTGCCGGTGACCCCGCCGGTGAGCCCCGCCGACGAGCGCCGCCGTCGAGCCCCGCCGTTGAGCCCCGTCATCGAGCCCTGCCGTCGAGCCCCGCCGGTGAGCCCCGTCGTCGAGACCCGCCGATGAGCCCCGTCACGCCTCGTCGTCGCTGGAAAAGAACCAACAATTTGTCCTGCCCTAATCTTCCATAGAAAAATCCCCCACTGCTGCCATTGCTAGGAGGAAGGCCCTGCCAACAAAAGTAAGTGAGGTAGGTCTCTATTACTCATCTTACGACATCGCCGCTGTTTCTACGCATCCGTTTTCTTTGCTCCCTTCAAACAGAAACTTTTTCGTGTGGACAGATCACGTTTTGATCGATTTTTGACTGTGGGATTGATCTAGATCTTGAGTCAAGATCATCACCACGTCCACACTTGATCCCAGCACCCTTGTTCATCATAAAACACCATGAAAGCCCATTAAAACATGCAAGAACATGTACAAACTGGTTTAATAAAACAGCACCATAGGATTTGCATTCATCTACCCCATTGCATCTTGAGTAAAGTTTGTGCATGATGATTGATTGTTGTGATTTTGTATGTGCGTGATCGTGAGTAGAAGAACAAGCTCAAGAGGCTATCTACGAGGAACTACAGCACCAAGACTTCGAGACGCTCGAACAAAAGAACCACGGGAGCAAGGCAAGTGTCCCTTGACCATATTGATCCCATGTTTTGAAACTGTTTTGTTTGCGAAAACTTGTATGCTTGAGTCAACTTGATGGGACACCCTTTTATAGGAGTTTACTATCTTTGTTAACCATCCTTGTCGCCGGGAAAGTTGATGAGTCGGGTATGGTCGTTTTTCCTTTTTGCTTCGCTTAATCTACGGAATACGGGAAGTTGAATTAAAACATGTTTAGCTACTGCACTCATATGAATAATGAAGATGAGGACTTGATGATGTTAATGGGCATGGAATCGGGGAGATCTAGGCAAGATTGGTTCGTGAATGTTGCTGGATGAGATGGTGGTACTTGCCGTAGATCTAAGGACCGGTTCATGCGAGAATATACCAGGAAAACAGTGCCACCACAAGGCCAAGTATGGGTGCGTCTTAGCTGATTAATTAGGTGTGTTGCTAGCTTGTCATGGACCGTGGATGGCGCGGGAATGGGAGTCGAGGAGGACTGCCCTAGGAACTGCATGGCACAAGAGGGGGCCCGTGGGTGGGAGAATGGTGATTCGAGCCTACCGGTGAAACCTTAGTGAGTCCATACATCTAGTAGCCCCTTTGTAAAGGCTATTTTGTGATCTCTTGGCCATACACCAACGGTTGTGTACTGGTATAATGGAGGTTCTGCAGTCACCGACGGGTGACGAAATCACGAACTTGTGGGTAAAGTGGTGCCACCTCTGCAGAGTGTAAAACTATCATGATAGTCGTGCTTCCGGTCACAAGCACCTGGCCAACTTCCATGATTAGAGGGAAAAACATGGGATGATTATTCGGTATGGTTATGGTATGGTCATTGGGATTGGTTTTGGGACTATTTTGAGTCATGACATTGAGTTTGGTTTCGGTTATATGAATATGAGATGGTTATGAATGTTTATGAGTATGAGATGAACTTGAGAAAGATAAATGGTTGAAAGAGACTTGATAAGTGGTGAACTATGATAAGAAAATGTTGCTGAATTACTTGGTCATGTTGGGATAAATTTCACTTATAAATAGTTGCTGTTTTATCATGTTTGTGAAATAAAATTAGCTTGCTGCAATGAGCCTTTTTATTCCCTACCTTGTTGTAAGCTACATGTCATACTTTGCCCACACTTGCTGAGTATGACATGTACTCACCCTTGCATTACCACATATACATCAGCTACAGGAGATGAGTACTTCGAGGACCATGTGGAGTACTAGGTGTGCGAACTACCGTCAACATGCCTGTGGAGTCGAAGATGGAGCTTGCTGTCTTTAGTCACTTTGCGCTGTCGTTTAGAGTCTTCCGCTGCAAGAATAAGATAGACATTCATGAGTGAGACATTGAGTCATTGTAATAAAGTACTTAAACCCTATTTATTCGTGGTTGTATTCTGAATTCAGTTTGTGGATTACATGTGTATGTGTGATGAACATACTGGGCACACATATGCATTCAATTGATTCTATTTTTGGAACCGGGTGTCACAGATTGGTATCAGAGCCATGTTGACCGTAGGACGCAAGCCTAGGTAGAATGGAAACTCTAAAACACATAGGAACACCCCTCTAAACTGCTATTTTCAAAAATTGCTAGCTGCTGCACTTTTCTTGTCAATTCAGCCACCGCAAAGTGCTATTTTCAGCCCCTCTTTTCTCTTCTTTTGGACAGCAACGCCTTTGCTTTCTTGCTCCATAGCTTCTGAAGTTTTGGGAGTTATTTCTTCCATCTCTAAAGTTTCTCATGTCTTATTTATAGATGCCGGTGACCAGGAGCACAGCACGCATAAGAGCTCGTCCACCACCACGTGGGAGTGCTCTTAACCCCATTGAGGTGTCCAATGGACCGTATTGGGAGGAAGTGAAGACGGAACCTCGTGATGAAGATGAAGTCAATAGCTATATGCATGAGGAAGAGGATCCGCAAGAGGTGGAACCCTTCGAAGACGATGTGGAGGATGATCCACAAGAACAGCATTGGTACGCACCTCAGGAGGAGTTTCATGCGGGCTTACACCCCGTGGAGCCTCATGAAACTATGACGGGAGGAGATGAACCCGAGGAGGAGCCACCCCTTGCTGAGACCAATAATGAAGGTGATGAATGGGCCAACCATTCAGTTCAAGAATTTCGGTCCAGAGAATGGAAGGAGGACACATATCCAGGGAGCTCAAAGAATTTCTGGATTGTTGCAGCCTTATACCCGGAATATCTTCTCAAGAAAGTCCCTCGTCTCGGACATGAAGAGTGGAAGGCTGATGTAACCATCCTATCTAATGGTAGGGTTGCCACTTGGCACTTCACACCCACATGGAGAGCTACAAGGGCAGAAGCTATCGATAATGCTGCATGGGATGCACTTACCGTACTGTGCTACGCCTTCCATGAGCAGCTTGAGGACACCACTTTTGAGCTGCACCCGTATCGGAAGAGTGGTACAAGGGAGATCATTGGATCCCATGTAACAGCTCTTTCCATCCCACAAGCTGCTGACAAGTCTCAGAGGTTGCTCGTGGGGTTAGGAAACCGCTATGCAAGCGCACAAGAAGAGATCTGTTACCTCCGCAAGAAGTTGTACTTGCTAGCAAAACAAGAGGAGACTTGTGCCAACGCGGGAACAAATGGAGCACCAGTGTCATCTATCTCTACATGGACTGCCGACTCACCATGGCGTGCGCCCATGTATGGACCACCCCCGTCACACGGCGAGAACAGCACCGGTTCTCACAATTAAGTTTAGGTTTCCATTGAATAAAGCTGTAATAGGAATGTTTAGATCGTAGTAGCTTGAATAAGAGTGGTGTGCTGAAATGTTTGTGATGATTGCTTGGTTTGTGTGCTGATGTGAGTTGTGGGATGCTTCGGCGAATGTCCACATCCACACATAGTGGAGAGATGTGAGATGCTTCGGCACGTGTTCACATCCTCGTATAGGCTGATATTAATAAAAGAAGTTGCTTAGTTCATACACCTTGATGCATATAGTTGGGGGGTCAATCTAAACTTCTATTTTCTATCTACTCAACTCTCTCTCACAGATGGTGAGGGAAAACGCCAGCCGTCAAAGGAGGAACTCTCGTGGCAACAATGAACCACAAGAGGATGGCAACGTTGAAGTTCCTGAAAATGCTAACCCCAAGGCTGATGAAAACAACCTTGAACGGTTGATGTCTATGCAGAACCAGCTCATGCAAACTATGATACAAACGTTGGGACAGCTGTAAGCCAACAACAATAACAATCCTAACCCCGTTCTTGCACCCCCACCGCCACCACCGCCCCCACCGCCGGCTCACAACAGATTGGGAGAGTTCATGAGGACTAGGCCGCCTACTTTTGCACAAGCTAATGATCCCATGGAGGCTGATGATTGGTTGAAGTCCATGGAAAAGAAGCTTGCTATTTTTCAGTGGAATGATCGGGAGAAAGTTCTCTTCGCATCGCACCAACTTATAGGAGCAGCCACTGACTGGTGGAACGCTCTTTGCAATGCTCATGTCAACCAGGAGACTATCACTTGGGCTGAATTCAAGAAGAGTTTTCTCTCTCATTATGTCCCTGTTGGAGTCATGATGCTTAAAAAGCAAGAGTTTGAAGGTCTCCACAAAGGAAGGAAGAGCGTGAATGAGTACCTCAACAAGTTCACGCAGCTATCAAGATATGCTCCAGAAGATGTCAACTCGGATCAAAGGAAGCAATACTTGTTCATAAGAGGATTGAACAATGAGATCCAAGTTAAGCTGCTCAACAACAATTATGCAAACTTCCAGAAGCTCATTGACAAAGCTATAGTGGTTGAGAGCAAGATCCGTGAGATCGAGCAAGAGGGCAAGAGGAAGATGCCATACCAGCCACAAGGGAGCAATGTTTGTCCCCGTTTCATGCCACCAGCTGCACCATAATATGGCTCGTCCGCTTCTACTTTCCGCCCTGCAACTCCACCTCGCCCTAATCAACCACCGCAGCAACGTCCTGTTATGCAAACACCTCGTATGCCTTTGCCTCCTGCGCCCCGTCCCAACATGGGCGCCTATGCTCAAAACCAGCCTTGCCCCAACATTCCTGCTGTTTTGGGGCAACAAAGCATGCTTTTCATGCGGAGAGGCAGGACACTTTGCAAGTAAGTGCCCCAAGAAAGGCCTTGGACAGCTGACCAACACACCAAAACAGAACCCACGGCCGAATGGAGGAGCTACGCAAGGTAACCGTCGGCAGCAGAACTACGCTCGTTGCAACGTGAATCATATCTCCGCTGAGGAAGCACAACAAGCTGAGGACGTCGTGATTGGTATGTGCCTTGCCAACTCCAACCCAGCCACTGTTTTATTTGATTCCGGAGCATCGCATTCATTCATATCATCCACGTATGTTGCCAAGTGTAATCTGCCCATATCACACATGAAACACACTATGGTTGTTAATTCTCCCGGTGGAGAGATGAGGACTAATATAGTATGTCCGAAAGTAAACCTTAAAATAAGGGGGGTATACTTTTTTGCCAACCTTATTGTCTTGGATTCCCAAGGGGTTAATATAATACTTGGAATGGATTGGTTAAGCAAGCACAACGGAGTGATTCAATGTGCTGAGAGGAGCGTGCAGTTGACAAATGAGCATGGTACTCGTATTGAGTTCGAATCAGCCCAACCGGCAACCGAGAAGGCAGCATTGAACCACGTCGAAGAAGCAACATTGGAAAGCATTTCGGTGGTTCAAGAATTTTCAGATGTGTTCCCGGAAGAACTTCCAGGTATGCCACCTGACCGGGACATCGAATTTGCCATTGATTTAGTACCTGGAACTGCACCTATAGCGAAAAGGCCGTATAGGATGCCCGCTAATGAACTAGTGGAACTTAAGAAGCAAATTCAGGAGCAGCTAGAAAAGGGTTTTATACGCCCAAGCTCGTCACCATGGGGAGCCCCCGTGCTCTTCATAGACAAGAAGGATAGGACCCAAAGGATGTGTGTGGATTATAGGTCTCTCAATGAGGTGACGATCAAGAAAAAATACCCGCTGCCCCGTATAGAAGACTTGTTCGACCAAATGAAAGGTGCCCGAATTTTCTCAAAGATTGATCTTCGGTCGGGATACTTCCAGCTGAAGATTAAGCCCTCTGACATACCCAAGACTGCATTTCGAACACGGTATGGTTCGTATGAATATACCGTTATGTCTTTTGGGTTAACGAATGCACCGGCATACTTTATGTACCTAATGAATAAGGTATTCATGGAGTACTTGGACAAGTTCGTCGTGGTTTTCATCGACAATATAATGGTGTATTCGAAAAGCGAGGAAGAACATGAAGAACACTTGAGATTGACGTTGCAGAAACTGCGAGAGCATCAATTGTATGCCAAGTTTAGCAAGTGTCGATTTTGGCTAAAGGAGATATCGTTCCTAGGCCACATCATCTCCGAGGGAGGAGTATCGGTTGATCCTAGAAAAGTGGGAGATGTTCTGAAGTGGAACCAACCGCAGGATGTGAGATATTCAGAGTTTCCCTTGGATGGCTGGATACTGCCACCGGTTCATCAAGGGTTTCTCCAAAATAGCGAAGCCTATGACTGAATTGCTAATGAAGGGAAAAGCATTTTAGTGGACACCAGTGTGCCAAGAAATCTTTGAGGAGCTCAAGAAAAGACTAACCACAGTGCCAGTTTTGGTATTGTCAGACATGAGCAAGAGCTTCGACATATATTGTGATGGCATCAAGACAAGGGCTTGGATGTGCGTTCATGAAAGAAGGACAAGTGGTAGCCTATGCGTCGAGACAACTAAAGAAACACGAGCTGAATTACCCCACACATGACTTGGAACTTGCAGCCGTGGTACATGCCTTGAAGATTTAGAGGCATTATATCTTTGGCCACTGATGTGAGATCTATACGGATCACAAAAGCCTCAAGTATATATTCACGCAAACGGATCTGAATTTGAGGCAACGTTGATGGTTGGACTCATCAAGGATTATGATGTTGGAATCAATTATCACCTCAGAAGAGCCAATGTAGTAGATGATGCGTTGAGTCAAAAGGGAGCATGCCACCAACTCACGGTTCGGGAGCTGCCGCCCGAGCTGCGCAAGGAGTTTGAACGGTTACGTCTCGGGTTCATGAACGAGATGGAAGTGATAGAACTCAACTCTTCGCTGGAACAAGAGATACGAGATGGCCAAGCAACATATGAGGAAATCAAGGAAAGAATCCGACAAGGCATAGAAAAGGATTTCAAGGAAGACGAGAAAGGCACACTTTGGTTAGGGAAAAGGATTTGTGTGCCTAACGTGAAGCACATCCGCGACACGATATTAAAGGAGGCACATGACTCACTTTATTCCATACACCCCGGCTGTACAAATATGTACAAGGACCAGAAAACTTGCTATTGGTGGGATGGTATGAAAAGGGACATAGCTGAATATGTTGCCTTATGCGATACGTGCCAACGGGTTAAGGCCGAACATCAAAGACCCGCTGGACTGTTGCAGCCATTGAAAGTACCCGAGTGGAAGTGGGAAGACATCAGCATGGATTTCATCGTCGGATTGCCACATACTCAATCGGGTTACAACTCTATTTGGGTTATCGTGGACCGATTAACGAAAACAGCCCATTTCCTCCCTGTTAGAACCAAGTACAGCGTTGCACAACTAGTCGAGTTGTATATGGAGCAAATCGTGTGTCGCCATGGAGTTTCGAAAAGGATAGTTTTGGATCGAGGTTCTCAATTTACCTCTAGGTTCTGGAAGAAGCTGCATGAAGCTATGGGTACACGACTGGACTTCAGCTCAGCGTATCACCCGCAAACCGACGGGCAAACTGAGAGGACAAATCAAATCTTGGAAGACATGTTGAGAGCTTGCGTCTTGAAACATGGGCGTAGTTAGGAGAGGAGCTTGCCGTATGCTGAATTCTCATACAACAATAGCTACCAAGCCAGCTTAAAGATGTCACCCTTCGAATCATTGTATGGTAGAAGGTATAGAACGTCACTGTTCTGGAATGAGACCAGAGAGAACCAAGTGTTTGGACCCGAAGTGCTGCAAGACGCTGAGAAGCAAGTCCAAACGATACGAGAAAATTTGAATGCTACTCAGTCACGACAAAAAGGTTATGTGGACAATAGGCGAAAAAGATTGACCTTCGAAGTGGGAGACTTCGTATATCTTAAAGTATCGCCTATCAAGGGCCAACGACGGTTCAACGTCAAGGGCAAGTTAGCACCTCGCTACATCGGGCCATTCAAGATTTTGGGCAAGCGAGGAGAAGTAGCCTATCAACTAGAGTTGCCAACGCACCTCTCCGACGTACACGATGTATTTCACGTATCCCAACTCAAGAAGTGCTTAAAAGTACCAGAAGAACAAGTACCGACGGATGAGCTTGAGCTTCAAGAGGATCTGACCTACGCGGAGAACCCCGTCAAAATATTGGATGTAAAGGAAAGGGTCACGAGGAACAAAGTAATTCGTTGGTGTAAGGTACAGAGAAGCCATCACAAGGAAGCCGAAACTACATGGGAGCGTGAGGAAGACCTCAAGGCAGAATTCCCTTATCTATTCTCTACTCTATCGAATCTCGAGGGCGAGATTCAGTTTAAGAGGGGTAGGTTTGTAACACCCTCAAATTCATTTCCATGCATTGCATACATTTTTCATGTAGAGAAACATTATAAAAGAAGTAGAAATGGAGAAAGAACTATAGAAATGGAGAAAGAACCATAGAAATGGAGGAAGGACCATAGAAATGGAGGAAGGAACCATAGAAATGGAGAAAGAACCATAGAAATGGAGGAACGAACCATAGAAATGGACAAGGGCATATAGAAATGGAGAATGGGGCATAGAAATGGAGAAGGGTCGTGTAGAAATTGAGAGTGGGACATAGAAATGGAGAGGGGAATGTAGAAATGGAGTAAGTGACATAGAAATGGTGAGGAATGGGAAAAAGATAGCTGAAACGAGCTAATTCCAATTTCCCCAAATTTTCCCCCAAAATCTCCAAATTCCCCAATTCCCCAAAAAAGGGGAATTTTCCCCACATTTGGGAATCCCCCCCCCCATTGCTACCGCACCAATTAAATGGGGAAAAGTTTGTTAGGATTTAGTTCCAATTGGAGTAGGATTCTCCCCTCTCCCCCCCCCCTTATAAATAGAACCCAAACCCCCCCCTTTTGGTCGCAGCCCCCCTCCTCTCTCCCCCCCCTCCCAAGTCGGCGACTTGGAGGCCCTTGCCTCCAACTCACCGAGTTGCCCCCCCTCGCCGGAGTTCGGTCGCCGGTGAGCCCCGCCGACGAGCCCCGCCGTCGAGCCCCTCCAGCGAGCCCCGTCGTCGAGCCCCACCGGCGAGCCCCGTCATCGAGCCCCGCCGGCGAGCCCCGCTGGCGAGCCCTATCGTCAAGACCCGCCGACGAGCCCCGTCACGCCTCACTGTCGCCGGAAAAGAACCAATGATTTGTCCTGCCCTAATCTTCCATAGAAAAATCCCCCACTATTGCCATTGCTAGGAGGAAGGCCCTGCCACCAAAAGGAAGCGAGGTAGGTCTCTATTACCCATCTTACGACATCGCCGCTATTTCTACGCATCCGTTTTCTTCGCTCCCTTCGAACAGAAACTTTTTCTTGTGGACAGATCACGTTTTGATCGATTTTTGACGGTGGAATTGATCTAGATCTTAAGTCAAGATCATCACCACGTCCACACTTGATCCCAGCACCCTTGTTCATCATAAAACACCATGAAAGCCCATTAAAACATGCAAGAACACATACAAACTGGTTTAATAAAGCAGCACCATAGGATTTGCATTCATCTACCCCATTGCATCTTGAGTAAAGTTTGTGCATGATGATTGTTTGCTGTGAATTTTGTATGTGTGTGATTGTGAGTAGAAGAACAAGCTCAAGAGGCCATCTACAAGGAACTACAGCACCAATGTAACACCCCAAAATTTTGATTTAAAACCCTAAATCATGTTAAGAGGGGAATTTAAAAAATTTTGGACGTGTTGCATGTTTTGCAAAAATTCAAATTCAAACTGGAATTCAAATTAAACTCAAATCAGAAAAGAAATAAAAAAAGAAAAAGAGAAAACAGAAAAAAAAAACCGGCCAGTGGGCCGAAACCCACCAGCTGGCCCAACCAGCGCCCGCAGCCGCGCGCGCCGCTTTCTCCCACTGACAGGCGGGGCCCACCAGATCGTCGTCTACCTCGCGCCAGCGCCAGATTCTCTCACCCGAATCGAAACCGATCTGGAATTCTCGCGTATTCCAGCCGAATTCTGTTTGGGGGCGATGCAAACTCGATCTAAACCACCCAGCCGCCCTCCCCCGTCTATAAAAACCCCGGCCTCGTTCTGTTTTTCCCACGCGATCCGCCGATTTTCCTCCGGTGAGAACCGAGACTTCTCCGGCGAATTCTGGCCGATCTAAGCTCGGAAATTCCGATCTAACTCGCTGGTCTTGATCCACCGCCTCCGGGGAACCTTGCAGGTGCAGAAAACTCGGTGACTTGCGGTGTAAACACAGCGCCGACGAGCTTCGCCGTGGTTTCGCCTCGGACCTCGTCGCCGATCACCTTCCAGGACCTCCGAGCTCAAGAAAACCCCCAAGGTGAGATCCCCGACCTCCCCTCCACCGATCTATACCATAAAATCACAGTTCTAGAAAGAATTCTCGAAGATCCGAAAGTCTCCGGCGAGATCGCCGCTTCCCGCCGCCGTGGGCCGCTGGCAGCGCTGCCCGCGCTCGATCAGAGCGACGTGGCCGCTTGTGTGCCGTTTATTTTAAATCGCACGGTAGGGTTTAAACCCCCACGTACCGGTTCGATGTTATAATCTCGGCCGTCGGTTTAAAATCGGACGGTCCACGTCAGCCCCGCGTTATAAAGACTGGAAATCTTATGTGCTACCCCCTGGGGTTCTCGGGAAATAAGAGCTAGCCCCGGAAACTTCTGATCTAGCCCCTAGAACTTCAGAAAATCATGAAAATTCATTTAAAAATCAGTTTTAGCCCCTGGACTTAATAAAAATTAGGAAAACCTCCTCTGATAAGTGTAGCTAGACCCCTGGAAATTCTGAAAATAATATTATAGACCCTGTAGTGGGGTGAGTTTACCTTTTTAACCCTGTTTGATATTTAGTTTAGGAAAATTTAATATGTGGCTAGTGTTTAAAATTTAAAAGTGGGACAAACATATTGTTAAAATTAAATTAAAAACATTCTCAGTATTTAGAAAACTTTGGAGTGAGATAAAAATATATTTTGGGCTGAAATGAATCTGTTTAATTTCTTATTCACATTTAGGGACACATTTTTAAGTAAAGAATAGTTCTGGAAAATAGGGAAAATAATTGTAAAATAGTATACATCAGAGGAAAAGGTCAAAAATATATTAGTAAATATTTTAGATCAGAACCTATTCTGTTTAGATGATGTGTCTTGTTATTTTCATAATAAAGTTCACATTTAGGCATAGGAAATGAATCTGAAAATATAGCAACTAGTAAATGATAAATGGAGTTCTAAAATCCAAAGAGTTCAGTTTAGGGTTGGTAGAAATTATGAAGACACATATGGAGAAGGAAAATACCTTTCATGCTTATTTGGTAGTTAAAAGGTGTAGTAATTGAATATAAGGCATTTATTTAAATTGGAAGCTCATATATATAGTATGTAAGTATAAATGTGAACACAAAAGTAGGAATCATATACATATGATTAAAAGTGCATGCAATCCACAAATCAACACACATAGAGTAACCACAACACACATAATGGTGAATGACTTTCATAAATGTGAATGTGTGGTTTGTATGAAGTGGAAGTGTGAACTATGTCTTATGGATTGTTGTTTTTCTTTTGCTATTTGTGATGGTATGATGTAGAACCTGCTCAAGAGCAAGTTATTCCTTTCCAAGATCAGGATTACTCATTTCAAGAGCAGCAGGAAAGAGGCAAGTGTCCTTGACCACTTTGATCCTATGCTAGGATGTGTAGATAGAATTATTTGCATTGTCAAATGAAATATGAAACCCATGCTAGGAAGTTTCCCTAGAATTGCATTACCTTGTTTCCTTGTAGCTTGGGTTGGGATTTATTTTGTCATGTCATTTATTATCATGCATATGCTTAGCCATGCTTAGAATGGGATATTTGGGATATGAGATCATTAGTTTATTTTTACCATACTCTTGAATGAGATATTGTGAGTTATGTAGAGGTAGGGATCAAGGCAAGTTGGATGTTTTGGTTGTGTGCTGGGTGCACGAGACTCGGGTTTGTGTTTAGTACTTGCCTGGATCCTAAGGACCGGTTCATGGAGCATGTAACCTGGCTTTACAGTGCCAACCACATGCTGAGATGGGGCAGCTTGGCCAATTAATTAGGTGTATCCCCGGCGTAGTATGGGTGTGTTGGATGGTGCGGGGAGTCGGTGTCAGCTGGACTACCATATGAACCGCAAGGCTCAAGAGGGGGCCACTGCAGCGGGGTTGGAGCCTCTTGTATGCTGTTAGGGGTGAAACCTCAGTGGGCCCACGCTCGTTGGGAATCCCTTTGTAAAGGCTTCGTAGTGATCTCCTGGCTACACACCTGGGAAGTGTGAATGTGGTTCGTAGCCACTGGCATAATGGAGGTTCTTTTAGTCCACCCGGCAACGGGGGATGAAATCACTACATGTGGGTACAGTGGTACAAACTCTGCAGAGTCAAAACTATCATGACAGCGGTGCTCACGGTCAAGAGCGGCTTCGACTTATTCATGATTAGAGGAGTGATGGTTTTGGAAGTTTTGGATGTTAAGCGGGGAGCTTAACATTGGAAATGATGTTATGGTTATTGGATTATGATGATGGGATGGGAGATTAGGACCATTTCACTTGTGTAGTAATGTAGGTGCTTAATAAGCTAAGGTGATAGGGATTAATTGCGTAGTGCTTTAACCATGAGTTCAACCTCTCCTTGTTATAGCCATGCATGATATAATTTTCCCACACTTGCTGAGTACCATTGGTACTCAACTTTGCATATTTGTTGGTCTATATTGATGCTCAGGTCAAGATAATAAGGTGGTGTATAATGACCAAGACTTTGGACCCGAAGAAGGTTTCTAGGTTCATGGAGACCCCCGGGCAACGCCTGTGATGGAGCCCTCAAGAATAATATTCCGCTGCTAGTTTATTTACTTGTGATGAACTTATTATTGTCCATTGAGACATTTGCGAATGTAAGACTTATTTATATTCGACACCTGGCTTGTAATAAATGATGCTTCACTATTTGTCATCACATGCATGAGAAAATGATCCTGGCATACATGTGATATTCACTTGGTTGTTTCTTCGGAAAAACCGGGTGTGACAACCAAGACTTCGAGACGCTCGAACCACAAGAACCACGGGAGCAAGGCAAGTGCCCTTTGACCATATTGATCCCATGTTAAATTGTTTTGTTTGCGAAAACTTGTATGCTTGAGTCCACTTGATGGGACACCCTTTTATAGGAATTTACTAGCTTTGTTAACCATCCTTGTAGCTGGGAAAGTTGATGAGTCGGGTATGGTTGTTTTTCCTTTTTGCTTCGCTTAATCTACGGGATACTGGAAGCTGAATTAAAACATGTTTAGCTACTGCACTCATATGAATAATGAAGATGAGGACTCGATGATGTTAATGGGCATGGAATCGGGGAGATCTAGGCAAGCTTGGTTCGTGAATGTTGCTGGATGAGATGGTGGTACTTGGAGTAGATCTAAGGACCAGTTCATGCGAGAATATGCCAGGAAAACAGTGCCACCACAAGGCCAAGTATGGGTGCAACTTAGCTGATTAATTAGGTGTGTTGCTAGGTTGTTATGGACCGTGGATGGCGTGGGGAATGGGAGTCGAGGAGGACTGCCCTGGGAACTGCATGGCACAAGAGGGGGCCCGTGGGTGGAAGAATGGTGATTCGAGCCTGCCGGTGAGACCTTAGTGAGTCCATACATCTAGTAGCCCCTTTGTAAAGGCTGTTTTGTGATCTCTTGGCCATACACCGATGGTTGTGTACTGGTATAATGGATGTTCTGCAGTCGTCGACGGGTGACGAAATCACAAACTTGTGGGTAAAGTGGTGCCACCTCTGCAAAGTGTAAAACCGTCATGATAGTCGTGCTTTCGGTCACAAGCACCTGGCTAACTTCCATGATTAGAGGGAAAAACTTGAGATGGTTATTCGGTATGGTTATGGTATGGTCATTGGGATTGGTTTTGGGACTGTTTTGAGTTATTACATTGAGTTTGGTTTTGGTTATATGAATATGAGATGGTTATGAATGTTTATGAGTATGAGATGAACTTGAGAAAGATAAATGGCTGAAAGAGACTTGATAAGTGGTGATCCCACTGCTATGGCAAAGCCGAATCGTCTCTTCAACGGCAATTCACTTCCGTTGTATTATGTTGTGGTGCAAGTTCTTCAGATTATTGATAATGATTATTAAGATTATGAAATAGACACGTCACACCTGAGGGGATCACGACTCTGGGGCAGGCCGTCAACCAGTTAATCCGTTGGCACCGATGCGATATTGTGTTGGACGATGAGCCAATGTCTAGCCCCGTTGTATCTCGAAAGACTGCAGCCCCGTCTTCTTCGCCGAAAGTCCAGGAAGATCTACTCCCGCTATGTCCCAGCAAGGATGATAGTAACCTTGCTAGTAAACATAACCAAGAGCAACAATTGAACAACAGCTTGAAGCAATACAAGAGCAAGCTGCTAGTAGTAAAGAGCAATCAGTTGAAAAATAGATTCAACAATAGGCCAATGTCCAACTTCCGACGACTAAACCTCGGTCAATGCCTTTGAAAGTTAGCTCATACGAAAATAAGGAACCTTCTAAAAAAGTGTCAAAATATTTGGAAAAAATGAAGAAAAGTATTACAAAATCTAATGCATCTTGTGCTTCACATGAGCCAGCATTAGAAAATATTGAGGAGTGGGAAGAAGACGGTGTGAAATATACTTGGAAGATGGCTTTAGTTAAACCAGGTGTTTCAATATACAAGATTCAGTACGTTCCTCCTAAATACGAGAATGGGAAGTCGTTCATGACATCGGCACAGTTTAGCAAACAAACTTTCTCGCTCAGAAGAATGCACGAGTGGTACATCACTGGCAGCACAAAATATGAACTATGTTACGTCACATTTCGTGTGCCAAAAGAAGCATTCTCGAGCATTGGAGAAAATAGACGAGCCCTTCTCTTTGAAGATCTGCAGAGCCTTTTCTATCGAGGCATGCTCGAAATCAACCTGCTACTCGTCTGGTGCTTGTAAGTGTCTCTAATATTTCGTATTTGCTTTTCTTACTACACGCATATACATGTCATGAGATTATAACAATTCCGGACTTATTCAATAGGATGAAATACATGGATAATGAAAAGTTGAACTCCAAGATAGGTATCCTTGACCCTACAGTGATTGCAAAGTCAAATTTCGACTTTCAATTGTAACGGGACTCAGAACAGTACAAGCACATGATAAAAAAAGATTTGAAAAATCAATCTCAAGCAAAAAGAAGAATAAAAAGACAAAGTTTACAGCCTACATAGGACATATCATGTTTAACTTTGTCAGAGATGGCAAGGACCTTGTAAAGGCTCCGTACCACTTCGAGTAAGTTCGACGCATGGCATAGAAATAGTAATTATTGCTAATTTTTAACTTAATACATGTGTTTGTACGTGTGCAGTAAACACTATATAATGATCTTTATCAAGCCAACGCAGGGTTTGGCAACGGTCTTGGACTCAGCCGATTACTCACAAGATACTTACAAAAATTTTCTTGCCATTTTGAGAACGTATGCTTATTCGATACTTTTAATATACACGCATATATATATATATATATATATATATATATATATATATATATATGTATGTTCGCAACTCTTATATGACATTCCTTGTATGACAGCGCTTGACGGTTTTACACGAAACAACTTGGCGGTCAGAGACCTCCTAATAAAGATGCATTGCAGATATCAACATATTATTCTTCTCCCAAGCAGTCTTCTGGGAGCGTCATATGCGGGTATTATGTATGCGAGCATCTTTGGACTGCCTGTGAATATAGAGTGAATCGTGAGGATGTAAATTATCATTAATGCCAATATTGTATTTTCTTACTTTTGGGTTTCATTTTTATTGTAACTACCATATTTTAACACTTATGTTATCATTGTCACCAACACATTATAAATCTTGTTATGTGTTTTATTGTAGCACACGAATGTGGACAAAGAATGGCCGGTTTCTAGAGATATGCCTGGTGGAGGAACCGATAAGATTGCGAGTGAACTGTGTCGCTTCATGCGTCGCGAAATTTTCCACTGAAAAGGGCGGTTCTTCGATGACGCAGGTGTAATAGCTGATTTCACAGAACTTTGCCAGTTTGAGCATCGAAAGAGTTTTTAGTGAAAAACTTGTAAACTATGAATTGAGATGTATGTACATATGTATATGAGATGACTTTTTGGTGATATTGTGTCGATGATGCTTGTCAGAATATATTATTTCTACTGTGTGTGAATGTGTATATGAAATCGATCTCGAAATTAGAAATAACATCATGTAGTATCTAACAAACCAATTGTGATAATATAATTTTCCAGACGACTTATCATAGGTAACGAACCGTCTGTGATAATATAGTTTCATAGGCGGCTAGTCGTAGGTAAAGAACCGCATGCGGTAATGGATTTACACAGACGGATAATCTTGCGTTACAAACCGCCTGTGATAAACATTCTTCATAGGCGGATAGTTGTAGGTAATGAACCGCCTGCGATAATGGAGTTATCACAAGCGGTCAAACCGCCTGGATAAATATTCTTCACAGGCGGATAGTCGTAGGTATAGAACCGCCTACAATAATGGAGTTATCACAGGCGGATACTCTTACGTTACAAACCGCCTGTGATAAAGAGTCTTCACAGACGGACATGAAGGTTAAGACCGCCTGATAACTTTTTTCACAGACGGTTTAAGTTTCCGTCTGTAAAAATTGTTGATTATCACAGGCTTTTCATTTCAGACGGTTTTGAAAACCGCGTGTGATAATATGTTTAGAGCCGCCTGAGATGAAGCTTGTTGTAGTAGTGACCCATCCCCGAGTTGTGTAGCACACTCGACTGATGTTGCATGTGGCCACCTTTCTCAAGATCATCCATATCGGGCACATTTCAATTGACCCGAGCAGCAAGCTCCCTGAAGGTACATCTCCGCTGTGAGATGTTGTTAAGCGAGTTACCTCCTGTTGTACTAACGCTGATAGCCTAAGCCGATCGAAAAATATCCAACATAGATCTAACAAAGTACATCGGTTTACTTGGTCCCATATAGACAGTATGCACCCAGTACAACTCAGACTTGTCCAACAGGTCCAAGCACGGTACGGGCCTTAATCGACACAGGCAGGCCTACGCACACAGGATCCCATCCTGTTGCTCCCTATCCACCTGCCCGGTCTCTATTTCTCATTAATGAATTTTCCTCACAATTCCACTCATAATCCCATATCGATAAGAATCTAAGCCTTTGTCTCGCGAGTAGATTCCAGCTACTCGACTTATACTGCTCCTTTAAATGAACATTAAGCCTAGCCTAAAGATACTACGAGGTGCCCTTCTAACCCATGCTCTCTTAGAATAATTTGGTCATGCACTTGGGTTTCATATCAACTAGACCTAATGCACAATATCATCTCAAACATATAGTGTATACAAATGAAAACTTTGTAAACAGTTCTAAAATGCAAACCGGTCTTGCTAATAGAAAATGTTAGAAGCTTGCTGATCCAAATGTTGATAAATTAGATCAACAACTTGCTGCTCCAATTGGGACTCTTCGTCGATCTCCTTCATCGTGAACACTATCGCTATGAATATGCACGAATTTATAATTTAAGTTAGAAAATAATCAAGGAAGCCGTTTATGACTCAAGACTTATTAATGCTAAGCAATAAAATAGGGTTGGTCTCGTGGTGTACAAGGAAGAGAAGAAAAATCCATTTGAGCATAATAGGACTTGGTAGAAAGTTCAATATGTTATATAGTGGACATATTGAAATTAACTCCCTATTATGTAGGATGAATAGGTCCACTAGGGCTGTAATTTTTACAGTGGTTTCCTAGGATCCTATAGGCACAGGTAGCAAAGTTTCAGGAATAACAAATGAATACTTTGGTCTTTAAAGTTCCCTAAAGGTTTCTGCTTCTCTGAATTAACAAGAAGATCCTGGGGCTTTGACATACTGTAAAGTTGATTTTTCATCAAGTACATGTGTTTATGGAGTATATGAAAATTGGTTTCACAATTTTTCTGAGCTTTCTACAAGAAGATACGGATTTACAAGTTTGACAAATGCTGAAATTGCTTACTGTTGTTTTTGCAATTTTCACAGACATAGAGCAAGAAAACACCATTTGCTCTACCTAAACAGGTCCAATGACGCTGAAAACTTAACTGAAAGTCAACAGAAATATGAAGGTTGCTACATGGACTTTCTATGGATCAAAAGGCCCACAACAAACGCGTAAAAATTTATCCTATTTGGGAATCACCCAAAATCGAATGCAGAACTCACATGTCAGTGTACCAGAGAAGGTTGGACGCGAGGTGACACGGAGGGGTGGACGAAGCTAGACTCAGTGTCGGCTCTAGCCCTAGGCGGGAGGGGCGACCGCCTAGGGCCCAGGGCAAAGGGGGCCCATTAGCTGCTATGGAGACTGCTTTTGTCGGGATCAGGAAAATTAAGGAAAAATATATAGCCATGCTTATTTGTTTTAGTATGATTTAATTAAGGACTAATTAGAACTCAATTTCGGAGAGAGAACAAACAATTAACTTTAATCCCTACACCCATGCCCCTTCCCTCTATCACACATTCTCCTCCTATGGATCGTGCCTCAGACGAAGAGAAAGTAAAGTGTTGCCTCACTTTCGTCTTCCTCCTTAGTAAAAAACAATTCATGCTATCTTTGATCTCCTTGCTAGCCACGGTAAAAAAATAGATTGTTTCTAGTATTTTCATCATGTTTTTGTTTTGTTGACTTCTCATGGTTGTTGAGTAATAATAAGAAGAGGGACACAATAATCTGCCATAAAAATAAGGCAGTGCAAAGTAGAGAGGAAAAAGAGATGACTCGGAACACGATCATCGCTGCTCATATCTTAGCGTTAGGTATTTATCTAACACCTAAAACTCTTGTTCTTCCCTCGTTGTTTCGATATGATAATTCGGTTCTAATCATTATAAAGAGACCATATTTATCACGTCTATTTATGTGTTATTGTTGTAGGAAATTGATTTTTGGGTTGAATATCAAAGTGGTAGGAAATTTTCTTTAGATTCTCATAGTATACTCGCACAATCTTCTTTGTTGTATAAAATAGTTATAAAACTTTGAAGTCTATTTTCCTGCAATAGGCATATCGACTTTAAGGGGTTATTAGGGTTATTTTTACGATTGACTTTAAGAGCATCCTATTCTGTATTTGATTGATAATATGGTTATAAATTTATCTTTATTACTGCTGAATGAGGTATTAATATCTTCAACCGTGATTAGACTTGGTCCCTAACAACCTATATATCTATATGCCTACAATATATATATATATACATACATATATATATATGTACATATATATAGTGTTAGAGACTTTGCCCTACGAGCCACTGAAACATAGAGCAGGCCCTGGCTAGACTACGTAGACCTGAGTGCCATCAATTGGTTTGTTTTTTAGTGCTGCCTAAGTGTTTCTGCATGATAATGTGAAAGCGTGAACGCATCCATTGAATATTTTATTTTATCTAGTGTCGGTGCATTCAGGAGGGCTCACCTAGCTTCACCCCTGTATATGGCTATTTATTTTTAGGGTACTTCTCTGTTCATTTGTGTATGATGACTTTATAAATTTCAAGAGCAACTGAGTTTTAAGTATTTTGTAGAAGTGAGTATTAAAATGTGTACGTAAGGGTCTGCATCATTATCGTATTTTTTTTGAAAAAAGAGTAGTTTTTTAGTGAGTCCCTAGCTTCACACTAACTTGTATGTCTATGATGCTTATTTATAAGCGTCTATCTCCTAGATTTTGCTAATATTTTAATCACTTTTTTGGCTATTAGATATTGATTCAACCGTCCATATTTTTCATTATCTTGTGCTCACAAAAATGTCCTATTGAGTAACAAAAATGTTTCACGCTCAATTCACATTTGTTCAGCTATAAAAGGACAATGCTCCAGGTGTGCATTCGCTCTGTTCCATATGTTGTGATTAATAAATATGCAAGATTTTAGTCTAAGAACTTAATGTTTCAGCTTCAGTTATAAATTGTAACAGTTTCACAAAAACAATATTTCACATATACATCTCATGTTAAAAAATGTGAGTGAGACGAAAAAGATCTCGGTTAATGAAAATAGAAATTAGCAAACCTCAATTTGTAAACTCTTTTTTCCTAATAAGAAATATGAAATTAGTGCTAAAATGACTTTTTTGTAGCAGGAGTCATCGAGGGAGGTGTAATTTTGTAAGAAAGAGGTGCAAATAGAGGCAACAACTCAAGTAGCCGTTCTCCGCTTGATTTAAGGTAGTGGTGGATGTTGAACGAGCTTGACCTCGGCTTAGTCCACCTCGTTAACATACCGAGATGGTCGTTAATAGAACAAGCTAAAAGTCTAGCTCTGCTCAGTTCTTTAAGATCATGAAAGGACATAAAAATAATCGATATGAACATTGACTTAACATCATTCTTGTGATTTGGAAACCTTGAACATATATTCATTAAAGTTAGGATGACTCAAAAAATAAAGTTTCTTCTGTTGATATCCTCGAGCTAGCTCGTTAATAAAATAAAATAAATACGTAGCTTGACTTGTTACAATTTAAATAACCGAGTTAGAGACCTGTTCAACCAGCCCACGTACTGAGTTTTTCGTCCAACCCTAATTCCAGATAGAGGCCGGTAAAACCTAAAAAAACTGATTATACCATAGTTTAAATAAAAAATGAAAAAACATAAAAGTCGCACAAGAGCACGAGGCCGTATGTCCCTTCCCCCTTACCGCTGGATCCTCCGCAGTCGCCGCCGCCACAGCGCCGCCCCTATCTCTCGGACGATTGGAACGAACGAGCAACAGATTTGTTCTTTTGCTGGTAACACTAATCTCTGCTTCTTTGAGAAGATCGATTCTCTTGTTCCAAGATTTGGTTTCTGCTCTTGGTAGACTAAATACATATCTTTCCCTCTGCCCCGATTCAGTTTGTGGCGGATTTTCGTGCTATGTGGTGCCTACCTGATCCAAATCCACCATCCCATGGTTTAATTAGGTTCTCGTCCTTCTCTAGCGCTCAAGATCGACTAGTTCATCGCTTGTTAGTGCCCAGCTAAGATGCGGCTGGACCTTATGTTTTTTACCCAAAATATTGGGGTTCGGGCGTAAAATGATCTGTGAACCGCCCATGTTATCAGATGGCGTTTTGACGGACAGACATTCTTGCATTTGTAAGATGCTTAGGATCTGTTCTTGTACGCTTGGCAAAGATCGTCCTTTGGGCACATGGCTTGAGCTGTAGATGTTGATATAATGTCCAACTAGTTTTGGGCTGCTGGCTTTAGATCTTTGGTTTGTAGAGTTAGATGAGTAGTCTTGCAGCTCCAGTTGGTCGTCTACTTGTTTGCCTGGGAAAAATGTAATGTACAGTCTGGAAAAAGTAATTTTTTATCTGAGCAACACTACATCCAACCCCAGTCGTATGAGTCACGTTCGACTGGGGCATCTGACGGGTAACAACCAGCACTCACAGCACACGCAGATGCAAGCAAACATTGGATGGCTCAATCTTATCCGAGTTGGATCACTGGGGTGGGACATATATCCTTTTCCTTTTTATCTTCAATTGTGCTAGTTGCTGTTGCTAATAAAAAGCTGACATATTATTTGCATTGATTCAGTAAACTGAATAGAGACTTTAGAACAATAACCCTTGGAATCTGCCAATTTTAGTGTGTCTGAATGTATGGTTATTAATTTCAATTACAACAAAGAGGTGCCATTAAAGGCCGTGGCAAAATTCAGTTTCTACGAAATGAGTATTTTAGGGGTACCAGTTAAAGCTTGTTTCACATTATGAAAAATATTCCCTACATTCTCAATTTTAAAATGGAGGGAGTATGCTGTTATTTGAACCCTATAAATATATGCAGAGAAAAGGAATATCCAGGATCCTTTTGTGTATTAAGTTCTGTCCTGCTTAGTTGATGGCCATACGTTCTTTTATTATCATATTAATGGACTAAAGCAACAGTGCTCAAGTTGATTTGTATCCTTCTCTATTGTAGATTCCTCTGAATGGAATTTTTCACTGAGTACGGTGAGGGAAACCGGTATAAGATAGAAGAAGTCATAGGAAAAGGGAGTTATGGTGTTGTTTGTTCAGCCCTCGATACTCACACTGGTGATAAGGTCGCTATCAAGAAGATAAATGACATCTTTGAACATGTGTCTGATGCAACTCGCATACTTCGTGAGATCAGGTTGCTTCGACTCCTGCGACATCCGGATATTGTGGAAATAAAGCATATCTTACTTCCTCCATCAAGGAGGGAATTTAAGGATATATATGTTGTGTTTGAACTCATGGAGTCTGATTTACACCAAGTTATAAAGGCTAATGATGACTTGACTCCAGAGCACTATCAATTTTTCCTGTATCAGTTGCTTCGAGGATTGAAATACATACATACAGGTATGTGCCTTCTCACTTATTCAACCATTTGCTTCAACCAGTGCATTTTCTTCAGATACAATTATATTTCATCTGTCACTGGATAATCATTATTTTTAAGAATAAAATAAAAAGTGATTATAGATGTTTTTTTAGCCACGACATAACTGTTATGCTAAAGCTTCGACTTCTAACAGACCGGTGTTTCTAGACTAGAATATAAACGCAACCAAAGGTTGTAGAAGATTATTGAATTATTTGGAACATTAACTAATGGGGATCAGGATTATAAGTTTTACACTTCTGCTTTCATCCCTGGACGGATCTCTTTTTGCCTGTGGCAGCCACAGTGGCTACACATGCTGTCAACCCACTCAAGCTAAGGGAGAGCTCAATGCAGAATTGTTGAGGTTCTGTAGTTCGTACTCAAGGAACTGACCACCACTGCTGACCTCCCTCCAAAATTAAGATGTTCCCTACTGTTGCCTGGTTTCAGTTTCCTCTATCTAATGGTGCCACCTAGGTGTGAGGAACACACCTTGATAGCATCGTTCTTGATACAGTAAAATATTTTATGGAGTGTAGTAACATACACATCCAGAAGCACCGGTTAACAGTGCGATTCTAAATGTAGGAAAAATAATAGGAGGGTTAGAGGGCGACCAGGGTTGACATGGAAGGAGACGGTAAAGCGAGACTTGAGGGATTGGGATGTACTTAGAGATTTGGCCTATGATAGGACTGCATGAAAATCAACAATTCATGTGCCAGAATCTTTACTCATATTTTGTTACTCTTATCTCTCTTTATTTCTTTTACTTCCTTTTTTTAAAACATAAAATCTTTAGGTTTATATCTAGCCTACCCTAACGTGCTTGGGACAGGTTTTGCTGTTGTTGTTGTGTAGTAACACATATGTGGCATGATGCCTTTAGTAATTTAAATTATGATAATCTTTGAAGGGGAGCCTTGGGGTAGCGGTAAAACTGTTGCAAGTTGTTGGCTTGTGACCATGAAGTCACAGGTTTAAGTCCTAGAAATAGTCTTTTGTAGAAATCAAGGTTCTAAATGTGCGCCTCCACCTAGGTGGCCGGCCAGGCGCCCGAGACTGCGGCGGCGGTGCGGGTGGAGACAGGCGAGGCGGCGTCTGGGGGAGGTAAACGGGGGCGTCGGGCGGAGGCAGGCGGGGCAGCATCGAGGGAGAAGTTGGGCCTAGGCCTGACTTGTCTCGACAACGTTTTTAAGGCGTCGCCTAGTCGCCGCCTAGGTGTCCAAGCGCTCCGGCCTGGACGCCATGGCCGGTCGACTCGCCTGGAGTCGCCACCGCCACACTGAGCCGCCGCTGACGGGTCGCACCGCCACAGGTTGCGCCGCCGCTAGGTCGCGCCGTCGCGTCGCACCGCCGAGTCGCGCCGTCGCCGCCGAGCCTCGCTGCCGCCGCCGGTTGGGAGAAGGGGAGGAGAAGTCGAGAGTGATAGGGTTAGGGTGAAGAGTGGGATATTTTTATATGTGTGATCTGACCATTGGATGAGGATCGAACGGTTCACACATAACAGGCCTATTCCCAGTCCAGCCCACCGCCGCCTCGCCTTCCCCTCCTCCATGCCCCGCCGCCGCCGCTTCCCATCCTCGCCCCGCTGCTGCCGCCTCCTCCTCCCCTCGCCTCGCCTCGCCGCGACCTCCTCCCTGCGCCCCACCGCGGCCGTCGCCGGGTCCTCCTCCCCTCGCCCCCTGCCGCTGCCGCCTCCTCCTCCCCTTGCCCCGCCGTCGCCGCCGGGCGCCTGGCCGGGCGCCTAGGCAGGCGCTTGGGCGTCCAGGCGGTGATTCACAAGCCTGGTCTCGATTGTTGTGAACCGTCAGATCTCATTTGACGGTCATCTTTGGATCGGACATATAAAAACCTATCCTCACCCGTAACCCTAATCATTTTCTCGCCTCACCCTCTCACTTCTGTCCATCGGAAGCGAGAGCACTGCGAGGGTCTGGCGTTGGCAGCGGTGATGGCCGGCCATCGCGTAGGTGACGCCTGGTAAACCTTGACAGAAATGCAGGGAAAGGCTGCACAAAAAAGACCTAAAGTGAGTCGGACCCTTCTCTGGACCCTGCGCAAGCAGGAGCTACATGCACCGGGCTGTCATGGCGGCGGCAAGGACTTAGGGTTGATGAGGGGATGCGGGTGAAGGAGTAAGACAGCGCTGCGTGTGTGAGCGTTAAGTGAGTGGCTTGTCCGACATGTGGGCCTGGTTGTGGGTACTTGGCAAGTGGGTCCAGAGGAATGCCTCTGTGTATAAATGTACCGATCACAGTGAACAAAGAGAGAAAAAAAGAAACTGAGAGAGAAAACTCAAACCGAATTCGGCTGTGCGGTGTCGCTACCGGATTTCTCGCCTTGTCGCTGCTCGTCGACGACCGCTAGGCGCACTCACGACGTTGGGGTGGCGATTCGACGTCCCAGGGCCACCACAGTTGGTAATCAGAGCCTATCTATCCTTGGTGACCGGATTTTTTTTGGAGGGCGGGGTTTGAGTCTCTGATTTGGCTGGGATCGCGTGGGTCATCGGTAGGTGCTGGAGTCGGTGATCCAGTGGAAATTGTTTTCTGAAGGTGACGCGACGGCGCCTGTTACTAAACCATCCGCTCAAACTCGTCTGGTTCTGGACGCTATGTCGAAACGGGGACATTCGGAGGATCAGAGGTGGGAGAAGATGTATGCTCTATTGGAGAACATGTCCAATCGGATGGATGCAGTTGACGCGGTTCAGAAACAGCTGCTGGGGCAACAAGCCCCCACATCAGCAATATTGGAGAGGAAGGCAAGGAGCGAGACCTATTGGCCAAGCAACTTGAACAAACTGGAAAAAGGGTGGCTACGCTGACTCTGGAAAACATGGCTGCGCATATGGAGTCATCGATGTCTGATAGCCAGTATGATGAGTCATTTAAATCGGCACAGTTGGAGGAGATTAGGGAGGAAAGGAGGAGAGTGCCATATGTTGAGCCGAGTAGAAGGGCAGTCGGTAGAGGGGAGCATCCCATAGAAAATCAGAAACGCCAAGAGGACCGATCTAGAGATAGATCATTTCTGAAGTTGAACTTCCCAAAATTTAGTGGAGACAACCCTGCGGTGTGGCTGGATAAGTGTTTAGATTATTTTTCAATCTTCAAAGTTCCTGAGTCGTTATGGGTGAGAGCAGCAGCTTTGCATATGGAGGGAAATGCCGCTAAATGGCTTCAGGTGTATAAGATTACGATAGGGTTGAAAGATTGGCAGGAGTTTGCTGTGGCGATCAAGGATAAATTTGGCGCTTATGAATACCCAAAGGCCATGTATGACCTTCTGAACCTTCGGCAAAAAGGGGACATGGAAGAGTATTTAGCTGAGTTTGACACTCTCAGATATGCGACAACTATCCATAACCCTGAGTTGGATGAGATTTTCTTTGTCACCCAGTTCGTCAAAGGATTGAGGATGGAGTTACAAGGCCCTGTGTTATCTCAAATTCCAACCACAGTAACAAGAGCTTCATTGCTGGCTAGAATTCAGGTGGATATTTAGGAGAAAGGAAAATATAAGGGAAGTAAACAACAGCTTGGGTCCAGACCGTGGAACATATCTAGGATGGAGATGAAACAAGGGCAAGTTGCTGTTGATCTGACTAAGGAAAGATAGCTCAGAGATTATAGAAGGATAAATGGCCTCTGTTTTGTTTGTGGAGAAAAGTTTGAACCAGGGCATTCGGTGAGATGTCCAAAGAGGGTGCTTCTGCAACTTAATACCTTATCTACTGAAGATTTGGAGATGACTTTGTCTGACGATGTATTGTTGGAATTAGAGAAACAGTATAAACAGGATGAAGCTTGTTGTCATATTTCTACTCATGCTATAGCTGGAACAGAAGGGCAAAACTGTATTCGGCTAAGAGGACTGGTGCAGAACCAAATATTGTTAGCACTGGTGGATTCAGGAAGTTCTTCAACGTTTCTGAATACTGCATTTGTGGACAGGATGGGGCTGACAGTTCATAAGTGTGCACCGGTGCAAGTTAAGGTTGCTAATGGAGAAGTAATGATTAGTGATCAAATGGTGAAGGGCTTACAGTGATGGTGTGGAGGTCACACTTTTATATCTGATATGAGAATCCTTCCACTAGGGCCATATGATGCAATTCTTGGATATGACTGATTGCCACAGTTTAGTCCTATGACATGTGATTGGGAAGCCAAAACTTTGGAGTTTGTGGACAGTGGCAAACCTGTGAAACTACAAGGGGTACATATAGTAGCAAAGAAAATTATCAATGAGTTGTCAGCAACACAGCTGCAGAAGTGGCTGGTGGGTAATGAAATTTGGTCTTTAGCAGTGGTGCATCAAGTGCAACCAGAGCACCAGCAAGTGGGTGATTCAGAGATGCATCCTGGAGTGGCATCTCTAGTGGAAGAGTTCAAAGATGTATTTTCTGATACTAAGTGTCTACCTCCTTCCAGAGATTTTGACCATCTAATCTCTTTAGTACCTGGGGCTGTACCAGTAAATGCTAGGCCTTATAGGTATTCTCCTCTTCACAAAGATGAAATTGAGCGACAGGTGGCTGAGTTGCTCCAGGCTGGTTTGATTGAGTTAAGTGTGAGTCCATTTGCTTCTCCAGTATTGTTGGTTCAAAAGAAGGATGGTACATGGTGATTTTGTGTTGACTATCGCAAGTTAAATGATCTCACAGTAAAGAATAGATTCCCTATGCCATTAGTAGATGAAATTCTGGATGAGTTAACTGGCACTAAGTTCTTTACAAGCCTCCATATGAGAGCAGACTATCAGATTCGGATGAAGGTTGGAGAGGAGTTTAAAACTGCTTTCAAGACTCATAGTGGACATTATCAGTTTAAGGTAATGCCGTTTGGCTTAACTAATGCACCGGCTACGTTCCAATGTGCTATGAATCTGATATTGAGCCCCTATCTAAGGAAATTTGCATTGGTCTTTACTGATGATATTCTTATTTATAGTCCCACCATTGAGTCTCATGTTGATCATATTAGACTGGTTTTAGCTAAACTCAGAGAGCATCAGTTTTATATTAAATTATCCAAGTGTAGCTTTGCAAAATCACAGTTAGTATATTTGGGCCATATCATTTCTAGTGAGGGAGTAGCAACAGATCCTGCTAAAACAACGGCTATGGAACAGTGGCTAGTGCCCCATACAATCACTGAATTAAGGGCCTTCCTCGGACTCACAGGATATTAGAGAAAATTTGTGAGAAATTATGGTAGTTTGGCAAAACCTCTCACTAATCTATTGAAGAAGAAGCAATTTGTATGGCCTCAAGAAGCTGACAAGGCATTCCAAGCATTGAAGACTGCTATGGTGTCTACCCCTGTGTTGGCACTTCCCAATTTTAATGAAGTGTTCATTGTAGAGACTGATGCTTGTGAGTTTGGTTTGGGGCTGTCTTAATGCAGAAAGGCAGGCCAATTGCTTTTTTTAGCAAGGCTCTTACAGAAAAAATAGACATATGTCAATTTATGAAAAGGAGTTTTTGGCTTTGATCATGGGTGTTGAGAGGTGGAGACCATATCTACAAAGAAATGAGTTCATTATCAAAACTGACCATAAGAGTCTCTGCTTTTTAGAGGCTCATCAACTCCATTCTGATTTGCAGAGGAAGGCCACGGCTAGGTTGATGGGACTCAACTTCAGAATTCAATATAAAAGAGGGAAGGAGAACAGAGCTGCTGATGGATTGTCGAGGCAGGGACATATATTGGCTATAGATACTGTTTCTGCAGTAAGGCCATTATGGGTGCAAGAGGTACTTAATTCCTATGTTACAGATGTTCAGGCCCAACAAATGTTGGCTAAGTTGGCCCTGGTCAGTCCAGATGAAGAAGGGTTTTCTTTAAGTCAAGGAATTATCAAAAAAGGGGCATTGATTCATATAGGGGAAAATTCCGCTCTAAAGACCAAACTAATTGCTCCTTTCCATGACAGTGCTCTTGGGGGGCATTCTGGGGTCCATGCATCCTATCAACGTATTAAGAAGATATTCTATTGGAGAGGTTTGAAACAAGATGTGCAAAACTACGTGAACCAATGTAGCATTTGTCAGCAGGCCAAGGCTGAAAGACTACATCCTTCTGGACTGCCACAACCTTTACCTGTACCTGCAGGAGCCTGGCAGGACATCACACTGGATTTTATTGAAGGGTTGCCGAGGTCTGAAGGATGTGACACTATTAGTGGTGGTGGACAGGTTTTCAAAATATGCACATTTTCTAGCTATGAAGCACCCTTTTACTGCAGTACAGGTAGCAAAGGCTTTGTTAGACAATGTTGTCAAATTACATGGTTTACCTAAAACCATGGTCTCTGATAGAGACAGAATCTTTACTAGTCAGATATGGAAACAGTTGTATTAGAGTAGCAATTATGGTTGTATTAGATGATCAGATAATGAGGTACAAGGATGATTATATATATAGAGGGATTAGGTGAGGGGAAAAGACTAAACTACCCCTAACGCTAATCCTCACTAATGACTAATATGTCCCTGTGACACACACATAATTACAGTGTCTAACGCCCCCCGCAGTCACAACATCTGGCCACTGCAGATGTTGAGACTGGATCGAAACTCGGAGAACAGTGACGACGGGAGGCCCTTCGTGAAGATGTCGGCGAACTGCGTCGTCGTCGGGACATGGTGTACCCGAACCTCGCCGCGTGCAACCCGCTCACGAACAAAATGGATGTCGATCTCCACATGCTTCGTGCGCTGATGCTGGATCGGGTTGGTGGAGAGGTATACGGCGCTGACGTTGTCGCAGTAGATGAGGGTGCTCCTGGCGACGGGAGTGTGGAGCTCCTGAAGCAGCTGCTGGAGCCAGGAGGCCTCAGCGACACCGTTAGCCACGACGCGATACTCCGCCTCAGCACTCGAGCGCGACACCACGGGCTGTCGCTTCGAGGACCAGGAGACGAGGTTACCACCTAGGAAGACAGCTGTCGAAGTGTGTGGTCGACACTTCCCCTGGACCTGCTCTGGGCAACATGCGGAGGTTCTTTTTCGGAGGGGCTAGTCGCTTGCGGAGAGCTTAAGCGTAGGGACGAGTGAGGGAGGAGCTTGACACGGCGAGTTTTACGTGGTTCAAGCTGCCGGAGCGTAAAACTATACGTCCACGGTGAGCAGAGGTGCTCGCTGTATTGCTTGTTGCTCAGAACCGGAGCCCTGAGCTTGAGGGTGAGTTATGCCTAGGGTGTGAGTTGCTGGAGTGCGAACCCTTGCTAACGTTGCCTACCCGAGCCTTTTATAGTCCAAGACTCGTGTGGCTTACAAGGGGGCCCGGGACCCGACAGGTGGTCTCGGGGAGATTGCCTGCCGGCTATCGTATCCGCAGTTATGTCGGTAGTTGTCTCTGGCGAAGGCTTCTGAGTCTTCGTCTTGCCGCCCTGCCCATGCCGCATGCTAGTCGTAGTGGTTGATGACGGCGGGGGCGGCAGGGGATGTCTTGTCGCTGTGTTTATTGGCTGGCAGGTTCTGACACCACGCGCCAGTCTGTGATGCGACTGGGCGCAACGGCACCTGACAGAGGCGTGCTCTGCGTCTCCGCGTCTTGGGAAGGCGCGAGCCTTGAATACCTTGTACGGGCAAGGTATGGTGCGTCTTTACGCCCGCTGCCTACCGCTCGGGGGCAGGCAGCGCTGTTCTGCTGGACACGTGGCGGGCCCGAAGCTCTCCTCTGAGGAGAGGGAGGTCCGGCCCCGCAGGACACGTGGAGCCTTCGGACCTCTCCTCGCGGAGGGGGGAGATCCGGCTTCTGTCTGCCACGTGGCGGGCCCGGAGCTCTCCTCTGAGGAGGGGCAGGTTCGGCCCTGCGGGACACGTGGCACCTTCGGAGCTCTCCCCACGAAGGGGGGAAGTATGGCTGCTGTTGGCCACGTGGCGAGCCCGGAGCTCTCCTCTGAGGAGAGGTAGGTCTGGCCCCGTTGGACACGTGGCGCCTTCGGAGCTCTCCCTGCGGAGAAGGGCGAGATCCTTAGGCATTTTCCCCTGTGCGCGGGGGTACTCCATATCGCGGGTACCGACAGTGGCCCCCGGGCCCATCTCGGGGGAGATAGCGAGCCCGAGGTGGGACCTCCGTCTCTTTTGCTCCGTACACTTTCTCTAAGTCCCGCATTGACCGCTGCCGAAGCGCGAACAGTCGCGGGATCGTGGGAGCGTGCGCCCACTTGATGGTTGCTTTTACTGCGGCGGTTCCCAAGGCTGCCACTTCTGCACGTTGCGGCGCTTTCTTCGGGAACCGCCGAAGCGCCTTGCCGGCTCGTCTTCTTGGGAGACTGACTCCTTGACCCACCGCTTCAGCTGGGCGGCTTGGGTCCACCTGTCATCGGCGCTCGGTCTTGGAGCCGATGCGGTTGCCGATGCGGTGTATTCGAAGAGTTTTGAGTCGTTTGGAATCGCATCTGGGAAGCTTTAAAAGGGGATCTTACCCGCATTGCGGCTTCCCTTCGCACTTCCCAGCGCTTTTTCTTGGACTCTTGTGCCTTTGTCTTCTTGTCTTTGAGCCCTCCCTCGCCATGGCTTCCAACCCGCCCTCAGAGAAGAAACACGCTCGATCTCCTCCAGTGGCGGCATCTGTGCCAAGTCGGGGATCCAGGGTGCCTGCACCTCCTGCTTCTGGAGATGGCACTCCTTTTGGTGGCGACACGAAGAGGTCTCGTGCTGATCATTCCGACGGGACCCCTCTTAAGCGACAACAGGCCGGAGGTTCCCAGACGTGCGTCCTCATTCCTTAAGTGGTGGAGTCTCTGGGGAACCTGCTGATGCGCTGAGGGAAGCTTCTGGAGCGTCCCCTGCTCCGTTAGTCCAGGCGACTGCGGAGCGGCCGTCAGTGACGACGGCGGGCCCTGGGGATCCTACCCCGGCTCGGAAGTCGGGGTTCAGGGCCCGCTGGAGTATTCGCGCTTCTCGGCCGTCCCCGGCTGGTGGGGTGTCTGCGTCGTTGCGCTCGGAAACTGGGACAGCTGCCGCGGCCCCCAAGCCAGCACGAGTTTCTCCTGTTCCGGTGTGCCCGGATTCCACGGCAGCGTCATCTCCTCCTGCCGAGACGGCTGCAGCGGCCCCCAAGCCAGCGTAGGTCGACCCTGTACCAGGCGGCCCGGCTTCTATTTCAGCGTCGACTTCCCCCACTCGTCCCTCTCCACGGGCTGAGGAGCCAGAAGTTAGTGAGAGTTCGGCGGGTCCGGCTGTTGAAGTCCCGGCGCCAGCTTCTCCTGACCGGCGTCTCATCCCGGTCCCTGGCGCATCGCCTTTTCTTGAGGATGATGTGATGGAGGAGGTCGGGGATGCTGCTCCGGCCTCTGCTGCCCCACTGCCCCTGGCGAATGCCTTTGCGCTCGCCCAAGCGAGCGTCCGACAGGTCTTGGCCGCGCTTGGTCGTGAGCGAGAGGAGCATACGGTTGAAAGGGACCGCCTCCTCATCTAGGGGAACCTTTTGCGGGAGCGGACCGCGGAGGTCAAGGGCGAGCTCGACTCCAGGCGGGAGTTGCTTGACTTCAGGGAAGCGCTCCTTGACCGGCAGAAGCGGGCTGCCGACCGTTTGGACGCCGAAACGCGGCGGCTCCACAGGGAGGCCCTTGAGGTACATGCCCAGGCCGAGGAGAGCCTCTCTGCCGTGGAGGAGATACGCCAGAGGCTGGAGCGCCGCAAGCTCGCCGTTGAGGACCAGGAGCGTTCTACGGCAGCCGAGGCGGAGAGGGTCGCCGTGCGGCTGGCGGCGGGCGAGGACGACCTGCGAGCTCGGGCCAGGGAGCTAGAGGCCCGGAAGGCAGACCTGGCCACGAGGGAGGAACAGGTCTCCCGCGAACGCCAGACGATCCTGGATCGGGAGTTGGCTGCCGACTTCCAGGCTTCTGAGTTGGAGCGGCTTGCCCAGTCTCTCCGCCTTCGGGAAAGCTCCCTGGCGGCCAAGGAGAAGGAATCCTCCGAGGGAAGCCGCGACGCCCTGCGAGCAGCCCGCCGCGAGGTAGAGGAGCTCTTGGCTTCGCGGTCCTCCGAGGCCCGTGCAGTTTCGAGCTTCGTCGACCAGGCGGGGTCCGCCTTGGTCCCTCTTGGCTTCAGCCCGGTGAAGGCGGTGGCTCCTGCGCTGAAGGTGGCTGAAGTGATCCCCGCACTGGAGTCACTTGGCGCCAAGCTGAGCAGGCTGGACTCGGTGATCGCCAGCGAGCTTGAGGTAGAGGGACGGAGCCTGGCCTTGGAGGTTGCCACGCATGTGTTGGCCTGCTTCAAGAGCCGGGACCCTTCCTTCTCACTGGAGCCAGCGAAAGACGGTCCTGCCGCGGAGCGGGAGGAGATGGCCAGGGCCGAAGTCGGGGATGTGGCCGCCCTTGTAGCCTCTAGGTTCCGGCGCGAGCCAGGAGGCCCCTAGGACTTGCTTCTTTCTTTTTATCGAGTCTGTAGACCAACTCATGGAGCCATGAATAAATAGGCTCTCTTGAATGTTTGTGTCTGTGATGCTTTTTGTCTTCTTCTTGGTTTTGCCTGGCCGAGCCCTTAGCTCCGCAAGGTACTCAGAGACCTTCACCAATCTCGAAGCTCTGCACAAACACCTTCCCCGGGTCCTAACTGTATTTAGGGCCCCGGAGGTCTCCGGAGCTCGCCCCATGAGGATGGGGACGTCCGGATCTGCCGGCCACGTGGCGGGCCCGGAGCTCCCTTCTAAGGAGTAGGAGGTCCGGCCCCGCGGGACACGTGGAGCCTTCTGAGCTCCTCCCCCGGAGAGGGAGGTCCGGCTTCTGCCGGCCACGCGGCGGGTCTGGAGCCCCTCCTGAGGAGGCGGGAGCTCCGGCCCCGCTGGACACGTGGGGCCTTCGGAGCCCCCCCCCCCCCCCCCCCCCCCAGAGGGGGAGGTCTGGCTTCTGCCAATCACGTGGCGGGTCCGGAGCCCCCCCTGGGGAGGCGGGAGCTCCGGCCCCGCTGGACACGTGGGGCCTTCGGGCCTCGCCCCTGTTGAAGGGGCGGAACCCGGACCTTCCGGTCCTGTGTTGGAGTAGTTGGTAGCTCCTTGCCCCCCGCTTCATGCAGCCTCCGTTGCTGTAACCTGGAGGTCCTGCACACAGATAGAGGAAACGTAATTCTCCTCGGGGGGTCCTCCCCTCCCCGTCTCTTAGTCTTATTCGGCTTACGGTCCTAGTCCGGTATACGGGGCTTGGGCAATTCTGTGCGCGAGGCACCGGGGCTCCGGCTCCCTCCAAGGTCCGGGTACGACCGTCCGATCCCTAGTATCGGACCGTGCGCCGGGGAAGCAGAGTGCACAGGCTTTGGCTACGGAACCAGGCATAGCGGCTGTACTCCCCTGGACCTCCGGAGGGCAGGGTGCGCACGCTTTGGGCACAGAGCCGGCTAAGCGGGATACACACCCTGGACCCCCCTTGTACGGCGCAGGCCTTTCCTGGAGGTGACCAACTGACATCGCAACACCTGACTGGGGGAGGCCCGAGAGGCCCACCTGTCCGTCGGCAGGTGCCTCAAGCGCAACCGCCTTCGGTAGGATAGCAAATGCTGACTATGGATGAACGCGGGAGAGAGGGAGCTAAATGTACGGTGAGCATACATAGAGAGTGCGATCATAAAAATTAATGCGTAACTTAAATGAGCACATGAGAGAGAGAGAAGTAGAACAGGTTTCTGTGTAAATACCCATAGGGGGAAGTCAGGCTAGGCTGTACATGGAGGCAACGAACCGCCTCGTTAAGAAGGGAAGCAAGACTCTACACGCTTAGGGTCGGAACCAGGCTAAGCTGGACGTAAATCTGGACCGTCCCCTGAGACCTAGCTGCCCCAAGCGCTGTTCCTAGACCCTATGGGATTTATTACAGAAGGGTATGGTCCTGTTCTACTAACGCTCAGGGGGTAGGACTTACAATGTTGTTCCATGCCAAGGGTTTGGGAACGGATCCCATACTCGGTTGAAAGGCATGTGTACCTGGGACGGCAACTTTCGTGACTCGGAAGGGACCTTCCCGGCTGGGGGAGAGTTTATTGGTCCTTCGCGGGAAAGTGTGTGCCGCGGCACCAGGTTGCCTTCCTGCAGGTCCCTGACGCGTTTGGTCCTTTCGCGGTAGTGCTAGAGCACCAGCCGAGACCGTGCGTTGTGGGGTGTCACCTGCAGCCGAGCCTCGTCGACGAGGTCGTCATCTTCACGCTGGATCAGGTCCTGCGCGGCTTCTCCTGGGCGCCCCGGGGTACCTCCCCTTGTGGCTAAGGCCTTCAAGGGGTAGGAGAACCCGGACTCTTCTTGGGAGACCCAAGGCGTCTTTCCCCTTCTGGCTAAGGCCTTCAAGATGTTGACAGACCCTGGGCGGCCCCCAGGAGGTACGGCCGAGGCACAGAGGCGTGCTCTCGGGTGGAGCTGGCCCGGTTCTGCACCGTAGGGGATGGTGCTTGGGCTGCTGCGACTACTTGGAGCTTCTCCAAGGTTGACGGCACAGCAGTGCAGCCTCCACTGACTTTCCGGGGTAGTCAGTCGGCTACCGCCCTGGCTCGCAATCATCGGAGCTGGAGTCCTCACCGTTGTGCACCGTCTTTATGACGCGCTGAGGCTCCTGAAACCCCACCTGGTGGCCGGCGCTGACTGAGGCGCCGACCTTCTGCTTGCCCTCCCTCTGAGGGAGGGGCGGAGCATCAGCTCTCAGCTGCCTCCCTTTGCGGAAGCGCTCTGCGAGCCTCTGGATGTCCCAACACTCGGCAGCAGTATGATTGCTGGTGCCATGCACGGGGCATAGCTCGCCTTGGTCACCATCTGGGGCTGGTGACTGTTGCTGCCTTTTGTCTGGGCGCGGCCCCCGAGCTCCACTGGGTGCTGCTGCGGCAACGGGAGCCGCGGATGATGACTTCATCTTGTCACTCCCTCGGTTCTTGGCCTTCTTGCCGCCTCCATAGGAAGCAGCGCCAGACCCGGGCTGTCCTCCTGACTCGGAGGCTGGCAGTGAGTGCCAGTTCCGCCCTTTGGCTGCTCTGGCGCACTTGTCCGCCAGGCTGAAGAGCTCGGAGACATCGCGGACCTCTCTGGTCGCGAGTTTCTCAAGCATCTTCTCGTCCCGGACACCCTGTCGGAACGCCACCACCACAGAAGCACTTTGAATGTGCGGGATGGTGTTGCGTACCTGGGAGAACCGCTAGATGGAGGAGCACAGTGATTCCCCAGGTTGTTGCTTGATGGCGTGGAGGTCAAGCTCCGTGCCAGGACGGGTGTAGGAACTGCCGAAGTTGGCGATGAACTGCCGGCAGAGCTCTCCCCAGGAAGTTATGGAACCCTGGGGGAGGTTCATGAGCCAAGACCGGGCTGGGCCGGTCAAGGCGACGGGGAAGTAGTTGGCCATGACGGCCTCATCCCCTCCTGCGGCAAGTACGGCGGTGGAGTAGATCTAGAGGAACTCCGCCGGGATGACGCTGCCGTCGTACTTCTCGGGCAGGTGCGGCCGAAACTTGCGCGGCCACCTCGCGAAGCGAAGGTGGGGCGCCAGGGCCGCATATCCTGCTCCTGTTGCTGCAGGCGTTGGTGCCGCGAACGCTTGGTTCGCCGCTGGCACAGTGTACCCCGGTATGGGCAAGGCTGCACCATAGACCGGGGGCGCCGTTTGCAGGGCATATGGCTGTGGCATATGCTGCGTGGCGTATGCCTGGGGCAGAGATCGCGTGGCGAAGGTCTGCGCCTCAGGCTGGGTCAAGGCTGACGTCATGCTGTCGCCAGCCTCTTGGTTGCGACGCCTTTCTCGACGTCGCTCGAGGTACACCCGGGCATCCTGGCCCAAGTGGCACCGTTCCAGCTCTGTCTGACATGTGGGCCTGGTTGTGGGTACTTGACAAGTGGGTCCAGAGGAACGTCTCTGTGTATAAATGTACCGATCACAGTGAACAAAGAGAGAAAACTCAAACCGAATCTGGTTGTGCGGCGTCGCTACCGGATTTCTTGCCTCGTCGCTGCTCGTCGACGACCGCTGGGCGCGCTCACGACGTCAGGGTGGCGCGCTCACGACACGGGCTGCCCTTTTAAATGAAAATAGTTTTGTCCTAGGAAATAGTTTTGCCAGAAAATAATCATTTTTGCTGAGATTCTAGGAAGAACATGCCTAATATACCTTTGATTTATAGTAATGCAAAAGAATGTTGTACAAAACCTTTAATAAGCTGGACTATTTGGGCTGGCTGTACTGCACTTCATCACCATTTATGTGTTGCAATGGTTAACTCAGTTCTTATAAGTGCTCATGCATATACAATATGAGTGCTTAAAGTGACTGGAGTAGTCTAGTATGTTTGCACCCTGGTCCTTAATTTGTTAAAGTATGTCATAGAACTTTGAAAGGCAGATACTTAGAAACTATTTACATTGTCAATGATTGTTGCATTTCAGTTCCGTGGTAACTTACTTCAATTGTCACCTGATGACTATTCCCTAGCTATGGACTCAGATCCCTCACAACCAAAAAATTTTATGAATTGAATCTTGATGCCTAACACGGTACTACTGCAGAAGTATTGTCACTAGTACAGGAAAGTAACAATATTTTTGTTTATTGCAGCAAATGTATTTCACAGGGATCTAAAACCCAAAAATATTCTAGCAAATGCTGATTGCAAGCTCAAAATATGTGATTTTGGACTTGCAAGAGTAGCTTTCAATGATACTCCAACTGCAATTTTCTGGACGGTACGATACAACCTGAATCTCAACCCCGTCTTTTACTGCCATAAGCAGAGAACCCTTTTTCATGTACATATTTTTTACATCCATTTTCACTTTTTGAATTTTAGGATTATGTTGCAACAAGGTGGTACCGTGCACCTGAGCTGTGTGGATCTTTCTTCTCTAAGGTTCGTTACTTTCTGATTATTTGCCTGAAATGATTGTATAATGACATTCAATTGAGCTTACATGATTTTCTGGTCATTTTTGTAGAGATAATTAGATTAGGGAAAAAGTAATCTCAATTAACAGCCTATCAATGGGTTACATATATAGGGGGACACAACCTAAGGGTTAAGCAACCCTAATACCAAAAGACTAAAATGCCCCTACCCCCTATACATGCAGTCTAACACCCCCCGCAGTCCCGACATCTAGCCACGGCAGATGTTGAGACTGGACCGAAACTCGGTGAACACCGTCGAAGGAAGTCCCTTGGTGAAGATGTCGGCGAACTGCGACGACGTCGGTACGTGCAGGACTCGCACCTCCCCGAGAGCCACCCGCTCACGAACAAAGTGAAGATCGATCTCTACGTGCTTCGTGCGCTGATGCTGCACCGGGTTGGTGGAGAGGTAGACGGCGCTGACGTCGCAGTAGACCAACGTACTCCGGGCGAGAGGAGAGTGGAGCTCCTGAAGCAGCTGCTAAAGCCAGGAGGACTCGGCCACGCCATTGGCCACGACGCGGTATTCCGCCTCGGCACTCGAGCGGGACACCACGTGCTGCCGCTTCGAGGACCAGGAGACGAGGTTGCCGCCCAGGAAGACGGCGTAGCCGGAGGTGGACCGACGGGTGTCCGGGCAGCCCGCCCAGTCAGCGTCGGTGTAGACGACCAGCTCGGAGGCAGAGTCACGCCGCAGAAGAAGACCGTATTCGTGAGTGCCACGCAGGTACCGAAGGATCCGCTTCACCGCCGTGAGATGGGGCTCTCGCGGATCATGCATGTGGAGACACACCTGCTGAACCGCGTAGGAGATGTCCGGCCTGGTGAAGGTGAGATACTGCAGTGCACCAGCAAGACTCCTGTAAGTGGTGGGGTCGGCTATCGGGGCGCCGTCGGCCGAAGACACCTTTGCCTGGGTGTCCACGGGAGTGGAGCATGGCTTGCAATCAGCCATGCCCGCTCGCTCGAGGATATCCAGGCAGTACTGCCGCTGGTGGAGGAACAGAGCACCTGGGCGATGCTCGACCGCAACGCCCAGGAAGTGGTGGAGCTGGCCGAGATCCTTCATCGCAAACTCGCGCTGCAGGGCGGAGATCGTGCGCTAAAGAAGAGCCGAGCTGGACGCCGTGAGGACAATATTGTCCACGTACAGGAGGTAGACAGTGTCACCCTCACGCCTGTAGATGAAGAGCGAAGTATCCGACTTGGCCTCGACGAAGCCGAGCGAGACCAGGAAGGAGGCGAAACGGCTGTACCAGGCCTGAGGCGCCTGCTTTAGCCCGTACAGGGACTTGTTAAGCCGGCAGACCATGTCTGGACGAGCTGAATCAACAAACCCTGTCGGCTGACTACAGTACACCGTCTCCGTCAACGTCCCGTGGAGAAAGGCATTCTTGACGTCCAGCTGGTGGACAGGCCAAGAACATGGTAGAGCCAGCGACAGAACGGTACGAACCGTCGTTGGCTTCACCACCGGGCTGAAGGTCTCATCGTAGTCGACGCCGGGACGCTGCGTGAAACCGCGAAGCACCCATCGTGCCTTGTACCTCTCTAGAGACCCATCCGCCCTCCGCTTATGCGTGAACACCCACTTGCCCGTGACAACATTGCCACGACCAGGACGGGGAACCAGGTCCCAGGTCCGGTTGGCAAGTAGGGCCGCATACTCTTCTTCCATAGCCCGGCGCCAATGAGGATCGACGAGGGCGCTACGGACAGAAGAGGGGATAGGCGAGATGGGTGACGAGGCAGGCTCCGGGGGGGGGGGGGGGGGTCGAGGACAAGAGAACGACCCCGGAGAAGCGCTCCACAGGACGATGGACGCCGGCGGCCCGTCGGGTCATCATCGGGTGAACGTGACGAGGGTCGCGGTGAAGCAGCGGAGGGTGATATACCAGATCCTCAGGGCGCGAAGAGGATGATCCACCATCCCGCGCTCGTCGCTGATAGACAAGAGCGGGGTCGGCGTACCGCGCCGCAGGAGCCGCGCGTGGTGTAGTAGTCGAAGTCGGGGACGTCGAGGCCGCGCACGGCGCAACTGCTGGTGTCGGGGACGCAGAGGCCGCGCTTGGCGCAGCAGGCGTCGGCCGGGCCGCGCGTGGCACAGCAGGTGTCGTCGGGGCCGCGCGTGGCGCAGCAGACGACGCCAGGGACACTGGTACCGCGTGTGGCGCAGCAGGTGTCGTCGGGGCCGCGCGTGGCGCAGCGGGCGACGCCGGGGACACTGGGGCCGCGCGTGGCGCAGCTGGCGGCGTCAGAGACGCCGGTGCCGCGCGTGGCGCAACAGATGGCGTTAGGGACGCCGGGGCCGCGCGTGGCGCAGCAGGTGGCGTCAGGGACGCCGAAGCTGCGCGTGGCGCAGCAGGAGGGTAACCTGCAAGAGGTAAAAGACAAGGTCGCGGTACAGGAGCGGCCTCGGGGTCAGTGGAGAAGAGGGAATCCAACTCAGCGACGGAGTCAGAAGACGGGGTGGAAAAAGGAAAGGAAGACTCGTCGAAGACGACATGTCGGGAGATCAAGATACGACGGGTGGTAGGGTCAAGGCACCGGTACCCCTTGTGGTCTGGGGAGTACCCAAGGAAAACACACTGAGTCGAGCGAGGCGCAAGCTTATGGGAAGCTGTGGCGGAGAGGTTAGGGTAGCAAGTGCACCCGAACACTCGAAGGTGGTAGTAGAGAGGAGGGGTGCCAAACAAAGCGAAGTGAGGGGTGGGAGCACTAATCGCCTTACTAGGAAGGCGATTAATGAGGTAGGTGGCGGTGTGAAGCGCCTCCGCCCAGTAACGAGCAGGGATAGAAGCCTGAAACATCAGAGAGCGCATGACATCGTTGGTGGTCCGAATCATGCGCTCAGCCTTGCCGTTCTAGGGGAAGTGTACGGGCAAGACATGCACAACTGAACGCCGCGAGAAAGCAGAAAGTCACGAAACGCAGAGTTGTCAAACTCGCGCCCGTTATCGCACTGGACCGCACGGATCGTGCGCTCAAACTGGGTGGACACCCAAGCGAAGAAGTGAGAAAGAGTGCCGAACGTATCAGACTTCTGTCGCAAGGGAAAAGTCCACGAATAGTGCGAAAAATCATCAACGACCACCAAGTAATACTTATATCCAGAAACATTGAGAACATGTGAAGTCCAAAGATCACAATGAATCAAATCAAAGATGCGCTCGACACGAGTGACAGAATGCGGAAAGGGAAGTCGAACGTGGCGACCCAACTGACAAGCATGGCAAAAAGACTCATGAGTACCCCGAGTACACGGAATCGCTGAACTACCAGACAACTTCGACATAGCATCAACACTAGGGTGGCCAAGCCGACGATGCCAAATAGTCGAAGAAGCTGTCGTAGTCAGGGCAAGAGGCGGAGCGGAAGCAGGAAGACGCATCGTATACAGGGGACCTGTACTATCACAACGAAAGAGAACGCGTCGAGTAGTGAGATCCTTCACAGTTACACCATAAGGATCAAACTCAAGGGAAACATGGTTGTCAGTAGTAAAACGACGAACGGAAAGAAGGTGCTGAATGATGTTAGGAGCAACAAGAACATCACGTAGCTGAAACGAATCCGGCGAACCCAAATCACCTACTGAGGTGACTGGAAGAGTCGTCTCATTCCCAACAACGATAGATGAAGGATCAGAGGGACGGGAAGGGCGGGTAGAAGAGAGGATACCGACGTCAGGGGTGGTGTGGTACGAGGCACCGGAGTCCACCACCCAGTAGGGGCCAGACGGCGTGAGACCCCGTAGGTAGACCGACGGTGTAGAACGGGTCGCGACATGCCCCGGCGATGGCGGCGCCGGGAAAGAAGGCAATGCGTAAGGTGGCGTCGGCTGCCAGGTCAGAGTCGGTGATGACCGGATGTAGGCCGATGGTGACGGCCGAGGCGAGACAACGGCCGAGGGAGGCAGCCCAGCCCACGTGTCCGGCAGCGGCGTGGCCCAGACGGATGGCGGCATAGCTGGTGGGCAGCGGTGGCCTAGGGTGGCGCTGCGGAGTTGGCGGCGGGACGAACACCAACATCAGTCCTCCGGAAGTGGGCGTCCTCGCTGCACTGGCCACCGAGACGCGGGCGGCCCTGGTCGGCCGCATCTAGGCCGCGCTCGAGGCGGACGGGCCAGATCTGGCCGCTGCAGAAGAGGTCGTCGGCGGAGGACATCGCGGAGGTCGAGGCAGCCGGCGCAGGTGGGGCTGCCCAGGGCGCTGGCGAGGCGGAGGTCGCGCGCGACGGGGAGCAACACCCCCGCCGTGGGAGTCCTGCAGTGGGACGAGCGCCTCGAGAGCGAGGTCGAGGGCCAGCCGGAAGGGCACGGCGGCCGGGAGGGCGCGCGCGCAGCGGCTGGAAGGGCGCGCCAGCCGGGAACTCGCGGCGGCTGGGAGGCGGCGCGACGGCCGGGAGGGCGCCGCCTGGAGGGCGCGCTCGCGCAGCGGTCGGGCGGGCGCGGTGGCCGGGAGGGCGGGGCGGCCGGGCGGGCGCGGCTGCCAGGCAGAGGGCGGCGCGCGACGAGGGCAGCACGGCGGCGGACGACGCGCAGCCGCCGGGAGAGAGAGAAAGAGGCCGGCAGCGCGAGGTGGGGGGAAACCCGCTTAGATAGGGCGATAGCCCGGTTTTTCTTGAATATCCTTTCTAGTGCTTGTCAGCGGGGCATCTTGGATCGGGCTTTCGCCCATTGAAGACCTTGTCTTGTTGTGGAGGTTCCCCCGGGATAGAGGAGTTTTCTCTCTTTCTTGGAGTCCACCCGAGAGTCACCGTAGGAAGGGGCTCTTTCCTTCAACAAATTGGAACTGGTGCAAAAGGAAGTCGATCTTGTCTTACGGAAGACTCCCTGGCGCGCGGCGGCGCGAGGGGGGGCGCTCTGCGGCGGCCGGGTGAGGAGAGAGAAGAATCTGATACCAAATTAGATTAGGGAAAAAGTAATCTCAATTAACAGCCTGTCAATGGGTTACATATATAGGGGGACACAGCTTAAGCGTTAAGCAACCCTAATACCAAAAGACTAAAATGCCCCTACCCCCTATACATGCAGTCTAACAGAGATGATATGTCTTTCTGTTAATCTAATATAATAAAACTAGCTGCTGATTTTCTCTCTCCTGGACATGGCTAGGATCATGTAGGACCAGTTGTCATATTTTTGTTTTAAAAGAAATCAATTTGATTTGATAGCTTATATACTGTGACTAGACCATTAGGTTGCAGTGCAGACCATTCTATCTTTTATAGTGATACCTTTTGTATCATAGCTGTTGTCTGTTTGATTTGCTGCATGCTGAATTCTCTTCCATGATTTCTGTGTTCATGACATCCAAATAGTTCTTTGTTCCACTATTTTTGATATGCTTGTAATGTTTCTGAATGTTAAATGTTCCATATTGTTGCAGTATACGCCAGCAATAGATATATGGAGCATTGGTTGCATATTTGCAGAACTGTTAACTGGAAAACCACTGTTTCCCGGAAAAAATGTGGTACACCAACTTGATATAATTACTGATCTCCTGGGAACTCCATCTCCAGAAGCAATATCTAGGGTGGGTATGATTTGCATGCTAGTGTTGAGTGTAACTTCCAGTTATGTTCTAATGTTGTGGTGACATGTACGGCTGTACGCAATGAAACAGATTCGAAATGAGAAGGCCAAACGCTACCTAAGCAGTATGAGGCACAAAAAGCCGATACTGTTTACTCAGAAATTTCCAAATGCAGATCCACTTGCACTGCGTTTGTTGGAGAGGATGCTAGCTTTTGATCCAAAAGATAGGCCAAGTGCCGCGGAGGTACCCTGTTAATAACTTCCTGGTTGGTTCTATGAATGTTTTAAAGCTTGTAACCTCCAAGCTAATTCGCGTTACATATTTAGGCTCTTGCTGACCCATATTTCAAGAACATAGCTAATGTGGATAGAGAACCATCTGCACATCCCGTGACAAAGATGGAATTTGAGTTTGAGAGACGGAGGGTTACAAAAGAAGATATAAGGGAGATCATCTACAGAGAAATTCTCGAATATCACCCAAATATGTTGAGGGAATTCCTTGAGGGGAGTGAGTCAACTGGTTTCATGTACCCAAGGTGTGTTTTCATGTGAAGTCCATTCTTCTTACATTAAAATCTTGGACTGGAATGCCTAACCAAATTTCCAGAGACAGTGCCTTTTGCGAGTATTGTTAGCAGATGCTGAACATGTCATGTGCTTTTATCTTATTGTTAATTTATAAATAAATAAAGGAAAGATGTGCATAAATAATGCATGGTACGGCACATACTAAGGACTAGTCTTGCGGAGCTGGAGAGTAAAAAAAATGAAAGTACAGTTACAAATGATTTATTCTACTAGTCCCTCACAAATAATTCAGTAGCACTACTCGGTTTGCAGTGCAGTGGACCATTTTAAGAAGCAGTTTGCATATCTTGAAGAACATTACAAAAAGGGATCAACAGCAGCTCCACCTGAGAGACAACATAACTCCCTACCAAGGTAATAAATATTTGTCCTCTTTTATATGCAGCGTGAATTAACTGGTAACACATATAAACCTAACACTTGACCTTAATACTGGGCACATCTTTTTTGATACTTGGCACTTGTGGTGTACAGGCCTTGTGTTTTATATTCGGATAACCGAATACAAAGCACAGCCAATATCACGGAGGATCTTTCCAAGTGTGTAATCAGAGATGATGCACGGAATATGCAGCAAGGTTCCACTTCTGTTGTTGCAAATAAAGTTCGTCAAGGCAAGTTGTCGCCACATCATCATTGCTCACTACTAAAGAAAGTAACTTATTTTTTTATACCACTACATTGTCTACAAATGAAGGGCGGACCTGGCGCACTGGGTACGACCTTTTTACATTGTCTACAAATACTCCTGTAGAATGAGTGAAACACACGCTAATGCATTCTTACATGGGTTCAAGTACTGCGTTCATCTTTCAGTCATCATTGTCTTGTCTGTTCGTGTCCAAAATGTTTACCTGAGATCAGACAAATGGGTTAATTGAATGTTTATTCCCTTAGTTATAGTTATCTAATTTTTCAGGACCAAAATTTCCACCTGTGATCAAGGCAAATGGATTAGTTTAATGTTTATTCCCCCAGTCAATTGTATAATTTCCTCAGTACCAAATTTAAGGTGTAACTTGGAATGCTATTTATTAATCATAATATGTTAGTAAAAGACTGAAGGCTATGTAATGTTGTTGAAATGTGTCAAAGTCTGCCAAATCTACCTATATTTTTCATTTCAGTAAAATTTAAAATGTTGAGTTACTAGCTCCATTCTCAAATAGATGTGATATGTGCAGTCAAATTTTATGAACTTTGGCCAATACTTGAAATATTTGTCAAATGAAATAGTTCCATGACGAAAAAGAAAAATACATTGAAAAATATGTTTGCGCAAAATTTTAGTACAAGATTCCAAGGTATAGATTGATCCTTCCTGTGCTGGGCCTAGGCCCGGCCCAAAAGCCCAGGCCCAAGCCCAGCTCGCCCAAGCCTGGCCCAATAGCCCAGGCCCAGGCCCAGCTCGCCAGGAGGGGGCGCACAGATTGAGTCAGTTCTGATCTGAACAGATCAGAACCAGTTTAGATAGAGTTTGTTTGAGATAAGATTTGATTAGTTTTAAATCTGTTAGGAGTATATCTGTAAAAGGCTATAAATAGCCGGGTATTCTCAAGGAAAAAACACCTCCTCCCAGATTAATTCTCCACCTTTTTCCCTGCGCTGAATTCTCCCTGCTCACGTATCCTTCAGCTGGCAGAACAGATCTGCTACAGTAGATCACCCTGTGCAGCACGTCCAGCAGTCCTTGTGCTCTGTTCTCTACTGCTGTAGGGGTCTTTCTCTCCTGTAGACACGCCAGGCTCTCCTCTCTGTTCTGTTCTACTTGCTGCTATTAGTCCCTGCTCTCAGGACAGCAAGAATAGCACCCAGGTGGGGTGCTAAACTGCTGCAGGGGATCACCAGCAAGGTGGAACAGAGGCAGTTTTTTGTTGTGTTCAACACCGGAATTGCAACAATCGTGGTATCAGAGCCGGTTTGAACCCTAGGCTGAATTCTGCAAGATGTCGTCTACACCTACAAGCAGCGGCAGCACCATCAGCCAGTGTTCTAAAAAGCGCTAGGCGGGCGGTGACCCTCCGCCTAGAGCCTAGGCGCGCCTAGGCATTATAAACTGTAGCAGTAGTATACTTTAAATTTTTTAAAAATACAGAAATATAAATCTTTCCCGCAGCCCACCACGGTGCAACCTGGCCCAGTGCCACCCTTCAGCTCCCCGCACCACGTGCAACCTGGCCCAGTGCCACCCTTCAGCTCCCCGCACCGCTGGATTTGCCCTGCCCCCCCCGGCGGCGCTCTGGGGATTACACACGCCGCCCCCCCAGCGAGCGGCAAGATCTGGAAGCCCCCCGCCCGCCACCGCTCGGCCGAGATCTGGCTCCCCCCCCCCCCCCCCCCGCGCTCGGCCAACGAGATCTGGCTCGCGCGCCGCCCTCTGGGGATCCCCCCCCCCCCCCCCCCCCCCCGGCGCCTTGCGAGCGCCCTCCCCCTGAGGCGAGGCGGGAGGCCAGCGCCCTACGCGGAAGCGCGCCTTTTGGAACGCTGCCATCAGCCATGGTACGCCCTCACCGGCAGCTCGTGAGGTGAATACCGGGACAGGGTTCTCCGTGCTCACGAGACCAACTACGCGGAGTGGACTGTCATGATGAAGATCAAGCTGAAGGCACGGTTGCTTTGGAAGGCCGTGGAGGAGGGGAACATGAGCGAGCAGGAAGATATGATGGCGCTTGACATCTTGGTCAGCGCTGTCCCGCCGGAGATGATCACGACGATCGGAGAAAAGAGGACAGTGAAGGAGGCATGGGACACGATCGTCATCATGCGGGTCGGGGCCGACCGCGTGAGGAAGATAACAGCACAACAACTCCGGAAGGAGTTCGAAGACGCTGTCTTTGTGGGCTGATCTGCCCCTGGCCCAGGCCGGCCCCTCCCTGGCCCAGGGCGGCCAGAACTGGGCCAAGTGGGCTAGTCAGCCCTGGCCCAGGCCGGGCCTCCTTTCTAGAAGGTTTTTGAGTTTAATCTTCTTAGAGATAGATTAAAAGATCCTTTGTAACAGATTAGGACTCTTGTAATGGGGGGCTATATATACAAGCCAAAACACCCCAAATTGTGTGAGAGAGATCAATACAGAAAATTTTCCTCCACTTTTCTAACCCTAGCCGCCTCTCTCCCTCCTGCCCTAGCCGCCGGCCTAGCCTCTGCCCTAGCCGCCGCCCAGCTCCTGCCCTAGCCGCTGCCTCCCTCTGCAGCCCTAGCCGCCACCAGGGGCTAGAACCAGCCGCCGCCCCTGTTTCCACCTCTATTCTGCGTCTCTTCAACACCAGAACAGATCCGGCGGCTCCTGATCTCCCCTGTTCTGTTCTGCTGGAACAGAACCTGGCGTGACTCTCTGTTCTGCTCTGTCCAGCGCAGGAGCAGAAGCTGAATCAAGCCTGCGGCTGTTCTGTTTCCCTAAACAATTGCTGTTATTCCTCTGTTGTTGGCTGAAGATTTTTCTGGTCTGTCTTCAGGGAAGACAGATTGATCTGCTAGGGCAGATCAGCTTGTTCAGCAAGAATAGAGGTAGTTTCAGCGTCGGAATTGCAACATTCGTGGTATCAGAGCCGGTTTCAACCCTAGGCTGAATTCTACAAGATGTCGTCTACACCTACAAGCAGCGGCAGCGCCATCAGCCATGGCACACCCTCACCGGCAGCTCGTGAGGTGAACACCGGGACGGGGTTCCCTGTGCTCACCAAGACCAACTACGCGGAGTGGGCTGTCATGATGAAGATCAAGCTGAAGGCGCGGCTGCTTTGGAAGGCCGTGGAGGAGGGGAACGTGAGCGAGCAGGAAGACATGATGGCGCTTGACATCTTGGTCAGCGCTGTCCCGCCGGAGATGATCACGACGATCGGAGAAAAGAGGACGACGAAGGAGGCATGGGACACGATCGCCATCATGCGGGTCGGGGCCGACCGCGTGAAGAAGACGACGGCACAGCAACTCCGGAAGGAGTTTGAAGACGCTGTCTTCAAGGATGGCGAAAGTGTGGAGGACTTCTCCCTCCGCCTGAGCGGCATGCTATCACGGCTTGCGTCGCTAGGGGAGGAGATAGGAGAAGAGAGGGCCGTGGAGAAGCTCCTGCGAAGCGTTCCAGAACGCTTCCAACAGATCGTGGTGGCGATCACGACACTGCTGGACGTGTCGACCCTCACCTTGTCGGAGGTGACGGGGCGTCTCAGGGCGGCTGAGAACGCTTTCGACTCGACGCAGCGGAAGGGAGGAGTACACAATGGCCAGCTGTACCTCACTCGGGAGGAGTGGGAGGCACAGCGGAAGGAGCGGTCTACCCAGTCCGCGGGTTCTTCTAAGAGGGGCGGCCGAAAGGGCCCGCCCAAGAAGAACGGAGGCAAGAAGGGAGGTTCCGGGAAGGATATTCCGCGGGACCAGTGCAGGAAGTGCGGGAAGAAGGGCCACTGGGCCAGGGAGTGTCGGTCGAAGCCTAAGGAGGAGCCGCAGCAGCAGGCTTTCGTGGCAAAGGCGGAGGAGGAGGGCGCCTTGTTTATGACAAGGGTGGCCTCAGTACAGGAGGAGCCTGTACAGGAACGTCCTATGCGCCCACTGGAGATAGTGGAGGGACGTGTCTTCGCTCACCGCAGCAACAACGATGCCTTTGACGACACTCGTTGGTACCTCGACACGGGCGCGACCAACCACATGACGGGTTCGCGCGCCGTCTTCTCCGAGCTCGACGAAAACATCGTCGGAACCATCAAGTTCGACGATAATTCTGTTGTGCGTATCCAGGGGAAGGGTACGGTTCTATTCGCCGCCAAGACGGGTGAGCACAGGAGGCTCACCGGCGTCTACCTCATCCCACGCCTCACCACCAACCTCATCAGCGTCGGCCAGCTGGATGAGGATGGCTACAGCATCACGGTGCAAGGAGGAGTGATGCACATACGGGATGAGCAGCAGCGTCTCCTCACACGAGTTCAGCGCGACGACAGCAAGCTGTACTCCATCAGGCTCAACATCACACGTCCGGTTTGCCTAACCGCAAGGCGTGATGATGTTGCGTGGCGTTGGCACGAACGGTACGGACACGTCGACTTCCAGGCGCTTCGGAAGTTGGCACGAGAGGAGATGGTGCTCGGGCTTCCGCAAATTGATCATGTCGATCAATTGTGCGAAACTTGCTTGGTCGGGAAGCAGAGGCGCTCCAGCTTCCCCAAGCAAGCTCGGCGGCGCGCGGAGGGCGCGCTCGACCTTGTCCACGGCGACATCTGCGGGCCTATCACGCCGACGACTCCAGGTGGCAAGAAGATGTTCTTGTTGCTTGTGGATGACATGAGCCGCTATATGTGGCTTTATCTTCTAGCAACCAAGGACAAGGCGCCAGACTTAATTCAGCAATTCAAGGCAACAGCTGAATTAGAGTCCGGGAGGAGGCTGAAGTTACTTCGTACTGATCGCGAAGGGGAGTTCACCTCACAGGAGTTCGGCGAGTACTGCGCTCAGCACGGAGTACAACGTCAGCTCACAGTCCCGTATACGCCGCAGCAAAACGGGGTTGTGGAGCGGCGCAACCAGACGGTGGTCGACATGGCTAGGAGCATGTTGAAGGCAAAGGGTATGCCCGGGATATTTTGGGGTGAGGCAGTTATCACGGCTGTCTATATCCTGAATCGATCCCCTACCCGCGGCCTCGACGGGAAGACGCCATATGAAGCTTGGCATGGAGAGCGACCAGCCGTCAATTATTTCCGAATTTTTGGGTGCGTGGGGCATGTCAAGAACACGCGCCCCCACCTGAAAAAGTTGGAAGACCGGAGTACTCCGATGATTTTTCTTGGCTATGCTGCAGGGACGAAGGGATATCGGATGTATAATCCGGCTGATGGGCGTACACACATATCACGTGACGTGATATTCGACGAGGCGGCCAAGTGGGACTGGGGAGAAGGAGCAGGAGAAGAGGACTACACCACCTTCCACGTCGACTCCTTAGGTTCAGCAGGTGCTGGACCTGCTGTTTCAGCACCCGGAGAGGTGCTGCAGGGTCCGGAGGGGCCGAACAGCACCCCTGCAGTGCCCAGGAGGGGCACAGAAGGGTCTGTACAGACCCTAGGAGTTCCTGCGCCAGCCTCCAGACCTGTTGGAGAGAGTCCAGCACCTGCAGCGTCGCCCCAAGGGCTCCTGTAGGGGCTGTCCAGCGCAAATCGAGGCTGGGACAGTCCTGCACGGGGGTCAACAGCAGTGGGGGGTTCCGGACTTGAAGATTCCAGCACCTTCGTCACGCCCCGGAATCCTCCACGGCCCATCCGCTTCGCCACGCCGCCGACGGACGTCGGCAGCAACGTCGACGCCTACCAGGACGACGACGCTGCACTTCGGTTCCGCACGATGCGCAACGTGCTGGGAACCCTCACCCCTCCTGGTCGGGCTGAGCGCCCACCAAGCTTGGAGGAGGGGGAGCTTATGTTCACCACCGCGGAGGAGCCCACGTCCTTCGCCGATGCTGAGGAACACCCATGCTGGAGACGGGCCATGCTCGAGGAGATGGAGTCCATAGAAGAAAACAAGACTTGGCAACTTGTTGATCTTCCTGCAGGACACAAGCCCATTGGGCTCAAATGGGTGTTTAAGGTGAAGAGGGACGAGCATGGAGAGGTGGTGAAGCACAAGGCTCGACTGGTGGCAAAAGGCTATATCCAACGGCAAGGAATAGACTTTGACGAGGTATTTGCTCCTGTAGCTCGTCTCGAATCTATTCGCTTGCTCCTTGCAGTTGCTGCACACAAGGGGTGGGAGGTACACCACATGGACGTGAAGAGCGCCTTCCTGAACGGCGACTTGATGGAGGAGGTGTACGTCTCCCAACCCGCTGGCTTCATCATCGACGGAGCCGAACACAAGGTGTATCGGCTCAAGAAAGCTTTATATGGACTTCGTTAGGCGCCCAGGGCCTGGAATGCCAAGCTCAACGATAGCTTGCTATCGCTTGGTTTCCAGAAGAGTACGAGCGAGCACGGGATTTATTTTGATGGAGCTGAAGATGAGAAGCTCATCGTCGGCGTGTACGTCGACGATCTTGTGATCACAGGAGGAGGCGATCTCAAGAAGTTCAAAGGGGAGATGATGAAGCGGTTCAAGATGAGCGACTTGGGCCTCTTGTCGTATTATCTTGGCCTGGAGGTGCGGCAGAGTAAAGAAGGGATAAGCGTTGGGCAGGCGGCCTACGCTTCGAAGCTTGTCTCGAAAGCTGGCCTGGAGGAGTGCAACTCTTGTGCGTTCCCCATGGAGCAAGGCCTAAAGCTTTACAAGATAAGTAAGAGTCCGTTGGTGCATGCAACGGGCTACAGGAGCTTGGTGGGAGGGCTGCGATATCTGGTGAACACACGCCCCGACCTCGCCTACTCGGTTGGGTACGTGAGTCGGTTTTTGGAGGAGCCAAGAGAAGACCACTTTGCTGCAGTCAAGCGCATCGTACGCTATATAGCGGGTACGATCCACTTCGGAGTTTTCTATCCAAAAGGAGGCAACATGGAGTTGATTGGCTACTCGGATAGCGACTATGCGGGAGACGTGGAGGACCGCAAGAGCACAAGCGGGGTGCTGTTTTGTCTTGGGAACAGCCCCGTTTCATGGCAGTCCAGCAAGCAGAAGGTGGTGGCCTTATCCTCGTGTGAAGCAGAGTACATCGCAGCAGCTCAAGGAGCATGTCAAGGTGTATGGATGGCACGGCTGATGGAGGACTTAGCTGAAAAATCGAAGGCGCCGGTGCTGCGGGTTGATAACAAGTCAGCTATAGACTTGAGCAAGAACCCGGTACACCATGACAGGAGCAAGCACATCGACGTCAAGTACCACTACATACGGGAGTGTGTGGACAGCGGTACTATTGTGCTTGAGCAAATCTCAACTCAAGACCAGATGGCGGACATCTTGACCAAGGCTCTTGGAAGACAGAAGTTCGTGGAGATGAGAAGAAGGATCGGGATTCTAGACATGGGCCAGTGTCAGGATCAGGAGGAGAATGTGGGCTGATCTGCCCCTGGCCCAGGCCGGCCCCTCCCTGGCCCAGGGTGGCCAGAACTGGGCCAAGTGGGCTAGTCAGCCCTGGCCCAGGCCGGGCCCACTTTCTAAAAGGTTTTTGAGTTTAATCTTCTTAGAGATAGATTAAAAGATCTTTTGTAACAGATTAGGACTCTTGTAATGGGGGGCTATATATACAAGCCAAAACACCCCAAATTGTGAGAGAGAGATCAATACAGAAAATTTTCCTCCACTTTTCTAACCCTAGCCGCCTCTCTCCCTCCTGCCCTAGCCGCCGGCCTAGCCTCTGCCCTAGCCGCCGCCCAGCTCCTGCCCTAGCCGCCGCCTCCCTCTGCAGCCCTAGCCGCCACCAGGGGCTAGAACCAGCCGCCGCCCCTGTTTCCACCTCTATTCTGCGTCTCTTCAACACCAGAACAGATCCGGCGGCTCCTGATCTCCCCTGTTCTGTTCTGCTGGAACAGAACCTGGCGTGACTCTCTGTTCTGCTCTGTCCAGCGCAGGAGCAGAAGCTGAATCAAGCCTGCGGCTGTTCTGTTTCCCTAAACAGTTGCTGTTATTCCTCTGTTGTTGGCTCAAGATTTTTCTGGTCTGTCTTCAGGGAAGACAGATTGATCTGCTAGGGCAGATCAGCTTGTTCAGCAAGAACAGAGGTAGTTTCAGCGCCGGAATTGCAACAGTCTTCAACGATGGCGAAAGCGTGGAGGACTTCTCCCTCCGCCTGAGCGGCATGCTATCACGGCTTGCGTCGCTAGGGGAGGAGATAGGAGAAGAGAGGGCCATGGAGAAGCTCCTGCGAAGCGTTCCAGAACGCTTCCAACAGATTGTGGTGGCGATCACGACACTGTTGGACGTGTCGACCCTCACCTTGTCGGAGGTGACGGGGCGTCTCAGGGTGGCTGAGAACGCCTTCGACTCGACGCAACGGAAGGGAGGAGTACACAACGGCCAGCTGTACCTCACTCGGGAGGAGTGGGAGGCACAGCGGAAGGAGGAGCGGTCTACCAGTCCGCAAGTTCTTCTAAGAGGAGCGGCTGAAAGGGCCCGCCCAAGAAGAACGGAGGCAAGAAGGGAGGTTCCGGGAAGGATATTCCGCGGGACCAGTGCAGGAAGTGCGGGAAGAAGGGCCACTGGGTCAGGGAGTGTCGGTCGAAGCCTAAGGAGGAGCCGCAGCAGCAGGCTTTCGTGGCAAAGGCGGAGGAGGAGGGCGTCTTGTTTATGACAAGGGTGGCCTCAGTACAGGAGGAGCCTGTACAGGAACGTCCTATGCGCCCACTGGAGATAGTGGAGGGACGTGTCTTCGCTCACCGCAGCAACGACGATGACTTTGACGACACTCGTTGGTACCTCGACACGGGCGCGACCAACCACATGACGGGTTCGCGCGCCGTCTTCGAGCTCGACGAAAACGTCGTCGGGACCATCAAGTTCGGCGATAATTTCATCGTGCGTATCCAGGGGAAGGATACGGTCCTATTCGCCGCCAGGACGGATGAGCACAGGAGGCTCACCGGTGTCTACCTCATCCCACGCCTCACCACCAACCTCACCAGCGTCGGCTAGCTGGATGAGGATGGCTACAGCATCACGGTGCCAGGAGGAGTGATGCACATACGGGATGAGCAGCAACGTCTCCTCACACGAGTTCAGCGCGACGACAGCAAGCTGTACTCCGTCAGGCTCAACATCACACGTCCGGTTTGCCTAACTGCGAGGCGTGATGATGTTGCGTGGCGTTGGCACGAACGCTACGGACACGTCGGCTTCCAGGCGCTTCGAAAGTTCGCACGAGAGGAGATGGTGCTCGGGCTTCCGCAAATTGATCATGTCGATCAATTGTGCGAAGCTTGCTTGGTCGGGAAGCACAGGCGCTCCAGCTTCCCCAAGCAAGCTCGGTGGCGCGCGGAGGGCGCGCTCGACCTTGTCCATGGCGACATCTGTGGGCCTATCACGCCGACGACTCCAGGCGGCAAGAAGATGTTCTTGTTGCTAGTGGATGATATGAGCCGCTATATGTGGCTCTATCTTCTAGCAACCAAGGACAAGGCGCCCGACTTAATTCAGCAATTCAATGCGACAGCTGAATTAGAGTCTGGGAGGAGGCTGAAGCTACTCCGTACTGAGCGCGGAGGGGAGTTCACCTCACAGGAGTTCGGCGAGTACTGCGCTCAGCACGGAGTACAACGTCAGCTCACAACCCCGTATACGCCGCAGCAAAACGGGGTTGTGGAGCGGCGCAACCAGACGGTGGTCGGCATGGCGAGGAGCATGTTGAAGGCGAAGGGTATGCCCGGGATATTTTGGGGTGAGGCGGTTATTACGGTTGTCTATATCTTGAATCGATCCCCTACCCGCGGCCTCGATGAGAAGACGCCATATGAAGCTTGGCATGGAGAGCGACCAACCGTCAATTATTTCTGAACTTTTGGGTGTGTGGGGCATGTTAAGAACACGCGCCCCCACCTGAAAAAGTTGGAAGACCGGAGTACTCCGATGATTTTTCTTGGCTATGCTGCAGGGATGAAGGGCTATCGGATGTATAGTCTGGCTGATGGGCGCACACTCATATCATGTGACGTGATATTCGACGAGGCGGTCAAGTGGGACTGGGGAGAAGGAGCAGGAGAAGAGGACTACACCACCTTCCACGTCGACTCCTTAGGTCCAGCAGGTGCTGGACCTGCTGTTTCAGCACCCGGAGAGGTGCTGCAGGGTCCGGAGGGGCCGAACAGCACCCCTGCGGTGCCCAGGAGGGGCACAGAAGGGTCTGTACAGACCCTAGGAGTTCCTGCGCCAGCCTCCAGACCTGCTGGAGAGAGTCCAGCACCTGCAGCGTTGCCCCGAGGGCCCTTGCAGGGAATGTCCAGCGCAAATCAGGGCTGGGACAGTCCTGCACGGGGGTCAGCAGCAGTGGGGGATTCCGGACTTGAAGATTCCAGCACCTTCGTCACGCCCCGGAATCCTCCACGGCCCATCTGCTTCGCCACACCGCTGTCGGACCCCGGCAGCAACGTCGTTGATGCCTACTACGACGACAGCGGGAAACTACGGTTCCGCACGATGCGCAACATACTTGGAACCCTCACCCCTCCTGGTCGGGCTGAGCGCCCACCAAGCTTGGAGGAGGGGGAGCTCATGTTCACCACCGCGGAGGAGCCCACGTTTTTCGCCGATGCTGAGGAACACCCATGCAGGAGACAGGTCATGCTTGAGGAGATGGAGTCTATAGAAGAAAATCAGACTTGGCAACTTGTTGATCTTCCTGCAGGACACAAGCCCATTGGCCTCAAATGGGTGTTCAAGGTGAAGAAGGACGAACATGGGGAGGTGGTGAAGCACAAGGCTCGACTGGTGGCAAAAGGCTATGTCCAACGGCAAGAATAGATTTTGACGAGGGGTGGGAGGTACACCACATGGACGTGAAGAGCGCCTTCCTGAACGGCGACTTGATGGAGGAGGTGTACGTCTCCCAACCCGCTGGCTTCATCATCGATGGAGCCGAACACAAGGTGTATCGGCTCAAGAAGGCTTTATATGGACTTCGTCAGGCACTTAGCGCCTGGAATGCCAAGCTCAACGATAGCTTGCTATCACTTGGTTTCCAGAAGTGTACGAGCGAGCACGGGATTTATTTCCGTGGGGCTGAAGATGAGAAGCTCATCGTCGGCGTGTATGTCGACGATCTTGTGATCACAGAAGGAGGCGATCTCAAGAAGTTCAAAGGGGAGATGATGAAGAGGTTCAAGATGAGCGAGTTGGGTCTCTTGTCATATTATCTTGGTCTGGAGGTGCAGCAAATTGATGCAGGGATAAGCGTTGGGCAGGCGGCCTACGCTTCCAAACTTGTCTCTAAAGCTGGTCTGGAAGGATGCAATCCCTGTGCATTTCCCATGGAGCAAGGCCTCAAGCTTTGCAAGACACCCGTTGGTGCATGCAACGGACTATAGGAGCTTGGTTGGAGGGTTGCGATACTTGGTGAACACACGTCCCGATCTTGCCTACTCGGTCGGGTACGTGAGTCGGTTTTTGGAGGAGCCCAAGGAGGATCACTTTGTTGCAGTCAAACGCATCGTACGCTACATAGCGGGTACAATCAACTATGGAGTCTTGTATTCAAGAGGAGACATGGAGCTTATTGGGTACTCGGATAGTGACTATGCGGGAGATGTGGAGAACCGCAAGAGCACAAGCGGGGTGCTGTTTTGTCTTGGAAACAACCCTTTTCATGGCAGTTCTGCAAGCAGAAGGTAGTGTCGTTGTCCTCATGTGAAGTAGAGTATATCGCAACAGCTCAAGGGGCATGTCAAGGTGTATGGATGGCACGACTGATGGAGGAATTAGCTGAAAAATCGAAGGTGCCGGTGCTACGGGTTGATAACAAGTCAGCTATAGACTTGAGCAAGAACTCGGTACACCATGACAGAAGCAAAAGCACATCGACGTCAAGTACCACTACATACGGGAGTGTGTGGACAGCAGTACTATTGTGCTTGAGCAAATCTCCACTCAAGACTAGATGGCGGACATCTTGACCAAGACCCTTGGAAGACAGAAGTTCGTGAAGATGAGAAGAAGGATCGGGGTCCTAGACATGCACAAGCTTCAGGATCAGGAGGAGAATATAGATTGATCCTTCCTCTGCTGGGCCTAGACCCGGCCCAACAGCCCAGGCCCAAGCCCAGCTCGCGCAGGAGGGGGCACACAGATTGAGTCAGTTCTGATCCAAACAGATCAGAACCAGTTTAGATAGAGTTTGTTTGAGATAAGATTTGATTAGTTTTAAATCTGTTAGGAGTATATCTGTAAAAGGCTATAGATAGACGGGTATTCTCAAGGAAAAAACACCTCCTCCCAGATTAATCCTCCACCTTTTTCCCTGCGCTGAATTCTTCCTGCTCACGTATCCTTTAGATGGCAGAACAGATCTGCTACAGTAGATCACTCTGTGCAGCACGTCCAACAGTCCTTGTGCTCTGTTCTCTACTGCTGTAGGGGTCTGTTCTCTCCTGTAGACACGCCAGGCTCTCCTCTCTGTTCTGTTCTACTTGCTGCTATTAGTCCCTGCTCTCAGGACAGCAAGAACAGCACCCAGGTGGGGTGCTAAACTGCTGCAGGGGATCACCAGCAAGGTGGAACAAAGACAGGTTTTTGGTGTGTTCAACACCGGAATTGCATCACAAGGTTCCAAAAGACGCTAGGCGGACGGTGACCCTCTGTCTAGAGCCTAAGCGTGCCTAGGCGTTATGTACTGTAGCAGTGGTGTTTTATAATTTTTTCAAATATATTAGTATGTGCATATTTCTGCTATGCTGGGTTAATTTTCCACAACTCACTTCTATTTTTTCTTACTTTTCCTGTTTCTAGCTGTCCCATGGCCCAGTCCAATGCGACCCACTACCTCTGCCGCTTGCTCTCAGCTCCCCCCCCCTTGCCCTCCTCCGCCCTGTCCCGCCGCGCAATCCTCTGCTATGGCTTTGGTCCTCTCGCCACCATTTACCAGGCGTTTGACCACGCCCCCCTCACGACCGCCACCCGCCGAGGAGAGGCGGGAGGGCAGCACTGAGGCGCGTCTAGGCGGCCGCCTTTTGTTTCGCTGCAAGATTCTCAGAATAAGTAATGGTTAAAGCCTAAAGGTGTGGATTGGGCACAGTGATGAAGTCCTAAATGACAGGAAAAGAGAATGGAGCTTAAAATATTTGGAATACACTATGCATTTATCTATGGATTTTATTCTTTCATTCGTTGTCAAATGTACGCCTTTGGATGACATGTCTTCAGTGTTTGAAAGGTGTCTCCTAGGCGCTGCCTAAGCATCTAGGCGCAACAGCCTGGACGCCAAGGTTGCTTGCCTTGAACGATCGTGGGGGCGCCAGGGTACCTAAGTTTCCTGCCCGAGTGTCCCCAGGGCGCTAGATGGGCCCAAATACATATATCTTCTCATTTTTCAGGGCCAACCCAACATAATTTGTAGTCACGACAGGTATCTAACCCTAGCCCTCACTCCTTCAAATCAGTGTTTTTAAGTTGTCCGATTAATCATGATTAGTCATCTTTATCGCCAGCTGATAACAATTAGGTTTGTTGATCCGATTAGGGCGACTAGAAACCTAGTTGTCTGACTAGGGGGTCTGGCCATCAAGCGACTTGCTGAGAAAAAAATTTGGGCCTTCTCCTGCCGGCCTATTAGGGTTCAGTACTTTCTCTCTTTTTTTGTTCAACTCCTCTCTTCTGTTCGACTCCAGCAGGAGATTGAGGCTTCCAACTTGATGATGACATGCTTTTTTTAAATAAATTATTGATTAACTGAAATCTTGTTGTTCTAAACTAAATTTTGAATTGTTTGTCTTTTTTTATTGTCTTTTTTTATTGTCTTTGTACTTTAACTCTTGTTGTTTTTAGTGTCTTTGTGCGTTAACCCTTGCTGTTTGTTGAACTGTTTAGAAACTAAAGTTCTGATGCTGCCTTTGTGTTGTGAGTATAATAGTATATGTTTCTCCTAATTAACTATGACCGGCGTATCAATCTTGATATCTCTATATATGGGAACGACCAGAATGCAAACAGCACTCTGGTGCAATCATGCAAAAATCTGTTCTAGACCACACGATCTCCATTCTATAGTGATTATATTTTTATACTTAAACCCTTTCACCTTCACATTTATTTTTTTCAACTTATGTTGCCAGGTGGGAAGGTTTAAGTATAAAAATACAGTCAGCGTAGAATGGAGATCATGTAGTCTAGTAGTGATTTTTGCACGATTGCACCGGAGTGCTGTTTGCATTCTAGTTGTTTCCATCTGTGTGTGTCTTTATATATATATATATATATATATATATATATATATATATATATATATATATATATATATATATATACTGTTGCCCTGTCTATACTGTTGCAAGCTGCTAATATATAATTATATATATATTGATATATCTCGACTAGGCGACTTGAAAACATTGCTTCAAATCTAGTTGTTCTTGTCCAGGCCGCCGTCTCCACCTGCTGTCATCAGTTTTCCGATCCAGGCCGCCATCCCCAGTCCCTGCTCTGCTCTGGCCTCTCGGATTCTTCTCTCCCAGTCATAGTTATTAAGGTGGTAAGGCGACATACCTCCTTTTTACCTTTTAAAAGATAAGACGTAAGGTGAGGCGACGCCTTAGTAATATATAAAAATAGAAAATATAGTAATACAGTCCCAAATCCCAAATAGATAAGGATAAAGTAGCAATTAGCAAATAGAAGTAGTTCAACATAAATCAACATAATAGACTAAAAGTCCAATAACTACAACAAAGTCTTTATCCCAAACACGTTGGGGTAGGCTAATAGACTAAATGTCCAAAATAACTAATAGATGGTACTAGATAACACTTCCATCTCTCAAGTTTGTCTCTATATCTTATCCATGGGAGGGCAAGGCATCGCCTTAGGGACGGCCCAAGGACGCCTCAGGTACACCTCAGGGACGCCCCCGCCTTACTCAGGCATCCAAGGCGACGGGGACGCCTTGGTCTCTTTGGGTGTCTTACTGCTTAAGCGACGCTCAAGGGACGCCTTAATCACTATGCTCCCAGTCCCAGGCGGCCAGGCTGGCGCCATCTGCTGCTGCTTGCTGCTGTGTCCCGCGCCCGCATCTGGGATCCATCTCCCCCAGTCCCGGGCAGCCAGTCCGGTGTCGTCTGCTGCTTGCTGCTGTGTCCGGCGCCCACCTCTGGAGTCTGGTCTGGTGCCGCCTGCTGATACCTGCTGCCGTTTGCCCTCTCCCAGATTGCAGGAAGAAAAGGACAGTTTGTTGCTGGTGGATTTGGTGTGCACCCAGTTCTGGAATGCAGCATCCTGGTGGCTCGCCTAGTCGTCTAGGCGCCTGGCAGGTGCCTAGGCGTCCAGGCCTGATTTTCAAACTTGCATGTCTCCTCTTCAGTAACCTGATTTATTAAACATTCATCAGCTGTTGACTATATTAGCATCGTTCCTGCTCAAAGTATGCATCCAAACTCGATCCTGATCTCTGGTTAGGCAGTCTGCCATGCCATAATGGCTGCAGATAGAAAAACTTGTTAGAAATCCTGGTCACCTGAGCGACCAAAATCTGGAATTATATAGCTGGGTTACACCCAACTTAACTCTAACTAGGACTCTAATCCTAATCTATTCCCGCAGCTAACTAGGACCCTATCTCTAGGACTCTTATTCCAATCTACTAGAGATACAAATCGACTCAACTAGAACTCCCCCAGGCGCACCCCTACCAAACCAGGTTCGCAGCCCACGTGTCTGACCCAAGTCGTAATGCCCAGTGCCCAGGATAATCCAACAATCTCCTCCTGATCCCGGCGCTTGTGCTTGTCTCATCCTCGGCTTGTTCTTCTGTGTCTGTCACGCGCGACGTCTCCGAACACCGTGTCCTCATCCTAATGACCTCCTATCACGTTGTTCGCGAGTCCTTGCTGCGTGAATCTACGAACTCATCGTCACACCCCTCGTGTTGAGCCTCCCTCGCATTGAGCCTCCTACACGTGTCCTAGTCGTCGTGGAAGGAGGTTGTCGGGTCTTGCCGTGTTGCACTAGACCCCCCCGATCTAAGTCACTGCCTTGCATTGTAGATCCACTGTCGCGTTCTTGCCATCATCATCCTCGTGTGTCTCTTGTTGCGGTTGCGCCGCCTCCCTGCGTGTGCGCGTTGCTCTGGCCTCTACACGGTTGCCTGCTGCCACAGTTTTTAAGGCGTCGCTTAAGCGACACTAAGGCGACCAGGGACCGTAAGGCGTCCCTGTCGCCTTAGATCTGCCGTAAGGCGACCACGCGGGGGGAGATCCGTCGGGAAAGAAGGGGCGGGGGTGGCGCCGCTGGCGGAGGAAGCCAATCAGGGGGGGAGGGGGGGCGGGGCGCACTTACCTGTGCCTGGGGAAGAAGAGCGAGCGCCACCGGCGGAGGAAGCGGTGGTGGGGAAGGTGCAGGGTAGGGGGCGGGGGAGGACCGGAGGAGGTCCGATATGGGGGGGGGGGTCAGGTGGGGGCGGCGGCGGGAGAGGAGGGTCGGGTGGGGGCAGCGGCGGGGGGGGGGGGGGGATCGGGTGGGGGCGGCGGCGGGGGAGGGGGAATTTGGTGGGGGCGGCGGGTGAGTGGTTTAGGGTATGGAGTTGGGCCGGTACTAGTGGGCTGGAGTTGGGCCGGGGACCAGTGGGCCTAGCTGATGGTGGAAGTCCTGTTTTTCTTTGATAACAATACAATTATTAATATAAAATGATATTGTTGGTAATATTTTTTAATTTATATATTACTAAAGCGTCGCCTTGCCTTACGCCTTATCGCTTAAAAGGTAAAAAGGGGTAGGTCGCCTTATGTCGCCTTACCGCCTTAATAACTATGTCTGCTGCTCTACGGTTTGCTTGTTGGCCGGCCTCGCACATCCAGGCATGCGGCTTTGAGCCAGATCGAGTAGAGTTCGTTGGAGGTGTGGCGTACCTGAGCGAGAAGTTGACCATGCTCCTCGTGTATATTCATCATCTTGTCGCGGATGTTGATGTTGTACCCTGTTAGACACTGTAATTAAGTGTGTGTCACACGGGCATATTAGTCATTAGGGAGGGATTAGGGTTAGGGGTAGTTTAGTCATTTTTCCCTCCTAATCCCTCTATATAATCAGACCTGTACCCCAGTATTATTATTCATCTAATACAGCCACCATTAGCCCTCTAATATGGTATCAGCTAGGATTTGATTAGGATTAGGGCTTAAACCTAACCCTGATGACCCAGCCGTCGTCCGCCTTCGCCGGCGCGCCGCCCGGCGGAGCCGCCGCCGAGGCGCCGCGCCCCCGCGCAGCCGTGCCGCCTGCTGTGGCTGCTGCCGTCGCCGCCCTGTTCACCTCTGCTGCCCCCAACCACGCCGCGGCGACCAGGGCCGGGCCCGCCGCTGGCGCCGCCGCCGCCAGCACCCCAGTCGCGCCGCCCGCTGGGGCTGCCACCGCCACTGCAGCGCCTCCCGCCCACGCATCCGCGCCGCCCGGCGGGGCCGCCGGCGCGTCTCCAGCCCGCGCCGCAGCGCCCTGGGCTGCCGCCGGATCTGTGCCTGGGCCGCTCGATTTCGGGCACAGCCGGCGCGCGCCCGGATTTGGGCTTGAATGGCGCCAGGCGCCTGCCGCCGCCTCGAGGAGTGCTGGCGTGGCTGCCACCGCCCCGCCGCCGCATCACCACCCTGGTCCACCGCGCAGCCGCATCTGGCCGCCGCCGGCGCTCTTGCAACCCCCAGCGCTGCCACCCCTCGAGCCGGGCTCGCTGCTGCCGTCTGGCCCGCCGCCATCGCCTCCGCAGCACCCCACGACAGCGCCGCTGCTTGGCCCGCAGCAGCTGCAGCCGTCCCTTGGGCCGCCAGCCCTGCAGCCCCCCACAACGGCGCCGCCTGGCCCGCAATCGCCGCTGGCCCCTGGCCCACAGCCGCCACTCCCTGGACCGCCGCCGACGCTGCACCATGGGACGCCGCTCTGAGAGGTGCTTCTCGGCCGCCATCGGCTGGTGTACCTAGATCGGCTGTTGCCTACTCGCTTGGCACGACCGTCGAGGGTCCGAGCGTGTTGTCTTCCTTCCCGACGCCGCCACCGCCGGGGCATGTCGCGACCCGTTCTACACTGTCGGTCTACCTGCGGGGTCTCACGCCGTCGGGCCCTGACTGGGTGGTGGACTCCGGTGCCTCGTACCGCACCACCCCTGACGTCGGTATCCTCTCCTCTACTCGCCCTTCCTGTTCCTCTGATCCTTCATCTATCAGTGTTGGGAATGGGTCGACTCTCCCAGTCACCTCAGTAGGTGACTCGGGTTCGCCTGATTCGTTTCAGCTACGTGATGTTCTTGTTGCTCCTGACATCATTCAACACCTTCTTTTCGTTCGTCGTTTTACTACTGACAACCATGTTTCCCTTGAGTTTGATCCTTATGGTGTAACTGTGAAGGGTCTTACTACTCGACGCATTCACTTTTGCTGTGATAGTACGGGCCCCCTGTACACGATGCGTCTTCCTGCTTTCGCTCCGCCCCTTGCCCTGACTACGACAGCTTCTTCGACAATTTGGCATCGTCGGCTTGGCCACCCCGGTGTTGATGTTATGTCGAAGTTGTCTGGTAGTTCAGTGATATCTTGTACTCTGGGTACTCATGAGTCTCTTTGCCATGCTTGTCAATTAGGTCGCCACGTTCGACTTCCTTTTCCGCACTCTGTCACTCGTGTCGAGCACATCTTTGATTTGATTCACTGTGATCTTTGGACTTCACCTGTTCTTAGTGTTTCTAGATGCAAGTATTACTTGGTGGTCGTTGATGATTTTTCGCACTATTCGTGGACTTTTTCCTTGCGACAGAAATCTGATACTTTCGTTACTCTCTCACTTCTTCGCTTGGGTGTCCACCTAGTTTGGGCGCACGATCCGTGCGGTCCAGTGCGACAACGGGCACGAGTTTGACAACTCTACGTTCCGTGACTTTCTGCTTTCTCGCGGTGTTCAGTTGCGCATGTCATGTCCGTACACTTCCCCCCAGAACGGCAAGGCTGAGCGCATGATTCGGACCACCAATGATGTCATGCGCCTTCCTACTAAGGCGATTAGTGCTCCCACCCCTCACTTCGCTTTGTTCGGCACCCATCCTCTTTACGACCATCTTCGGATCTTCGGGTGCGCTTGCTACCCGAACCTCTCTGCCACAGCTCCCCATAAGCTTGCGCCTCGCTCGACTCAGTGTGTTTTCCTTGGGTACTCCCCTGACCATAAGGGGTATAGGTGCCTTGACCCCACCACCTGTCGTATCTTGATCTCCCGACACGTCGTCTTCGACGAGTCTTCCTTTCCCTTTTCCACCCAGTCCTCTGACTCTGTCGCTGAGTTGGATTCCCTCTTCTTTACTGACCCCGAGGCCGCTCCTGTACAGCGACCTTGTCGGTTACCTATTGCAGGTTACCCACCTGCTACGCCACGCACGACTTTGGCGTCTTCCACGCCACCTGTTGTGCCTTACGTGGCCCCGGCGTCCCTGACGCCACTTGCTGCGCCACGCGCGGCACCGGCGTCCCTGATGCCACCAATTATGCCACGCGCGGCCTCGGTGCCCCCGACGTCACCCACTGCACCACGCGCAGCCCCGGTGTCCCTGACGACGCCTGCTGCACCAAGCGCGGCCTCGACGTCGACTACTGCGTCACGCGCGGCCTCACCTTCCCCGACGTCACCTGCAGCAAGCCCGATGTCACCAGAAGCACCAGGAGTACGACCCTACTCCAGTTACACCACGTGTGGCCCCGAGACGAGAGAAGGTTGTTGTACCCGAGCAGCCGGTGTACAACCCTCCTCTTCTCCACAGGGATCCTGGTCACGTCCACCCGATGGTGACTCAACGTGTGTCCGGGAGTCTTCGGCCAATTGAGCGCTTCGCCGGACTTGCCTTCTCGTCGACGACTTCTCCACCGACCGACTCTTCTTCGATCTCACCCATACCTACTTCCGTGTGTAGCGCCCTCACTGACCCTCACTGGCGTCGCGCTATGGAGGAAGAGTATGAGGCTCTGCTTGCCAACCGGACCTAGGACTTGGTTCCCCGTCCTGGTCATGGCAATGTTGTCACGAGCAAGTGGGTGTTCACGCACAAGAAGAAGGCGGACGGTAACTTGGAGAGGTACAAGGCTCGGTGGGTACTCTGGGGTTTCACTCAGCGCCCTTGAGTCGACTACGACGATACCTTCAGCCCGGTGGTAAAGCCGGCGACGGTCCGTATCGTTCTGTCGCTGGCTCTCTCGTGTTCTTGGCCTGTCCACTAGTTGGACGTCAAGAATGCCTTCCTCCACGGTACACTGACCGAGACGGTGTACTGCAGTCAGCCGGCAGGATTTGTTGATTCAGCTCACCTAGACATGGTCTGTAAGCTGAACAAATCCCTGTACGGACTGAAGTAGGCACCGCGAGCCTGATATAACCGGTTCGCCTCCTTCTTGGTCTCACAGGGGTTCGTCGAAGCTAAGTCGGACACTTCGCATTTTGTCTATCGACGTGGCAGTGACACTACTTACCTCCTACTGTACGTCGATGACATTGTACTAATAACGTCTAGTCCGGCTCTGCTTCGGCGCACTATTTCTGCTTTACAGCAGGAGTTCGCTATGAAGGACCTGGGCCATCTCCACCACTTCCTTGGCATTGCGGTCGAGGACCGACCAGGCGCCTTATTCCTTCACCAGCGTCAGTACTGGCTGGATATCCTCCAGCGAGCGGGCATAGCTGAGTGCAAGCCGTGCTCCACTCCAGTGGATACTCAGGCGAAGCTCTCCGCTACTGACGGGACACCCGTCTCTGACCCCACTACTTACAAGAGTCTTGCAGGTGCTCTTCAGTACCTCACCTTCACCAGGCCGGATATCTCATATGCAGTTCAGCAGGTGTGCCATCCCATGCATGACCCGAGGGAGCCGTACCTCACCGCTGTGAAGCGGATTCTTTGGTACCTACGAGGTACCCTCGACTATGGCCTCCTGCTTCGACGTGACACGGCCTCCGAGCTGGTCGTATACATCGATGTTGACTGGGCAGACTGCCTGGACACACGACGTTCTACTTCTAAGTACGCCGTCTTCCTGGGCGGTAACCTCGTCTCCTGGTCCTCGAAGCGCCAGCCCGTGGTGTCGCGCTTGAGTGCTGAGGCGGAGTATCGCGCCGTGGCTAACGGCGTGGCTGAGGCCTCCTGGCTCCAGCAGCTGCTTTAGGAGCTCCACACTCTCGTCGCCAGGAGCACTCTCATCTACTGCGACAACGTCAGCGCCGTGTACCTCTCCACCAACCCGGTCCAGCATCAACACGCGAAGCATGTGGAGATCGACCTTCACTTTGTTCGTGAGCGGGTTGCACGCGGCAAGGTTCGGGTACACCATGTCCCGACGACGACGCAGTTCGCTGACATCTTCACGAAGGGCCTCCCGTCGTCGTTGTTCTCCGAGTTTCGGTCCAGTCTCAACATCTACAGTGGCTAGATGTTGTGGGGGGGGTGAGACACTGTAATTAAGTGTGTGTCACAGGGGCATATTAGTCATTAGAGAGGGATTAGGTTAGAGGTAGTTTAGTTCTTTTTCCCTCCTAATCCCTCTATATAATCAGACCTGTACCCCAGTATTATTATTCATCTAATACAGCCACCATTAGCCCTCTAATATACCCCTCATCTAGGTGGCCGATGTTGATGATGTTACTGTTGAGCCGAGGAACGAGGTACATGACACTAAGCATCTAAAGCTCCCCTGTCTTGTGTAGGATGATCCTGCCGTAGGGGTTCAAGGCGGCCAGGAACAGGGAGTCCGAACTGGACTTCCCCTGTGTGCGGCCACCAGGACCTAGAGTCTGGTTTAGACTCTATGGTGCAGCACTTCAAAATAGGCAGAACTTTATATTTTTGAGTTGTAATAGAGTAGGACTCTTGTAAGGGGGGCTATATAAAGAAGCCAAACACCACAGTTTTATTGAGATCAATAAAGAAAATACTTCTCCACCTTAAACCCTAGCTGCCACCTCTCTCTCCCTCTCTTGGAGCCGCCGCCTCCCTCTGCCCTAGCCGCCACTAGGGGCTAGAACCAACCGCCACCTCTGTTCCCCCCTCTGTTCTGCGCCGCCTCAACACTTGGGAGGAGTGGGAGGCACAACGGAAGGAGGAGCGGTCTACCCAGTCCACTGGTTCTTCTAAGAGGGGCAGCCGAAAGGGTCCGCCCAAGAAGAACGGAGGCGAGAAGGGAGGTTCCGGGAAGGATATTCCGTGGGACCATTGTAGGAAGTGCGGGAAGAAGGGCCAATGGGCCAGGGAGTGTCGGTCGAAGCCTAAGGAGGAGCCGCAGTAGCAGGCTTTCGTGGCTAAGGCGGAGGACGAGGGTGCCTTATTTATGACAAGGGTGACCTCTGTACAGGAGGAGCTTATACAGGAACGTCCTACGCGTCCACTGGAGATAGTGAGGGACGTGTCTTCGCTCACCGCGGCAACGACGACGACTTTGACGACACTCATTGGTACCTTGACACGAGCGCGACCAACCACATGACGGGTTCGCACGCCGTCTTCTCCGAGCTTGACGAAAACATCGTCGGAACCATGAAGTTAGGCGACAACTCCGTTGTGCGTATCCAGTGAAAGGGTACGGTCTTATTCGCCACCAAGACGGGTGAGCACAGGAGGCTCACCGGCGTCTACCTCATCCCGCGCGTCACCACCAACCTCATTAGCGTCGGCCAGCTGGATGAGGATGGCTACAGCATCACGGTGCATGGAGGAGTGATGCACATACGGGATGAGCAGCAGCGTCTCCTCACACGAGTTCAGCGCGACGACAGCAAGTTGTACTCCATCAGGCTCAACATCACACGTCCGGTTTGCCTAATCGCGAGGCGGATGTTGTGTGGCGTTGGCACGATCGCTACGGACACGTCGGCTTACAGGCGCTTCGGAAGCTGGCACGAGAGGAGATGGTGCTCGGGCTTCCGCAAATTGATCATGTTGATCAATTGTGCGAATCTTGCTTGGTCGGGAAGCAGAGGCGCTCCAGCTTCCCCAAGCAAGCTCGGCGGCGCGCGGAGGGCGCGCTCGACCTCGTCCACGACGACATCTGCGGGCCTATCACGCCGACGACTCCAGGCGGCAAGAAGATGTTCTTGTTGCTAGTGGATGACATGAGCCGCTATATGTTGCTCTATCTTCTAGCAACCAAGGACCAGGTGCCCGACTTAATTCAGCAATTTCAGGCTACGGCTGAATTAGAGTCCGGGAGAACGCTGAAGCTACTCCGTACTAATCGCGGAGGTGAGTTCACCTCACAGGAGTTCGGCAAATACTGCTTTCAGCACGGAGTACAGCGTCAGCTCACAACCCCGTATACGCCACAGCAAAACGGGGTTGTGGAGCGGCGCAACCAGACGGTGGTCAGCATGGCGAGGAGTATGTTGAAGGCGAAGGGTATGCCTAGGATTTTTTGGGGTGAGGCAGTTATCACGGCTGTCTACATCTTGAATTGATCCCCCATCTGCGGTCTCGACGGGAAGACACCATATGAAGCTTGGCATGGAGAGCGACCGGCCGTCAATTACTTCCGAACTTTTTAGGTGCGTGGGGCATGTTAAGAACACGCGCCCCCACCTGAAAAAGTTGGAAGACCGGAGTACTCCGATGATTTTTCTTGGCTATGCTGCAGGGACGAAGGGCTATCGAATGTATAATTCGGCTGATGGGCGCACACACATATCACGTGACGTGATATTCGACGAGGCGACCAAGTGGGACTGGGGAGAAGGAGCGGGAGAAGAGGACTACACCACCTTTCACGTCAACTCCTTAGGTCCAGCACCTCCAGCACCCGGAGAGGTGCTGCAGGGTCCGGAGGGGCCGAACAGCACCCCTGCAGTGCCCAGGAGGGGCACAGAAGGGTCTGTCCAGACCCTAGGAGTTCCTGCGCTAGCCTCCGGACCTGCTAGAGGGGGTCCAGCACCCATGGGGTCGCCGCAAAGGCTCCTGCAGGGACTGTCCAGTGCAGATCAGGGCTGGGACAATCCTGCACGGGGGTCGGCAGCAGTGGGGGGTTCCGAACTTGAAGATTCCAGCACCTTCATCACGCCCCGGAATCCTTCACGGCTCATCTGCTTCGCCACACTGCTGTCGGACCCGGCAGCAATGTCGTCGATGCCTAGTACGACGACGGCGCGAAACTACGGTTCCGCACGATGTGCAACGTGCTTGGAACCCTCACCCCTCCTGGTCGGGCTGAGCGCTTACCAAGCTTGGAGGAGGGGGACCTTATGTTCACCACCGCGGAGGAGCCCATGTCCTTTGCGGATGCAGAAGAACACCCCTGTTGGAGACGGGCCATGCTCGAGGAGATGGAGTGCATAGAATAAAACAAGACTTGGCAATTGTTTAATCTTCCTCAGGACACAAGCCCATTGGCCTCAAATGGATGTTCAAGGTGAAGAGGGAGGAGCATGGGGAGGTGGTGAAGCACAAGGCTCGGTTGGTGGCTAAAGGCTATATCCAGCGACAAGGAATAGATTTTGACGAGGTATTTGCTCCTGTAGCTCATCTCGAATCTGTTTGCTTGCTCCTTGCAGTTGCTGCGCACAAGGGGTGGGAGGTACACCACATGGACGTGAAGAGCGTCTTCCTGAACGGCGACTTGATGGAGGAGGTGTACGTCTCCTAGCCCGCTGGCTTCATCATCGACGGAGCCGAGCACAAGGTGTATCGGCTCAAGAACACTTTATATGGACTTCGTCAGGCGCCCAGGGTCTAGAATGCTAAGCTCAACGATAGCTTGCTATCGCTTGGTTTTCAGAAGAGTACGAGCGAGCACAGGATCTATTTCCGTGGTGCTGAAGATGAGAAGCTCATCGTCAGCGTGTACGTCGACGATCTTGTGATCACAGGAGGAGGTGTCTTCAAGAAGTTCAAGGGGGAGATGATGAAGAGGTTCAAGATGAGCGACTTGGGTCTCCTATCATATTATCTTGGCCTGGAGGTGCGGCAAGCGGATGCAGGAATAAGTGTTGGGCAGGCGGCCTACGCTTCCAAACTTGTCTCTAAAGTTGGCCTGGAGGGATGCCATCCATGTGCATTCCCCATGGAGCAAGACCTAAAGCTTTACAAGACAAGTGATAGTCTGTTGGTGCATGCAACGGACTATAGGAGCTTGGTGGGAGGGCTGCGATACTTGATGAACACACATCCTGATCTCGCCTACTCGGTCGGGTACGTGAGTCGATTTGTGGAGGAGCCCAAGAAGGAGTACTTTGCTGCAGTCAAACGCATTGTACGCTACATAGCGGGTACAATCAACTATGGAGTCTTCTATGCAAGAGGAGGAGACATGGAGCTTATTGGGTACTCGGATAGTGACTATGCGGGAGACGTGGAGGACCGCAAGGGCACAAGTGGGGTGCTGTTCTGTCTTGGAAACAGTCCCGTTTTATGGCAGTCCTGCAAGTAGAAGGTGGTGGTCTTGTCCTTATGTGAAGCAGAATACATTGCAACAACTCAAGGGGCATGTCAAGGTGTATGGATGGCACGACTGATGGAGGACTTAGCTGAAAAATCGAAGGCGCCGGTGCTGCGGGTTGACAACAAGTCAGCTATAGACTTGAGCAGGAACCCGGTACACCATGACAGAAGCAAGCACATCGATGTCAAGTACCACTACATACAGGAGTGTGTGGACAGCAGTACTATTGTCCTTGAGCAGATCTCCACCCAGGACCAGATGGCGGACATCTTGACCAAGGCCCTTAGAAGACAGAAGTTCGTGAAGATGAGAAGAAGGATCGGGATCCTAGACGTGGGCCAGTGTCAGGATCAGGAGCAGAATGTGGGCTGATCTGCCCGCTGGCCTAGGACGGCCAGAACTGGGCCGGTTCCTCCTTCTAGAAGATATTTGAGTTTAGTCTTCTTAGAGATCAAATTAAAGATATATTAAAGATTGAGTTGTAATAGATCATAACTCTTTTAAGGGGGGCTATATAATGAAGCCAAAACACTTTCCTCCACCTATTCTGTCCTAGGCGCCTCTCTCTCCCTCTCTTGGAGCCGCCGCCTCCCTCTGGAACCCTAGCCGCCACCAGGGGCTAGAACCAGCCGCCGCCACTGTTTCCCCCTCTGTTCTGCGCCTTCTCAACACCTGAACAGATCAGGTGCCTCCTGATCTCTCCCCTGCTCTGTTCTCTCAAGAACAGAATCAATCTGCTCAACTTTCTGCACCAGGATTGTTCTTCTCCCTGCTGTTATGTACACCCAGAACAGAGGTGTTATTTCTCTGTTGTTGGCTGAAGAGATTTCCGGTCTTTCTTCAGGGAAGACAGATTGATCTATTAGGGCAGATCAGCTTATTCAGCAAGAACAGAGGCAGTTTCAGCGCCGGAATTGCAACAGTGTCTCCCTGTCGTCGATCATCAACGTGCACCCCCTCGTGGTTTTGGATGACAGCAGTGCAGACCTTGACGAACAGCGGATCGTGATTGGCTCTGATACCATAATGTTATAAATCAGGTGTACGTCAGCAACCAAAAACTGGAATATCAGAGAGGCTTATTTATTCCAAAGGGACTGCAACTAGGACACCAATCCTAATCTATTCCTGCTGCAAACTAGACTCTATCTCTAAGACTCTTATTTCAATCTACTAGAGATACAAACCGAATCAACTAGAACTCCCCTGGGCGCACCCCTACTAGCTGCTGCCTACAGCCTGAACCAGACCTGCAGCCCACGTGCCCGGCCCAAGTCACAATGCCCTGGGTCATCCAACAAACCTCACCGGCTATTACAGGCTCAGTTACTTGATTTATAGAGGCAACTCCCAGTACTCCATTAGACCCTATCCTAGAATTGTCAATATATGTTTTAAACTTCATTACTTAAGTATCCCCAACTTCAGCGGCTCATGGGCCAGCTGGAGGTACTATGTTGGATGCTGCAGGTTGTATGTTCGGATACATAAAGACTGTGAATTCACCTTTGGCAACTCAACTAACAATAATTGTGTTGGCCCCTAGGATCTAGCCACATAAGCCCAGATATATCCACCCTTTCGCGTTGTCCAAAGCTTTGTGGCCATAATAAACTTTATGGGCAAAAAGACATGTGTGCTACATGCGTGCATATAATTCCTTTATTAATTGTTAGTGCGTTTTGCTTTCTGCCTTAATTTGTCAATGGTGGGACTGCTGGTCTTGTGGGAAATTTATGCCTGAAAGTAGTTTCTTTAATTATTTTGTTGGTAATGTTGCAAAATGTTGATTGTAGTATTTAAACTTTTCAACTTTTCATTTGCCAAATGGAACATCTTATTCTTGCTGTTATGAGGTGTTACCTCATGTGGCAGGAGGTGCGACGTGGTCTAATAAAGTGATTGATTCAACAATGCGTTATGGTAACTATTCATCATCTGCTGCCGAGCAATACGAACAAAGAACAGCTAGGAACTCAACAAGAATTCCCAATGGTGTTTCACCTAGAGGTTCATACCCCAGAAGAGTACCCACCTGCAAGGGTGAAACGAGTGAAACTGAAAGGATTGAAGCAAACCCATCTGGGCAACCAAAGACATATGTACCAAGTAAATTACCTACTACGGTTGATGGCCGCAGCAGTCTCTGGTAGGTAACCTAATAACTACAGTTCACCCGAGAAATCCTACTTGAATGCTACAGTTCTGTGGCAAAGCCTTAACATGCCGTTATTCTGGATTAGATGTTCTTAGTAGCAAATCCTGACACATTCAATGATGACGTTCTGTACAGAGCTGTACTATTAGTCAGAAATTCTATATCCTGAGACAACTTTATTTTGAGGTGTCACGACCGTACCGCGGACCAGTTTTACTCCCACGCTTTTTTGTTCTTTCTGTGTTGTCCAGTAGACCTAGAACAGAATGCTGACAGACTCGGTTTAACTTGTAAGGTGTACAGAGTGGAAACTTTGAAGTACTTGTCGGTAAGTGCTGCCAGTGGCATTGTCGGTTGTCCTGATAGATTTATTTTCGAAGCTGCTGGCGTTGAACTCCCAACTTTTGTTGTAATGAGTACAGGTTAGCACTGTTGGGGCCTTCTAGCACAACCTAATGGCTCCCTTGATCGTTCAGACAAGGAAACTAGTTCAAATATGCACTGGCTTTTTTGTCTTAACAACAACAACAAAATAAAAAATGGAGTTTGCAGCCATGTTGCCCTAGTTATAATTTTATGTTGCATCAGTAATGTTTTGATTTTCCAATAGCTTAGAAGCATGCCTCTCCCTCACAGCACCGGCTGGACAATAACGTTTACCTGTGACCTTTACATGTTCAGGACCATGATGAGATTCACGGAGGAAACATATGCCCCTCCGTCTTGCACTATCAGTCTGCCTCTACATTCAGGGGCCACTTATGGTGAACTCTTACTAATATGATAAATTAGAATGGTTGGTTAAATGTTTGCCGAAGCACTTATCATTCTAGCCAAGGTGTATACTAGCAACTGCTTACGCGCGACACAGATGCAATATATACTGATAAGGTTTTGTGATAAAAATAACAGACATATTGATATTTGAATGTATAAAGTATTGATTAGGTACATGGTTTAAATCTATGACGTCTGTAAAGATTGTGTAAGAGGGAGTGAATCGTCCACAAAATTTTCTCCACTTTCCAAGTTTGGGTTGCATCGTAGGGGTGATGATTTACTTTGCAGTAGTCTGACGAGATCGTAATTTGACCGGATGATTATAGTCACATGGCAGGTTTCTCCTGGCTCGTTGATTATTAGAGGGATAAATCTGGACTGAATGGGATGAATACATCATGAGGGTACAGAGTCCATTATATAGAGGGATTAGGTGAGGGGAAATGACTAAATCACCCCTAACCCTAATTCCTCACTAATGACTAATATGCCCCTGTGACACACACATAATCACAGTGTCTAACACCCCCCGCAGTCACAACATCTAGCCACTGCAGATGTTGAGACTGGACCGAAACTCGGAGAACAGCGACGACGGGAGGCCCTTCGTGAAGATGTCAGCGAACTGCGTCGTCGTCGGGACATGGTGTACCCGAATCTCGCCGCGTGCAACCTGCTCACGAACAAAGTGGAGGTCGATCTCCACATGTTTTGTGCGCTGATGCTGGACCGGGTTGGTGGAGAGGTACACGGCGCTGACGTTGTCGCAGTAGATGAGGGTGCTCCTGGCGACGGAAGTGTGGAGCTCCTGAAGCAACTGCTGGAGCCAGGAGGCCTCAGCTACGCCGTTAGCCACGGCGCGATACTCCGCCTCAGCACTCGAACGCGACACCACGGGTTGTCGCTTCGAGGACCAGGAGACGAGGTTACCGCCCAGGAAGACGGCATACCCAGAAGTAGAACGTCGTGTGTCCGGGCAGCCAGCGGTGAGGTGCGGCTCCCTCGGGTCATGCATATGGAGGCACACCTGCTGAACTGCATACGAGATATCCGGCCTGATGAAGGTGAGGTACTGAAGAGCACCTGCAAGACTCCTGTAAGTAGTGGGTCAAAGACGGGTGTCCCGTCGGTAGCGGAGAGCTTCGCCTGAGTATCCACTGGAGTGGAGCAAGGCTTGCACTCGGTCATGCCCGCTCGCTAGAGGATATCCAGGCAGTACTGTCGCTGGTGAAGGAATAAGCCGACTGGTCGGTCCTCGACCGCAATGCCTAGGAAGTGGTGAAGACGGCCTAGGTCCTTCATAGCGAACTCCTGCTGTAAAGCAGAAATGGTGCGCCGAAGCAGAGCCGGACTAGACGTTGTTAGTACAATGCCATCGACGTACAGTAGGAGGTAGGCAGTGTCACTGCCACGTCGATAGACAAACAGCGAAGTGTCCGACTTAGCTTCGACGAACCCCTGTGAGACCAAGAAGGAGGCGAACCGGCTATACCAGGCTCGCGGTGCCTGCTTCAATCCGTATAGGGATTTGTTCAGCTTATAGACCATGTCTGGGTGAGCTGAATCAACAAACCCTGCCGGCTGACTGCAGTACACCGTCTCGGTCAGTGTACCGTGGAGGAAGGCATTCTTGACGTCCAACTGGTGGACAGGCCAAGAACGTGAGAGAGCCAGCGATAGAACGGTACGAACCGTCGCCGGCTTTACCACTGGGCTGAAGGTCTCGTCGTAGTCGACTCCAGGGCGCTGAGTGAAACCCCGGAGTACCCACCGAGCCTTGTACCTCTCCAAGGTACCGTCCGCCTTCTTCTTGTGCGTGAACACCCACTTGCCCGTGACAACATTGCCACGACCAGGACGGGGAACCAGGTCCCAGGTCCGGTTGGCAAGCAGAGCCTCATACTCTTCCTCCATAGCGCGGCGCCAGTGAGGGTCGGCGAGGGCGCTACGCACGGAAGTAGGTATGGGTGATATCGAAGAAGAGTCGGTCGGTGGAGAAGTAGTCGACGAGAAGGCAGCTCCGGTGAAGCGCTCAACTGGACGAAGACACCCGGATGCACGTCGAGTCACCATCGGGTGGACGTGACCAGGATCCCTGTGGAGAAGAGGAGGGTTGTACACCGGGCGCTCGGGTACAACGACCTTCTCTCGTCTCGGAGCCACACGTGGTGCAGCTGGAGTAGCCCCCCCCCCCCCCCCCCCCCCCGTGCTCGTCGCTGGTAGGCAAGTACGGGGTCAGCGAAGCGAGAAGTCATCGTCGGTGCTGCTCCTGGTGCGTCTGGTGACGTCGGGCTTGCTGCAGGTGATGTCGGGGAGGCTGAGGCCGTGCGTGGCACAGTAGTCGACGTCGGGGACGCAGAGGCCGCGCTTGGCGCAGCAGGCGTCGTCGGGGACACCGGTGCCGCGCGTGCTGCAGTGGGTGACGTCGGGGGCGCCGAGGCCGCGCGTGGCGCAGCCGGTGGCGTCAGGGACGTCGGTGCCGCGCGTGGCGCAGCAAGTGGCGTCAGGGACGCCGGGGCCACGTAAGGCACAACAGGTGGCGTGGAAGACGTCGAAGTCATGCGTGGCGTAGCGGGTGGGTAACCTGCAAGAGGTAACCGACAAGGTCGCTGTACAGGAGCGGCCTCGGGGTCAGTAGAGAAGAGGGAATCCAACTCAGTGACGGAGTCAGAGGACGGGGTGGAAAAGGGAAAGGAAGACTCGTCGAAGACGACGTGTCGGGAGATCAAGATACGACGTGTGGTGGGGTCAAGGCACCTGTATCCTTTATGGTCAGGGGAGTACCCAAGGAAAACACACTGAGTCGAACGAGGCGCAAGCTTATGGGGAGCTGTGGCAGAGAGGTTCGGGTAGCAAGCGCACCTGAAGACCCGAAGATGGTCGTAAAGAGGGTGGGTGCCGAACAAAGCGAAGTGAGGGGTGGGAGCACTAATCGCCTTAGTAGGAAGGCGATTAATGAGGTAGGTGGCAGTGTGAAGCGCCTCCGCCCAGTAGCGAGCAGGGGTAGAAGCCTGAAACATCAGGGAGCGCATGACATCGTTGGTGGCCCGAATCATGCGCTCAGCCTTGCCGTTCTGGGGGGAAGTGTACGGACATGACATGCGTAACTGAACACCGCGAGACAGCAGAAAGTCACGGAATGCAGAGTTGTCAAACTCGCGCCCGTTGTCGCACTGGACCGCACGAATCGTGCGCCCAAACTGGGTGGACACCCAAGCGAAGAAGTGAGAAAGAGTACCGAAAGTATCAGACTTCTGTCGCAAGGAAAAAGTCCATGAATAGTGCGAAAAATCATCCACGACCACCAAGTAATACTTGCATCCAGAGACACTAAGAACAGGTGAAGTCCAAAGATCACAATGAATCAAATCGAATGTGTGCTCGACACGAGTGACAGAGTGCGGAAAAGGAAGTCGAACATGGCGACCCAACTGACAAGCATGGCAAAGAGACTCATGAGTACCCCGAGTACACGAAATCGCTGAACTACCAGACAACTTCGACATAGCATCAACACCGGGGTGGCCAAGCTGACGATGCCAAATGGTCGAAGATGCTGTCGTAGTCAGGGCAAGAGGCGGAGCGGAAGCAGGAAGACGCATCGTGTACAGGGGACCCGTACTATCACAGCGAAAAAGAAAGCGTCGAGTAGTAAGATCCTTCACAGTTACACCATAAGGATTAAACTCAAGGGAAACATGGTTGTCAGTAGTAAAACGACGAACGGAAAGAAGATGTTGAATGATGTCAGGGGCAACAAGAACATCACGTAGCTGAAACGAATCCGGCGAACCCGAGTCACCTACTGAGGTGACTGGGAGAGTCGACCCATTCCCAACAACGATAGATGAAGGATCAGAGGGACGGGAAGGGCGGGTAGAGGAGAGGATACCGACGTCAGGGGTGGTGTGGTAGGAGGCACCGGAGTCTACCACCCAGTCAGGGCCAGACGGCGTGAGACCCCGCAGGTAGACTGACGGTGTTGAACGGGTCGCGACATGCCCCGGCTGTGGTGGCGCCGGGAAGGAAGACAACACGCGTGGACCCTCGACGGTCGTGCCAAGCGAGTAGGCAACAACCGATCCAGGTACACCAGTCGATGTCGGCCGAGGAGCACCTCCCAGAGCGGCGTCCCATGGTGCACTGGCGGCTGCGGGCCAGGCGGCGCCGTTGTGGGGGGCTGCAGGGCTGACGGCCCAAGGGGCGTCTACAGCTGCTGCGGGCCAAGCAGCGGCGCTGTCTTGGGGTGCTGCAGAGGCGACGGCGGCGGGCCAGACGGAAGCAGCGAGCTCGGCTCGAGGGGTGGCAGCGCTGGGGGCTGGATGGGCGGTGGGGGCCAGATGTGGCTGTGCGGTGGCCCAGGGTGGTGACGCGGCGGCATCTGGCCAGGGGGGCAGTGGCGGCCGCGCCAGCCCTCCCCGAGGCGGCGGCGGGCAGCGTGACTGGGGCGCTGGCGGCGGATGCGCCAGCGGCCCGGCGCGCAGATCTGGCGGCAGCCCAGGGCGCTGCGGCCCAGGGCGCAGCTGCACGGGCTGGAGACGCGACTGGGGTGCTGGCGGCGGCGGCGCCAGCGGCGGGCCCGGCCCTGGGCACCGCGGCGTGGTTGGGAGCAATGGAGGCGAATGGGGGCGGCGGCAGCAGCAGCCACCACGGGCGGCACGGCTGCGCGGAGGCGTGGCGCCTCGGCGGCGACTGCTGCTCCTGCGGGCGGCGCGCCGGCGAAGGCGGCGGCGGCAGCGGCGGCTGGGCAGGGCCGCTGTGGAGGGGCTGTGGCGGCGGCGGCGGCACAGCCATCAGCGGCGGCGGCTGGTCCGGCGGCGGCTGGGCAGGGCCGCTGCAGCGGCGGCGCAGGGCCGCTGCAGCGGCGGCGCTGTGGAGGGGCTGTGGCGGCGGCGGCACAGCCATCAGGGGAAGAGGATTAGGGTTAAGCCCTAATCCTTGATTACCTAGCTGATACCATATTATAGGGATAAATCTGGACTGAATGGGATGAATACATCATGAGGGTACAGGGTCCATTATATAGAGGGATTAGGTGAGGGGAAATGACTAAATCACCCCTAACCCTAATCTCTCACTAATGACTAATATGCCCCTGTGACACACACATAATCACAGTGTCTAACATTGATGAATGACAACTTCGAAAATGGCAGTGCTGGAGTATTGGGAATATGTCCCCAATTATCGAATCGTTACGTGTTGTCCTGAATCCTATCGGGTGAGTTTTTTTTATGATTCCAACATGCCTTGGCAGAATATATAAGAATATATAATGCATACACAAATGTACGTAGGTGGTCTGTTTAGATTTGTGATATAGCTTGTGCAGGGTGTTATTGTTTTCTCATATTGGCGTTGCTGCGCCAAATACCAATCTTTTTTTTTCGGAACCCATACCAAATACTAGTCTTATATGTCACGACCGGGCTGGTTCGGCTGCGACTTAGTGCTGTCCTTTGGTAAAGGTGTATGTGTGAAGTATAGAGTCTTGTAATAGAGGTGTGCGGGTGGAATACTGGAGAGAAGGGGAGGTATATGAGGGGAACAATAGACCGACAGAAAGCATCACGAAACATAAATAGAAAACAAACACGTACGAGATCATATCCTTCCTCTCGCTAACGCTCGAGCGCTCCTTCGGCGGCCGCTGCGATCTGCTCTCGCCTCGACGCTAGCGCGTCGATGGCCACGGGCCATCACAGTTGGTAATCAGAGCTGGTTCCCCTCGGCGGCGGCGGTGATGACCTCGGGCAGTAAAATCCCGGGCAAGGAGCATATGAGCGGCGACGCGGGTTCATCGATCCAGCCTCTCCGGTGTTCACCGACGGTTGGTTCGGGTCATCGCCAAGTGAGGTAGTCTTCCTCGGCAACGGCGGCGGCGAAGTTGGTGAGGAGGGCGACCTCGGGCCGTAAAATCCCAAACGGCGAGTGAAGGGCGGGGAAGCGAAATCGTTGATTCGGGTCGCCATCAGGCAAGACGGCGCCGACAAAACCTTCGGTGCAGTCGCGGATTATCCTCGAGGCAATGGCGAGTGCGGCGCAGGTGGAGAATGACCGGTGGATGAAGATGTTTGAAACATTGGAGTCAATTTCGAGGAGGCTCGATGGAGTGGAAGGGGTGCAGAAGCAGTTGCTCGGCCAGCAATCACTGGCAGCGTCGGTGGCGGAGCAAGCAGAGAAGGAGCGAGACCTGTTGTTCCAGCAGATTGCAGAAACGGGGAAGAGGGTGAAGGCGTTGACGCGAACGGTTGGCAGAGGAGATGGAGAGGGTGTCGGAGGAGCGAAACCGGGGCAGGGAGAAGGGGAAAGCTCCGATTCATGAGGTTGGGGAAGGAGGCCATTTTCGGGCGGGTCGGGGAGTAACTGATCCACCGAGACAGAGAAGATATGAAGGCAGGGGTGAACGAGCGTTGATGAAGATGTCCTTCCTAAAATTTCAAGGTGAGAACCCCACAATCTGGCTTGACAAATGTATGGATTACTTCTCCTTGCTCAACATTCATGAGTCATGTTGGGTTCGTGCCGTCATTGCATATGGAGGGGAGTGCGGCTAGATGGCTTCAGGTGTACAAACTGACTGAAGAATTGGGTAGATGGGATTAGTTTGTCATAGCTGTTAAAGAGAAGTTTGGATCATTTGAGTATCAAAAATCTATGTATGACCTCCTGCGTTTAAGGCAGTAAGGGGACTTGGAGGTTTATATTGAGCAGTTTGATGCACTGCGGTATGCCACCTCCATGCACAATCCAGACATTGATGAAGCGTTCTATGTTACCCAGTTTATTAAAGGATTATTAAAGGATTAAAGAGGGAGATTCAGTTTGCGGTAATGCCACATGCTCCTACTTCTCTCACTCGAGCTATTCTGTTAGCTCGGCTGCAAGCTGATATTCATGAGCAGGAGAGGTCAAAATCTTTGAAGGTGCAGTCTACATGGAAGGGTAATGTGCAGGGGTGTACTGACAGTAGGCAGAACGTGTGGGGAGGGGAGTTATCTAAAGAACGACAACTTTGAGATTATCGTCGCCTGCACGGATTTGTGCTATGTATGTGGTGAAAAATATGAGCCCGACCATTTAGCCAAATGCACCAAGCGAGTGCAGATTCAGTTGAATACCCTGTCCACTGAAGAATTGGAGATGTCACTGTCTGATGATGTGTTGCTGAGGAGAAAATTGTTTGCGTCTGAGGGCTCTTATACAGAATCAGGTGTTCTTACTTTTGGTTGATTCAGTCAGTTCAGCCACATTTATTAGTGCAGATTTTATGTCTAAGGCAGGTTTGTCAGTGGTGCCATGTAAGTCGGTCAAGGTGCAGGTAGCTAATGGACAAGAAATCAGAAGTGATACTCAAGTTGAGGAGGTGCAGTGGTGGAGTAATGGACAGACATTTTCTTGTCCAATGAGAATATTACCATTGGGAGCCTATGATGTAATATTGGGCTTTGATTGGCTGGCAAAACATAGTCATATGGTTTGTGATGAGAAGCAAAGACAGTACACTTTCAGCAAAAAGGGGCCCCTGTGACATTGAAAGGAGTTTAGCAGGTACCTCAAGTTTCAGTAACAGAGATGTCCAGTATAGAATTGAGGAAATGGATCAAAGGGAATGAGGTGTGGTCTCTTGCTGTAATGACTGGTAGAGCATCAGAAAGTTTCTGAATCTCGTGTGGTAGAGGTGTTGGAAGAGTTTGAAGACATTTTTTGCAGACCCACAATGCTTGCCCCCCCCCCCCCCCCACAGGCCCTTTGATCATACTATAGCCCTGATACCAGTAAATTCAAAACCTTGTTGATACTGTCCTCTGCACAAGACAGAGATTGAGAGGCAAGTGCAGAATCTGTTGTCAGCCGGCCTCATAGAGAACAGTGTGAGTCCATTCGCCTCCCCTGTATTGCTGGTGTAGAAGACGGAGGACACATGGCGTTTTTGTGTCGATTATCGCAAGCTCAATGACTTGACTGTCAAAAATCGGTTCCCAATACCGCTGGTCGATGAGATTCTGGATGAACTAGCAGGAACCAAATTCTTTTCAAGTCTGGACATGCGTGCCGGATATCATCAAATCTGAATGAAGGTGGGAGAGGAATATAAAACGGTGTTTAAAACACATAATGGACATTATCAGTGGAAGGTGATGCCATTTGGTCTAACAAACGCATCGGCTTCATTCCAATGCACGATGAATTCTGTTTTGGTGCCATATTTACGCAGGTTCGTCCTTGTTTTTATTGACGATATTTTAATTTAGAGTCCCACCTTTAATCTACATTTAGAATATATAAGGTTGGTGCTGTCTACATTACGAGCACACCAGTTTTATATCAAAAGAATAAAATGCACGTTCGCAAAAACAGAATTGTTATATCTTGGCCACATTATATCTGCTGTTGGTCTCTCCACTGATCCAAGTAAAACAATAGCAATGGAAAAATGGCCAACACCAACCACTATTACGGAGCTGCGGGCATTTCTTGGGCTTACGGGCTATTACAGGAAATTTGTGCGAGGTTATGGAGTCACAGCAAGACCTCTAACACAGCTGTTAAAGAAAAAGTGCTTTCACTGGACAGATCAAGCACAGTCTGCATTTGAAGCATTGAAAAGAGCTATGATATCTACTCCTGTGTTAGCACTTCCTAATTTTGATGAACCATTTGTTATTGAAACGGATGCGAGCGACATTGGCCTTGGGGCGGTCCTGATGCAACATGGTAGACCATTGGCATATCTTAGAAAGGCTTTAGCAGCGAAGCATCACAGCCTATCAATTTATGAAAAAAGAATTTTTAGCCCTGATTATGGCAGTTGATCGGTGGAGGCCATATTTACAAAGAAGTGAGTTTCTTATTCGTACTGACCACCAGAGCTTGAATTTCTTGGGCCAACGGAACCTCCAATCAGATTTGCAGAAACGAGCAATGTCTAAATTGATGGGACTGAACTTCAAGGTGGTTTATCGCCAAGGCAAGGAAAACAAGGCTGCCGATGCATTATCAAGGACAGGACATTGCGTCAACATGACTGCTGTAACTGAAGTTACACCTTTATAGATTCAGGAGGTGTTAAATTCATATACTACTGATGCAAGTGCTCAAGCTTTACTCTCTAAGCTTGCTTTACATAGTCCTGATGAGCAAGGCTTCTCGTTGCATCAGGGCATTATAGGAAAAGGGGAACAAATTTTTGTGGGTCACAACTCTGCTACTCGAACCAGGCTCATAGCAGCTCGGCATGATAGCTCCATTGGGGGGCATTCTGGTATTCAAGGGACTTATCAGAGGGTGAAATAGTTATTTTATTGGAAAGGTATTAAACAGGATGCCACCGACTTTGTGCAGCAATGTAATATCTTTGTCAATAAGCTAAAAGTGAACGGATACATCCAGCTGGTCTTTTGCAGCCACTACCTATTCCAACCGGGGCATGGCAAGACATCACAATGGACTTCATTGAAGGACTTCCCAAATCTGAAGGGTATAACACTATCTTGGTGGTCGTTGATCGTTTTTCAAAATATGCACATTTCTTTCCTCTAAAGCATCTGTTCACAGCTATACAGGTGGCTCAGATTTTATTTGATAATATGGTCAAGTTATATGGTTTACCAAAATCAATGTTGTCAGATCGGGACATGATATTTACTAGCCATGTGTGGAGACAGTTATTTGCTCTCTTTGACACAAAGCTTCTGCTCACAACGGCCTATCATCCTCAAACTGACGGGCAGAGCGAAAGGGTGAACCAATGTCTTGATATGTATTTACGTTATGCCGTGCATATGGATCCTAACAAATGGAAGCGTTGGCTGCCTATAGCGGAGCTCTGATATAATAGCTCTCACCATGCGTCGCTGGGGTGCTCACCTTTCAAGGTGCTGTATGGGTATGATCTTGACCCTTTTGCAACCCCTTCTCTGACTTCTGAAACTAATGTCTCTTTGGCTGAACTCCTGAATGATCGGACTGCACACATTGAAGTTCTAAAGCAACATCTCTCGGCGGCACAAAATCGTATGAAGCAGCAGGCTGATAGAGGCAGAACTGAAAGGGAGTTTCAGGTTGGTGAATGGGTTCTCCTGAAGTTACAGCCGTATGCATAGGCGACAGTGGTTAACAGGTCATTTCCTAAACTGGCCTTCAAGTACTTTGGTCCTTACAAAGTGCTAAAAAGGGTGGGTAAGGTGGCTTATAAGCTTGAACTGCAAGAAGGTGCCATGATACATCCGGTGTTCCATATGTCACAACTAAAGCCATTTACACCAGATTATCGTCCGGTTTTCTCCACACTGCCAACCACTGTCAGTTTGGATGGAAATTCAGTGTGACCCATTGCTATTATTGATCGACGCTTGGTGAAGAAAGGAAGTCAGGTTGTGCCGTAGGTGCTTGTTCAGTGGTCCGGATTGACGTCGACTGAATCAACATGGGAAGACTGGTACATGCTGATACAGTCGTACCCGGAGGTTCATGCTTGGTGACAAGCATGTTCTGGCAGCGGGGAAGATGTCATGACGGGGGCTTGTTCGGCTGCGACTTAGTGCTGTCCTTTGGTAAAGGTGTGTATGTGTGTGAAGTATAGTCTTGTAATAGAGGTGTGCGGGTGGAATAGTGGAGAGAAGGGGGAGGTATATTTGGGGAACAATAGACCAACAAAAAGCATCTCGAAATAGAAATAGAAAACAAACACATACGAGATCATATCCTTCCTCTCGCTAATGCTCGAACGCTCCCTCGGCGGCCGCTGCGATCTGCTCTCCGCCATCACATTATAGGTGCAAAAGAGTAACTCTAACCTGCAGCGTCACGACCACATCATCAACCTTCCGTGCCCTCACCTCAAAGAGGAGCTCAAATCACGCCAGAAATAGGCGCAGGGAGAAGGAATCGGGCAAGGCCCCCGTCCATGCATTTCGTCGGTCACCACAAAACGCGAATGCGCGCTTGTTGGTTTGGCGAACGCATAAATCCGGAGTGTGGTAGGCTGATCCCAATTCCCTCGCATCCATCGCCACTTCACTTTCTAATCTACACCTCCATGACCCCGTCCATTGGCAGCCACGCACTGATCAGCCGCATTTAGTCGAGCCGATCGAAGCAGGCCGGTCGGATCGCCGGCGACGAGGACCGTCCGTCCACGTTTCAAGAGGCGCACCGGCGAGCGGCGCCATGGCGCGTTCGAGCGCAGACGACATGGAGCTGAAGCGCGGGTGCGAGGCCGGCATCAACGCCAAGGAGAAGGACCGGGAGAAGGTGGTGATGTGCATGCGCGTCGCCAAGGGCCGCGGCGCCTGGGGCAAGGCCGGCAAGCTCGCCTCCCGCCACATGGCCAAGCCCCGCGTCCTCGCCATCACCAGTCAGTCCCCTCCTCGCTTTTTTGTGTTTTGCCCGTGCATCGCATCATTTGCAGACGCGGCTTGACAACCACCTCCTTCTCCGCTCGTTGATGGCTTGCAGCCAAGGCGAAAGGGCAGCGGACCAAGTGCTTTCTTCGGGTTCTCAAGTACTCCAATGGCGGCGTCCTAGAGGTGACCTGAATTTCTGCATCTTTTGTACATTTCTCTCAAGACAGCTATCTCTCGAGTATGTGAATTAACAAGGATCGGTGATTATTTTGCGCGATATGGATGCTCCTTTCAGCCGGCAAAGGTGTACAAGATCAAGCATCTCTCCAAGGTGGAGGTTGTACAGAACGATCCTAGTGGCTGCACCTTCCTCTTGGTATACCCGATCCTCCTTCACGTGCTCAAACCTCGCTCACACATTCACCGCTCAATGCAATCAAATTTCTGGAACGCTGACATTCGGGCATTACCAAATATTTTCTTGGTTCAGCCGGAAAGAATCGCATGTTGAACTGTATTGAGAAATACATAACCGAGAATATAAGTGTTGGGGTTTCTAGTGCGTCATAACTTAAGGTGATTGTTATTACGATTTAGCATTTGTGATGCAGCACAAATTACTCTGCAGGGATTTGATAATATGAGAAGCCAGAGCATCTCGCCTCCCCAGTGGACGATGCGTAACAAGGACGACAGGTGACGCGTCCTACATCAGACATGTGTTTATCCCTTCACTTCATGTATGTGCGACCGCTCATGCTGATATATACATGTTTGTATGCTGCAGGAACCGTCTGCTGATGTGCATCCTGAACATGTGCAAGGAGCACCTGGGAGCCATCCCCAAAGTCGTTGGCATGGACATCGTAGAGATGGCCATCTGGGCAAAGGTATTCTTTGTCCTCTGCTCTGCACAGTCATGTTTCTGTGTGTACCTGTGTTATCTGGCTTTACCAGAAGAGATCCGTTTAAATAAGCGTCCGAAGAGATGGACACATTAGTAGATGAAATGAACCGTCCCATAAAAGCAACCAAGACTCATTTCAGTCACTTCTATAGTGTCATTCTTTGCTTTTTATTAATATGCTGAAAAAATGTCTGCCTCCAACCTTTCTAGAAAAAATCTATTTTAATATTATTATTAGAGGAATAATTGTGGCTGTATTGGATGATTGGAATAATGAGGGTACAGGGGTGATTATATAGAGGGATTAGGTGAGGGGAAAGACTAAACTACCCCTAATCCTAATCCCTCACTAATGACTAATATGCCCTGTGACACACACACAATTACGGTGTCTAACACCCCCCTCCCCTCCGTAGTCACAACATCTAGCCACTGCAGATGTTGAGACTGGACCGAAACTCGGAGAACAACGACGACGGGAGCCCCTTCGTGAAGATGTCGGCGAACTGCGTCGTCGTCGGGGCATGGTGTACCCGAACCTCGCCGCGTGCAACCCGCTCACGAACAAAGTGGAGGTCGATCTCCACATGCTTTGTGCGCTGATGCTGGACCGGGTTGGTGGAGAGGTACACGGCGCTGACGTTGTCGCAGTAGATCAGGGTGCTCCTGGTGACGGGAGTGTGGAGCTCCTGAAGCAGCTGCTGAAGCCAGGAGGCCTCAGCCACGCCGTTAGCCACGGCGCGATACTCCGCCTCAGCACTCGAGCGCGACGCCACGGGTTGTCGCTTCGAGGACCAGGAGACGAGGTTACCGCCTAGGAAGACGGCGTACCCAGAAGTAGAACGTCGTGTGTCCGGGCAGTCTGCCCAGTCAGCGTCGGTGTACACGACCAGCTCGGAGCCGCGTCACGTCGAAGGAGAAGGCCGTAGTCGAGGGTACCTCGTAGGTACCGAAGAATCTGCTTCACAGCGGTGAGATGCGGCTCCCTCGGGTCATGCATGTGGAGGCACACCTGCTGGACCGCATACGAGATATCCGACCTGGTGAATGTGAGGTACTGAAGAGCACCTGCAAGACTCCTGTAAGCAGTGGGGTCAGAGACGGGTGTCCCGTCGGTAGCGGAGAGCTTCGGCTGAGTATCCACTAGAGTGGAGCACGGTTTGCACTCAGCCATGCCCGCTCGCTGGAGGATATCCAGGCAGTACTGTCGCTGGTGAAGGAATAAGCCGTCTGGTCGGTCTTCGACCGCAATACCCAGGAACTGGTGGAGACGACTCAGGTCCTTCAAAGCGAACTCCTGCTGTAAAGCAGAAATGGTGCGCCGAAGCAGAGTCAGACTAGACGCTGTCAGTACAATGTCATCGACGTACAGTAGAAGGTAAGCAGTCTCACTGCCACGTTGATAGACAAACAGTGAAGTGTCCGACTTAGTTTCGACGAACCCCTATGAGACCAAGAAGGAGGCGAACCGGCTATACCAGGCTCGCGGTGCCTGCTTCAGTCCGTACAGGGATTTTTTCAGCTTACAGACCATGTCTGGGTGAGCTGAATCAAGAAACCCTGCCGGCTGACTGCAGTACACCGTCTCGGTCAGTGTACCGTGGAGGAATGCATTCTTGACATCCAACTGGTGGATAGGCCAAGAACGCGAGAGAGCCAGCGACAGAACGGTACGAACCGTCGTCGGCTTCACCACCGGGCTGAAGGTCTCGTCGTAGTTGACTCCAAGGCACTGAGTAAAACCCTGGAGTACCCACCGAGCCTTGTACCTCTCCAAGGTACCGTCCGCCTTCTTCTTATGCGTGAACACCCACTTGCTCGTGACAACATTGCCACAACCGGGACGGGGAACCAGGTCCCAGGTCCGGTTGGCAAGCAGGGCCTCATACTCTTCCTCCATAGCGCAACACCAGTGAGGGTCGGCGAGGGCGCTACGCACAGAAGTAGGTATGGGTGAGATCGAAGAAGAGTCGGTCGGTGGAGATGTCGTCGACGAGAAGGCAGCTCCAGCGAAGCGCTCAACTGGCCGAAGACTCCCGGACGCACGTCGAGTCACCATCGGGTGGACGTGACCAGGATCCCTGTGGAGAAGAGGAGGGTTGTACACCGGTCGCTTGGGTACAACCACCTCCTCTCGTCGTGGGTAGACGAGAGTGGGTATCAAGGCCGCGCGTGGCGCAGCTGGAACAACCCCCCCCCCCCCCCCCCACGCTCGTCGATGGTAGACAAGTGCGGGGTCAGCAAAACGAGAAGTCGTCGTCGGTGTCGCGCGTGGCGCAGCTGGTGACGTCGTGCTCGCTGCAGGTGACGTAGGGGAAGCTGAGGCAGTGCGTGGCGCAGTAGGTGACGCCGGAGGCGTCGATGCCACACGTGGTGCAGCTGGTGATGCCAGGGGCACCTAAGGTACAGCAGGTGACGTCAGGGAAGCCGAGGCCGCGCGTGGCGCAGCGGGTGAAGTTGGAGGCGTTGATGCCGCACGTGCTGCAGCATTTGGCGCCGGGGGCACCTGAGACGTAGCTTGTGCCGAACCTGCAGAAGAAAGAGGCCAAGGAAGCTGGGAGGCAGCCTCGGGTTAAGTGGGAAAAAGAGAGTCCAACTCTGTAGTGGAATCGGAAGAGGTGGTGGAGAAAGGAAAGGAGCACTCGTTGAAGACGACGTGTCGAGAGATCAAAAGACGTTGAGTAGTGAGATCTAAGCACCGGTACCCCCTTATGATCAAGGGAATACCCGAGAAAAACACACCGTGTCGAGTGGGGCGCAAGCTTATGTGGGGCAGTGACGGAAAGGTTAGGGTAACAAGCGAACCCGAAAACTCGAAGGTGATTGTAAAGAGGATCAGTGCCATATAGAGCAAAGTAGGGGGTGGAGGCACAGATCGCCTTGGTGGGAATACGATTAATCAGAAGTGTGGTAGTATGGAGAGCCTCCACCCAGTATCGGGCTGGAATAGATGTCTGGAACATCAGGGAGCGCATAACATCATTGGTGGTGCGAATCATGCGCTCTGCCTTGCCGTTTGGAGGAGAGGTATACGGACAAGACATGCGTAGCTGTACCCCATATGCGGAGAGAAAATTACGGAACACAGAGTTATCAAACTCGCATCCGTTATCGCACTGGACACCTCGGATGGTGCGCCCAAACTGAGTAGAAATCCAAACGAAGAAGTGAGAAAGAGTGACGAAAGTCTCAGACTTCAATCGTAATGGAAAAGTCTAGGAAAAATGAGAAAAATCATCAATGATCACCAAGTAATAATTAAACCTCGATTCACTGGTAAATGGAGATGTCCACAAATCACAATGTATAAGATCAAACGTGTGCTCAACATCAGTCACAATAGTGGGAAAAGGGAGCCGAACATGGCGACCAAGCTGACAGGCATGACATAGGGAGTCATGTGTGCCCCTAGAACACGAGATAACAGGGCTACTGAACAACTTCGACATAGCATCTGCACCAGGGTGGCCAAGCCGGCGATGTCAAATGGTGGATGAAGCTGTCGTAGTCAAAGCGAAAGGGGTGATGCAACGGAAGTAGGAAGCCGAAGTGTGTATAGGGGCCCGAGCTATCACATCGAAAAAGAGGTCGCCGGGTAGAAAGATCCTTCACACACAAACCAAAAGGATCAAACTCAATGGAAACATTGTTGTTAATGGTGAAACGACGAACAGAAAGCAAGTTTTGAATGATGTCCGGAGCGACAAGAATATTTTTAAGCTAGAAAGAACCTGGGAGACCGGAATCACCTACTGAGGTGACCGGAAGAACAGACTCATTCCCAACTACGATAGATGAAGGAAAATGGATTAGTAGGGTGGGTGGAAGAGAGTATACCAACATTAGGTGTGGTATGGTATGACGCTCCGGAGTCGACTACCCAGTCAGCACCTGGTAGAGGAAGGTGCATGGTACTGAAGGAAGAAGCCAACGACTATCGATCCCACGTCGAGGGTGTCTCCTGGAGAGGAGCTGACGGCTCCGAGTACCCAACAGGATAGTCGGTGCCTTCGCAGGTCGAGGTTGACTGTCCGCCAGAAGAGTATCCAGGCCCATCATAGGCCTGAGCCGGCGGCCCACCAGCACTGTAGGCTGGTCCACTGTAGCCCGGGGTGGCCAGGAACACCGGCTAGGGACGTGGTGGTCGTGGAGGCTGAGAACCCAGAGATGGTCCAGGCCATATGTAGATCTGGCCAGTCCACAGGTTGTAGGGTGTGGGCCAGGGTGCGCCTCCCCGGCCGGTACCACCGCTACCACCAGTAGTCGGAGGAGTGGATGTAGGAGTGATGCCTGCACTGCTACCACCACGGTCGCCGTTCTTGCCTCGGCGGCGACGGTTTCCACCTCCAGTACTAGCAGGAGTGCTTGGAGTGGAAGGTGGTCGTGACGGCGGTCCTCCAGCAGCTGGTAAGGGTGGACGAGGGGACTGCCCAGAGCCATAAAGGCTGTGGCAGATCCAGAGCCAGTAGAGCCTTCTGCAGTGATCTCAAGTTAAATATCAGACCATACCTTCTCGAAGGTAGGTAGTGGCTCCAGTCGGAGTAGCCACGTCCGTAGGTGACAATAGTGCTCATTCATGCCCTGAAGGACCCGAAGAACAAGGGCGCTATCGGTGACCGGCTCACCAAGGTGACGTAGGGCATCCACCATGCCCTTCATCTCCTGACAGTAGGTGGAGACAGAACGGTCACCCTAGACGGTGTTCTGGAACCGAGTGCTGATGTGGAGGGCTCGAATCGCGCGGTTCCCTAGAAACCGCTGCTCAAGGATCAACCAGGCCCGTCAAGCAGTGCCGCCACTGCGCTACCTGACGATGTCCTGTAGCTCCTCCATCAAGGAACCAAGGATCTAGGATAGGACCAGACTGTCCATGCTGATCTAGGACACTAGTATTGAAGAATCGTCCTGGAGGACGTGGTCGTCGAGGCAATAACGCCTCAGCGTGAGGAGCACCAGATCACGCCACCGGGCATATGAGGTGGACTCGGAGCTGAGAACAACCGACACGAGCGTCCGGATGTTCTGAATCCCTGCGGCCTGCGCATGAAGAGCGGCCACAAGTGAAGCTGAGTATGTACCAGCGTCCGAGGGAGGCTCATGGGCAGCACTCATCGGTCGGTAAGCACTCTCCTCGAGCTAGTGGGATAGAGCTGCCACGGAGGCACGCTCCTGCTCTAGGGCGAGAGCGAGTGGCCGCTCGCGCTCGCGAGAGGCAGCCAGTGCTACGGCGATGTCGGAGGTGTCTGCCGTGTCGGTGCCGTTGAAAGAAGAAGCTGTGTTATCAGCGGCGGCACCAGCCACTGGAAACGGAATCGGCGGGACAGTAGTCGTGGTGCTCCCATCGATGTTGAGGCTGGTGGCGGTCGAGTCCCGTAGCCCAGAGGTTCCTGCCATGAAAATGACAGCGGTGGCGGGGTTGCTGGTGGTACCTACAAGGGTCCGCCGGCAGACGGACCTGTCTTCGGAGTCATAGGAGGGGCGGCAGCTCCTCCAGGGACCAAAAACATGGGTGGTCGAGCGGTCTAGGGGGTGGTGGCCGCTGTGGCGTCGCCTTCATCAGCAGCAGCGGCGACAGGCCTAGGAGCTGCGAATCCGGGGACAGAGGTGGCCGCGGCAACCCCTCCAGGGGCGGCGCCGGCAGCTGCGGGCCAGGTGTCACACCCGGTTTCTCCGAAGAACAACCGAGTGAATATCACATGTATGCCAGGATCATTTTCTCATATATGTGATGACAAATAGTGAAGCATCATTTATTACAAGCCAGGTGTCGAATATAAATAAGTCTTACAAAGCATATGTCTCGATGGACGATAATAAGTTCATCACAAATAAATAAACTAGCAGCGGAATATTATTCTTGTGGGCTCCATTACAGGCGTTGCCCGGGGGGACTCCATGAACCTAGAAACCTTCTTCGGGTCCAAAATCTTGATCATTAAACACCACTTCATTATCTTGACCTGAGCAGCAATATAAACCAACAAATATGCAAGGTTGAGTACCGATGGTACTCAGCAAGTGTGGGAAAAATTTGTCATGCATGGCTAGAGCAAGGAGAGGTTGAACTCATGGTTAAAGCACTACGCCATTAATACCTATCAGCTTAGGTTATTAAGCACCTACATTACTACATAGGTGAAATGGTCCCGATTTCCCATCCCATCATCATAATCAAATAACCATAACATCATTTCCAATGTTAAGCTCCCCGCTTAACATCCACAACTTCCAAAGCCATCCTCCTCTAATCATGAATAAGTCCAAGCCGCTCTTGACCGTGAGCACGGCTGTCATGACAGTTTTGACTCTGCAGAGTTTGCACCACTGTACCCACATGTAGTGATTTCATCCCCTGTTGCCGGGTGGACTAAAAGAACCTCCATTATGCCAGTGGCTACGAACCACATTCACACTTCCCAGGTGTGTAGCCAGGAGATCACTATGAAGCCTTTACAAAGGGATTCCCGACGAGCGTGGTCCCACTGAGGTTTCACCCCTAACAGCATGCAAGAGGCTCCACCCCCGCTGCAGTGGCCCCCTCTTGAGCCTTGCGGTTCATATGGTAGTCCAGCTGACACCTATTCCCCGCACCATCCAACACACCCATACTACACCAGGGATACACCTAATTAATTGGCCAAGCTGCCCCATCTCAGCATGTGGTTGGCACGGTAAAGCCAGGTTACATGCTCCATGAACCGGTCCTTAGGATCCAGTCAAGTACTAAACACAAATCCGAGTCTCGTGCACCCAGCACCAACCAAAACATCCAACTTGCCTTGATCCCTACCTCTACATAACTCATAATATCTCATTCAAGAGTATGGTAAAATAAACTGATGATCCTATATCCCAAATATCCCATTCTAAACATGGCTAAGCATATGCATAATAATAAATGACATGATAAAATAAATCCCAACCCAAGCTACAAGGAAACAAGGTAATGCAATTCTAGGGAAACTTCCTAGCATGAGTTTCATATTTCATTTGACAATGCAAATAATTCTATCTACACATCCTACCATAGGATCAAAGTGGTCAAGGACACTTGCCTCCTTCCTGCTGCTCTTGGAATGGGTAGTACTGATCTTAGAAAGGAAGAACTTGCTCTGGAGCAGGTTCTACATCATACCATCACACATAGTAAAAGAAAAACAACAATCCATAAGACATAATTCACACTTCCACTTCATACAAACCACACATTCACATGTATAAAAGTCATTCACAAATTCTATGTGTTGTGGTTACTCTATGTGTGTTGATCTTTGGCTTACATGCACTTTTAATCATGTGTATATGATTCCTACTTTTGTATTCATATTTATACTTGCATACTATATATATGAGTTTCTATTTTAAATAAATTTCTTATATTCAATTACTACACCTTTTAGCTACCAAGTATGCATGAAAGGTATTTTCCTACTCCATATGTATCTTCAGAACTTCTACCAACCCTAAACTGAATTCTTTGGATTTTGGAATCTTCATTTATCATTTTCTAATTATTTATACCTAGCTTGCTATATTTTTAAATTTACTTCCTATGCCTAAATGTGTACTTTATTATGAAAATAGTAAGACACATCATGTAAACAGAATAGGTTCTGATCCAAAATAGTTAATAATATATTTTTGATCTTTTCCTCTGATGTAAACTATTTTCATTTATTTTTCAAATTTTCAGAATTATTCTCTACTTAAAAATGTGTCCCTCTAACTAATAAATGTGATTAATCAATTAAACCGATTCATTTCAGCCAAAAATCTATTTTTATCTCACTCCAAGGTTTTCTAAGTACTGGGAAAGTTTTTAATTTGAATTTGACAATATGTTTGTCCCACCTTTTAAATTTTAAATACTAACCATATATTCAATTTCCTAAATTTAATATCAAATAGGGTTAAAAAGGTAAACTCACCCTACTACAGGGTCTATAATATTATTTTAAGAATTTTCAGGGGTCTAGCTACACACAACAGAGGGATTTTTCCTAATTTTTATTAAGTCCAGGGGCTAAAACTGATTTTTAATTGAATTTACATGATTTTCTCAAGTTCCAGGGGCTAGATCAGAAGTTTTCGTGGCTAGCTCTTATTTCCCGAGAACCCTAGGGGGTAGCACGTAAGAATTCTAGTCTTTATAACGCGGGGCTGACGTGGACCGTCCGATTTAAAACAGACGGCTGAGATTATAACGACGAACCGGTACGCGGGGATTTAAACTCTACCGTGCGATTTAAAATAAACGGCGCACAAGCGGCCACGTCGCTCTGATCGAGCGCGGGCGGCGCTGCCCGGCGGCGCACGGCGGCGGGAGGCGGCGATCTCGCCGGAGAGTTTCGGATCTTCGTAAATTCTTCCTAGAACTGTGATTTTATGGCATAGATCGGTAGAGGGGAGGTCGGGGATCTCACCTCGGGGGTTTTCTTGAGCTCGGAGGTCCTGGAGGGCGGTCGGCGACGAGGTCCGAGGTGAATTCACGGCGAGGCTCGTCGGCGCTGTGTTTGAACCGCAAACCACCGCGTTTTCTGCACCTGCGAGGTTCCTCGGAGGCGGTGGATCAAGACCAACGAGTTAGATCGGAATTCCCGAGCGTAGATCGGCCAGAATTCGCCGGAGGGGCTCGGGTTCTCACCGGAGAGAAAATCGGCAGATCGTGGGGAAAACGGGACGATGCCGAGGTTTTTATAGACGGGGAAAGGGCGGCGTTCGGTTGTGATAGAGTTTGCGTCGCCCACGTACGAAATTCGGCTGGGATACGCTGGAATTCCGGGTCGGTTTTGATTCGGGGTGAGAGAGTCCGGCCGAGCGCGGGCGCGAGCGCGAGGAAGAAGAAAGACTGGCGGGCCCCGCATGTCAATGGGAAGAAGGGGGCGCGCGCGGCTGCGGGCTGGCGCGGGATCGGTGGGCCGGCTGGTGGGTTTCGGCCCACTGGCCGGGTTTTTTTTTCTGTTTTCCTTTTTCTTTTTCTATTTCTTTTCTGTTTTGAGTTTAATTTGAATTCCAGTTTGAATTTGAATTTTTGCAATACATGCAACACGTCCAAAAAATTTTAAATTTCCCTCTTAACAGGATTTTGGGGTGTTACAGCTCTATCCCCCTTAAAAGAAATCTCGTCCTCGAGATTGGTAGTTCTAAGAAAACGATTCCGGAAATTGTGCCTTAACCTCATCTTCTCGCTCCGAGGTGGCTTCCTCTTCCGAGTGATGCTTCCACTGCACCTTGCACATCCAGATTCTTTTATTTCTGGTGAGGTGTTCCATTGTCTCCAAAATCTTAGATGGTTGCTCGGCATAAGACAAATCCTCAGCTACGTCCACTTCATTCATGGGTAACACCTCTTCAAGCGTCCAGACATTTCTTGAGTTGTGACACATGGAATACGTCGTGCACATCCGATAGGCGAGCCGGTAATTCTAGTTGATACGCCACTTCGCCTTTCCTCTCCAGAACTTGAAAGGGTCCGATGTATCGAGATGACAACTTCCCTTTCACCTTGAACCGACGAAGTCCTCGGATAGGGGACACCTTGAGATAGACATAGTCTCCCACGCTGAAAACGAGCTCTCTTCTTCGTACATCGGCATAACTCTTTTGGCGTGTCTATGTTATCCTCAAGTTATTGCGAATTTCCCTCACCTTCGCCTCGGCTTCTTGTAGTACTTCGGGACCAAACACTTTACTTTCCCCTGTTTGGTTCCAAAATAGGGGAGTTCTGCACTTCCTCCCGTACAAAGCTTCAAACGGTGACATCTTCATACTAGCTTGATAGCTGTTGTTATAGGAGAATTCCGCGTACGGTAAGTTCTTGTCCCAACTCCGATTGTTTTTGAGTGCACATGCCCTCAGCATATCCTCAAGAATCTGATTGGTTCTTTCCGTCTGCCCATCAGTTTGGGGATGATAGGCAGAACTAAAGTTCAGATGGGTTCCCATGGTTTCATGCAACTTCTGCCAGAACCTTGAGGTGAACTGTGTCCCTTGATCCGACACTATCTTCTTTGGCACTCCATGGTAACACACGATCCTTGACATGTATAATTCTGCCAATTTGGATCCGCTGTAGCTTTCTTTCACGGGGATGAAATGAGCTAACTTGGTTAGCTTGTCGATGATGACCCATATCGAATCATATCCTTATTGGGTCCTAGGCAGTCCCACTATGAAATCCATACCGATTTCTTCTCATTTCCATTCAGGCACTTTGAGTGGTTGCAATAATCCCGCAGGTCGTTGATGTTCTGCTTTCACCAACTGACATGTGTCACATAGGGCAACATGTTCCGCGAGATCTCGCTTCATGCCATACCACCAATACCTGCTCTTGAGGTCCTGGTACATCTTCGTACTTCCAGAATGAATGGAATAGTCAGAATCGTGAGCCTCCTTCAAAATCAATTCACGGATCTTCTTTACTTCTGGCACACAGATTCTTTTCCCGTGCCACACCGTTCCCTGTTCATCCTCTCTGAAACCAGGGGTTTTATTTTTCTTGATGAGTTGCCTGATTTCTTGTATCTTCTCGTCATTCTTTTGACCCTCGCATATTTCTTGCTCTAGTGTGGAGTTCACTTCCATGGCGATGGCTTCACCACTATTCACAAGGCATAGATTGAGTCTTATAACCCCGTCCTTCAATTCTGCAGGCATGTCCTTCAAGCTCAACTTATTGACCTGCACTTTCCGACTTAAAGCATCGGCCACGACGTTTGCTTTCCCAGGATGATAGTTGATGCCCACATCAAAATCATTGATTAGCTCTAACCATCTCTTTTGTCTGAGGTTGAGATCTGACTGTGTGAAAATGTACTTCAAACTCTTATGATCCGTATATATCTCTGTCCTCTTACCCATCAAATAGTGCCGCCAAATTTTCAACGCGTGTACCACTGCGGCTAGTTCTAGGTCATGTGTAGGATAGTTTTTCTCGTGCTTCCGGAGTTGTCGGGATGCATAAGCCACGACATGCCCTTCTTACATGAGAACACATCCCAACCCGTTTCCAGAGGCATCGCAGTACACCGTAAAGTTCTTCTGCATATGTGGCATAACTAGCACAGGGGTTGTTGTCAATCTCTCCTTTAACTCCTAAAAACTCGTCTCGCACTGTGGCGTCCATGTGAATGTGATTCCCTTCTCCAACAGTTTGGTAAGGGGTCTCGAGATCTTAGAGAATCCCTCAATAAACCGTCGATAGTATCCAGCCAATCCCAAGAAGCTTCGAACTTTCCCGACATTTTCAGGGGTCTTCCACTTCTGTATATCCTCGATTTTGGCGGGATCCATGGAGATTCCTCCCTCCGAGATTATATGTTCTAAGAAGGGAACTCTCTTCAGCTAAAACTCACACTTGCTCAACTTGGCATATAGTTGGTGTTCTCTCAGCCTCTACAACACCAACCTTAGATGTTTCTCATGTTCTTCTTCATCTTTGGAGAAGACGAGAATGTCATCTATGAAAACCACCACAAATTTGTCCAGATATTCCATGAATACCTTGTTCATGAGATACATGAAGTATGCCGGGGCATTAGTTAGCCCGAAAGGCATGACAGTGTATTCATACAGTCCGTACCGAGATACGAAAGCTGTCTTGAGGATATCAGATTGCCTTATCTTGAGTTGGTTGTATCCCGACCTGAGATCAATTTTCGAGAACACACAAGCTCCCCTCAACTGATCAAACAAGTCTTCAATGTGGGGTAATGGGTACTTGTTCTTCATGGTAATCCACGCATAATCTTTGGGTTCCGTCCTTCTTGGGCACAAATATGACCGGAGCTCCCCAAGGTGAGGAACTAGGACGAATATACCCCTTCTCCGTCAATTCTCTCAAATGATCCTTGAGTTCTCCCAGCTGCTTGGAGTCCATCCGATAAGGTCTCTGGTATATCGGGGCGGTTCCGGGCACTAGCTCAATTGCGAATTCCACTTCACGATCGGGAGGCATACCTGGCAACTCCTCCGGAAAAAACATCTGGATATTCCCTGATGGTCCTGATCTCCTCAACTTTCACCTCAACTTGATTTAATTTAACGTCCCTCCTAGGCTCTTGTATTGTTATAAACTTTACTTTTGTTGCACTAGGGTGCGTTAGTTCCACCGTTCTGGTCGAACAATGGATGATTCCTTTATGTTTGGTCAACCAATCCATATCCAAGATAATATCTATCCCTTGTGAATCTATCACTATGAGGTTAGTAGTAAATACTACCCCATTAATGTCTAGGTTCACTTTAGGACACACTTGTCTTGTCCTTATTTCTCCACCTAGAGAGTTTACTGCTAGCATATGATTCATTTGTGTTGTTGCTAGGTCATGCTTCTTAACAAACCCTTGAGCAATGAACGAGTAGATAGCACCAGAATCAAACAACAGGGTTGCGAGGTGTAAATTGGCAGGAAACTTACCAACTACCACGTCCGGCGCCTCTTGCGCTTCCTCCATAGTGACGTGGTTCACCCGTCCTCTTATTACATTCTGCTGTTGTGGCTGCGTGGGCTTCTTCTTTGGGCACTTATGGGCGTAGTGCCCCACTTCATCACAGTTGAAACATTGCACCCCAACCTTAGGTGTCTGGCCTTTGTTGTCTTGGGGTTGGTTTGGGGGTCCTTGTACTGCTGGTCGAGATTGATATGTAGGGCGAGGCTGCTGTACAAACTGACGTTGTGGTGGTGCTGGCGCTGCCGGAGGCCTGAAGTTCGGGTTGTACCCTCTCGGTGCTGAGTAGGGTAGCGCAGCACGGTTCGTTTGCCTTGCAGTTTGCTGCATCAGACGTGGGCGGGTGTTGCTACATGAGGCTTGATGTGACCACACGACCTTCCTCTTATTCTCATTTTCCAAAACCTTCAGCTTCCTTTCTACCACAAACGCTCTGTCCACCATCTTTTGGAAGCTTTCATACTCATTTGAGGACATTGCACACTGCATTTCTGCGGTAAGTCCTTCCACGAAACAATCTTGTTTCTGCTCATCAGTCTCTATGTCCCGTGGGCCATAACGGGAGAGTTGGGTAAATTTAGTGAGGTATTCTCTCACAGTCATGTTACCTTGCTGCAGTCCCAAGAACTCTTTCCTCTTGTTTTTGAATTCACCCCTTGGTATGTAATGGTTGCGGAAGCTACGCTTGAACTCTTCCCAAGTGATGTTCTCAGTGTCATGATGGGCGGCCACGTAGGCGGTCTACCAATCAGCAGCAGGTCCATGCAATTGATGAGAGGCAAACAACACCCTCTCATACCCTTGGCACTATATGATCCTCATCTTGCTCTCAATGGTCTTTAGCCAATCGTCTGCCTCCAGAGGTTCAGCAGCACTTGCAAATCTTTGGAGGTTGAGTTCCTAGAAACTCACTCAACCTTGGTTGGCGTGGTGCAGCTTGTGGAGGTAGGACTTGATGTAAGTTGGCCACCACTTGAGTCAAGTTCTGGATGAGCTGATTTTGATTCTCAAGCATTTGGTGGAGAGGATCCACTTCTTCACGGCGTCCACCCCTGTCTTGGCCTCCAGAAAGATGAGGGTTGCAGGCCTCATCGTTGTTGTTGGCGGGGTTGGCCGCACGACCCTTTCCTCTTCCGGCCATCTGGCATGATCAACCAATGTTAATTTAAAACATTACGTATCATCTTACTACTTTCACTTGTTTGTACTTTGAAGTGTTGAGACTTTGTTATACTTTTCTGAGGGTTCATATCTCACACAAAAATAAATGTAATATTATTTCATGTGGGTTCACACACCAAAGCAAAACAATCTGAAGACGGGGCTATGGACAATTGCTCATGGCTTCCACAACTCACGTCACACACCAATCATTAACACACCATTAACTAAGATAACGACTCGACTACTCGACATCCTGCTAAACTAAGGGAAGGACTCTACACTACTCGTATTCACTGAGCTGGCTCCTCGGGGTCTTCCTCATCATTGCGGTTGCCTTCTGACTCTGCTTTGGGTGGGGAAGCTGCTGGTGGAGAAGTGCGACGACGCCTGATCGCCCGGCGATCTGGGGAGTCAGGAGTCCATATATCATTCACGGTGACACACAGTTCATTCCCATCTCCTCTTTCTCTCGCCCTCAAGCAGGCTCGCAGCAATGCCTCCGTTTCCTTCAGGGTGTCCCGAACATCCTGAAGCTCTTGCTGGCACTCCTGCAGTCGAGTGCTGAGCATAGCAGCGTCCTCCAAGCACAAGTCCATGTGCTCATGGGAAGTCCCTTGCTGCACTGGTGGGTACTTGTACTCCGTGGTACCACTCTCACGCTGGAGGACATACATGTACTCAGTCCTGTCCAGGTGGCGACGATAGATGTGACTCTGGCAGGTGACGGCCTCCCAGGTGACATCCTTCTCCGCATCGACCTGTGTCGCTCGACAAGCTGGAGAGCGGTGGATTTTAAGCAGCTGATTTTCATGGATAATCCTCATTTCTGAACTCCATTCTTCCCGCTTCTCCCGGATGGTTCTGGTGGAGCTATAGTGTATGATTAGCTTGCCCGTATTGCCGGCGGCTTCGAGCATACGTCGAAGACGGCGCAACAAGCCTCCTACTGCCAATCCGTAGGAAAGGTATGTCATCGGACGACTCTCCTCTCTTTCGGCAAGGGCAACTATGGGAACTCTCCCTCCTGTGGACTTGCGAGCGGTGCGAATCATGCGAACCATCTAAAACAAAAAGCATTTAAACATAAGTTAGATAAAATTTTTAAACAAAAATCCTATTTTGAATAAAAGTTGGGTAAGATGAATAAAGTGACCCCATTAAATAACACTTTTCAACTTACACCTTTGCGAAAATAGTTTTTAAGAAAATAGGGTCCTTAAATACGTCCATTTCTAACTAGGTCCACGTTCCTACGGGCAACCTTGGCTCTGATACCACTTCTGTCACACCCGGTTTCTCCGAAGAACAACCGAGTGAATATCACATGTATGCCAGGATCATTTTCTCATACATGTGATGACAAATAGTGAAGCATCATTTATTACAAGCTAGGTGTCGAATATAAATAAGTCTTACAAAGCATATGTCTCGATGGAGGATAATAAGTTCATCACAAATAAATAAACTAGCAGCGGAATATTATTCTTGTGGGCTCCATTACAGGCGTTGCCCGGGGGGACTCCATGAAACTAGAAACCTTCTTCGGGTCCAAAATCTTGATCATTAAACACCACTTCATTATCTTGACCTGAGCAGCAATATAAACCAACAAATATGCAAGGTTGAGTACCGATGGTACTCAGCAAATGTGGGAAAATTTTTTCATGCATGGCTAGAGCAAGGAGAGGTTGAACTCATGGTTAAAGCACTACGCTATTAATACCTATCACCTTAGCTTATTAAGCACCTACATTACTACATAGGTGAAATGGTCCCAATTTCCCATCCCATCATCATAATCAAATAACCATAACATCATTTCCAATGTTAAGCTCCCCGTTTAACATCCACAACTTCCAAAGCCATCCTCCTCTAATCATGAATAAGTCCAAGCCGCACTTGACCGTGAGCACGGCTGTCATGACAGTTTTGACTCTGCAGAGTTTGCACCACTGTACCCACATGTAGTGATTTCATCCCCCGTTGCCGGGTGGACTAAAAGAACCTCCATTATGTCAGTGGCTACGAACCACATTCACACTTCCCAGGTGTGTAGTCAGGAGATCACTACGAATCCTTTACAAAGGGATTCCCGACGAGCATGGGCCCACTGAGGTTTCACCCCTAACAGCATGCAAGAGGCTCCAACCCCGCTGCAGTGGCCCCCTCTTGAGCCTTGCGGTTCATATGGTAGTCCAACTGACATCTATTCCCCGCACCATCCAACACACCCATACTACGCCGGGGATACACCTAATTAATTGGCCAAGCTGCCCCATCTCAGCATGTGGTTGGCACGGTAAAGCCAGGTTACATGCTCCGTGAACCGTTCCTTAGGATCCAGTCAAGTACTAAACACAAACCCGAGTCTCGTGCACCCATCACCAACCAAAACATCCAACTTGCCTTGATCCCTACCTCTACATAACTCATAATATCTCATTCAAGAGTATGATAAAATAAACTGATGATCCCATATCCCATTCTAAGCATGGCTAAGCATATGCATAATAATAAATGACATGATAAAAATAAATCCCAACCCAAGCTACAAGGAAACAAGGTAATGCAATTCTAGAGAAACTTCCTAGCATGGGTTTCATATTTCATTTGACAATGCAAATAATTCTATCTACACATCCTAGCATAGGATCAAAGTGGTCAAGGACACTTGCCTCCTTCCTGCTGCTCTTGGAATGGGTAGTCCTGATCTTGGAAAGGAAGAACTTGCTCTGGAGCAGGTTCTACATCATACCATCACACATAGGAAAAGAAAAACAACAATCCATAAGACATAATTCACACTTCCACTTCATACAAACCACACATTCACATGTATAAAAGTCATTCACAAATTCTATGTGTTGTGGTTACTCTATGTGTGTTGATCTTTGGCTTACATGCACTTTTAATCATGTGTATATGATTTCTACTTTTGTATTCACATTTATACTTGCATACTATATATATGAGTTTCCAATTTAAAAAATTCCTTATATTCAATTACTACACCTTTTAGCTACCAAGTATGCATGAAAGGTATTTTCCTACTCCATATGTATCTTCAGAACTTCTACCAACCCTAAACTGAATTCTTTGGATTTTGGAATCTTCATTTATCATTTTCTAATTATTTATACCTAGCTTGCTATATTTTTAAATTTACTTCCTCTGCCTAAATGTGTACTTTATTATGAAATAGTAAGACACATCATCTAAAAAGAATAGGTTCTGATCCAAAATAGTTAATAATATATTTTTGATCTTTTCCTCTGATGTAAACTATTTTCATTTATTTTTCTAATTTTCAGAATTATTCTCTACTTAAAAATGTGTCCCTCTAACTAATAAATGTGATTAATCAATTAAACCGATTCATTTCAGCCAAAAATCTATTTTTATCTCACTCCAAGGTTTTCTAAGTACTGGGAAAGTTTTTAATTTGAATTTGACAATATGTTTGTCCCACCTTTTAAATTTTAAATACTAACCATATATTCAATTTTCTAAATTTAATATCAAATAGTGTTAAAAGTAAACTCACCCCACTACAGGGTCTATAATATTATTTTAAGAATTTTCAGAGGTCTAGCTACACATAACAGAGGGGTTTTTCCTAATTTTTATTAAGTCCAGGGGCTAAAACTGATTTTTAAATGAATTTACATGATTTTCTCAAGTTCCAGGGGCTAGATCTGAAGTTTCTGGGGCTAGCTCTTATTTCCCGAGAGCCCCAGGGGGTAGCACGTAAGAATTTCAGTCTTTATAACGCGGGGCTGATGTGGACCGTCCGATTTAAAACAGACGGCTGAGATTATAACGTCGAACCGGTACGCGGGGATTTAAACTCTACCGTGCGATTTAAAATAAACGGCGCACAAGCGGCCACGTCGCTCTGATCGAGCGCGGGCGGCGCTGCCCGGCGGCGCACGGCGGCGGGAGGCGGCGATCTCGCCGGAGAGTTTCGGATCTTCGTAAATTCTTACTAGAACTGTGATTTTATGGCATAGATCGGTAGAGGGGAGGTCGGGGATCTCACCTCGGGGGTTTTCTTGAGCTCGGAGGTCCTGGAGGGCGGTCAGCGACGAGGTCCGAGGTGAATTCACGGCGAGGCTCGTCGGCGCTGTGTTTGAACCGCAAACCACCGCGTTTTCTGCACCTGCGAGGTTCCCCGGAGGCGGTGGATCAAGACCAGCGAGTTAGATCGGAATTCCCGAGCGTAGATCGGTCAGAATTCGCCGGAGGGGCTCGGGTTCTCATCGGAGAGAAAATCGGCAGATCGTGGGGAAAACGGGACGATGTCGGGGTTTTTATAGACGGGGAAAGGGCGGCGTTCGGTTGATATCGAGTTTGCGTCGCCCACGAACGAAATTCGGCTGGGGTACGCAGGAATTCCGGGTCGGTTTTGATTCGGGGTGAGAGAGTCCGGCCGAGCGCGGGCGCGAGCGCGAGTAAGAAGAAAGACTGGCGGGCCCGCATGTCAGTGGGAAGAAGGGGGCGCGCGCGGCTGCGGGCTGGTGCGGGATCGGTGGGCCGGCTGGTGGGTTTCGGCCCACTGGCCGGTTTTTTTTTCTGTTTTCCTTTTTCTTTTTCTATTTCTTTTCTGTTTTGAGTTTAATTTGAATTCCAGTTTGAATTTGAATTTTTGCAATAAATGCAACACGTCCAAAAATTTTTAAATTCCCCTCTTAACAGGATTTTGGGGTGTTACACAAGGGGGCAGCGGACCAGGGGGCTGCCGCAGCCGCGCCGGTCCCTATAGAGGCGGCTGCAGCTCCCCTGTGCGCGCGCGGCCCGAATCCGGGCGGAGGCGGCGCAAATCCGGTTGGGGCCGCTCCGGTCCAGGGCGCGGTGGCGGCGGCTGCGCGGGCGCGCGGCGCCTCGACGGCGGCTCCGGCGGGCGGCGCGTCGGCGAAGGCGGCGGCGGCGCAAGGCCAGTGCAGCGGCGGCTGAGTCATTAGTGTTAGAGTTAAGCACTAATTCTAATCAATTCCTATCTGATATCATATTAGAGGAATAATTGTGGTTGTATTGGATGATTAGAATAATGATGGTACAGGGGTGATTATATAGAGGGATTAGGTGAGGGGAAAAGACTAAACTACCCCTAACCCTAATCCCTCATGAATGACTAATATGCCCCTGTGACACACACAATTATAGTGTCTAACAATTATAATCTCTGCCTATTCGTTTCTAGGTATAGTCGGTCTAAGTCCGAATAATAGAGGGTTGTGATAGGCTTGACGAGTCAGCATTAAAACCAGCCATTTTTACGAATATGAAACTCAGTTTGGATTTCATATGTAGCCTAAACAAAACTTTGTTATTGTTGTTGTAGTCTCCGAATCAACCAATCTATTTTGTACAGCCAGCTTTTTAAGTACACGTTTTAATAAATTTCATCTCAGCCTCTCATGATTTTATTACCATAACGGCAGTAAAACATCCATATAAAAACAATTTTTTAATATAATTATTATACCTACCTCCCCTGTAAACCTAGAAAAGCTACCGCAGTAGCGTTTGGCTGACGCGAACTGCTGTCGCCAATGATATAGCATGCCAGAGGATGCCATCTCTCACCACCCCACGTCTGTTCTCTCCTCCCACGCGACATGGGCTGATGAGCACTGCCGCGGAGGTGGTAGCGTAGTTGGGAGATGCGTCACATAAACTCCACTGAGAGCTCACCCGGCAGCCAATGATGTGCGCCGGGTCGGCCAGGCCGCGTCCTGATTCTGCAGCCATTCAGGGTCATCGGTGCCTGCAACTTGCTCGACGAAATGCCTGATAAATTCAACATTGGTTCCGCTGCCAAAGCTTATTCCACTCGTCAACTGGTATTTTCAACGAACGTCCGCAATAGTATCAGCAGATTTACAGTTAACCAAGCTAAAAATTTCTTCATATTAATTTTTTAGCAACAGAATTTTAGCTTCTGGCATTTCAAAATATTTCCGTGCTTTTATTGCATAGGGGTAAATGTATCATTAGCCATTTAGCCTGTACCTTTTCTATGCAGAAGTCCCAAAGGTTTATGAGTATATGTATGCTTTTGCTTTAGATGGTTGTTCTAAAAATATTAACCAAGGGATTGCACATTCTATTCATTGTCTTGCTTAAACATTGAATCGTATTTCAGGAAAACACCCCTGTAAAGGTTACCAAAGATACCGGTAAAGATGGGCCTATCGAATCTGTAGCACTAGATGCTGAGTCGCAAGTTACCGTTGAAAAGGATCTGGTTTCACAAGCAGAAGAGGAGGACATTGAGGCTCTCCTTGGAAAGTAAGTTACCGAGTCAGTGCTAACATACTCTAGACATCGCCTTGGCAAGCTAGCTTCTTCATTTGCAGGTTCTGGCCATTCCTTTTTTTTTTCGAGGAAAGTGTGCTAGTTTTTGGCTTCCACGTGCCCTCATGTGAATTGATTGTTATTTGGCAATCTAGAATTTCATAATCACCGGTGTACCTGATCTCATTTCATTCCAGCATGAATAGAAACGGAGCCTTCTTGTGCGCATGGCATATGTAGCACTTTTCTTCACAATATAACTAATGCAGCTAATGCTGTTCGTTCAGTTATGTCATGGCCATTGGTGAAGCAGAAGCTTTTTCAGAAAGGATGAAGCGTGAACTCGTAGCTCTTGAATGTGCAAATGTTTACGCCCTTATGGAAACTGAATCTGTGGTCGAAGAGGTATGCACTTTTGAGCTCAATATATGCTGTCTCATGGCATTCCTGTTCCTACTTGTAACACCAAGACAGCATTTGATAATACAATGACAGTTTTTTGGGTTGGGCAGTGTCCCCACCAAATTAATTTACACGTTCTTTTGTGTCTTGCGTGACGTAATATAGCTAACTTTAATGAAATCTTAGTTTGATCCCTCTACATGTTGCCTTTTTCCATTAAAATTGAAACATATGTCACTTCTTAAATCCTTCTAAATAAAAAATGTCATCAGTTTATGAGGAGATACAGTAATTTTACATGGTACTTGTAACGATGCATTTACTCTGGTGAGGAACTGTACATTTACTGTTTTAAACAGATTGTAAGTCGTAAATGGTTCTTGATGCCATGGTTCCCTGATCCCATTTTCTATTTGCATATGCAAAAATGTACACAGTAAGGACTCGTGGAAATATATTAGATGCTCTATTTTCCATCTTGAGATTAAACTTTGCACATTCATGACATGGTCATTTCTATCATTAAACTGATTCACCATTTTTACTATTTTCACCAATCGCATATAGACATTCCTTTCATGCCTGAACTTTGTCCGAGATAATAAACTAACTAATAGTTTGAGGAATCAAATATCTTACACTCAATTTTTTGGCAGGTATTGCAGGGTTTAGAAATAGCTAGTATATGTGTCGAAGATATGGATGAATGGCTTGGGATTTTCAATATAAAGCTCAGACATATGAGGGAGGACATTCAATCAGTATGTTTACTTTCACTTCAGTAATCTATAAAAGAATGTACCTAGTGCAGAAAGTTCCTTATGATTGTGGGGTCTGGGAAAGGGAATTTCTAGACAGCCTTGCTTACTTTTGCAAGGAGGTTGTTTCAAACCCAGGACCTCCAGAACACAAGTGAAGAGACTCTACCACTGTGGACGTGACCAGGATCCCTGTGGAGAAGAGGAGGGTTGTACACCGGTCGCTCGAGTACAACAACCTTCTCTCGTTGTGGGTAGACGAGAGTGGGTCTCGAGGCCGTGCATGGCGCAGCTGGAGCAGGGGCCCCATCCCGCGCTCGTCACTGGTAGACAAGTGGCGGGTCGGCGAAGCGAGAAGTCGTCGTCGGTGCTGCGCCTGGTGCATCTGGTGACGTCGGGCTCACTGCCGGTGACGTTGGGGAAGCCGAGGCCGCGCGTGGCGCAGCTGGTGACATAGGGGTCACCCGAGGCGCAGCAGGCGATGTCGGAGACGTCGATGCCGCGCGTGGCGCCGCTGGTGATGTCGGGGCCACCCGAGGTACAACAGGTGACGTCGGGGCCACCCGAGGTACAACAGGTGACGTCGGGGAAGTCGAGGCCGTACGTGGCGCAGCTAGTGACGTAGGGGTCACCCGAGGCTCAGCAGGTGACGCCGGAGGCATCGGTGCCACATGTGGTGCAGCAGGTGACGCCGGGGGCACCTGAGGCGTAGCGTGTGTCGATCCTGCAGAAGAAAGAGGCCAAGGCAGCTGGGGAGCAGCCTCGGGTCAGTAGGAAAAAGAGAATCCAACTCTGTGGGAGAACCGGAAGAGGTGGTGGAGAAAGGAAAGGACTCGTCGAAGACGACGTGCCGAGAGATCAAAAGGCGGTGAGTAGTGAGATCTAAGCACCGGTACCCCTTATGATCAAGGGAATACCCGAGAAAAACACACCGTGTCCAGCGGGGCGCAAGCTTATGCGGGGCAGTGGCGGAAAGGTTAGGGTAGCAAGCGCACCCGAAAACTCGAAGGTGATCGTAAAGAGGATCGGTGCCATATAGAGCAAAGTAGGGGGTGGAGGCACGAATCGCCTTGGTTGGAAGTCGATTAATCAGAAGTGTGGTAGTATGGAGAGCCTCCACCCAGTATCGGGCTAGAACAGATGCCTGGAACATCAGAGAGCGCATGACATCATTGGTGGTGCAAATCATGCGCTCTGCCTTGCCGTTTTGAGGAGAGGTATACGGACAAGACATGCGTAGCTGTACCCCATGTGCGGAGAGAAAGTTACGAAACGCAGAGTTATTGAACTCACGCCCGTTATCATACTGGACAGCTCGGACTCACATTATCATACCTCACGTTATAACGGACATTATAACGGACGTGAGTTCGATAACTCTGCGTTTCGTAACTTTCTCTCCGCACATGGGGTACAACTACGCATGTCTTGTCCGTATACCTCTCCTCAGAACGGCAAGGCAGAGCGCATGATTCGCACCACCAATGATGTCATGCGCTCCCTGATGTTCCAGGCATCTATTCCAGCCTGATAATGGGTGGAGGCTCTCCATACTGCCACACTTCTGATTAATCGTCTTCCCACCAAGGCGATTCGTGCCTCCACCCCCTACTTTGCTCTATATGGCACCGATCCTTGTTACGATCACCTTCGACTTTTCGGGTGCGCTTGCTACCCTAAACTTTCCGCCACTGCCCCACATAAGCTTGCGACCCGCTCGACACAGTGTGTTTTTCTCGGGTATTCCCTTGATCATAAGGGGTACCGGTGCTTAGATCTCACTACTTACCGTCTTTTGTTCTCTTTTTCCCACTGACCCCGAGGCTGCCTCCCAGCTGCCTTGGCCTCTTTTTTCTGCAGGTTCGACACAAGCTACGCCTCAGATGCCCTCGGCGCCGACTGCTGCACCTCGTGCGGCATCGACGCCTCCGGCATCATCCGCTGCGCCACGCGCGGCCTCGGCTTCCCCGACGTCACCTGCTGTACCTCAGGTGCCCCCGGCGTCACCAGCTGCACCACGTGCGGCATCGACGCCTCCGGCGCCACCTGCTGCGCCACACGCTGCCTCAGCCTCGCCGACGTCACCTGCAGCGAGCACGACGCCACCAGCTGCGCCACGTGCCGCACCGACGACGACTTCTCGCTTTGCTGACCTCGCACATGTCTGTCTACCAGCGACGAGTGGGGGGGGGTGGGGGCTCCTGTTCCAGCTGCGCCACGCGTGGCCTCGAGACCCACTCTCGTCTACCCAAGACGAGAGGAGGTGGTTGTACCCGAGTGACCGGTGTACAACCCCCCTCTTCTCCACAGGGATCCTGGTCACATCCATCCGATGGTGACTCGACGTGCGTCCGGGAGTCTTCGGCCAATTGAGCGGTTCGACGGGGCCGCTTTCTCGTCGACGACATCTCCACCGACCGACTCTTCTTCGATCTCACCCATACCTACTTCCGTGCGTAGCGCCCTCGCCGACCCTCACTGGCGCCGCGCTATGGAGGAAGAGTATGGGGCCCTGCTTGCCAACCGGACCTGGGACCTGGTTCCCCGTCCCGGTCGTGGCAATGTTGTCACGGGCAAGTGGGTGTTCACGCATAAGAAGAAGCCGGACGGTACCTTGGAGAGGTACAAGGCTCGGTGGGTACTCCGGGGTTTCACTCAGCACCCTGGAGTCGACTACGACGAGACCTTCATCCCGGTGGTAAAGCCGGTGACGGTTCGTACCGTTCTGTCGCCGACTCTCTCGCGTTCTTGGCCTGTCCACCAGTTGGACGTCAAGAGCGCCTTCCCCCACGGTACACTGACCGAGACGGTGTACTGCAGTCAACCGACAGAGTTTTTTGATTCAACTCACCCAGACATGGTCTGTAAGCTGAACAAATCTCTGTACGGATTGAAGCAGGCACCGTGAGCCCGATATAGCCGGTTCGCCTCCTTCTTGGTCTCACAGGGGTTCGTTGAAGCTAAGTCGGACACTTTGCTGTTTGTCTATTGACGTGGCAGTGATACTGCTTACCTTTTATTGTACGTCGATGACATTGTACTGGCATCTAGTCCGGCTCTGCTTCGGCGCACCATTTTTGCTTTACAGCAGGAGTTCGCTATGAAGGACCTTGGCTGTCTCCACCACTTGTTGGGTATTACGGTCGACGACCGACCAGGCAACTTATTACTTCACCAGCGACAGTACTGTCTGGATATCCTCCAGCGAGCGGGCATGGCCGAGTGCAAGCCGTGCTCCACTCCAGTGGATACTCAGGCGAAGCTCTCCGCTACCGACGGGACACCCGTCTCTGACCCCACTGCTTACAGGAGTCTTGCAGGTGCTCTTCAGTACCTCACCTTCACCAGGCCGGATATCTCGTATGCGGTTCAGCAGGTGTGTCTCCACATGTATGACCCGAGAGAGTCGCACCTCACCGCTGTGAAGCGGCTTCTTCGGTACCTACGAGGTACCCTCGACTACGGCCTCCTCCTTCGACGTGACGCGGCCTCCGGGCTGGTCGTGTGCACCGACGCTGACTGGGCAGGCTGCCCGGACACACGACGTTCTACTTCTGGGTATGCCGTCTTCCTAGGCGGTAACCTAGTCTCCTGGTCCTCGAAGCGACGACCCGTGGTGTCGCGCTCGAGTGCTAAGGCGGAGTATCGCACCGTGGCTAACGGCGTGGCTGAGGCCTCCTGGCTTCAGCAGCTGCTTCAGGAGCTCCACACTCCCGTCGCCAGGAGCACCCTGATCTACTGCGACAACGTCAGCGCTGTGTACCTCTCCACCAACCCGGCCCAGCATCAGCGCACGAAGCATGTGGAGATCGACCTCCATTTTGTTCGTGAGTGAGTTGCACGCGGCGAGGTTCGGGTACACCATGTCGCGACGACGACGTAGTTCGCTGACATCTTCACGAAGGGCCTCCCCTCGTCGCTGTTCTCCGAGTTTTGGTCCAGTCAATTAGATTAGGAAAAAGTGATTAATTCATTAACAACCTGTCAGGGAGATACATATATAGGGGGACAGCTTAAGGGCTAAGCAACCCTAATACAAAGGACTAAAATGCCCCTACCCCCTAATACACGTACAGTCCAACACCCCCCCCCCCCCCCGCAGTCCCAACATCTAGCCACGACAGATGTTGAGACTGGACCGAAACATGGTGAACACCGTCGAAGAGAGTCCCTTGGTGAAGATGTCGGCGAACTGCGACGACGTCGGAACGTGCAGGACTCGCACCTCCCCGAGAGCCACCCGCTCACGAACGAAGTGAAGGGCGATCTCCACGTGCTTCCTGCGCTGATGCTGCACCGGGTTGGCGGAGAGGTAGACAGCGCTGACGTTGTCGCAGTAAACCAACGTACTTCGGGCGAGGGGGGAGTGTAGCTCCTGAAGCAACTGCTGAAGCTAGGAGGACTCGGCCACGCCGTTGGCCACGGCGTGGTATTCCGCCTCGACACTCGAGCGGGACACCACGTGCTGCCGCTTCGAGGACCAAGAGACAATCTGATACCAAATTGGATTAGGAAAAATGATTAGCTCAATTAACAGGCTGTCAAGGTGGATACATAAATTAGATTAGGGAAAAGTAATCTCATTAACAGCCTGTCAATGGGTTACATATATAGGGGGATACAGCCTAAGGGTTAAGCAACCCTAATACCAAAAGACTAAAATGCCCCTACCCCCTATACATGCAGTCTAATACCCCCCGCAGTCCCAACATCTAGCCACGGCAGATGTTGAGACTGGACCGAAACTCGGTGAACACCGTCGAAGGAAGTCCCTTGGTGAAGATGTCGGCGAACTGCGACGACGTCGGTACGTGCAGGACTCGCACCTCCCCGAGAGCCACCCGCTCACGAACAAAGTGAAGATCGATCTCTACATGCTTCGTGCGCTGATGCTGCACCGGGTTGGTGGAGAGGTAGACGACGCTGACGTTGTCGCAGTAGACCAACGTACTCCGGGCGAGGGGAGAGTGGAGCTCCTGAAGCAGCTGCTGAAGCCAGGAAGACTCGGCCACGCCGTTGGCCACGGCGCGGTATTCCGCCTCGGCACTCGAACGGGACACTACGTGCTGCCGCTTCGAGGATCAGGAGACGAGATTGCCGCCCAGGAAGACGGTGTAGCCGGAGGTGGACCGACGGGTGTCCGGGCAGCCCGCCCAGTCAGCGTCGGTGTAGACGACCAGCTCGGAGGCAGAGTCGCGCCGCAGAAGAAGACCGTAGTCGTGAGTGCCACGCAGGTACCGAAGGATCCGCTTCACCGCCGTGAGATGGGGCTCCCGCGGATCATGCATGTGGAGACACACCTGCTGAACCGCGTAGGAGATGTCCGGCCTGGTGAAGGTGAGGTACTGCAGTGCACCTGCAAGACTCCTGTAAGTGGTGGGGTCGGCGACAGGGGCGCCGTCGGCCGAAGACACCTTCGCCTGGGTGTCCACGGGGGCGGAGCACGGCTTGCAATCAGCCATGCCCGCTCGCTCGAGGATACCACAACGCCCAGGAAGTGGTGGAGCTGGCCGAGATCCTTCATCGCGAACTCGCGCTGCAGGGCGGAGATCGTGCGCTGAAGAAGAGTCGGGCTGGACGCCGTGAGGACAATACCGTCCACGTACAGAAGGAGGTAGACAGTGTCACCCTCACGCCTGTAGACGAAGAGCGAAGTGTCCGACTTGGCCTCGACGATGCCGAGCGAGGCCGGGAAGGAGGCGAACCGGCTGTACCAAGCCCGAGGCGCCTGCTTCAGCCCGTACAGGGACTTGTTCAGCCGGCAGACCATGTCTGGACGGGCTGAATCAACGAACCCTGTTGGCTGACTGCAGTACACCGTCTCCGTCAACGTCCCGTGGAGGAAGGCGTTCTTGACGTACAGCTGGTGGACAGGCCAAGAACGCGACAGAGCCAGCGACAGAACGGTGCGAACCGTCGCCGACTTCACCACCGGGCTGAAAGTCTCGTCGTAGTCGACGCCGGGACGCTGCGTGAAACCGCGAAGCACCCACCGTGCCTTGTACCTCTCCAGAGACCCATCCGCCTTTCTCTTATGCGTAAATACCCACTTGCCCGTGACAACATTGCCATGACCAGGACGGGGAACCAGGTCCCAGGTCCGGTTGGCAAGCAGGGCCGCATACTCTTCTTCCATAGCCCGACACCAATGAGGATCGGCGAGGGCGCTACGGACAGAAGAGGGGATAGGCGAGATGGGTGATGAGGCATGCTCCGGGGGGGTCGAGGACGAGAGAACGACCCCGGAGAAGCGCTCCACAGGACGAAGGACGCCGGCGGCCCGTCGAGTCACCATCGGGTGCACGTGACGAGGGTCCCGGTGAAGCAGTGGAGGGTGATATACCAGAACCTCAGGACGCGAAGAGGACGATCCACCATCCCGCGCTCGTCGCTGATAGACAAGAGCGGGGTCAGCGTACCGCGCTGCAGGAGCCGCGCGTGGTGCAGTAGTCGAAGTCGGGGACGCCAAGGCCGCGCACGGCGCGACTGCTGGTGTCGGGGGCGCCGAGGCCGCACTCGACGCAGAAGGCGTCGGCAGGGACGCCGGAGCTACGCTCGGCGCAGCAGGTGTCGACGGGGACGTCGGGGCCGCGCGTAGCGCAACAGGTGTCGTCGGGGACGTCGGGGCCGCGCGTGGCGCAGCGGGCGACGCCGGGGACACTGGGGCCACGTGTGGCGCAGCTGGCGGCGTCAGGGACACCGGTGCTGCGCGTGGCGCAGCAAGTGGTGTCAGGGACACCGGGCCCACGCATGGCGCAGCAAGTGGCGTCAGGGACGCCGGGGCCGCGCGTGGCGCAGCAGGTGGCGTCAGGGACGTTGGTATCACGTAAGGTACAGCAGGTGGCGTGGAAGACGCCGAAGCTGCACATGGCGCAACGGGAGGGTAACCTGCAAGAGGTAAAAGACATGGTCGCGGTACAGGAGCGGCCTCGAGATCACTGGAGAAGAGGGAATCCAACTCAGCGACGGAGTCAGGAGACGGGGTGGAAAAAGGAAAGGAAGACTCGTCGAAGATGACGTGTCGGGAGATCAAGATACGACGGGTGGTAGGGTCAAGGCACCGGTACCCCTTGTGGTCAGGGGAGTACCCAAGGAAAACACACCGAGTCGAGCGAGGCGCAAGCTTATGGGAAGCTGTGGCGGAGAGGTTAGGGTAGCAAGCGCACCCGAACACTCGAAGGTGGTCGTAGAGAGGAGGGGTGCCGAACAAGGCGAAGTGAGGAGTGGGAGCACTAATCGTCTTAGTAGGAAGGCGATTAATGAGGTAGGTGGCGGTGTGAAGCGCCTCCGCCCAGTAACGAGCAGGGATAGAAGCCTGAAACATCAGAGAGCGCATGACATCGTTGGTGGTCCGAATCATGCACTCATCCTTGCCGTTCTGGGGGGAAGTGTACGGGCAAGACATGCGCAACTGAACACCGCGAGAAAGCAGAAAGTCACGGAACGCAGAGTTGTCAAACTCGCGCCCGTTATCGCACTGGACCGCATGGATCGTGCGCCCAAACTGGGTGGACACCCAAGCGAAGAAATGAGAAAGAGTGCCGAACGTATCAGACTTCTGTCGCAAGGGAAAAGTCCACGAATAGTGCGAAAAATCATCAACGACCACCAAGTAATACTTATATCCAGGAACACTGAGAACAGGTGAAGTCCAAAGATCACAGTGAATCAAATCAAAGATGCGCTCGACACGAGTGACAGAATGCGGAAAAGGAAGTCGAACATGGCGACCCAACTGACAAGCATGGCAAAGAGAGTCATGAGTACCCCGAGTACACGAAATCACTGAACTACCAGACAACTTCGACATAACATCAGCACCAGGGTGGCCAAGCCGACGATGCCAAATGGTCGAAGAAGCTGTCGTAGTCAGGGCAAGAGGCGGAGCGGAAGCTGGAAGACACATCGTGTACAGGGGACCCGTACTATCATAACAAAAGAGAATGTGTCGAGTAGTAAGATCCTTCACAGTGACACCATAAGGATCAAACTCAAGGGAAACATGGTTGTCAGTAGTAAAACGACGAACGGAAAGAAGGTGCTGAATGATGTCAGGAGCAACAAGAACATCACGTAGCTGAAACGAATCCACCGAACCCGAGTCACCTACTGAGGTGACTGAAAGAGCCCTCCCATTCTCAACAACGATAGATGAAGGATCAGAGGGATGGGAAGGGCGGGTAGAGGAGAGGATACCGATGTCAGGGGTAGTGTGATACGAGGCTCCAGAGTCTACCACCCAGTCAGGGCCAGATGGCGTGAAACCCCGCAGGTAGACCGACGGTGTAGAACGGGTCGTGACATACCCCGACGGTGGCGGCGTCGGGAAGGAAGGCAACACGCTCGGACCCTCGACGGTGGTGCCAACCGAGTAGGCAACAGCCGGACCAGGTACATCAGCTGATGGCGGCCGAGAAGTACCGCCCAGGGCGGCAGGACCGGCGGCCCAAGGGGCGGCTGCGGCTGCTGCGGGCCAGGTAGTGGCGCCATCGTGGGGTGCTGCAGAGGCGACGACGGCAGGCCAGGCGGCAGCAGCGGCTCAAGGGGTGGCAGCGCTGGGGGCTGCAGGAGCACCGGCGGCCAGCGGTGGGGTCACGCCGGCGGGCGGCAGCACGGGTGCGCCAGCGGGCAGCAGCAGGGGTGCGCCGGTGGGTGGCAGCAAAGGGCCCTGAAGAGGCGGGCCAGCTGTGAAGGGACCCTGAGGCGGCGTCGAGCCCCTGAACCCACCCGTTGCAGCGGGATGCGGGGCTCCGAACGGTGGCGCCGGGCCAACGCCGGGGCGCACGAACGGTTCACCGACAGGGAACGGCGAAGACGCCCCTGGCGGCGGCGGCGGGGCAGCGGCGCCGGGCACGAAGGCGGTGACGGCACGACCGGACCTCTCGTTCCCCATCGGCGGTGGCCAGAGGAGAGGGGGCCGGCAAGGGCGCGGCCAGGGCCCAGCCAAGTCAGAGACGGCGGCAGATCTGGTCAGCACGGCGACCAGAGAGGAAGAGGGCGGATCCCGCACGAGCAGGCAGCGCTCGCGCTCACGCGTGTGCGCGAAGCGTGCGGAGGGGCCCCGCCGGGGAACGCGGCCTGGCGGCGCGGCGGCGGCGCGCGAGGAGGGGGGGGGGGGCGCGGCCTGGCGGCGCGCGAGAAGGAGGGGGGGCGCAGCCTGGCGGCGCGGCGGCGGCGCACGAGGAGGGGGGGGGGCGCGGCAGCCAGTCGGCGGGCGGCGCGCATCAAGGGCGGCGCAGTGGCCGGGAGAGAGAGAAGGGCAGAGAGAGGCAATCTGATACCAAATTAGATTAGGGAAAAGTGATTAATTCATTAACAGCCTGTCAGGGAGATACATATATAGGGGGACAGCTTAAGGGCTAAGCAACCCTAATACAAAGGACTGAAATGCCCCTGCCCCCTAATACACGTACAGTCCAACACAGTCTCAACATCTGCAGTGACTAAATGTTGTGACTGCGGGGGGGGGGGTGTTAGACACTGTAATTATGTGTGTGCCACAGTGGCATATTAGTCATTAGTGAGGGATTAAGGTTAGGGGTAGTTTAGTCTTTTCCTCTCACCTAATCCCTCTATATAATCATCCCTGTACTCTCATTATTCTGATCATCTAATACAGCCACAATCATTCTTCTAATAAAAACGACGGCGGCGGACCTTTGTTAGCCGAGGAGGGGCGACCCCTAAAGGCACGCGGAGCGTTTATAGAGCGAGGTGGCGGCGGCTGCGGGTAGTGGGCGAGCAGTGAAGACCAGAAATCAACGAGACAGTTTTCCGTTTCGAGCGGATTCGGTGGAGGTCGTGTTCGTGCATTGAGGGAGACCGGGGGAACCGAAGAGGATGAAGGCGACCCTGTCATGCGGGCCCTGCTGAACAGAGAGAAAGAGGAGGTGAGGGAGCTGGGCTGGTGCGGGTGGGCCGAGAGTCCGGGGTGCAGGAGAGAAGAGAGGTGGCTAATGTGGCCCGAATAGGTGCAACCTAACTACAGTTTTGGATTTTCTTTTAAAATCCAAATTCAAACGGGTCTCTATTGTGTTTTTGAAATTAGTTTTCCTCCTACTGTGATGAAAGGCCCTCTACCCATTTTATTTACCCTTTATAAATTTGGGGTGTTACATGTACTATACAGCATTTGGTACCCACGTAACCCAATATCAATCAAGTAATTAATAACCTGAATTTAGTGCGCGATATGAAAGGGTCTGCTATCAATATCATGATCAATCTTAATATTGAAGAGGGTGACCTCACCATTATCCTGACCCTCAGACCATTGTCATAATACAGATACATAGTAAATTACCTAATTTTTTATTTACATATAATTAGATTAGGGAAAATGATTAGATTAACTGAATAGGCTGTCAAGGAGGATACATATATAGGGGCACAAAACTTAAGGGCCAAGTAACCCTAATAAAAAAGACTAAACTGCCCCTAATACACGTACAGTCTAACACCCCCCGCAGTCCTAACATCTAGCCACGACAGATGTTAAGACTGAACCGAAACTCTGTGAACACCGTCGAAGGGAGTCCCTTGGTGAAGATGTCGGCGAACTACGACGACGTCGGAACGTGCAGGACTCGCACCTCCCCGAGAGCCACCCGCTCACGAACGAAGTGAAGGGCGATCTCCACGTGCTTCCTGCGCTGATGTTGCACCGGGTTGGCGGAGAGGTAGACAGCGCTGACGTTGTCGCAGTAAACCAACGTACTTCGGGCGAGGGGGGAGTGTAGCTCCTGAAGCAGCTGCTGAAGCTAGGAGGACTCGGCCACGCCGTTGGCCACGGCGTGGTATTCCGCCTCGACACTCGACGGGACATCACGTGCTGCCGCTTCGAGAACCAGGAGACGAGGTTGCCGCCCAGTAAGACGGCGTAACCGGAGGTGGACCGGCGTGTGTCCAGGCAACCTGCCACGTCAGCGTCGGTGTAGACAACCAGCTCGGAGGCAGAGTCGCGCCGCTGAAGAAGGCCGTAGTCGTGGGTGCCACGCAGGTACCGAAGGACCCGCTTCACTGCCGTGAGATGCGGCTCCCGCGGATCATGCATGTGGAGACACACCTGCTGAACCGCGTAGGAGATGTTCGGCCTGGTGAAGGTGAGGTACTGCAGTGCACCTGCAAGACTCCCGTAAGTGGTGGGGTCGGTGACTGGGGCGCCGTCGGCCGAAGACACCTTCGCCTAGGTGTCCACGGGAGTGGAGCACGGCTTGCAATCAGCCATGCCCGCTCGCTCGAGGATATCCAGGCAGTACTGGCGCTGGTGGAGGAACAGAGCACCCGGGCGGTGCTCGACTGCAACGCCCAGGAAGTGGTGGAGCTGGCCGAGATCCTTCATCGTGAACTCGCGCTGCAGGGCGGAGATCGTGCGCTGAAGAAGAGCTGGGCTGGACGCCGTGAGGACAATATCATCCACGTACAGGAGGTGGTAGACAGTGTCATCCTTACGCCTGTAGACGAAGAGCGAAGTGTCCGACTTGGCCTCGACGAAGCCGAGTAAGGCCAGGAAGGAGGCGAACCGGCTGTACCAAGCCCGAGGCGCCTGCTTCAGCCCGTACAGGGACTTGTTCAGCCGGCAAACCATGTCTGGACGGGCTGAATCAACGAACCCTGTCGGCTGGCTGCAGTACACCGTCTCCGTCAACGTCCCGTGGAGGAAGGCGTTCTTGACGTCCAGCTGGTGGACAGGGCAAGAACACGACAGAGCCAACGACAGAACGGTGCGAAACGTCGCCGACTTCACTACCGGGCTGAAAGTCTCGTCGTAGTCGACGCTGAGACGCTGCGTGGAACTGCGAAGCACCCACCGTGCCTTGTACCTCTCAAAAGACCCATCCGCCTTCCTCTTATGCGTGAACACCCACTTGCCCGTGACAACATTGCCACGACCAGGACGGGGAACCAGGTCCGGTTGGCTAGCAAGGCCGCATACTCTTCTTCCATAGCCCGACGCCAATGAGGATCAGCGAGGGCGCTACGGACAGAAGAGGGGATAGGAGAGATGGGTGACGAGGCAGGCGGCGGCGGGGGAGGGGGGGTCGAGGACGAAAGAACAACACCGGAGAAGCGCTCCACAGGTCAAAGGACGCCGGCGGCCCGTCGAGTCACCATCGGCTGAACGTGACGAGGGTCCCGGTGAAGCAACGGAGGGTGGTAGACCAGATCCTCAAGACGCGAAGAGGACAGTCCACCAACCCGCGCTCGTCGCTGATAGACGAGAACGGGATCGGTGTACCGCGGTCCAGGGGCCGCGGGTGGTGCGGCTGACGACGTCGAAGACACCGTCGTGGACGTCGGGGCCGCGCGAGGCGCGACGGACGACGTCGGGGACGCCGTCGTGGACGTCGGGGTCGCGTGAGGCGCGACGGACGACGTCTGGGACGCCGTCGGGGACACCGGGGCCGCACGTGGTACGACGGTCGATGTCAGGGACGTCGGGGCCGCGCGTGGTGCGGCTGACGACTTCGGGGAAGCCGGGGCCGCGCGTGGCACGGCGGGCGACGTCGAGGACGCCGGGGCCGCGCGCGGCGCAGCGGACGACGTCGGGGCCGTCGGAGGAACGGCCAGTGGCGGCAAGAACGCCGGAGCCGCGGGAGGCACGACAGGTGGTGTCTGAGACACCGTGGTCGTGTCCGGCGCAGCTAGAGGAAGACCTGCAGAAGGTAAAAAACAAGGTCGCTGGACAGGAGCGGCCTCAGGATCAGTGGAAAAAAGTGAATCTAACTCGGAGACCGAGTCAGAGGAGGACCCAGCGAAAGGAAAGGAGGACTCGTCGAACACGACGTGTCGGGAGACCAAGATACGATGAGTGGTGAGGTCGAGACACCGGTACCCCTTATGATCGGGGGAGTACCCAAGGAAGACACACCGAGTCGAATGAGGCGCGAGCTTATGAGGAGCGGTGGTAGAAAGATTAGGGTAGCACGCGCACCCAAAAACTCGAAGGTGGTCAAAAAGAGGGTGGTGCCAAAGAGAGTGAAGTGAGAGGTGGGAGCACTAATCGCCTTAGTAGGAAGGCAATTAATGAGGAAGGTAGCGGTGTGAAGGGCCTCTGTCCAGTAGCAAGCAGGAATGGAAGACTGAAACATCAGGGAGCGCATGACATCGTTGGTGGTACGAATCATGCGCTCAGCCTTGCCATTCTGGGGGAAGTGTAAGGGCAAGACATGCACAACTGGACCCCGTGGGAAAGCAAGAAGTGATGAAACGCGGAGTTATCAAACTCGCGCCCGTTGTCGCACTGGACAACCCTGATTGTACACCCAAACTGGGTAGAAACCCAAGCGAAGAAGTGAGAAAGAGTGGCAAACGTATCAGACTTCTGTCACAAGGGAAAAGTCCACGAATAGTGGAAAAAATCATCAAGAATCACCAAATAATATTTATAGCCAGAAACACTGAGAACAGGTGAGGTCCATAAATCACAGTGAATCAGATCAAAAAGGCGCTCCACATGGGTGACAGAATGTGGAAAAGGAAGCCGAACATGGCGACCTAACTGACAAGTATGACATAAAGACTCATGGGAATCCCTAGTACACGAAATCACTGAACTACTAGACAGCTTCGACATAACATCAACACCGGGGTGGCCAAGCCGACGATGTCAAGTAGTCGACGGAGCTGTCGTAGCCAGGCAAAAAGGCGAGGGCGAAGCGGAAGCAGGAAGTCGCATTGTGTACAGAGGTCCTGAGCTCACAGCGGAGAACAAGACGCCGGGTAGTAAGATCCTTCACAGACAAACCAAAAGGATCAAACTCAATGAAAACATGGTTGTCATTGGTAAACCGACGAAAAGAAAGAAGATGCTTGATGATGTCCGGAGCAACAAGAATATCACGAAGACGAAAAGAACCTGACGAACCCGAGTCACCTACTGAGGTGACAGGAAGAACAGACCCATTCCCAACAACGATAGATGAAGGAAAAGAAGGGTGGGTAGAAGAAAGTATACCAGCGTCAGGGGTGGTGTGGTACGCAGCTCCGGAGTCCACAACCCACTCAGGGCCAGGTGGTGTGAGACTCGCTGTGCTGAAGGAAGACGCAAGGGACTGGCGATCCCAGGCCTGAGCAGGGTCAGAGTGTGGCGCCAACAACTCGGGTCGACCAACTGGGTTCCCCGAAGCCCAGTTAGCCAGAGAAGAAGGCCCGGCCGCAGAGTAGCCTGGTCCACCAGGGGGCAGGGTCCACTGTCCACCAGCTGTGTAGACAGACCCGCCGCCGCCATCGGTGGAGGGATGGGTGGAGAGGAGAGTGAGGGTGAGAGAAGAATTCTGTTTAAGGTTAGGGGTGGGGTGCTATTTTATATGTTGTGATGTGAAAAGATGACCGTCGGATTAGATCCTATGGTTCAGATACAATGGGCCAGCCCATCCCCACCCGACACTCGCCCTTGCCCGACAGCCGCGAGGTGCCTCCGCCTCCACCCGCCGCTGCCGCCGCACCCGCCGTCCGCTGCCCGCCTAGCTGGCCGCCTAGGCGCCTAGGCAGGCGCCTAGGTGACCAAGCGCCAATTTGAAAGCCGTGCCATGGGATTCCACCTTATCTACTTTTGGAGCCTGCCATGCTAGAAAGTTTGGAGTTTTTTCTTTGCCAATTATTTATTCAATGCCATGAATCAGGTAATGAAGCACTATTTGTCAGAATGTTTTTAGAAAATGCAATACACTGCCTTATTACATCGTTCGAAGCTTCCCACAATAATTTCATGGACTCAGAAAACTTACTTCACCGCAAACGACATTTACCTGTTATATTTGATTTTATTGCTTGGACGATCCATCCAAAAATTATTACTACATTCATTCATTATGCCTTTCTTTGGTATTGCAGATAGAATGGCGTAATAATAGGTTGGAGTTGCAATCAGATAGTAATGTGGCATTAATTGAAGAGCTTGACAAATTGCTTGAACTCCTGCAGATACCACCCGAGGTTGCACAGCCTATTACTATTATTATTATTATTATTATTATTATTATTATCATCATCTTTGCCATTATTCACATTTACGTCAAAATATTAACTTAGTACTGGTTTTATTGATATAATGCAGTATGAAGCTTCGTTAACTGGAGGATCATTTGATGAGGGAAACATGGTTAAGAACATTGAAGCCTGTGAGTGGTTAACCAGTGCAATAAAGAACCTAGAAGCATCAAATCTGGATCCAATCTATGTAAAACTGCGCGCGGTATCTCCTCTGGCTTTCTAACAAGAGTTTTTTTTCCTGATGATGAACGTTGATATGCAAGAATATGGAAAGACAAAGAAGTTAGGCAAACACAAGAAAAAATATGCAGAAAAAATAAGGCGTATATGGAAGATTACAGTTTTTTTTCATATTTATCCTTTATTGCAAAAAGGATGGCAGCTGAAGCTGTTGTTTTACTGAAGTATAGTTGAAGTCTTGACTCATTGTGAAGCCATATATACATATCAATATCCTTGCTTTACATAGACAATTGCAAGTGAGTTTCCAGTCGTGAGCACACTGAGCAGCTCAATTGGTTGGTGGCTCCAGTAGAGACAATACTTCCCAGGCGCAGCCTTTTTGAGGCGTCGCCTAGTCGTCCAGTCGGTCCGGAGGCGACGCCTGGACAGGTCGCCTCGCCTGGAGGCCGCCGGTCGCCGCCGCCGCCGCCGGTTGCCGGTCGCCGCGCCGCCGCCGGCCCTGGCCGCGCCGCGCTGGCCCTCGTCGCGCCGGCCTTCGCCGCGCTGCGCCGCGCCGCGCCGGCCCTCGCCGCGTCGCCGTCGCCATCGGTGCCGGTGGAGAGAAGAGTGAGGGTGAGAGGTATTGTGTTTAGGGTTAGGGTGGGGTGGGAGGTATTTTATATACACTGACGTGGAAATACCACCGTTGGATTTGTTAGACACTGTAATTAGAGGTGTGGCACAGGGGTATATTAGTCATTAGAGAGGGATTAGGGTTAGGGGTAGTTTAGTCTTTTCTCCCCTCCTAATCCCTCTATATAATCACACCTGTACCTCAGTTTTTCAATCATCTCAATACAATCATCATTAGCCCTCTTTCATGGTATCATTAGCTAGGAATAATCAGGATTAGGGCTAACCCTAATCCTAATGGGCCAGCCGCCGCAGCCCTGGGCGCACGCCGCCGCCACCCCACCCTGGGCCAGAACCACCGCCGCCCCCGAGCAGCCGCCCGCCACCGCCCCTGAGCAGCCGCCCGCCGCCGCCAGGGCGCCGCCAGCCGCCGGATCTGGGCTGCACACGCAGGGGGGGGGGGGGGGCGCCGCCTCCTCTGGAGGACAGCGCGCGGAGGCCGGAGCCGCCGCCACCCCACCCTGGGCGCGGGGAGGGGCCGCCGCCGCCGCCACCTCCGGATCCGGGGCCGCGGCGCCCTGGATCGGGGCGGCCCCGCCCGGATTCGGGCCGCCCCCACCCGGATTGGGGCCGTGCGCGCACGGGGGGGGGGGGGGGGCGTCACCGCCCCTGTCTGGGCCGCCGCCGGCCCCCCTGGAGGGAGCGCCGCCCCCTGGCTTGCCTGGGCCGCCAACGCCCCTGGGGGCTCTGCATCCGCCCCTGGGGGGTCCGCCAGCCCCACTGGAAGGGGCGCCACCCTCTGGACTGCTGAAACTGGAGGAACAGCAGCGTCTGGAGGGGGCGCCGCCTTCCTAGGAGGAGCCACAGCCCCCAGGCCCCTCGCTGCTGGTTCTGCAGTCGCCCCCTCCTTCTCGAGAACCGGTCCAGCCGCCGGTGAACCCCTTGTTGGTACCTCCAGAAACCCCGCCACCGCTGTTACCTTCATGGCAGGTACCTCCGCGCTACGGGACGCCACCGGCCTCGACATTGACGGGAGCACCACGGCGATCCCGCCGATTCCGTTCCCAGCCGCCGGTACTACTATGGAGAACACAGCTTCTTCCTACGGCACCGACACTGCGGAGACATCTGACATCGCCGCAGCACTGGCCGCCTCTCGCGAGCGCGAGCGGGCACTCGCCCTTGCCCTAGAGCAGGAGCGTGCCTCCGTGGCATCACTATCCCACCAACTTGAGGAGAGTGCTCGCCGATCAACGAGTGCTATCCATGAGCCTCCCTCGGACGCTGGTACGTACTCGACTTCGCTTGTGGCCGCTCTTCATGCACAGGCCGTAGGGATTCAGAACATCCGGACGCTCGTGCCGGTTATTCTCAGTTCCGAGTCCACCTCATATGCCCGGTGGCGTGATATGGTGCTCCTCACGCTGAGGCGCTACTGCCTCGATGACCACGTCCTCCAGGATGAGTCTTCAGTACAGGTGTCCTGGATCAGCATGGACAGCCTGGTACTATCCTGGATCCTTGGCTCCCTGACAGAGGAGCTACAGGACATCGTCAGGCAGCGCGGTGGCGGTACTGCTCGGCAGGCCTGCCTAGTACTTGAGCAACGGTTTCTAGGGAACCGTGCGACTCGAGCCCTCCACATAAGCACTCGGTTCCAGAACACCGTCCAGGGGGATCGTTCCATCTCCACCTATTGTCGGGAGATGAAGGGCATGGCAGATGCCCTACGTGACCTTGGTGAGCCGGTCACTGACAGCGCTCTTGTCCTTCGGGTCCTTCAGGGCCTGAACGAGCGCTATTGTCACCTACGGACATGGCTACTTCGACTGGAGCCACTACCTACCTTCGAGAAGGTATGGTCTGATCTTGAACTTGAAGAGATCACTGCAGGAGGCTCTACTGGCTCTGGATCTGCCACAACTTTCTATGGCTCCGGGCAGTCCCCGCGTCCACCCTTACCAGCAGCTGGTGGATCGCCGTCACGTCCACCTTCTACTCCTACCAGTACAGGAGGTGGAAACCGTCGTCACCGAGGAAAGAACGGCGGCCGTGGTGGCAGCAGTGCAGGCAACACCCCCACGGCTTCGACTACTGGAAGTAGTGGTGGTACCGGCCAGGGAGGTGCACCCTGGCCCACACCCTACAACCCGTGGACTGGCCAGATCTACATGTGGCCTGGACCGTCCCCAGGTTCTCAGCCTCCACGACCACCGCGTCCTCAGCCGGCGTTTGCGGCTACCCCCGGCTACAGTGGACCAGCCCACAGTGCTGGTAGGCCGACAGCTCAGGCCTATAGTGGGCCTGGCTACTCTTCAGGCGGGCAGTCGACCCCGACCTACGGAGGCACTGACTACCCTGTTGGGAACTCGGAGCCATCAGCACCCCTTCAGGAGCCACCGTCGACGTGGGATCGACAGTCGCTTGCTTCCTCCTTTAGCACCATGCACCTTACACCACCTGGTGCTGACTGGGTAGTTGATTCCGGAGCATCATACCATACCACTCCTAATTCCGGTATACTCTCTTCCACCCATCCTCCCAATCCCTCTTTTCCTTCATCTATCGTTGTTGGAAATGGGTCCGTTCTTCCGGTCACCTCAGTAGGTGATTCCGGTCTTCCGGGTACTTTCCAACTTAAAAACATTCTTGTTGCTCCGGATATCATTCAGAACTTACTTTCTGTTCGCCGTTTTACCACTGACAACAATGTTTTCATTGAATTTGATCCTTTTGGTTTGTCTGTGAAGGATCTTTCCACCCGGCGACCTCTTTTCCGATATGATAGCTCGGGGCCCCTATACACACTTCGGCTTCCTACTTCAGCTGCATCACCGCCATTTGCTTTGACTACGACAACTTCATCTACCATCTGGCATCGCCGGCTTGGCCACCCTGGTGCAGATGCTATGTCGAAGCTGTCCAGTAGCTCAGTTATCTCGTGTTCTAGGGGTACACATGACTCTCTATGTCATGCCTGTCAACTTGGTCGCCATATTCGCCTCCCTTTTCCCACATCTGTGACTCATGTTGAGCACTCATTCGATCTTATACATTGTGATTTGTGGACTTCTCCCATCTCCAGTATATCGGGCTTTAATTACTATTTGGTGATAATTGATGATTTTTCTCACTTCTCCTGGACTTTTCCATTACGATTGAAGTCTGAAACTTTCGTCACTCTTTCTCACTTCTTCGTTTGGATTTCTACTCAATTCGGGCGTACCATTCGAGCTGTCCAGTGCGATAACGGACGAGAGTTTGATAACTCTGCGTTTCGTAATTTTCTCTCCGCACATGGGGTACAACCACGCATGTCTTGTCCGTATATCTCTCCTCAAAACGGCAAGGCAGAGCGCATGATTCGCACCATTAATGATGTCATACGCTCTCTGATGTTCCAGGCATCTATTCCAGCCCGATACTGGGTGGAGGCTCTTCATACCGCCACACTTCTGATCAATCGTCTTCCCACCAAAGCGATTCGTGCCTCCACCCCCTACTTTGCTCTATATGGCACCAATCCTCTTTATGATCACCTTCGAGTTTTCGGATGCGCTTGCTACCCTAATCTTTCCGCCACCGCCCCACATAAGCTTGCGCCCCGCTCGACACGGTGTGTTTTTCTCGGGTATTCCCTTGATCATAAGGGTTACCGATGCTTAGATCTCACTACCCACCGTCTTTTGATCTCTCGGCACGTCGTCTTCGACGAGTCATCTTTTCCTTTTTCCACCACCTCTTCTGATTCCACCACAGAGCTGGACTCTTTTTTTCCTACTGACCCCGAGGCTGCCTCCCAGTTGCCTTGGCCTATTTCTTCTGCAGGATCGACACGAGCTACATCCCAGACGCCCTCGACACCGATTGCTGCACCTCGTGTGGCATCGATGTCTCAGGCGTCACCCGCTGCACCCCGTGTGGCATCGACGCCTCCGACGTCACCTGCTGCGCCACACACGGCCTCGACTTCCCCGACACCATCTACTGTACCCCAGGAGCCCTCGGCGTCTCCAGCTGTACCACGTACGGCACCAGCGGCACCACCAGCGAGTACGACGCCACCAGCCGCGCCACGCGCGGCACCAACGACGTCTTCTCGTTTTGCTGACCCCGCACTTGTCTACCAGCGACGAGCGCGGGGAGAGGCTCCTGCTCCGACGACGCCACGCGCGGCATCGAGACCCACTCTCGTCTATCCACGACGAGAGAAGATGGTTGTACCCGACCGGCCGGTGTACAACCCCCCTCTACTTCACAGGGATCCTGGTCACGTCCACCCGATGGTGACTCGACGTGCATCCGGGAGTCTTCGACCAGTGGAGCGGTTCGATAGTACCGCTTTCTCGTCGACGACGACTCCACTGACCGAGCCTTCTTCGATCTCGCCCATACCTACTTCCGTGCGTAGCGCCCTCGCCGACCCTAACTGGCGCCGCGCTATGGAGGAAGAGTATGAGGCCTTGCTTGCCAACCGGACCTGGGACCTGGTTCCCCGTCCGGGCCGTGGCAATGTTGTCACAGGCAAGTGGATATTCACGCATAAGAAGAAGGCGGATGGCACCTTGGAGAGATACAAAGCTCGTTAGGTACTCCGGGGCTTCACTCAGCGCCCTGGAGTTGACTACGACGAGACTTTCAGCCCGGTGGTGAAGCCGGCGACAGTTCGTACCGTACTGTCGCTAGCTCTCTCACGTTCTTGGCCTGTCCACCAGTTGGACGTCAAGAACGCATTCCTCCACGGTACACTGACAGAGACGGTGTACTGCAGTCAGTCGGCAGGATTTGTAGATTCAGCTCACCCAGACATGGTCTGTAAGCTGAACAAATCCCTGTACGGACTGAAGCAGGCACCGCGAGCCTGGTACAGCCGATTCGCCTCTTTCTTGGTCTCACTGGGGTTTGTTGAAGCTAAGTCGGACACTTCGCTGTTTGTCTATCGACGGGGCAGTGACACAGCTTACCTCTTACTGTACGTCGATGACATTGTACTAACAGCATCCAGTCCGACTCTGCTTCAGCGAACCATTTCTGCCTTACAGCAGGAGTTCGCTATGAAGGACCTGGGCCGTCTCCACCACTTCCTGGGTATTACGGTCGAGGACCGACCAGGCGGCCTATTCCTTCACCAGCGACAGTACTGTCTGGATATCCTTCAGCGGGCAAGCATGGCTGATTGCAAGCCGTGCTCCACTCCAGTGGATACTCAGGCGAAGCTCTCCGCCACCGACGGGACACCCGTCTCTGACCCCACTTCTTACAGGAGTCTTGCAGGTGCTATCCAGTACCTAACCTTCACTAGGCCGGATATCTCATATGCGGTTCAGCAGGTGTGCCTCCATATGCATGACCCGAGGGAACCGCATCTCACCGCTGTCAAGCGGATTCTTCGGTACCTACGAGGCACCCTCGACTACGGCCTCCTTCTTCGACGTGACACGGCCTCCGAGCTGGTCGTGTACACAGACGCTGACTGGGCAGGCTGCCCGGACACACGACGCTCTACTTCTGGGTACGTCGTCTTCCTGGGCGGCAACCTTGTCTCCTGGTCCTCGAAGCGACAGCCCGTAGTGTCGCGCTCGAGTGCAGAGGCGGAGTATCGCGCCGTGGCTAACGGCGTAGCTGAGGCCTCCTGGCTTCAGCAGCTACTTCAGGAGCTCCACACTCCCGTCATCAAAAGCACCCTCATCTACTGCGACAACGTCAGCGCCATGTACCTCTCCACCAACCCGGTCCAGCATCAGCGCACGAAGCATGTGGAGATTGACCTTCATTTTGTTCGTGAGCGGGTAGCACGGGGCGAGGTTCGGGTACACCATGTCCCGACGACGACGCAGTTCGCCGACATCTTCACGAAGGGCCTCCCGTCATCGTTGTTCTCCGAGTTTCGGTCCAATCTCAACATCTGCAGCGGCTAGATGTTGTGACTGCGGGGGGGGGGGGTGTTAGACACTGTAATTAGAGGTGTGGCACAGGGGTATATTAGTCATTAGAGAGGGATTAGGGTTAGGGGTAGTTTAGTCTTTTCTCCCCTCCTAATCCCTCTATATAATCACACCTGTACCTCAGTTTTTCAATCATCTCAATACAATCATCATTAGCCCTCTTTCAGGATTAGATCCGACGGCTCAGATCGCCCGCCCGCCCGCCCTCGCCTCCGCTTCCGCTCGCCTTCCTCCGCTGAGCAGACACCGTGCCCGCCGCCTCCGCTGAGCCCGCCCACCTCCGCTGCGCCCGCCGCCACCTCCGCGCCCGCCGTCTCCACCCGCCGCCGCGCCCGCCGCCTCCCCTCCTCGGCTCGCCGCCGCCGCCTCCCCTCCTCGCCTGGCGCTCGCCTAGGCGTCCGGCGGCCGGCGGGCGCCTAGGCGTCCAGGCGAGGATTCGCAACACTGCCCAGGCGTCAATCTTTGAGGCATCATTCTGGAATCTGGATACCCCCAAATATTTTTTTATAACCTAGAAGATTCTCTCCTCGTTATCAAAAACACTTAGCTGTGATAGTATTTCCTGTCACAATAAAAATGTGTTATGCATTCGATGGCTCTAGAGTAACGTATAAGGGGCACATCATTATATAATTTGAAAGTTGTAAAGGAACAATTTTATGTAAGGAATTGACATTTGATGTGATAAAATTTCTGCAGGTTAGGGAAAAGCGTGCAGAATTCGTACTCCTGAAGTGTACTTTTGTACGGAGGGCATCAGAATTTTTAAGGAATTACTTTCCTGGTCTGATTGATTCTATGCTAAATGACAGAAATAACATATCTCAGGTAAACCTGACTTCAATAACTAAAGCGTTCAAAAAATTTCAACAGCTAAACTATTCAGGTTTAGGACAACGCCAGGACTTTCTTTTTACTTGTAACACTTGCAGCGAGGTCATCTGCAGAGACCTGATCATGCTGATATGAGGTATAAATGCAGGACTTATGCCCGGCTTCTACAACACATCAAGGTTTTTGCATGCCGTCTTGTTGTGAAACTAGAAATTAATGGTTTATGGGTGCCAACATTCTAAAACTCACTTTATACTCTGCTTTCTAGAGTTTGGACAAGAGTTGTATTACACCTTTGCGGAAGGCTTACTGCCATTCTTTGAACTTGCTAATTCGACGGGAGGTAGGGTCCTTTAAAGACTGGACACAGTTAATTTCATCAAGATACTATAATTATATTCTAACAATAATATGTGCACATGTTAACTGTACAAAATTCTCACTAAGATATGTATGCAAGCAAGTAAACATATTATACAATAAAAATCTAAGATAGCATGTATAACAACTGCACATTTGGTTTCAGGCACGTGAATTTTCAAATGAACTCCGTGCTAGTTCAAAAGCATCAAAGAGCAGCACACCATTATTTGAGGGTCCTCCGGGTGCAAATCAGCCTGCAACTATCACTGATAGTTCTGCAGATGCATACTCCAAGATGATCACTACTTTTATTCCACTTTTTGTTGATGAGGTTATTTTGTACTTATGTTCACTCTTTTGCTAATAATACATTATTCACATCCTAATACTTCACATTAATATCTACTACTAGAGCTCATTCTTTGCACATTTTATGTGCTTCGAAGTCTCTGCACTTGCTTCACCGGATGCTTCAAATAGTAGTCCTAATGCTGAGGCAAATAGTACTTCTGCCACATTAGAATCTTCTTCAAGCATACTCAAACCAAGTAAAGTAAACCGCCACCTCCAATGTTAAACATTGCTCATGATATATTTGTTTCGTCCTTTCAGAAAGGTGTAAAAGTTTGTTCTTGGTACCTGTTTTTCAGGTAACAATCCAGCTGAGTTGGGTGTGTTAAATGAATGTCTTCAGGAGTTGTTTGATGGTGTTCAGGTTAATGCTGCTAGTTTTCCCTGTATGTTACAGGCATAAGAGTTAAGGAGAATTGTAAATATGGGCAAGCAAAGGGCTTAATTAATGCCATTGCTTGGTGGAATTATTGGCTTCACTTGTCTTTTGTGGTTCCTTTGCAGGAGGACTTCTATGCACTAGTTGACTGGGCATTCAAGCTAGATCCATTGAGTTGCATATCAATGCATGGAATAACAGATCGATATCTTTCTGGTCAGAAAGCAGAGGTCACAGGATATGTTCATGTGCTGCTTGATGACTTGGAGACACGAATAACAATTTTGTTCAGCAGGGTTTGACTCCGCTTTTATCATAGCCATTCTTCTTCTCCGTAGAGTACAACCGGTTTTTACCCATTCATTTTCTTTGTTGCACAGTTTGTAGACGATGCCTGCTACCAGATTGAGAAGTATGAGCGCAATGTACGGCAAATTGGAGTTGTGCCATATATCCCCAGGTCCGTTGTTATATCGTCGCTTGATGTTTTAAATTTACAAAGTGCTGCCTTTGGGCATTATAGGATACATAACTATGCGTAAGTGAAAATTGTGCAGCCTCATTATTTTCATTTATATAGGTTTGCTCAACTTGCAGCACGTATGGAGCAGTATATCAACGGATCTAGGGATCTAGTTGACCAAGCATATACTAAAATTGTAAGATCTTACTATGACCCAGACAAACTCACCAAATTTTTAAAATATTGTTCAGACCCCTATTGCATTGCTTCCAATCATTTTCCCAGTTTTTGTAATCATTAAATGTGCCTCAAACAGGTGAGTATTATGTTTGTCATATTGGAGAAAATTGCTCAAGTGGAACCTAAATATGTTGATATTGTACTCCTGGAGAATTATGCAGCGTTCCAGCACAGGTGGACTCCTTTTCCTCAATCTGAATTCTGATACTCTGAAATACCCTTCTTGAAATTCACACCTAACTTTTATAACACTTTCAACTCAATGTTTCAATACAAAGTCATGTTGGAAAATGAGAGCATAAAGGGTGGAGTTTGTTTGAGAACTTTTTTTGATTTAAAAATACCAAAATATCATTTTGATAGTAATTTCGAGAAACATAATGGAACGGTATGAATATTACAAAAAGCATGTGAGCTCCCACATCAATGATTGTTTGTTCACCTCTTAAATTTTTGCATCATTATAAAAGAAATTGGCCGGCGGGAAAAGACCTCCTCCACGGTATTGTATTGGTAGAGAGCTTAAGCAGAGCCTAACCGAGAAAGGTCACGAAAGCTAGCCCCCCTGCAACACTAGGGTCCACCCCGTGGATCAGATCATTACGTTTGCTTTGAGTCCAGCACATACACGAGGATTCGCCCCTCACATGCCAGTCCAACTTGTGTGCACGACCACGACAAGGGGAACTTCAGTTACTTTTTTTTTACCAAAATCTGGAAATCAGCTCCCACAGGGAATCGAACCCAAGACGGTAAGGGTGGTACTGAGAGTACTAACCACTAGGGTAAGACCTCTTTTGCACTTCCACATCATTATACAAAAAAGGGTGGACTTGATGCAGTGGTAGTTTATCTCCACTTGTGTCCTCATGCCTTGAGTTCGAACAAACCTCTACAAAAACATGGGCAAAACTGTCTAGAAAAAAGGCTTCACAATATTTTTTTTGTTGAGGATGTAGATTTGTTGGGACAAAAGATTTGTTGTTGTTGAGGAGGAGGTAGATTTAACCCTTCAGCCAAAAATTTGGTTTTTTTACTGTGTTGCACGGTTGTTTCGTACCAAACATTATTGACCTAGCAGAACAACAGAGATAAATTTTTCATTTGGACACCTCTTTAAAGTCATATCAGCTGCCATTTCCTGTAACTTGTCCTGCTGCCTCAAAAAGAGTTCATGGCAGCAATTGTGATATTATTCTCTTCCCTTTAAGAACATAAGATCTTAGTTTTCTCCAGTTCGGATATCTATGCTTTAATTTGGGAACTATAGAGTCATACTTTGGAGTTTGGTGCAATTTCCTCTCATTAGAATGCTTAACATTTACATAGAAAAATATGAAATAGCTAGTGTTTTGTACAATTAGTTGACTTAACAGGTTTAATCTGATATCTAGCCTGTATGATTTGGCAAATGTTGTCCCAACACTTGCCAAATATTATCATCAAGCTAGTGAAGCCTATGAACAAGCTTGTTCGCGTCACATCAATTTGGTCATATATATAGTAAGTTGTCTGTTGCTCCATTTCCACCCATTGCTCGTACTAAGACCATATTGGTACATGTTAACAAACTTGTGCATGTGCTTTTTGCAGCATTTTGAAAAACTCTTCCAATTTGCTCGGAAAATTGAGGAACTTATGTACAATATGAGCCCTGAGGAGGTAAAGTAGTTCAAAGCTCTATCTAGATTTTTATGTCATGCAAGTATTATAAACAAGTTCTATATGTATAACCATATGTACGTTTTATGGACTCTTTTTATGGGTGCCATTATCACAGTTGCCAAAAGAGTTAGAGATAAAAAGTTAGGAGATATAAGTATAGTTTAATAAATTGTTTAGATTCTGATTCTGTTTAACAGAACCTGTTAATTCCTAAATAAACTGGCGCCTGGTCTATAAAGCCGTTCGGATTAGTTTGTATTAGACATCAGAGAAATAAGGCTCCTTACCTGGCGTCTCCTCTGGTCGTCCTAGCTGGATCTTCCTCCTCCAGTTGGGGCGACGTGGATGCCCTCTCCACCAGATATCCTCTGCGCTCAAACTCTCAATCCCATCTATTGCTCTGTTCTCCACTGCATACACCCAAAAGGAAGGTTTGTAACAGTACGACCACCTTGTTAATCTTGTTTTTGTATCCGAGTCGGATTGAGGCTAGCGGGTGCGATTGAGGAATCATCATTGTATTGGGCTAGGTGTTTAGTTTAGAAAAGAAATAAAGAGTGCTAATGATAGAATTAGTTGCTGCAGTATTGAACTAGGATAGTAGATCCCTAGTTGGAGTTGGAGTGGATTGTAACTGGCTATATAATGACGACAGGTGCTGAAATAAAATTGTCCCTCCCAGAAAATCCCTTCCAGATTATTTTCTCTACTTTCCCCCTGCGCCAGGCTCTCCTCAGCTCCTGTGCATGCCAGCATCCCCTGTATGACGTGATCTGCATAGCAGATTATTTCTGGGCTTTAGTGCAGGAACTCTTGATCTCTTCTATTCCTCACGTATGTACACACCAGGACTCAACAGCTGGTTCTGCCTTCACGTACGTACACTCAAGGAGCAGGGCGACCTGATCTGTTGCATCAGTTCAGTTTCACGCAGCAAGGTCAGAAGCTGTTCTGGCGAAGAGATCATTAGATTTCCAATATTTGATATCAAAGTTCATGAAGAAAACATGATTAGGGGGGTGATTGTTAGATTTAATCTTCTTCTTGGATGTGAGCCGGATTAGGGCTGACAGGTGTGGCTGAGGAGTCCTCGTTGTTATCGGTCTAGGTCTCTAGTTTAGAAAAGAAATAGAGTTCTAGATATAGAATTAGTTGTTGCTGTTGGCCCAGCTCTCTCTGGAACACACACAAAAATTGACGGATGAAGAAGATGAACAAGACACAAGAGAATTTCAACGCTGCACACCAGTGCACAACACATACACTTCGATTTCTCTTAACACTTGCACACTACACTGCACACACACTGCACTATATGAGCACTACTCTTCACTTGACACATCAGCACCACTTAAAACAAAGACTGGTTACTGCAGTTAAATAACAGGCAGTGCCGTGGCCAGCACTCACCAGAACTTCGCTATGCTCGGCCACGAGGCCCACGACTCGGCACAACGTGATCTGCAGCTTAACAACCAAGTCTCTTTCTGTTATGCAAGGCGCAAGACTGCATGTGGAGCTCCACTAACTGACGTATGTACATGCATGATCTTATCCACTTAATCCTGCCTACTCCTGCCTGACTGCTATTATACGATGACCATCATGCGTCACAAGGTAAATAAATAAATAAATAAACTAAACACTAAATGACTAAATAGCTAAATAAGATTAGACCTAACAATCACCCCCTAATCTTGTTTTGATTATTTTGTACCACCACATGACTTCACAGTAGCGCCGTCTCGTAGTCGGCGTCCGCTATGACGAGTTGCGCCACACCATTGGACATTTCCTTCACCGCATCACACTCGTCGGCGAAGTGACCGAACTCACCACACTTATGACAGTCGATATTTGACGTGTCGAACTTGCGGCGGAATTTTTTCTCACCATCCTTGTTGGCGCTGCTACCAGAGGCCTCACTGTTGCACTTCTCTTCAGCAATTATGGCCTCCCACTTGACACGCGTGAGTCATGGCTCGGCGTGCGCAACCAGTAGCTTCTCAACATCACTGTCACGTTGTCTTCCCTTAAAGACTCATCGAACTCCCGTAGGCGTCCCACAACTTTCGCTACCGACATTGTCAACATATCCCCCATTGCTCTATGGTGCTCATAATGAGTAGGAACTTGTCGGGGACGGACCGCAGGAGATTCTCGACGACGCTTGCTCCCTCCACTTTCGTGCCGAGAGGAGGCACGGCTGCCAGGCGGCGGGCGGCGAGCGACGAGGGCGGCGCGGTCTGGCAGCGCGGCGGCGGGCGGCGCGTAGCGGCCGAGAGAGAGAGAAGGGCAGATAGAGAGGCAATCTGATACCAAATTGGATTAGGAAAAATGATTAGCTCAATTAACAGGCTGTCAAGGTGGATACATAAATTAGATTAGGGAAAAGTAATCTCATTAACAGCCTGTCAATGGGTTACATATATAGGGGGATACAGCCTAAGGGTTAAGCAACCCTAATACCAAAAGACTAAAATGCCCCTACCCCCTATACATGCAGTCTAACACCCCCCGCAGTCCCAACATCTAGCCACGGCAGATGTTGAGACTGGACCGAAACTCGGTGAACACCGTCGAAGGAAGTCCCTTGGTGAAGATGTCGGCGAACTGCGACGACGTCGGTACGTGCAGGACTCGCACCTCCCCGAGAGCCACCCGCTCACGAACAAAGTGAAGATCGATCTCTACATGCTTCGTGCGCTGATGCTGCACCGGGTTGGTGGAGAGGTAGACGACGCTGACGTTGTCGCAGTAGACCAATGTACTCCGGGCGAGGGGAGAGTGGAGCTCCTGAAGCAGCTGCTGAAGCCAGGAAGACTCGGCCACGCCGTTGGCCACGGCGCGGTATTCCGCCTCGGCACTCGAACGGGACACTACGTGCTGCCGCTTCGAGGATCAGGAGACGAGATTGCCGCCCAGGAAGACGGTGTAGCCGGAGGTGGACCGACGGGTGTCCGGGCAGCCCGCCCAGTCAGCGTCGGTGTAGACGACCAGCTCGGAGGCAGAGTCGCGCCGCAGAAGAAGACCGTAGTCGTGAGTGCCACGCAGGTACCGAAGGATCCGCTTCACCGCCGTGAGATGGGGCTCCCGCGGATCATGCATGTGGAGACACACCTGCTGAACCGCGTAGGAGATGTCCGGCCTGGTGAAGGTGAGATACTGCAGTGCACCAGCAAGACTCCTGTAAGTAGTGGGGTCAGCTACCGGAGCGCCGTCGGCCGAAGACACCTTTGCCTGGGTGTCCACGGGAGTGGAGCATGGCTTGCAATCAGCCATGCCCGCTCGCTCGAGGATATCCAGGCAGTACTGGCGCTGGTGGAGAAACAGAGCACCCGGGCGGTGCTCGACCGCAACGCCCAGGAAGTGGTGGAGCTGGCCGAGATCCTTCATCGCAAACTCGCGCTGCAGGGCGGAGATCGTGCGCTGAAGAAGAGTCGGGCTGGACGCCGTGAGGACAATATCGTCCATGTACAGGAGGAGGTAGACAGTGTCACTCTCACGCCTGTAGATGAAGAGCGAAGTGTCCGACTTGGCCTCGACGAAGCCGAGCGAGGCCAGGAAGGAGGCGAATCGGCTGTACCAGGCCCGAGGCGCCTGCTTCAGCCCGTACAGAGACTTGTTCAGCCGGTAGACCATGTCTGGACGGGCTGAATCAACAAACTCTGTCGACTGACTACAGTACACCGTCTCCGTCAACGTCCCGTGGAGAAAGGCGTTCTTGACGTCCAGCTGGTGGACAGGCCAAGAACGCGACAGAGCCAGCGACAGAACGGTACGAACTGTCGCCGGCTTCACCACCGGGCTGAAGGTCTCGTCGTAGTCGACGTCGGGACGCTGCGTGAAACCGCGAAGCACCCACCGTGCTTTGTACCTCTCTAGAGACCCATCCGCCTCCTCTTATGCGTGAACACCCACTTGCCCGTGACAACATTGCCACGACCAGGACGGGGAACGAGGTCCCAGGTCCGGTTGGCAAGTAGGGCCGCATACTCTTCTTCCATAGCCCGACGCTAATGAGGATCGGCGAGGGCGCTACGGACAGAAGAGGGGATAGGCGAGATGGGTGACAAGGCAGGCTCTGGGGGGGTCGAGGACGAGAGAACGACACCGGAGAAGCGGTCCACAGGACGAAGGACGCCGGCGGCCCGTCGAGTCACCATCGGGTGAACGTGACGAGGGTCCCGGTGAAGCAGCGGAGGGTGATATACCAGATCCTCAGGGCGCGAAGAGGATGATCCACCATCCCGCGCTCGTCGCTGATAGACAAGAGCGGGGTCGGCGTACCGCGCTGCAGGAGCCGCGCGTGGTGCAGTAGTCGAAGTCGGGGACGTCGAGGCCGCGCACAGCGCAACTGCTGGTGTCGGGGACGCCGAGGCCGTGCTCGGCGCAGCAGGCGTCGGCAGGGACGCCGGAGCTACGCTCGGCGCAGCAGGTGTCGTCCGGGCCGCGCGTGGCGCAGCAGGTGTCGTCGGGGCCGCGCGTGGCACAGCAGGTGTCGTCGGGGCCGCGCGTGGCGCAGCAGACGACGCCGGGGACACTGGTATCGCGCGTGGCGCAGCGGGTGTCGGCGCAGCAGGCGTCGGCAGGGACGCCGAAGCTACGCTCGGCGCAACAGGTGTCGTCCGGGCCGCGCGTGGCGCAGCAGGCGTCGGTGCCGCGCGCGGCGCAACAGATGGCGTTAGGGATGCCGGGGCCGCGCGTGGCGCAGGAGGTGGCGTCAGGGACGCCGAGGCTGCGCGTGACGCAGCAAGAGGGTAACCTGCAAGAGGTAAAGGACAAGGTCGCGGTACAGGAGCGGCCTCGGAGTCAGTGGAGAAGAGGGAATCCAACTCAGCGACGGAGTCAGAAGACGGGGTTGAAAAAGGAAAGGAAGACTCGTCGAAGACGACGTGTCGGGAGATCAAGATACGACGGGTGGTAGGGTCAAGGCACCGTACCCCTTGTGGTCTGGGGAGTACCCAAGGAAAACACACCGAGTCGAGCGAGGCGCAAGCTTATGGGAAGCTGTGGCAGAGAGGTTGGGGTAGCAAGTGCACCCGAATACTCGAAGGTGGTCGTAGAGAGGAGTGGTGCCGAACAAAGCGAAGTGAGGGGTGGGAGCACTAATCGCCTTAGTAGGAAGGCGATTAATGAGGTAGGTGGCGGTGTGAAGCGCCTCCGCCCAGTAACGAGCAGGGATAGAAGTCTGAAACATCAGAGAGCGCATAACATCGTTGGTGGTCCGAATCATGCGCTCAACCTTGCCGTTCTGGGGGGAAGTGTACGGGCAAGATATGCGCAACTGAACGCCGCGAGAAAGCAGAAAGTCACGGAACGTAGAGTTGTCAAACTCGCGTCCGTTATCGCACTGGACCGCACGAATCGTGCGCTCAAACTGGGTGGACACCCAAGCGAAGAAGTGAGAAAGAGTGCCGAACGTATCCGACTTCTGTCGCAAGGGAAAAGTCCACGAATAATGCGAAAAATCATCAACGACCACCAAGTAATACTTATATCCAGAAATACTGAGAACAGGTGAAGTCCAAAGATCACAATGAATCAAATCAAAGATGCGCTCGACACGAGTGACAGAATGCGGAAAGGGAAGTCGAACGTGGCGACCCAACTGACAAGCATGGCAAAGAGACTCATGAGTACCCCGAGTACACGGAATCGCTGAACTACCAAACAACTTCGACATAGCATCAACACCAGGGTGGCCAAGCCGACGATGCCAAATAGTCGAAGAAGCTGTCGTAGTCAGTGCAAGAGGCGGAGCGGAAGCAGGAAGACGCATCGTATACAGGGGACCCGTACTATCACAACGAAAGAGAACGCGTCGAGTAGTGAGATCCTTCACAGTTACACCATAAGGATCAAACTCAAGGGAAACATGGTTGTCAGTAGTAAAACGACGAACGGAAAGAAGGTGCTGAATGATGTTAGGAGCAACAAGAACATCACGTAGCTGAAACGAATCCGGCGAACCCAAATCACCTACTGAGGTGACTGGAAGAGTCGTCCCATTCCCAACAACGATAGATGAAGGATCAGAGGAACGGGAAGGACGGGTAGAAGAGAGGATACCGACGTCAGGGGTGGTGTGGTACGAGGCACCGGAGTCCACCACCCAGTCGGGGCCAGACGGCGTGAGACCTCATAGGTAGACCGACGGTGTAGAACGGGTCGCGACATGCCCCGGCGGTGGCGCCGGGAAGGAAGGCAACGCGTAAGGTGGCGTCGGCTGCCAGGTCAGAGTCGGTGATGACCGGATGTAGGCCAATGGTGACGGCCGAGGCGAGGAGATAACAGCCGAGGGAGGCAGCCCAGCCCAGCCCAAGTGTCCGGCAGCGGCGTGGCCCAGACGGACGGCGGCATAGCTGGTGGGGCAGCGGTGGCCCAGGGTGGCGCTGCGGAGTTGGCGGCGGGACGAACACCAACATCAGTCCTCCGGAAGTGGGCGTCCTCGCTGCACTGGCCGCCGAGACGCGGGCGGCCCTGGTCAGCCGCATCGAGGCCGCGCTCGAGGCGGACGGGCCAGATCTGGCCGCTGCAGAAGAGGTCGTCGGCGGAGGACATCGCGGAGGTCGAGGCAGCCGGCGCAGGTGGGGCTGCCCGGGGCGCTGGCAAGCCGCGGGGCGAGCGGCGTCGGGGAGAGGCCCTGACCAGGAAGGTCGAGGGCCGCGGCAAGGACCCCCCGGGAGGAGAGGACGGGGAGGACGCCGCGGAAGGAGAGGGAGCACACTCGGCAGCTGGAAGGGCGCGCGCGCAGCGGCTGGGGGGGGGGGGGCGCAGCAGCCGGGAACTCGCGGCAGCCGGGCGGGCGCGGCGGCCGGGAGGGCGCCACCTGGAGGGCGCGCGCGTGCGACGGTCGGGCAGGCGCGACGGCCGGGAGGGCGCCGCCTGGAGGGCGCGCGCGCGCGATGGTCGGGCAGGCGCGACGGCCGGGAGGGCGCCGCCTGGAGGGCACGCGCGCGGCTGTCGGGCGGGCGCGGCGGCCGGGCGGGCGCAAAGGCGGTGCGGCCGGGCGACGAGGGCAGCGCGGCGGCGGGCGGCGTGCAGCCGCCGGGAGAGGGGCGCGCGGCGGCGCGAGGGGGGCCGCGCGGCGGCGCGAGGAGGGGTGGGGCGCTCGCGCGGCGGCCGGGTGAGGAGAGAGAAAAAATCTGATACCAAATTAGATTAGGGAAAAGTAATCTCATTAACAGCCTGTCAATGGGTTACATATATAGGGGGATACAGCCTAAGGGTTAAGCAACCCTAATACCAAAAGACTAAAATGCCCCTACCCCCTATACATGCAGTCTAACAACATATATAGGGGGACACTGCTTAAGGGCCAAGTAACCCTAATACAAAAGACTAAAATGCCCCCTAATACATGTACAGTCCAACAATCTGAATAGCAGATTGCTTCCGAGCTTCAGCACAGAAACACGTGCTTACAGACCAGGACTCAACAGCTGGTTCTGCCCACGATACGAGCAAATAAGGAGCAGGGCGACCTGATCTGTTGTATCAGATCAGTTTTGGCAGCATTATCAGCAGCTGTCCCTAAGAATAGTTGGATTTACAGCATACAACCATTTTGAAGTACGGCTGCCTTACAACCATGAGAGTGCATTAGTGATGTCTCCAATGCACTGCTAATTCTGTAAACCGCTGGAACACTGCGTGTCGCCTGAGGACGTTCTTGTTCACTGCGTGACATAAATCCCACTCCAAGGATTGGAAGGATGATTTTCTACAACAACAACCAAGCCTTTATCCCAAGCCTGTTGGGGTCGGCTAGACATGAAACCCAATATCAATGAAGTAAAAGAGAGTAAGAGTTATAAGAACAAGGAAAAAAGAAAAGAAAAAAGAAAAAAAGGAAAAAAGAAAAAAGAAAAAAGAAAAAAGAAAAAGAGAAAAGAAAAAAGAGAAATGAAAAAAGAAAAAAGAAAAAGAAAAGAGAAAGAGAAAGAAAAAAGAAAAAAAAAGAAAAAAAAAGAAAAAAAAAAAAAAAAGAAAAAAAAAAGAAAAAGAAAAAAGACTACGATTCTGGCACATGGATTGCTACTTTCCATGCGGTCCTATCATGAGCTAAGTCTCTGGATACATTTCAATCTCTCAAATCTCGTTTTACCGCCTCCTCCCAGGTCAACCTTGGTCGTCCTCTACCCCTCCTAATACTTTCTCTACCTCTTAAATCCCACTGTTAACCGGTGCTTCTGGAGGTCTCCGTTGGATATGTCCAAACCACCTAAGTCGATGTTGGACTAACTTCTCTTCAATCGGCGCCACCCCTACCTTATCTCGAATCACCTCATTCCTTATTCGGTCTCTTCTCGTGTGCCCGCACATCCACCGTAGCATGCGCATCTCTGCGACACTCATTTGGTTGGACATGTTGCCGTTTGTTGGCCAACATTCCGCCCCATAGAGCATCGCGGGTCTGATCACCGTCCTATAGAACTTCCCTTTTAGCTTTTGTGGGACTTTCCTATCACATAGGATTCCAGAGGCTTGTCGCCATTTCATCCACCCTACCTTGATCCTGTGGCAAACATCCTCATCAATATCGCCATTGCTTTGTAACATTGATCCTAAGTATCGGAAAGAGTCCCTTCTAGGTACTATTTGTCCTTGTAGACTAACATTTCCCTCTCACGACCAACACCACTAAAGTCACACCTCATATACTCGTTTTGGTCCTACTAAGTCTAAACCCCTTGGACTCTAAGGTTTGTCTCCATAACTCTAATTTCTTATCAACACCCTCTCTAGTTCCATCTACCAGCACTACATCATCAGCAAAGAGCATGCACCAAGTGATATCCCCTTGTATATCCTTCGACACCTCATCCATCACCAAGGAAAAGATGTATGGGCTCAAAGCTGATCCTTGATGTAGTCCTACCGTGATAGGAAATGCATCAGTCTCACTATCACTTACGCGCACACTTGTCCTAACATTATTGTACATATCCTTGATAAGGGTAATGTACTTTGTTGGGCACTTTATGTTTCTCTAGTGCCCACCACATGACTGACCTTGGTATCTTGTCATACGCCTTCTCCAAGTCGATGAACACTATATGCAAGTCCTGCTTCTGCTCCCTATATCTCTCCATAAGCTGACGAAGTAAGAAAATCGCCTCCATTGTAGACCTCCCAGGCATAAAACCAAACTGGTTTTTAGTGACATTGGTCACTTTCCTTAGGCGTTGTTCAATCACTCTCTCCCAAAGCTTCATAGTATGACTCATAAGCTTAATGCCTCGATAATTAGTACAACTCTGAATATCTCCTTTATTTTTGAAGATAGGTACTAATATACTTTTCCTCCATTCTTCAGGCATCTTGTTTGACCGAAAAATATGGTTGAATAGCTTTGTGAGCCATACTATTGCCACGTCCCCAAGACATCTCCACACCTCAATAGGGACATCGTCGGGGCCGAGGGCCTTTCCTCCTTTCATCCTTTTTAAGGCCTCCTTAACCTCAAACTCTTGTATCCTCCGCACGAACCGCCTGTTGGAGTCATCAAAGGAGTCATCCACTCAACCATAGTGCTCTCATTCCCATCATTGAATAGCCCATTAAAGTAATCACGCCATCTATTCTTAATCTCTTCATCCTTCACTAGAATGCGGTCAGTCTCATCTTTGATGCATTTAACTTGATTGAGATCCCTCATCTTTCTCTCGCGGATTTTTGCTACCTTGTATATGTCCTTTTCACCTTCTTTTGTCTCTAGTCCTCTCATATAACTTATCATAGGCCTGTCCTCTTGCCTTACTCACAGCCCGCTTTGCATTCTTCTTCGCCTCTTTGTACTTAAGCATGTTGCTTGCGCTTCTATCATTATGCCAACTCTTGTAACACTCCTTCTTCTCCTTAATGGACTTTTGTACATCCTCATTCCACCACCAAGTGTCTTTACCTACAAGTTTCTTTCCCTTTGTCACACCGAACACCTCACTAGCTACCTTCCTAATGCAAGTTGCCCATCTTCATCCACATACTATCTGCATCTCCATTTTCTGCCCAGGGTGCTTCTGTGATCACCCTATTTTTAAAGGATTCTTGTGATTCTCCCTTCAACTTCCACCACTTTGTTCTTGTGATTTTGACACCTTTGTCCCGCAAAGAGCATGTATGGAAGCGAAAGTCAGCTACCACAAGCTTATGTTGTGTCACAACACACTCCCCCGGGATCACCTTACAATCAAGACACTCCCGTCTATCCTTCTCCTAGTAAGGACAAAGTCAATCTGGCTAGAGTGTTGGGCACTACTAAAGGTCACTAGGTGAGATTGCCTCTTCCTAAAGAGGGTGTTAGCTACCAACAGGTCACAGGCTACGGCAAAGTCTAGGGATGTCCTTACCTCTTGATTTTTATCGCCGCATCCAAAACCTCCATGTACTCCCTCAAATCCTAGATTAGTTGCACCCACATGACCATTGAGATCTCCCCCTATGAGGAGTTTCTCGGTTATCGGTACACTACTAACCATATCCTCCAAGTCCTCCCAAAATTGCCTCTTGGCACTCATGTTGAGCCCAACTTGTGGGGCATAAGCACTAATGACATTCAAGACAATGTCCCCAATTACTATCTTGATTAAGATGATCCTATCCCTCGTCTTCGAACATCCCACTACTCCATCCTTAAGACTCTTATCTATTAGAACACCTACGCCATTCCTAGTCCCAGCCGAACCAGAATACCAAAGCTTGAAACGGTATTATCAACTTCTCTCGCCTTTTGACCCGCCCATCTAGTCTCTTGTACACAAAGGATATTTACTCGTCTCCTAATGACAACATCTACTAACTCACGTAGCTTCCCCGTCAAGGATCCTACATTCCAACTACCCACCCGAAATCTATGTTCCTCGGCTAGCTTCCTTACGCTTTGCACCCGTCGAGTAAGATGCAAAGACCCTTGCTCACTTATCACTACATCCGGGCGATGATGTAGCGCGCCACTAAGGTGGTGGCGATCCGGCCCTTTGCTCATTTAACACCATATCCGGGTTCCGATATGGCGCGCACTAAGGCGGTGGCGACCCGGCCCTTGCCCACTTAACACCATACCCGGTTCCGATATGGCGCGTCGCTAAGAGGGTTACGCCCCAACGAATTTCTATTGGGTTTCATTTCCATGAGAATGGCTAAGTGTAAGTTGTTGGCTCGCCAAGCCTATCACAACCCCCTCCTCCTTTACCCAGGCTTGGGACCGGCTATGTCATTACAACATAGGCGGAGTTGGAAGGATGATTTTCTATATTAATATAATACCACAGTCGGGGCTTTTTTTCTCCTAAAAAAAGGATTGGAAGGATGATCCGTCAAGTCAACAATCCATTTGAAAAAAGGATTTGTAACCATTTCCCACTGATACTTGGATCAATGCATTAAACATGTGCCTTGGATTCTGTCAGCTTCCATTGGTAGGTGACGCCTTGCCCAAAGACTCATCTGTTTGGAGTAGCTAAAGTGGCATACAGAACCATGACCATGTAGTGATACAATGACCTCTGGAAACAGCCTGCCTCCCCTGACCAGAGGAAAAGGAAACATGGTGTCGTTTGTCAATGCACGTGCAATTTCACTAGGATTAGTACCTTTATGTTTCATAGCAGTTAATTTAATGTTTTTATTACTTGCTGCTTGAACTGCAAGTCGCATGATTGAACAGATACCTTTCCAAGTTGGAATGTCAAAGGTGGAATTTCGGAAGATGTTGAAGTCTAGCTTAAGCGGAGTAAGTCCAAGAGCCAAATCATTTTTTCCACCACTTGTGCCAATGTCGAACCTTTATATCTCAGCATTTTATTTTTGTTTTCATTTGATCTGGTCGTACAGCTTGACAAGACAATCAATGCAATGTATAGAAAACTGCAGAAGAATATAACTGCCGAGGAATTACTGCCTTCACTATGGGAAAAATGCAAGGTATATTCTCATTTTAGTTTTAAGAGAAGAGAAGTAAATAATGGAGATATTTGTAACCTGTTTCAAGGCATGTGAAATTATTCAGGAGAGTTCTTTTCCCGTTTCTATTTTTTCTGAATAACTTATAGTAAAGTGGGTTCCCTTGTGGTACCTTTCATGGCTAATCTAATGAGAATGGCGGTGTTAAAATACTATAACATGATAATAGTCCAGATGCACTAGGCTGTTTATATGTTGATCAGTTTTTTTACTCCATTATATAAATGAACTGCTGTATAAGATCGATCCAAGTAAGGAAGTATCCTGCTAATCCTTTTGTACATCATGAATTGGTTGTTGCAGAAGGAGTTTCTTGATAAATATGCAACCTTCCTCAAATTAATTTCAAAAGTATATCCTGATGAAAAGGTGACATCTGCGATCGAAATGAGAGATATCCTGGCTTCTCTGTAGCAATTTCAGCCGCAAGGTACCTTTCTGTTCCTTGTTTATGATGTGCTGTTGTCTTGTTACTTCTTCTTTGGTGCATGATGCTTAGTTCTTTCAGTTCCCTCTATTAGAGGGCTAATAGAGGCTGTATTAGATAATAATGATAATGAGGATGCAGGGTCCATTATATAGAGCGATTAGGTGAGGGGAAAAGACTAAACTATCCCTAACCCTAATCCCTCACTAATGACTAAATTACCCCTGTATAACCCACACAATTACAGAGTCTAACACACCCTCCCGCAGTCACAACATCTAACCACTGCAGATGTTGAGACTGGGCCAAAACTCGGAGAACAGCGACGACGGGAGGCCCTTCGTGAAGATGTCGGCGAACTACGTCGTCGTCGGGACATGGTGTACCTGAACTTCGCCACGTACAACCCTCTCACGAACAAAATGGAGGTCGATCTCCACATGCTTTGTGCGCTGATGTTGGACCGGGTTGGTGGAGAGGTACACGGCGCTGACGTTGTCGCAGTAGATCAGGGTGCTCCTGGCGACGGGAGTGTGGAGCTCCTGAAGCAGCTGCTGAAGCCAGGAGGCCTCAGCCACGCCGTTAGCCACGGTGCGATACTCCGCCTCAACACTCGAACGCGACACCACGGGCTGCTGCTTCGAGGACCAGGAGACGAGGTTACCGCCCAGGAAAACGGCATACCCAGAGGTAGACCGGCGGGTGTCCGGGCAGCCTGCCCAGTCAGCGTCGGTGTACACGACCAGCTCGGAGGCCGCGTCATGTCGAAGGAGGAGGCCGTAGTCGAGGGTGCCTTGTAGGTACCGAAGAATCCGCTTCATAGCGGTGAGGTACGGCTCCCTCGGATCATGCATGTGGAGGCACACCTGCTGAACCGCATAGGAGAATCCGGTCTGGTGAAGGTGAGGTACTGAAGAGCACCTGCAAGACTCCTGTAAGTAGTGGGGTCAGTGACGGGTGTCCCGTTAGTAGCGGAGAGCTTCGCCTGAGTATCCACTGGAGTGGAGCACGACTTGCACTCAGCCATGCCCACTCGCTAGAGGATATCTAGGCAGTACTGTCGCTGGTGAAGGAACAAGCCGCCTGGTCGGTTCTCGACCGCAATACCCAGGAAGTGGTGAAGGCGGCCCAGGTCCTTCATAGCGAACTCCTGCTGTAAAGCAGAAATAGTGCGCCGAAGAAGAGCTGGACTGGACGCTGTGAGTACAATGTCATCGACGTACAATAGAAGGTAAGCAGTGTCACTGCCACGTCGATAGACAAACAGCGAAGTGTCCGACTTAGCTTCGACGAACCCCTTTGAGACCAAGGAGGCGAACCGGCTATATCAGGCTCTCGGTGCCTGCTTCAGACCGTACTGGGATTTGTTCAGCCTACAGACTATGTCTGGGTGAGCTGAATCAACAAATTATGTCGGCTGACTGCAGTACACTGTCTCGGTCAGTGTATCGTGGAGGAAGGCATTCTTGACGTCCAACTGGTGGATGGGCCAAGAACGCGAGAGAGCCAGCGACAGAACGGTACGAACCGTCGCCGACTTCACCGGGCTGAAAGTCTCGTCGTAGTCGACTCCAGGGCGCTGAGTGAAGCCCCGAAGTACCCACCGAGCCTTGTACCTCTCCAAGGTACCATCCACCTTCTTCTTATATGTGAATACCCACTTGCCCGTGACAACATTGCCACGACCGGGGCGGGGAACCAGGTCCCAGGTTCGGTTGGCAAGCAGGGCCTCATACTCTTCCTCTATAGCGCGGCGCCAGTGAGGGTCGGCGAGGGCGGTACACACAGAAGTAGGTATGGGTGAGATCGAAGAAGAGCCGGTCGGTGGAGATGTCGTCGATGGAAAAGCAGCTTCGGCGAAGCACTCAACCGGCCGGAGACTCCCGGACGCACGTCGAGTCATCATCGGGTGGACGTGACCAGGATCGCTGTGGAGAAGAGGAGGGTTGTACACCGGTCGCTCGGGTACAACAACCTTCTCTCGTCGTGGGTAGACGAGAGTGAGTCTCGAGTCCGCGCGTGGCGCAGCTGGAGCAGGGGCTCCATCTCGTGCTCGTCGCTGGTAGACAAGTGCGGGGTCGGCGAAGCGAGAAGTCGTCGTCGGTGCTGCGTCTGGTGCTTCTTGTGACGTCGGGCTCGCTGCAGGTGACGTCGGGGAAGCCGAGGCCGCGCGTGGCGTAGCTGGTGACGTAGGGGTCACGCGAGGTGCAGCATGCGATGCCAGAGACGTCGATGTCGCGCGTGGCGCAGCTAGTGACGTCGGGGCCACCTGAGGTACAACAGGTGACGTCGGGGCCACCCGAGGTACAACATGTGACGTCGGGGAAACCGAGGTTGCGCGTGGCGCAGCTGGTGACGTAGGGGTCACCCGAGGCGTAGCAGGTGACGCCGGAGGCTTCGGTGTCCCACGTGGTGCAGCAGGTGACGCCGGGGGCACCTGAGGCGTAGCGTGTGTCGAACCTGCGGAAGAAAGAGGCCAAGGCAGCTAGGGAGCAGCCTCGGGGTCAGTAGGAAAAAGAGAATCCAGCTCTGTGGTGGAACCGGAAGAGGTGGTGGAGAAGGAAAGAAGGACTCGTCGAAGACGACGTGTCGAGAGATCAAAAGGCGGTGAGTAGTGAGATCTAAGCACCGGTACCCCTTATGATCAAGGGAATACCCGAGAAAAACACACCATGTCGAGCGGGGCACAAGCTTATGCGGGGCAGTGGCAGAAAGTTTAGGGTAGCAAGCGCACCCTGAAACTCGAAGGTAATCGTAAAGAGGATCGGTGCCATATAGAGCAAAGTAGGGGGTAGAGGCACGAATCGCCTTGGTGGGAAGACGATTAATCAGAAGTGTGGCAGTACGTAGAGCCTCCACCCAGTATCGGGCTGGAACAGATGTCTGGAACATCAGAGAGCACATGACATCATTGGTGGTGCAAATCATGCGTTCTGCCTTGCCGTTTTGAGGAGAGATATACGGACAAGACATGCGTAGCTGTACCCTATGTGCGGAGAGAAAGTTACGAAACGCAGAGTTATCGAACTCGTGTCCGTTATCACACTGGACAGCTCGGATGGTGCGTCCAAACTGAGTGGAAATCCAAACGAAGAAGTGAGAAAGAGTAACGAAAGTCTCAGACTTCAATCATAATGAAAAAGTCCAGAAAAAGTGAGAAAAATCATCAATGATCACCAAGTAATAATTAAATCCTGATACATTGGTAATGGGTGATGTCCACAAATCACAATGTAGAAGATCAAAAACGTGCTCAACATGAGTCACAGAAGTAGGAAAAGTAAGCCGAACATGGCGACCAAGCTGACAAGCATAGTTCTTAAGTCGGTAAGGCGACATACCCCCTTTTTACCTTTTAAGCGATAAGGCGTAACGCGAGGCGACGCCTTAGTAATATATAAATATAGAAAAGTGTATGAATACAGTCCCAGATTCCAAATAGATAAGGATAACAGTAGACAACAACAAACAAACAACAACCAAGCCTTTATCCCAAGCATGTTGGGGTCGGCTAGACATGAAACCCGATATCAATGAAGTAAAAGAGAGGAAGAGATATAAGAACAAGGAAAAAAGAAAAAAGAAAAAAAGAAAAAAGAAAAAAAAAAGAGAAAAGAAAAAAGGAAAAAAAGGAAAAGAGAAAAAAGAAAAAAAATAAGACTACGATTCTGGCACATGAATTGCTACTTTCCATGCGGTCCTATCATGAGCTAAGTCTCTGGATACATTCCACTCTCTCAAATCTCGTTTTACCGCCTCCTACCAGGTCAACCTTGGTCGTCCTCTACCCCTCCTAATATTTTCTCTACCTCTTAAAATCCCACTGTTAACCGATGCTTCTGGAGGTCTCCGTTGGATATGTCCAAACCACCTAAGTCGATGTTGGACTAACTTCTCTTCAATTGGCGCCACCCCTACCCTATCACGAATCGTCTCATTCCTTATTTGGTCTCTTCTCGTGTGTCCGCACATCCACCGTAGCATGCGCATCTCTGCGACACTCATTTGTTGGACATGCTGCCATTTAGTTGGCCAACATTCCGCCCCATAGAGCATCGCGGGTCTGATCACCGTCCTATAGAATTTCCCTTTTAGCTTTTGTGGAAGAGGCTTGGCGCCATTTCATCCACCCTACCTTGATCCTGTGGCAAACATCCTCATCAATATCGCCATTGCTTTGTAACATTGATCCTAAGTATCGGAAAGAGTCCCTTCTAGGTACTATTTGTTCTTGTAGACTAACATTTCTCTCTTCATGACCAACACCACTAAAGTCACACCTCATATACTCGGTTATTGTCCTACTAAGTCTAAACCCCTTGGACTCTAAGGTTTGTCTCCTTAACTCTAATTTCTTATCAACACCATCTCTAGTTTCATCTACCAGCACTACATCATCAGCAAAGAGCATGCACCATGGGATATCCCCTTGTATATCCTTCGACACCTCATCCAGCACAGGATCTCCAGTCTCTGCTAGGCACAGGGCGTACTAAAAAAGCTTTTTTAGAATCAGGTTAGGCTTTGATAATAAGTGGTTTTCTAGAGCGGATTAGGGGAAAAGATGTACGGGCTCAAAGCTGATCCTTGATGTAGTCCTACCGTGATAGGAAATGCATCAGTGTCACTATCACTTACGCGCACACTTGTCCTAACATTATTGTACATATCCTTGATAAGGGTAATGTACTTTCTTGGCACTTTATGTTTCTCTAGTGCCCACCACATGACTGACCTTGGTATCTTGTCGTACGCCTTCTCCAAGTCAATAAACACCATATGTAAGTCCTTCTTCTGCTCCCTATATCTCTCCATAAGTTGACGAAGCAAGAAAATCGCCTCCATTGTAGACCTCCCAGGCATAAAATCAAACTGGTTTTTAGTGACATTGGTTACTTTCCTCGGGCGGTGTTCAATCACTCTCTCCCAAAGCTTCATAGTATGACTCATAAGCTTAATACCTCGATAATTAGTACAACTTGAATATCTCCTTTATTTTTGAAGATAGGTACTAATATACTTTTCCTCCATTCTTCAGGCATCTTGTTTGACTGAAAAATATGATTGAATAGCTTTGTGAACCATACTATTGCCACGTCCCCAAGGCATCTCCACACCTCAATAGGGACATCGTCAGGGCCGAGGGTCTTTCCTCCTTTCATCCTTTTTAAGGCCTTCTTAACCTCAAACTCTTGTATTCTCCGCACGAACCACCTGTTAGAGTTATCAAAGGAGTCATCCAACTCAACCATAGTGCTCCCATTCCCATCATTGAATAGCCCATTAAAGTAATCACATCATCTATTCTTAATCTCTTCATCCTTCACTAGAATGCGGTCAGTCTCATCTTTGATGCATTTAACTTGATTGAAATCCTTCATCTTTCTCTCACGGATTTTTGCTACCTTGTATATGTCATTTTCACCTTCTTTTGTCTCTAGTCTCTCATATAACTTATCATAGGTCTGTCCTCTTGCCTTACTCACAGCCCGCCTTGCATTCTTCTTAGCTTCTTTGTACTTAAGCATGTTGCTTGCGCTTCTATCATTATGCCAACTCTTGTAACTCCTCCTTAATGGCCTTTTGTACATCCTCATTCCACCACCAAGTGTCTTTATCTACAAGTTTATTTTCTTTTGTCACACCGAAAACCTCACTAGCCACCTTTCTAATGCAAGTTGTCATCTTCACCCACATACTATCTGCATCTCTATTTTCTGCCCAGTGTCCTTCTGTGATCACCCTATTTTTAAAGGATTCTTGTGATTCTCCTTTTAACTTCCACCACTTTGTTCTTGTGATTTTGACACTTTTGTCCCGCAAAGAACATGTATGGAAGCGAAAGTCAACTACCACAAGTTTATGTTGTGTCACAACACACTCCCCGGGGGTCACCTTTCAATCTAGACACTTCTATCTATCCTTTCTCCTAGTGAGGACAAAGTCAATCTGGCTAGAGTGTTGGGCACTACTAAAGGTCACTAGGTGAGATTGCCTCTTCCTAAAGAGGGTGTTACCTACCAACAGATCATAGGCTACGGCAAAGTCTAGGATGTCCTTACCCTCTTGATTTCTATCACCGCATCCAAAGCCTCCATGTACTCCCTCAAATCATAGGTTAGTTGCACCCACGTGACCATTGAGATCTCCCACTATGAGGAGTTTCTCGGTTATCGGTACACTACTAACCATATCCTCCAAGTCCTCCCAAAATTGCCTCTTAGCACTCATGTTGAGCCCAACCTGTGAGGCATAAGGACTAATGACGTTCAAGACAATGTCCCCAATTACTATCTTGATTAAGATGATCCTATCCCCTCGTCTTCGAATATCCACTACTCCATCCTTAAGACTCTTATCTATTAGAACACCTACGCCATTCCTAGTTCCAGTCGATCCAGAATACCAAAACTTGAAACCTGTATTCTTGACTTCTCTCGCCTTTTGACCCGCCCATCTAGTCTCTTATATACAAAGGATATTTACTCGTCTCCTAATGGCAACATCTACTAACTCACGTAGCTTCCCCGTCAAGGATCCTATATTCCAACTACCCACCCAAAATCTATGTTCCTCGGCTAGCTTCCTTACGCTTTGCACCCGTCGAGTAAGATGCAAAGACCCTTGCTCACTTATCACTACATCCGGGCGATGATGTAGCGCGCCACTAAGGTGGTGGCGATCCGGCCCTTGCTCATTTAACACCATATCGGGGTTCCGATATGGCGCGCCACTAAGACGGTGACGACCCGACCCTTGCCCACTTAACACCATACCCGGGCTAAGAGAGTTACGCCCCAACGAATTTCTATTGGGTTTCATTTCCATGAGAATGGCTAAGTGTAGTTGTTGACTCGCCAAGCCTATCACAACCCCTCCTCCTTTATCCGGGCTTGGGACCTGCTATGTCATTACAACATAGGCGGAGTTATAAGGATAACAGTAGCAATTAGCAAAATAGAGGTAGTTCAACATAAACCAACATAATTGACTAAAAGTCCAACATAACTAATAGATAGTAGTACTAGTGTACTAGTAACACTCCCATCTCTCAAGTTTGGCTTAATATCTATCTCTCAAGTTTGTGCTAGTCCTCTCTGACCTAACCGATACCTGAATCTCTTCTCTATTATTTGGGCTGGGCTGAGATAAACTGAAAATAGAGTAAGGCGTCGCCTTACTGGCCCCTTAAGGACACCTTAGGACGCCCCATCATCTTACGGACGTCTTACTCAGGCATCTAAGGCGACGGGGACGCCTTAGGCTCCCAGGTCACCTTAGCGCTTAAGCGATGCCTTAATAACTATGCTGACAAGCATGACATAGGGAGTCATGTGTGCCCCTAGAACACGAGATAACAGAACTACTGGACAACTTCGACATAGCATCTGCACCAGGGTGGCCAAGCCGGCGATGCCAAACGGTGGATGAAGCTGTCGTAGTCAAAGCAAAAGGCGGTGATGCAGCGGAAGTAGGAAGCCGAAGTGTGTATAGGGGCCCCCAGCTATCACATTGAAAAAGAGGTTGTCGGGTAGAAAGATCCTTCACAGACAAATCAAACGCATCAAACTCATGGAAACATTGTTGTCAGTGGTAAAACGACAGACAGAAAGCAAGTTTTGAATGATATCCGGAGTGACAAGAATGTTTTTAAGCTGGAAAGAACCCGGAAGACCGAAATCACCTACTGAGGTGACCGGAAGAACAGACCCATTCCCAAAAACGATAGATGAAGGAAAAAGGGATTAGGAGGGTGGTTGCAAGAGAGTATACCAGCATTTGGGGTGGTATGGTATGACGCTCTGGAATCGACTATCCAGTCAACACCTGGTGGAGTAAGGTGCATGGTGCTGAAGGAAGAAGCCAGCGACTGTCGATCCCACGTCGAGGGTGGCTCCTGGAGAGGTGCCGACGGCTCCGAGTACCCAACAGGATAGTCGGTGCCTCCGTAGGTCGAGGCTGACTGTCCGCCAGAAGGGTAGCCAGGTCCACCATAGGACTGAGTCGGCAGCCCACCAGCACTCTAGGCTGGTCCATTGTAGCCCGGGGTGGCTATGAACGTCGGCTGGGGATGTGGTGGTCATGGAGGCTGAGAACCCTGAGACGGCCCAGGCCACATGTAGATCTGGTTAGTCCACGGGTTGTAGGGTGTGGGCCAGGGTACACCTCCCCGGCCGATACCACCACTACCACCAGTAGCCGGAGTAGTGGGTGTAGGTGTGCCGCCTGCACTGCTACCTCCTCCACGACCGCCGTGCTTGCTTCGGCGGCGACGATTTCCACCTCTAGTACTGGCAGGAGTGCCTGGGGTGGAAGGTGGTCGTGACGGTGGTCCACCAGCAGCTGGTAAGGGTGGAAGAGAGGACTGCCCAGAGCCATAAAAGGTTGTGGCAGACCCGGAGCCAGTAGAGCCTCCTGCAGTGATCTCCTCAAGCTCAAGGTCAGACCATACCTTCTCGAAGGTAGGGAATGGCTCCAGTCGGAGTAGCCATGTCCGTAGGTGACAATAGCGCTCATTCAGGCCATGAAGGACCCGAAGAACAAGATCGCTGTCCGTGACCGGCTCGCCAAGGTCACGTAGAGGATCCGCTATGCCCTTCATCTCCCGGCAGTAGGTGGAGACAGAGCGGTCACCCTGGACAGTGTTCTGGAACCGAGTGCTGATGTGGAGGGCAAGTCGCACGGTTCCCTAGAAACCGCTGCTCAAGGATCAGCCAGACCCATTGAGCAGTGCCGCCACCACACTGCTTGACGATGTCCTGTAGCTCCTCCGACAGGGAGCCAAGTGTTAGACACTGTAATTATGTGTGTGTCACAGGGGCATATTAGTCATTAGTGAGGGATTAGGGTTAGGGGTAGTTTAGTCTTTTTCCCTCACCTAATCCCTCTATATAATCATCCCTGCACCTCATTATTCTGATCATCTAATACAGCCACAATTACTACTCTAATATGGTATCAGAGCCAGAGGTCTCGAGTTCGAATCCTGGCGGGCGCGATTTATTAAAATAAATTGCAGCCGACTCCTATTCCACTTTGCGGCCCAAAAGAGCCTGCACGTGAGGGGGTGTTGAAATACCCACCTTTCCCTATTGGCTTAAGCTTTTCGGGTAAACCGGTCGGTGCATAGTAACTTAACCCTAATGACGCAGGCCCAGCCGCCGCCGCCGCCGCAGTGGCCCTGCACCGCCGCCGCCGCCAGCGCCCCGCGTGCCTGCGCTGCCGCCGGCCTCGCCGGCGCGCCGGCCACCAGAGCCGCCGCTGCTGCGCCGCGCGCTTGCGCTGCTGCGCCGCCTGCGGGTATTGCCGCCGCCGGTGCGCAGCCCGGCCACGCCGCCACACCACCTAATGGGGCCGCCGTCTCTGCCGCCGGCGCACCCCCAGCCCGCGCCGCTGTTCCCTGGGCCTCCGCGCCCTGGGGCGCCGCCACCGGATCTGCGCCCGTACCGACCTGATTTGGGCCTGACGGGCAGGCGCCCGGGGGTGCAGCCGCTGGACCCTTGCCAACCGCAGCTGGCGCCGCCTCGCAGCCGCCCTGGGCCGCCGCCGCGCCGCTGCCTTGGGCCACCGCAGGGACCGCGCCGCTGCCACCATGCGCCGCCGGCGCTTCTGCAGCCCCCAACGCTGCCACCCCTCGAGGCAACGGTGCCGCCTGGCCCGCCGCCATTGCCTCTCCAGTGCCCCACGACGGCGCTGCTGCCTGGCCCGCAGCAGCTGCAGCTGCCCCTTGGGCCACCGGTCCTGCAGCCCCCCACGACAGCGCCGCCTACTCTGTTGCCTACCCTGGATCGGCTGTTGCCTACTCTGTTGGCACCACCGTCGAGAGTCCGAGCGTGTTGTCTTCTTTCCAGGCGCCGCCACCGCTGGGGCATGTCGCGACCCATCTACACCGTCGGTCTACCTGCGGGGTCTCACGCCGTCTGGCCCTGACTGGGTGGTGGACTCCGGTGTCTCGTACCACACCACCCCTGACGTAGGTATCCTCTCCTCTACCCGCCCTTCCCGACCCTCTGATCCTTCATCTATCGTTGTTGGAAATGGGTCGACTCTTCCAGTCACCGCAGTAGGTGACTCGGGTTCGCCGGATTCGTTTCAGCTACGTGATGTTCTTGTTGCTCCTGACATCATTCAGCACCTTCTTTCCGTTCGTCGTTTTACTACTGACAACCATGTTTCCCTTGAGTTTGATCCTTATGGTGTAACTGTGAAGGATCTTACTACTCGACGCATCCTTTTTCGCTGTGATAGTACAGGTCCCCTGTACACGATGCGTCTTCCTGCTTCCGCTCCGCCTCTTGCCCTGACTACGACAGCTTCTTCGACCATTTGGCATCGTCGGCTTGGCCACCCCGGTGTTGATGCTATGTCGAAGTTGTCTGGTAGTTCAGTGATTTCGTGTACTCGGGGTACACATGAGTCTCTTTGCCATGCTTGTCAGTTGGGTCGCCATGTTCGACTTCCTTTTTCGCACTCTATCACTCGTGTCGAGCACATCTTTGATTTGATTCACTGTGATCTTTGGACTTCACCTGTTCTTAGTGTTTCTGGATGCAAGTATTACTTGGTGGTCGTGGATGATTTTTCGCACTATTCGTGGACTTTTTCCTTGCGACAGAAGTCTGATACTTTCGGTACTCTTTCTCACTTCTTCGCTTGGGTGTCCACCCAGTTTGGGCGCACGATTCGTGCGGTCCAGTGCGACAACGGGCGTGAGTTTGACAACTCTACGTTCCGTGACTTTCTGCTTTCTCGCGGTGTTCAGTTGCGCATGTCATGCCCGTACACTTCCCCCCAGAACGGCAAAGCTGAGCGCATGATTCGAACCACCAACGATGTCATGCGCTCCCTGATGTTTCAGGCTTCTACCCCTGCTCGCTACTGGGCGGAGGCACTTCACACTGCCACCTACCTCATTAATCGCCTTCCTACTAAGGCGATTAGTGCTCCCACCCCTCACTTCGCTTTGTTCGGCACCCATCCTCTTTACAACCATCTTCGAGTCTTCGGGTGCGCTTGCTACCCGAACCTATCTGCCACAGCTCCCCATAAGCTTGCGTCTCGCTCGACTCAGTGTGTTTTCCTTGGGTACTCCCCTGACCATAAGGGGTACAGGTGCCTTGACCCCACCACTCGTCGTATCATGATCTCCCGACACGTCGTCTTCGACGAGTCTTCCTTTCCCTTTTCCACCCCGTCTTCTGACTCTGTCTCTGAGTTGGATTCCCTCTTCTCTACTGACCCCGAGGCCACTCCGGTACAGCGACCTTGTCGGTTACCTCTTGCAGGTTACCCACCCGCTGCACCACGCATGAATTCGGGGTCTTCCACGCCACCTGTTGTGCCTTACGTGGCCCCGGCGTCCCTGACGCCACTTACTGCGCCACGCGCGGCACCGGCGTCCCCGATGCCACCAGCTGCGCCACGCGCGGCACCGGCGTCCCCGATGCCACTAGCTGTGCCACGCGCGGCCTCGGCACCCCCGACGTCACCCACTACACCACGCGCGGCCCCGGTATCCCCGACGACGCCTGCTGCGCCAAGCGCGGCCTCGGCGTCCCCGACGTCGACTACTGCGCCACACGCAGCCTCAGCTTCCCCGACATCACCTGCAGCAAGCCCGACGTCACCAGATGCTACACCGACGACGACTTCTCGCTTCGCCGACCCCGTACTTGTCTACCAGCGACGAGCACGGGGGGGGGGGGGGGGCGCCGACTCCAGCTGCACCACGCGTGGCCCCGAGACGAGAGAAGGATGTTGTACCCGAGCGTCCGGTGTACAACCCTCCTCTTCTCCACAGGGATCCTGGTCACGTCCACCCGATGGTGACTCGACGTGCGTCCGGGAGTCTTCGGCCAGTTGAGCGCTTCGCTGGAGCTGCCTTCTCGTCGACGACTTCTCCACCGATCGATTCTTCTTCGATCTCACCCATACCTACTTCCGTGCGTAGCGCCCTCGCCAACCCTCACTGGCGTCGCGCTATGGAGGAAGAGTATGAGGCTCTGCTTGCGAACCGGACCTGGGACCTGGTTCCCTGTCCTGTTCGTGGCAATGTTGTCACAGGCAAGTGGGTGTTCACGCACAAGAAGGAGGCGGACTGTACCTTGGAGAGGTACAAGGCACGGTGGGTACTCCGGGGTTTCACTCAGTGCCCTGGAGTCGACTACGACGAGACCTTCAGCCCGGTGGTAAAGTCGGCAACGGTTCGTACCGTTCTGTCGCTGGCTCTCTCGCGTTCTTGGTCTGTCCACCAGTTGGACGTCAAGAATGCCTTCCTCCACGGTACACTAACCGAGACGGTGTACTGCAGTCAGCCGGCGTGTTTTGTTGATTCAGCTCACCAGACATGGTCTGTAAGCTGAACAAATCCCTATACGGACTGAAGCACGCACCGCGAGCCTGGTATAGCCGGTTCGCCTCCTTCTTGGTCTCACAGGGGTTCGTCGAAGCTAAGTCGGTTCGCTGTTTGTCTATCGACGTGGCAGTGACACTGCTTATCTCCTACTGTACGTCGATGACATTGTACTAACAGCGTCTAGTCCGGTTCTGCTTCGGCGCACCATTTCCGCTTTACAGCAGGAGTTCGCTATGAAGGATCTGGGTCGTCTCCACCACTTCCTGGGCATTGCGGTCGAGGATCGACTAGACGGCTTATTCCTTCACCAGCGACAGTACTGCCTGGATATCTTCCAGCGAGCGGGCATGGCTGAGTGCAAGCCGTGCTCCACTCCAGTGAATACTCAGGCGAAGCTCTCAGCTACCGACGGGACACCCGTCTCTGACCCCACTACTTACAGGAGTCTTGCAGGTGCTCTTCAGTACCTCACCTTCACCAGGCCAAATATCTCGTATGCAGTTCAGCAGGTGTGCCTCCACATGCATGACCCGAGAGAGCCGCACCTCACCGCTGTGAAGCGGATTCTTCGGTACCTGCGAGGTACCCTCGACTACGGCCTCCTCCTTCGACGTGACACGGCCTCCGAGCTGGTCGTGTACACCGATGCTGACTGGGCAGGCTGCCCGGACACACGACGTTCTACTTCTGGGTACGCCGTCTTCCTGGGCGGTAACCTCGTCTCCTGGTCCTCGAAGCGACAGCCCGTGGTGTCGCGCTCGAGTGCTGAGGCGGAGTATCGCGCCGTGGCTAACGGCGTGACTGAGGCCTCCTGGCTCCAGTAGCTGCTTCAGGAGCTCCACACTCCCGTCGCCAGGAGCACCCTCATCTACTGCGACAACGTCAGCGCCGTGTACCTCTCCACCAACCCGGTCCAGCATCAGCGCACGAAGCATGTGGAGATCGACCTCCACTTTGTTCGTGAGCGGGTTGCACGTGGCGAGGTTCGGGTACACCATGTCCCGACGACGACGCAGTTCGCCGACATCTTCACGAAGGGCCTCCCGTCGTCGCTGTTCTCCGAGTTTCGGTCCAGTCTCAACATCTGCAGTGGCTAGATGTTGTGACTGCGGGGGGGTGTTAGACACTGTAATTATGTGTGTGTCACAGGGGCATATTAGTCATTAGTGAGGGATTAGGGTTAGGGGTAGTTTAGTCTTTTCCCTCACCTAATCCCTCTATATAATCGTCCCTGTACCTCATTATTTTGATCATCTAATACAGCCACAATTATTACTCTAATACCAAGGATCCAGGATAGGACCAGGCTGTCCATGCTGATCCAGGAGACCTCCACTGAAGAATCGTCCTAGAGGACGTGGTCGTCGAGGCAGTAACGCCTCAGCGTGAGGAGCACTAGGTCACGCCACCGGCATATGAAGTGGACTCGGAGATGAGAACAACCGGCACGAGCGTCTGGATGTTCTGAATCCCGGTGGCCTGCGCATGAAGAGCCGCCACAAGTGAAGCCGAGTACGTACCAGCGTCCGAGGGAGGCTCGTGGGCAGCACTCATCGGTCGGTGAGCACTCTCGAGCTGGTGAGATAGAGCGGCCACGGAGGCACGCTCCTGCTCCAGGGTGAGAGCGAGTGCCCGCTCGCGCTCGCGAGATGCAGCCAGAGTTGCGGCCATGTCGGAGGTGCCTGTCGTGTCGGTGCCATAGACGGAGGCAGTAACCGCGCTGTCAGCAGCAGCGCCAGTAACTGGAAACAGGAGCACTGTTGGAACAGTGGTCATGGTGCTCTAGTCGTCGTCGAGACCGGTGGACGTGGCGGCTGGATCGTGAGGCCGGGATGTAGTACCTGCCATGAACACAACTGCAGCGGCAGGTTTGCCGGTGATACCTACGAGAGGTTCGCCGGCGGCCGGTCCGGTCTTCGGAGATGCAGCGGTGGCGACAACTGCCAGCGTGGGGTGGGAGGTGTAGGCCGATCTGGTGTTGGGTGGCAGCGCAGCAGCGCGTGCAGAGGATGCGGCGGCGGCGAGGTAGCGCGCGGCCCCGGGCGCGATGGCGGCTGCACCAGCGGGCGCAACAGCCCAGGGCGCGGCGGTGGTGGCGAGGTAGCGCGCAGCCCCGAGCACGGCGGCGGTTGCACCAGCGGGCGCAGCAGCCCGGGGCGCGGCAGCGGCGGTCTGGGGCGCGCTGGTCCAGGGCGCGGCGGCGTGGGGCCTGGCGGCGGAGCCGGCGGCGGCGCTGGCGGGGGCGGCACCGGCGGGCGCGGCCCTGGGCGTGGCGGCGGCGGCGTGGGGCGCGGTAGCCCTGGGCGCGGCGGCGCGGGCGTGGGCGGGCGGCGCGCCAGCGGGGGCGGCGGCGGCTCTGGCGGGCGGCGCGCCGGCGAGGGCGGCGGCGACTGGGCCATTAGGATTAGGGTTAAGCCCTAATCCTAATCAATCCTAGCTAATGATACCATATTAGAGGGCTAATAGAGGCTGTATTAGATGATAATGATAATGAAGATACAGGGTCCATTATATAGAGGGATTAGGTGAGGAGAAAAGACTAAACTACCCCTAACCCTAATCCCTCACTAATGACTAAATTACCCCTGTATTATCCACACAATTACAGAGCCTAACACTCTCCCATATAGTTCTAGTATACCTTATTGAATTGCTTACACAAAAAATAAGACCTGACTGTTGCCATCTCAGAATCGTGACCTGATTCTTGCCATATCAGAATTCGTGGTCTTTAGGGACCCCTGTTATTTGTACTTCTGCTGGCAAAAATGTTCAGCAATAATGTTCCTTAGTTTCCTGCACCCCGTAATATATATGAGTGGAACCATTAAACATAAGGACATGGGGATAGACTTTTGATACTGTTCCTATTTCTTATTGGAACACTAAAAATAATTCAATGTAGACTCAGATGACATGATCTCATTATTGCACATGAGTGAACCAACTTAAAAAGGGCGTGCCCACTGCCAAAGGCTCCCACACTTTGTGGGGTATGGGAAAGGGTTATTTTTATATAGTACCACGGCATCAGGTCCGTCCTTCATGAGTAAACTGATTTGTTCTCAAAAATAAATGAGTGAACTGACTGCATCAAATAAATTAGACTTGTGATATTCTGATATATGTGTGATTTCAGATATAAACCTACAGTTCTTTTTGAATGTATAATACACTCCAGGGCCGAACTGTGAATATTCAGTGGTAGTTGCTGGTATTCCCACAAATCTGTGGAACATCTCTTGCTACGATTGGATCATGCCGCTTTCTAGTAATTCGCTTGGTAAAAAATGTGCCTTCGCCAGAGTAAAGAATCAATTACTTGATTCTGGTGGTTCCAGAGATCCCAGATTGTTTATTTGCCTAGTGGACTATTGAGAAATGTGAAATGTTTCTCTTTCACAAAACGAAATTGTTTCATATACAGGTGATTTGAATGATTACTGCTTAGGTTGTAAAGGATTGGAGATTCCTTCGCTGGAGTATTTGATCGTCGACTACATTCTATGTGAATAGAACGCAGGAGCCCCTGGATCAGGTGGTACTGCGGCTGCTGCAAACTGATGGCAGTAATATCTTGTCATGGAATAAATTTCGATCCAATTTTTATGCACTTTATGACATACTCTCTCCGTTCTGAATTAATTGACGTCTAGGACAGGATTTTTAGTTCAAATTGAACTAAAATTTTTGTCCTAAACATCAATTAATTTAGAACGGAGGGAGTAGTTACTAAGGTGAGAGAGCTTAGAGTTCTAAAGATGGAGTCTGGTACCAACCCTTATGCCGTGTCGTGCTGTTTTTGGCATGGTTAGTTAAGGTAGATTTCTATTATTAATGTACTAAAGATTTAAAGAGTTGCATCACAAAACTACAGATTTAATACAACCATATTTCTCAAAACTACAAATTTAAGAACTAATATCATAATATTACAGATTTGGTGTGTGAAAATTCTCTTATGGATCTACTGTGCCAATGTATTGAACTAAATATCTTAGCTATGTATAATCTTACAGATTTGTGATACTTGGCATGCAAATTATACTTTTCTGTTATATTGCACTAAATTTGTAATTATATGAAACACCATAATATCTCTAATGTTGGGATATATATATATATATATATATATATATATATATATATACAACAACAACAACCAAGCCTTTATCCCAAGCCTGTTGGGGTCGGCTAGACATGAAACCCAATATCAATGAAGTAAAAGAGAGGAAGAGATATAAGAACAAGGAAAAAAGAAAAAAAATAAATAAAGAAAAAAAATTAAAAAGAAAAAGAGAAAAGGGGAAAGAAAAAAGAAAAAAGAACAAGACTACGATTCTGGCACATGAAAATTGCTACTTTCCATGCGGTCCTATTATGAGCTAAGTCTCTGGATACATTCCAATCTCTCAAATCTCGTTTTACCGCCTCCTCCTAGGTCAACCTTGGTCGTCCTGTACCCCTGCTAATATTTTCTCTACCTCTTAAAATCTCACTGTTAACCGGTGCTTCTGGAGGTCTCCGTTGGATATGTCCAAACCACCTAAGTCGATGTTGGACTAACTTCTCTTCAATCGGCGTCACCCCGACCTTATCACGAATCGCCTCATTCCTTATTCGGTCTCTTCTCGTGTGCCCGCACATCCACCGTAGCATGCGCATCTCTACGACACTCATTTGTTGGACATGTTGTCGTTTAGTTGGCCAACATTCCGCCCCATAGAGCATCGCGGGTCTGATCACCTTCCTATAGAACTTCCCTTTTAGCTTTTGTGTCGCCATTTCATCCACCCTACCTTCATCATGTGGCAAACATCCTCATCAATATCGCCATTGCTTTGTAACATTGATCCTAAGTATCGGAAAGAGTCCCTTCTAGATACTATTTGTCCTTGTAGACTAACATTTCCCTCTTCAGGACCAACACCACTAAAGTCACACCTCATATACTCGGTTTTGGTCCTACTAAGTCTAAACCCCTTGGACTCTAAGGTTTGTCTCCATAACTCTAATTTCTTATCAACACCATCTCTAGTTTCATCTACCAGCACTACATCATCAGTGTAACACCCCAAAATTTTGATTAAAACTCTAAATCATGTTAAGAGGGGAATTTAAAATTTTTTGGACGTGTTGCATGTTTTGCAAAAATTCAAATTCAAACTGGAATTTAAATTAAACTCAAATCAGAAAAGAAATAGAAAAAAGAAAAAGAGAAAACAGAAAAAAAACCGGCCAGTGGGCCGCAACCCACCAGCCGGCCCAACCAGCGCCGCGCCAGCCCGCAGCCGCGCGCGCCGCTTCCTCACACTGACAGGCGGGGCCCGCCAGCCCTTCTTCTACCTCGCGTCCACGCCGGGATTCTCTCACTCCGGATCAAAACAGACCCGGATTCCTGCATATCTCCGTTGAATTCCGTTCGTAGGCGACGCAGACTTGATCTAAACCACCCCGCCGCCTTTCCCCGTCTATAAAAACCCCGACCTCGTTCTGTTTTTCCCACGCGATCCGCCGATTCTCCTCCGGTGAGAACCGAGACTTCTCCGGTGAATTCTGGCCGATCTAAGCTCGGAAATTCCGATCTAACTCGCTGGTCTTGATCCACCGCCTCCGGGGAACCTTGCAGATGCAGAAAACTCGATGACTTGCGGTGTAAACACAGCGCCGACGAGCTTCGCCGTGGTTTCACCTCGGACCTCGTCGCCGATCACCTTCCAGGACGTCCGAGCTCAAGAAAACCCCCGAGGTGAGATCCCCGACCTCTCCTCCACCGATCTATGCCATAAAATCACAGTTTCTAGGAAGAATTCCCGAAGATCCGAAAGTTTCCGGCGAGATCGCCGCTTCCCGCCGCCGTGCGCCGCCGGCAGCGCCGCCCGCGCTCGATCAGAGCGACGTGGCCGCTTGTGCGCCGTTTATTTTAAATCGCACGGTAGGGTTTAAATCCCCGCGTACCGGTTCGACGTTATAATCTCAGCCGTCGGTTTAAAATCGGATGGTCCACGTCAGCCCCGCGTTATAAAGACTGGAAATCTTACGTGCTACCCCCTGGGGTTCTCGGGAAATAAGAGCTAGCCCCGGAAACTTCTGATCTAGCCCCTGGAACTTCAGAAAATCATGTAAATTCATTTAAAAATCAGTTTTAGCCCCTGGACTTAATAAAAATTAGGAAAAACACCTCTGATAAGTGTAGCTAGACCCCTGCAAATTCTGAAAATAATATTATAGACCCTGTAATGGGGTGAGTTTACCTTTTTAGCCCTGTTTAGTATTTAAATTAGGAAATTGAATATGTGGCTAGTGTTTAAAAATTAAAAAGTGAGACAAACATATTGTCATAATTAAATTAAAAACTTTCTCAGTATTTAGAAAACTTTGGAGTGAGATAAAAACATATTTTGGGCTGAATTGAATCTGTTTAATTTATTATTCACATTTAGGGACACATTTTTAAGTAATGAATAGTTTTAGAAAATAGGGAAAATAATTGTGAAATAGTTTACATCTGAGGCAAAGGTCAAAATATGTTATTAAATTATTTAGGACCAGAACCTATTCTGTTTAGATGATGTGTATTACTATTTTCATAATAAAGTACACATTTATGCATAGGAAAATAAATCTGAAAATATAGCAACTAGTAAATGATAAATGGAGTTTCTAAAATCCAAAGAATTCAGTTTAGGGTTGGTAGAAATTCTGAAGGCACATAGGGAGAAGAAAAATACCTTTCATACATACTTGGTAGTAAAAAGGTGTAGTAGTTGAATATAAGGAATTTATTTAAATTGGAAACTCATATATATATAGTAGGTAAGTATAAATGTGAACACAAAAGTAAGAATCATATACACATGATTAAAAGTGCATGCAAGCCACAAATCAACACACATAGAGTAACCACAACACATATAATGGTGAATTACTTTCATGAATGTGAATGTGTAGTTTGTATGAAGTGGAAGTGTGAACTATGTCTTATGGATTGTTGTTTTTCTTTTGCTATGTGTGATGGTATGATGTAGAACCTGCTTAAGAGCAAGTTATTCCTTTCCAAGATCAGGACTACCCATTCCAAGAGCAGCAGGAAGGAGGCAAGTGTCCTTGACCACTTTGATCCTATGCTAGGATGTGTAGTTAGAGTTATTTGCATTGTCAATTTAAATATGAAACCCATGATAGAAAGTTTCCCTAGAATTGCATTACCTTGTTTCCTTGTAGCTTGGGTTGGGATTTATTTTATCATGTCATTTATTTTTATGCATTATGCTTAGCCATACTTAGAATGGGATATTTGGGATATGAGATCATCAATTTATTTTACCATACTCTTGAATGAGATATTGTGAGTTATGTAGAGGTAGGGATCAAGGCAAGTTGGATGTTTTGGTTGGTGCTGGGTGCACGAGACTCGGATTTGTGTTTAGTACTTGCCTGGATCCTAAGGACCGGTTCATGGAGCATGTAACCTGGTTTTACCGTGCCAACCACATGCTGAGATGGGGCAGCTTGGCCAATTAATTAGGTGTATCCCCGGCGTAGTATGGGTGTGTTGGATGGTGCGGGGAATAGGTGTCAGCTGGACTACCATATGAACCGCAAGGCTCAAGAGGGGGCCACTGCAGCGGGGTTGGAGCCTCTTGTATGCTGTTAGGGGTGAAACCTCAGTGGGCCCACGCTCGTCGGGAATCCCTTTGTAAAGGCTTCGTAGTGATCTCCTGGCTACACATCTGGGAAGTGTGAATGTGGTTCGTAAGCCACTGGCATAATGGAGGTTCTTTTAGTCCACCCAGCAACGGGGGATGAAATCACTACATGTGGGTACAGTGGTGCAAACTCTGCAGAGTCAAAACTGTCATGACAGCCGTGCTCACGGTCAAGAGCGGCTTGGACTTATTCATGATTAGAGGATGATGATTTTGGAAGTTGTGGATGTTAAGCGGGGAGCTTAACATTGAAAATGATGTTATGGTTATTTGGTTATGATGATGGGATGGGAGATTGGGATCATTTCACTTGTGTAGTAATGTAGGTGCTTAATAAGCTAAGGTGATAGGGATTAATTGCGTAGTGCTTTAACCATGAGTTCAACCTCTCCTTGATCTAGCCATGCATAATATAATTTTCCCACACTTGCTAAGTACTATTGGTACTCAACCTTGCATATTTTGTTGGTTTATATTGCTGCTCAGGTCAAGATAATGAGGTGGTGTATAATGATCAAGACTTTGGACCCGAAGAAGGTTTCTAGGTTCATGGAGACCCCCGGGTAACGCCTGTGATGGAGCCCTCAAGAATAATATTCCGCTGCTAGTTTATTTATTTGTGATGACTTATTATTGTCCATCGAGACATTTGCTATGTAAGACTTATTTATATTCGACACCTGGCTTGTAATAAATGATGCTTCACTATTTGTCATCACATGTATGAGAAAATGATCCTGACATACATGTGATATTCACTTGGTTGTTCTTCGAAAAAACCGGGTGTGACAATCAGCAAAGAGCATGCACCAAGGGATATCCCCTTGTCTATCCTTCGACACCTCATCCATCACTAAGAAAAAGATGTATGGGCTCAAAGCTGATCCTTGATATAGTCCAACCGTGATAGGAAATGCATCAGTCTCACTATCACTTACGCACACACTTGTACTAAAATTATTGTACATATACTTGATAAGGGTAATGTACTTTGTTGGCACTTTATGTTTCTCTAGTGCCCACCACATGACTGAACTTGGTATCTTGTCGTACGCCTTCTCCAAGTCGATGAACACCATATGCAAGTCCTTCTTCTGCTCCCTATATCTCTCCATAAGCTGACGAAGCAAGAAAATCACCTCCATTGTAGACCTCCCAGGCATAAAACCAAACTGGTTTTTAGTGACATTGGTCACTTTTCTGAGGCGGTGTTCAATCACTCTCTCCCAAAGCTTCATAGTATGACTCATAAGCTTAATACCTCGATAATTAGTACAACTTTGAATATCTCCTTTATTTTTGAAGATAGGTACTAATATACTTTTCCTCCATTCTTCAGGCATCTTGTTTGACCAAAAAATGTGGTTGAATAGCTTTGTGAGCCATACTATTGCCACATCCCCAAGACATCTCCACACCTCAATAGGGACATCGTCAGGGCCGAGGGCCTTACCTCCTTTCATCCTTTTTAAGGCCTCCTTAATCTCAAACTCTTGTATCCTCCGCACGAACCGCCTGTTGGAGTCATCAAAGGAGTCATCCAACTCAACCATAGTGCTCCCATTCCCATCATTGAATAGCCCATTAAAGTAATCACGCCATCTATTCTTAATCTCTTCATCCTTCACTAGAATGCGGTCAGTCTCATCTTTGATACATTTAACTTGATTGAGATCCCTCATCTTTCTCTCGCGGATTTTTGCTACCTTGTATATGTCCTTTTCACCTTCTTTTGTCTCTAGTCTCTCATATAACTTATCATAAGCTTGTCCTCTTGCCTTACTCACAACCCGCCTTGCATTCTTCTTAGCCTCTTTGTACTTAAGCATGTTGCTTGCGCTTCTATCATTATGCCAACTCTTGTAACACTCCTTCTTCTCCTTAATGGCCTTTTGTACATCCTCATTCCACCACCAAGTGTCTTTATCTACAAGTTTCTTTCCCTTTGTCACACGAATACCTCACTAGCTACCTTCCTAATGCAACTTGCCATCTTCATCCACATACTATCTGCATCTTCATTTTCTTCCCAGGGTCCTTCTGTGATCACCCTATTTTTAAAGGATTCTTGTGATTCTCCCTTCAACTTCCACCACTTTGTTCTTGTGATTTTGACACATTTGTCCCGCAAAGAAAATGTATGGAAGCGAAAGTCAGCTACCACAAGCTTATGTTGTGTCACAACACACTCCCCCGCGATCACCTTACAATCTAGACACTCCCGTCTATCCTTTCTTCTAGTGAGGACAAAGTCAATCTGGCTAGAGTGTTGAGCACTACTAAAGGTCACTAGGTGAGATTGCCTCTTCCTAAAGAGGGTGTTAGCTATCAACAGATCATAGGCTACGGCAAAGTCTAGGATGTCCTTACCCTCTTGATTTCTATCGCCGCATCCAAAACCTCCATGTACTCTCTCAAATCCTAGGTTAGTTGCACCCACATGACCATTGAGATCTCCCCCTATGAGGAGTTTCTCGGTTATCGGTACACTATTAACCATATCCTCCAAGTCCTCCCAAAATTGCCTCTTAGCACTCATGTTGAGCCCAACTTGTGGGGCATAAGCACTAATGACGTTCAAGACAATGTCCCCATTTACTATCTTGATTAAGATGATTCTATCCCCTCGTCTTCGAACATCCACTACTCCATCCTTAAGACTCTTATCTATTAGAACACCTACGCCGTTCCTAGTCCCAGCCGAACCAGAATACCAAAGCTTGAAACCGGTATTCTCGACTTCTCTCGCCTTTTGACCCGCCCATCTAGTCTCTTGTACACAAAGGATATTTACTCGTCTCCTAATGGCAACATCTACTAACTCACGTAGCTTCCCCGTCAAGGATCCGACATTCCAACTACCCACCCGAAATATATGTTCCTCGGCTAGCTTCCTTACGCTTTGCACCCGTCGAGTAAGATGCAAAGACCCTTGCTCACTTATCACTACATCCGGGCGATGATGTAGCGCGCCACTAAGGTGATGGCGATCCGGCCCTTGCTCATTTAACACCATATCCGGGTTCCGATATGGCACGCCACTAAGGCGGTGGCGACCCGACTCTTGCCCACTTAACACCATACCCGGGTTCCGATATGGCGCGTCGCTAAGAGGGTTACGCCCCAACGAATTTCTATTGGGTTTCATTTCCATGAGAATGGCTAAGTGTAGTTGTTGGCTCGCCAAGCCTATCACAACCCCCTCCTCCTTTACCCGGGTTTGGGACCGGCTATGTCATTACAACATAGTGCACTAACTCTATATTTGTGATGTAACTCTTTAAACCTATAGTTGTATGACAGTTTTGTGAAACTTTTTGTAGTTTTGAATTTTCCTCATTGTCATAATTTAATCTCACTATGATGCGTGATGCATATATATTTTTTCTACCAATCAATGTTGTAATTTCTAAATCTTGAGACTGAAGGATCTGGCTCCTTTTGCAGTTTACCAATATAACATATATTCACTTGAAAATAGGATACTAGTATGAAAATACCTAGAACAACATTACCATGTTGATGTGCAAGGTGATGCTAAGGGAACGAATAGCCAGTAGGACTTGGAAGCCGTAAGACAAATTTTGCACACAAAAAATTCAGTACTATAAATGTTGAAATCTATGTTATATGATTATTTGCATCATTGTTCATCGAATTCAATAGGGCCGTCTTTGTAAAACCAAATGTGAGAACGGCCAGGGCTGGCCTTGGGGCAATGCCCCAGGGGCGACCGCCGTGTGCCTGCTCCGAATTTAGTTAGTAAATTCTACCACACCACAGAACTGAATAAATGAATACGATTAAACTGGCATATAACAAAGAATTAATAAACCAAGAACAACAACTAATGAGATAGCGGATTGGGCATGTATATGATGTAGGTACCCATCCTAACATAAAATTAGAAGTTTCCAACAACACTCATTTCTATGCAAAGCGGTAGACGTTGAGTTGCTTCACGTCATTGCCTTGCGTATTCTTGGTGCCAATCATTGAATCATATCTTGTATTTTCGTCTGTTGGCTATTTGCGACTGTGATGCCATTGGACTGCTAGACTCCAGTGTTGCATGCCAACACTTTATCGCTGATGTCTTTATTTGGTTTTCTACATATACTACTTTTAGACTAATTGATTTTTCTCTTATTTTTTTCTTTCATCTAAGTGTGATTTTTATATCAAACTTATTATTGTGACATTATTAGTGGTAATAATATTTTATAATATAGTTATAAGTAATAAATTATCTTTTTATATTTTTGGTCAATGATAGACTAAATTTTTTGTTAGCCCCAGACCTCGAAAAAGTCAGGGTCGGCCCTAAGAATGGGAGGTATACATTGAAAAACTACTGAGCATAAATCAAACATGGCATCTAGATTTGAACAATTTAGTCAAGACCAGATCACCTATAATCATTAACTTACCCAGTGTGCCTTAATAACGTTTGGTAAAGAAATGTATCCACTATCACAAAGGCTCTTCCCGACAATTTCCAGAGCTGAAAAAAAATAAAAGGACAACCCCGTCTATTTAGCTTCTGCTTACACACGATCTGGAGAAGGGCCTCCACTTTAGATCTTTTATATGCAGTCTTTTTCTGCATTAGAAGAGTTCTTTACACACTAAATAATTGTTACATTCTATTCATCCATTGTTAACAACCTAGTATGGTCACCCCTTTCTGCAATAATATATATCTACCAGGAAGACAAAAAACCGACGGTCGACCACCTCCTCCAGTTTGCTGCCGTCGCGGCTCCCCATGGGCTAGTGACGGGTTCCCCATTGCTCCACCTCGACGGCCGACTCCAGTGCCCCGCCTCGGGTGTGTCCACCGCACTTCGGCACTTCGGGTAATTCATCCTGAGTCTAGCGCCCTCAGGTCATGGATTCAGGGTCCGTGCATACCATGCACTAATTCCAGTATTTTTTGCCCCCCCCCCCCCCCCCCCCCCCACATGCATCTTCGTCACCTCTAGAATCTTTCCTATCTTGTTGGTCTTCTCTTATGAATCTTTCCTCTCTCCACTATTTTATCCTCCCCAGATGTGAAACAGTAGTTTTCGTGAGCTTAAGTGCTGGAACAATCTTTTTTTCATGCTCAGAACACTTCAATTTCACGCCCAGAACATTTTGATTCTACAGTTGCTGCCGTCCATGGCGGTGAGCCGCGACGAAGGTTCGTGCAGATGTTGAAAAAAGATGGGCTCCCAAGCTGCCCCCTTCAGATTTATTTATTTTAGCATCATTTTAATTATTTTATATTAATAGCTTGTGATTTTTTATTGAAATAGCCACCTAGTCGTCCACACCGTGGACGATTTGTCCACGTGGACTACTATGATCATCCACGGTGCGGACGATTTGCCATATGCATGACTAATCGTCCGCATTGTGAACGATTACTCCACGGTGGCGGCCACGCCAATTTAGTCATCCACATTGTGAAAAACTGGATTCCAGTCGTCTGAGACATGAATTTTATATTTTTGACTGCATTGTATTCAATTTTTGACAGTGATTTTAGAGACACATTTGAGAATTGTTATTGAAGTAAATATAATATATATTATTATGGTTTCATGCAGGGAGTTACATAGAGGAGTGAATTATTATGTAATTTTGAAATATTGTATTTATTTTTCAACATTGTTTTAAAAATACTTAGAGACATATTTGAGAGATGTTGTTATGGAAGTAAATGTAGTATACATCGTTATGATTTCATGTAATGAGTTAAACAAACTTTCTGTATATGGAATGGATTGTTATTTACTTTTAAAATATGCATTGCAATCATAGTACCACAATTACATAAACATATGCACTTAATTAAAAAACTCGGCGATTGCATACATTACGAAGTTTATAAAATAAGTGTATCTTGTAAGCCTCTCTACTCCTATGATATATAAGGCAGACAACACTTAGTTATGAACAAAAACATAAAATTGACGAGACAAATGGTGTGTGTATGATGCACTTAATGTCTAACCTATGTGCACCAAGGTACGCCTAACACCTTAGTTGAATTTAGCCGAGCATAGTTCATGTGGAATCTATTGAGTGCAACGATGGTATTTTGCATAATGCATCCGGCTCGGCTTCCCTTGCGCGACGTGCTTTCTCGCGCATGCGCTCCCACTCAACCTCTCTTGCATGCCGATCCATACGTCCCCCCTCCTGAGCCTTGTAACGATACTCTTCTTCCACTTGTCGGTGCTCTTCTTGATGCTTGCGACGATGCTCCTCCTGTTCAGCTCTCCCCCTCCTCTCTTAACCCGTTAATTTGTCACACTCCAACTCATAAAGGATGTTCCTCCTAGCATCTCTATGCATAATCATGCACACGTACTCGACGTCTTGTGCTGATTGTTCGTGGTAGATGTACTGTCTGAACTCGCAAAGAGGCAATGAAGACTGCATGATTCAAGATGTGTCTTATCAATATTATAATTGAAATGTGAATGTGAAATTGATAGAATCTCGAAGTACGTTTGTTACCAGACGTCTACCATTGGCAAAAAATGGTGTGGTCCTATGAAGGGATCATATTTATAGTTATTACACATCCAGAGTGTGACACCCGGTTCCGGAAAACAGAACCAAGTTAATCCATATGTGTGTCCAGGATGTTCATCACACATACACATGTAATCCACAAACTGAATTCAGATATAACCACGAATAAATATGGTTTAAGTACTTTATTACATCGACTCATTGTCTCACTCATGAATCTCTAACTTATTCTTGCAGCGGAAGTCTCTAAACGACAACGGAAATAACTAAGTAGCAGCGGCTCCATCTTCAACTCCACAGGCATGTTGATGGTAGTTCACACGCCTAGTACTCCACATGGTCCTCGAAGTACTCTTCTCCTGTTGCTGATGTTTATGTAATAATGCAAGGGTGAGTACATGACGTACTCAGCAAGTGCGGAAAAAGTATGACATGTAGCTTACAACAAGGTATGAAATAAAAAGGCGCATTGCAGCAAACAAATTTTATTTCACAAACATGATAAAAAAAGCAACTATTTATAAGTGAAATTGATCCCAAGATGACCAAGTAATTCAGCAACATTTTCTCATCATAGTTCACCACTTGTCAAGTGTCATTCAGCCATTTATCTTTCTCAAGTTCATCTCATACTCATAAACATTCATAACCATCTCATATTCATATAACCGAAACCAAACTCAATGTCATGACTCAAAACAGTTCCAAAACCAATCTCAATGACCATACCATAACCATACCGAATATCCAACCCAAGTTTTCCCTTCTAATCATGTGAGTTAGCCAGATGCTTGTGATCGTAAGCACGGCTATCATGATAGTGTTACACTCTGCAGAGGTGGCACCACTTTAACCACAAGTTTGTGATTTCGTCACCCGTCGGTGACTGCAAAACCTCCATTATACCAGTACACAACCGTCGGTGTATGGCCAAGAGATCACAAAATAGCGTTTACAAAGGGGCTACTAGATGTATGGACTCATTGAGGTTTCACCAGCAGGCTCGAATCACCAATCTCCCACCCACTAGCCCCCTCTTGTGCCATGCAGTTCCTAGGGCAGTACTCTCGACTCTCATTCCCCGCGCCATCCACGGTCCATAACAAGATAGCAACACACCTAATTAGTCAGCTAAGCCGCACCCATATTTGGCCTTGTGGTGGCATTATTTTCCTGGCATGAACCAGTCCTTAGATCTACGGAAAGTAAACCACCATCTCATTCAGCAACATCCACGAACCAAGCTTGCCTAGATCTCCTCCGATTCCATGCTCATTAACATCATCAAGTTCTCATCATCATTATTGATATGAGTGCAGTAGCTAACCATGTTTTAATTCAGCTTTCCGTATCCCGTGGATTAAGCAAAGCAAAAAGGAAAAACGACCATACCCGACTCATCAACTTTTTCGGCGAAAAGGATGGTTAACAAAACTAGTAAACTCCTATAAAAGGGTGTCCAATCAATTGGACTCAAGCATACGAGTTTTCGCAAACAAAACAGTTTTGAAACATGGGATCAATATGGTCAAGGGGCACTTGCCTTGCTCCCGTGGCTCTTGTTGCTCAAGCGTCTCGAAGTCTTGGCGCTATAGTTCTTCGTAGATGGCTTTCTGAGCTTGTCCTCCTACTCACGACCACACACATACAAAATTTACAGCAATCAAACATCATGCACAACTCTACTCAATATGCAATGGTGTAGATGAATGCAAATCCTATGGTGCTGTTTTATTAAACCATTTTGTACGTGTTCTTGCATGTTTTAATGGGCTTTCATGGGTTTTTATGATGAGCAAGGGTGTAGGGATCAAGTGTGGACGTGGTGATGATCTCAACTCAAGATCTAGATCAATTCCACCGTCAAAAACCGATCAAAACATGATCTGTCCACACGAAAAAGTTTCTGTTCGAAGGGGGCGAAGAAAACGGATGCGTAGAAACAGCGACGATGTCGTAACATGGGTAAAGAAGACCTACCTCACTTCCCTTATGATCGTCGGATCTTTTTCGGCGACGGCGAGGCGTGACGGGACTCGTCGGCGAGCTCACCAGCGACTGAACTCCGGCGGGGGGGGGGGGGGGGGGTCCAACTCGACAGCGGAGCCAGGTGAAGTGTCGACGGTGCACTTCGACAGATTGGAATTGGCTCATTTCGGCTATCTTTTTCCCATTCCCTATCATTTTTATGATTCTTTCTCCATTTCTATGGTTCCTTCCTCCATTTATACGGTTCTTTTCCTTTTCTCCATTTCTACTTCTTTTATAATATTTCTCTATATAAAAAATGTATGCAATGCATGGAAATGAATTTGAGGGTGTTACAAACCTACCCCCTTAAACTGAATCTTGCCCTCGAGATTCGATAGAGTAGAGAATAGATGGGGGAATTCTGCCTTGAGGTCTTCCTCACGCTCCCATTAGTTTCGGCTTCCGTGTGATGGCTCCACTGTACCTTGCACCAATGGATCACTTTGTTCCTCGTGACCCTTTCCTTCACATCCAAAATTTGGACGGGGTGCTCCACATTGGTCGGATCCTCTTGAAGCTCGAGCTCATCCATCGGTACTTGTTCTTCCGGTACTCTTAAGCACTTCTTGAGTTAGGATACGTGAAACACGTCGTGTACGTCGGAGAGGTGCGTTGGCAGCTCTAGTTGATAGGCTACTTCTCCTCGCTTGCCCAAAATCTTAAATGTCTCGATATAGCGAGGTGCTAATTTGCCCTTGACGTCGAACCGTCGTTGGCCTCAGATAGGCGATACCTTAAGATACACGAAGTCTCCTACTTCGAAGGTCAATCTTCTTTGCCTATTGTCCGCATAACCTTTTTGTCGTGACTGAGCAACCTTCAAATTTTCTTGTATCGTTTGGACTTGCTTTTCGGCGTCTTGCAGCACTTTGGGTCCAAACACTTGGCTCTCTCCGGTCTCGTTCCCGAACAGTGGCGTTCTACACCGTCTACCATACAATGCTTTGAAAGGTGACATCTTCAAGCTGGCTTGATAGCTGTTGTTGTATGAGAATTCAGCATACGGCAAGCTCCTATCCCAACTGCGCCCATGTTTCAAGGCGCAAGCTCTCAACATGTCTTCCAAAATTTGATTTGTCCTCTCAGTTTGCCCGTCAGTTTGCGGGTGATAAGCGGAGCTCAAATTCAGCCGTGTACCCATGGCTTCATGCAGCTTCTTTCAGAACCTAGAGGTAAATTGAGAACCCCGATCTGAAACTATCCTCTTCGGAACTCCATGGCGACACACGATTTGCTCCATATACAGCTCGACTAGTGTTGTGACGCAGTACGTGGTTCTAACAGGAAGGAAATAGGCTGTTTTCGTCAATCGGTCCATAATAACCCAAATGGAGTCGTAACCCGACCGAGTACGAGGTAATCCGACAATGAAATCCAAGCTGATGTCTTCCCACTTCCACTCAGGTACTTTCAATGGCTGCAACAGTCCGGCGGGTCTTTGATGTTTGGCCTTCACCCGTTAGCACGTGTCGCATAAGGCAACATATTCAGCTATGTACCTTTTCATACCATCCCACCAATAGCAAGTTTTCAGGTCCTTGTACATCTTTGTACAGCCGAGATGTATGGAATAAGGTGAGTCATGTGCCTCCTTTAATATTATGTCGCGGATGTGCTTCACGTTAGGCACGCAAATCCCCTTTCTTGAAATCCTTTTTTATGCCTTGTCGGATTCTTTCCTTGATTTCCTTGATTTCCTCATCCGTTGCTTGGCCATCTCGTCTCTCTTGTCCCAGCAAAGCGTTGAGTACTATCACTTCCATCTTGTTCAAGAACCCGAGATGTAACCGTTCGAACTCCTTGCGCAGCTCGGGCGGTAGCTCCCGAACCGTGAATTGGTGACATGCTCCCTTTCGGCTCAACGCATCAGCTACTAATTGGCCTTTCCGGGGTGATAATTGATTCCAACATCATAATTTTTTATGAGTTCCAACCATCGACGTTGCCTCACATTCAGATCCATTTGCGTGAATATACACTTGAGGCTTTTGTGATCCGTATAGATCTCACATCGGTGGCCAAGGATATAATACCTCCAAATCTTCAAGGCATGTACCATGGCTGTAAGTTCCAAGTCATGTGTGGGGTAATTCAGTTCGTGTTTCTTTAGTTGTCTCGACGCATAGGCTACCACTTGTCCATCTTGCATGAGCACACATCCTTTGGGTCCCATCCTTCTTGTCTACAAAGAGCACGGGGGCTCCCCACGGTGACGAGCTTGGGCGTATAAAACCCTTTTCTAGCTGCTCCTGAGTTTGCTTCTTAAGTTCCACTAGTTCATTAGCGAGCATCCTATATGGCCTTTTCGCTATAGGTGCAGTTCTAGGTACTAAATCAATGTTAAATTCAATGTCCCGGTCAGGTGGCATACCAGGAAGTTCTTCCGGGAACACATCTGAAAATTCTTGAACCACCGGAATGCTTTCCAATGTTGCTTCTTCGACGTGGTTCAACGCTGCCTTCTCGGTTGCCGGTTGGGTTGACTCGAACTCAATACAAGTACCGTGCTCATTTGTCAACTGCACGCTCCTCTCAGCACATTGAATTACTCCGTTGTGCTTGCATAACCAATCTATTCCAAGTATTATATCAATCCCTTGGGAATCCAAGACAATAAGGTTGGCAAGAAAGTCTACCCCCCTTATTTTAAGATTTACTTTCGGACATACTATATTAGTCCTCATCTCTCACCGGGAGAATTAATCAACATAGTGTGTTTCATGTGTGATGTGGAAAGATTATACTTGGCAACATACTTGAATGATATGAATGAATGCGATGCTCCGGAATCAAATAAAACAGTGGCTGAGTTGGAGTTGGCAAGGAACATACCAATCACGACGTCCTCAGCTTGTTGCGCTTCCTCATTGGAGACATGATTCACGTTGCCACGAGCGTAGTTCTGCTGCCCACGGTTATCTTGCGTAGCTCCTCCATTCGGCCGTGGGTTCTGTTTTGGTGCGTTGGTCGGCTTTCCAAGGCCTTTCTTCGGGCATTGACTTGCAAAGTGTCCCGCCTCTCCGCATGAAAAGCATGCTTTGTTGCCCAAAAGAGCAGGAACGTTGGGGCGAGGCTGGTTTTGAGCATTGGCGCCCATGTTGGGATGGGGCGCAGGAGGCAAAGGCATACGAGGTGCTTGCATAACAGGACGTTGCTGCGATGGTTGATTAGCGCGAGGTGGGTTTGCAGGGCGGAAAGTAGAAGCGGACGAGCCATACTGCGGTGCAACTAGTGGCATGATACGGGGACGTACATTGCTCCCTTGTGGCTGGTATGGCATCTTTCTCTTGCCCTCTTGCTCGATCTCACGGATCTTTCTCTCAACTACTATAGCTTTGTCAACGAGCTTCTGGAAGGTTGCATAATCATTGTTGAGCAGTTGTACTTGGATCTCATTGTTCAATCCTCTCATGAACAAGTATTGCATCCTTTGATCCGAGTTGACGTCTTCGGGAGCATACCTTGACAGCTGCGTGAACTTGTTGAGTTACTCATTCACGCTCTTCTTTCCTTGGTGGAGACCTTTGAACTCTTGCCTTTTAAGCATCATTACTCCAGCAGGGACGTAATGAGAGCGGAAACTCTCCTTGAACTCAGCCCAAGTGGTAGTCTCCTGGTTGACATGAGCATTGCAAAGAGCATCCCACCAGTTAGCGGCTGCTCCTATAAGTTGGTGCGATGCGAAGAGAACTTTCTCCCGATCATTGCACTGAACAATAGCAAGCTTCTTTTCCATAGATTTCAACCAATCATCAGCCTCCATGAGATCATTAGCTTGTGCAAAAGTAGGCGGTCGAGTCCTCATGAACTCTCCCAGTCTGTTGTGAGCCGGCGGCGGTGGCGGTGGGGGTGCAGGAACGGGGTTAGGATTGTTGTTGTTGTTGGCTTGTAGCTGTCCCAAAGTTTGTATCATAGTTTGCATGAGCTGGTTCAGCATAGCCATCAACCATTCAAGGTTGTTTGCATCAGCCCCGGGGTTAGCATTTTCAGGTACTTCAACGTTGCCATCCTCTTGTGGTTCATGGTTGCCACGAACGTTCCTCCTTTGACGGCTGGAATTTTCCCTCACCATCTATGAAAGAGAGTTGAGTAGAATAGAGAATAGAAGTTTAGATTGATCCCCCCAACTATATGCATCAAGGTGTATGAACTAAGTAACTTATTTTATTAATTTCAGCCTATATGAGGATGTGAACACGTGCTGAAGCATCTCACATCTCTCTACTATGTGTGGATGTGGACTTTCGTAGAAGCGTCCCACAACTCACGCTAGCACACAAACACAAGCAATCATCACAAAAGTTCAACACACCGCTCCTACTCACGCTACTACGATTTAAACGTTCCTATTACAGCTTATTCAATGGGAATCCTAAACTTGATCATGTGAACTGGTGTTGTTCCCGCCGTGTGACGGGGTGGTCCATACATGGGCGCACGCCATGGTGAGTCAGCAGTCCATGTAGAGTTAGAAGGCGCTGGTGCTCCTGATCACCGGCATCTATAAATAGGACATGAGAAACTTTAGAGAAGGAAGAAAATACTTCAAAACTTCAGAAGCTATGGAGAAAGAAAGCAAGTTGTTGCTGTCCAAAAGAAGAGAAAAGAGGGGCTGAAAATAGCACTTTGTGGTGGCTGACTTGACAAGAAAAGTGCAGCAGGAAGCAATTTTCGAAAATAGCAGTTTAGAGGGGTATTCATGTGTTTTAGAGTGTCCATTCTACCTAGGCTTGAGTCCTACGGTCAACGTGGCTCTGATATAAATCTGTGACACCCGGTTTCGGAAAACAGAACCAAGTTAATGCATATGTGTGCCCAGGATGTTCATCATACATACACATGTAATCCACAAACTGAATTCAGAATATAACCACGAATAAATAGAGTTTAAATACTTTATTATATCGACTCATTGTCTCACTCATGAATCTCTAAGTTATTCTTGCAGCGGAAGTCTCTAAATGACAGCAGAAATAACTAAGTAGCAGCGGCTCCATCTTCAACTCCACAAGCATGTTGACGGTAGTTCGCACGCCTAGTACTCCACATGGTCCTCGAAGTACTCTTCTCCTGTCGCTGATGTTTATGTGATAATGCAAGGGTGAGTACAGGACGTACTCAGCAAGTGCGGAAAAAGTATAACATGTAGCTTACAACAAGGTATGGAATAAAAAAGCTCATTGCAGCAAGCAAATTTTATTTCACAAACATGATAAAAAAACTATTTATAAGTGAAATTTATCCCAACATGACCAAGTAATTCAACAACATTTTCTCCTCATAGTTCACCACTTATCAAGTCTCATTCAGCTATTTATCTTTCTCAAGTTCATGTCATACTCATAAACATTCATAACCATCTCATATTCATATAACTAAAATCAAACTCAGTGTCATGACTCAAAACAGTCCCAAAACCAATCCCAATGACCATACCATAACCATACCGAATATCCAACCCAAGTTTTCCCTTCTAATCATGTGAGTTGGCCAGGTGCTTGTGAACGTAAGCACGGCTATCATGATAGTTTTACACTCTGCAGAGGTGGCACCACTTTACCCACAAGTTTGTGATTTCGTCACCCGTCAACGACTGCAAAACCTCCATTATACCAGTAGACAACCGTCAGTGTATAGCCAAGAGATCACAAAATAGCCTTTACAAAGGGGCTACTACATGTATGGACTCACTGAGGTTTCACCAGCAGGCTCGAATCACCATTCTCCCACCCACATGCCCCCTCTTGTGCCATGCAGTTCCCAGGGCAGTCCCTCTCGACTCCCATTCCCCGCGCCATCCATGGTCCATAACAAGCTAGCAACACACCTAATTAGTCAGCTAAGCCGCACCCATATTTGGCCTTGTGGTGGCACTGTTTTCCTGGCATGTGCTGGCATGAACCGGTCCGTAGATCTACGACAATTGAACCACCATCTCATTCAGCAACATCCACGAACCAAACTTGCCTAGATCTCCCCGGATTCCATGCTCATTAACATCATCAAGTTCTCATCATCATTATTGATATGAGTGCAGTAGCTAACCATTTTTTAATTCAGCTTTCCGTATCCCGTGGATTAAGCGAAGCAAAAAGGAAAAACGACCATACCCGACTCATCAACTTTCCCGGCGACAAGGATTGTTAACAAAACTAGTAAACTCCTATAAAAGGGTGTCCCATCAATTTGACTCAAGCATACGAGTTTTCGCAAACAAAACAGTTTCGAAACATGGGATCAATATGGTCAAGGGGCACTTGACTTGCTCCCGTGGCTCTTGTTGCTCAAGCGTCTCGAAGTCTTGGCGCTGTAGTTCTTCGTAGATGGCTTCCTGAGCTTGTCCTCCTACTCACGACCACGCACATACAAAATTTACAGCAATCAAACATCATGTACAACTCTACTCAAGATGCAATGGTGTAGATGAATGCAAATCCTATGGTGCTGTTTTATTAAACCAGTTTGTACGTGTTCTTGCATGTTTTAATGGGCTTTCATGGGGTTTTATGATGAGCAAGGGTGTAGGGATCAAGTGTGGACGTGGTGATGATCTCAACTCAAGATCTAGATCAATTCCACCGTCAAAAACCGATCAAAACGTGATATGTCCACACGAAAAACTTTCTGTTCGAAGGGGGCGAAGAAAACGAATGCGTAGAAACAACAACGATTTCGTAATATGGGTAATGAAGACCTACCTCACTTCCCTTATGATCGTCGGATCTTTTCCGGCGACGGCGAGGCGTAACGGGGCTCGTCGGCGGGCTCACCGGCGACTTAACTCCGGCGGGGGGGGGGGGGTCCAACTCGGTGAGTTGGGGCTAGGGCCTCCCAAGTCGTCGACTTGTAAGGGGGGGAAAGGAAAGGGGTTACAGCCAAGAGGGGTTTTGGGTTCTATTAATAAGGGGGGGGGGGGGGGGGGGGAGAGTCCTACTCCAATTGGAGCTCAAATAAGGGTCCTATTCAATTTGTTTTGGATCTTAAGAAACTTTTCTTTTCAGTTATGTGTGGCAACCTTGGGGATTTTATCCCCTCAAATGTGGGGAAAATTTAGGGAAATTGTGTCGGTACCCTCAGTACCGGGTACCCCCGCGCTCAGGAGGAAAAACTCACCTAAGGACCTCGCCCCCTCCGCAGGGATGAGCTCCGAAGGTGCCACGTGCCTAGCGGGGCCGCGGCTCCCCTCTCCTCAGAGGCGAGCTCCGAGGGCGCCACGTGTCCAGCGGGGCCAGGCCTCCCCTCTCCTCAGAGGCGAGCTCCGAGGGCGCCACGTGTTCAGCGGGGCCGGACCTTCCTTCTGCTCAGAGGCGAGCTCTGAGGGCGCCACGTGTCCAGCGGGGCCGGGCCTCCCTTCTCCGTAGGGGAGAGCTCCGAGGGCGCCACGTGTCCAGCGAGGCCGGGCCTCCCTTCTCCTCAGGGGCGAGCTCCGAGGGTGCCACGTGTCCAGTGGGGTCGGGCCTCCCTTCTCCTCAGCGGCGAGCTCCGAGGGCGCCACGTGTCCAGCGGGGCCAGGCCTCCCTTCACCTCAGTGGCGAGCTCCGAGGGCGCCACGTGTCCAGCGGGGCCGAGGGAAGTGTCGACAGCGCACTTCGACAGTTTGGAATTGGCTCATTTCAGCTATCTTTTTCCCATTCCCTATCATTTTTATGATTCTTTCTCCATTTCTATGGTTCCTTCCTCCATTTATACAATTCTTTTCTCCATTTCTACTTCTTTTATAATGTTTCTCTATATAAAAAATGTATGCAATGCATGGAAATGAATTTGAGGGTGTTACACAGAGTCTCAAACCATAGGAGTTCCCCAATCTAAGATCTCTTACAAACCGACAATTAGTGCCACATAGACATATTAGCAGTATAATCCCTCGGGGATGTCGGCTCTTTCTTTGTTGTTTGGTGGTGAGAAACGTAAGTCCATGGTAACACGATGTATGGAACGAGTGTCTTTGTGATGTGAGATGAGTTTGTGATGTGCGATTGTGGCGACGGTGTGGGGTCGCTCTTATGTAGACGATCGAGACATGTAGTCGTCTATCGGGTGGATGACTCGTCGATCAGGTGGATCCCATGCGAGATAAACTCATTATAGGAATTTATCTGATTGCTATCCGACCTATTTCATCAAAAAAGGATCTTTATGCTTCCCTGCTAAACTTCTCTAGGCTTTCCACACTCATCTCAATGGGAACTTGTGAGTGAGATTTTGAAGAAAACTTTCCTTCAGTATCACCGTCAATGGTTGATTTTCCTCTCATATCCACATTCATAGAAGACTTGCAGTTTGCTTCATCCATGTTATGAGATTTTCACGTTCCATTGTTGTCAGATACCATAGGTTCGAGCTCAGAATCAAAGCCACTTGATTGCACATTGTTCTTAGGTGGCTCTTCCATTGCACAAGCACTGGTAGCCATACATTGGAAACTAATTTTTTATTGAAATTGAAAGTAGAACAACATACATTGGAAGCATACATTAGAAAAAATAATCAGAGGTAGTTTTTAACTAGTAGTTTTTGGCTTGTGGTGAGAACATTCGCAAGACATGTTGTTGCACACGATACTAGTACCAATGTTGTCAAATTGTGGTAACTCCATATCCGCTAGTTCACCCACCAATTCTCGGTTTCGATGGTGTAAATATTTAATGTAAGCTCCAGTTGGCTTGATAGGCGGTGGACCAACCCACAATTTGTATCCGCAGTTATCTTCACCGGAGTAGCACTACACAAAGAGAAATGAAAGTCAAAATATGAAATATGTTAGGTCATAAAAAATAAAATATTTCAACTTACTCCAACGATAGGGCAACGAAAGAATCGACGACCGCTGCCCTCTCTTCCATCCATCATTTGCACAACACAATCAAGGTCACAACAACACTTAGGCCACTCTTGTTTGCTACTATCATATGGACAAAGAGGATTTAACACATCAAAATTACTATTGCTTAGGAGCGGAAACTCGTCAAGTGGTACTTCTACCACGTAGGACCCCCCACCAAGTAGTTCTCAGGCACCGCTCTAATGTTTCCCCCCTCCTCTTCTGCCACGACCTCTGCTCGCCATTGTTTGAGTACTCATTTGAATGAGATATGGGGTGTATGGAGTGACCATTTTATAGATCAACGTTGTGCGGCCTATGGACCAAGCAGGACTATAGAGCTTGAGTGTTGTGCGGTCTATGAATGATTCAATTATTACTAGTGGTCTAAATCGTTCCTTGCTGGACTGCCTTTTTTTTGTTTGAAATCAAACGGCAACACATATATGTAAAACTAGTTCAAGGTTTCCTTCAATAGAATCCTTTGATGTCTATGTTGCTATATATCTCTTTCCTGGTCTATGAATCCTTTGTGTGTCATATAACAACAACCACTTCTCTTTCGGCGCATTATAAATCCAATGCAAGAAGCATCAGATAGATGATCCTGCCCTTCGATCATTTGTATATTCGGTTGATGGAAGACTACAAAGACGTACAAAATTATCTTCATTATTACCCCGTCCAATTACCTACTGAGTTTGTTTCTTTGTCAGCTTATGAAGACGACATCACAAAGCATTAAACTTTTTCTCGGATTCTGACTATACAAATGCTTGAATATGTTCATAAGTTGTTTGTTTTTGAAGTGATTGTAAAAAATTGCCTTCAAGTGCCTCATGCACCACCTTGATCCTATATCTCGCCAAACTGGTGCGAGACCACTCTCAGCGCAACAGTATTTGATATCTGTTATTACCTTCAACAAAATAGCATGACGATCATGTATGACACATACAGTTTCTCGATCTTGCACTAAATCAACTTTAACACAATAGAGAAACCAGTACCAACTGTTAACATTTTACTCTCAACAAATGCAAAGGCCATAGGCAAAATTTGATTGTCGCCATCAACTCTAATCGCTGTAAAAATTTAGCCTTTGTACTTTCCAGTTAGGAACCCACAAAGATTGGGCCTATAATTTCGAAATGCATTCATGCACTGACCCAATGAAAAAAATGCACGGTGAAGAATCAGCTTTCCAGGAAGCCTAGGGCTTGGAACATCAACAATATCAACAACACTGCCAACATTCCGATTTCTGATGGTATACAGTAACTTTGGAAGATTATCATAAGATGCTTCATAAGTATAGAATCTAGCATCAGTAACCTTCTGTTTGACTTTCCAAGCTTTGGAATAGCTTATGGTAGACTTAAAATCTTGCTCAATTGTGTTGATGATTGATTTTGGCTCAAACAAAATATTATCAACCACACGAGCATACATGTGATTTGCAACGAACTGCGACGTCAGAGCAGTATTGCATTTCTCAAAATGTTGCAACTCACAAGTATGATCAATCACAATAGAACACTTCCAAAGGGTACTGAACTTCTCTACATATCCGCGAACACGAAACGGATAAGTTGTTGATAAACATCTGACATCATAAAGTTTTTTATTGGATCGGGAAACCATAAATATAACAATGTAAATACTGAATTATAAATAGACTAAAATAAAACTATGTTTGCAGAATAAAAGTATAATGACTTAAATACATAATTATCTATGTACGAAAATGTAAATAAAGCAAATCATACATGTAAATACAGAATTAGAACTACAATAAAATCAGTACAGAAATGTAAATACATAAATTCTACAAGATATTAAATATGGAAATATAAATAAAAAATGTAAATACAGAAAAACTTAATGAATAATATCTGTAAATAACATTACTACATATTATAAAAAAGCTAACATCACATAACTAAGTTACATATTTCTAAAAAAACTAGCTTAACATAAATAATTCAATAATCTAAACTAACTATATCTAATCTAACATCGTAATTAACATAACTAAACTATAAATCTAACCTAACTAAATCTAACATAAATCTAACCTTACTTAATCGAACCTAACTAAATCTAACATAACTAAACATAAGTAAATCTAAAAAAACTAGATTAAAAATATAACCTAACTACAAAACTCTAACCTAACTATATCTAATATAACGTCGTAATTAACACATTGTAATTTAACATAACTAAATTATAAATCAAACCTAACTAAATCTAACATAACTAAATTACATATCTAACCCAACTACAAATTCATACAAATAAACTAAAATAAAAGTTGAAAAAATAGACCGCCTCTTCCTCCTCTTTTTCCGTTCTTTCTTTCTTTCTTTCTTCCCTCCCCTTCACTCTTCTTTCTTTCTTTCTTTCTTTCTCCTCTCCTCTTCCTATTCTTTCTCTCTGGGGGCAGACCAGCGGCGCGACACCCTTTAATAGCCGTCTGTCGTCCACACCATGGATGAGTGAACATATCAACGCATCATCACAATGTTATGAAACCATCGTGTCGGCCAGACTACTTACACGGAGAAGCTACCACTAGTCAAGCGGGTCTTAGCTACCACAACGTTTAAAAATAGTCACGGAAAACATGCATAGTAAAACAGGCTATCAAGACTATTTTGCAAATCGTAGGAGCAATCATGATCAAGGAGTTAGAGCTTGTCTTCACAGGCTTCCAGAAATTCCTCGTAGTCTGGGTCTTCAAGTTCCTCGTCGGATTCCTCATTTGCTATAGTACGTAATTCGCGCGAATCAGCATTGAATCCAAAAGAACCCCAAGAAATTCAAACAAAACCTTAGTAGTGTGGTTGCAGGGAGTCCTATAGAAATTTCAGCATAAGATATATTTTATTTGCGGCTTGAGTGGGGGATTTCGTCGCTTGGGTAGTTAAGCACAAGTTTACCCCAGATTCTCGAGCAAGCTAGATGGGTTAATACCATTATTAGGATTTAGGGACTTTTCTATGGCTTATTTGGGCCATGTCTGTTTGCCACTATACTCTAATATTACATTCCTATTTTTTTTTGAAATTTTCCTGAAATTTCTTCTATACTTCGAAATGTATTTTACAAGTTTCTATGTACATTAGGGGTATCCCTAGCAATTTCCCTGTGTGCACAGAAGGTGACAAGTGGGCTAGAGGGTCCATCGTAGCGCTTGTGTCTCTGGTGTACGTGGACCAAGTCTACATGGCTGATTTCCACTGGTCCTTGTGAACTAGAGTGAGGTGGCAGCAATGTGGCAGCTGACTGGGCTGCGACATGGGTCAGGCTGCTGAGGTGGCTGCCACCTCAGTTGCCACGTGCGCAAAGGGTTTATCCGGTTGAGTTGGCGCTGTCGGGGCTGACACCCATGAACGCTCTATGATGTAGCGCCCCGCTGCTCTGCCACATGGGCGGAACTGCCGGGGTGGCTAATGACCGGCCTGCCACCTAAGAACGATGCTGAGGTGGCTGCCATGTGTGTGTCTTTGCTGACAGGGTGCTACCTTGGATGCCATGTGTTCTAAACTGCTTATGTGTCATGCTACACGTTCACTACAGGTGCGCCACATGGGCACCACCTAGACCGGGGTGTGCGAGGTGGCTGCCACATGTGTGCCTTTGCTGAGGTGGTGCTGACCTAGCTACCATGTATGCACATCTATCTACGTGTCATGCCATGTGGCGCCAAGTGTGTGCCAAGCTGGCTGGGGGGTCCTCAGGTTACTGTTCCATGGACCCGAACCTAGCCTATAGCCGCTAGTTCGTGGTCCACAAAGACCGAGCCCACGGCGGCCCAGGAGGGGTGTGCGGGCTGGCTGGCGCCCGTGTGGTGCTGACTCAGCTGCCACGTCTGCATGCCTGCCTGAGTGGCCTGCCACTTGGCTGCCACATGAGCGGGTAGCCGGAGTGGCTGCCGGCACGGCGGGGGCGGCTGGCGGCCAGCCGGAACTGCGCTGTTTTGCTTTCGGGTTCAAACTAATGTGGTGCCGGCGTTCCTCCCGTCGCGGGGAGTCGAGGTGTGGATTCCTAGCCGGACTTGCTCACCGGAACGGCACCAACGGCTCACCGGAGTTTCTCGTGACGGCGGTGCTCGACAGAGTAGCCGTTACACTTGTTTTTTTACGTGTTTGATCACCCCTAGACGTTCGTGGGTGTGACGCCGCTATCCCGAGAAGAAAAACCTCTCGGAACCGAGACTGATGCGCATGTGTGCCCAGGATGTTCATCACACATACACATATAATCCACAAACTGAATTCAGAATATATATAACCACGAATGAATAGATTCAAGTACTTTATTACATCAATCTTTATTGCAGCGGAATTTTTATCTTAGCAGCAGAAGTCTCCTAAACTATAGCGGAAGCAAACTAAGCAGCAACAGCGGCTCCATCTCTACTCCACAGGCAAGGTTGAGGGTAGATTACACGCCTAATACCCCACGTGGTCTTCATAGTACTCTTCTCCTGTTGCTGGTGATGAAGTAATAATGCAAGTTTGAGTACATGATGTACTCAGCAAGTGCGGAAAAATATGATATGTAGCTCATAGAAAGGTAGGTATAAAAAGACTCACATGTATTTAAACATCAACATACCTCCATCATGATTCACCACTTTTCATCCGAACATTTATCTTTCTCAACTTTTCACATGCTCATGAATACCATCTCGTATTCACTACCATCTCATCTCATATTCAATTCCATCTCATAACCGAGATCAAATCTCATTGCCATGACTCAACAGTCATGCAACCAATCTCATTATTCGGACTCAACTGTCCCGAAAACCAAATCCAAAGACCAAACCATCACCAAACCAAGTACCATCCCAATAACCATCCCATATAATCATGTGAGTTGTCCAGGCGCTTGTGACCGTAAGCTCGACTATCATGATAGTTTTATACCCTGCAGAGTTTGCACCACTTTACCCACAAGTTTATGATTTCGTCACCTGTCGGTGACTGCAGAACCTCCATTATACTAGTACACAACTGTCAGCGTATGGCCAAGAGATCACAAAATAGCCTTTACAAAGGGGCTACTAGATTAATGGACTCACTAAAGTTTCACCAGCAGGCTAGAATCTTCAATTCTCCCACCTACGGGCCCCCTCTTGTGCCATGCAGTTCCCAGGGCAGTCCTCTCTCGACTCCCGTTCCCCGCGCCTTCCACAGTCCATAACAATCTAGCAACTTACCTAATTAGTCAGCTAAGCCGCACCCATATTTGGCCTTGTGGTGGCACTGTTATCCTGGCATTGTTGGCATGAACCGGTCCTTATATCTACGGCAAGTAAACCACCATCTCATTCTACCTCATCCACAAACCAAGCTTGCCTAGATCTCCCCCGATTCATGTTCATTAACATCAAGTTCTCATTATCATTATTCTCATGAGTGCAGTAGCTAGACACATTATATCGCTTCCCACAACGCGTAGATTAGCGAAGCAAAAAGCAAAACGACCATACCCGACACATTTACTTTCCCGGCGACAAGGGTGGTTAACAAAACTAGTAAACTCCTATGAAAGTGTTTCCCATCATGTTGAATCAAGAACACACACCTTTTCACAAACAATCCATCTTTCAAAAACATGGGATCAATATGGTCAAGGGGCACTTGCCTTGTTCCTGTGGCTTCTGTTGCTTTTGGATCTCGAAGTCTTGTTGTTGTAGCTCGTCGTAGATAGCTCCCTGAGCTTGTCCTTCTATTTATGATCACACACATACAAGATTCATAGCAATCAATCATCATGCACAAACTTTATTCAAGACGCAATGGTGCATATGCATGCTAATCTTATGATGCAGTTTTTATTAGATCGGTTTGTACGTGTTTTTGCATGTTTGCATGGCTTGCATGGGGTTTCACGATGAACAGAGGTATAGAGATCAAATATGGACGTGGTGATGATCTTGACTCAAGATTTAGATCAGACCGATCAACACGTGATCTGTCCACGAAAAAGCTTCTGATTGAAGGGATCGAAGAGAACAGATACAAAGAAAACCGTGATGACGTCGTAAGGTAGTAATGGAGACCTACCTTACTCCCTTCGGGTCCTTCCTCCTAGCAAGAACAGATCGTCGGGGCTCTCTTCCGGTGACGGTGATCGTGTCTGGACTCGTCGGCGGTCTCTCCGGTGGTCAAACTCCGGCGAAGGGGTTTAGCTCGGCGAGTTTGGGGGCTAGGGCTTCTAAGTTGTCGGCTTATAAAAGATGTTATGACCAAGGGATTGTTTCGGGTTCTATTTATAATCGGGAAGAGAAGAGTACTAATCTGATTGGATTTCAAATACGAGTCTTGTTGGATTTGTTTTGGATCTTAACAACTTATCTCTAATCGATTTGGTGCGGTATCAATCGTGGAAGAATTCGTGTCGGTTTCCTTCCGTGTCGGTATTCCCGCGCGTACAGAAGCAAAAACCGCTTCAGATCTCGTCACCTCCGCGGTGATGAGCTCCGGAGGCTCCACGTGTTCAGCGGGGGCCTCGGCTTCCCTTTTCCGCAGAGGCGGGCTCTGGTTGTGCCGCGTGTCAGGCGGGCGGGACCTCCCTCTCCCTCGGAGGCGAGCTCCGCATGCGTCACACGTCCTGGCGGGCGGGACCTCCCTCTATCTCAGAGGTAAGCTCCGCATGCGCCACGTGTCAGTGTCGGACCTCCCCTCTCTTTGGAGGTAGCTCCGAATGTGCCACGTGTCAGAGCCGGACCTCCCCTCTCTTTGGAGGTGGGCACTGAGAATGCTACTACGTGTCCTAGCAGCGTCGGACTTCCTTTCTGCTCAGGGATGAGCTCCGAGGTTGACAAGTGTCGAGCAAAAGCGGAACCTCTCGGAGGCGAGCTCCGAGGCTGACGCGTGTCCTGCAGTACCTTTTCCTTGGAAATGTGCTCCAAGGATGACACGTGTCCATCGGGACGGACCTCCCGGAGGTAAGCTCCTAGAGTGACACGTGTCTAGCGGGGCCGGACCTCTCGGAGGTGTGCTCCGAGAGTGACACGTGTCCCGCGGGTCGGACCTCTTCGGAGACGAGCTCCTAGAGCGACACGTGTCCCGCGCAGCTGGTCCTCTCTCTTCCGCAGAGGCTAGCTCAGGGGGCAACACGTGTCTTGCGGGGCTGGCCTCGCTCCTCCGCAGAGGCTAGCTCCGGGGGCAACACGTGTCCCACGGGGTTGGACCTCGCCCTTTTTAAAGAGGCAAGCTCCAAACCTGCCACGTAGCCAGTTAGCGGCGGACCTCTCCCCCTTTGCGGGAATGAGCTCCGAAGGCGCCACGTGGCCAGCGGACCGCGGGAGTTGTCTTCGGTGCTCTCGGTGAACTGGAATTTTCTCTTTTTGGCTATCTTTGTGATTCCTTCTCTGTTTCTACCTCTTTTAAAATGCTTTCTCTTCATAAAATATGAATGCATGCAGAAATCGAAATTGAGGGTGTCACAAATCTAGCACCCTTAAATTGAATCTCGCCCTCGAGATTTGCTAGTAGAGAATAGGTGAGGGAATTCTACCTTGAGGTCTTCTTCACGCTCCCATGTGGCTTCAACTTCTGTGTGGTGGCTCCGTTGTACCTTGCACCAACGGATCACTTTGTTCCTCGTGATCCTTTCCTTCACGTCCAAAATTCGGACAGGGTGCTCTACATAGGTCAGATCCTCTTGAAGTTCAAGTTTATCCATCGGTACTTGTTCTTCTGGCACTCTCAAGCACTTCTTGAGCTGGGATACATGAAACACGTCATGCACGTCAGAGAGGTGCGTTGGGAGCTCTAGTTGATAGGCTACTTCTCCTCGCGTGTTCAAAATCTTAAATGGTCCGATGTAGCGAGGTGCTAACTTTCCTTTGACGTTGAAACGTCGTTGGCCTCGGATAGGCCATACCTTAAGGTATACGAAGTCTCCAACTTTGAATGTCAACTTCCTTCGCCTATTGTCCGCATAGCCTTTCTGTCGTGACTGAGCAGCCTTCAAGTTGTCCCGTATTGTTTGGACTTGCTTCTCAGCTTCTTGTAGCACTTCGGGTCCAAACACTTGGTTTTCTCCGGTCTCGTTTCAAAACAACGGTACACCGTCTACCGTACATTGCTTCAAAAGGTGACATCTTCAAGCTGGATTGATAGCTGTTGTTATAGGAGAATTCAGCATATGGCAAACTCCTATCCCAACTATGTCCATGTTTCAAGGCACAAGCTCTCAACATGTCTTCCAAAATTTGGTTGGTCCTCTCGATTTGGCCATTGGTTTGCGGGTGATAAGCGGAGCTAAAATCCAGTCGTGTACCCATAGCCTTATGCAGCTTCCTCCAGAACCTAGAGGTAAACTGAGAACCCCGATCTGAAACTATCCTCTTCGGGACTCCATGGCGGCACACGAATTGCCCCATGTATAGCTCGGCTAGATCTACCACGCGGTACGTGGTTTTAACTGTAAGAAAATAAGCTGTTTTCATCAATCGGTCCACGATAACCTAGATTGAGTCATAACCCGACCGAGTACGTGGCAATCCGACGATGAAATCCATACTGATGTCCTCCCACTTCCACTCGTGTACTTTCAATGGTTGCAACAATCCAGCGGGTCTTTGATGTTCGGCCTTCACCCGTTGGCATGTGTCGCATAGGGCAACATATTCAGCTATGTCCCTCTTCATACAATCCCACCAATAAAAAGTCTTCAAGTCCTTGTACATCTTTGTACTGCCGGAATGTATGGAATATGGTGAGTCATGTACCTCCTTTAATATCATGTCGCGGATGTGCTTCACGTTAGGCACACAAATCCTTTTCCCTAAACAAAGTGTACCCTTCTCGTCTTCCTTGAAGTCCTTTTCTATGCCTTGTCGGATTCTCTCCTTGATCTCCTTGATTTCCTCATCCGTTGCTTGACCATCTCTTATCTCTTGTTCCAGCGAAGAGTGGAGTTCCATCACTTCCATCTCGTTCAAGAACCCAAGATGTAACTATTCGAACTCCTTGCGTAGCTCGGGTGGTAGCTCCCGAACCGTGAGATGGTGACATGTTCCCTTTCGGCTCAATGCATCAGCTACTACATTGGCTTTTCCGGGGTGATAGTTGATTCCAACATCATAATCCTTGATAAGCTCCAACCATCGATGTTGCCTCAAATTCAAATCCGTTTGTGTGAATATGTACTTGAGGCTTTTTTGATCCGTATAGATCTCACATCGATGACCAAGGATATAATGTCTCCAAATCTTTAATGCATGCACCACGGCTGCAAGTTCCAAGTCATGTGTTGGGTAATTCAGCTCTTGTTTCTTGAGCTGTCTTGACGCATAGGCTACCACTTGTCCTTCTTGCATGAGCACACATCCAAGCCCTTGTCTTGATGCGTCACAATATATGTCAAAGCTCTTGCTTATGTTCGGTAATACTAGAACCGGTGTTGTGGTTAGCCTTTTCTTGAGCTCCTCAAAGTTTTCTTGGCACGCTGGTGTCCATTGGAAGGCTTTTCCTTTCATTAGCAATTCCGTCATAGGTTTAGCTATCTTGGAGAAGTCCTTGATGAACCATCGGTAGTATCCATCCATCCCAAGAAAACTCCGAATATCTCTCACGTTTTGCGGTTGGTTCCACTTCAGAACATCTCCCACTTTTCCGGGATCAACCGATACTCCTTCGGAGATAATGTGGCCTAGGAACGATATCTCCATTAGCCAAAATTGACACTTGTTAAGCTTGGCATACAATTGGTGCTCGCGCATTTTCTGGAAGGTCAATATCAAATGTTCTTCATGCTCCTCACTTATTGAATACACCATAATGTCGTCGATGAAAACCACGACGAACTTATCCAAGTACTCCATGAAAACCTTGTTCATAAGGTACATGAAGTATGCGGGTGCATTTGTTAACCCAAAAGACATGACGGTATATTCATACGAACCATACCGTGTTAGAAAGGCAGTCTTGGGTATATCGAAGGGCTTAATCTTGAGCTGGAAGTATCCCGACCGAAGATCAATCTAGGAGAACACTCGGGATCCTTTCATCTGGTCGAACAGGTCCTCTATACGGGGCAGAGGGCATTTGTTCTTGATTGTCACCTCGTTGAGAGACCTATAATCCACACACATCCTTTGGGTCCCATCCTTCTTGTCCACGAAGAGCACGGGGGCTCCCCATGGTGACGAACTTGGGCGTATAAAACCCTTCTCTAGCTGCTCCTGAATTTGTTTCTTGAGCTCCACTAGTTCATTAACGGGCATACTATAGGGCCTCTTTGCTATAGGTACATTTTCGGATACTAGGTCAATGGAAAACTCAATGTCCCGGTCAGGTGGCATACCTGAAGTTCTTCCAGGAACATGTCCGAGAATTCTTGAACCACTGGAATACTTTCCAATGTTGCTCCTTCGACGTGGTTCAACGTTGCCTTCTTGGTTGTTGGCTGGGCTGACTCGAACTCGATACGGGTTCCGTGCTCGTTTGTTAACTGCACGCTCCTCTTAGCACATTGGATCACTCCGTTGTGCTTGCTTAACCAATCCATTTCGAGTATTATGTCAATCCCTTGGGAATCCAAAACAATGAGGTTGGCAAGGAAGTCTACCCCCTTATTTTAAGTTTTACTTTCAGACATACTATATTAGTCCTCATCTCTCCACCGGGAGAATTAACTAACATAGTATATTTCAAATGTGATATGGGTAGATTATACTTGGCAACATACTTGGATGATATGAATGAATGTGATGCTCCGGAATTAATTAGAATGGTGGCTGGGTTGGAGTTGGCAAGGAACATACCAATCACGACGTCCTCAGCCTGTTGCACTTCCTCAGCAGAAACATGGTTCACGTTGCCGCGAGCGTAGTTCTGCTGTCCACGGTTTCCTTGATTGGCTCCTCCATTCGGCCGTGGGTTCTGCTTGGGCACGTTGCTTGGCTGTCCAAAACCTTTCCTGGGGCACTGACTCGTGAAGTGTCCTGTTTCTCCACATGCAAAGCATGCCTTGTTGCCCAAGACAGCGGGGACGTTAGGGCTAGGAGGGCTTTGAGCATAAGCACCCATGTTCGGACGGGGTGCAGGAGGCAAAGGCACACGAGATGCTTGCATGACAGGACGTTGCTGTGGTGGTTGGTTAGGGCGAAAAGTAGTAGTCGATCCATACTGTGGTGCAGCAGGGGCATGTACCGAGGTCGTACGTTGCTCCCTTGTGGCTGGTATGGCATATTTCTTTTGCCCTCTTGCTCGATCTCTCGGATCTTGCTCTCAACCACTATGACTTTGTCAACTAGCTTCTGGAAGTTTGCATAGTCATTGTTGAGAAGCTGAACTTGGATCTCATTGTTCAACCCTCTCATGAACAAGTACTGCTTCCGTTGGTCTGAGTTGACATCTTCGGGGGCATACCTTGACAGCTGCGTGAAATTGTTAAGGTACTTATTCACGCTCTTCTATCCTTAGCGGAGACCTTCGAACTCTTGCCTTTTGAGCATCATGACTCCAACAGGGACGTAGTGAGAGCGGGAGCTCTCCTTGAACTCAGTCCAAGTAATAGTCTCCGGGTTGTCGTGAGCATTGCAAAGGGCGTCCCACCAGTCAGCGGCTGCTCCCATAAGTTGGTGCGATGCGAAGAGAACTTTCTCTCGGTCATTGCACTGAACTATGGCAAGCTTCTTCTCCATGGACTTCAACCAATCGTCGGCCTCCATGGGATCATTAGCTTGTGCAAAAGTAGGTGATCGAGTCCTCATGAACTCTCCCAATCGGTTGTGAGCCGGCGGTGGTGGTGGCGGTGGTGCAGGAATGGGGTTGTTGTTGTTGTTGGCTTCCAGCTCACCCAAAGTTTAGATCATAGTTTGCATAAGCTGGTTCTGCATGGCCATCAACCGTTCCAGGTTGTTTGCACCAGCTCCAGGGTTGTCATTCTCAGGAACCTCAACGTGGTCATCCTCTTGGTTGCCACGGACGTTCCTCCCTTGATGGCCGGCGTTTTCTCTCACCATCTGTGAGAGAGAGTTGAGTAGAATAGAGGTTAGAAGTTTAGAGTGATCCCTCCAACTATATGCATCAAGGTGAATGGACTATATATCATCCTATATGAGGATGTGAACAAGTGCCGAAGCATCTCACATCTCTCTACTATGTGTGGATATGGACAACGCTGAAACGTCCCACAACTCACACTAAGCACTCAAGCGCAACAATCATCACAAAAGTTCAGCACACAACTCCTATTCAAGGCTTACTCAATGGGGGTCCTATGTGGTTTGGGGTGATACCAATCTATGACCAATCTGTGACTACGAATCTGTGACTTTGTCCTATGGTCAATGGGGTTCTAATGCCAATCTATGCATTCTACCTAGGCTTGCATCCTATGTTCAGCGTGGCTCCTAATACCAACCTGCAACTAGGCTTGCGTCCTACGGTCAACCGTGGTTCTGCTACCAATCTGTGATCAATCTAGGCTTGTGACCTACAGTCAACCGTGGTAGCTTGATACCAATCTGTGACCTATCTAGGCGTGTGACCTACGATCAACCGTGCCTCTGATACCAATCTGTGACGCCCCTATCCCGAGAAGAAAAACCTCTCGGAACCGAGACTGATGCACATGTGTGCCCAGGATGTTCATCACACATACACATATAATCCACAAACTGAATTCAGAATATATATAACCATGAATGAATAGATTCAAGTACTTTATTACATCAATCTTTATTGCAGCGGAATGTCTTATCTTAGCAGCGGAAGTCTTATTCTAGCAGCGGAAGTCTCCTAAACTATAGCGGAAGCAAACTAAGCAGCAGCGGCTCCATCTCTACTCCACAGGCAAGGTTGAGGGTAGATTACACGCCTAATACTCCACGTGGTCTTCATAGTACTCTTCTTCTGTTGCTGGTGATGAAGTAATAATGCAAGTTTGAGTACATGATGTACTCAGCAAGTGCGGGAAAATATGATATGTAGCTCACAACAAGGTAGGTATAAAAAGGCTCATTGTAGGAAAGCAAAATTTATTTCACAAACATGAAAAACAGCAACTAGCTTTAAGTTAATGTCATCCCAACATGTATTTAAACATCAACATACCTCCATCATGATTCACCACTTTTCATCCGAACATTTATCTTTCTCAACTTTTCACATGCTCATGAATACCATCTCGTATTCACTACCATCTCATCTCATATTCAATTCCATATCATAACCGAGATCAAATCTCATTGCCATGACTCAACAGTCATGCAACCAATCTCATTACCCGGACTCAACAGTCCCAAAAACCAAATCCAAAGACCAAACCATCACCAAACCAAATACCATCCCAATAACCATCCCATCTAATCATGTGAGTTGTCCAGGCGCTTGTGACCGTAAGCTCGGCTATCATGATAGTTTTATACCCTGCAGAGTTTGCACCACTTTACCCACAAGTTTGTGATTTCATCACCCGTCGGCGACTGCAAAACCTCCATTATACCAATACACAACCGTCGGTGTATGGCCAATAGATCACAAAATAGCCTTTACAAAGGGGCTACTAGATGTATGGACTCACTAAGGTTTCACCAGCAGAGTTCCCCGCACCTTCCACGGTCCATAACAATCTAGCAACTTACCTAATTAGTCAGCTAAGCCGCACCCATATTTGGCCTTGTGGTGGCACTGTTATCCTGGCACTGCTGGCATGAACCGGTCCTTAGATCTACGACAAGTAAACCACCATCTCATTCTACCTCATCCACAAACCAAGCTTGCCTAGATCTCCCCCGATTCGTGTTCAATAACATCAAGTTGTCATTATCATTATTCTCATGAGTGCAGTAGCTAGACACATTCTATCGCTTCCCATAACCCGTAGATTAGCGAAGCGAAAAGCAAAACGACCATACCCGACGCATTTACTTCCCCGGCGACAAGGGTGGTTAACAAACTAGTAAACTCCTATGAAAGGGTTTCCCATCATGTTGACTCAAGCACACACACCTTTTCGCAAACAAAACAACTTTCAAAAACATGGGATCAATATGGTCAAGGGGCACTTGCCTTGTTCCTGTGGCTTCTGTTGCTCTTGGATCTCGAAGTCTTGTTGTTGTAGCTCATCGTAGATAGCTCCCTGAGCTTGTCCTTCTATTTATGATCACGCACATACAAGATTCATAGCAATCAATCATCATGCACAAACTTTATTCAAGATGCAATGGTGCATATGCATGCTAATCCTATGATGCAGTTTTTATTAGATCGGTTTGTACGTGTTTTTGCATGTTTGCATGGCTTGCATGGGGTTTCACGATGAACGGAGGTGTAGAGATCAAATGTGGACGTGGTGATGATTTTGACTCAAGATCTAGATCAGACCGATCAACGCGTGATCTGTCTACGAAAAAGCTTCTGTTCGAAGGGATCGAAGAGAACAGATGCAAAGAAAACCGCGATGACGTCGTAAGGTGGTAATGGAGACCTACCTTACTCCCTTCTGGTCCTTCCTCCTAGCAAGAACAGATCATCGGGGCTCTCTTCTGGCGACGGTGATCGTGTCTGGACTCATCAGCGGTCTCTCCGGTGGTCAAACTCCGGCGAAGGGGTTTAGCTCGGCGAGTTTGAGGGCTAGGGCTTCTAAGTTGTCGGCTTAGAAAAGATGTTACGACCAAGGGGTTGTTTCGGGTTCTATTTATAATTGGGAAGAGAAGAGTCCTAATCTGATTGGATTTCAAATACGAGTCCTATTGGATTTGTTTTGGATCTTAACAACTTATCTCTAATCGATTTGGTGCGGTATCAATCGTGGAAGAATTCGTGTCGGTTTCCTTTCGTGTCGGTATTCCCGCGCGTATAGAAGCAAAAAATGCTTCAGATCTCATCACCTCCGCGGTGATGAGCTCCGGAGGCTCCACGTGTCCAGCGGGGTCCTGGGCTTCCCTTTTCTAGAGAGGTGGGCTCCGGTTGTGCCGCGTGTCAGGCGGGCGGGACCTCCCTCTCCCTCGGAGGCGAGCTCCGCATGCGCCACGCGTCCTGGCGGGTGGGACTTCCCTCTCCCTCAGAGGTAAGCTCCGCGTGTGCCACGTGTCAGTGCCGGGCCTCCCCTCTCTTCGAAGGTAGCTCCGAATGTGCCACGTGTCAGAGCCGGACGCCCCCTCTCTTCGGAGGTGGGCTCCGAGAATGCTACGTGTCCTAGCAGCGTCGGACTTCCTTTCTGCTCAGGGATGAGCTCCGAGGTTGACACGTGTCGAGCAGGGAGCAACCTCTCGGAGGCGAGCTCCGAGGCTGACGCGTGTCCTGCAATACCTTTTCCTCGGAAATGTGCTCCGAGGATGACACGTGTCCATCGGGACAGACGTCCCGGAGGTAAGCTCCGAGAGTGACACGTGTCTAGCAGGGCCGGACCTCTCGGAGGTGTGCTCTGAGAGCGACACGTGTCCCGCGGGTCGGACCTCTTCGAAGACGAGCTCCGAGAGTGACACGTGTCCCGCGCGGCTGGTCCTCTCTCTTCCGCAGGGGCTAGCTCCGAGGGAAACACGTGTCTTGCGGGGCTGGCCTCGCTCCTCCGTAGAGGCTAGCTCCGGGGGCAACACTGTCACACCCGTTTTTTCTGAAGAACAACCAAGTGAATATCACACGTATGCCAGGATCATTTTCTCATACATGTGATGACAAATAGTGAAGCATCATTTATTACAAGCCAGGTGTCGAATATAAATAAGTCTTACATAGCATATGCCTCGATGGACAATAATAAGTTCATAAAATAGCAGCGGAATAATTATTCTCGTGGGCTCCGTCACAGGCGTTTCCCGGGGGACTCCATGAACCTATAAACCTTCTTCGGGTCCAAAGTCTTGACCATTAAACACCACATCATTCTCTTGACCTGAGCAGCAATATAAACCAACAAATATGCAAGTTTGAGTACCATTGGCACTCAGCATGTGTGGGAAAGTTATGTCATGCATGGCTAAAGCAAGGAGAGATTGAACTCAGGGTTAAAGCACTACGCAATTAATACCTATCACCTTAGCTTATTAAGCACCTACATTACTACACAAGTGAAATGGTTCCAATTTCCCATCCCATCATCATAATCAAATAACCATAACTTCATTTCCAATGTTAAGCTCCCTGCTTAACATCCACAACTTCCAAAGTCATCATCCTCTAATCATGAATAAGTCCAAGCCGCTCTTGACCGTGAGCACGGCTGTCATGACAGTTTTGACTCTGCAGAGTTTGCACCACTGTACCCACATGTAGTAATTTCATCCCCCGTTGCCGGGTGGACTAAAAGAACCTCCATTATGCCAGTGGCTATGAACCACATTCACACTTCCCAGGTGTGTAGCCAGGAGATCACTACGAAGCCTTTACAAAGGGATTCCCGACGAGCGTGGGCCGACTGAGGTTTCACCTCTAACAGCATACAAGAGGCTCAACCCCGCTGCAGTGGCCCCCTCTTGAGCCTTGAGGTTCATATGGTAGTCCAGCTGACATCTACTCCCCGCACCATCCAACACACCCATACTACGCCGGGGATACACCTAATTAATTGGCCAAGCTGCCCCATCTCAGCATGTGGTTGGCACGGTAAAGCCTGGTTACATGCTCCATGAATCGGTCCTTAGGATCCAGGCAAGTACTAAACACAAACCCGAGTCTCGTGCACACAGCACCAACCAAAACATCCAACTTGCTTTGATCCTTACCTCTACATAACTCACAATATCTCACTCAAGAGTATGGTAAAATAAATTGATGATCTCATATCCCAAATATCCCATTCTAAGCATGGCTAAGCATATGCATAATAGTAAATGATAAAATGAATCCCAACCCAAGCTACAAGGAAGCAAGGTAACGCAATTCTAGGGAAACATCCTAGCATGGGTTTCATATTTTCAATTGACAATGCAAATAATTCTATCTACACATCCTAGTATAGGAACAAAGTGATCAAGGACACTTGCCTTCTTCCTGCTGCTCTTGGAATGGGTAGTCCTGATCTTGGAAAGGAAGAACTTGCTCTGAAGCAGGTTCTACTCATACCATCACACATAGCAAAAGAAAACAACAATTCATAAGACAGTTCACACTTCCGCTTCATACCAACCACACACTCACATTTATGAAAGCCATTCTCATTTCTATGTGTTGTGGTTACTCTATGTGTGTTGATTTTGGCTTACATGCACTTTTAAACATGTGCATATGATTTCTACTTTTGTATTCATATTTATTTTTGTATACAATATATGAGTTTCCAATTTAAATAAATTCCTTATATTCAATTGATACACCTTTTAGCTACCAAGTGTGCATGGAGGGTATTTTCCTACTCCAAATGTGTCTTCAGACCTTCTACCAACCCTAAACTGAATTCTTTGGATTTTGGAAACTTCATTTATCATTTTCTAGTTATTCATACCTAGCTTGCTATATTTTCAGATTTATTTCCTATGCCTAAATGTGCACTTTATTATGAAAATAGTAAGACACCTCATCTAAACAGAATAGGTTTTGGGTCTAAAATATTAAATAATATATTTTTGAACTTCTCCTATGATGTGAACTATTTTATATTTATTTTACTAATTTTCAGAATTATTCTCTACTTAAAAATGTGTCCCTATTACTAATAAATGTGAATAATCAGTTAAACAGATTCATTTCAGCCAAAAATCTATTTTTATCTCACACCAAAGTTTTCCAAGTACTAGGAAAGTTTTTAATTTGAATTTACAATGTGTTTGTCCCATCTTTTAAATTTTAAATACCCATCACATAGTCAAATTTCTAAATTTAATATCACATAGGGTTAAAAAGGTAAACTCACCCCACTACAGGGTCTATTATATTATTTTAAGAATTTCCAGGGGTCTAACTACACATAACAGAGGGGTTTTTCCCAATTTTTATTAAGTTTAGGGGCTAAAACTGATTTTTAAATGAATTTACATGGTTTCCTGAAGTTCCAGGGGCTAGATCAGAAGTTTCCGGGGCTAGCTCGTATTTTCCGAGAACCCCAGGGGGTAGCACGTAAGAATCCCGGCCTTTATAACGTGGGGCTGACGTGGACCGTCCGATTTAAAACAGACGGCTGAGATTATAACGTCGAACCGGTATGCGGGGATTTAAATTCTACCGTGCGATTTAAAATAGACGGCGCACAAGCGGCCACGTCGCTCTGATCGAGCGCGGGCGGCGCTGCTCGGCGGCGCACGGCGGCGGGAGGCGGCGATCTCGCCGGAGAGTTTCGGATCTTCGTCAATTCTTCCTAAAACTGTGATTTTATGACATAGATCGGTAGAGGGGAGGTCGGGGATCTCACCTCGGGGGTTTTCTTGAGCTCGGAGGTCCTGGAAGGCGGTCGGCGACGAAGTCCGAGGGCAATTCATGGCGAGGCTCGTCGGCGCTGTATTTGAGCCGCAAACCACCGAGTTTTCTGCACCTGCGCGGTTCCCCGGAGGCGGTGGATCAAGACCAGCGAGTTAGATCAGAAATCCCGATCGAAGATCGAGCAGAATTTGCCGGAGAAACCCGGGTTCTCACCGGAGAGAAAAACAGCGGATCGTGGGGGAAAAACGGGACGATGCCGGGGTTTTTATAGACGGGGGAGGGCGGCGTGTTAGTTTAGATCGAGTTGGAGTCCTCCGGAACCAGAATTCGGCTGGGAACGCGCGGTTTTCCAGGTTAGTTTCGATCGGGTGCGCGCGCGGAGGAGTCCCGGGTTCGGACGAGCGGGAGGTCGGGGATGACAGGTGGGTCCCGCCTGTCTGCGAGAGGTGCGCGGGCGCGCGGCTGCGGGCTGGCGCGGGGTTTGGGTGGGCCGGCTGGTGGGTTTCGGTCCACTGGCCAGGAAGGTTTATTTTTTCTTTTTCTTTTTCATTTCTGTTTTGAGTTTAATTTGAATTCCAGTTTGAATTTGAATTTTTGCAACACATGCAATACGTCCAAAAATTTTTAAATTCCCCTCTTAACAGGATTTTGGGGTGTTACAGCTCTACCCCCCTTAAAAGAAATCTCGTCCTCGAGATTGGTGGTTCTAAGAAAACAATTCCGGAAATTGTGCCTTAAACTCATCTTCTCGCTCCCAGGTGGCTTCCTCTTCCGAGTGATGCTTCCACTGCACCTTGCACATTCGGATTTTTTTATTTTTGGTGAGGCGTTCCATTGTTTCTGAAATCTTGGATGGTTGCTAGACATAAGACAAATCCTCAGCTACGTCAATCTCATTCATAGGTAACACCTCTTCAGGCGTTCTCAGACATTTCTTGAGCTGTGACACATGGAATACATCGTGCACATCCGATAGGCGAGCCGGTAATTCTAGTTGATACGCCACTTCGCCTTTCCTCTCCAGCACTTGAAAGGGTCCGATGTATCGAGGTGACAACTTCCCTTTCACCTTGAACCGACGAAGTCCTCGGATAGGGGACACCTTGAGATAGATATAGTCTCCCACGTTGAAAATGAGCTCTCTTCTCCGAACATCGGCATAGCTCTTTTGTCGTGTCTGTGCTATCCTCAAGTTGTTGCGAATTTCCCTCACTTTCGCCTCGGCTTCTTGTAGTACTTCGGGACCAAACACTTTACTTCCCCCGTTTGGTTCCAAAATAGGGGAGTTCTGCACTTCCTACCATACAAAGCTTCAAACGGTGACATCTTCATACTAGCCTGATAGCTGTTGTTATAGGAAAACTCCGCATAAGGTAAGTTCTTATCCCAACTGCGATTGTTTTTGAGTGCACACGCTCTCAGCATATCCTCAAGAATCTGATTGGTCTTTTCCGTCTGTCCGTCAGTTTGGGGATGATAGGCAGAGCTGAAATTCAGATGGGTTCCCATGGTTTCATGCAACTTCTGCCAGAACCTTGAGGTGAACTGTGTCCCTCGATCCAACACTATCTTCTTTGGCACTCCATGGTAACACACGATCCTTGACATGTACAATTCTGCCAATTTGGATCCGCTGTAGCTTTCTTTCACGGGGATGAAATGAGCTACCTTGGTTAGCCTGTCGATGATGACCCATATTGAATCATATCCTGATTGGGTCTAGGCAATCCCACTATGAAATCCATACCGATTTCTTCCCATTTCCATTCAGGCACATTGAGTGGTTGCAATAATCCCGCGGGTCGTTGATGTTCTGCTTTCACCCACTGGCATGTGTCACATAGGGCAACATGTTCCGCGACATCTCGCTTCATGCCATACCACCAATACCTGCTCTTGAGGTCCTGGTACATCTTCGTACTCCCAGGATGAATAAAATTGTCAGAATCGTGAGCCTCCTTCAAAATCAATTCACGGATCTTCTTTACTTCTGGCACACAGATTCTTTTCCCGTGCCAAACCGTTCCTTGTTCATCCTCACTGAAACCAGGGGCTTTATTTTCCTTGATGAGTTGTCTGATTTCTTGTATCTTCTCGTCATCCTTTTGACCCTCGCGTATTTCTCGCTCTAGTGTGGAGTCTACTTCCATGGCGATGGCTTCACCACTATTCACAAGGCATAGATTGAGCCTTATAACCTCGTCCTTCAATTCTGCAGGCATGTCCTTCAAGCTCAACTTATTGACCTGCACTTTTTGACTTAAAGCATCTGCCACGACGTTTTCTTTCCTAGGATGATAGTTGATGCCCACATCAAAGTCATTGATTAGCTCTAACCATCTCCTTTGTCTGAGATTGAGATCTGGCTGTGTGAAAATGTACTTTAAACTCTTATGATGCGTGTACCACTGTGGCTAGTCCTAGGTCATGTGTAGGATAGTTCTTCTCGTGCTTCCGGAGCTGCCGGGACGCATAAGCCACGACATGCCCTTCTTACATGAGAACACACCCCAACCCGTTTCCAAAGGCATCGCAGTACACCGAAAAGTTCTTCTGCATATCTGGCATAACTAGCACTGGGGCTGTTGTCAATCTTTTCTTTAGCTCCCAAAAACTCGTCTCGCACTGCGGCGTCCATGTGAATGTGATTCCCTTCTCCAACAGTTTGGTGAGGGGTCTCGAGATCTTGGAGAATCCCTCAATGAACCGTCGATAGTATCCAGCCAATCCCAAGAAGCTTCGAACGTCCCCGACATTCTCAGGGGTCTTCCACTTCCGTATATCCTCGATCTTGGCGGGATCTACGGAGATTCCTCCCTCCGAGATTATATGTCCTAAGAAGGGAACTCTCTTCAGCCAAAACTCACACTTGCTCAACTTGGCATATAGTTGGTGTTCCCTCAGCTTCTGCAACACCAACCTTAGATGTTTCTCATGTTCCTCTTCATCTTTGGAGAAGACGAGAATGTCATCTATGAAAACCACCACAAATTTGTCCAGATATTCCATGAACACCTTGTTCACAAAATGCATGAAGTATGCCGGGGCATTAGTTAGCCCGAAAGGCATGACGGTGTATTCATACAAGCCGTACCGAGATACGAAAGCTGTCTTTGGAATATTGGCTTGCCTTATCTTAAGTTGGTGGTATCCCGACCTGAGATCAATTTTTGAGAACACACAAGCTCCCCTCAACTGATCAAACAAGTCTTCAATGCGGGGTAATGGGTACTTGTTCTTAATGGTTACCTCATTCAAGGCACGGTAGTCCACGCATAACCTTTGGGTTCCGTCCTTCTTGGGCACAAATATCACTGGAGCTCCCCAAGGTGAGGAACTAGGACGAATATACCCCTTCTCCGTCAATTCTCTTAAATGATCCTTGAGTTCTCCCAGCTGCTTGGAGTCCATCCGATAAGGTCTCTTGTATATCGGGGCTGTTCCAGGCACTAGCTCAATTGCGAATTCCACTTCACGATCAGGAGGCATACCTGGCAACTCCTCCGGAAAAACATCTGGATATTCCCTGATGGTCCTGATCTCCTCCACTTTCACCTCAACTTGATTTAATTTAATGTCCCTCCTAGGCTCTTGTATTGTTATAAACTTTACTCTTGTGCCACTAGGGTGAGTTAGTTCCACCGTTCTGGTCGAACAATGGATGATCCCTTTATGTTTGGTCAACCAATCCATACCCAAGATAATATCTATCCCTTGTGAGTCTAACTATGAGGTTAGCAGTAAATACTACCCCATTAATGTCTAGGTTCACTTTGGGACACACTTGTCTTGTCCTTATTTCTCCACCTGGAGAGTTTACTGCTAGCATATGGTTCATTTGTGTTGTTGCTAGGTCATGCTTCTTAACAAACCCTTGGGCAATGAACGAGTGGGTAGCACCAGAATCAAACAACAGGGTTGCAATGTGTAAATTGGCAGGAAACTTACCAACTACCACGTCGAGTGCCTCTTGCGCCTCCTCCATGGTGACGTGGTTCACCCGTCCTCTCATTACATTCTGCTGTTGCGGCTGCACGGGCTTCTTCTTTGGACACTTATGGGCGTAGTGCGCCACTTCACCACAGTTAAAACATTGCACCCCAACCTTAGGTGCCTGGCCTTTGTTGTCTTGGGGTTGGCTTGGGGGTCCTTGCACTGCTGGTCGAGGTTGATATGTAGGGTGAGGCTGCTGTGCGAACTGACGTTGTGGCTGTATTGGTGCTGCCGGAGGCCTGTAGTTCGGGTTGTACCCTCTTGGTGCTGAGTAGGGTACCGCAGCACGGTTCGTCTGCCCTGCGGGTTGCTGCATCAGAGTGGGCGGGTGTTGCTCCCGGAGGCTTGGTGTGACCACCCGGCCTTCCTCTTGTTCTCATTTTCCAAGGCCTTCAGCTTCCTTTCTACCACAAATGCTCTGTCCACCATCTTTTGGAAGCTTTCATACTCGTTGGAGGACATTGCACACTGCATTTCTGCGGTAAGTCCTTCCATGAAACAATCCTGTTTCTGCTCATGAGTCTCTATGTCCCGTGGGGCATAACGGGAGAGTTGAGTAAATTTAGTGAGGTATTCCCTCACAGTCATGTTTCCTTGCTGCAGCCCCAAGAACTCCTTCCTCTTGTTTTTGAGTTCACCCCTTGGTATGTAATGGTTGCGGAAGCTACGCTTGAACTCTTCCCAAGTGATGTTCTTAGGGTCATGATGGGCGGCCACGTAAGCGGTCCACCAATCAGCAGCAGGTCCATGCAATTGATGAGAGGCAAACAGCACCCTCTCATACCCTTGGCACTGTATGATCCTCATCTTGCTCTCAATGGTCTTTAGCCAGTCATCTGCCTCTAGAGGTTCAGAAGCACTTGCAAACTTCGGAGGTTGAGTTCCTAGAAACTCACTCAACCTTGGTTGGCGTGGTGCAGCTTGTGGAGGTGGAACTTGATGCAAGTTGGCCACCACTTGAGTCAGGTTCTGGATGAGCTGATTTTGATTTTCAAGCATTTGGTGGATGGGATCAACTCCCTCATGGCGTCCACCCCTGTCTTGGCTCCCAGAAAGATGAGGGTTGCAGGCCTCATCGTTGTTGTTGGCGGGGTTGGCAGCACGACCCTTTCCTCTTCCGACCATCTAGCATGATCAACCAAATGTTAATTTAAGGCGTTGCGTATTATCTTACTACTTTCACTTGTTTTCACTTTGAAGTGTTGAGGCTTTGTTATACTTTCTGAGGGTTCATGTCTCATACAAAAATAAATGCACTATTATTTCATGTGGGTTCACACACCAAAGCAAAACAATCTGAAGATGAGGCTGTGGAAAATTGCTCATGGCTTCCACAACTCACGTCACACACCAAGCATTAACACACCATTAACTAAGATAACGACTCGACTACTCGGCATCCTGCTAAACTAAGAGAAGGACTCTACACTACTCGTATCACTGAGCTGGCTCCTCGGGATCTTCCTCATTATTGCGGCTGCCTTCTGACTCCGCTTTGGGTGGGGAAGCTGCTGGTGGAGAAGTGCGACGACGCCTGATCACCCGGCGATCTGGGGAGTCAGGAGTCCATGTGTCATTCACGGTGACACACAGTTCATTCCCATCTCCTCTCTCTCTCTCTCGCCCTCAAGCAGGCTCGAAGAAACGCCTCGGTTTCCTTCAGGGTGTCACGAACATCCTGAAGCTCCTGCTGACACTCCTGCAGTCGAGTGCTAAGCATAGCAGCATCCTCCAAGCACTGGTCCATGTGCTCATGGGAAGTCCCCTGCTGCACTGGCGGGTACTTGTACTCCGTTGTACCGCTCTCGCGATGGAGGACATACATGTACTCAGTCCTGTCCAGGTGTCGACGATAGATGTGACTCTAGCAGGTGATGGCCTCCCAAGTGACATCCTTCTCCGCATCGACCTGTGTCGCTCGACAAGCTGGAGAGCGGTGGATCTTAAGCAGCTGATTTTCATGGATAATCCTCATCTCTGAACTCCATTCTTCCCGCTTCTCCCGGATGGTCCTGGTGGAGCTATAGTGTATGATTAGCTTGCCCGTATTGCCGGCGGCTTGGAGCATACGTCGAAGACGGCGCAACAAGCCTCCTACTGCCAATCCGTAGGAAAGGTACGTCACCGGACGGCTCTCCTCTCTTTGGGCAAGGGCAACTACGGGAACTCTCCCTCCTGTGGACTTGAGAGCGGTGCGAATCATGCGAACCATCTAAAACAGAAAGCATTTAAACTTAGGTTAGATAAACATTTAAACAAAAATCCTATTTTGAATGTAAGTTGGGGTAAGATGAAGAAAGTGACTCCATTAAATAACACTTTTCAACACACACCTTGTAAAATAGTTTTTAAGAAAATAGGGCCCTTAAATACGTCCATTGCTACCTAGGTCCACGTTCCTACGGGCAACCTTGGCTCTGATACCATTTCTGTCTCACCCGGTTTTTCCGAAGAACAACCAAGTGAATATCACACGTATGCCAGGATCATTTTCTCATACATGTGATGACAAATAGTGAAGCATAATTTATTACAAGCCAGGTGTCGAATATAAATAAGTCTTACATAGCATATGCCTCGATGGACAATAATAAGTTCATAAAATAGCAGCGGAATAATTATTCTCATGGGCTCCGTCACAGGCGTTGCCCGGGGGACTCCATGAACCTAGAAACCTTCTTCGGGTCCAAAGTCTTGACCATTAAACACCACATTATTCTCTTGACCTGAGCAGCAATATAAACCAACAAATATGCAAGTTTGAGTACCATTGGTACTCAGCAAGTGTGGGAAAGTTATGTCATGCATGGCTAAAGCAAGGAGAGATTGAACTCAGGGTTAAAGCACTACGCAATTAATACCTATCACCTTAGCTTATTAAGCACCTACATTACTACACAGGTGAAATGGTCCCAATTTCCCATCCCATCATCATAATCAAATAACCATAACTTCATTTCCAATGTTAAGCTCCCCGCTTAACATCCACAACTTCCAAAGTCATCATCCTCTAATCATGAATAAGTCCAAGCCGCTCTTGACCATGAGCACGGCTGTCATGACAGTTTTGACTCTGTAGAGTTTGCACCACTGTACCCACATGTAGTGATTTCATCCCCTGTTGCCGGGTGGACTAAAAGAACCTCCATTATGCCAGTGGCTATGAACCACATTCACACTTCCCAGGTGTGTAGCCAGGAGATCACTACGAAGCCTTTACAAAGGGATTCCCGACGAGCGTGGGCCCACTGAGGTTTCACCCGTAACAGCATACAAGAGGCTCCAACCCCGCTGCAGTGGCCCCCTCTTGAGCCTTGCGGTTCATATGGTAGTCCAGCAGACACCTACTCCCCGCACCATCCAACACACCCATACTACGCCAGGGATACACCTAATTAATTGGCCAAGCTGCCCCACCTCAGCATGTGGTTGGCACGGTAAAGCCAGGTTACATGCTCCATGAACCGGTCCTTAGGATCCAGGCAAGTACTAAACACAAACCCGAGTCTCGTGCACCCAGCACCAACCAAAACATCCAACTTGCCTTGATCCCTACCTCTACATAACTCACAATATCTCAGTCAAGAGTATGGTAAAATAAATTGATGATCTCATATCCCAAATATCCCATTCTAAGCATGGCTAAGCATATGCATAATAATAAATGATAAAATGAATCCCAACCCAAGCTACAAGGAAGCAAGGTAACACAATTCTAGGGAAACATCCTAGCATGGGTTTCATATTTTCAATTGACAATGCAAATAATTCTATCTACACATCCTAGTATAGGAACAAAGTGGTCAAGGACACTTGCCTTCTTCCTGCTGCTCTTGGAATGGGTAGTCCTGATCTTGGAAAGGAAGAACTTGCTCTGGAGCAGGTTCTACTCATACCATCACACATAGCAAAAGAAAACAACAATTCATAAGACATAGTTCACACTTCCACTTCATACAAATCACACACTCACATTTATGAAAGCCATTCTCATTTCTATGTGTTGTGGTTACTCTATGTGTGTTCGTTTTGGCTTGCATGCACTTTTAAACATGTGCATATGATTTCTACTTTTGTATTCATATTTATGTTTGTATACAATATATGAGTTTCCAATCTAAATAAATTCCTTATATTCATTTGATACACCTTTTAGCTACCAAGTGTGCATGGAGGGTATTTTCCTACTCCAAATGTGTCTTCAGACCTTATACCAACCCTAAACTGAATTCTTTGGATTTTGGAAACTTCATTTATCATTTTCTAGTTATTCATACCTAGCTTGCTATATTTTCAGATTTATTTCCTATGCCTAAATGTGCACTTTATTATGAAAATAGTAAGACACCTCATCTAAACAGAATAGGTTTTGGGTCTAAAATATTAAATAATATATTTTTGAACTTCTCCTCTGATGTGAACTATTTTACATTTATTTTACTAATTTTCAGAATTATTCTCTACTTAAAAATGTGTCCCTATTACTAATAAATGTGAATAATCAGTTAAACAGATTCATTTCAGCCAAAAATCTATTTTTATCTCACACCAAAGTTTTCCAAGTGCTAGGAAAGTTTTTAATTTGAATTTACAATGTGTTTGTCCCATCTTTTAAATTTTAAATACCCATCACATAGTCAAATTCCTAAATTTTATATCACATAGGGTTAAAAAGGTAAACTCACCCCACTACAGGGTCTATTATATTATTTTAAGAATTTCCAGGGGTCTAACTACACATAACAGAGGGGTTTTTCCTAATTTTTATTAAGTCCAGGGGCTAAAACTGATTTTTAAATGAATTTACATGATTTCCCGAAGTTCCAGGGGCTAGATCAGAAGTTTCCGGGGCTAGCTCGTATTTTCCGAGAACCCCAGGGGGTAGCACATAAGAATCCCGGCCTTTATAACGCGGGGCTGACGTGGACCGTCCGATTTAAAACAGACGGCTGAGATTATAACGTCGAACCGGTACGCGGGGATTTAAATTTTACCGTGCGATTTAAAATAGACGGCGCACAAGCGGCCACGCCGCTCTGATCGAGCGCGGGCGGCGCTGCCCGGCGGCGCACGGCGGCGGGAGGCGGCGATCTCGCCAGAGAGTTTCGGATCTTCGTCAATTCTTCCTAAAACTGTGATTTTATGACATAGATCGGTAGAGGGGAGGTCGGGGATCTCACCTCGGGGGTTTTCTTGAGCTCGGAGGTCCTGGAAGGCGGTCGGCGACGAGGTCCGAGGTGAATTCACGGCGAGGCTTGTCGGCGCTGTATTTGAGCCGCAAACCACCAAGTTTTATGCACCTGCGCGGTTCCCCGGAGGCGGTGGATCAAGATCAGCGAGTTAGATCAGAAATCCCGATCGAAGATCAAGCTGAATTTGCCGGAGAAACCCGGGTTCTCACCGGAGAGAAAAACGGCGGACCGTGGGGGAAAAATGGGACGATGCCGGGGTTTTTATAGACGGGGGAGGGCGGCGTGTTAGTTTAGATCGAGTTGGAGTCCTCCGGAACCAGAATTCGGCTGGGAACGCGCGGTTTTCCGGGTTAGTTTCGATCGGGTGCACGCGCGGAGGAGTCCCGGGTTCGGACGAGCGGGAGGTCGGGGATGATAGGTGGGTCCCGCCTGTCTACGAGAGGTGTGCGGGGGCGCGGCTGCGGGCTGGCGCGGGGTTTGGGTGTGCCGGCTGGTGGGTTTCGGCCCACTGGCCGGGAAGGTTTATTTTTTTCTTTTCCTTTTTCTTTTTCATTTCTTTTATGAGTTTATTTTGAATTTCATTTTGAATTTGAATTTTTGCAACACATGCAATACGTCCAAAATTTTTTAAATTCCCCTTTTAACAGAATTTTGGGGTGTTACAAACACGTGTCCCACTGGGTTGGACCTCGCCCTTTTTACAGAGGCAAGCTCCGAACCTGCCACGTAGCCAGTTAGCAGCGGACCTCTCCCCCTTTGCGGGAATGAGCTCCGTAGGCGCCACGTGGCCAGCGGATCGCGGGAGTTATCTTCGGTGCTCTCGGTGAACTGGAATTTGCTCTTTTTGGCTATCTTTGTGATTCCTTCTCTGTTTCTACCTCTTTTAAAATGCTTTCTCTTCATAAAATATGAATGCATGCAGAAATCGAAATTGAGGGTGTCACAGTGGGCACGGGGAAAGCAGTTATGGGACTTGGCCGGACCGTAGGGGGTCTTTCGGCGGATGGCGATGAGCCACAACGGCAAGGGGGCAGCGGTGCTCAGTGAACTTGAGCGTGTGACTGTGTTCTACCCATTCGGTGATGCTACACACGTTCACTGAGGCGGGGGAAACGTCCTAGAGGGCTCGTCCGAACCGGGGAGTGCCCCACGGCAGCCGGCGACGACGTGCAGCGGCGAGGCGGTGGTCCAATGGTGTGCGCGACCTTGGGCAGTCCAACTCGTATTTCGGCGTGTGACTAACCATTACGGGGTGCTGAGGATGCTCTAGCATGAATAAGAAGAAGGGAGGGTGCTCACCGGCGGAGGATTCCAGGAGATGGCCAGAGTTGGGGGAGAATCGGGGAACCCAAAATTGGTCTCGGGGAGAGCTCAATTATGATTGCTTATGGTCTTGGGAGCTTCAAACGAGCGGTGCCGCGCTCGTGGATGTGTGGAGAGGCCCTTAAATAGTCGGGCAAGGTCAGTTCCATGGTGGGGTCGGCGGCGAGGTCCGAGGCTCGACGATTGACAGAGGCGGCCGGGGATTCAGGGGATGGAGAGGCGGTGGGGGTTCCTGGCGAGCGCGGTAATCCAGGGATAGGCGCAGCGTGGGCTGTAGGCGGGCGGCCGGCGCGTTTCATGGTGCCGACGCGAATCCTGAAGGGGCGGCGGCTCTGTCGGGGAAGAAAGGAAGGCAGTGGGAGGAAGGTGAAGAGCAGTGTCGGGCTGGGCTGGGCTGGGCCGCGCCAGGAGAAGAAGGGGAAAATAAAAGAGCTGGGCTGCGCGCTGGAAAAAAAAAGAGCAGGCTGGGCTGCACCAAAAATTAGGGAGAAAGGAGATGGGCTCAGCCCAGACGAGAAGTTTTGATCTTTATACAGAATTTGCTTTTGAATTTAGATTTGAATTTGGATTTGGCTTGCATGCAGTAGTTCACAGATTACTTGTTTTAACGTCCCTCATACTCGATTTTTGTTATAGATTTAAATTAAAGAACATATATATTTATGTATATAATCACTCATATGCCACTTGGTTTATATATCCTTTCTCCCTTCATTTGTTTTATTTTAGACTAACTATTGGCACACTTATATATGCATATATAAACATATATGCCAACCTTACCAGTTTAATTTGTTTGTTTTAATCAATTTATTAGTTGGTTGGATGCATATGTGTATATATATATATATATATATGTATATGTATATATATATGTATATTTATATATATGTATATGTATATGTATGTATAGGTATATATATATGTATATACATATATGTACGTGTATATATATATATATACATATTTATATGACGCTTTACTAATGTTTCAACTTTTGCTTTTAAATTATTGCTATTAGGTTTTGTGTTGTGTGTATATGTCAATTTTCTTTTCATTTTTGATTTGGGTTCACTTGCACCAGATCTTCTAATTTAATTTGGTTTGCACTGGCCCACATCACTACAACAATTCGACTGACTTACGACGGCTAAAACCGTCGTAAGTAAGGTCTAAAGCATCGTAATTAGCTTAATTGCGACTGTTTAAGCCTAATTACGACGGTTTTTAGCCGTCGTTAGGATGTGGTCGTAAGTTAAGTAACTTACGACAGTCGCCGTCATAAGTTAGGCCACTTACGATGGCATTCCGCAACTTACGATGGTGACCCGTAGCCGTCGTATGTAAGAGTCTGGGCCACATGGTGGACTGGGCCATACCACTTACGACAGCCGGAAACCCGGCCGTCGTAAGTAACAGGGTTACTTACGACGGCTATGTCCAGGTCGTCGTAAGTTATTTGGGCTTACTTACAACGGATAGAGCAGCCGTTGTAAGTAACAAGGGCAAACTTACGAGGGCTTGTATACAGGCCATTGTAAGTTATGGTTTTAATTTTTTAAAAAAAACTGAAACTAGCTGCCCTAGCACAGTTGCCAGCCGAGACAAATGAAACAGGCATACAAAACAATACAATACACAGTTTCGACGGTTCATTTATAAAGTCCAAGAAAATCTAAAAACACTTGGCTACACACTCCCCTCACGACTACTCCGTAGCCGTGAATGCCGTCTTCGCGCGTCCCTCTCGGTGATGGTAGCTGTAGAGATGGAGTCTGCGCCTCCGGCGGTGAACCCTACAAAGTAAATAAAAGTTATATATGTCTCATTCTCACTCCCTTCTCTCTCTCTCTCTCTCTCTCTCTCACTCTCGTTGTCCCTCTCCCCATCCCCTCTCCCTTTTCTCTCTCCCGCTCTCATTGTCCCTCTCCCCATCCCCCTCTCACTTCTCCCTCTCTCGCTCTCGTTGTCCCTCTCCCCACCCCCTCTCCCTTCTCTCTCTCTCTCTCCCTCTCTCGTTGTCCCTCTCCCCATCTCCCTCTCCCTTCTCTCTCTCTCGCTCTCATTGTCCCTCTCCCCATCCCCCTCTACCTTCTCTCTCTCTCTCTCGCTCTCGTTGCCCCTCTCCCCATCCCCCTCTACCTTCTCTCTCTCACTCACTCTCGTTGTCCCTCTCCCCATCCCCCTCTCCCTTCTCTCTCTCTCTCGCTCTCGTTGTCCCTCTCCCCACCCCCTCTCCCTTCTCTCTCTCTCGCTCTCGTTGTCCCTCTCCCATCCCCCTCTCCCTTCTCTCTCTCTCGCTCTCGTTGTCCCGATCCCCATCCCCATCTCCCTTCTCTCTCTCGTTGTCCCTCTCCCCATCCCCCTCTCCCTTCTCTCTCTCTCTCTCGCTCTTGTTGTCTCTCTCCCCATCCCCCTCTCCCTTCTCTCTCTCTCGCGCCATTTGTACCTGTGCTGGGGGCGGCTGTGACGAGAGCGCCTGTGGTGGCTGCGGCCACGAAGGAAACGGAAGCTCCTGGCCACTCTGTCGAGCTAAAGCCTGTCACTGCAACATATTAGAACACATGTATATTACTGAAATGCTAAAAATTTAAAATACAGTAATTTAAATTACTCACCTCCACCGCTACATGCATTTGGGCCATGAGGTTGGCCTGGCACTCCTGGACGCCCCTCGTCCTGTCGAGCTCCTCTTGGGTCTGCGCAAGCCTATCCTCCATGGCACGGACCTCCAAGTCAATCTACGAGAGATGGGCACTCGACGGCCCAACGGACGAAGCCTCCATCGATGGAGTGCCTCTCGAAGGCCAAGCCGCACTCGAGTCCACAACTCCATCAAAACTGGCAAACCTATGAAAGATAGAAAAATAATAAGTAGAAGAAGGAAGTTTTTAAAAAAATGAATCAGTTTACCAACTCACTGTCTATGGGCCTTCCCGCCGCCGCTTGCGTACACGGCTCTAGGCTCAATTGGCGCATTTTCCCAATCGTAGCTTTTGCCTTGTATCTTCTTCACCTCCTGCGCGTGCTTTTCCTAAAAAACAAAGAAATGATGCAAGTGTGTCAGTAATAGTATAACTTATAATTAAATTGATGAATTTTGAAAACTTAGCAGTCGGTCGGTCGTGACCTGACTACACTACCCAGGCTAGGAAGGGTCACTTCCTGTAACATCCTCAAATTCATTTCCATGCATTGCATACATTTTTCATGTAGACGAACATTATAAAAGAAGTAGAAATGGAGAAAGAACTATAGAAATGGAGAAAGAACTATAGAAATGGAGAAAGAACCATAGAAATGGAGAAAGGACCATAGAAATGGAGGAAGGAACCATGGAAATGGAGAAAGAACCATAGAAATGGAGGAAGGAACCATAGAAATGGAGGAAAAACTACAGAAATGGAGAAGGGAATATAGAAATGGAGAATGGGGCATACAAATAGAAGGGCAATGTAGAAATAGAGAATGGGACATAGAAATGGAGAGGGGAATGTAGAAATGGTGAATGGGACAAAGAAATGGAGAGGGGAATGTAGAAATGGAGAATGGGACATAGAAATGGAGAAGGGAATGTAGAAATGGAGCAAGTGACATAGAAATGGTGAGGAATAGGAAAAAGATAGCTGAAATAAGCCATTCCCAAATTTCCCCGAAAACTTCCAAATTCCTCAATTCCACAAAAGGGGAACTTTCCCCCACATTTGGGGGGATAAAATCCCCAAGGCTGCCGCACCTAACTGAAAAGATAAGTTTGTTGAGATCCAAAATTGAGTAGTTATCTTATTTGAGCTCCAATTGGAGTAGGACTCTTATTTGAGCTCCAATTGGAGTAGGACTCTCCTTTTCCCCCTTATAAATATAACCCCACCCCCTTGGCCGACCCCTCTCTCTTTTAGTCATCCCCCCTGCTGCCAAGCCCCCTTCCTTGCTGCCAAGTCGCCATGTTCCCCCCCTTGCCGGAATTTGGCCGCCGTCGAGCCCCGCCGTCGCCGGAGAAGAAGCCCGACGATCTGTCCTACCAAAATTTTCCATAGAAAGATTCCCCACTGCTACCATTGCTAGGAGGAAGGCCCTGCCACCAAAAGGAAGTGAGGTAGGTCCCCATTACCCATCTTATGATGCCTCCGCTGTTTCTACGCATCCGTTTTCTTTGCCCCCTTCGAACAGAAACCTTTTCGTGTGGACAGATCACGCTTTGATCGATTTTTGACGGTGGAATTGATCTAGATCTTGAGTCAAGATCATCACCAGGTACACACTTCATCCCAGCACCCTTGTTCATCATAAAACCCCATGAAAGCCATTAAAACATGCAAGAACACGTACAAACTGGTTTAATAAAACAGCACCATAGGATTTGCATTCATCTACCCATTGCATCTTGAGTAAAGTTTGTGCATGATAATTTATTTCTGTAAATTTTGTATGTGCGTGATCGTGAGTAGAAGAACAAGCTCAAGAGGTCATCTACCAGGAACTACAGCACCAAGACTTCGAGACGCTCGAACAACAAGAACCACGGGAGCAAGGCAAGTGCCCCTTGACCATATTGATCCCATGTTTCAAAACTGTTTTGTTTGGGAAAACTCGTATGCTTGAGTCAACCTGATGGGACACCCTTTTATAGGAGTTTAAAGTGGTGCCACCTCTACAGAGTGTAAAACTATCATGATAGCCGTGCTTCCGGTCACAAGCACCTGGCCAACTTCCATGATTAGACGGAAAACATGGGATGGTTATTCGGTATGGTTATGGTATGGTCATCGGGATTGGTTTTGGGACTGTTTTGAGTCATGACATTGAGTTTGGTTTCGGTTATATGAATATGAGATGGTTATAAATATTTATGAGCATGAGATGAACTTGAGAAAGATTAATGGCTGGATGAGACTTGATAAATGGTGAATTATGATGAAAGAATGTTTCTGTTTACTTGGTTATATTGGGATTAAATTCACCTAGAGATAGTTGCTGTTTTTATCATGTTTGTGAAATAAAATTTGCTTGCTGCAATGAGCCTTATTATTTCATACCTTGTTGTAAGCTACATGTCATACTTTTCCCACACTTGCTGAGTACAACATGTACTCACCCTTGCATTACCACATAAACATCAGCTATAGGAGATGAGTACTTCGAGGACCATGTGGAGTACTAGGCGTGCGAACTACCGTCAACATGCCTGTGGAGTTGAAGATGGGAGCCTGCTGTTTAGTTATTTCCGCTGTCGTTTAGAGTCTTCTGCTGCAAGAATAAGTTAGAGATTCATGAGTGAGACATTGAGTCATTGTAATAAAGTACTTAAACACTATTTATTCAAGGTTATATTCTGAATTCAGTTTGTGGATTACATGTGTATGTGTGATGAACATCCTGGGCACACATATGCATTCACTTGGTTCTATTTTTGGAACCGGGTGTCACAGATTGGTATCAGAGCCACGTTGACTGTAGGACGCAAGCCTAGGTAGAATGAACACTCTAAAACACATAGGCACACCCCTCTAAACTGCTATTTTCGAAAATTGCTTGCTGTTGCACTTTACTTGTCAATTCAGCCACCGCAATGTGCTATTTTCAGCCCCTCCTTTTCTCTTCTTTTGGACAGCAACACCTTTAATTTCTTGCTCCATAACTTCTGAAGTTTTGGAGTTATTTCTTCCTTCTCTAAAGTTTCTCGTATCTTAATTATAGATGACGGTGATTAAGAGCGCAGCACGCATAAGGACTCGTCCACCACCACGTTGGAGTGCACTTAACCCCATTGAGGTGTCCGATGGACTATATTGGGAGGAGGTGAAGATGGAACCTCATGATGAAGAGGAAGTCAATAGATCTATGCATTGAGGAAGAGGATCCGGAAGAGGTGGAATCATTCAAATACGATATGGAGGATGATCCACAAGAACGGCATTGGTACACACCTGAAGAGGAATGATCCACAAAAACGTTTAGATCGTAGTATCTTGAATAAGAGTGGTGTGCTGAATTTTTGTGATGATTGCTTATGTTTGTGTGCTTGGGTTTGAGTTGTGGTACGATTTTGCGAAAGTCCACATCTACACATAGTAGAGAGATGTGAGATGCTTCGGCACTTGTTCACATCCTCGTATAGGCTGATATTAATAAAAGAAGTTACTTAGTTCATACACCTTGATGCATATAGTTGGGAAATCGCTTCTTTCAAATCTGAATTCTAGCTCCTACTAATATAGTATGTCCGAAAGTAAGACTTAAAATAAGGGGGGTAGACATTCTTGCCAACCTTATTGTCTTGGATTCCGAAGGGATTGACATAATACTTGGAATGGACTGGTTAAGCAAGCACAACTGAGTGATTCAATGTGCTGAGAGGATCGTGCAGTTGGCAAGTGAGCACGGTACTCGTATTGAGTTCAAGGCAGCCCAACCGGCAACCGAGAAGGCAGCGCTGAACCACATCGAAGAAGCGACATTGGAAAGCATTCCGATGGTTCAAGAATATTCAGATGTGTTCCCGAAAGAACTTCCAGGTATGCCACCTGACCGGGACATTGAATTTTCCATTGATTTAGTACCCAGAACTGCACCAATAGTGAAGAGGCCATATAGGATGCCTGCTAATGAATTAGTGGAGCTCAAGAAGCAAATTCAGGAGCAGCTAGAAAAGGGTTTTATACGCCCAAGCTCGTCACCGTGGGGAGCCCCCGTGCTCTTCGTAGACAAGAAGGACGGGACCCAAAGGATGTGTGTGGATTATAGGTCTCTCAATGAAGTGACGATCAAGAATAAGTACCCGCTGCCCCGGATAGAGGACCTGTTCGACCAAATGAAAGGTGCCCGAATTTTCTCGAAGATTGATCTTCGGTCGGGATACTTCCATCTGAAGATTAAGCCCTCCGACATACCCAAGACAGCATTTCAAACACGGTATGGTTCGTATGAATATACCGTTATGTTTTTTGGGTTAACGAATGCACCCGCATACTTTATGTACCTCATGAATAAGGTCTACATGGAGTACTTAGACAAGTTCGTCGTGGTTTTCATCAACGATGTCATGGTGTATTCGTAAAGCGAGGAAGAACACGAAGAACACTTGAGGTTGATGTTGCAGAAACTGCGGGAGCATCAATTGTATGCCAAGTTCAGCAAGTGTCAATGTTGGCTAAAGGAAATATCGTTCCTAGGCCACATCATCTCCGAGGGAGGAGTATCGGTCGATCCCAGAAAAGTGGGAGATGTTTTAAAGTGGAACCAACCGCAGAATGTGAGAGATATTCGGAGTTTCCTTGGGATGGCTGGACACTACCGCCGGTTCATCAAGGATTTCTCCAAAATACCGAAGCCTATGACTGAATTGCTAATGAAGGGGAAAGCATTTTAGTGGACACCAGTGTGTCAAGAAAGCTTTGAGGAGCTCAAGAAGATACTAACCACAGCGCCGGTTTTGGTATTGCCGGACGTGAGCAAAAGCTTCGACATATATTGTGACGCATCAAGACAAGGGCTTGGATGTGTACTCATTTCCCTCATCATGTCACGCAACTCAGCATGTTGAACACATTCTCATCCCTTTTATCTTCTGCCATTGTTAGTAGTAAACAAAAGACAACAAAAATATGTTATCCCTATCAACTACAAAGGATAGTGGCAATGTGAAAAGTGGAAAGAAGGAAACAATCTCTCTCTCTCAAGCGTCTTACCACGTTCTTACAACGGTTCTTACCGACACAGCAGGTGGTAAACGGTGGACGGTGAGAACCAATGAAGCGTGGAGTGATTGCAAAGGTACCTGTTCTGCTCAAGAGGAAAAGTGGAGCTTGGATGGCACAATATGGTGGCTAATAAGCAAAAAAAAATCGTTAACAGCAAACAAAGTTGAATAAGTATTCAATGTAGGAACTGTTGCTGGTTAACAAGTGTCCTAGGCCTAGCACAATACAAGGCAGTAGAAAGGCAAATAGAAAATCAGAAAGACATAACCAAGAAGTACAGCACAAGTGTATAGGCCAACTGTTTTCAAGTGTGTGCTGTCAATGCTTTAATATCTGTGCTCTCTTCTCTATTTTTTTTCTTTTTTATTATTTTTTTGATATTTTTTGTTTACTCGAGAGCACGAAAATAGAAAGCACACAACTTTGCAGCTCAATTGGATGTAAGATGTGGCCTATAGAAATCAGGAAGATTCTTTAAAATTAGGGCTGAAACTTCGGAGGCCGGATAGTCTATCTTCTGAGGGGAATTTGGCCAAACAAACTTCGCCGAACACGGCAAAGCCGTGGAAAATCGGTTTCGAAATTTCGAGTAGATCAATTTGAAAAAAAATCGCTCGATTTCGAGTTCGTATGCAAAAGTTATGGCCATTTTAAGGTAGGCTACCCGAGTTACTGTTTTTTATGTTGATTCAACCTCGGTTTTGAAAAAGATCTTGCAATAGGATGTGAAAAACAATTGGATTTTAGCAACAACGAATGATGGGATGTTGTGTGATGAATCAAGGAGGACTGGCACAATGGTTTGTCACCTGTTGTAGGGCTGGCGATGCGGGAGTTCACGCAAGGCGGCTAGCTAGGGCAAACCGATGATCTTGTTGGCTCGGTTTGTTGTTTAGGGATTGTGGAATAGGTGAGCAGCAACAAAAACAAGGAAGAAAAACGTTAACTACGACCCGAAAATACAATGCTAAACCAGCAACAAGACTCGACCACACGAATGCAAACTGAAAAACGAAACTTGCAGGCACTATGGTCTAGGAATCGGTAAACACGATATGATTTTTTTTGTGGCTTTTTCTGTGGACTCTTGGTATGAAAAACAAAAACTAATCTAGTAGGAAATCAAAGTACCTCACGGGCAACCTGAAATCTGATACCAAATGATGACTAGTTTAGGCCCGATCTTCCGAAAGGTAGGTCGATTGAAGTGGAGATCTCGACGTTTATGATCCGAGGCACTCGAGCAGACCCGAATACCCCTGCAATCACTACACCACTGCTCCATTGGTTATCAAATGTACTTCACACGCTTGACCTCGCCAAGAAGGCTACCCCTGCAGGTGCAACCGAGAACACAAGCAAGAACGATGAAAATGCAATCTGAAATTGCGAAATTGGGGTCTCACAAACCGTAGAACGGCGAAAGTGTTTAATCTAAGCAAAACCCACCGAATATGGCCAGCGGCTGCAGTATTTAAAGGCTAGGGTTCGTCCATAAAACCCTTAGACGCGTCCCTAATGGACTCATACGGGATACAAGGCCCAAAAGCCCAGTACGGTGGTGCAACACCGGACAGAACTCCAAATTCAACTTGTTTCGACTATTCCCAATGACTCCGGGCTAATTTTAATGTGGGACCAGAACCATTGGAAAGTTTATCTTCTCATATTTCCATGCATATGTAGAACGTCAAAAGCGGAGTCCGTATGCATCCTGGGCGTACGTTTTAAGATGGACTGCTCCTGGACTCCGAGTTGAACTCGAGTCCAAGTTGGCGACTGTTTCCATCAACTTGTGGATGTCCCATCTGGTTCTCCACGTCCCAAATCCTCCACCCTTTACTTGTTGATCATGTCCATGGTTCCTAATAACAATTAAATCATTAAATAGCAATCCATTCTCAAACTCACATGGGTAGGAAGTTAGGAACGAGTTCACCTGCTGATTTAGTAACGGTGCTCGTGCTCTTGTGATTGGTCCTTGTATATCAATGTGAGTATCCACTGTTGTGATGTCCTCATCAATATAATACTTGGAATGGATTGGTTAAGCAAGCACAACAGTGTGATCCAATGTGCTGAGAGGAGCGTGCAGTTGATAAATGAGCACGGTACTCGTATTGAGTTCGAGTCAGCCCGACCGACAACCGAGAAGGCAACATTGAACCACGTCGAAGAAGCAACATTGGAAAGCATTCCGGTGGTTCAAGAATATTCGGACATGTTCCCAGAAGAACTTCCAGGTATGTCACCTGACCGGGACATTGGGTTTGCCATTGATTTAGTACCGGGAGCTGCACCTATAGCAAAGAGGCCATATAGGATGCCTATTAACGAACTAGTGGAACTCAAGAAGCAAATTCAGGAGCAGCTAGAAAAGGGTTTTATTCGCCCAAGCTCGTCACCATGGGGAGCCCCCGTGCTCTTCATAGACAAGAAGGATGGGACCAAAAGGATGTGTGTGGATTATAGGTCTCTCAATGAGGTGACGATCAAGAATAAATACCCGCTGCCCCGTATAGAGGACCTGTTTGACCAAATGAAAGGTGACCGAGTCTTCTCCAAGATTGATCTTCGGTCGGGATACTTCCAGCTGAAGATTAAGCCCTCCGACATACCCAAGACTGCCTTTCGAACATGGTATGGTTCGTATGAATATACCGTTATGTCTTTTGGGTTAACGAATGCACCCGCATATTTCTTGTACCTCATGAGCAAGGTCTTCATGGAGTACTTGGACAAGTTCATCGTGGTTTTTATCAACGATATCATGGTGTATTTGAAAAGCAAGGAAGAACATGAAGAACATTTGAGATTGACATTGCAGAAGCTGCGAGAGCATCAATTGTATGCCAAGTTCAGCAAGTGTCAATTTGGGCTAAAGGAGATATCGTTCCTAGGCCACATCATCTCCGAGAAAGGAGTATCGGTTGATCCCGGAAAAGTGGGAGATGTTCTAAAGTTGAACCAACCGCGGAACATGAGGATATTCAGAGTTTCCTTGGGATGGCCGGATACTACCGACGGTTCATCAAGGATTTCTGCAAGATAGCGAAGCCTATGACTGAATTGCTAATGAAGGGAAAAGCATTTCAGTGGACACCCATGTGTCAAGAAAGCTTTGAGGAACTCAAGAAAAGGCTAACCACAGCGCCGGTTTTGGTATTGCCGGACGTGAGCAAAATCTTCGACATATATTGTGATGCATCAAGACAAGGGCTTAGATGTGTGCTCATGCAAGAAGGACAAGTGGTAGCCTATGCGTCGAGACAACTAAATAAACACGAGCTGAATTACCCCACACATGATTTTGAACTCGCAGCCGTGATACATGCCTTGAAGATTTGGAGACATTATATCCTTGGCCACCGATGTGAGATCTATATGGATCACAAAAGCCTCAAGTACATATTCACCCAAACGGATTTGAATTTGAGGAAACGTCGATGGTTGGAACTCATCAAGGATTATGATGTTGGAATCAACTATCACCCCGGAAAGGCCAATGTAGTAGCTTATGCATTGAGCCGAAAGGGAGCATGTCACCAACTCACGGTTCGGGAGCTACCGCCCGAGCTGCGCAAGGAGTTTGAACGGTTACATCTCGGATTCTTGAACAAGATAGAAGTGATGGAACTCCATTCTTCGCTGGAACAATAGATAAGAGATGACCAAGAAACGAATGAGGAAATCAAGGAGATCAAGGGAAGAATCCGACAAGGCATAGAAAAAGACTTCAAGGAAGACGAGAAGGGTATGCTTTGGTTAGGAAAATGATTTGTGTGCCTAACGTGAAGCACATCCGCCACACGATATTAAAGGAGGCACATGACTCACCTTATTCCATACATCCCGGCAGTACAAAGATGTACAAGGACCTGAAAACTTGTTATTGGTGGGATGGTATGAAAAGGGACATAGCTGAGTATGTTGCCTTATGCGATACGTGCCAACAGGTGAAGGCCGAACATCAAAGACCTGCTGGACTGTTGCAACCATTGAAAGTACCCGAGTGGAAGTTGGAATACATCAGCATGGATTTCATCGTCAGATTACCACGTACTCGGTCGGGTTACGACTCCATCTAGGTTATTGTGGACCGATTGATGAAAACAGCCCATTTTCTTCCTGTTAGAACCACGTACCGTGTCGTAGAATTAGCTGAGCTGTACATGGAGCAAATCGTGTGCCGTCATGGAGTTCCGAAGAGGATAGTTTCAGATCGGGGTACTCAATTTACCTCTAGGTTCTGGAAGAAGCTGCATGAAGCTATGGGTACACGACTGGATTCCAGCTCCGCTTATCACCCGCAAACCGACGGGCAAACTGAGAGGACAAATAAAATTTTGGAAGACATGTTGAGAGCCTGCGCCTTGAAACATGGGCATAGTTGGGATAGGAGCTTGCCGTATGCATAGTTCTCATACAATAACAGCTATCAAGCCAGCTTGAAGATATCACCTTTCAAAGCATTGTATGGTAGATGGTGTAGAACACCGCTGTTCTGGAATGAGACCGGAGAGAACCAAGTATTTAGACCCGAAGTACCACAAGAAGCTGAGAAGCAAGTCCAAACAATACGGGAGAGCTTGAAGGCTGATCAATCACGACAAAAAGGTTATGCGGACAATAGGCGAAGAAAGTTGACTTTCGAAGTAGGAGACTTCGTGTACCTTAAGGTATCGCCTATCCGTGGCCAACGACGTTTCAATGTCAAAGGCAAGTTAGCACCTCGCTACGTCGGGCCATTCAAGATTTTAGACAAGCGAGGAGAGGTAGACTACCAACTGGAGCTTCCAACGCACCTCTCCGACGTGCATGGCGTGTTTCACGTATCCCAGCTCAAGAAGTGCTTGAGAGTACCAGAAGAGCAAGTACCAATGGATGAGCTCGAGCTTCAAGAGGATCTGACCTACGTAGAGCACCCTGTCCAAATTTTATACGTGAAGGAAAGGGTCACGAGGAACAAAGTGATCCGTTGGTGTAAGGTACAATGGAGCCATCACACGGAAGCCGAAGCTACATGGGAGCGTGAGGAAGACCTCAAGGCAGAATTCCCTCACCAATTCGAGGGCGAGATTCAGTTTAAGGGGGATAGGTTTGTAACACCCTCAATTTCATATTCATGCATTGCATATAGAAAAACATTATAAAAGAAATAGAAATGGGAAAGAATCATAAAAACAGGACAAACATAGCTGAAAAGAGCCAATTCTAATTCGCCGAGGAGCGCCGTCGACATTTCCCGCGGCCTGCTGGCCACGTGGCGCCATCGGAGCTCATCCCTGCGGAGGGGGTGAGGTCCGGCACTGCTGGCCATGTGCCAGGCTCGAAACTCGCCTCAGGAGAAGGGGCGAGGTCCGACCCCGCTGGACACGTGTTGCCTTCGGAGCTAGTCTCTGCGGAAGAAGCGAGGCTCAGCCCCACGGGACACGTGTTGACTACGGAGCTAGTCCCTGCGGAAGAAGCGAGGCTCAACCCGCCAGACAATGTCGCCTTCGGAACTCACCCCTGCGGAAGGGATGAGGTCCGCCCCACAGGACACGTGTCGCTCTCGGAGCTCGCCTCCGAGAGGTCCGACCCCACGGGACACGTGTCACCCTCGGATCTCGCCTCCGAGAGTTCCGACACTGCTGGACACGTGTCACCCTTGGAGCTCGTTTCCAAGAGGTCCGGCTCCGATGGACACGTGTCATCCTCGGAGCTCACCTCTGAGGAGAAGGAGGTCCGACACCGATGGACACGTGTCGACCTCAGAGCTCATCTTTGAGGAGAAAGGAAGTCTGGCGCTGCTGGACACATGGCACTATCGGAGCCCACCTCCGAGGAGAGGGGAGGTCTGGCACCGACACGTGGCACCCCCAGAGCTCGCCTCTGTAGAAAGGGGAGGTCCGACCCGCCAGACACGTGGCGCACGCGGAGCTCGCCTCTGAGGAGAGGTGAGGTCCCACCCGGCAGACACATGGCGCACCCAGAGCTCGCCTCTGCGGAAAAGCGAGGCCCGGCCCCCGCTGGACACGTGGTGTCTCCGGAGCTCACCCCGCGGAGGTGATGAGATCCTTAAGCGGTTTTTCCTCTGTGCATGAGTACTCGGTACCGAGGAAACCGATACCGATACGATTTCTTCCACATTGACACCGCACCCAAATCAATTGGAGATAAGTTGTTAAGATCCAAAACAAATTGAATAGTACTCTTTTTTGAAATCCAATCGGAGTAGGACTCTTATTTTACCCCTTATAAATAGAACTCAAAACTCCTGGTCGCAACCACGTACCTATTTTCCACCTCCCGAGTCGACGACTTGAAGGCCCTAGCTTCCAACTCGCTGAGTTACACCCCTCGTCGGAGTTCAGTCGCCGGTGAGCACCACCGACGAGCCCCGTCACGCTCGCCGTCGCCGGAAGAGAGCCGACGAACTGACCTGCTGCCATTTGCTAGGAGGAAGGCCGAGGTAGGTCTTCGTTACCACCTTACGACATCATCGCGGTTTTCTTCGCATCTGTTTTTCTTCGAACTGAAGCCTTTTCGTGTGCACAGATCACATGTTGATCGGTTTTTGATGGTGGAATTGATCTAGATCTTGAGTCAAGATCATTACCACGTCCACACTTGATACCTACACCCTTGTTCATCGTAAAACCCCATGCAAAGCCATTAAAACATGCAAGAACACGTACAAACTGAATTAATGAAACTGCACCATAGGATTAGCATGCACCTACACCATTGCATCTTAAGTAAAGTTTGTGCATGATGATTGATTGCTGTGAATCTTGTATGTGCGTGATCGTGAGTAGAAGGACAAGCTCAGGAAGCCACCTATGAAATACTACAGGACCGAGACTTCGAGACACAAGAGCAACAAAATCTACAGGAACAAGGCAAGTGCCCCTTGACCATATTGATCCCATGTTTTGGAAACTGTTTTGTTTGCGAAAATGTGTATGCTTGAGTCAACTTGATGGGAAAGCCTTTTATAGGAGTTTACTAGTTTTTTTAACCACCCTTGTCGCCGGGGAAGTTAATGAGTCGGGTATGATCGTTTTTCCTTTTTGCTTCTCAAATCTACGGGATATGGGAAGCGAGATAGAACGTGTCTAGCTACTGCACTCATATGAATAATGTTAATGAGAACTTGATGCTGATAATGATAATGAATCGGGGGAGATCTAGGCAAGCTTGGTTTGAGGATGTGGTAGAATGAGATGGTGGTTTACTTGCCGTAGATCTAAGGACCGGTTCATGCCAGCACATGCCAGGAAAACAGTGCCACCACAAGGCCAAATATGGGTGCGGCTTAGCTGACTAATTAGGTAAGTTGCTAGATTGTTATGGACCATGGAAGGCGCGGGGAATGGGAGTCGAGAGAGGACTGCCCTGGGAACTGCATGGCACAAGAGGGGGCCCGTAGGTGGGAGAATGGTGATTCGAGCCTGCTGGAGAAACCTTAGTGAGTCCATACATCTAGTAGCCCCTTTGTAAAGGCTATTTTGTGATCTCTTGGACATACACCGACCGTTGTGTACTGGTATAATGGAGGTTCTACCGTCGCCGACGGGTGACGAAATCACAAACTTGTGGGTAAAGTGGTGCCACCTCTTAAGAGTGTAAAACTATCATGATAGCCATGCTTACGGTCACAAGCGCCTGGCCAACTCACATAATTAGATTGGATGGTTATCGGGATAGTTATTGGTATGGTCTTGAGATTGGTTTCGGGACTGTTGAGTCTTGGTAATGAGATTGGTTTTGGGACTGTTAAGACATGACAATGAGTTTTGGTTCGGCTATATGGTTATGAGATGGATATGAACATGAGATGGTTATCATGAGAACGGGATAAAGTTGAGAAAGATTAATGGTTGGTTGAGACATGGAAAGTAGTGAATTATGATGGAGGTATGTTACTGTTTTACTTAAATATATGTTGGGATTAAATTCACTTAAAGAGAGTTGCTGTTTTTATCGTGTTTGTGAAATAAACTTTGCTTTCTGCAATGAGCCTTTTTATACCTACCTTGTTGTAAACTACATGTCATACTTTTCCCGCACTTGCTGAGTACGACATGTACTCACCCTTGCATTATCATACCAACATCAGCAACAGGAGAAGAGTACTTCGAAGATCATGTGGAGTATTAGGCGTGCGAACTACCGTCAACTTGCCTGTGGAGTTGGAGATGGAGCCACTGCCGTGTTTAGTTGCTTCCGCTATCGTTTAGAGACTTCCACTGCTAGATAAGTTAGAGACTTCCGCTGCAAGAATGAGTTAGAGATTGATGTAATAAAATACTTAAACCCTATTATTCATGGTTATATTCTGAACTCAGTTTGTGGATTACATGTGTATGTGTGATGAACATCCTGGGCACACATATGCATTAGCTGGGTTCCGTGTTCCACGGAACCGGGCGTCACAGAGCAAATCGTGTGTCGCCATAGAGTTCCGAAGAGGATAGTTTCAGATCGGGGTTCTCAATTTACCTCTAGGTTCTGGAAGAAGCTGCATGAAGCCATGGGTACACGACTGAATTTCAGCTCCGCTTATCACCTGCAAACGACGGGCAAACTGAGAGGACAAACCAAATTTTGGAAGACATGTTGAGAGCTTGCGCCTTGAAACATGGGCGTAGATGGGATAGGAGCTTGCCGTATGCTGAATTCTCATACAACAACAGCTACCAAGCCAGCTTGAGAATGTCACTTTTTGAAGCATTGTATGATAGAAGGTGTAGAACGCCGCTGATCTGGAACTAGACCGGAGAGAGCCAAGTGTTTGGACACGAAGTGCTACAAGACGCCGAGAAGGAAATACAAATGATACGAGAAAATTTGAAGGCTGCTCAGTCACGTCAAAAAGGTTATGCGGACAATAGGCGAAGAAAATTGACCTTCGAAGTAGGATACTTCGTGTATCTTAAGGTATCGCCTATACGAGGCCAACGACGGTTCAACGTCAAGGGCAAATTAGCACCTCGCCACATCGGGCCATTCAAGATTTTGGGCAAGCGAGGAAAAGTAACCTATCAACTAGAGCTGCCAACACACCTCTCCGACGTACACGACGTGTTTCACGTATCCCAACTCAAGAAGTGCTTAAGAGTACCGAGGAACAAAGTGATCCGTTGGTGCAAGGTACAGTGGAGCCATCACACGGAAGCCGAAACTACATGGGAGCGTGAGGAAGACCTCAAGGCAGAATTCCCTCATCTATTCTTCACTCTATCGAATCTTGAGGGCGAGATTCAGTTTAAGGGGGGTAGGTTTGTAACACCCTCAAATTAATTTCCATGCACTGCATACATTTTTTCATGTAGAGAAACATTATAAAAGAAGTAGAAATGGAGAAAGAACTATAGAAATGGAGAAAGAACTATAGAAATGGAGAAAGAACCATAAAAATGGAGAAAAGAACCATAGAAATGGAGAAAGGACCATAGAAATGGAGGAAGGAACCATGGAAATGGAGAAAGAACCATAGAAATGGAGGAAGGAACCATAGTAATGGAGGAAAAACCACAAAAATGGAGAAGGGAATATAGAAATGGAGAATGGGGCATACAAAGGGATAAGGGCAATGTAGAAATGGAGAATGGGATATAGAAATGGAGAGCGGAATGTAGAAATGGAGAATGGGACATAGAAATAGAGAGGGGAATGTAGAAATGGAGAATGGGACATACAAATGGAGAGGGGAATGTAGAAATGGAGCAAGTGACATAGAAATGGTGAGGAATGGAAAAAAGATAGCTGAAATAAGCCATTCTAAAATTTCCACCAAAATTTCCAAATTCCCCAATTCCACAAAAGGGGAATTTTCCCAACATCTGGGGGGATAAAATCCCCAAGGCTGCCACACCTAACTGAAAAGATAAGTTTATTGAGATCCAAAATTGAGTAGGACTCTTATTTGAGCTCCAATTGGAGTAGGACTCTCCTTTTACCCCTTATAAATATAACCCCCACCCCCTTGCCCGACCCCTCTCTCTTTTGGTCGTCCCCCCCCTGCTGCCAAGCCCCCATCCTTTCTGCCAAGTCGCCAAGTTCCCCCCCTTGCCGGAATTTGGCCGCCGTCGAGCCCCGCCGTCGCCGGAGAAGAAGCCCGACGATCTGTCCTACCAAAATTTTCCATAGAAAAATTCCCCACTGCTGCCATTGCTAGGAGGAAGGCCCTGCCACCAAAAGGAAGTGAGGTAGGTCCCCATTACCCATCTTATGATGCCTCCGCTGTTTCTACACATCCGTTTTCTTTGCTCCCTTCGAACAGAAACTTTTTCGTGTGGACAGATCACACTTTGATCGATTTTTGACGGTGGAATTGATCTAGATCTTGAGTCAAGATCATCACCACGTCCACACTTCATCCCAGCACCCTTGTTCATCATAAAACCCCATGAAAGCCATTAAAACATGCAAGAACACATACAAACTGGTTTAATAAAACAACACCATAGGATTTGCATTCATCTACCCCATTGCATCTTGAGTAAAGTTTGTGCATGATAATTTATTTTTGTAAATTTTGTATGTGTGTGATCGTGAGTAGAAGAACAAGCTCAAGAGGTCAGCTACCAGGAACTACAGCACCAAGACTTCGAGACGCTCGAACAACAAGAACCACGGGAGCAAGGCAAGTGCCCCTTGACCATATTGATCCCATGTTTCGAAACTGTTTTGTTTGAGAAAACTCGTATGCTTGAGTCAACCTGATGGGACACCCTTTTATAGGAGTTTACTAGTTTTGTTAACCATCCTTGTCGCCAGGAAAGTTGATGAGTCGGATATGGTCATTTTTCCTTTTTGCTTCGCTTAATTCACGGGATACGGGAAGCTTAAATAGTACATGTCTAGCTACTGCACTCATATGAATAATGATGATGAGATCTTGATGATGTTAATGGGCATGGAATCGGGGAGATCTAGGCAAGCTTTGTTCGTGAATGTTGCTTGATGAGATGGTGGTGCTTGCCGTAGATCTAAGGACCGGTTCATGCGAGAATATGCCAGGAAAACAGTGCCACCACAAGGCCAAGTATGGGTGCGCTTAGCTGATTAATTACGTGTGCTGCTAGCTTGTTATGGACCGTGGATGGCGCGGGGAATGGGAGTAGAGGAGGACTGCCCTGGAAACTGCATGGCACAAGAGAGGGCCCATGGGTGGGAGAATGGTGATTTGAGCCTGCCGGTGAAACCTCAGTGAGTCCATACATCTAGTAGCCCCTTTGTAAAGGCTTTTTTGTGATCTCTTGGCCATACACCGATGATTGTGTACTGGTATAATGGAGGTTCTGCAGTCGCCGACGGGTGACGAAATCACGAACTCGTGGGTAAAGTGGTTCCGGTTACAAGCACCTGGCCAACTTCCATGATTAGAGGGAAAACATGGGATGGTTATTCGGTATGGTTATGGTATGGTCAATGGGATTGGTTTTGGGACTGTTTTGAGTCATGACATTGAGTTTGGTTTTGGTTATATGAATATGAGATGGTTATGAATATTTATGAGCATGAGATAAACTTGAGAAAGATTAATGGCTGGATGAGACTTGATAATCGGTTAATTATGATGAAAGAATGTTGCTGTTTACTTGGTTATATTGGGATTAAATTCACCTAGAGATAGTTGCTGTTTTTATCATGTTTGTGAAATAAAATTTGCTTGCTGCAATGAGCCTTTTTATTCCATACCTTGTTGTAAGCTACATATCATACTTTTCCCGCACTTGTTGAGTACGACATGTACTCACCCTTGCATTATCACATAAACATCAGCTACAGGAGATGAGTACTTCGAGGACCATGTGGAGTACTAGGCGTGCGAACTATCATTAACATGCCTGTGGAGTTGAAGATGGGAGCCTGCTGTTTAGTTATTTCCGCTGTCGTTTAGAGTCTTCCGCTGCAAGAATAAGTTAGAGATTCATGAGTGAGACATTGAGTCATTGTAATAAAGTACTTAAACACTATTTATTCGTGGTTATATTCTGAATTCAGTTTGTGGATTACATGTGTATGTGTGATGAACATCTTGGGCACACATACGCATTCACTTGGTTCTATTTTCGGAACCGGGTGTCACACTTCCCCTGTGACCTCTCTTCCAAACCTCGGTCGGTGTCGGCTCCTGTCCGGTTTCTCGCTCCTGTAGATACGTGTTAGTTGAAGAAATATATTATCAACGCATGAACGGACATTAAAATATACTTACCATGCATTTAGCCATACGCACATAGCCATCACCACCGTAGTTGTGCTGGCCGTCTGTTCCTCTGCAGGCTCGAGCCCTCGTGGACTTACTGATGAAGTCCTGGCTAGCCCAGTACCGACAAAGAGCTTGGTACGCGTCGGGCTGGCTCTCTAACCAGCTAATACTAACCTACACATATTTAGTATTTCATCAACTACTGTTAACATAAGTAATTATTGGAAATAGTTAACAATAATAACTTACCTCCGCGTACTGATCCTCGGTCAAGTACGTGTCGAAGTCCTTTCTAAACGGACCCCCTCCCTGCTGCTGCTGATGCCGCTTGTTGTACTCTTTGATCGCCTGGATGCGGGCGTACGACAACGCCTACACCATGAGCTTCCGAGCATTGTTGTGGAACACGGAAGTTGCCTGCTCCATCATGCTCTCGCTCGAGTCCTCTAGCTGGTAGCGCAGCTTTAAAAAACAAAAAATTGATTAATCCGCATTAACAATTTAATTGAGTGTTAAAAATGCAAACATTTAACCTTACCATAAAATCGTTCCACACGGCCCCCTGAAGGGTGCCGTGGACCTCGTGAGAGACACGAGCGTAGTCGTCCCACGACTACGCAGGGACACTTTCGATGACACCGAGATAGTGCAACCACACTAAAGCACTGATGATACCGTTAACCTGCCTGTGGTGTCCCTAGTCCGCCAACGAACAGTCGTGCCAAGATCTGCAAATTTGTTAACTTATTATGTATTGACAGACAACATCCAATATTTAATAGTATATAATTTATTTACTTGTCTCCGAGTGGACCAATGGTGATCCGCTCACGAGGAACAGGAGGAGGAGCAGCAAAGTGGGTCCTCCTCATGCGTCGCCTTGTCGGCAGCACCACGTCCGGTGACCCAGACGGCTGGTCACCACTGGAGCCCGAAGGATCCACGCTCGCCGGCTCCGAGGGCTGCGTAGCTGGCTCCGAGGGCTGGGAAGCCCCAACCTTTGGCTCCGACTCAGAAGACTCTGAGTCAGACTGAAAAAATAAATGATTCATAAGAAAAAATAAAATTCATAAATGCAATTTGAAATATGATTGGCAACTGAAATTTACCTCCGTGTGCTGCAAGGCCAAAACTCGGTCCGGAAAGTCTGGAAGGTGCCTCATCAGCTGAGAGCGTCTGCTCGCACCTGACAAGGTACCTGAGAAGACCAAGTCCCGAGGCTGGGTGAGGAACCCTCTCACCCCCTTTCTCCCCTTCCCCTTTCCACTTGACGACGACATCCTAATGCAACGAGTAATTGATAAATATACTAAGATAATATATAAAATTCATGATAAGTTAGTGAAGAAAACATTACTTCATCAATTTCAAAATTCATCAACGTCACGATCATGTATCCTACTCCGTAAACCAGACCATCGATCTTCTTTTCTGAGAGTCTGGACTAGATTTCATTTTCGTTTTCATTTCTGCATATCACAAGGCTCGACATCTTGAGCGTCTCCAACCAAGTCATCGAGTCTGACACCAGGCTCGACGATAAACAACTCTGGCAACTCTTCTTCTTGGTAAACCTCATCAACTTCATTAGTATCATGGTATCCATCATCTCCTGGAGTGTATAACCGCTCACGAGGATTCACCATATGTACCACCCACCAAGCATCGAGTTTTTTGCATGGATAAGGTAGGTAATACACTTGCTCCACTTGGTGTGCAAGAACAAATGAATCGTATCCTCGTAGCCGTTCCTTGTGTGGTTGACTTCCACCATGCCAAATTAGTTTTGTCGAATTCCATGATTGTTATCAAACCAATCACAGTCAAAGAATACTGCTCGAAGATCCTTATTACCGACGAAAGCAAATTCAAGAATTTTTTTAATGGTTCCATAGTAATTAGTTTCACATCCTTGAAAGTCGATTGCCCTATTCATAACTCCGGTATTTGACATTGCCGTGAGTAGACGATGAGATTCAAATTGAGTTGTACGGAATCGGAAGCCAATGATGTCATATCGACCATAACTTCTAACTTTAACCAATCCGTAGGATAGTTGTCACAAGTCTTCATGGACGTTGGCATCTTTCATGCACTGTCCAAAATATGAAGTTATAAGAAAACTTTGTAAATACTCGTAAGTTATAAGAAAAATTTGTAAATACTCGTAAGTTATAAGAAAATGTTACATGATCACAAAACCAGGATAGGAAGTTAGGTCTTCCGTTTATTCCATCTCGTCGCATCGCTTCTGCTTGTTTGCTTGTAGGTTGATGTTTATGTGTCCAGTTCTGTTTGTGGAACACTCTGTACGAAAAGAAAAATTTTAGAACAGATCTGTTCCATTTATGACGAGTAGCATAAATGTAGGACAAACACTTACTTGAAACATTTGTCCATATCATCTATATTAGCATACATGTAGAGGAAAGGATCATTCCTTTCTTTTGCGGTAGAGTTGTAGGAATTGCAACTACCAACTGCAGTGCCGCTTGTTGCAAAAATGGAGAGATCGCTACAAGGAGGTTGATCATCCATATTGTACCACATTGCCGAAGTATTGACATTGTGTTCCTCTGCAAAGTAAACACTTGAAAAATATCCTACTTTCTTAAGAGTAAATGCTTCGGCAACGCACCCTTCTACCTTTGCCCTGTTATGAACCATTGGTTTCAGATATCTTAGCGTTCTTTCAATATGATAGATCCACCTATATTGCATGGGACTGCCCACTTTAGTTTCATATGGAAGATGAATAAGGAGATGTTGCATTACATTGAAGAAGCCTGGAGGAAAAAAATTTCCATCTTACATAATAATACCGGTATCTCCTTCTCCAACTTACTCATCATCTCTATCGTGATTTCTTTAGCACAGAGCTGTTTATAGAAGTGGCTAAGCTCGGCTAGCACCTTCCACACCGCATCGTCAAAATAGCCCCGAAACATAATAGGTAGAAGTCTTTCCATGATATGTGATAATTATGACTCTTCAACCTAGTTAGTTTTCTCGTTTTCACATTCACAACTCGTTTCAGACTAGCTGCATAACCATACGGGAATTTCAAACTTTTAAACCATTCGAGTACTTCTTTCTTTTCTTTGGGTCGAAGACAGAAGGAAGCATGTGGTTTACCACCACTTTCATAAAGCTCAAGAGTTGGACGGTGACAAAGCTCAGCCTGATCCTTTCGAGCCTTTATATTGTCTTTCATTTTGCCCATCATGTTCATGCATGTTCTTATGATACATTTCCCCATGTTACGCTCTTGATGTATGACATCAATGTCGTGAATTAGTATCAACGACTTCACATATGGTAGCTCCCATAGTCCACATATATGAGTCTAATTGTGATCATCTCCGAAACTGACAAAATATCCAGGACAATCTTTATCTAGCAACAGTTTATGCAACATATTAGATATTTCCGACCCATTAAGACGTTTCGGTGGTCCTTTAGTGACAACAGTATCCTTTCTGAATACATTCCTCTGTTGTCTAAACATGTGATTCGAAGGAAGCCAACGTCTGTGACAATCAAAGTAACATATCTTTCCTCCATGAGTAAGTCGAAAACAGTCAGTGTCAGCAGCACATATAGGAAAAGTCAAACGACCATGAGTGCTCCATCCAGAAAACATGCCATACACCGGAAATCATGGACGGACCACAAATAAGCGGCTCAAAGGATGAATCACTGCTTCTTGTAATTGTCGTACGCTTCGACTCCTGTGCACAACATTTTCAATTCTTCGATCAGCGGTTTCAACATCACGTTCAGACGTGACCCAGGATGATCTGGCCCAGGTAAAATGAGGCTAAGGAACACGAACTCATACTTCATACAGAGGGCCAATTGTAGATTGTATGGAATAACAAAGACATGCCAGCAGGAGTACGGTGAAGCGTTTGTACTGAACAGCGAGAATCTATCTGTCACCAACCCAATCCAAACATTTCTCGCATCATGGCCGAACTTTGGATCAAACAAGTCCAGCGCCTTCCATGCCTCACCGTCGGATGGGTGCGTCATGACTTTTTTGTTCTGACGTACACCTTCTTTGTGCCATCTCATGTGTCTGGCAATTTTTTTCGAAAGAAACAAACGCTTCAAGCGAGGTGTCACGGGTAAATATCGAAGCTGCTTATGTGCCACTTCTGTCGCAACATTTTCACCATCTTCATTAACGACTTCGACATACCTCGATTCACCACATTGTAAACATTTCTTCTCTTTCGCATGTTCTTTCCAGAAAAGCATGCAGTTGTGTGGACACACATCAATCTTCTCATATTTCATACCGAGACCCGAAAGCAATTTCTTCGCATGATACATATCTTTAGGCACTTTATGGGGCCGTGGAAGGATATCGCTGATCAATTTGATGAGGTCGTTGTAACAGTTATTAGAAGAGAAATACTTAGACTTAATTGCCATAAGTCTAGTCATGAAAGTGAGGAGGGTCACTTCCGTGTGTTCATGCAGCGGTTGTTCTGAAGCTTTGAAAAGCTCAAAGAACGCTTCAACCTCCGTTGTAGGTGGATCCTCTGTAAGGTCTGGTTGTATAGCTTCTAGCATCTCATCCATCCTATCATCCCTCGTGTTATCATCAATGTCCTCTTCCACTTCTTGTACAGCTTTAGAAGCTATCTCGCCATGAAAGTTCCAACCTCATAACATGGCGTGTAACCGTTTCGACACAAATGTATTGAAAGTTCCACTTTGTCCAAAAACTTGGTATTCCGGCATTTCGTACATGGGTACCGCACCTTATCGGTATTTGACAATAAAATGCTCGATCTACAAAAGCATTTGTCTTGGTGAACCACTCATCTGAGTGACCACCAGATCTGCTCTTCCAACCAGTATACATCCAACTGCGGTCTTCACCCATGTTTTACTCTGCAACATAAAGCTAGAGAAATTACGTTCACTTTACATCTATTGGAAGGGATAGGTCCTAAACCCACCCAAGAGTGACCGAGAGGAGCATGCTTATAACGATACGCAGGGTTCAGATCCAGACAAAAATTCGGCAGCATAACCCCGCTGTTCTCCAACTGCATGCCCGATAATGGTGCAGCGGAGAACATTAGGATTGTGCCGTCAAAATTTTGTCCGAATCCAGACCCCGCGTCTCGTCATAAGCACGCCCCCTCGGTCACTCCCAGGCTGTCCAAAAAGGGGCAATTCCGAACCTACACGCCTCACATGCGTAACGCATGTGAGTCGGGCCAGTCCGAAACGGGTGACACATATTGTATAGGTTACGTGAATCTTACTTTTTGGAGTGATTTACGAGAGAGAGGTAAGAACGAGAGATAGGAGGAAAGAACGAGGGAGAGACAGTGAAGTGGGCTAGCCGTCCTAAGTTATGCTCCATCAGGTCCCGCCAGTGATGACGTACGAGCCAAGGTTCGCTGCTATGGGTTTGGATCCGCCGCTACGTGAGCACGCAGGGAGCCGCCGGAGGGGTGGGGGCGGGGGAGGGGGGAGGGCAGTTCCAAGCGGAGGATTGAAGGCCGAGCGCCGCTCAGGTGGAGGTGATCGAAGGCGAAGGGCGCGGCGACACGAGGTATCAAGGGGGGAGGGCCGCGGCGGCGTAGGGTATTGGGCGGGTGGCTAAGGGTTTAGGGTGTGAAGTTTGGGTCGGGTTTAGTGGGCCTGTGGAGTTGGGCCAGAACCAGTGGGTCTTGCTGGGCAAGTCTTTTCTATTTTATTTTTTTAGAATATACTTGTTAATATAAAATGATATTATTAGTAATATTTCCTACGCCTTATCGCTTAAAAGGTAGGAATAAGGGGGTAGGTCGCCTTATGTCGCCTTACGACCATAATAACTATGCACTCAAGCAATCAAATTAAACTCAAATTTCTAACAATTTTGAAGTACGTAATAGAATAAAACAAATAATTAACAAATAAACACACTAAATAATAAAAAAAGAAAATCTACACCTAAATACTCAAATAAGAAAACTAAATTAAATATTAATTTTCAAATAAGAAAACTAAACTAAAATTTACACTAAGTAATATAGTTAACAAATTAAATAACTAAATAATCTCCACTATTAATTAAGTAACCAAATTATAAAAGAAATATTAAACTAACAAATTAACTAATTAACTAAACAAATAATCAACTTAATAATCAACTAAGAAGAAAAGTAACCTAATTAAGTAACAAATTAACTCATTAACTAAACTAATTAATAAAGTAACTAAATTAATTAATAAATGAACTAAATAAATAATTTATACGATTAATAAAACTTATCTCGATGTGACGGCAAAGGGGGGCGGGCTCGGGGCCGAGCGGCGGTGGTGCGGGCCGGGCGGAGGCGATGCGTCGCGCGAGGTCAGACGGTGTGGCGGGGCGGCGCCGGGGTCGGGCGGCGCAGCGGGGCTGGCCAGCAGCGGGGTACGTGTAAGTGCATCTAGGTACCCCCGTGGGTTTTGGATGATTGATGACGACAAATTAAGAGACTAATGAGCTAAGATGATCATAAGCACAGAACATTTCCAAGACGGACACCTAAACTCTCAAAAAAGGAAAAAGATGAAGAACGGCGTCGAAGACTCGAAGAGTAGAAATTAGGGCTTCACTTGAGTCTTTAGTAGGCTAGCCGTGTAAAAGAAAGAGTGTATGTGTCAAGTGCATTGAGATCATAGAAGAGAGCTCAAAGCTTTAGAAGTGTCAAGTCCTTAGTGGAGAGAGGTAGAGAGGTAAAGTTGGGCAGGCCGGACTTGTCCGGGGAAGAGGCCGGACTAGTCTGGAAGTCCTACGGCTTAGTCCATTTTGGGGCGGACTGAGAGTTCCTCACTGAGATCGGACCTGTCCGTTTTGGACGGACTAGTCCGTTTCTCTCTAGGTGAGAGTGTTTTTGGGGCTAAGTCCTCGTAGACTGGACTTATCCGTCTCAGTGGCCGGACTAGTTCTGGCTAGCCAGACTTGTCCGTTTTCACACGGACTAAGAGTTCATGTGTGAGTTCGGGTTAGTCCATTCTAAGGTGGACTAGTCCGTATGGGTGTGAGATGAGAGCTCCCACGGCTATGTCTTGGTAGACCGGACTTGTCTGCCTTAGTGGTCGGACTAGTCCGGGTCCTCTAGACTTGTCCGTTCTCACCCGGACAAATAGTTCCTGTGAGAACGGACTAGTCCGGTGTGAGGCGGACTAGTCCAAACTTTTGGTAGGTGGCAACGGTTGGCTTCGGGACTTCTATAAATGGAGATGCCCCGACTTCATTTAGAGTAACCTGGAACCCTAGCGCCGCCACAGCGATCCTAGAGCCCCCCTAAGCCTTCTCTCTTGCCTACTCACCCTCTAGAACCAATTCTTGAGTGGATTTGGGTGTGTGAGGAGAGGAGAAGGAAGAACTTCACGTTTAAGGCTCTCAGAGTGATCTCGTGCACTTGGTGTGACCTGTGGCTTGTAAGATTGGTGGAGTTTTGTGGACGTGATCAAGTGGGAGCCTCGGATTGTGAGCAGCCCCAACACTTTGTAAGTTAACCCTTTAGATAGTGAAGAACCGGGTTGGCCTTAGTGGCGACTTGGTGAGGGAAGAGTTGTTAAACCCGGTCCTTTGTGGACTCCTCAACGGGGACGTAGATTCCTGAGTGGAATCGAACCTCGGGCAAAAATCTTTGTGTCATTTTGCACTTACACTTCATTGATCATTAGAAATGCTTAGGGTTCGTTCGATCATTTCGGTCTTATAATATTTCAGGTTACAATCTTGCAATCTACCTCAATACTTTATCATATTTGTTATATTAGATTGCTAGATAGTTTATCTGCATTTCATTAAACTAAAATCTGAAGAAAAACCCATAGAAATCAAGTTTAGCTTTCCAGCAGTCTGACTAGACTAGTTCGCCCCTGAGACAGACTAGTCCGGCCTTTTAGGCTTTTCCAGCAGGTTGATCGGACTAGTACGCCCGTGAGCCAGACTAGTCTGGCCCCTGTGTTCTAATCTTGTTTAATTAAGTCATTTCAGGAATTTTAGCCTATTCACCCCCTCTAGGCAATTTCAATTGTTATCAGAGCAGGTCTCTCCATCAAGAGTCTAACAACTCAAAGAGAAGATGGCCGGAGTGGAGGGATACGAGATTTCGTCGACGTCACAAGGTGACAACACATATGACAAGAAAAAGAACACGGATGTGCTGCAAGACCACTCGAGTGACGATGAAGAAGTTCGCCAGCTCAAGTCACGACTTCGCGAGAAGCTAGGTCACTCAAGTAAATAGAAGAAGAAGCTGAAGGATCAAGAAAGGAGTGGTCAACCGGACTACTCCCAATATCCTTTCAACTATGAACAATTAACTTCCAACAATCACTACTTATCTATTCCTCTTGGCAAACCTCCTCAATTGGATGGAAATGATTACTCAATGTGAAAGCATAATATGAAGATGCATCTAATATCCTTAAACCCTAGCTTGTGGCAAATTGTCTTAACAGGTGTCCATCTTCCAATAAATGAAGAAGAAGTTACCCGGAGCAAGCCATTCTACTTCATCGCAATGCTCAAGCAGTTGGGGTGATCACCTCATCCTTGACTCGAGAAGAGTTCAATCGAGTCGATGGATTGGAGGTGGCCAAAGACATATGGGACACACTCAAGACAACACATGAAGGAAACTGAGTCATTAGGGAAGCCAGGATCAAGATGATTGAAGGAGAGCTTTGGAGGTTCACCATCATGGATGGTGAGTCCCCTCAAGACATGTACAACCATCTCAAGGTCCTCGTCAACAAGATCCAATCTTATGGATGCACCCGGTGGACGGATCATGAGGTGGTGAAGAGGATGCTTAGGGCATTCATGCCTCGAAACATTGCTCTTTGCTCCTTGATCCGTGAGAGCCCGTGATATGCTCAAATGACCTCGGAGGAAGTGCTTGGAAGAATCATCAACAACGAGATGATGGAGAAGGAAACCATGTTCTACAACGACCTCCAAAGGCTCACCTCCTCAAAGAAGAAAGATGTTGCTTTCAAAGCAACATCCTCATTACAAGACTTGGAAGCAAGTGATAATGAGGGCCTCGACACCGATGAAGAAGAGGTGCTCTTCATCAACAAGTTCAAGAGGATGATGAGAAGAAGGAAGGGGGCAACCATTTGAGAACAAGAACAAGAAAAGGTCCAAGCCCAAGATGAAAAGAGCATGCTACAATTGTGGTGAATATGGACACTTCATTGTGGATTGTCCATATGAAGAGAGTAAGAAGAAGAAAGATGGCAAGTCTCAAGAGAAGAAATTCTTCAAGAAGAATAAGCCATCAGGACATGCTCACCTTGGGAAGGAATGGGACTCAAACGAAGACTCATCCTCTGAGGATGAAGAGAAAGTGGCAACACTTGCCATTGGAAGGAGCAAGCTCTTCCCAAACATTGAAGACTTCAAGTCTACATGTCTCATGACTAAGGAGGGAAGAAGAAAGGTTAAATCTAAACCATCCTCCTCTACCTCTTCACTTGATAGCTTTGATAGTAGTAGTGATAATGAATCCATGCTTAAGGATCTAAGTAGGAGCACCTTGAAAAAGATGAGATTGTTGTCGAAAGAAATCTTTGAGAAGGATGAACTCATCAATCGTCAAGAAGACATGCTCATCCTTGAAAAGGAGAGATGTCATGAGCTTGAAGAGCTTATTGAGGTTGAAAGGGAAAGAAGCAAGGCACTTGAGCGTGAACTTGCTTTAAGCAAGGAAACTTGCTCAAATCTTGAAGACACAACTGTTGTGCTCAAGGATGAAATTGTTAACTTGACAAAAGTCAACAAGATCCTTGAAACACAAGTTGAGTCTCTCAAGATCAATGCACCTTTTTCCTCTATGATTTCACCCTCCTCAAAGAAATCTCCCGAAGAAACTCAAACTTGCTAGTGCTCAAACTTAACCCTAAAACTCAAAGATGAACTTAAGTTGGCACAAAACAAGCAGTCACCGAAAGGTGGTATCTTTGACAAGGAAAAAGTGGCATATGCACGAAATGCATATATCAATGTAAGACCTCCACATGTCAAAGATGGTCTTGGCTATTCTCGGGAGTGGAGGCAACATGCTAAAACTCCCAAGAAGGGAAAAGACTTGATTGTATTTGTCAAGGAAGGTTCATCCAACAAAGAAAATGTAAAGAACATTGCAAACTCATCTAACATGCCTAAAAATAAATCTCATCCTTTGTTCCATGATTTTGATGCCTCATATGTTTTATTGAGAAACAAGTTTGGAAAGATCTATGCTAGGCATGTTGGGCCACTCCGCAAGAGTCCAAAACCTTGTGTGTGGGTGCCCAAGTGCCTCTTGACTAACATGAAAGGACCCAACTCCGCTTGGGTACCAAAAGGTAAGGCATAACTTTATTTTGTAGGCATACTCCTCCGGTGGATCAAAATGGGTGCTCAACAGTGGATGCACAAACCCTATGACCAGAGAGAGAAAGATGTTTGTGGAATATGAGGAAAACGAATATCCAAGTGAAGGAATATACTTTGGGGACAATAGCCAAGGGCAAATACTTGGCACCGTGCTTGTCAAGCCGGAAAGCAAGTTGGAGATCAACATCCATCCAAAAATGTCATGACGACCACAAGACCCTTGGAGCTACTTCACATGGACCTCTTCGGCCCAATCGCCTACATAAGCATCGGCGGTAACAAATATGGTCTTGTTGTTGAAGATGACTATTCTCGTTTCACTTGGGTGTTCTTTTGGCATGACAAAGGAGAAACTCAAGGTGTGCTAAATAAATTCTTGAGAAGAGCTCAAAACGAGTTCTCCTTAAGAATTAAGAACATAAGGAGTGATAACGGCACCGAGTTTAAGAACACTCAAGTGGAAGAATACTTGGATGAAGAAGGCATCAAGCATGAGTTTTCAGCCCCCTACTCCCCTCAACAAAATGTGGTTGCTGAGAGGAAGAATAGAACTCTCATTGAGATGGCAAGAACCATGCTTGATGAGTACAAGACGTTGGACCGGTTTCGGGCGGAAGCGGTTAACACCGGTTGCCATGCCATAAACCGGTTGTATCTTCATCGACTTTTGAAGAAGACATCTTACAAACTTCTAACCGGTAACAAACCAAACATCTCTTATTTTCGTGTCTTTGGGAGCAAGTGTTATATTCTCAACAAGAAGCCTAGGACTTCGAAGTTTGCCTCAAAGTCTGATGAAGGTTTCTTGCTTCGTATGACTCAAACACCTACGCCTATCGTGTTTTCAACAAAACTTCCAGAATTGTTGAAATAGCGAGAGACGTAGTGTTTGATGAGACTAATGGCTCCCAAGTGGAGCAAGTTGATCAAAGTGTGCTAGATAAAGAAGAGGCTCCACAAGAAGCACTTAAAAGGATGACACTTGGAGAAATTTTTCCTCAAGAACATCCTCATGACTCAAATGATCATCCAACAAACAAAAATATGTCTCCCTCCCATGATGAAGCTCAAGATGAGCAAGGCCAACCTCAACAAGATCAAAATGATCAAAGTCAAGATAGAGGATTGGATCAAGGGGGAGACAAAGAAAAGAGTGACAATGAAGATGAAGATCAAAGAGTTCAACCACCTCATCCAAGAGTGCACCAAAGTTTTCGACGGGATCATCCCGTCGACAACATACTAGGAGATATCTCCAAAGGGGTGACCACTCGCTCTCGAATGGCTAACTTTTGTGAACATTACTCTTTTGTTTTCTCTTTGGAGCCCCGCAAGGTAGAATAAGCACCACAAGATCCGGATTGGGTGGTGGACATGCAAGAGGAACTCAATAATTTTGAAAGAAATCAAGTGTGGGATCTTGTGAAGCGACCCAACGCAAATGTTGTGGGAACCAAGTGGGTATTCCGCAATAAGCAAGACGAGTATGGGGTTGTAACAAGAAACAAGGCAAGACTTGTGGCAAAGGGATATGCACAAGTAGAAGGTTTGGATTATGATGAAACTTTTGCTCCCGTAGCTAGGCTTGAATCAATTCGTATCTTGCTTGCTATTGCAACTCACCATGATTTCAAGCTATACCAAATGGATGTGAAAAGCGCTTTCCTCAACGGTCCAATCAAAGAGGAAGTGTACGTGTAGCAACCACCCGGATTTAAGGACGATAAGTATCCTAACCATGTCTTTAAACTTCGGAAAGCCCTCTATGGCCTCAAACAAGCTCCTAGAGCTTGGTATGAGTGTCTTAGAGATTTTCTTATTAAAAATGGTTTTAGGATAGGAAAAGCCGACTATACACTCTTCACTAAGCATTTTAACGATGATTTATTCGTGTGCCAAATATATGTCGATGACATTATATTTGGTTCTACTAACAAAGCTTTTTGTGATGAGTTTTCAAAGATAATGACTGAAAGGTTCGAGATGTCAATGATGGGGGAATTGAAGTTCTTCCTAGGATTCCAAGTCAAACAACTCAAGGAAGGAACGTTCATAAGTCAAACCAAGTATACTCAAGACATACTTAAGAGGTTCGACATGGACAAAGCCAAACCCATCAAGACTCCCATGGGAACCAACGGACATCTTGACCTTAATGAAGATGGTCCAAGTGTGGACCAAAAGGTATTTCGTTCCATGATAGGCTCTTTGATTTACCTTTGTGCATCTAGGCCCGACATAATTCTTAGTGTGTGTATGTGTGCACGGTTCCAAGCCGCTCCTAAGGAGTGCCACTTGATGGTCTTTAAGCGGATTCTTAGATATTTGGTTCACACTCCTAACCTAGGACTTTGGTATCCCAAGGGATCCAAGTTCAATCTCATTGTATACTCTGATGCCGATTATGCCGGTTGTAAGGTAGATAGGAAGAGCACGTCAGGGACTTGTCAATTTCTTGGTAGGTCCTTGGTTTCGTGTTCTTCAAAGAAACAAAACTCCATTGCCTTATCCACAGCCGAAGCGGAGTATGTCGCAGCCGGGAGTTGTTGTGCACAACTCCTATGGATGCGACAAACTCTTAGGGACTATGGTCACCCTTTGAGCCATATTCCACTCCTATGTGACAATGAGAGTGCTATCAAGATGCTCACAATACCGTGAAGCATTCTAGAACCAAACATATTGATATCCATCGCCATTTCCTGAGAGATCACTCTATCAAGGGAGATATCGTTATCTCTCATGTTAGGAGTGAGAAGCAATTGGCAGACATCTTCAAAAAACCCCTTGATGAGAAATACTTTTGTGACCTAAGGAGTAAAACTGAATATCTTAGATTCTCGAAATGTTGCTTGAATTGTGCACATCTGTTTGTTGCTTGTTTATAAACTTCAAAAAACCGCATGTTTTCAACATACTACCATAATCTCTCTTACTCTATGAAAACTATGTTCAAAAGGACTCTTTGTCACATATGGTCATTGCTTGTTTGATGTATGCTTATTGACCATGTTTGCCAAAGATATTTGCAAAAACTTGTCCAAAAGGATCATATTCTTGAGCTAAAACTCAAATTATATGAACTTTAGCTTGTAGCCGGACTAGTCCGCCTGGGAGGCCGGACAAGTCCGGCCCCTGAGAAGTCCGGCTCTGGTCCGCCAACAGGACTTATCCGGACAACAAGCCAGACTAGTCTCGCTCCGCTAGACACATGTCGACTTCGGAGCTCACCCCTACGGAAGGGATGAGGTCCGGCCCTGCGGGACACGTGTCGACTTCGGAGCTCACCCCTGTGGAAGGGATAAGGTCCGGTCCCGCGGGACACGTGTCGCCACCGGAGCTCACCCCTGAGGAAGGGATGAGGTCCGACCCCGCGGGACACGTGTCGCCATCGGAGCTCACCCCTGTGGAAGGGATGAGGTCCGGCCCTGCGGAACACGTGTCGCCACCGGAGCTTACCCCTGTGGAAGGGATGAGGTCTGGTCCCGTGGGACACGTGTTGCCACCGGAGCTCACCCCTGTGGAAGGGATGAGGTCCGGTCCCGTGGGACACGTGTCACCACCGGAGCTCGCATCCGAGGAGAGGCCCCGACCCGCTGGACACGTGTCACCACCGGAGCTCGCCTTTGAGGAGAGGAGAGGCCCCGGCCCGCTGGACACGTGTCGCCACGGGAGCTCGCCTCTGAGGAGAGGGGAGGTCCGGCCCTGTCGGACACGTGGCGCCCTCGGAGCTCGCCTTTAAGGAGAGGGGAGGTCCGGCCCCGCCGGACACGTGGCGCCCTCGGAGCTCACCTCTGAGGAGAGGGCAGGCCCAGCCCCGTTGGATACGTGGTGCCTTCGGAGCTCACCCTGGCAGTGGCCACGTGGCAGGGTCGGACTTCGCAGCGAACAAGTCCAAACCGGACTAGTCCACCTTGGGAGACCGGACAATTCCGGCCCCAGAGAAGTCCGGCTCTGGTCCGCCAACCGGACTTGTCCGGACACCAAGCCGGACTAGTCCAGCCCCTGGGGACTTAACCTCCCATGGGTGGCCAGACTTCTCTCTTCACAGACTAGTCTGCTCACATCCTCTCTCAAGCCAGAAGCGCACACAAATTGGCGATTTTCTCTTTCCTCCACCAAAAATCTCGTCCAATCCACGGACTGGAGACCAAAGGAGTGCGGAAACCCTTCCCTGGGCTTCGTTGCTCAAGTTTCGACTCCAAATTCATCACATTTAAAGATTTCAAGAGGTATTCTTGACCTAAACAAAAATCCTTCCTTTTCTTCATTCTTAGGTCATTTGCTAGAAACCTCTTCACAAATGCTGTTCCTAGTGTCGATGCGATCGTAGCCTACGAGTATTGCAACTTGATTCGGAGTTTTTGCAAAAAAATGTTAAGGTTAGGGTTCTTCCTGTATAACCCAGACTAGTCCGGTTTTGGGCGGACAAATCCGTTCTCGAGCGGACTAGTCCGGTCCTTTTAACGGACAAGTCCGGTTTACACAGAACAAACTCCAACTTTAGCCATTTTTAGTGAATTCTCTTGCAATATTCCACTTCCTTGACCTATAATCTCCTGTCTCTCAGGAAATATGTCAAACTCCGACCAAAGGTCTCCCCTTTTAAGTCCCATGGACGAGGAGGCTCGAGAAGCCCTTCATCGGCGCGTTGCCGAAGAAAGGGCAGCAAAGGAGGTCCAAGTGGCTAAAGAAGTCATCCGTCGAGAAGCAAGAACAAAGAAGAAGCATGATTTCAATGAAGAGGCACAAATTGCCCAAGCTGTTGAAGAATCCTTGAAGGATCAATGGAGAAAGAAAAGGGTCGAACGTGAAGCCCAAAGCTCCCATGCTGCTAGTGCCTCAGAGACCAAGAGAAAGAGGCTGGAGCGGGAAAAGGAGAAGGAAAAGGAATCCGAGGGTAGGGTTCCTCGTGATCCAAAGAAGGGTAAGGCTCCACTTCCTAAGGAGCCCAAGAACAAAAAGGCAACTGCCAAAGCACCGACAAACAGAGCAGGAGGGATAAAAATAAGAGAGAAAGGGCAACCGAAGCCCATCGGCCCCTTAAAGACGGCTGCCCCTGCTAGAGACCCAAACTGGCAGCCCAACAATTGGCATTTGTATTCAAAGGAAAGGGGGCTGAAAAGGCGAGAAGGCTGAGGATGGATAAAGTCTATGACTATGAGAAGCACGCAGCCGACCCTAGGTTTTGGTGTGACTTTCACTGCGATTACTACCGCTTGGTGTACCTAAAAATGAAGACCCCAGTCACTCAAGCTCAATGGGTAGATTGGGACTACATGGCCAAAAGGGAGCACAAAGCTTTTGATGCAGTGATTGAAGCTGCAGAGCGCCATGGAATCAAGGAATTCATGAGCTTCAAGTATGACTGGAACATTGAGGTAATTGTGCAGTTCTACACCACTATGTACTTCTCCACCTACGGTGACAGGAAAATCACCTGAATGACTCATGGAGAGCACTACTCAGTCAACTTTGAGAGATTTGCACAGATACTTGGCCTTGAGGAGCACTTGGATCATGAGATTATCATTTCCAATCTCAAGGCAGTGGACAGGGATCAACTTGACTATATGTATCCTAGTCATGTTCCCTATGAGGCCGGGCTTGCTAGGAACATCAAGCCGTTCTATAGCATCCTCAACCGGATTCTGAGGAGGACCATTGCCCCCAAGGATGGAGATGCTGGTGTAATTAAAGGAAACTTAATGCATCTCCTCCTCTTGATAGATGGTGAAGAGAAGTTCAACCTTGTTGAGCACATTTATGATGACATCTTCAACATCTCTCACACTCCCAATCGCTCATGTGGTTATGCACCGTATATCATGTGCCTAATTGAGAAGGTGTCAGGGATAGTCTTTGTCAAGGATGTCACTCATCGACCTCTCCGTCCTCATCTACCCCCCATGGTGCCAAAACTCTCAAGGAGGAAAAATGCTCAACCTCCGTCCAGCTCAGCGGCCCCTTCTAGCTCAGCGGCTCCCCCATCATCTCCTCCTCCACAGTCCATGAGCGGATTCTTCAAGTGCTTCAACGCACTTTTTGCCTCCTGTCGGCGTGTGGAGGTCCGGACTCGACGCATGGAGAGGCGTCAGTGTGGGACCTATGTGTGCTGAATACATTGGCTTTGACGATAAAAGTTTTGAATACTACCAAAACACCTTTTTAACAAGGTCCGACTCTAGGTCCGAGCTGCTGCAAGGTCCGACGATAGGTCCGGCTTGTTTTTGCTAGCTCCGATGCTAGATCCGACTAGCTTTGGTAAGTTCCGTGCTAGGTCCGACTAAGCTTTAGTATGCTCCGGCACTAGGTCCGACTAGCTTTGGTAAGCTCCGGTTCATGGTCCGGTTAGCTTTGGTAAGGTTCGGAGCTTGATTGCAATGGTTCTGCTTTTAACTTGCAATGTTTCAAACTTGCTTTACTCTTATGGAAAGTTTGCTTAGTATTATTTTACTAAGTTTTTGGTGTGTTTTGGTGGTTATGGCTGATATCATTTTTCTATGGTTTACAACATGCTTATGTGAGGTGCTCACGTAAGATGTTGTAGTTTCGGAACTAACGAGAGTCAAGTCGAGGACTTGTGCTCGGAAGTATTGGTTGTTTATTCATGTGCAGGTGTTGCTTGAGTTCAAGACATGGCTGGTGACGGGATCCTTTGAACTAGTCTTAGGGAGAAGATGAGGTTCAACAACCAAGTTCGGGAGGAATTGTGGTTGAGTTGATCGGGAGGTTGCGCAGTATGTTTTGAATCAAGAACAATGCATATGAAGGTATCTTGGATGTCATTGGAAGATGTTTGCACGTGTGCAAGGAGTGCATGGACGTGGCTGCATGGTTCCAAGGTGTGATGAAGAGATGTGGACGTAAAGAATTGGTCGGAAAGGTTCAACCGACTAGGTTATGGACTCAGGCTGCGGCTGAGTCGTGTTTGACTCAAATATGGAAAGTTTTGAGTTGGTTATGATAGGATTTTGTGTGGGTCACGAATTTGAGTTGTTTTAGGAATGTTTGGGACGTTACTAAGGTGTTTGGAAGTCTTATGATTGCTTCTATCTGCGTGTAGAAGAGTCTTGAGCAGTATTGGAAAGTTACTGTTTGAATCCAAGTAGGAGTAGGAGTCCTAGTTTGAATTGGGTTGGCCTTAGGGCTGGTTATATAAGCAAGGGAGGCCAAGGCTCGTGGGTGCACGACTTTGGGGCTGTTCCTCTTGTGTTTTGATAAACAAAATTCGTATTCTAAAGGAACTTTTGTGCCTTGTTCGTCCGACTTGTTTCAGACAAGTTTTTCTCGTCGAGTTTCTGTTCAGCACTACCTTGCTTAGGTGGTTTTATCATAACTCGAGTTTTACAGATCCAATTGATGTGATTATTTTTGGGTTGTCTTCACAACTTGATTATCTATCATCTGTGAAAATTTCACGGTCATTGAATGTGTAGTTTCTGATCTACACGAGTTTCTTTGCAGTATTCCATAACTGTCTTTTCTCGCGTAGGACAGATTAACCTTTGTTCGATCCTTCGATCGTAACTTGAGTTTCTCTCAACGGATTTTCATGATTCTTGTTGTGACGTCTTCGTAACTTGATTCTATACAATCTATACTAGTTTTGTCGCAGTTGAACACGTTTAGATTAGTCGCACACACGGTTTCTTTAACAGATCGGTTTTCTGCTGAGGGGTGTTTTGTTGCTTCCGCTGAAAAGTTTTTATCTACCATTCACCCCCCCTCTGGTAGATTTACACATGTACTTCGATCCTACAATTGGTATCAGAGCCAGGTTGCTCTAATCTTTGTGATTTGCACGTGTTTTGACTAATCATCATGGAGAAATACCCCGCCAAACCTTGTGTTTAGTGGTATTGATTTTCAGGTTTGGAAGACACGCATGGAAGCTTTCATCCAAGCGCAAGGCTTTGCAATATGGGAAAAGGTGTACAAGCCTTACGATGTGCATTCAAACGATCAAGTCATGGCTACAAACATGAGAGATGTCGACAACAACAACAAGGCTTAGAACTTGATCATACAAGGACTAACTCAGAGCGACTTCGACCGTGTTGCACACCTCCGATCGGCGTACGATGTGTGGAAAGCACTTTGTGACTACCACGAAGGATCCAACACGATCAAGGAGGTAAGACAGGATATGTTCAAGAAAGAATACATGCGCTTTGAGATGCAACCCGGTGAGTCCATTGATGACCTCTTTGCTCGTTTTAATAAAATTCTCAGCAACTTGCGTAGCGTCAATGTTAATTTTTCAGATGCTGAAAATCCTTGGCAATTACTAAGTACATTAGACATGTCAATTTGGGAGATGAAAGTAACATCCATACGTGAATGCACTGTCATGAGTACTCTTACATTAGATGTGCTTTATTCTAAGTTAAAAATTCATGAAATTAACATTATATCACGTAAGAACCCGAATAAGACTATTGCATTTGTCTCACAACGTGATATGCCTAGCTCCGGCCAATCATCTAGCAATACACTTGCTTTGCTGTCTTCACTAACCCTGGAACAGATTGAGGAGTTTCCAGAGGAGGAGCTAATACTTCTTTCTACTAGGTTCTCAAAAGCATTGCAAAATGTGGGAACTAGAAGGAGAGGAAGCTCCGGACCTCAACGATGCTTTGAATGTGGTAAGACACGACACTTTCGTACAGATTGCCCTAACCTTTCAGGTCCTTCTAACCGTGATGAAAAGCAGAATAAAGTCAAGTCCTCTTTTGGCAACACCAACAAGAAAAAGAAGGTTTTTACAGGACGCAAACTGATAAACAGTTTCATCACCGCACTTCAAGAACATGACTCGAGTGATGTAGACATTGGAAGTGATGAAGATGAAGATGATCTGGCAAACTTGTGCTTCATGGCGGGCAAATCAAAATCAAGTATGGAGGATGCAGAACACAATAGTGACAATGAAGAGGTATGTCCTACTTGCGAAAAAATATGTGATGCTATTTCTCGTGCCACTATTATTGTTAAGAAAAAGGACAAAAAGCTTAGGGACAATGCTGTTAAAATTGAGTCACTAGAATCTGAAATTAATCGTTTAAAATCCTTGATTCCTAGTGATGATTCTTGTTCCTCATGTGATTTAATATATGAACAATTGTCCTCTCTAAGAAGTCCACACACCTCCACACTTGATAAACTTGAACTTGAAATCGAAAAGAACAAAAAGCTTGCTGCACTTAATGATAAAAACTTGAAAGATGCTTGTTTTTCTACAATTGATTTGCATTGTTCTACTTGCGATGATCTTGATAAGAAACTACAAGATGCTATGAAAGAAATTTCTATATTGAACAATGCTTTACGTTCTCATGAAGTTAAATATTGCTCCAATTGCAAATTAAAAGGAAAAACTTCATGTGAAAATTGCCTTGATCTATCAAATAAACTTGATAACATGCATAGGACATTAGATCGGTTTTGTAATGGGAATAAGAACCTAAACTTGCTGCTGAATTCTTCCAAGTCTTGCAATGATAAAACTGGTTTAGGTTTTGATTCACATGCTCATGCTAAGGAACATCCACCTAAAATTGTAAAATCATTAGGAAGTGGTTTGATTCAAACAGTTCCTAAACAAAAATAAGTGGTTTTTAAATCTGCAGGAGTGTTGTCACATTCAGGTTCAAATAAGCATACTGCATGCTCATCTAGACATGAACACAAAGTTAAATTTCATTGTACCTATTGTGGTAGAGATGGTCATGTCATAGATTTTTGTTATAGACTAGCTAAACAACATAAAAAGGAAAGAATGCAAGCTAGATCTTATAACTCTCATGCAAAATTTGCTGCACATACTAAACCGAATGTCAGGAACATGCAACCTGCTGTTATGAGTCAGAAATATTCAAAGTTTACCTCCGGAGCTTCAGTTTTTGCCTCCGGACCTTCTGTTTTTGCCTCCGGAGCTACTGATTTTTGTGCTACACAAGTAACACCTCATAGGTCAGTAGTTAAGAACAAAAAATCTCAAACTTTGACTTGTAAACCTGCTGTTTTATCTCAGCTTTCGCATGTTATTCCTGCTGGACGACGTGTGACTCAGTACTGGATTCCTAAATGCCTTTTAACTAACCCCAGTATTGAGTCATCGACGTATTGTGCTTCTATGTAGGTTACACGCTTGAGGAAGGAGAACATTTGGATTGTGGATTCAGGTTGCTCACGCCACATGACCGGTAACAAAGAATGGTTCTCCCCTCTCTCTTTTGTGTCACGTGTAGAGAATGTTACTTTTGCCGATAATTCTTCAACTCCTATAATTGCTAAGGGTTCGCTTAGAGTAAATGGTCACTACACTTTGAAGGATGTGGCACTTGTCAAAAATTTGAAATATAACTTGCTTTCTATTTCACAATTGCTAGATGAAAATCTGGAAATTATTTTCAATAAAAACTGCTGCAAAGTTGTAGGTTCAAATAGTGAGCTTATCTTTAACATGTCTCAGTTTGGAAGAGTTTTTAAAGCTGATTTTGATATGTCTTCCTCTAAGCATAGATGTCTAGTTGCAAATGATTCCAAAGATTTATATTTTTGGCATCGTAAACTTGGTCACGTAGGCTTTGATCATCTCACGCATGTTAGTGCTCTTGGTTGCATACGTGGGCTGCCTAAGCTTAAAGGGGACAAAGAAATTGTGTGCTCTTCTTGTAGACATGCTAAGATGGTTGCAGGTTCACATGCTCCTCTCACAATGACCATGACAACTGAACCGGGTCAACTTTTACACCTCGACACCGTAGGACCTTCACGTGTTCAATCCTTCAGAAGTAAATGGTATGTTCTTGTGATTGTTGATGACTATTCTAGATACTCTTGGGTTTACTTTATGGCATCTAAGAATGAAGCTTTTAGTCACTTTGGAACTTTATTTCTTAGATTATCAATTGATCGCCCAGGATCTTTAAGAGCAATTAGAAGTGATAATGGAACCAAATTTAAAAATCAATCGTTTGATCACTTTTATGCTGAAAATGGAATAGATCATCAATTTTCTTCACCATATGTACCTCAACAAAACGGTGTTGTAGAGAGAAAGAACAGAACCTTAGTTGAGATGGCTAGGACTATGCTTTATGAATATCAAACTCCTAGGAAATTTTGGGCTGATGCAATTGCAACCGCTTGTTATGTCTCAAATCGTGTTTTCTTGCGTGCTAAGCTAGGTAAAACACCATATGAGCTCAGGTTTGGACATAGGCCTAGTGTCACACACTTTAGCGTCTTTGGTTGCAAATGCTTTGTTAAGAAACATGGTAATCTTGATAAATTTGAAGCTAGATCTGTTGATGGCATGTTTCTTGGTTATCCATCTCATACTAGAGGCTACCGTGTGCTTTTACTTGATACTAACAAAATTGTGGAGACTTGTGAGGTTTCTTTTGATGAAGCTAGCCCAGGTACTAGTTCAAATATTGCAGGTCCGGATCCATATCCGCAGGGGAGAGTATTTTCGTTGAAGAAGAGGAAGAAGTGGTGCTGCTGCCCGAAAATTCAGCAGCTAATGACATTGTTCCAGCTCCTGATCTTGATTCACAGCCAGCACCGATGACCACCATTGCTGGTCCAGATCCTCCTCACGTCACAAGCTCATCTATTTGTGATGAACATGAAGAAGAAGCTTGTGAAGTGTCCACTCCCCTCCGGATCCTCAAAAGTCATCCTCCACAACAAATTATTGGAAGCTTGCATGAACGAGTTACAAGATCCAGGTTTTTCGACCCCAATTCTCATGCTCCCCCGTGGGTTTTGGATGATTGATGATGACAAATTAAGAGACTAATGAGCTGATATGATCATAAGCACAGGACATTTCCAAGGCGTACACCTAAACTCTCAAAAAAGGAAAAAGATGAAGAACGGCGTCGAAGACTCGAAGAGTAGAAATTAGGGTTTCACTTGAGTCTTTAGTAGGCTAGCCGTGTAAAAGAAAGAGTGTGTGTGTCAAGTGCATTAAGATCATAGAAGAGAGCTCAAAGCGTTAGAAGTGTCAAATCCTTAGTGGAGAGAGGTAGAGAGGTAAAGTTGGGCATGTCGGACTAGTCCGGAAGTCCTACAACTTAGTCCGTTTTGGGGAGGACTTAGAGTTCCTGCCTGAGATCGGACCTGTCCGTTTTGGGATGGACTAGTCCGTTTCTCTCTTGGTTAGAGTGTTTTTGGGGCTAAGTCCTGGTAGACCGGACTTATCCGCCTCAGTGGCCGGACTAGTCCGGGCTAGCCAGACTTGCACGTTTTCACACGGACTAAGAGTTCCTGTGTGAGTTCGGGCTAATCCGTTCTATCGCGGACTAGTCCATATGGGTGTGAGATGAGAGCTCCCACGGCTAAGTCTTGGTAGACCGGACTTGTCCGCCTTAGTGGCCGGACTAGTTCGGGTCCTCCAGACTTGTCCGTTCTCACCTGGACAAATAGTTCTTGTGTGAGATCGGACTAGTACGGTGTGAGGTGGACTAGTCCAGACTTTTGGTAGGTGGCAACGGTTGGCTTTGGAACTTCTATAAAAGGAGATGCCCCGAATTCATTTAGAGTAACCTGGAACCCTAGCGCCGCCACAGCGATCCTAGAGCCCCCCCTAAGCCTTCTCTCTTGCCTACTCACCCTCTAGAACCAATTCTTGAGTGGATTTGGGTGTGTGAGGAGAGGAGAAGGAAGAACTTCGCGTTCAAGGCTCTCGGCGTGATCTCATGCACTTGGTGTGACCTGTGGCTTGTAAGATTGGTGGAGTTTTGTGGACGTGATCAAGTGGGAGCCTCAGATTGTGAGCAGCCCCAACACTTTGTAAGTTCACCTTGAGATAGTGAAGAACCGGGTTGGCCTTAGTGGCGACTTGGTGAGGGAAGGGTTGTAATCTTCGTGTCATTTTGCACTTACATTTCATTGATCATTAGAATTGCTTAGGATTCATTCGATCATTTCGACCTTATAATATTTCAGGTTACAATCTTGTAATTCACCTCAATACTTTGTCATATTTGTTATATTAGATTGCTAGATAGTTTATCTACATTTCGTTAAACTAAAATATTAAGAAAAACCCATAAAAATCAAGTTTAGGCTTTTCAGCAGTCTGACCGGACTAGTCCGCCCCTGAGACAGACTAGTCTGGCCTTTTAGGCTCAGCAGGTTGATCGGACTAGTTCGCCCCTGAGCCAGACTAGTCCGGCCCCTGTGTTCTAATCCTGTTTAATTAAGTCATTTTAGGAATTTTAGCCTATTCATCCCCTCTAGGCAATTTCAGCACGGCGACTTGGTGGAGGCGGCGGTGCTCGGGCAGCACCGGGGCTGGGCGGCGCGGCGGGGCTGGGCGGCAGCGGGGCACGGCGGCTGGCGGTTGGGCAGAGGCGGCGGGGCTCGGGCGGAATAGCCCGAGCCCGGGGCTGAGGCGGCGGATATAAAACACCACTTATGACGGTACCTTACATGATGGCCCATGTGCCTGGCCGTCATAAGTTACGCCTTAATTACGACAGACATTTAACTTACGACAACTTAGGTTCTGGCCGTCGTAAGTTAATTGTAATTTACGATGGGCTGCTAAGTTACGACGGCCCAGGGCCCATGGCCGTTGTAAGTAACATAACTTACGATGGCCCTGGTCGGCCATCGTAAGTTACATAACCTTATGATAACCTTACGACGGCTAGCCATCGTAAGTAACGTGGCCGTCGTAAGGTTACGTGTTTCCTGTAGTGCATATCTACGTATATACACATACACGCCGACATTAATCCTCTTGCGGGCTTGGTTATTGAAACATACCAAGTGGTTTGAATTGCTCATGTGTATATGTTGTTTTTAAATTAGTTTTGGTTGAAGATTTGACTCCATGCTCCTGATCATTGTTTTATGGTGAATCTCTATAGCTGACACACGCATATACCTACAGGTATATGCCTCAGTTTTAATTTGAAGTTATTATTATATGCTCAAGACCTCAAAATTTTAGTTTGGACCTATTTCTACTAGGTTTCAAAAATTTGGGACGTGACAGATCTACCCCACTTAAATTGAATCTCATCCTCGAGATTCTTATAGTTCCTTTTAGTAGCTTGGGAAACCTAGTGTGTCTGCCTGTGGCGTCTCCAACAATTTCTCGAAAATGAGTCTGGGTATCCATGTTTCACTGGTACTTTTCTGCCTATTGGTGTAGCTTTCCAACTAAACACGTACACTCTATTTTGTGCCTCCGTGGTTGGTGGATGACTATTATTGCATCCTGATTTGCTGTGGCGGCCTTGTGGTTCGCACTTGACGTTCTTTCCTTGACAGGTGCTGTGAGGCCCAGGAATCACAGTGGGTGGTGCCGTGCGATGCGGCACCCAACAGCATGCACGAAAAGAGGCTCAAGAACATAACGGAACCATTTTTGTTACTCAACATAAGATCTTTTACAACATAAGTACACACGCAGTGGAAATTAAAACTAGCTGGACAAACTACTCACTCTCGACCCTAACTACACCGAAGAGAAGTCGTTCAGCCCGTGAACGCTTCCTACTAGCTTCACCAAAGAAAGGCAGCGGCTAGGTTTCGGATGAGTTGAACAAACCGTGAGGTTCATCGTCTCACCGAACAACCCTCTTCATAGAAGGCATCCTGCTACCTGCGAAAACAACTCAGAAGCAACCGTGAGCACTAAGGCTCAGCAAGACTTAACCGTCACTCCTAAACATGTAACTCTAAATGCAGGGGTAGTAATATAGTAGGAACAGGAATTTGCAAAATGCAACTTGACCAAACTTGATCCTTATATTCAGATTCTTATAGCCTTCATTTTTGTGGTCCTCACGCCTCACAACATCGGAAGTCCACAATCAAACAAGAAACGCTTATCCCGATGTTGCTAGCCTAAGGTGGAATTGAAATTTAGTTGGCTCTATATCTACTTCAGTCAAGGTTCCAATACAGTGATTAATCCACAAACAGCAAGTTAAGAGACTTAGTTCCTCTTCCTATTAAGTCACGGCACAGTGGGCAAGTATGCTCAATCCTCTTCTGTGAGCGACGGTGATTCGAATAAAAAACAACCCGGAATACACGACACATACACCCGCCTCGAAAGACTCTCTCAAGAGCTTTTTCTTACGTTGTATGCAGCAACCTTTCACACGACACCCCGACATAGAAAAATGTTTCGCGCCGAGCAGGATGGTCCTCTACGCGGACACGTCGAAGTTGCCCGCTAAAAGATTTACACCTCCCGCCTTCTCAACGCCATTGCCACGCGAAGGATGAGTTTCTATATCACGGTCCGTCGAGTTACATCGGTTTCATGGGTCCCATAACCCACTATATATCCGGTACAGCTCAATCTTGTCCCGCAGGGCCGCATACATACGGTCCTTAACCGACACGGACGGGGCTACAACCAACCTCCACATTTGCCTTACCATCCCGGTCCAGGCCAAATGTGGTCTCAAGCATTGTCACACCCATTGCAGGTCGAGACCAACCTTGAGCGCTCCATCCTACAGGAACATCCCCGTCCCCATCTCATTTTCATGAGGGTGCTCTTATCATTAACATCTCGCGAGTAACTCCATTACTCGAACTTTCTCGCGAGTAGCTTTTTACTACTCGACTTCTACCGAGCTAGCTACAACATTATCCTAGCATCTACGACGAGGCAAATCCTACACTAAACCTTCTACTCAGGGATGTAATAGCCATGCAAGTGGCTTTCAATCATCCTGGACATAATGCACAATAACAAGTCTAACACACATGAGGTGAAGTAAAGCAAAATTTAAAATGGTAACGATATGCAAACCGGGGCCTGCCTTGCTCAACGGTTTTGTTAGAAGCTAGGAGTTAGTCTTCCTCCGGAGAATCCGCCAAATTCATCACGAGATGGAGATTCTCGCTGCAGAGTCGAGTCCTCGTCGAACGTCGACGTCACATGCTATTAAGATGATTTATGCACAAGTATTCAAAAGCAATTTAGAAAATGATTCAAAGCTGTTGTACAAGTTAACTCACACATAAGAGAGATAAACAACAGCAAGGTTTCTGTTGTTGGATCTAAACCTTAGAGAAGATGAAAGCTAGGGTTAAAAGAGATACTAGTAATCACCATGTGATAAAGTCCATTATATGAACACTTAAACCTAAAAGATGGTAGCTCAAGTTCCAGAGGTCCAATGAAGCTGAGAATTTAACCACAGCCTCTATGGAAGGTATTTAGGCAGTGTGCAAAAATTGAGCTCATGAAATGGCTCAAGGTGATCACAATAATTCCTTATGTGATTTTCACTAATCTGCCTTTACCCCCTAGGTATTAAGCTTTCCTATGTTTCAAAGTAGACTTTTTGTGAAGTACAAAATGTCCTAAGTCCATAGGAATTGGTTGTACCATTTTTCGAGTTTCCTACATGGAGATATGGATTTTACAAGGAATGGGGAAAAGCTGAAATTGTCTCTGTTCATTTTCCCATTTTTCAGAGACATAAGGACTGAACCCATCATTTGACCAAGCAAATGAGGTCCAATGCCTCTGACATTTTTACTGCAGTTCAAGGAATTTTGGAAGAATGTCCTGCGCAAATTTGGAAATTTTCCAATAAACAGAACTCCTGTAAAAATTCATACAAGATTTTCTTTATATGAATTAATGAGCCAAATACAGGGATTTTCATAAACATTGGGCTGCTCCCCTGGATAGTACTCTTTGAGAGGAATCCAACAAAATTTGTTTCAAAATTTGTGGACACTCCTACACAAAGCTATGGCTCTCCAAAGTTTGAACTGAATTGAGAAAACCTGGAAAAAGTTTAAATGCTGACAGTGGGTCTCACCTGTCATCCCTAACCTCCAGACTCGCGCCCAACAGGGCAGTGGCGGCTCCCTCCGGTGAGGTCGCCGGAAAGGCATTTCCCAGCCACCTCCGGACCCCCTGCTGGCCGCCCCCCCTCGTATTTCCCCACGCTGAACACGTTGGTGAGGTCGCCGGCAGCTGAAACTCGCCGGAAAACAGGGCGCACCGGCCACAGCAAACCCTAGGGCTCCGGCGAGGTCTTGCACGGTGAGTTCTCCACCAAATGGTCGATTCTTGGGCTCTACAGCACCAGGGGATCATGTAGAAGACCGGCATGAGGTCTAAACAAGCTGCAGAGGGCTCTAAACCTATCGGCACCGTGCGCCCGATAGGGTCCAGCGGTATACCCTCTAAAAGAGCTCGGATTGCTCACTCTACACTCAATTTCTTGGTATAAAATTGATGGAGGAGGTGTGCTAGGCAGTTAACATCCTGTGTGTGAAGTTTGAGACCCAACAAACACGATTTGAGGACGAATTTTACAATTCCTTACCTCAAGGTCTGTTTCTGCCGCCCGGAAGAAAAACTTGGAATTCTCCTCTGTGATCAATGGCTAGGGCTGAGCTTCGGGGGTGAGCAACTAGACTTGTAGGTGCACAGATGGGGTGGCTTGCTTGGGCGTTATCCCTCCTGGTTTGCGCTGTCCACGGTGATCAGTTCCTGTTCCTTCAGTTTGAGCTCGGGAGCAGAGGAAACCTCGCTGTTTCTAGGCGCCAGCAAGCATGGAACAGCGGAGGAAGGGTGCTAGCCGGCCAGAGCACTCATGGGCGAAGGTCTTTGCTGTGGGAAGCTCGGGCAAAGGTTGCTGGATGGCTCTGGTGTGGTCAGGCGAACAAAGCACGGCGGCTGTTCGTGTTTCACGGGAGCAGAAACAGAGAACGGGCACGAGCGAGAGAGAAACAAAGTTCGGTTTCTCTTCGTGCGTGGAGGATAAGGGCCGGAGGACTGTCGACCGAGCACACAGGAGGTGGCGCCGGGAGCTCGTCGGGAACAGTTCCTGCCGAGAGCTGGCGCGCGCTCAGCCGTCGCTGGAGTCGGTTTGCACTTTTGTGAGACTGACTGGTGGGGTCCACAGCCACAATTCTCCCTCTTATCCCCCATTTCGATTTAAAATAGCAAATGAGCTCCAATTGTGATCAAACTTGGAGGATAGGTCAAAATAATTATGAGGAACTCAAATCTGAAATCAGATTTTGAAATTGAGTTTGTTTGGCTCAAAATTCAAATTTAAGTTTGAATTTGAACGTGCCCTTATTTAATCCTCAGAATAAATAGTATACGAGCTCCAAAATTATTCCAATTTGGACCATAACCTCCTTAATACCTAGAAATTGCATTGGTGAATTCATTTGCAAGTATTTGGCAATCTGAATATGATTCCTTTTAATAGGTTCAAAATTGTGTTTAAATTTCCTCCACTCTCCTCATAGAGAAGGTGCATATGAGTTAGAGTTTTGGAAGTGAAATTCTTTTCCCTAGGTTAACATGTGTTGAGCATGGGCTAGAGAAAATTTTTAACTCCCTCACATGTCCATTTGTGTGTTCATCATTTCATGTGACACAATTATAGTCTTTTATCGCCTTAACTTTGTTTCATGAGCTGACATCAAACTTTACAAAAGTTAGGGTTGTTACATTCCTCCCCCCTTAAAAGAATCTCATCCCGAGATTACAAAAAGAAAGAAGAAGGGAGAATGACTACTGGACATAGGGTACAAACAAGTCGGGAAAATTTAAACGGAGAAATTCCTCGCTTTCCCACGTGGCTTCATCAGCGGTGTGGTTGCTCCCCAAGACATTGTAAAATCGCAATGTCCGATTTCTTGTGGTGCGAGTCTTCTCGTCAATAATCTGTATCGGATACTCAGAATAGGTGAGATCCGGTTGAAGATCCTCAATGTTCTCCATATGAACCGCGGCTGGGTACTTAAGACATTTCCGTAGTTGAGAGACGTGGAAAACATTGTGAATACCCGAAAGTGACGTCGGTAACTCCAGACGATAGGCCACGGGTCCACATATCTCAGTGACAGTAAACGGCCCAATGAATCGTGGAGCGAGCTTTCCCTTCACTCCGAACCGATGAACCCCTTTCATTGGAGAGACACGAAGATAAACGTGGTCCCCAATGTTGAAATGAAGAGGTCAACGTCTTTTGTCTGCATAACTCTTCTGCCGAGATTGAGCAGCCTTTACATTGGCTTGAATCACTCGCACTCGTTCCTCGGCTTCATTCACCAGATCAATCCCGTAGACCACTCTCTCGCCGGACTCACACCAATTCAGTGGTGTGCGGCACTTCCATCCATAAAGAGCTTCATACGGGGCCATCTTGATGCTGGATTGATAACCGTTATTATATAAGAATTCTGCTAACGGTAGATGGTCATCCCAATTCTTCCCATGACTGATGACACATGCCCGTAGCATATCCTCCAGAATCTGATTTATCCTCTCCGTTTGACCATCAGTTTGCGGATGATACGCTGAACTCCGAATTAACTTGGTTCCCAAGGAAGCATGCATTTGCTCCCAAAATCTGGATACGAATAACGCAGCTCGATCAGAAATGATGGTGCGGGGAACCCCGTGTAAACACACAATTCTTGAGATGAACAGCTCCGCATATTTCTTTGCCACATATTTGGTATGGACTGGAATAAAATGTGCTGTCTTGGTCAAACGACCGACGATTACCCAAATAGAATCATGCTTGTTGCTGGTCATGGGTAAACCGACGATGAAGTCCATACTTATGTCTTCCCACTTCCATGCTGGAACCTTCAGCGATTGAAGTGGTCCGGCTTTCCTCATATGGTCGGCTTTAACCCGCCGACACGTATCACACTCGGATACGTACTTTGCAATCTCTCTTTTCATCCGTGTCCACCAGAACTTAGATTTCAAGTCCTGATACATCTTATTGCTTCCCGGATGAATGGAGTACTTGGATAAATGCGCTTCCTCCAATATCTTCCTCCGCAATTTCATATTCCAGGGTACAACTATACGGTTGTTAAACCATAGAGTACCCTCTTCATTCTTGCGGAACATCTTCAATTCACCGCTGTCCACTCTCCTCTGGATATGAGACATACCCCTATCTCTCCCTTGAGCCTCTACAATCTCATCTCGGATTGTAGGAATAAGAGCGAGGTTGAACAGCGATCCATAGGGAACAAAGCACAAGCTTGGTTCTCCTTCTTCGTGTGCAGCCATGGCTAAATGGTGAACATGGGCTTTCCGACTAAGTGCGTCGGCAACCACATTCGCTTTGCCCGGATGGTAATGAATTTCAAGTTTGTAATCCTTGATCAATTCAAGCCATCTTCGCTGCCTCATATTCAGTTCTTTCTGTGTGAAGATGTACTTCAAGCTTTTGTGGTCAGTGTAGAGATGTACTAGATTGCCTAGTAGATAATGTCTCCACATTTTCAATGCTAGGACCACTGCAGCTAGTTCAAGGTCGTGCGTCGGGTAATTCTGCTCATGGCCCCTGAGTTGTCGGGATCCATACGCGACCACACATCCTTCTTGCATCAACACACAACCCAAACCAATGCCGGATGCGTCAAAATAAACATCAAACGGCTTCGTTGTGTCCGGCTGGGCCAAAACTGGAGCTGTAGTGAGATGCTTCACTAAAGTTTGAAAAGCTTGTTCACATGAATTACTCCAATCATACTTGGTGCTTTTCTTCAACAGCTCCGTCATAGGTTTAGCGACTTTGGAGAAGTTTGGAATGAATCTCCGGTAATAACCCGCTAAACCTAGGAAACTCCTCACTTCCGGAACAGATGTTGGAGATTTCCAATTCAGCACTTGCTCGATTTTACTTGGGTCCACAGCGATGCCTTCCGCTGAAATAATATGCCCAAGAAATGGCACTTTGCTGATCCAAAACTCACATTTACTGAACTTTGCATATAGCTTGTGATCCCTGAAGCGTTGGAGTACAATACGCAAATGTTCAGCATGTTCTTCTTCTGACTTTGAATAGACCAAGATGTCGTCGATGAAAACCACGACAAACTTATCTAACTCCAGCATGAACACAGAGTTCATGAGATACATAAAATGAGCTGGAGCATTGGTCAACCCAAAGGACATGACAAGATATTCATAAAGACCATATCTTGTCGAGAACGCCGTCTTAGGTACATCTTCTGCCCGGATTTTTATTTGATGATACCCGGACCGAAGATCCATCTTAGAGAATACCTTAGCACCCACTAGTTGATCGAACAAAATGTTGATGCGCGGTAGTGGATACTTATTCTTGATAGTGACAGCATTCAGTGGACGATAATCTACGCATAGTCTCAAAGTCTCGTCCTTCTTCTTCACGAAGAGTGCGGAACAGCCCCAAGTGTAAGGGCCTCAGTTTTTGACACTCATTTGCAGTGTTCATCACCACACCACACACCTCATTTGAGGAAGAATGATGAACACAAATAAAGAGCAAGTAACAATTATCAACATGCTCATTAGGGAACAAACTCACACATTGCAAAAGTGGTACTTCCCACATGTGATATAGATGGGCTGGACATATGAAGACTCCTACACTTTGCTAAGGATGTCCATGCCAAGTTCCACCCAAATTCAAAACCTTTTTGAGGTCATTTTGGGTATAGTTAGGAAAAGGGCAGTTTGAAACCATATTCAAATTCAAACTGTTTTCACCCACTGAATGTAAAAGTGGAAGGCATATTCTTGCTCAGCACATTTTTGTGAGCTCACACACCAATTTTCACTCCATTTGGAGTTGATCTTGACATGAGCTAAGGGGGAGAAATTCAAACTTTATTTGAATTTCAAACTGCACTTGTGCTGAAATTCATTCAAACCAAACCTCATTTGAACTTTGATCAATTCAAATGGCTCTTGGGTGAATAATTTGAATTGCCAAGGGTAGAATAGGGTTCACTGTTTACCACAGCTGTTAGGAATAAATTTCAGAGGTTAAAAGAGAAGTGGGACCCACATGTCAGCCTCAGCCTCAAAGCAAACCGACTGAACCACAGTTCAGTCGGTTCCCGGCAGCTGTGCGCGCGCGCCACCGAAGGGGGCAGCCGGCGCCAGCTCCTGCTGCGTGCCCCAAGCCGGAGACCAGCCGGCCGGGCTATTTATTCCCTCCCCGGCGTGCTTCAGTCACCATTTCCCCGAGCTACCGACGTGCGCGACTGCTTTTTCCACTGCCATCGCCGCCGCTCGAGTTCCTGCTTGATCAAGCCGATCGCAGCTCCCTCTTTCCATTCCAAGGTCCCAGCAAGGTACTAGCAACCATCCTCCATCCTTCCCATTGATAGAAATCGATTGAAACCGAGTGATATCGGCTGTGCCGAAAGATCAAACTCGGAACTGGAAACCGCCGCACCTCGGGCTCTCGTGGACAGCCCAACCTGGGCGTTGTCACGCCCGAGCCAAGACACCCTTGGACGCGCAGGTGACCGGTGCTGCTCATCTCCGAGCCACAGCTCGAGTGGTTGCTCACCGGCGGCGAATTTCCACTTTTCCCCTTTCTGTGTGCAGAACGACCTTCGGGTACGATTCTGTTTAATTCGTGCTCTAGAAAGGATTAGAGGGCCTCAGGCCACTCCCACACGAGCTAGACACGGTGACGCACAAGTTGCCTTCACAACTCTGGGCCGGAGAACCTCTGTGCCCGGCGTAATTCAAGGTCTACTAATGGCGGAACGAACGGGGGGTATCGGGCGCACGGTGAGGACCTATTTCGGGCCTTCCCCGAGCTGCCCCGAGTTCATGTCGACCTTCTCTGAGGTCCACTGATGCTCCCCGACCGGTTTCTCAAGTAGCTGAGGCACTAGGGGCATCAGCCGACATGGCCGAAGTCGTTCCGATATGGCGGCTCGTCGCCGACCATGCTCCGGCCGTTGTCATGAGCAGCTGACCCTCGGATCATGTTCCCCAAGTAAAAGTAGGCAGGGGCGACCAGAATCAAGAAGTTTGGAGCGGTACAGCAGCCAGCGGCGAGCTCTCCGGCGAGGTCCCTCGGCGGCGGAGCGCGGGTGTCGCGAGGTTGAAGAAGGGGGTGGACCCCAGCTGTCAGCGGCCGATATTTTGAATCGGGATCCGGCTGCGGCCGGGATCGGGTGTGCTGGCGCGCAAAAGCCTTGTGGGCCGCGGTGTGCTGTCGCTTCGGCGTGCGACGCGTGTCCCCTGGGCCCACGCGCGAGTTTAAACTTTTCCCCGATTTTCAGATTTCCTTCAAACTTCAAATCCTTATAACTTTGGCTAGAAAGCTCCAAATTGAGTGAACCAAATTTTGCTGGATTCAGCTCTCTGAGTACTTTCCAGAAAATCAAGTTTCACTTCATGAAATTCCCTAATTCTCCAGAATTAATTCCTTAATGTTTAAACTGTTAGGAATTTTAACTGGAGAATCCTTTGGCGGAAAATCCTGAAATTTTGCTGAGATGTTCACCAAAATATCATTGAGCTACCATAAAAATTTCAGATCCATTTGAGCTCATTTAGTCCACCTAATGGTGTGATTAGTAAAACTGTTCCAGAGAAAATAGAAAATGTTCAGAAACATTTTCAGGATTTTCTCTGAAATTGTTTAGCTCATATCTTTAGTTAGAGACTTCCAAATTAAGTGAGACCAACTCCATTAGGACCCTCTGAAAATCTAGTTTTCAGAAAGTCATAGTTTGTCTCATGAAAATCCCTAGAACACCCTAAGGGTTCCAATTAAGGTCAAGGACATAATTATTTGTGGAGGGCTCAAATGAGCTTTGCTGCAACTAAAACTTGACCAAGTCTTTGTTTAGGTTGTAACCAAGCCACAGTAAAAGTTTCACAGTCATTAGGTCTGTCTAGTAAGGGTTATAGACTTCACAACTTCAAAGTTAATACAAAGGCCTCTAAATTAATACATACATTGCTCTTATCATGTAGTCGCTAAGATCGAGGAGGAACCCGAAGTCCTAGACTTCGTTACTCCGGAGGAACAGCTAGCCTACGACCAAGAGCAGCAAGGCAAGCCCCGGTTTGCATTAACCTTTTTACAAATTTTTATTGTTTTGAGCACATACTTGTTTCCCTTTGTTCGTTGCATTAGAGTCTTGATTGGAAACCCAACTGCACAGCCAAGAAAACCATGGGTTGGGTTTAGGATTGAAAACCTCGTTAGCCACTGCATTGCTAGAATAGAGTAGGATTCGGTACAAGTCGAGTAGTTGGAACTACTTGCGAGAATAGGCTAGAGGCACATTGCTCGGGTAGAGATAGCACATGAAACACATGGCAAGAAAATGAGACCGAGCGGAGAGTAAGGGCAGCAGGACTTTGGGGCCTGTGTGCTGTAGCTCCGCTTGTGTCGATTGAGGACCGAGCCGTGTGCGGGCCTGTTGAACAAGCTAGAACAGTACCGAAGACCTACCGGCTATATGGGAACCGGGAAACTGATGTAACTCGGGTAGCTGGGTGTTGAGGCATTGCCCGTCGTTCAGAGGGTAGGTTGAGAGCTCGAGGTGTAAATCAGCTGGCGGCACAGAGATGCGCGTGCAGGGACCTCTTGCTCGGGACGATGGGACCGGTTCAATATTTGGCTAACGGGTGAAAGGTAGTCGCGTACGGCGTCCGTGATGGTTGTTGTAGGCAACATCGAGTACGGGCGTACGTGACGGGTTGTTCGGGTAACCCTGCAGGTGTAAATCGATTATAATCGCCGTCCCTCGCGGTCAGTGAGTACCACTTGTTCACTGTACCGTGACGTAGAAAGAACAGGCTAGTTACATGTTAAAATGTTGCTGATTGAAAGTTGGATATTGATTGTTAATGATATGTTGTAGCTTAGTGCTAACTAAAGTTCTTTTCAACTTTGGGCAAAGTACATGAGAGAAATGCGTTTCTTGTTTGATTGCGGCTCTCTCATGTGCCTTAGCATAAAGTTCTCCACAACCTGCTGCTAAAACTTGAAAGTAAGGTTCTACTAATTAGGCGAGTCCTTGCAAATGATTTTTACCTCATGCAACCCATTACCCTCATGTAGAAGTTCCATGTTTAGGTGAGACGGGTCAGACTTGCTGAGCCTTCGTGCTCACTGCTTGTGTTTGAAGCTTTTGCAGGGTTCTATGAGGAAGGGACTCCCGAAGAGGAGACGGAACCCCAGGAGGGGAACCCCGTCGAGTGGGAGTCGTGCACGCCGCAGAGTTAGTGTGCGTGTGTGCTAGCAAGGACACGTTCGAGGGCTGAACGTGCACTTGATGCTTAGTCTACGCCCGCGAGTGTGGACTAAACTTATTTTGATGTAAACATGTTAATAAACTTGTTTATGTAATAAAGCTTCCGCTTCCGCTTTGTACCTTTGACGTGTGTTATACGGTGTTGTGCAACGCAGCACCCCTCAGCGTGATCCTGGCTCGACAGGACCAGTGGGGTCGTGTCAGCGTGGTATCAGAGCTCGCTTGAGGTTTAACACAGTACAAAGGTCTTCTTTTTCAAAAATCCAGTGAGGAACGAGTTAGTAGCCCGTATAAGGATGTTATTAGTATATAGAAAGTGGCTTATTAACTTATTTGTTATGTCGGAAAATCGTGCATCTCGGGACGTTCATGTCTTGGGGGGTGCACGTAAGCGCTGTCCACCAGTGCGCACAAGCTGAAGGGTGGAGCCCCACGGGTGGCAGGTAACCCGACCCGCTTTGATATCCTCTACGACTCTTCATGTCGTTTGGGGTATTCGAGCAACGTCTGTCCCTGGCGTGCGTGGTGCAACATGGGAGACCCCGTCACGTGGTCTGAAACGTGAACACGTAACTCAAGGCGTGTTTGGCTTGAGAACATCCGGGCGAGTGATGACGGCCGGATGTACCAACTGTATGGATTCCGGGCTCGGTGTGCAGCCGAGTCTGATGATTGGTTGAATTTCTGCAGGTAGCCTTACCACGAAACGGTAGACGTGTAGCATCCGTGTGCGAGTGACGAGTAGTGCCACTAAACTAACGAAGCCGGCTAAGTCCGGTATAGGTTTTTCTTTGTGAGGACGTAGTACCGACATGATCTGGTGACGCATCAACGTCACACCCAACTAAATGAACAACTTCATTTAAAAAAATTTGAAGGTTTTGATCCAAAGTAGTAAAACTTGATGTAACTCCTTCCCTTGAACAGGATATTCAAAGCTAATAAGTTTTCAACTTATAGGATGTTAAGGACAGAGCACTCTGTTTTCAGCTAAATCAAGGCTGAAGTAATCAGAGGTTAGAGGTTGAGTTCTTTCGAGGTTGGGGTAGTATGATACATTTCTGGAAAGCTTTGGAGGAGCTTTACAACTTTTCTGTTGAGTTCCAGAGGTGTTTCGTCCCTTAACCACTCGAAAAATGCAGTAGAGTTGAAACTGTCCAGAAAACAGGACAGAGCAAAGACTCTCTGTAAACTCTCTGTAAATTAAGCATAACTTCCTGCTTAAAAATCCAAAAATAGGAAATGAGGTAGTTCTGGAAAGATTATGAGATGGGTTACAACTTTGTAACAGAAAGTTTTGTCAGATTAGGAACAGAATTAACTGGGATTGTTGGATCAAATCAGTACCTAAAGCAGGGAGGTGCTGTCCAATTGTTTCCAGAAATTCTGTTAACTTTGACATCTCATAACTTTTGAACCAGAGCAGATCTTAGGCCAACCAAATACTTTCTGGAAAGCTATTGAAGTTAACTTTAACTTTGATGTTGAGCTCCAGGATTGGTTTTGCTTTTAACCTGGCCTAAATCAGATTGATATGGAAACTGGTCAGGGCTGTCATGGGAACAGCAGATCAGCAGTCAAATTTGTTTAAAAATTTGAACTATGTTTCCAAGTTTTAGGGGTTCAATGACATATCTTATGTTATAACTTGATGGTTTGCTGTTCAAATAAATATTTGACATTTCTCAAATATATTTTTACAGATGGCAGCAGATAAACGGTTGGAGAACGGGTGGGTAGTTTCCCACTGCTCTGACCGTAGCGGCTACCCGGAAGCATTGTGGCAAATGCTCCAATATTTCGGGTACAACCAGATGCCGCAATACTTCGCCAAGGAAGAAGGCGAAGAGGGGAACAAGACGTGGACGATCCATGTCGAGGTTCCTGCAGGGCCTACGCCACCCGGTTGGGTGCCATTCACCGCCCGGTTTGATGAAGAGGAAGACGCAGGAATTCCTACACCTGCAACAAGGGAGCCGGAACGCGCTGGAGTACTCCAGAGCGTTCAACGATCTCGCACTCTACGCGTCGTATCACGCAGATACGGACGAGAAGCGGCGGGACCACTTTTACCAGGGGCTTAACCCGCTCCTGAAGGACAAGCTGGCAATGTTCAATCGCGGCAGCCTCAACGACATAATTGATGCTGCGATTGTTCAGGAAGACTCCGGCAAGGAGTTGGCGGCGGCAGAGCGAAAGCGAAGCGCGCCGCAGAGCAGCGGAGAAGGAGGCGGTCCTTCTCAGAAGTTTCGGATGGTGAATCGCCCACCATCAGGTCCGCGCTGGCAGCCACCACAGCGGTCGATGCCGTTCCGCGGTCGGCCGTATTCTTCACCGGCATTCCGGCCGGCACTGCCAGCACCACCGCAACAACAGCAGCAGCAGCGGGCGATGCCGCGTGCGTTTGCACCTCCGCAACGCATGCCGGGCTTTCGTCCCCCGAGTACTCCACCAGCAGCGGCCACATGTTACAAGTGTGGTCGTCCAGGACACTTCGCGAGCAGTTGCCCGGAGAGGCAAGGCGGCGGAGTGGTACCACAGTTTCCGGGGAGGAATCAACCCCGGAACCCTACTAATGCGCGGCGGGCAAACCCTAGGCCCGGCACTGTCCACCAGCTTGCCATTGAGGACGTGCCGGAGGGCGAGCCAATCCTTGCGGGTATGTTCCAACTCCACCAGCATCCCGCTATAGTACTATTTGATTCAGGCGCCACGCATAATTTTATTAGCCAAGCTTTCATTGCTAAACACAGCTTGCCGATACTACCCACCGATAGTCCATATTTAATTTGTTCACCGGGTGGGAAGATTTCAGCAAGCGTAATGGTCTCCAAAGCACCATTATGCTTAGCGGGTAGAGTGTACCCCACGTCTCTCATTATCTTAGAGGGACAGAAGGTCGATGTCATCCTAGGGATGTCGTGGTTAACCCGCCACGGCGCTGTTTTAGACACCGTCCTCCGAGTCGTGCACTTAAACTCAGAAGTGCACGGTTCTCACTCATTATTTCTGGACAGTCCAGAAATAAAACTTCCAAGTGTCTATCAAGCCACAACCATCAGATTGGAAGACATTCCAGTGGTCCGAGAGTTCCCTGATGTATTCCCGGATGATTTGCCGGGGATGCCACCCGATAGAGAGGTGGAGTTCAAGATTGAACTTGCACCGGGAACCATGCCAATATCCCGAAGGCCGTACAAGATGGCGCCCAAGGAGTTGGCGGAACTGAAGATTCAGCTCACGGACCTTCTGGAGAAGGGTTTTATTAGGCCGAGCTCCTCGCCATGGGGTTGTTCGGCATTATTTGTCAAAAAGAAGGATGAAACGTTGCGGCTTTGCGTGGACTACCGTCCATTAAATGCCGTAACCATCAAGAACAAGTACCCGTTACCACGGATCGACATGTTGTTTGATCAGTTGGTCGAAGCAAAGGTCTTTTCCAAGATGGATTTAAGATCCGGGTACCATCAGATTAAGATCAGGGCTGAGGACATTCCAAAGACAGCTTTTTCGACAAGGTACGGACTTTATGAGTACCTGGTCATGTCCTTTGGCCTCACCAATGCTCCAGCTCACTTCATGTATTTAATGAACTCGGTGTTCATGCCGGAGCTGGACAAGTTTGTCGTGGTCTTCATCGACGACATCCTGGTATACTCCAAGTCGGAGGAAGATCACAAGAAACATCTGCGTATAGTCTTGCAACGGCTGCGGGATCACAAGTTATACGCAAAGTTCAGCAAATGCGAGTTTTGGATATCGCAAGTGCCTTTCCTCGGGCATATCATCTCAGCGGAGGGTATCGCTGTGGACCCGAGCAAAATCACGCAAGTGCTGAATTGGAAATCCCCGAGAACTGTTCATGAGGTACGGAGTTTCCTCGGACTCGCGGGATATTATCGGAGGTTCATTCCGAACTTCTCGAAGATTGCCAGGCCAATGACAGAGCTGCTGAAGAAGGCTACCAAATATGTTTGGAGTCCAGCATGTGAAGCAGCATTCAAGGCTTTAGTCAAGCACCTGACATCAGCACCGGTTTTGGCGCAGCCAGACACAACAAAACCGTTCGAGGTGTACTGCGATGCATCCGGCATTGGGCTCGGATGTGTGCTGATGCAAGACCGAAGAGTGGTCGCGTATGGATCACGACAGCTTAGGAACCATGAGCAAAATTATCCAACTCACGATTTGGAGCTCGCTGCCGTGGTACTTGCACTGAAAATGTGGAGACACTACCTACTCGGTAACCTCGTACATTTATATACCGACCACAAAAGCCTCAAGTACATCTTCACTCAGAAGGAGCTGAACATGAGGCAACGAAGATGGTTGGAACTGATAAAGGATTACGAGATAGAGATCCATTATCATCCGGGCAAGGCAAACGTTGTGGCAGACGCGCTAAGCCGCAAGTCACACGTCAATAATCTGACCATCACACCGTTGGAAGAGAGCGAACCACCACTACATGTGATTCCCCATGGAGCTCTCTACAACCTAGCTTTGATCCCCACCATCCGTGAAGAGATAGCGGCAGCCCAGAAGAATGACAAGGGCATGTCACATTTGCGGAGACGTGTAGACAGTGGGGAGTTGAAATGTTTCCGGAAGGACGGAGACGGCGTCTTATGGTTCAAGGACCGGATCGTCGTACCCCGAAACCCGGAGTTAAGGAAGAGAATCTTTGATGAAGCTCACTTATCAAAGTTTTCTATTCACCCCGGCAGCAACAAGATGTATCAAGAACTCAGAAGCAAGTTTTGGTGGACACGGATGAAGCGAGAGACGGCAAAATACGTGTCCGAGTGTGATACATGTCGACGGGTGAAGGCAGACCACATGCGGAAACCGGGACTGCTGCAACCACTGGGCATTCCTGCCTGGAAGTGGGAGGACGTGAGCATGGATTTCGTCGTCGGTTTACCCACCACCTTACAGAAACATGATTCTGTGTGGGTGATCGTCGATCGGCTCACCAAAGTTGCCCATTTCATCCCGGTCAACACCAACTACAACGCCAAGAAGTACGCTGAACTGTACATCTCACGGATCCTATGCTTATACGGCGTACCCCGTACCATCGTATCGGACCGGGGCACTTTATTTGTGTCCCGTTTTTGGGAGCAGCTACACGCTGCCTTGGGGACGAAGCTGATCCGTAGTTCAGCCTACCACCCGCAGACGGATGGGCAAACGGAGCGGGTAAATCAAATCCTAGAAGACATGCTACGAGCTTGCGCTATCGACCACGGCAAGAATTGGGATGATCACTTGCCATTAGCCGAGTTCTCGTACAACAATGGGTACCAAGCCAGCATCAAGATGGCGCCCTACGAGGCGCTATACGGCAGGAAATGCCGCACACCACTGAACTGGTGTGAATCTGGCGAGAGGGTTACCTTCGGGATTGATCTTGTCAACAACGCGGAAGAAAAGGTTCGATTAATTCAAGCGAACCTAAAAGCCGCTCAATCCCGACAGAAACAGTATGCGGACCGGAGAAGGCGCCCATTACAATTCGAAGTTGGAGATCACGTATACCTACGAGTGTCTCCAATGAAGGGCGTAAACAGATTTGGGGTGAGAGGAAAGTTAGCACCCCGATTCATCGGTCCATTCCAGATTACCGAAAGATGTGGATCGGTGGCATACCGGCTAAGATTACCAGAAGCACTTTCCGGTGTGCACGACGTCTTTCACATTTCCCAGCTGAGGAAGTGTCTCAAGCTATCAACTACCGTTCAGCTGGAAGACATTAAAGAACTGCAACCGGATCTCACCTATCGGGAGGAACCGGTGCAGATTATTGATGAAAAGGCCCGAACCACACGCAACCGTACGTTGTGGTTCTACAAGATTCTATGGAGTAATTACTCCATGGACGAAGCGACATGGGAGAGCGAAGAATTCCTTCGCACTAACTACCCCGACTTTTTCACGTCGCATATTCGGTAATTTTCCACTGTCCTCTCTCTCATTTCACCTTATAATCTCGGGACGAGATTCTTTTAAGGGGGGAGGAATGTAAGGGCCTCAGTTTTTGACACTCATTTGCAGTGTTCATCACCACACCACACACCTCATTTGAGGAAGAATGATGAACACAAATAAAGAGCAAGTAACAATTATCAACATGCTCATTAGGGAACAAACTCACACATTGCAAAAGTGGTACTTCCCACATGTGATATAGATGGGCTGGACATATGAAGACTCCTACACTTTGCTAAGGATGTCCATGCCAAGTTCCACCCAAATTCAAAACCTTTTTGAGGTCATTTTGGGTATAGTTAGGAAAAGGGCAGTTTGAAACCATATTCAAATTCAAACTGTTTTCACCCACTGAATGTAAAAGTGGAAGGCATATTCTTGCTCAGCACATTTTTGTGAGCTCACACACCAATTTTCACTCCATTTGGAGTTGATCTTGACATGAGCTAAGGGGGAGAAATTCAAACTTTATTTGAATTTCAAACTGCACTTGTGCTGAAATTCATTCAAACCAAACCTCATTTGAACTTTGATCAATTCAAATGGCTCTTGGGTGAATAATTTGAATTGCCAAGGGTAGAATAGGGTTCACTGTTTACCACAGCTGTTAGGAATAAATTTCAGAGGTTAAAAGAGAAGTGGGACCCACATGTCAGCCTCAGCCTCAAAGCAAACCGACTGAACCACAGTTCAGTCGGTTCCCGGCAGCTGTGCGCGCGCGCCACCGAAGGGGGCAGCCGGCGCCAGCTCCTGCTGCGTGCCCCAAGCCGGAGACCAGCCGGCCGGGCTATTTATTCCCTCCCCGGCGTGCTTCAGTCACCATTTCCCCGAGCTACCGACGTGCGCGACTGCTTTTTCCACTGCCATCGCCGCCGCTCGAGTTCCTGCTTGATCAAGCCGATCGCAGCTCCCTCTTTCCATTCCAAGGTCCCAGCAAGGTACTAGCAACCATCCTCCATCCTTCCCATTGATAGAAATCGATTGAAACCGAGTGATATCGGCTGTGCCGAAAGATCAAACTCGGAACTGGAAACCGCCGCACCTCGGGCTCTCGTGGACAGCCCAACCTGGGCGTTGTCACGCCCGAGCCAAGACACCCTTGGACGCGCAGGTGACCGGTGCTGCTCATCTCCGAGCCACAGCTCGAGTGGTTGCTCACCGGCGGCGAATTTCCACTTTTCCCCTTTCTGTGTGCAGAACGACCTTCGGGTACGATTCTGTTTAATTCGTGCTCTAGAAAGGATTAGAGGGCCTCAGGCCACTCCCACACGAGCTAGACACGGTGACGCACAAGTTGCCTTCACAACTCTGGGCCGGAGAACCTCTGTGCCCGGCGTAATTCAAGGTCTACTAATGGCGGAACGAACGGGGGGTATCGGGCGCACGGTGAGGACCTATTTCGGGCCTTCCCCGAGCTGCCCCGAGTTCATGTCGACCTTCTCTGAGGTCCACTGATGCTCCCCGACCGGTTTCTCAAGTAGCTGAGGCACTAGGGGCATCAGCCGACATGGCCGAAGTCGTTCCGATATGGCGGCTCGTCGCCGACCATGCTCCGGCCGTTGTCATGAGCAGCTGACCCTCGGATCATGTTCCCCAAGTAAAAGTAGGCAGGGGCGACCAGAATCAAGAAGTTTGGAGCGGTACAGCAGCCAGCGGCGAGCTCTCCGGCGAGGTCCCTCGGCGGCGGAGCGCGGGTGTCGCGAGGTTGAAGAAGGGGGTGGACCCCAGCTGTCAGCGGCCGATATTTTGAATCGGGATCCGGCTGCGGCCGGGATCGGGTGTGCTGGCGCGCAAAAGCCTTGTGGGCCGCGGTGTGCTGTCGCTTCGGCGTGCGACGCGTGTCCCCTGGGCCCACGCGCGAGTTTAAACTTTTCCCCGATTTTCAGATTTCCTTCAAACTTCAAATCCTTATAACTTTGGCTAGAAAGCTCCAAATTGAGTGAACCAAATTTTGCTGGATTCAGCTCTCTGAGTACTTTCCAGAAAATCAAGTTTCACTTCATGAAATTCCCTAATTCTCCAGAATTAATTCCTTAATGTTTAAACTGTTAGGAATTTTAACTGGAGAATCCTTTGGCGGAAAATCCTGAAATTTTGCTGAGATGTTCACCAAAATATCATTGAGCTACCATAAAAATTTCAGATCCATTTGAGCTCATTTAGTCCACCTAATGGTGTGATTAGTAAAACTGTTCCAGAGAAAATAGAAAATGTTCAGAAACATTTTCAGGATTTTCTCTGAAATTGTTTAGCTCATATCTTTAGTTAGAGACTTCCAAATTAAGTGAGACCAACTCCATTAGGACCCTCTGAAAATCTAGTTTTCAGAAAGTCATAGTTTGTCTCATGAAAATCCCTAGAACACCCTAAGGGTTCCAATTAAGGTCAAGGACATAATTATTTGTGGAGGGCTCAAATGAGCTTTGCTGCAACTAAAACTTGACCAAGTCTTTGTTTAGGTTGTAACCAAGCCACAGTAAAAGTTTCACAGTCATTAGGTCTGTCTAGTAAGGGTTATAGACTTCACAACTTCAAAGTTAATACAAAGGCCTCTAAATTAATACATACATTGCTCTTATCATGTAGTCGCTAAGATCGAGGAGGAACCCGAAGTCCTAGACTTCGTTACTCCGGAGGAACAGCTAGCCTACGACCAAGAGCAGCAAGGCAAGCCCCGGTTTGCATTAACCTTTTTACAAATTTTTATTGTTTTGAGCACATACTTGTTTCCCTTTGTTCGTTGCATTAGAGTCTTGATTGGAAACCCAACTGCACAGCCAAGAAAACCATGGGTTGGGTTTAGGATTGAAAACCTCGTTAGCCACTGCATTGCTAGAATAGAGTAGGATTCGGTACAAGTCGAGTAGTTGGAACTACTCGCGAGAATAGGCTAGAGGCACATTGCTCGGGTAGAGATAGCACATGAAACACATGGCAAGAAAATGAGACCGAGCGGAGAGTAAGGGCAGCAGGACTTTGGGGCCTGTGTGCTGTAGCTCCGCTTGTGTCGATTGAGGACCGAGCCGTGTGCGGGCCTGTTGAACAAGCTAGAACAGTACCGAAGACCTACCGGCTATATGGGAACCGGGAAACTGATGTAACTCGGGTAGCTGGGTGTTGAGGCATTGCCCGTCGTTCAGAGGGTAGGTTGAGAGCTCGAGGTGTAAATCAGCTGGCGGCACAGAGATGCGCGTGCAGGGACCTCTTGCTCGGGACGATGGGACCGGTTCAATATTTGGCTAACGGGTGAAAGGTAGTCGCGTACGGCGTCCGTGATGGTTGTTGTAGGCAACATCGAGTACGGGCGTACGTGACGGGTTGTTCGGGTAACCCTGCAGGTGTAAATCGATTATAATCGCCGTCCCTCGCGGTCAGTGAGTACCACTTGTTCACTGTACCGTGACGTAGAAAGAACAGGCTAGTTACATGTTAAAATGTTGCTGATTGAAAGTTGGATATTGATTGTTAATGATATGTTGTAGCTTAGTGCTAACTAAAGTTCTTTTCAACTTTGGGCAAAGTACATGAGAGAAATGCGTTTCTTGTTTGATTGCGGCTCTCTCATGTGCCTTAGCATAAAGTTCTCCACAACCTGCTGCTAAAACTTGAAAGTAAGGTTCTACTAATTAGGCGAGTCCTTGCAAATGATTTTTACCTCATGCAACCCATTACCCTCATGTAGAAGTTCCATGTTTAGGTGAGACGGGTCAGACTTGCTGAGCCTTCGTGCTCACTGCTTGTGTTTGAAGCTTTTGCAGGGTTCTATGAGGAAGGGACTCCCGAAGAGGAGACGGAACCCCAGGAGGGGAACCCCGTCGAGTGGGAGTCGTGCACGCCGCAGAGTTAGTGTGCGTGTGTGCTAGCAAGGACACGTTCGAGGGCTGAACGTGCACTTGATGCTTAGTCTACGCCCGCGAGTGTGGACTAAACTTATTTTGATGTAAACATGTTAATAAACTTGTTTATGTAATAAAGCTTCCGCTTCCGCTTTGTACCTTTGACGTGTGTTATACGGTGTTGTGCAACGCAGCACCCCTCAGCGTGATCCTGGCTCGACAGGACCAGTGGGGTCGTGTCACCAAGGTGATGAACTTGGGCGTATAAAACCTTTGTCCATGAGGTCATTCAGCTGTTCCTTCAATTCCGCTAGCTCCTTCGGTTCCATTTTGTATGGTCGCCGAGAAATAGGTGTTGTTTCCGGTGCTAGTTCAATCTTGAACTCTACCTCACGTTCGGGCGGCATGCCCGGCAAGTCTTCGGGAAACACATTTGGATATTCACATACCACTGGAATATCCTCAAGTTTAGGAGCTTTAATCTGATGCACTGCTGCAACTTGTTGTGATGGATCCACAAGATTCAATATGTTGCAACCATGTATTGGGGAATTCAGTTGGACAGTCCAAGAGCTGATGTCAAAGATAGCTCCATAATGTGTCAACCATGACATCCCAAAGATAATATCAATCCTTTGGCCTTTGAGTATGATAAGGCTCGCAGGATAGATGTTTCCACCCAAACATAAAGGTGCCCGTGAGACAATTTCATCTGTTGATATCTTGCCTCCGGGTGAGCTGATATGAAACGGATGCTTAACTGTGCTAAATGGAAGATTATTCTTCAGCACATAGTCTCTGCTAATAAAATTGTGGGTGGCTCCGTAATCAAACAAAATGAAAGTGGGCTGTTCATGTAACGTGAACATGCCCGCTAACACTGGTTCGCCTTTTGCAATGTCCTCAATAGCAGTGTAATTAACCCTGCCAGCTTTCGAAATATTCTTCTTTGAAGGTTCACGGTGCTGGTCTGAGCATTGATGAGACGACACACAAGTGTGGCTCTGCTCAGCTCCACGACGGTTTCATGCCGCAGAAATCCTCAGCTCTCTACTAACACGAGGTGGAGATAATTCGTGCGTAGCTGGTTGCGGTAGGGTTGCACGAATAATTTCTGACCGCTGCTGTTGAGGTGGAGGCTCATAAGTGAGTAACTCCAGCCGTGGTTGTGAGAATTGCACCACAGGCTGAATTTGTTGCCTAACTGGCGAGTAATACCACACTCGATAGTTCGGACGAACCTTGATATCGTGGTCTGGCGGTATACTTCTTTTCAACTCCGCTTCACATCGGAGATGCATGTCTTCTTTAATGACAGTGGCATTTACCAACTCATTGTAAATACCGTTATTGAACAAAGTCACTTGTTCCTGAAGTTTGACATTCAAACCTTGGAAGAAATAGTCGCACTTCAACGCTTCCGAGTCTACCATATGAGTGGCGTATTGCATCAAGTCTTCAAACTCTTTGAAGTACTCGTATGCACTCCTTCCTCCTTGCTTTAATCCCAAAAAGTCTTGATACTTTGTTCGTAGAATTCCCGAACAAATCTGACGTGCCCGAAAAGCATTCCGGAATTCATCCCACGTCTCTCGATGACCTTCAGGAAGAGTAGCGACGTACTCCGCCCACCAAGCCCCAGCGGCTACGTGGAGTTGTTGAGCGGCAAATAGAGTCTTCTGATATTCATCGCACTCAAGCATATCGAACTTGGCTTCAATACATTGGAGCCAATGAGCCGACTTCAACGGTTCTTTCGCTTCCGAGAAAACCGGTGGTTGTCTTGCTAAGAAATCCAGATAAGTGCTTGGCGGGGGATTTTGCTGTAGTGTCTCCTGTCGTATGCTTTGTCGCACCAACAGATCCAGAGACTCAGCCATCTTTGCCAAGATTCCCGCCAATCCGGTTGATGATGTCGGCACTTCTTGTCGTGGCGAATTACTTTCGCCGTGACTCGACTCACCAACCTCACTCTTGGAATGAGCATGATCCATGCTACAAGAGTGAGCAATTTACAGTTAAAATTCAAAGTTTAAACTCGACTTGAATTGAAAACATAATCGTAAAAGCATCACATCAATATTGCAGCATTACACAAGCTAACTAGGGTTTCGACAATACTGAAATCTATCAAATGTGAGCAAGTTTGTCCAAACCCTTAATTCCAACAGTAGGACAAACTGAAAAATAACTCAAGAATATGTTATGGAGCTTAGAGAAGTCTAAAACATCCCTGTCCACAACAAGTCTCAAGTTAAATGGCAATAAGCACTACTCTGTTCAGAATGACCAATTGGTCTTAACCCCAGAATTTGAATATGAAAATGGCAATTTCATGTCTCAAGTGGAATTTCAAAGTTATAGTTAACTTCAATATCTTTCCAACGAGTATTCATTTGCCTTTGTATCAGTTCTGGATCAAAAGTTGTGATATTTCAAAGTCGACAGAAATCTGAAACAATTTTGACAGCACCTCCTTTGAAAGTGGCTGTTTTGTCCGCAAGATTTCATACAATTAAACTCCAAATCTGGAGAAACTTTGAACTACGAAGTCATAGCATATATCACAAGCTTTCCAACGCTGTATTACTTGACCCTTATAAAATTTTCTACAGAAAGTTATGGTCGAAATACAAAAATTTCCAGAGAGCAATTTGTGCCTGCCCTGTTTTTGGGCAGTTCACACTCCTCTGAGAATTTCATCCATTTGGAAGGTGATTCTGATCTGGAGTTCTACTGAAGAGATGTAGAAGACTTCAATAGCTTTCCAGAAATGTATCACTCACCTCCATTGGTTCAACCAAACAAAAGTTATGTCCTGTTCAACTTCAGCAAAATTCTGCCGAAAACAGGGGAGATTATTCCTAAGTCTTTGTGAATAAATCTATACTCCCAATTGACTCTTAGTTCAATATAGGAGTTCATTAACCCTTAATGAAATCCTAGACTCCAAATTTCCTCTTTTTCTTTTCAAACCTTCATTTTCTTGCAGTTCAAAACACATCACGGTACTATGTTGCCTCACCAAATTAAAATCCTATCCGGCTTTATACCGGCTTATACGTCTCAAGTGGTGGCACTAAAACGATCACTCACAAACGTTTTCTACACGACATGTTCTAACGTGGTTAAGGTACCTGCAGAAAACCACTCAATAATGATGCACACATTGGTTTATCATTGCAGGCAGGTCCATATCATAGTAAAAACATACGCCCCGTATCATTGCCATACGGGCCGTCCTTGAGTCAAGCCACGTCTCAAAGTACATGATCGGGTTATTCACCACCCGACGGGGGCTCCACACCTTTGCAATAAAGCACACCGGTGGAACAGCGCTTTCGTATGCCTCATAGGACATGAAGAGTCCTAGAGAACACACTTCGTGTTACAAACCACAAGATGGGGTCTCCTCCTCTTGCCCCTAGGTTTGCGCACTGGAGGCTAGTGCCATTCATATGTCTCTAAGACATGAAGAGTCTTAGAAAACATATTCATTTCCCGTCCATTGCTGAACGGAACATCCCACACTACTTTCCTCGTATGGGTGAGCTAACAGAAATTGATCCGCTTCCGGTGGTGTTCCTTACCATTCTTACCTCCACGTAGGTGTGTCGTTACTGAATTTAAATACTGAAGAGTAACACACTGTTAGCTTGCCACCTTAAGTAACTATGCTAATAATACTCCTTATGTGGGCATACTATACGTTCCTCACTCGTATACCTCTAAGTTTTCAAAAATATTCTCTTTTCATGCATGCTATTTCCAATGCGGCTCTGATACCACGATGTGAGGCCCGGGAATCACAGTGGGTGGTGCCATGCGATGCGGCACCCAACATCATGCACGAAAAGAGGCTCAAGAACATAACGGAACCATTTTTGTTACTCAACATAAGATCTTTTACAACATAAGTACACACGCAGCGGAAATTAAAACTAGCTGGACAAACTACTCACTCTCGACCCTAACTACGCCGAAGAGAAGTCGTTCAGCCTGTGAACGCTTCCTACTAGCTTCACCAAAGAAAGGAAGTGGCTAGGTTTCCGATGAGTTGAACAAACCGTGAGATTCATCATCTCACCGAACAACCCTCTTCATAGAAGGCATCCTGCTACCTGTAAAAACAACTCAGAAGCAACCGTGAGCACTAAGGCCCAGCAAGACTTAACCGTCACTCCTAACTGTAACTCTAAATGCAGGGGTAGTATGATAGTAGGAACAGGAATTTGCAAAATGCAGCTTGACTAAACTTGATCCTAATATTCAGATTCTTATAGCCTTTATTTTTGTGGTCCTCACGCCTCACAACATCGGAAGTCCACAATCAAACAAGAAACGCTTATCCCGATGTTGCTAGCCTAAGGTGGAATTGAAATTTAGTTGGCTCTATATCTACTTCAGTCAAGGTTCCAATACAGTGATTAATCCACAAACAGCAAGTTAAGAGACATAGTTCCTATTCTTACTAAGTCACGGCGCAGTGGGCAAGTATGCTCAATCCTCTTCCGTGAGCGACGGTGATTCGAATCAATAACAACCTGGAATACATGACACATACACCTGCCTCGAAAGACTCTCTCAAGAGCTCTTTCTTACGTTGTATGTAGCAACCTTTCACATGACACCCCGACATAGAAAAACGTTTCGCGCCGAGCAGGATGGTCCTCTACGCGGACACATCGAAGTTGCCCGCTAAAGGATTTACACCTCCTGCCTTCTCAACGCCATTCTCACGCGAAGGATGAGTTTCTATATCACGGTCCATCGAGTTACATCGGTTTCATGGGTCCCACCCCACTATATATCCAGTACAGCTCAATCTTGTCCAGCAGGGCCGCATACATACGGTCCTTAACCGACATGGACGGGGCTACAACAAACCTCCACATTTGCCTTACCATCCCGGTCCAGGTCAAATGTGGTCTCAAGCATTGTCACACCCATCGCAGGTCGAGACCAACCTTGAGCGCTCCATCCTACAGGAACATCCCCATCCCCATCTCATTTTCATGAGGGTGCTCTTATCATTAACATCTCGCGAGTAACTCCATTACTCGAACTTTCTCGCGAGTAGCTTTTTACTACTCGACTTCTACTGAGCTAGCTACAACATTAGCCTAGCATCTACGATGAGGCAAATCCTACACTAAACCTTCTACTCAGGGATGTAATAGCCATGCAAGTGGGTTTCAATCATCCTAGACATAATGCACAATAACAAGTCTAACACACATGAGGTGAAGTAAAGCATAATTTAAAATGGTAACGATATGCAAACCGGGGCTTGCCTTGCTCAACGGTTTTGTTAGAAGCTAGGAGTTTGTCTTCCTCCGGAGAATCCGCCAAACTCATCACGAGATGGAGATCCTCGCTGCAGAGTCGAGTCCTCGTCGAACGTCGACGTCACGTGCTATTAAGATGATTTATGCACATGTATTCAAAAGCAATTTAGAAAATGATTCAAAGATGTTGTACAAGTTAACTCACACATAAGAGAGATAAACAACAGCAAGGTTTCTGTTGTTGGATCTCAACCTTAGAGAAGATGAAAGCTAGGGTGAAAAGAGATACTAGTAATCACCATGTGATTAAGTCCATCATATGAACACTTAAATCTAAAAGATGGTAGCTCAAGTTCCAGAGGTCCAATGAAGCTGAGAATTTAACCACAGCCTCTATGGACGGTATTTAGGCAGTGTGCAAAAATTGAGCTCATTAAATGGCTCAAGGTGGTCACAATAATTCCTTATGTGATTTTCACTAATCTGCCTTTACCCCCTAGGTATTAAGCTTTCCTATGCTGCAAAGTAGACTTTTTGTGAAATACAAAATTTCCTGAGTCCATAGGAATTGGTTTTACCATTTTTCGAGTTTCCTACATGGAGATATGGATTTTACAAGGAATGGGGAAAAGCTGAAATTGTCTCTGTTCATTTTCCCATTTTTCAGAGACATAAGGACTGAACCCATCATTTGACCAAGCAAATGAGGTTCAATGCCTCTGAAATTTTTACTGGGGTTCAAGGAATTTTGGAAGAATGTCCTGCCCAAATTTGGAAATTTTCCAACAAAACAGAACTCCTGTAAAAATTCATACAATATTTCAATTAAATGAATTAATGAGCCAAATACAGAGATTTTCATAAACATTGGGCTGCACCCCTGGATAGTAATCTTTGAGAGGAATCCAACAAAATTTGTTTCACAATTTTTGGACACTCCTACACAATGTTATGGCTCTCCAAAGTTTGAACTGAATTGAGAAAACCTGGAAAAAGTTTAAATGCTGACAGTGGGTCCCACCTGTCATCCCTAACCTCCAGACTCGCGCCCAACAGGGCAGTGGCGGCTCCCTCCGGTGAGGTCGCTGGAAAGGAACTTCCCAGCCACCTCCGGACCCCCTGCTGGCCGCCCCCCCATATTTCCCCACGCTGAACACGTTGGTGAAGTCGTCGGCGGCTGAAACTCGCCGGAAAATAGAGTGCACCGGCCACAGCAAACCCTAGGGCTCCGGCGAGGTCTTGCATGGTGAATTCTCCACCAAATGGTCGGTTCTTGGGCTCTACAGCACCAGGGGATCATGTAGAAGACCGGCATGAGGTCTAAACAAGCTGGAGAGGGCTCTAAACCTATCGGCACCGTGCGCCCGATAGGGTCCAGTGGTATACCCTCTAAAAGAGCTCGGATTGCTCACTCTACACTCAATTTCTTGGTCTAAAATCGATGGAGGAGGTGTGCTACGCAGTTAACATCCTGTGTGTGAAGTTTGAGACCCAACAAACACGATTTGAGGACAAATTTTACAATTCCTTACCTCAAGGTCCGTTTCTGCCGCCCGGAAGAAAACTTGGAATTCTCCTCTGTGATCAATGGCTAGGGCTGAGCTTCGGGGGTGAGCAACTAGACTTGTAGGTGCACAGATGGGGTGGCTTGCTTGGGCGTTATCCCTCCTGGTTTGGGCTGTCCACGGTGATCAGTTCCGGTTCCTTCAGTTTGAGCTCGGGAGCAGAGGAAACCTCGCTGTTTCTAGGCGCCAGCAAGCATGGAACAGCGGAGGAAGGGTGCTAGCCGGCCAGAGCACTCATGGGCGAAGGTCTTTGCTGTGGGAAGCTCGGGCAAAGGTTGCTGGATGGCTCTGGTGTGGTCAGGCGAACAGAGCACGGCGGCTGTTCGTGTTTCACGGGAGCAGAAACAGAGAACGGGCATGAGCGAGAGAGAAACAAAGTTCGGTTGCTCTTCGTGCGTGGAGGATAAGGGCCGGAGGACTGTCGACCGAGCACACAGGAGGTGGCGCCGGGAGCTCGTCGGGAACAGTTCCTGCCGAGAGCTGGCACGCGCTCAGCCGTCGCTGGAGTCGGTTTGCACTTTTGTGAGACTGACTGGTGGGGTCCACAGCCACAATTCTCCCTCTTATCCCCCATTTCGATTTAAAATAGCAAATGAGCTCCAATTGTGATCAAACTTGGAGGATAGGTCAAAAGAATTATGAGAAACTCAAATCTGAAATCAGATTTTGAAATTGAGTTTGTTTGGCTCAAAATTCAAATTTCAGTTTGAATTTGAACGTGCCCTCATTTAATCCTCGGAATAAATAGTATACAAGCTCCAAGATTATTCCAATTTGGACCAGAACCTCCTTAATACCTAGAAATTGCATTGGTGAATTCATTTGCAAGTATTTGGCAATCTGAATATGATTCCTTTTAATAGGTTCAAAATTGTGTTTAAATTTCCTCTACTCTCCTCATAGAGAAGGTGCACATGAGTTAGAGTTTTGGAAGTGAAATTCTTTTCCCTAGGTTAACATGTGTTGAGCATGGGCTAGAGAAAATTTTTAACTCCCTCACATGTCCATTTGTGTGTTCATCATTTCATGTGACACAATTATAGTCTTTTATCGCCTTAACTTTGTTTCATGAGCTGACATCAAACTTTACAAAAGTTAGGGCTGTTACAGGTGCCAACCAATCTGCTAAGCAGATAGTAGGTACGTTATCTGACTGGACTACTGGGTCTGCTAAAAGCTCTACCCCACTTAAATGGGGTTTTAACTCCTATGTGTTCAAATTGATATTGGTAGTCGCTATTGTTACCCGCATGTGGTTTTTTTTTCAGCAATGCGTTTGTAGGAGCAGTTTCGAGGTGATAAAAGAGGTAAAGCTCTAAGTTAGGCTGCTCTGTGACAAGGGTGTGTTTGGCTGGTTACCAACCGGCTATTGTTTGATGACTCTCCATCGTGTCACGTGCCAACATGGTTGATGCGACCTCGTCCAAATAGTTGAGCTCTACCCTGTCGACCGGATATTGAAGGTGTACGTCTTATAACTCCAGGTCCAACGGTTCCTGCTCACGGGTGAGCTGGTGCATCGTTCAACTTCTTGTTGTATAGGCATTTTGCTTTTAGATGCCCCGATTCTCAACAGTTGAAACATGTCCTGACGGTGTTTGGTGCTTCTGCCACACTACGACTGCTACGCTGGGATTGATTGGTGCTCAGCTGATGAAACGGTTGTGTCGGTGGTTTGGTCTCAGTGGCGCGATATTGCATGATAGGATGGTACCTATCTTTTTGCGGGTGGTTGAAGCTAGACCTCTGAAATTTATTTTGCAGCTTAATCTCCTTGTTGTGGAACCATCTCTTTTGTCCTCCGTCTATGTGGGAGCGAGCATCCTCCAATAGTATTGCTCAGTTCATGAGGGTATTGAAATACGGGTGGATGTGAGCGACTAGTTGTGTCCTCATTGCACGATGTAGACCCCTTTCTAAAACAATCTTGGGGTTTAGCTTGGCGAGTTGGGGGCTAGGGCTTCTAAGTTGTCGGCTTAGAAAAGATGTTATGACCAAGGGGTTGTTTCGGGTTTTATTTATAATCAGGAAACGAAGAGTCCTACTCTGATCGGAATTCAAATAAGAGTCCTATTCAAACTGTTTTTGGATCTTAACAACTTATCTTCAATTGATTTGGTGCGGTAGCAATGTGGAATTTGTGTCGGTTTCCTTCCGTGTTGGTATTTCCGTGCGTACAGAAGCAAAAACCGCTTCAGATCTCGTCACCTTCGCGGTGATGAGCTTCGGAGGCTCCACGTGTCCTGCGGAGGCTTGGCCTCCCTTTTCTGCAGAGGCGGGCTTCGGTTGTGCCACGTGTCAGGCGGGCGAGACCTCCCTCTCCTTAGAGGCGAGCTCCACATGCACCACGCGTCCTGGCGAGCGGGACCTCCCTCTCCCTCAGAGGCGAGCTCCGCGTGCGCCACGTGTCAGTGCCGGACCTCCCCTCTCTTCGGGGGTGGCTCCGAATGTGCCACGTACCAGAGCCGGACCTCCCCTCTCTTCAGAGGTGGGCTCCGAGAATGCCATGTGTCCAGTAGCGCCAGACTTCCTTTCTCCTCAGAGATGAGCTCCGAGGTCGACACATGTCCATTAGCACCGGACCTCCCGGAGATGAGCTCAGGAGGTGACACGTGTCCCGTAGGACCGGACCTCTCGGAGGTTAGCTCCGAGAGCGACACATGTCCCGCGTGTCGTACCTGTCAGAGATGAGCTCCCAGAGTGACACGTGTCCCGCGCGGCTGGTCCTCTCTTCTTTTGCAGTGGCTAGCTCCGGGGACAACACGTGTCCTGTGGGGCTGACCTCGCTCCTCCGCAGAGGCTAGCTCCGGGGGAACACGTGTCCCACGGGGTCGGACCTCGCCCCTTCCGCAGAGACGATCCCCGAGCCTACCACGTATCCAGTTAGCGGCAGACCTCTCCCCCTTTTGCGGGGATGAGCTCCGAAGGTGCCACGTGGCCAGCGGATCGCGGGAATCGTCTTCGGCGCTCTCTGTGGATTGGATTTGGCTTTTTTTGGCTATCTTTTTTATTCCTTCTCTGTTTCCACATCTTTTAAAATGTTTTTATACATATAAAATATGAATGCATGCAGAAATCAAAATTGGGGGTGTCACAAATCTACCATCCTTAAATTGAATCTCGCCCTCGAGATTCGCTAGTAGAGAATAGATGAGGGAATTCTGCCTTCTCGGCTGTTGGCTAGGCTGACTCATACTCGCTATGAGTACCGTGCTCGTTTGTCAACTGCACGCTCCTCTTAGCACATTGGATTACTCCGTTGTGCTTGCTTAACCAATCCATTCCGAGTATGATGTCAAGCCCTTGGGAATCCAAGACAATGAGGTTGGCAAGGAAGTCTACCCCCCTTATTTTAAGGTTTACTTTCGGACATACTATATTAGTCCTTATCTCTCCATCGGGAGAATTAACGAACATAGTATATTTCAAGTGTGATATGGGTAGATTATACTTGGCAACATACTTGGATGATATGAAGGAATGTGATGCTCCGGAATCAAATAAGATGGTGTCTGGATTGGAGTTGGCAAGGAACATTCCAATCATGACGTCCTCAACCTGTCGCGCTTCCTCAGCAGAAACATGGTTCATGTTGCCGCGAGCGTAGTTCTGCTGGCTGCGGTTTCCTTGATTGGCTCCTCCGTTCGGCCGTGGGTTCTGCTTGGGCACATTGCTTGGTTGTCCAGGACCACTCTTTGGGCACTGGCTCACAAAGTGTCCCGTCTCTCCGCATGCAAAGCATGCCTTGTTTCCCATGACAGCAGGTACGTTGGGGTGGGGGTTTTGAACAGGAGCGCCCATGTTTGGGCGAGGCGCAGGAGACAAAGGCATGCGAGGTGCTTGCATGGTAGGACGTTGCTGTGGTGGCTGATTAGGGCAAAAAGTAGGAGTGGACGATCCATACTGTGGTGCAGCTGGGGGCATGTACCGAGGACGTACATTACTCCCTTGTGGCTGGTATGGCATCTTTCTTTTGCCCTCTTGCTCGATCTCTCGGATCTTGCTTTCAACCACTATGGCTTTGTCAACAAGTTTCTAGAAGCTTGCGTAGTCACTATTGAGGAGCTGAACCTGGATCTCATTGTTCAACCCTCTCATGAACAAGTACTGCTTCCATTGGTCCAAGTTGACATCTTCGGGGGCATACCTTGAAAGCTGCGTGAACTTGTTGAGATACTCATTCACGCTCTTCTTGCCCTGGCGAAGACCTTCAAACTCTTGTCTTTTGAGCATCATTACACCAGCAGGGATGTAATCAGAGCGGAAACTCTCCTTGAACTCAGTCCAAGTAATAGTTTCCGGGTCGACATGAGCGTTGCAGAGAGCGTCCCACCAGTCAGCGGCAGCTCCCATAAGTTGGTGCGATGCAAAGAGAACTTTCTCTTGGTCATTGCACTGAACTATGGCAAGCTTCTTCTCCATGGACTTCAACCAATCATCGGCCTCCATGGGGTCATTAGCTTGAGCAAAAGTGGGTGGTTGAGTCCTCATGAACTCTCCCAATCGGTTGTGAGCCGGTGGTGGTGGCGGTGGTGCAGGAACAGGGTTATTGTTGTTGGCTTGCAACTGACCCAAAGTTTGGATCATTGTTTTCATAAGCTGATTTTGCATGGCCATCAACCGTTCCAGGTTGTTTGCACCAGCTCTGGGGTTGTCATTCTCGGGAACCTCAACGTGGTCATCCTCTTGGTTGCCACGGATGTTCTTCCCTTGACGACCAGCGTTTTCTCTCACCATCTGTGAGAGAGAGTTGAGTAGAACAGAGGTTGGAAGTTTAGAGTAATCCCTCCCAACTATATGCATCAAGGTGGATGGACTATATATCGTTCTATATGAGGATGTGAACAAGTGCCGAAGCATCTCACATCTCTCTACTATGTGTGGATATGGACAACGCTGAAACGTCCCACAACTCACACTAAGCACACAAGCACAACAATCATCACAAAAGTTTCATACAACTCCTATTCAAGCTTATTCAATGGGGGTCCTATGTGGTTTGGGGTGATACCAATATGTGATTTCACCCTATGTCAAGGTGATTTGGGGTGATACCTATGATACCAATCTGTGATCCAACTATGGCTTCTACATAGGCTTGCATCTTATGTCCAGGTGGTTTTGATGCCAATCTATGCATTCTACCTAGGCTTGCATCTTATGGTAAGCGTGGCTTCTAATACCAATCTGGGACCTATCTAGGCTTGTGACCTACGATCAACCGTGACAGGTTGATACCAATTTGTATTTTCTATCTAGGCGTGTGACCTACAATCAACCGTGGCTCTGATACCAATCTGTGACCTATCTAGGCGTGTGATCTACTGTTAGCCGTGGCTGTGATACCAATCTGTGAATTGTACCAATATGTGATCTTATCTAGGCCTGTGATCTACAGTCAACCATGGTATCTATACCAATCCGTGACTAGGCATGGCAGCTCTAATATCAACCTGTGATTTCTATCTAGGCGTGTGACCTACGATCAACCCGTGGTAGGTTGATACCAATCTGTGACCTATCTAGACATGTGACCTATGATCAACCGTGGCTCTGATACCAATCTGTGATGCCCCTGTTCTAAGAGAGAACCTCTTGGAACTGAGACTGATGCGTATGTGTGCGCAGGATGTTCATCACACATACACATATAATCCACAAACTGAATTCAGAATATATATAACCATGAATGAATAGATTTAAGTACTTTATTACATCGATCTTTATTGCAGCGGAAGTCTATCTTAGCAGTGGAAGTCTTATTCTAGCAGCGGAAGTCTTCTAACTATTGCGGAAGCAACTAAGCAGCAGCAGCGGCTCCATCTCTTCTCCACAGGCAAGGTTGAGGATAGATCATACGCCTAATACTCCACATGGTCTTCATAGTACTCCTCTCCTGTTGCTGATGATGAAGTAATAATGCAAGTTTGAGTACATGATGTACTCAGCAAGTGCGGGAAAATATGATATGTAACTCACAACAACGTAGTTATAAAAATGCTCATTGCAGAAAGCAAAATTTATTTCACAAAACTGGATAAAAACAACAACTAGCTTTAAATGAATGTAATCCCAACATCAACATACCTCCATCACGATTCACCACTTTTCATGTCTCAACCAGACATTTATCTTGCTCAAATTTTCACATGCTCATGAATACCATCTTGTATTCACTACTATCTCATCTCATATTCAATTCCGTCTCGTACCTCGACCAATGCTCGTTGCCATGACTCAACAGTCATGCAACCAATCTCATTACCCGGACTCAATAGTCCCGAAAACCAAATCCAAAGACCAAACCATCACCAAACCAATAACCAAACCAAATACCATCCCATAAACCATCCCATCTAATCATGTGGGTTGTCCAGGCGCTCGTGACCGTAAGCTCGGCTATCATGATAGTTTTAGACTCTGCAGAGTTTGTACCACTTTACCCACAAGTTTGTGATTTCGTCACCCATCGGCGACTGCAGAACCTTCATTATACCAGTATACAACCGTCGGTGTATGGCCAAGGGATCACAAAATAGCCTTTACAAAGGGGCTACTAGATGTATGGACTCACTAAGGTTTCACCAGCAGGCTAGAATCTCCAATTCTCCCACCCACGGGCCCCCTCTTGTGCCACGCAGTTCCCGGGGCAGTTCTCACTCGACTCCTATTCCCCGCGCTTTCCACGGTCCATAACAATCTCGCAACTTACCTAATTAGTCAGCTAAGCCGCACTCATATTTGGCCTTGTGGTGGCACTGTTATCCTAGCATGGCTCGCATGAACCATTCCTTAGATCTATGACAAGTAACCACCATCTCATGCTACCACTTCCACAAAATCAAGCTTGCCTAGATCTCCCTCCGATTCATGTCCATAATCAACATCAGTTTCTCATTAACATTATTCATACGAGTGCAGTTAGCTAGACAAATCTGTCTCGCTTCCCGTTTCTTGTGGACTCAGCAAAGCATAAAAGCAAAAACCATACCCGACTCATTAACTTTTCCGGTGACAAGGGTGGTTAACAAAACTAGTAAACTCCTATGAAAGGGTTTCCCATCATGTTGACTCAAGCACATACACCTTTTCGCAAACAAAACAGTTTCAAAAACATGGGATCAATATGGTCAAGGGGCACTTGGCTTGTTCTTGCGGCTTCTGTTGTTCTTGGATCTCGAAGTCTTGGTGTTGCTCATCGTAGATAGCTCCCTGAGCTTGTCCTTCTACTCACAATCACGCATATACAAGGTTCACAGCAATCAATTATCATGCACAAACTTTAATCAAGATGCGATGATGCATATGCATGCTAATCCTATGGTGCTGTTTTATTAGATTGGTTTGTACGTGTTCTTGCATGTTTGCATGGGTTTTACGATGAACAAAGGTGTTCGGATCAAATGTGGACGTGACGATAATCTGCACTCAAGATCTAGATCAAACCGATCAACATGTGATCTGTCCACGAAAAAGCTTCTGTTCGAAGGAATCGAAGAACAGATGCAAAGAAAACGCGATGATGTCGTAAGGTGGTATTGGAGACCTACCTTACTTCCTTCAGGTCTTTCCTCCAGAAAAAAATATATCATCGGCTCTCCTCCGACGATGGCGATCGTGTCTGAGCTCGTCAGCGGTCTCTCCGGTGGTCAATCTCCGGCGAAGGGGTTTAGCTTGGCGAGTTGGGGGCTAGGGCTTCTAAGTTGTCGGCTTAGAAAAGATGTTACGACCAAGGGGTTGTTTCGGGTTCTATTTATAATCGGGAAACGAAGAGTCCTACTCTGACCAGAATTCGAATAAGAGTCCTATTCAAACTGTTTCTAGATCTTAACAACTTATCTTCAATTGATTTGGTGCGGTGGCAATGTGGAATTCGTGTCGGTTTCCTTCTATGTCGGTATTCCCGTGCGTACAGAAGCAAAAACCACTTCAGATCTCGTCACCTTCGCGGTGATGAGCTCCGGAGGCTCCACGTGTCCTGCGGAGGCTTGGCATCCCTTTTCTGCAGAGGCGGGCTCCGGTTGTGCCGAGTGTCAGGCGGGCGAGACCTCCCTCTCCTCAGAGGAGAGCTCCGCGTGCGCCACGTGTCCGGGTGGGCGGGACCTCCCTCTCCCTCAGAGGCGAGCTCCGCGTGCACCACATGTCAGTGCCGGACCTCCCCTCTCTTTGGGGGTGGCTCCGAATGTGCCACATGTTAGAGCCGGACCTCCCCTCTCTTCAGAGGTGGGCTCCGAGAATGCCATGTGTCTTTTGGGTTAACGAATGCACTCGCATACTTTATGTACCTCATGAATAAGGTCTTCATGGAGTACTTGGACAAGTTCGTCGTGGTTTTCATCGACGACATCATGGCGTATTCGAAAAGGGTGGAAGAACATGAAGAACACTTAAGGTTGACGTTGCAAAAACTGCGAGAGCATCAATTGTATGCCAAGTTCAGCAAGTGTCAATTTTGGCTAAAGGAGATATCGTTCCTACGCCACATTATCTCTGAAGGAGGAGTATTGGTTGATCCGGAAAAGTGGGAGATGTTTTGAAGTGGAACCAACCGCAGAATGTGAGAGATATTCGGAGTTTCCTTGGGATGGCTGGATACTACCGCCGGTTCATCAAGGAATTCTCCAAAATAGCGAAGCCTATGACTGAATTACTCATGAAAGGGAAAGCATTTCAGTGGACACAAGCATGTTAAGACAGCTTTGAGGAGCTAAAGAAGAGATTAACAACAGCGCCGGTTTTGGTATTGCCGAACGTGAGCAAGTGTTTTGACATATATTGTGACGCATCAAGACAAGGGCTTGGATGTGTTCTTATGCAAGGAGGCTAAGTGGTTGCCTATGCATCGAGGCAATTAAAGAAACATGAGCTGAATTACCCCACATATGACGTGTTACTTGCAGCCGTGTACATGCCTTGATGATTTGGAGGCATTACATACTTGGTCACCGATGTGAGATATACACGGATCACAAAAGCCTCAAGTATATATTCACGCAAACGGATCTGAATTTGAGGCAACTTCGACGGTTGGAACTCATCAAGGATTATGATGTTGGAATCAACTATCACCTCGGAAAGGCCAATGTAGTAGCGGATGCATTGAGCTGAAAGGGAGCATGTCACCAACTCACGGTTCGGGAGCTGTCACCTGAGCTGCGTAAGGAGTTCGAACGGTTACATCTCGGATTCTTGAAGGGGATGGAGGTGATAGAACTGAACTCAATGCTGGAACAAGAGATACGACATGGCCAAGCAACGGATGAGGAAATCAAGGAAATCAAGGAAAGAATCCGATAAGACATAGAAAAGGATTTCAAGGAAGACGAGAAAGGCACACTTTTGTTAGGGAAAAGGATTTTTGTGCCTAATGTGAAGCACATCCGAGACACGATACTAAAGGAGGCACATGACTCACCTTACTCCATACACCCCTGCTGTACAAAGATATACAAGGACCTGAAAACTTGCTATTGGTGGGATGGCATGAAAAGGCAAATTGCTGAATATGTTGCCCTATGCGACACGTGCCAACGAGTGAAGACCGAACATCAAAGACCCGCTGGATTATTACAGCCATTAAAAGTACCCAAGTGGAAGTGGGAAGACATTAACATGGATTTCATTGTCGGATTGCCACGTACTCAGTCCGGCTACAACTCTATTTGGGTTATCGTGGACCGATTGACGAAAACAGCCCACTTCCTTCCTGTTAGAACCAAGTACACCGTCGTGCAACTAGCCGAGCTGTATATGGAGCAAATCGTGTGTCGTCATGGAGTTCCGAAGAGGATTATTTCAGATCGAGGTTCTCGATTTACCTCTAGGTTCTGGAAGAAGCTGCATGAAGCCATGGGTACACAGTTGAATTTCAGCTCCGCATATCACCCACAAACTGACGGGCAAACTGAGAGAACAAATCAGATTTTGGAAGACATGTTAAGAGCTTGCGCCTTGAAACATGGGCGTAGTTGGGATAAGAGCTTGCCATATGCTGAATTCTCGTACAACAACAGTTACCAAGCCAGCTTGAAGATGTCACCTTTTGAAGCATTGTATGGTAGACGGTGTAGAACACCGCTGTTCTGAAATGAGACCGGAAAAAGCAAAGTATTTGGATCTGAAGTGCTGCAAGATGCCGAAAAGCAAGTCCAAACGGTACTTGAAAACTTGAAGGCCGCTCAGTCACGACAAAAAGGGTTATGCGGATAATAAGCGAAGAAGATTGACCTCCAAAGTGGGAGACTTCGTGTATCTTAAGATATCGCCTATCCGAGGCCAACGACGGTTCAACGTCAAAGGCAAGTTAGCACCTCGCTACATCGGGCCATTGTGGGGACCACCCCATGGTTCACCCACTCCAGGATCACATAGGGTGGTGCCGTGCGATGCGGCACCCACCAGCACACACGAAAAGAATTAAAGAACAACATACAAACTTTTATTTGATATAAAACAGCGGAAGTCTTTTACAAAACTTAATTAACAACAGAAGTATTACACATAGATGGCCCCTCATCCTAACTATGCAAAAGTGCAGCCGTCCAGCCCGGGGACGCTACACACTAGCAGCAAGTAACCGGAGATCACGGCGGCGTGCAGGGCTCCAGCTCGGCAGTGTACCCCGACGGGGCATCGCCTCGTCCTCGGAACCTTCCTCATAATTCTCACCTGCACACAGCTCAAATATTGCAACCATGAGCACGATGGCTCAGCAAGGCTTAACCGACAACCCTAGGCATGGAACTCTACATGTAAGGATGTGTAAGATAGGAAAAAGAATTTTGCAATAAAGACACACCTACATGTTGATCCTTACTTTTAGTTTTATAGCAACAGTTTATTGAGCCTTAGGCAGCCCTCACATCGGAAGTCCACAATCAAACAAGAAACGCTTTCCTCCGATGTGGTAATGTCCAAAGTGGAATATAAACTTAATTAGCTCTATAACTATAGCATACAAGGTTTCAAGACATTAATAGTTCAATACAGCATATTCAGTTGGCTTATTTCACTTCTTACTACGTCACAGCGCAGTGAACAAGTGGGTACTAAAATAACCGCGACGGACGGTGATTGCAATCAGAAGACACCCGGATAACACGTCACATACACCCACTTTCAGAAGCGTGATTCCACACCCCTTCCTACTCTGTTGTATGCAACAACCTTTCAAAGGCAACCCAAATGCCGAACCGGTCCATCCGTAACGGGCAGGAGGTCCCGGTGTGGAGCGTGACTGTGCCCACCGGCAGATTTACACCTTGCTACCCTCAACCCACTCCTATTTACGGTTGGGTAAGCCTCGGCACCCAGGTTAACCAATTACATCAGTTTCTTGGTTCCCATATGCCAGTATGCATCCGGTACTGTTCGATACTTGTCCAGCAGGGCCGCACACGGACAGTCCTCAACCGACGCCAACAGGGCTACGCACGTGAGACCTCTGCTCAATGCATCCTATCCCCCCTGCTGGGTCTCATTTTTACACCCAATCCATTTTCTACCTCTTTTCATTCCGTGTGATAAATACTATCTCGCGAGTAGCTTCCAACCACTCGACTTCTACCGAGATCCTAAACATTAGCATGGCATTCTATACTCATCGAGTTTGTAAACTACCCAACCCTTTATAGGAGTTAAAACGGCTATGCAAGTGGGGTTTCAATCACCCTAACTCTAATGCATACATTTCAACCTAGACATAAGTGATACAAATGAAAAGCTTTATAAAAGATACTTAAGTGCAAACCGGGGCTTGCCTGGTTGCGAGTCAGAGGAGAAGTTATCTTCTGGTGGAAGGACGTCCAAGCGCTCCGGTGCGTCCTCAACTTCGGTCACTAAATGAAATGTAGCAAAATATATGTATAAGTATTAAGGATTTATAAGAATTGAACTTCTATTCATAGCGACTGCTATTTATGTTCCTCAATTGGCTTTGGAATTTTTACAGTGGATACTATACTCTCTAAGGATGATCTGAGCAAAATTTGGACAATTGTCAATGCACAATGTAGTCTCCAAAATTCCTACAAGTATAAGGGTTCTCTGAATTTTGAGCCCAAATCAGGAGCTTTGACATAGCTAACAGTGGAAGATATGATTAGGGTAAATCTCCATGGTTCTAAAGAAATTTGTTTCACCATTTTTGGAGCTACCAACAGAGAGATATGAATTTTTGAAGTTGGATAGAAGTTCTGAAAAAGTTTCTGTTTAAATTTGAATTTCCAAATAAAGGCTGAATTTTGGAAGGTAATTTATCCTAGCAAATGAACTCCAATGAAGCCCAAATTTTTACTGGAGATCTGTTACTATGAAAAGTATTTGCTGCCCAAATGTGGGAGTGTTTCATAAAGAATTGCTCCTGTAATAAATCTCTAAAAGATTTAATAAAAACAATTCTACAGGAACTCCTGGTTATTTTCATAGCAAGCAATTTGTTTCTCTGTGAAGTACTCCTCATGAGGATTCCAACAAAATTGGTCTCACCCTTTTTGGAGTTTTCTACACAAAGTTATGGGTCTCCAAAGTTTGAACTGAATTAGGAAAATCTGGAAATGTTTAAATCCTGGCTGTGGGCCCCACCTGTGGCGCTATCCGCTCAGATGATGGCAACACCGGGGCCACGGAGTTATTTCCCATGCAGCCGCACCGGATCCGGTGCCACAGACCGATCCCCGCGCGTATACAGAGGCTGACCGGTGGGACACGGTCCTCCTTCGTCTTCCTCGCGCTGCCCGCGCCTCCCGCGGCGGCGCACGCCGGCGAGGCTCGCCGGGACGGGGTCCCCATTGTCGAACTTCCTCAAACTTGCCGCCTGTGAGTTCTACACCGTGCTGAACACGATCGTGGGGTCGGGAGCCAATTATAACGGCCGGAACGGTGCTCGCACCGGCGACCCTGTTGAACCTCACTTCGGTGACCTCGTTCTCACTCGACAGTGGGTCTTTCAGGCTAGGGTTTTCTCTAAAAGCACCAGTGTCGCATGGACAACATCGACCCATAGCCCACTCTCCATGAAAACCACCGGAGAGGGGACCTCACCGGCGACCCGAGCCCGCAAAACGCCGGCGGCGACAAAAACTCGAAGAACTCCTTCCGTCTTTGATGGTTTCTAGCGCCGTTTGAGCGAGAAGGACCGTAGGGATCTAGCAAAGCTTCTCCTGGACCAGAATGAGCTCTAGCTACTGCTGCGCTACGAATTTGATTGTAGCCCGAGAGGTGTCGCTATGAACTAGGGTTTGGTAAAACATAAAATCTTACTAACAGATGATCAATTGACATGAGGCTTTCGGAAACATGAACTACGGACAACAACACACCTTTCTTGTGTAGGGAAGGGGCGGTGACACCGGCCGTAGCGTGCTGTCCATGGTGATCCGAACGGGGTTCCGCCGGACACCTCCGAACGCCGGCGCCAAGTGTTGGTTTGTGCGTAGTACGAGCTAGGAAACTTAGGTGGAAGAATGGTGGAGGCTGGAGCATGCTCTTTCCCTTATTTTTGCTGCTTGGAGCTCGATCGTATGAGCTCGGGCGAGGGTGTGCGAGGGAGGAACAGCAATGGCACCGGGCAGTTTCCTTGCGGGAGAAACCGAGCAGCGGTGAGCGTGCGAGGGAGCAAAAGAGCGTTTCGGTGCTGCAGCTGGGGGTGCGGAGATGATCACGCGGACGAGAAGCAGGAGCTGGCGCGGTGCCGTCCTCGGGACAGGGTCGCGCCGGGAGCTGGCGTCGCCTGGGCGACCGGCTAAAGCAAAACAGAGGCGGTAGCTCTGTAGTGAGGCTGACTACTGGGCCCCACCTCCCCCTCTTTTAATCAAATTTTTCTCTGATATTTTTACCCCAGCTACTCAGAATTAAAGTCCATATCCACCCCAAGTCATGGTTTAAACTTGCTGAATTCAAATGGTTTGAATTCTGGTGTGAAGTTTGAATTGTGTTTGATCATTTGAATTTGAAATGGAATTTGAATTCTCCTTTTTGCCTTGCTCCAAAAACATAGCATACCAAGTCCAAAGTTTCTGATTTTTGGCATGGCTGCTAATTCAAATGTGGAGAACACATTTGTGGAACAAAATTTGCAAATTGAGGAGATTGGAATTCGAAACTGAATTTGAAATTCAGATTAAAGGGCTTCCCCTTTTTAATCCCAAACAAATACTAAAATCCCTCCAAATGAGCTGAAATTTGGAAGGTTGAATATTTGAAATATGAAGACCCAAGTTATGAATTTAGATCTCCATGTTTGGAAGTTTTGGGAAGTTTGAATCCTCACTTTGAACCTTCACCGTTATAATTCAAAGTTTTAATTCCCCTCATTTTTCCTAAGTGTACATGAGCTTAAAATTCTTGCTACCACTTTTTGGGGATTTTACATCCCCCCCCCCCTCAAAAAGAATCTCATCCCGAGATTCCAAAAGAAATGCAAAATGGGGGAAACTTTACCGGGTATACGATGATAGCTAGTCCGGATAATATGTTCGTAGATAGTCCTCGCTTTCCCATGTCGCTTCATCAGCGGTGTGGTTACTCCACAAGACCTTGTAGAACCATTAGGTACGATTTCTTGTGGCACGAGTCTTTTCATCGATAATCCGGATTGGATACTCCGTGTACGTGAGCTCCGATTGAAGAACTTCTATGTCTTCAGTGCGGATTTCAGCGGAGGGTTTGAGACACTTCCTCAGCTGAGAAATGTGGAAGACATTGTGAATCCCTGCGAGTGACGCCGGTAAATCCAAGCGACAGGCCACGGGTCCGCATTTTTCAATGACGGCGAACGGACCAATGAACCGCGTCGCAAGTTTACCCTTCACTCCGAAACGATGAACTCCCTTCATCGTAGACACACGGACATAAACATGGTCCCCGATGTCGAAGTGGAGAGGGCGACGTCTTTTATCCGCATAACTGTTCTGAAGAGATTGAGCAGCCTTGATATTGGCTTGTATTACTTGCACTAGTTCTTCAGCCTCATTCACAAGTTCAATACCGTAGATAACTCGCTCGCTGGACTCGCACCAGTTGTGAGGTGTGCGGCATTTTCGGCCGTAGAGAGCTTCATACGGCGCCATCTTGATGCTAGCTTGATAGCCATTGTTGTAAGAAAACTCCGCCAACAGCAAATGATCGTCCCAATTCTTGCTGTGGTGGATGGCACAAGCACGTAGCATGTCTTCCAGAACTTGGTTCACCTGTTCAGTTTGACCATCCGTCTGCGGGTGATATGCAGAGCTGCGGATCAGTTTTGTCCCCAATGATGCGTGCAGCTGTTCCCAAAACCAAGCGACAAACAGCGCACCGCGATCTGAAATAATGGAGCGGGGAACACCGTGCAAGCACAAGATCCTTGCGATATACAACTCCGCATATTGCTTGGCCACGTACTTTGTATGTACGGGGATAAAATGAGCCGACTTGGTTAGTCGATCGACTATTACCCAAATCGAGTCATACTTGTGAGATGTGAGAGGTAAACAAACAATGAAATCCATGCTGATATCCTCCCACTTCCACGCCGGAATGTTCAATTGTTGCAGCTGTCCGGCTTTACGCATATGGTCGGCTTTCACACGCCGACACGTATCACATTCGGATACGTACTTTGCGATTTCTCTTTTCATTCATGTCCACCAAAACCTGGTTTTCAGATCCTGGTACATCTTGTTGCTGCCCGGTTGAATAGAATACTTGGACAAATGAGCTTCATCCAAGATTTTCTTCCGAAGCTCCATGTCACAGGGTACCACTATACCGTCTTTAAACCATAGAGTGTCGTGTTCATCTCTTCGGAAGCATTTCATTTCGCCATTCTCCATCCTCCTCTGAATGTGCGACATTCCCATGTCTTTATTGTGAGCTTCCATAATTTCCTCTCGTATTGTAGGGACGAGAGCAAGATTATATAACGCCCCATAGGGAACCAAGTACAGACTTGGCTCCTCCTCATCAGGTGAGGTGACGGACAGGTAGTTGACATGAGATTTGCGGCTTAGGGCATCGGCAACCATGTTTGCCTTCCCGTGTTGGTAGTGAATCTCGATCTCATAGTCTTTGATCAGTTCTAGCCATCTCCGTTGCCGCATATTCAACTCCTTTTGAGTGAATATATACTTCAGACTTTTTTGGTCAGTGTAGAGGTGCACTAAGTTCCCAAGCAAATAGTGCCTCCACATCTTCAAGGCTAATACCACAGCAGCGAGCTCAAGATCATGAGTCGGATAGTGCAGCTCGTGGTTACGAAGTTGACTTGAGCCATAGGTGACCACTCTTCCTCCTTGCATCAATACACAGCCAAGCCCGATGCCGGACGCATCACAATATACGTCGAAGGGCTTGGTTGTATCCAGATGAGCTAACACCGGGGCTGTCGTAAGATGCTTCACTAATGCTTGGAAAGCTTCTTCACAAGCTGAGCTCCAAACATATTCGATCCCCATCTTCAACAGTTCAGTCATCGGCTTAGCAAGCTTGGAGAAATTCGGTATGAATCTCCGGTAATATCCTGCTAACCCAAGGAAACTACGGACTTCGTGGACTGATGCGGGGGACTTCCATTTCAGAACTTGCCCAACCTTGCTTGGATCAACTGCAATGCCTTCTGCCGGAACAATATGACCAAGAAATGGCACTTGGTTGATCCGAAACTCGCACTTGCTGAACTTGGCATAAAGCTTATGGTCTCGCAATCGTTGAAGCACGATATGCAGGTGTTCGGCATGTTCTTCTTCAGACTTGGAGTAAACCAAGATGTCATCTATGAACACCACCACAAACTTGTCCAACTCCGGTATGAACACTGAGTTCATGAGATACATGAAGTGTGCCGGGGCGTTGGTGAGACCAAAGGACATGAAGAGGTATTCATACAGCCCATATCTTGTTGAGAACGCCGTCTTTGGAATATCCTCTGCTCGGATCTTGATTTTGTGATATCCGGAGCGAAGATCCATCTTTGAAAATACACTCGCACCCACATGTTGATCGAAGAGAATATCGATGCGGGGCAGTGGATATTTATTCTTGATGGTGACGGTGTTGAGAGGTCGGTAGTCCACACACAACCTCAAGGTTTCATCCTTCTTCTTCACAAACAGCGCCATCCCCATGGCAAGGAACTTGGTCGAATGAAACCCTTATTCATTAAATCGTTGAGCTGCTCCTTTAGTTCAGCCAGCTCATTTGGAGCCATCTTGTACGGTCTCCGTGATACCGGCGTCGTCCCAGGTACAATTTCAATCTTGAACTCAACATCTCTTTCGGGTGGCATGCCCGAAAGATCATCCGGAAAGACATCCGGGTATTCACGGATCACACGAATATCCTCAAGTTTTGTGGCTTCCGTGTTATATGTAGCGGGAGCTTCTTGAACCGAACGGTCAAGAATAAGAACATGTGGTTCATGAAGTGGAGAGTTTAAACGAACCACACGTGGAATGATGTCAAGAACAGCACCATGGCGATGTAGCCATGACATCCCTAAAATGACATCAAGTTTTTGACTCTCTAACATGATTAGAGAAGTCGGGTATAGCTTCCCACCCAATTGTAATTGTGCTCTATAGACCATTCTATCAGCTGTTATTTTCCCACATGGAGAGCATATCAAGTATGAACTATTTGTGGGAATGATAGGCAGTTGATATTTAATAACATAAGACTGACTTATGAAATTATTGGTGGCACCGGAGTCAAAAAGTATGACTACGGGATGATCTAGGTAAGAAAACGTACCCGCGAGGACGGGTTTGCCTTCCGGCACGTCTTCGAGGGCTAAATGGTGGACGTTGATGGGTTTTGGTGCTGGTTTCTTGGGCTGATTGCATGGATAATTAGCACCCTGATACGGTGCTGGCCCCCTGCCCTTTCGCGGCTCGGGGCAGTCCCTCGAAATATGCCTGACACGGCCACACGTGAAGCACGTGTAAGGTTTCGGAGTCCCGCCGACTTGAGGACGGAATCCCGGTGCATGCTGTTGAAACTGAGGCGCATGCGGGACCATCCTTTGATGCTGCTGTTGCTGTGGCAGATACGTCGGTCGGAAGCCCGGCGCATTATATTGCCGACCGCGGAACCGAGGTGGTTGCGCCGGTGGCTGCCATCTCTGACCGGTTGGTGAGCGATACACCACACGGTATTTTTGTGGCATCCCACCACTGCTTCTCGTCAGCGCGCTGCGTTTCCTCTTATCAGAACTGCGCTCGCGCTGAGCATTCTCTTGTCGAATCGTGGCATTAACAAGGTCGTTGAATGTGCCGCGATTGCTTTGGGCGAGATGGACATTCATCTTTGAATTCAGGCCCCGGAAGAATGCATTGCGCTTGTCTTCCTCCGTTCTCACAAATCCTGGTGCATACTGCGCCAGTCGGTTGAATAACCTGGAGTACTCATGAGCACTCCTCTCGCCTTGTCGTAGCGCCAGGAACTCCTGGAGCTTCCTTTCCATAACCCCGGGAGGTATGTGATAGGCGCGGAACGCCTCCCAGAACTCCGTCCATGTGACGGCATGGCCAGCCGGTAAGGAGGCGGTGTAGTTCACCCACCATGTGCCGGCTTCACCTTGAAGCTGTTGCGCTGCATACAGCGCCTTCTGGTGTTCGGTGCATCGTATCAGCCCGAACTTCGCCTCCAGAGTTTGGATAAAGCTGTCCGCCTCCAAAGGCTCTTCGGCCTCCGTGAAGACCGGTGGATGGGTCGCCAGGAAGTCTGAATATGAAATTTGTTGGGGCTGGCGTTGCCCATTGTCTTGGCGTCCTCCCTGATGGGACGCATTCTGCTGGACTAGCATCTGCAGCAACTCGGTTTGCTCGTCGCGCGAGCCGAGCACTGCAGCGAGAACCTCCGCAAGATTTCTTGGAAGTTCTGGCGGTGGAGGAGGTGGTTGCTGCTGCGTCATGGTTTGCTCCGGAGGTGGAGACTCATCGCCACGAACCTGACTCGGACCTCCCTCCTCTTGTGTGGACCGTGTACGCACCATTCTGCATTTATACCATTCAAACGATCAGCTACATGTTGGTTTAGCTCATCCAGTCCATACAATAGTAGTGCGAGAATGGAATAAATAATGCGCATAACAATCACACATATGGATAAAGTATAAACTTTATACAACATATACATCCCTGGACCATTTCACAAGATCAGGTTCCAAAGTAATGAACTTTAGGGATTAAAAGTTCATTTCGACCATCGTGGGTCGCCACGGGATGTTAAGTGCGTTAGCATGCGTAATTCCTCGCTATTGTACTGGACCCAAACATGCACTAGCTCAAAGTGATATGTCGAATGCATAAAATTTTCGACTCCACTCACTGTTTTACAACAGCCCCTGGACGTCGAATTGTGAAACTAAGTGTTTTGATTGAAACACTTCAACATGGTGTTCACTGTCCAGCTTCTGGTCCAGCTGACCAGTCTGGACAATTCAACTGTTTTGGCCACCTTGAAGGCAAAATTTGGACTAGAGTTCAACAACACAGTTTTAGTAGACTCAACAAGGAATCCAGATTGTATTTATTTGCCTTTATGGCCTTCCTAGTTTGTGAGTTATGACTCCTACAAGTTGACAGAATTTTCTCAGGAATTTTTGACAGCACCTCCTTTGCATGTTGCTGTTTTGTTCACAAAATTCCATCTATTTTTGTCCTCAATCTTGGAAAACAATGAAGTACAAAGTTGTAGCACACTTCCTATGCTTTCCGATGATGTCTTACTTGACTCTTAGAAATTTTTCTACAGAATGCTGTGGTTGAAAAACAGAAAATTTCAGAGAGCATTTTTGGTCTGCCCTGTTTCTGGACAGTGTATACTCATCTGAGATTTTCATCCATTTGGAGGGAGATTTTTTTCTGGAGCTCTACAGAAAAGTTGTAGAGGACTTCAAAACCTTTCCAGAATGGTATCTCACACTTCCATTGGTTCAACCAATCCTAATTTATTCCCTGTTTATGCTCAGCAAAATTTCTGCCGAAAACAGGGGAGGTTGTTCCTAAGTCTTCGAAATTGAATCTATAATCCCAATTGACTCTTAGTTCAATAACCCCTAGATAGAATCCTAAACTTCATTTTGACTCTTTTATTTGAAAAATATCCTTTTATGCAGTCTCGGTACTACGTTTCCGTACCAAAGAAAAATCCTAAACCGGTATTCCAGCATATACGTGTCAAGTGGTGGAACTAAGAAAGTCACTAACAAACATTTTCTACACGTCATGCACTAACGTGGTTAATGTACCTGCATAAGAACACACAATAATGGTGCACACAAAGGTTTTTGGCATTTCAGGCAGATCCATATTATAATAAAAACATACGGTCCGTATCATTGCCATATGGATCGTCCTTCAGTCAAGCCACGTCTCAAGGTACATGGTCGTGTTTTCACACCACACGACGGGGAACCCGAGTAGAGTGCGAACGGGTCGTCACGGTTGGGAATTTTATCAACCCAACGGATACCACCTACTGCCTCATGACCGTTGAGGCACGCCGATAGCGAGCGCTGCGTATGGCCCTTTGAACATTGAACGTTCAAGAGTTGCATACTATCGTGTTTCTTACCACACGATGGGGTATTCTCACTTTTGCCTAAAGCACGTTGGAGATCAGTATTTTCATATGCTCTCCGAACCATGGAAAGGTTCAGAGACTCATATTAACTACCGTGCCAAGCCACGGTATGCATTCCATACTATTACTCGTATGGCGAGTTACCGCAATTGATCCGCCTGCAGTGGCGTACCTTACCTCTTACCTGACGTCGGAGCGTCGTTACAAAATGTATAACAAGTAAGTTAGCTTTTCCATCTTAGTAGCTACTACTATCATAGAACTTATGTGGGCTTAATGACTAATCCTCACTCGACTACTTCTAAATTTTCAAAATAGGCTCTTTTCAAGCGTGCTATTCACAATGCTTCTCTGATACCACGCCTGTGGGGACCACCCCGTGGTTCACCCACTCCAGGATCGCATAGGGTGGTGCCGTGCGATGCAGCACCCAACAGCACACACGAAAAGAATTAAAGAACAACATACAAACTTTTATTTGATATAAAACAGCGGAAGTCTTTTACAAAACTTAATTAACAACGGAAGTATTATACATAGATGGCCCCTCATCCTACTATGCAAAAGTGCAGCCGTCCAGCCCGGGGACGCTACACACTAGCAGCAAGTAACCAGAGATCACGGCGGCGTGCAGGGCTCTAGCTCGGCCGTGTACCCCGACGGGGGCCTCGCCTTGTCCTCGGAACCTTCCTCATAATTCTCACCTGCACACAGCTCAAATATTGCAACTGTGAGCACGATGGCTCAGCAAGGCTTAACCGACAACCCTAGGCATGGAACTCTACATGTAAGGATGTGTAAGATAGGAAAAAAACTTTGAAATAAAGAAACGCCTACATGTTGATCCTTACTTTTAGTTTTATAGCAACAGTTTATTGAGCCTTAGGCAGCCCTCACATCGTAAGTCCACAATCAAACAAGAAACGCTTTCCTCCAATGTGGTGATGCCCAAAGTGGAATATAAACTTAACTAGCTCTATAACTACAACATACAAGGTTTCAAGACATTAATAGTTCAATACAGCATATTCAGTTGGCTTATTTCACTTCTTACTACGTCACAGCGCAGTGAACAATCGGATACTCAAATAACCGCGAGGGACGGTGATTGCAATAAGAAGACACCCGGATAACACGTCACATACACCCACTTTCAGAAGCGTGATTCCACACCCCTTCCTACTCTGTTGTATGCAACAACCTTTCAAAGGCAACCCAAATGCCGAACTGGTCCATCCGTAACGGGCAGGAGGTCCCCGCGTGGAGCGTGACTGTGCCCACCGGTAGATTTAGACCTTGCTACCCTCAACCCACTCCTATTTACGGTTGGGTAAGCCTCGGCACCCAGGTTAACCAATTACATCGGTTTCCTGGTTCCCATATGCCAGTATGCATCTGGTACTGTTCGATACTTGTCCAGCAGGGCCGCACACGGACGGTCCTCAACCGACGCCAACAGGGCTACGCACGTGAGACCTCGGCTCACTGCATCCTATCCCCCCTGCTGGGTCTCATTTTTACATCCAAGTCATTTTCTACCTCTTTTCATTCCTGTGATAAGTACTATCTCGCGAGTAGCTTCCAACCACTCGACTTGTACCGAGATCCTAAACATTAGCATGGCATTCTCTACTCGTCGAGCTTGTAAACTACACAACCCTTTATAGGAGTTAAAACAGCTATGCAAGTGGGGTTTCAATCACCCTAACTCTAATGCATACATTTCAACCTAGACATAAGTGATACAAATGAAAAGCTTTATAAAAGGTACTTAAGTGCAAACCGGGGCTTGCCTGGTTGCGAGTCAGAGGAGAAGTTAGCTTCTGGTGGAAGGACGTCCAAGGGCTCCGGTGCGTCCTCAACTTCGGTCACTAAATGAAATGTAGCAAAATATGTGTATAAGTATTAAGGATTTATAAGAATTGAACTTCTATTCATAGCTACTGCTTTGTATGTTCCTTAATTGGGTTTGGAATTTTTACAGTGGATACTAGACTCTCTAAGGATGATCTGAGCAAAATTTGGAGAAATGTCAATGCATGATGTAGTCTCCAAAATTCCTACAAGTACAAGGCTTCTCTGAATTTTGAGCCCAAATCAGGAGCTTTGACATAGCTAACAGTGGAAGATATGATTAGGGTAAGTCTCCATGGTTCTAACAAAATTTTTTAAGTTGGATAGAAGTTCTGAAAAAGTTTCTGTTTAAATTTGAATTTCCAAATAAAGTATGAACTTTGGAAGGCAATTTAGCCTAGCAAATGAACTCCAATGAAGCTCAAATTTTTACTGGAGATCAGTTACTATGAAAAGGATTTGCTGCCCAAATTTGGTAGTGTTTCATAAAGAATTGCTCCTGTAATAAATCTCTAAGGATTTACTAAAAACAATTCTTCAGAAATTCCTGGGCATTTTCATAGCATGCAATTTGTTTCTCTGGATGTACTCCTCATGAGGATTCCAAAAAAATTGGTCTCACCCTTTTTGGAGTTTTCTACACAAAGTTATGGGTCTCCAAAGTTTGAACTGAATTAGGAAAATTTGGAAATGTTTAAATCCTGGCTGTGGGCCCCACCCGTGGCGCTATTCGCTCAGATGACGGCAACACCAGGGCCAAGGAGTTATTTCCCGTGCAGCCGCACTGGATCCGGGCCACAGACCGATCCCCGCGCGTATACAGAGGCTGACCGGTGGGACCCAGTCCTCCTTCGTCTTCCTCGCGCTGCCCGCACCTCCCGCGGTGGCGCATGCCGGCGAGGCTCGCCGGGACGGGGTTCCCGTGGTCCGAACTTCCTCAAACTCGCCGCCTGTGAGATCTACACCGTGCTGAACACGATGGTGGGGTCGGGAGCCGATGACAATGGCCGGAACGGTGCTCACACCGGCGACCCTGTTGAATCTCACTTCGGCGACCTCGTTCTCACTCGAAAGTGGGTCTTTCGTGCTAGGGTTTGCTCTAAAAGCACCAGTGTTGCATGGACAACATCGAGCCATAGCCCACTCTCCATGAAAACCATCGGAGAGGGGCCTCACCAGCGACCCGAGCCCCCAAAACGCCGGCGGCGACAAAAACTCGAAGAACTCCTTCAGTCTTTGATGGTTTCTAGCGCCGTTGTAGCGAGAAGGACCATAGGGATCTAGCAAAGCTTCTCCTAGACCAGAATGAGCTCTAGCTACTGCTGCATGACGAATTTGATCGTAGCCTGAGAGGTGTCGCTATGAACTAGGGTTTAGTAAAACCCAAAATTCTCACTAACCGATTGATCAATTGACATGAGGCTTTTGGAAACACGAACTATGGACAACAACGTACCTTTCTTGTGTAGGGAAGGGGCGGTGACACCGGCCATAGCATGCTGTCCACGGTGATCCGAACGGGGTTCAGCCGGACACCTCCGAACGCCGGCGCCAAGTGTTGATTTGTGCGTAGTACGAGCTAGGAAACTTAGGTGGAAGAATGGTGGAGGCTGGAGCATGCTCTTGCGCTTATTTTTGCTGCTTGGAGCTTGATCGTCCGAGCTCGGGCGAGGGTGTGCGAGGGAGGAACAGCAATGGCACCGGGCAGTTTCCTTGAGGGAGAAACCGAGCAGCGGCGAGCGTGCGAGGGAGCAAAAGAGCGTTTTGGTGCTGCAGCTGGGGGGCGTGGAGATGATCACGCGGCCGAGAACAGGAGCTGGCGCGGTGCCGTCCTTAGGAGAGGGTCGCGCCGGGAGCTGGCGTCGCCTCGGCGACCGGCTGAAGCAAAACAGAGGTGGTAGCTCTGTTGTGAGGCTGACTACTGGGCCCCACCTCCCCCTCTTTTAATCGAATTTTTCTCTGATATTTTTACCCCAGATACTCAGAATTAAAGTCCATACTTCCACCCCAAGTCATGGTTTAAACTTGCTGAATTCAAATGGTTTGAATTCTGGTGTGAAGTTTGAATTGTGTTTGATCATTTAAATTTGAAATGGAATTTGAATTCTCCTTTTTGCCTTGCTCCAAAAACATAGCATACCAAGTCCAAAGTTTCTGATTTTTGGAATGGCTGCTAATTCAAATGTGGAGAACACATTTGTGGAACCAAATTTTCAAATTGAGGAGATTGGAATTTGAAACTGAATTTGAAATTCAGATTAAAGGGCTTCCCCTTTTTTAATCCCAAACAAATACTAAAATCCCTCCAAATGAGCTGAAATTTGGAAGGTTGAATATTTGAAATAAGAAGACCTAAGTTATGAATTTAGATCTCCATGTTTGGAAGTTTTGGGAAGTTTGAATCCTCACTTTGAACCTTCACCGTTATAATTCAAAGTTTTAATTCCCCTCATTTTTCCTAAGTGTACATGAGCTGAAAATTCTTGCTACCACTTTTTGGGGATTTTACAGCCATTCAAGATTTTTGGTCAAGCGAGGAGAAGTAGCCTATCAACTATAGCTGCCAACGCACCTCTCCAATGTGCACGACGTATTTCACGTATCTCAACTCAAGAAGTGCCTAAGAGTACCGGAAGAACAAGTACCGATGGATGAGCTAGAGCTTCATCAGGATCTGACCTACGCGGAACACCTTGTCAAAATCTTGGACGTAAAGGAAAGGGTCTCGAGAAACAAAGTGATCCGTTGGTGCAAGGTACAACGCAGCCATCACACGGAAGCCGAAACTACATGGGAACATGATGAAGATCTCAAGGCGGAGTTCCCCTATCTTTTCTCCACTCTATCGAATCTCGAGGGCGAGATTCATTTTATGGGGGGTAGGTTTGTAACACCCTTAATATCACTATCATGCATTGCATATGTAGAGAAGCATTTGAATAGAAGTAGAAATGGAGAAAGAACCATAGAAATGGAGAAAGAACCATAGAAATGGAGAAGGGAATATAGAAATGGAGAAGAGAATATAGAAATGGAGAAAGGAACATAGAAATGAATAGAAATGGGATAAAACCCTGGCCGCATCTTAGAGATAAATCTTCTAGAAGAATTTTAGAGATAAAGCTTCTAGAAGAATTTTAGAGATAAATCTTCTAGAAGAATTTTGGGGATAAAGCTTCTAGAAGAATCTTGGAGATAAACCTTCTAGAAGAATCTTGGAGATAAAGCTTCTAGAAGAATCTTGGAGATAAAGCTTCTAGAAGAATATTGGAGGTAAACCTTAGAGATAAAGCTTCTAGATAAGCTTAAAGATAGAGCTTAGAGATAAAGTTTTAGAGATAAAACACCCCACTGGCCGCACCTCTTAGTGATAGAGTCCTTCTCCTCCTCCAAACTGAGTAGGAGATTGCATCTCTTGGAGATAGAGTCCCTCTCCTCCTTCAAACTGAGTAGGAGATCTTCCCCCTTATAAATACAGCCATCCCTGGCAGCCACCCCTGCCAAAACAAGCATCTTGCCCCCTGCTGCCAAGACCTGTCGCCATCCCTTTGCTGCTGCCTTGGCCGCCATCAACTCTGCCCCGCCTCGCCATCGACGGAGAAGAAGACCCCTCCTGCCAAGCCCTGGCTGCAGCCCTATTCTTCTCCAAAGAAAAACCCCAGCTGCTGCCATGTGACACCCGGTTCCAAAAATAGAACCAAGTGAATGCATATGTGTGCCCAGGATGTTCATCACGCATATACATGTAATCCATAAACTGAATTCAGAATATAACCACGAATAAATAGTGTTTAAGTACTTTATTACAATGACTCAACGTCTCACTCATGAATCTCTAACTTATTCTTGCAGCGGAAGACTCTAAATGACAGCGGAAAAATGACTAAAACAGCAGGCTCCAACTTCAATTCCACAGGCATGTTGACGGTAGTTCACACGCCTAGTACTCCACATGTTCCTCGAAATATTCTTCTCCTGTAGCTGATGTATATGTGGTAATGCAAGGGTGAGTACATGCCGTACTCAGCAAGTGCGGGAAAAGTATGACATGTAGCTAACGACAAGGTAGGAAATAAAAAGGCTCATTGCAGCAAGCAAATTTTATTTCACAAACATGATAAAAGAGCAATTAAGTCTAGGTGAGTTAAAATCCCATCATAACCAAGTTAAATCAGCAATATTCCTTCATCATAATTCACCATTTATCATGTCTCAACCAGCCAATAATCTTTCTCAAGTTCATCTTATACTCATAAATATTCATATCCATCTCATATTCATATAACCGAAACCAAATTCATTGTCATGACTCAAAACAGTCCCAAATCCAATCCCAATGACCATACCCAAATATCCATACCCATTTTTGCCTCTAATCATGGAAGTTGGCCAGGTGCTTGTGACCGGAAGCACGGCTATCATGATAGTTTTACGCTCTGCAGAGGTGGCACCACTTTACCCACAAGTTCGTGATTTCGTCACCCATCGGCGACTAAAAAGAACCTCCATTATACCAGTACATAACCGTTGGTGTATGGCCAAGAGATCACAAAATAGCCTTTACACAGGGGCTACTAGAATGTACGGACCCACTGAGGTTTCACTGGCAGGCTCGAATCTACATTCTCCCACCCACGGGCCCCCTCTTGTGCCATGCAGTTCAGAGCAGTCCCTCTCGACTCCCATTCCCCGCGCCATCCAACGGTCCATAACAAGCTAGCAACACACATAATTAGTCAGCTAAGCCACACCCATATTTGGCCTTGTGGTGGCACTGTTTTCCTGGCATGTGCTCGCATGAACTTGTCCTTAGATCTACGGCAAGTAAACCACCATCTCATTCAGCAACATCGACGAACCAAGCTTGCCTAGATCTCCCTGATTCATTGCTCATTAACATCATCAAGTTCTCATCATCATTATTCATATGAGTGCAGTAGCTAGACATGTTTTATTTCAGCTTCCTGTATCCCGTAGATTAAGCGAAGCAAAAAGGAAAAACGACCATACCCGACTCATCAACGTTATCGGCGACAAGGATGGTTAACAAAACTAGTAAACTCCTATAAAAGGGTGTCCCATCAAGTTGACTCAAGCATACACGTTTTCACAAACAAAACAGTTTCAAAACATGGGACCAATATGGCCAAGGGGCACTTGCCTTCCTCCCGTGGTTCGTGTTGCTCAAGCGTCTCGAAATCTTGGTGCTGTAGTTCCTCGTAGACGGCCTCTTAAGATTGTCCTTCTACTTACGATCACGCACATACAAAATTTACAGCAATCAATCATCATGTACAAACTTTACTCAAGATGCAATGGGTAGATGAATGCAAATCCTATAGTGCAGTTTTATTAAACCAGTTTGTACATGTTCTTGCATGTTTTAATGGGCTTTCATAGGATTTTATGATGAACAAGGGTGTATGGATCAAGTGTGGACGTGGTGATGATCTTGACACAAGATCTAGATCAATTCCACCATCAAAAATCGATCAGAACACGATCTGTCCACACGCAAAAGTTTCTGTTCAAAGGGGGCGATGAAAACGGATGCTTAGAAACAGCGGTGACGTCGTAAGATGGGTAATGAAGACCTACCTCACTTCCTTCTTGTGGCAGGGCCTTTCTCCTAGCAACGGCAGCAGCGGGGGATTTTTCTATGGAAAATTATGGTAGGACAGATCGTCGGGCTTCTTCTCCGGCGACGGCGAGGCGTGACGGGGCTCGTCGGCGGGTCTCGACGGCGGGGCTCGATGACGGGGCTCGAAGGCAGGGCTCGACGGCGGGGCTCGACGACGGGGCTCGACGGCGGGGCTCGTCGGCGGGGCTCAACGGTGGGGCTCGTCGGAGGGGCTCTCCGGCGACCAAACTCCGGCAGGGGTGTGGCCAACACGGCGAGTTGGGGGGGGGGGGCAGGGCCAACTTGGCGACTTTGGAGGGGGAGGGGGCTGCGGCCAAGGGGGGGCTCGGGGTTGTATTTATAAGGGGGGAAAAGAAGAGTCCTAGTCCAATTGGAACTCAACCAAAGAATCCTAGTCAATTTGGGACTCAACCAAAGAGTCCTAGGGATTTTCCCCCCTTCTAGGCTGCGACTACATTCGGGATAAATTCCCCCCAAATGTGGGGGAAATTCCCCCTTGGGGAATTGGGGAATTTCGGAATTTTATGGAAAATTTTTGGGAAATTTGGGAATGGCTCGTTTCAGCTATCTTATTTCCATTTCTCTCCATTTCTATGTCCTTTTTTCCATTTCTATTTTCCCCTCTCCATTTCTATGTGCCTTTCTCCATTTCTATGTCCCCTTCTCCATTTCTATGGTTCTTTCTTCATTTCTATGGTTCTTTCTCCATTTCTATGGTTCTTTCTCCATTTCTTTGGTTCTTTCTCCATTTCTAGGGTTATTTCTCCATTTCTACTTCTTTTCAAATGCTTCTCTACATGAAAAATGTATGCAATGCATGGTAATGAATTTGAGGGTGTTACATGCCATTGCAAGGGAAGAAGTCCAGCTGCAAGGAGGAGAGGAGGAATAAGAGAGGTAGGTCCCCGTCACCCCTCTTACCACGTCGCTGCTGTTGCTACGTACCCGTTTTTCTCCACCCCCTGCGAACAGAAGTTTCTGCGTGTGGACAGACCATATTTTGGTCAATTTTTGACGGTGGAATTGATCTACATCTTGTGTCAAGATCATCACCACGTCCACACTTGATCTCAGCAACCTTGATCACCATAAAACCCCATGAAAGCCTACTAAAACATGCAAGAACACGTACAAACTGGTTCTATAAAACTGCACTATAGGATTTGCATTCATCTAACCCATTGCATCTTGAGTAAAGTTTGTGCATAATGATATATTGCTGTACATTTTGTATGTGCGTGATCGTGAGTAGAAGGACAAGCTCAAGAGGCCGTCTACGAGGAACTACAGCACCAAGACTTCGAGACGCTTGAGCAACACGAACCACGGGAGCAAGGCAAGTGCCCATTGACCATATTGATCCCATGTTTTGAAACTGTTTTGTTTGCAAAAATTCGTATACTTGTGTCAACTTGATGGGACATCCTTTTATAGGAGTTTACTAGTTTTGTTAACCATCCTTGTCGCCAGGAAAGTTGAAGAGTCGGGTATGGTCGTTTTTCCTTTTTGCTTCGCTTAACTTACGGGATATGGGAAGCTGAAATAAAACATGGTTAGCTACTGCACTCATATGAATAAAGATGATGATAACTTGATGATGTTAATGAGCATGGAATCTGGGAGATCTAGGCAAGCTTGGTTCGTGGATGTTGCTGAATGAGAGAGTGGTTTACTTGCCGTAGATCTAAGGACCGGTTCATGCGAGCACATGCCAGGAAAACAGTGCCACCACAAGGTCAAATATGGGTGCGGCTTAGCTGACTAATTAGTTGTGTTACTAGCTTGTTATGGACCGTTGGATGGTGCGGGGAATGAGAATCGAGAGGGACTGCCCTGGGAACTGCATGGCACAAGAGGGGGCCCGTGGGTGGGAGAATGGATATTCGAGCTTGCCAGTGAAACCTCAGTGGGTCCGTACATACTAGTAGCTCCTTTGTAAAGGCTATTTTGCGATCTGGCCATACACCGACGGTTGTGTACTGGTATAATGGAGGTTCTTTCTAGTCGCCAACGGGTGATGAAATCATGAACTTGTGGGTAAAGTGGTGCCACCTCTGTAGAGTGTAAAACTATCATGATAGCCATGCTTCCGGTAACAAGCATCTAGCCAACTTCCATGATTAGAGGCAAAACATGGGATGGATATCTGGGTATGGTCATTGGGATTGGTTTTGGGGCTGTTTTGAGTCATGACAATGAATTTGGTTTCGGTTATATGAAAATGAGATGGATATGAATATTTATGAGTATGAGGTGAACTTGAGAAAGATTATTTCCTGGTTCTAGCTCGATAAATGGTGAATTATGATAAAAGAATGTTGCTGAATTACTTGGTTATGTTGGGATTAAACTCATCTAGAGATAGTTGCTTTTTTACCATATTTATGAAATAAAATTTGCTTGCTGCAATGAGCCTTTTTATTCCCTACCTTGTTGTTAGCTACATGTCATACTTTTCCCACACTTGCTGAGTACGATATATACTCACCCTTGCATTCCCACATATACATCAGCAACAGGAGAAGAGTACTTCGAGGAACAAGTGGAGTACTAGGTGTGTGCACTACCGTCAACATGCCTGTGGAGTTGAAGTTGGGGCCTGCTGTTTTAGTCACTTTCCGCTGTCGTTTAGAGTATTCCGCTGCTGAATGAGTTGGATATTCATGAGTGAGACATTGAGTCAATGTAATAAAGTAGTTAAACATTATTCGTACGTGGTCATATTCTGAATTTCAGTTTATGGAATACATGTGTATTTGTGATGAACATCCTGGGCACACATATGCATTCACTTGGTTCATTTTCGGAACCGGGTGTCACAGATATGTATTTATTTTATTAAGCACACAACTTATTTCTTTAACTTAGTTATTTGCTCTGTTTTTGTATTAGAGGACACAATTAGCCACTCGATTCAAGAGCCAAATAAAAATAGTGAATCACACCAATCACTGCTAGATTACAAACTCCTATATAATATATTACCCTATCTTACTACTCATGACTCACTCTAGCTTATAACATAAGCTACTCTACATAGGGAGCTATATCATACTAACGTTTTACGGCCACGGCTGAGGTACTGGAGGGTCGGCGTAGGTATTTAATGCTATGATTTCAACGTCACTCCTAGTAGGGGTTGATGACGTCACCGAGTAGCTTCTGACAGTTGTTGCCATACTCCCTTCCGTTGGCTCGACAATGGTTCGGTGTGACCGAATTCTTCAGAAAGGATTCGCATAGGTGTCATGGAAGTCTAGTCTCGGGGAGACTATCGATAACCATCAGTGTGGGTCATCCATATTCTAGGATAGGTTGAGAGATATTGGTGATCCTTGTAGGCAAACAGAGTTTTCCACGAGATAAGAAGAGCGGAAAAATAGCTGGGAGAGAGACTTTTCGCAAATGGTCTTTTATTTTGCAAAATAGGCATCTAATGGTGTGGGATAGCTCTAAGGTTTCATCCTACGGCCAAGTATGGCACTGATACCACTCTGTCAGGACCCACCTTTCCTGGGGCCCACTTGTGCATCCTGTACCAATCTTTGGATCAGTAGTTGGTACGCACAACAGAATGTATCGAGTTTCATACACTAAATTACTCTCAACGGGACCGTTTGTGACGGACCGAAATCCGTACGCCCAGGATCTCAAAGGGTGGTGCCGCACGATGCGACACCCGGCAGCACACATGTAACACCCTCAATTTCACTACCATGAATTGCATACATTTTTCATGTAGAGAAGCATTTAAAAAGGAATAGAAATGGAGAAAGAACCATAGAAATGGAGAAAGAACACTAGAAATGGAGAAAGAACCATAGAAATGGAGAAAGAACCATAGAAATGGAGAAAGAAATATAAAAATGGAGAAAGGAACACAGGAATGGAGAGAAATGGAAATAAGATAGCTAAACTGAGCCATCCCCAAATTTTCCAAATTTCCCTAAATTTCTCCAAATTCCCCGAGGGGGAATTTCCCCACAATTGGGGGGGGGGGGGAATTTCCCCCAAATTGGCTGCAGCCATGAGGGGGGAAAATCCCTAGGACTCTTTGGTTGAATCCCATCTTGCTAGGACTCTCCTTTTCTCCCCTTATAAATACAACCCCCAGCCACCCCTGCCCCCCAACTCACCGAGTTGCCCCTTGCCCCCCCAACTGTCTGAATTGCCCCCCCTGACACGACTCCACGGTCTTGTCGATCCAGGATCACGCTGAGGGGTGCTGCGTAGCACAGCACCGATTAACACACATCAAAGGTACAAAGAGGAAGCAAAGTTTTATTACCATAAACAGTTTTATTAACATTTTTACAACAAAATATGTCCAGTCTACACTCATGGGCGTAGACTACGCATCAAGTTCACGTTCAGCCCGTGAACGTGTCCTTGCTAGCACACACGCACACTAACACGGCGGCGTGCACGACTCCCACTCAATAGGGTTCCCCTCCTGGGGTTCCGTCTCCTCCTCGGGAGTCCCTTCCTCATAGAACCCTGCAAAAGCTTCAAACACAAGCAGTGAGCACGAAGGCTCAGCAAGACTAACCCGTCTCTCCTAAACATGGAACTTCTACAAGAGGGATGATAGGTACAGGAGGTAAAATCAGTTGCAAGGACTCGCCTAATTAGTGGAACCTTACTTTCAAGTTTTAGCAGCAAATTGTGGAGAACCATAGCTAAGGCACATGAGAGAGCCGCAATCAAACAAGAAACGCATTTCTCTCATGTACTTTGCCCAAAGTTGAAAAGAACTTCAGTTAGCTCTAGGCTACAGCAAATCATTAACAATCAAAGTCCATCTTTCAATCAGCAACATTTTAACATGCATCTAGCCTGTTCTTTCCACGTCACGGTACAGTGAACAAGTGGTACTTACTGACCGTGAGGGACGGCGATTATAATCGATTTACACCTTCAGGGTTACCCGAATAACCCGTCACGTACGCCCGTACCCGATGTTGCCTACAGCAATCATCACGGACGCCGTATGCAACCACCTTTCACCCGTTAGCCAAATATTGAACCGGTCCCATCGTCCCGAGCAAGAGGTCTCTGCATGCACATCTCAGTGCCGCCAGCCAATTTACACCTCAAGCTCTCAACCTACCCTCTGAATGACGGGCAATGCCTCAATACCCAGCTACCCGAGTTACATCGGTTTCCCGGTTCCCATATAGCCGGTAGGTCTTCGGTATTGTTCTAGCTTGTCCAACAGGCCCACACACGGCTCGGTCCTCAATCAACACAAGCGGAGCTATAGCACACAGGCCCCAAAGTCTTGCTTCCCTTACTCTCCGCTCGGTCACATTTTTCTTGCCATGTGTTTCATTTGCTATCTTTACCTGAGCGATGTGCCTCTAGCCTATTCTCGCGAGTAGTTCCAACTACTCGACTTGTACCGAATCCTACTATATCTTTAGCATTGCAGTGGCTAACGAGGTTTTCAATCCTAATCCTAACCCATGGTTTTCTTGGCTATGCATTTGGGTTTCAAACAAGACTCTAATGCAAGAAATAAATGATACTCAAAGAAATTCTCAAAACGGTAAAAATTTCCAGAAAGGTTAATGCAAACCGGAGCTTGCCTTGCTGCTCTTGGTTGTAGGCTAGCTGCTCTTCCGGAGTAACAAAGTCTAGGACTTCGGGTTCCTCCTCGACCATAGCGACTACATGATATACAAGTATATGTATTAATCTAAATGCATTTGAATAGAATTGAAACTTGTGAAGTTTATAAGTCTTACTAGACAGACCCAATAACTCCGAATTTTTTACTGTGCCTTGTTTACAACCTAAACAGAGACTTGGCCAAGTTTTAGTTGCAGCAAAGCTCATTTGAGCACTCCACAAATAATTATGTACTTGACCTTAATTGGAGCTCTTAGGGTTTTCTAGGAATTTTCATGGAGTAAGACATGACTTTCTGAAAACTAGACTTTCAGAGGTTTCTAATGGAGTTGGTCTCACTTAATTTGAAGGTTCCTAGCTAAAGATATGAGCTAAACAATTTCAGAGAAATTCTGAAAATGTTTCTGGACATTTTCTATTTTCTCTGGAACAGTTTCATTAATCACACCATTAGGTGGATCAAATGAGCTCAAATGGACCTGAAATTTTTATGGTAGCTCAGGGATATTTTGGTGAATATTCCAGCAAAATTTCAGAATTTTCATCCAAAGGATTCTCCAGTTAAAATTCCTAAACAGTTTAACTTTGAGGAATTAATTCTGGAGAAACAAGGATTTTCATGAAGTGAAACTTGATTTTCTGGAAAGTACTCAGAGAGCTGAATCCAAAAAATTTTGGTCCACTCGATTTGGATGTTCCTAGCCCAAGTTATGAGGATTTGAAGTTTAATGGAATCTGAAAATCGGGAAAAGTTTAAATCTGCCGGTGGGTCCACGGGGACACGTGTTGGGCGCTGGAGCGACAGCACACCGGGGTCCACGGAGTTTTTGCGTGCCAGCACACCAGATCCGAGCCGCAGACCGATCCCGATTTAAAATCTGAGCCGCTGACAGCCGGGACCCACCCCTTCGTCTTCCTCCCGCCCCCCGCGCTCTGCCGCCGCGATACCTCGCCGGAGAGCTCGCCGGTGGCCTCTGTGGTGCTCCAAACTTCATGATTCTGGCTGCCCCTGCCTAACTCCACTCGGGTAACATGATTATGGGCTCAGTTTGTCATGAAAATGGCCGGCACATGGTCGGCGACGAGCGGCAGCCTCGGGAGAACTTCGGCCGTGTCGGCCGACCTCCCTAGCACCCCACTTGATCGAGCAAACGGTCGGGAAGCATCAGTGGACCTTACGAAAGGTCGACATGAGCTCCACGGAGCTCGGAAAGGGCTGTGTTGGGCTGTCATCGTGCGACCTAGGCCGGAAATCGGGATTTCTCCTAAAACTCGAAGAACAGCGGTTTCCCTCAAGTGGTTCTTCGTGGTTCCTGCTCCTATGGACTAGTACGGGTACCTAGAAGTGATCCCCTCCCCGAGAGGATGAGTGGTGCAGCATGGGTTACGAATTTCGCGGATCGGTTCAGACTCCACTTTTGGAAATGGAAGAGGGACTGAAGGCGAACCTCTTTGCTGGTCACAGCTCGGCGAACGGTACGCTGTGGTGGCCGGACGGGTCATTCCCGCGGTGGCGGCTCGAGCTGAACCGGCAGAGGAAAGATCGTCGCAGTGGAGCTCAGAGAGAACTGCTCCCGGCCTGGAACCGGTGCGAGGGCATCGAGGATGGCCTGGCGCACCTGGTGCTGGTCTCAGACCGCCAGGAGGATCACTGGATCGGCCGGGCGATGAGGGACCGACAGCTCAACTGGGCGGCGAGGAGTTTCAGTTTGTTGGGCGAGAACGTGTTGGGGCAATGGTGGGTGCACCGGCGACCGCTCGGGCGCGTAGATAAAGGCCCCGAGAGTCAGTTCAGTGGCTGGGAGCGGCAAGCAGCTGGTGGCCTCGCCGTTTCTTCGCCATGGAGGCAGCTCGGTTCAGCGCAAGAACCCGAGTGCAGTGTTCAGTCGGCTAAGTTCTCTTCAGTGGCTGACGAGTGGGTCCCACTCCCCTTTTAACCTCTGAACTTAACTCCATATTACTGTTGTAAATTGTAATCCCCACAATGTCCATGGTGATTTTAATTATTCAACCCTGAGCCATTTGAATTGGTTAGAATTCAAATTGGGTTTGGTTTGACTAAATTTGCAGCACATGTTCAGTTTGAAATTCAAATAAAATTTGAATTTGCTACACCTAGCTCATGTCAAGATCAACTCCAAATGGAGTGAAAATTGGTGTGTGAGCTCACAAAAATGTGCTGAGTGAGAATATGCCTCCCATTTTTGAATTCATGGGGTAAAAACAGTTTGAAACTGAATTTGAGTTCAAATTACCCTCTTTCTAGCTATACCCAAAAGTTCCTCAAAAAGGTTTTGAATTTGGGTGAAACTTGGCATGGACATTACTAGCAAAGTGTAGGAATTTTTCATATGTCCAGCCCTTAGAGGATGCATGTGGGAAATGCTACTTTTGCATTGTGTGAGTTTGTTCTCTAATGATCATGTTGATAATGGTTACTTGCTCTTCAAATGTGTTCATCAACTTTCTTCAAATGAGGTGTGTGTGTGTGTGATGGTGAACACTTTGGAATGTGTCAAAAACTTAGGCCTTTACACCCCCTTGCCGTAGTTCGGCCGCCGTCGAGCCCCGCCGACGAGCCCCGTCACGCCTCGCCGTAGCCGGAGAAGAAGCCCGACATTCTGCCCTACCATAATTCTCCGCAGAAAAATTCCCCGCTGCTGCCATTGCTAGGAGGGAGGCCCTGCCACAAGGAGGAAGTGAGGTAGGCCTTCATTACCCATCTTACGATGTCGCCGCTGTTTCTACGCATCCGTTTTCTTTGCCCCCTTCGAGCAGAAACTTTTACGTGTGGACAGATCATGTTTTGATTGATTTTTGACGGTGGAATTGATCTACATCTTGTGTCAAGATCATCACCATGTCCACACTTGATCCCAGCACCCTTGTTCATCATAAAACCCCATGAAAGCCCATTAAAACATGCAACAACACGTACAAACTGGTTTTATAAAACTGCAATATAGGGTTTGCATTCATCTATCCCATTGCATCTTGAGTAAAGTTTGTGCATGATGATTGATTGCTGTAAATTTTGTATGTACGTGGTCGTAAGTAGAAGGACAAGCTCAAGAGGCCGTCTACGAGGAACTACAACACCAAGACATCGAGACGCTTGAGCAAAACAAACCATAGGAGAAAGGCAAGTGCCCCTTGACCATATTGATCCCATGTTTTGAAACTGTTTTGTTTGCGAAAACTCGTATGCTTCAGTCAACTTGATGGGACACCCTTTTATAGGAGTTTACTTGTTTTGTTAACCATCCTTGTCGCTGGGAAAGTTGATGAGTCGGGTATGGTCATTTTCCTTTTTGCTTCGCTTAACTTACGGGATACGGGAGGCTGAAATAAAACTTGTTAGCTACTGCACTCATGATATTAAAGATGATGAAAACTTGCTGATGTTGATGATCATCGAATCCGGGAGATCTAGGCAAGCTTGGTTCGTGGATTTTGCTGAATGATATGATGGTTTGCTTGCCGTAGATCTAAGGACCGGTTCATGCTAGCACATGCCAGGAAAAGAGTACCATCACAAGGCCAAATATAGGTGCGGCTTAGCTGACTCTTGTTATGGACCGTTGGGTAGGGGAATGGGAGTCGAGAGGGACTGCTCTGGGAACTGCATGGCACAAGAGGTGGCCCGTGGGTGGGAGAATGGAGATTCGAGCCTGCCGGTAAAATATCAGTGGGTCCGCACATCCTAGTAGCCCCTTTGTAAAGGCTATTTTGTGATCTCTTGGCCATACACCGATGGTTGTGTACTGGTATAATGAAGGTTCTTTTTAGTTGCTGACGGGTGACAAAATCATAAACTTGTGGGTAAAGTGGTGCCACCTCTGCAGAGTGTAAAACTATCATGATAGCCGTGCTTCCGGTCACAAGCACCTGACCAAATCCTAATAACCGTACCACAACCATACCAAGTTTAGAAGCAAAACTTGGTATGGTTGTGGTACGGTTATTAGGATTTGTTTTGGGACTGTTTTGAGTCATGACAATGAATTTGGTTTCGGTTATATGGCTATGAGATGGTTATGAATATTTATGAGTATGAGATGAAGTTGAGAAAGATTATTGACTGGTTGAGACTTGGTAAATGGTAAATTATGATGAAAGAATGTTGCTGATTTACTTGGTTATATTGAGATTTAACTCACCAAGAAATAGTTTCTGTTTTTATCATGTTTATGAAATAAAATTTGCTTGCTGCAATGAGCCTTTTTATTGCCTACCTTGTTGTAAGCTACATGTCATACTTTTGCCGCACTTGCTGAGTATGACATGTACTCACCCTTGCATTACCACATATACATCAGCTACAGGAGAAGAGTACTTTGAGGAACATGTGGAGTACTAGCCGTGCGCACTACCGTCAACATGCCTGTGGAGTTGAAGTTGGAGCCTGCTGTTTTAGCCATTTTTCGCTGTCGTTTAGAGTCTTCCGCTGCAAGAATAAGTTAGATATTCATGAGTGAGACATTGAGTCATTGTAATAAAGTACTTAAACACTATTTATTCGTGGTTATATTCTGAATTCAGTTTGTGGAGTACATGTGTATGTGTGATGAATATCCTGGGCACACATATGCATTCACTTGGTTCTATTTTTGGAACCGGATGTCACAAATTGGTACCAGAGAAACGTTGACCGTAGGACGCAAGCCTAGGTAGAATGGACACTCTAAAACATATAGGAACACCCCTCTAAACTGTTATTTTCAAAAATTGCTTGCTGCTGCACTTTACTTGTTAATTCAGCCACCGCAAAGTGCTATTTTCAGCCTCTCTTTTTCTCCTCTTTTGGACAGCAACACTTTTGCTTTCTTGCTTCATAGTTTCTGAAGTTTTAGAGTTATTTTCTTCTTCTCTAAAGTTTCTCTGTCTTATTTATAGATGCCGGTGACTAGAAGCACAGCACGCATAAGGACTCGTCCACCACCACTTGGGAGTGCACTTAACCCATTGAGGTGTCTGATGGACCATATTGGGAGGAGGTGAAGATGAAACCTCATGATGAAGATGAAGTCAATAGCTCTATGCATGAGGAAGAGGATCCGGAAGAGGTGGAACCATTCGAAGACGACATAGAAGATGATCCACAAGAACGGCATTGGTACGCGCCTCAGGAGGACTTTCAAGCGGGCTTACACCCCGTGGAGCCTCATGAAGCTATGTCGGAAGGAGATGAATCCGAAGAGGAGCCACCCCCTGCTGAGGCCGAGAATGAAGGTGATGAACGGGCCAACCGTTCAGTTCAAGAATTCCGGTCCGACGGAATGAAAGGAGGACACATATCCAAGGAGCTCAAAGAATTTCTGGATTGTTGCAGCTTATACCCAGAGTATCTTCTCAAGAAAGTCCCTCGTCTTGGACATGAAGAGTGGAAGGCTGAAGTAACAATACTATCTAATGGTAGGGTCATCACTCGGCACTTCGCACCCACATGGAGAGCTACAAGGGCAGAAACTATTAATGATGCTGCATGGGATGCACTCACTGGACTGTGCTACGCCCTCCGTGAGCAGCTTGAGAACACTACGTTTGAGCTGCACCCATATCGGAAGAGTGGTACAAGGGAGATCATTGGACCCCATGGAGGAGCTCTGTACAACCCACAAGCTGCTCACAAGTCTCAGAGGTTGCTCGTGGAATTGGGAAACCACTATGCAAGCGCACAAGGAGATCCGTAACCTCCGCAAGAGGCTATACTTGTTGGAAAAACAGGAGGAGACTCGTGCCAACACGGGAGAAAATGGAGCACCAGCGTCATCTATCGCTACATGGACAGCCGACTCACCATGGCGTGCGCCCATGTATGGACCACCCCTGTCACACAGCGAGAACATCACTGGTTCTCACGATTAAGTTTAGGTTTCCATGGAATAAAGCTGTAATATGAACGTTTAGATCGCCGTAAGTCAAATAAGAGTAGTGTGCTGAAATTTTTTTGATGATTGCTTGGTTTGTGTGCTGATGTGAGTTGTGGGACGCTTCGGCGATGTCCACATCCACACATAGTGGAGAGATGAGGACTAATATAGTATGTACGAAAGTAAGCCTTAAAATAAGGGGGGTAGACTTTCTCACCAACCTTATGGTCTTGGATTCCCAAGTGATTGACATAATAATTGGAATGGATTGGTTAAGCAAGCACAACGGATTGATTCAATGTGCTGAGAGGATCGTGCAGTTGATAAGTGAGCACGGTACTCGTATTGAGTTTGAGGCAGCCCAACCGGCAACCGAGAAGGCAGTGCTGAACCACGTCGAATAAGCGACATTGGAAAGCATTCCGGTGGTTCAAGAATATTCAGATGTGTTTCCAGAAGAATTTCTAGGTATGCCACCTGACCGGGACATTAAATTTGCTATTGATTTAGTACCCGGAACTGCACCTATAGCGAAGAGGCCGTATAGAATGCCCGCTAATGAACTAGTGGAGCTCAAGAAGCAAATTCAGGAGCAGCTAGAAAAGGGTTTTATACGCCCAAGCTCGTCACCATGGGGAGCCCCCGTGCTCTTCGTAGACAAGAAGGATGGGACCCAAAGGATGTGTGGTGGATTATAGGTCTCTCAATGAGGTGACGATCAAGAATAATACCCGCTGCCCCGTATAGAGGACCTATTCGACCAAATGAAAGGTGCCCAAATTTTCTCCAAGATTTATCTTCGGTCGGGATACTTCCAACTGAAGATTAATCCCTCCGACATACCCAAGACTGCATTTCGAACACGGTATGGTTCGTATAAGTATACTGTTATGTCTTTTGGGTTAACGAATGCACCCGCATACTTTATGTACCTCATGAATAAGGTCTTCATGGAGTACATGGACAAGTTCGTCATGGTTTTCATCAACGATATCATGGTGTATTCAAAGGGCGAGGTAGAACATGAAGAACACTTGAGGTTAACATTGCAGAAACTGCGAGAGCATCAATTGTATGCTAAGTTCAGCAAGTGTCAATTCTGGCTAAAGGAGATATCATTCCTAGGCCACATCATCTCCGAGGGAGGAGTATCGGTTGATCCCGGAAAAGTGGGAGATGTTCTGAAGTGGAACCAACCGCAGAATGTGAGAGATATTCGGAGTTTCCTTGGGATGGCTGGATACTACTGCCGGTTCATCAAGGATTTCTCCAAAATAGCGAAGACTATGACTAAATTGCTGATGAAAGGGAAAGCATTTCAGTGGACACAAGAATCTCAAGACAGCTTTGAGGAGCTAAAGAAGAGATTAACAATAGCGCCGGTTTTAGTATTGCCGAACGTGAGCAAGAGTTTCCATATATATTGTGATGCATCAAGACAAGGGCCCATATGTGTGCTTATGCAAGGAGGCCAAGTGGTAGCCCATCGAGGCAATTAAAGAAACATGTGCTGAATTACCCAACATATGACTTGGAACTTGCAGCCGTGGTACATGCCTTGAAGATTTGGAGGCATTATATCCTTGGCCACCGATGTGAGATCTATACGGATCACAAAAGCCTCAAGTATATATTCACGCAAACGAATCTGAATTTGAGGCAACGTCGATGGTTGGAACTCATCAAGGATTATGATGTTTGAATCAACTATCACCATGGAAAGGCCACTATAGTAGCGGATGCATTGAGCCGAAAGGGAGTATGTCACCAACTCACGGTTCGGGAGCTGCCACCCGAGCTGCGTAAGGAGTTCGAATGGTTAAATCTCAGATTATTGAACGAGATGGAGGTGATAGAACTGAACTCCACACTGGAACAAGAGATACGAGATGGCCAAGCAACGGATGAGGAAATCAAGAAAAGAATCCGACAAGGCATATGTGACACCCGGTTCCGAAAATAGAACCAAGTGAATGCATATGTGTGCCCAGGATGTTCATCACACATACACATGTAATCCAAAAACTGAATTCAGAATATAACCACGAATAAAATAGTGTTTAAGTACTTTATTACAATGACTCAATGTCTCACTCATGAATGTCTATCTTATTATTGCAGCGGAAGACTCTAAACGACAACAGAAAGTTACTAAAGACAGCAGACTTCATCTTCAACTCCACAGGCATGTTGACGGTAGTTCGCACGCCTAGTACTCCACATGTTCTTCGAAATATTATTCTCCTGTTTCTGAAGTATGTGTGGGAAATGCAAGGGTGAGTACATGTCGTACTCAGCAAGTGTGAGAAAAGTATGACATGTAGCTTACAACAAGGTAGGGAATAAAAAGGCTCATTGCAGCAAGCAAATTTTATTTCACAAAGATGGTAAAAACAGCAACTATTTCTAGATGAAATTTACATCATAATCAAGTAATTCAGCAATATTCTCTCATCATAATTCACCATTTATCAAGTCTCATCCAGCCATTAATCTTTCTCAACTTCATCTCATACTCATAAATATTGATCACCATCTCATATTCTTATAACCAAAACCAAACTCATTATCATGACTCAAACAGTACCAAAAAACAATCCCAATGACCATACCATAACCATACCGAATAACCATCCCGAGTTTTCCCTCTAATCATGGAAGTTGGCCAGGTGCTTGTGACCGGAAGTACGGCTATCATGATAGTTTTACACTCTGCAGAGGTGGCACCACTTTACCCACAAGTTCGTGATTTCGTCACCCGTCGGCGACTGAAGAACCTCCATGTTACCAGTACACAACCATCGGTGTATGGCCAAGAGATCACAAAATAGCCTTTACAAAGGGGCTACTAGATGTATGGACTCACTGAGGTTTCACCGGCAGGCTCGAATCACCATTCTCCCACCCACGGGCCCCCTCTTGTGCCATGCAGTTCCCAGGGAAGTCCTCCTCAACTCCCATTCCCCGTGCCATCCACGGTCCAAAACAAGCTAGAAACACACCTAATTAATCAGCTAAGCCGCACCCGTACTTAGCCTTGTGGTGGCACTGTTTTCCTGGCATATTCTCGCATGAACCGGTCCTTAGATCTACGGTAAGTACCACCATCTCATCCAGCAACATCCACGAACCAAGCTTGCCTAGATCTCCCCGATTCCATGCCCATTAACATCATCAAGATCTCATCATCATTATTCATATGAGTGCAATAGCTAGTCATGTTTTATTTCAGCTTCACGTATCCCGTGAATTAAGCGAAGCAAAAATGAAAAACGACCATACCCGAGTCATCAACTTTTCCGGCGACAAGGATGGTTAAAAAACTAGTAAAGCTCTTATAAAAGGGTGTCCCATCAAGTTGACTCAAGCATATAAGTTTTCGCATACAAAACAGTTTCAAAACATGGTATCAATATGGTCAAGGGGCACTTGCCTTGCTCCCGTGGCTCTTGTTGTTCAAGCGCCTCGAAGTCTTGGTGCTGTAGTTCCTCGTAGATGGCCTCTTGATCTTGTCCTTCTACTCATGACCACGGTTCATAAAAAATTTACATCAATCATCATGCACAAACTTTACTCAAGATGCGATGGGGTAGATGAAGGCAAATCCTGTAGTGCAGTTTTATTAATCCAGTTCGCACTTGTTATTGCATGTTTTAATGGGCTTTCATGCGGTTTTATGATGAACAAGGGTGTAGGGATCAAGTGTGGACGTCGTGATGATCTTGACTCAAGATCTAGATCAATTCCACCGTCAAAAATCGATCAAAACGTGATCTGTCCACATGCAAAAGATTCTGCTTGAAGGGGGCTAAGAAAACGGATGCGTAGAACAGCGGTGACGTCGTAAGATGGGTAATGGGGACCTACCTCACTTCCTTTTGGTGGCAGGGCCTTCCTCCTAGCAATGGCAGCAGCGGGGAATTTTTCTATGGAAGATTAGGATAGGACAGATCGTCGGGTTTCTACTCTGGCGACGGTGAGGCGTGACGGGGCTCGACGGCGGCCAAATTCCGGCAAGGGGGGGGAACTTGGCGACTTGGGAGCAAGGAAGGGGGCTTGGCAGCAGGGGGGACGACCAAATAAGAGAGGGGTGCAGGCAGGGGGTGGGGGTTATATTTATAAGGGGAAAAGAGTCGTAGGGGTGGAAACAAAGAGTCCTAGCAAGCTGGGACTCAACCAAAGAGTCCTAGGGGCGGAAACAAAGAGTCCTAGCAAGATGGACTCAACCAAAGAGTCCTAAAGGTGGAAACAAAGTGTCTTAATGGTGGGGGATTTAACCAAAGAGTCCTAGAGGTGGGGGACTTAACTAAAGAGTCCTAAAGGTGGGGAATTGATGTGGACATCACTCCTGCAGATATACACAACACTCACATGGTAGACATGCAAGGTCCAATTACTTGAGCTCGAGCACTACAATTGAATTTAGAGGTGAGCTCGTTCCTGAACAATTCTTTATATGTGAATTTTGAGAGTATGTTGCTACCTAATGGATTAATTATGATTAGGAACCATGGAGAGGACATGGAGATACATGGAGAGGGGTTTTGAGGCGTGGAGGACCAGAAAATACGCCAACAAGAAGTTAGAGACCGAGCCCAACTCAAACTCGAGTCCAACTCGGGCCCAGGAGCAGTCCACCTTAAAATGGATGCACAGGAGGCATACGGACTCCGTTTTTGACGTTCTACATGTTGGTGATATGCCCAAGAGGCAATCATAACAATTCGGATAAAGGCCTGATGGATATTTGATCCATAAGAAATTAGGGTACTAATGGGCCTGTGACCTAAAAGCCCATTAGCGCGCCTATAAATATGAGGGGTAGGGTTACGGACAGATGACTCCACCAGATAGCAGTCCCAGCCGCCACCCCTCACAGGTCAGCCGCCGAAACCCCTGCCGCGCGCACGGTGCTAGCACACCGACGCACGGCGTTCCTCCCTGTACGTGTGGACTCCGTGGAGGCGCTGCTATTACTGCTGCGCTGATCGGCTACGACGCGCATCAACGATCCGCTGCGCTGCGCGTCTAGTGGTAACGATCCATGACCTTCTTACTCGCATGTTTCCTGGGTGATACTGTCGAATTGCTAGAGTAGCGCATCGCCTATTTCCCTACAGTGGTACCAGAGCCGACTTGCGTAGTTTTTGGTCTGGATCTTAGATGCGATCTACTGCAGACAAGTTCATATGATGAATTTTTATAGTTCGGCTTTTGGGGTTTGGAATTGGTTAGAGTAGATTGCCATCATATGACTAAAGGATTAGTTCGTGCTCCTTCTCTGCTGTGTGCGCAACCTGTCCCTACCGGCTGGAATCACCATCGGGACTAATAGTGTACATAGCTAACAGATTGAGCCAACAGATCACGGTCATGTGTCGCGATCTTCTCGTGGATAACCAGTCACAATGAAAATTGAGGCATTCTGAATGGCTCAGATTCGGGTTGATCTGATCAATTCGATGAGATTTTCATAGTGATTTCATAGATGCGATCTATGTAATTCCGTTTGGTGTCTGCTATAGTGACATCATTAAGTTGTTTCGCGATAGACATCGTTCTACGCTTAACTTGTTTTTGCAGAGAATGATGTGAATGGTATGGCCTAAATATGATGTGATAATCTGTGTGTAAAATTTGTGCAGCCTGCGTGTTGCAAATTTAACACAACCGGGTTGAGGTTGTCACATATTTGTATAACGACCTGTGTGTCGCCCTGTAATGCCTGATCTCTCATGTAATTTATTTGATAGCTATTAGATGTATTAGCTTCTTTTATATTCATTGAGAAACCTCAAGCATGATGGCGATGGTGATCACCATAAGAAGGGAGACATGGGGGTGTAGATCATGATGGAACCATGGTGATGGAGACGACTATGATCCTAAAGGCTATACTATACACATATATGATATGATCGTATGCCTGTGATGTTTTACTATTCTTTTCATGCTTTTCATATGGTGGATGTTTTGTCATGATAGAATAGCTTCCCTCGGAAAAGTTGAGTATTTGATGCCATTTACCTATAGCTGCACCTATGTTGTTTTGATCGTTGTATGGTAGGTTTGCCAAAGCAAAATACCGTCATCTATCATAATGAATAGGGTGAATGTTGGACATTCACATGCATAGTATTGGTTTACTCAACAAAGCTATCAAAACGGTTTTGGGCTTTATGGCATAGTGTTGGGAGCCGGGGCATTGGATGTCACCCAACAAACAAGAATCAGATAGAGATATGATTAACAATGGTTGTTTACCTATGTCACTAATTTTCTAGCAGTGAAGCCAAAGCTCACTAGGAATTAGTGAATATGGATCTTGGACCACTATATGTCGTTAGAGGGAGGACGATGCTCATATAGTGGTGGTGTCTTTTATTAAACTGTTAATAAAAGATTGGTACATAACATAGTGCTAAAACCTTGCATATTTATTTTCTATTGTAGATCATGTCTGCTAGTAACAATTCCGGTTTCAATTTTCGATCTGTGCTTGAGAAAGAAAAGCTCAATGGAGCTAACTTTATTGATTGGTACCGCAACCTGAGAATTGTTCTCAGGCAAGAGAAAATTGAGTATGTTCTTGAGCATCCATACCCCAATGACCTCCCCGATGATGCAAATGCCGCAACTCGTAGGACTTATGAGAAGCACTGCGATGATGCGCTTAATGCAAGCTGCCTCATGCTTGCCACAATGTCCCCTGATCTACAGAAACAATATGAGCATGCAGATGCTTATTCTATGATTTAGGGACTACGTGGAATGTTTGAGAACCAAGCAAGGGCTGAGAGGTACAACATCTCAAAGTCCTTGTTCTCATGCAAGCTGGCAGAAGGTAGCCCGATCAGTCCCCATGTAATCAAGATGATTGGTTACATTGAGACTTTGGACAAACTTGGTTCTGAACTCAAGGATGACCTGGCTATTGACGTTATTCTCCAGTCACTCCCACCGAGCTATGAGCCATTTATATTGAATTATCAAATGAATGGCATGGAGAAAACGTTGGCTGAATTGCATGGGATGCTTAAAACAGCCGAGGAAAGCATTAAGAAAAACACCACTCATGTGATGGTGGTTCAAAAGGAGAATAAAAAGAGGAAGCGTGTGATGCATCCTAAAGGCAAGGGAAAGGTTCCCAATGAGTCTTCAAGCTCAAAGCCAAAGGGCAAATCAGGCCCTTCTCCTAATGATGAATGCTTCCACTGTCATGCTAAGGGGCATTGGTCTAGAAACTGCAAGAAGTACTTGGAGGATAAGAAGAAGAAAGGGAGTGAGACTTCCACTTCAGGTATAAATGTTATAGAAATCAATATTGCTACATCTTCTAGTGAATCATGGGTATTTGATACCGGATCAATGATTCACACTTGCAAATCGTTGCAGGGTCTAAGTGAGACTAGAAGATTTGCAAAAGGCGAGTTGGATGTTCGGGTCGGCAATGGAGCAAAGGTTGCTGTCATAGCTGTCGGAACTTATCACTTGTCATTACCCTCAGGATTAATTTTGGAATTAAATAATTGTTATTGCATTCCTTCTTTGAGCAAGAACATTATATCTTCTTCATGTTTGGAAGAAGTTAATGGTTATGAGATTATAATAAAGAACAAATGTTGTTCTATTTATTATAATAATATTTTCTATGCTCAATGTCCATTAGTGAATGGATTATATGTTCTTGATCTTGAGGATAAAACAGTCTATAACATTAATACAAAAAGGGCTCGACGAAATGATCTAAATCCCACTTTTATTTGGCATTGTCGCTTAGGTCATATAAATGAGAAACGCATTGAGAAACTCCATAAAGATGGTTTGTTAAGTTCATTTGATTTTGAATCACTTGACACATGCGAGTCTTGTTTGCTTGGGAAGATGACCAAAGCACCCTTCACTGGTCAAAGTGAGAGGGAAAGTGACTTGTTGGGACTTATACATACCGATGTATGTGGACCAATGAGTTCGGTAGCTAGAGGTGGTTTTCAGTATTTCATTACTTTTACCGATGACTTTAGTAGATATGGATATGTCTATCTAATGAGGCACAAGTCTGAATCTTTTGAAAAGTTCAAAGAATTTCGGAATGAAGTACAAAATCAGTTGGGCAAGACAATTAAACTTCTACGATCTGATCGTGGGGGTGAATATTTGAGACATGAATTTTATGATCATTTAAAACAATGTGAAATTGTTCCACAGTTGACTCCACATGGAACGCCCCAATGGAATGGAGTGTCCGAGCGGAGGAACCGAACCTTGTTAGACATGGTTAGGTCGATGATGAGCCAGACTGATCTTCCACTATCCTTTTGGGGTTATGCTCTTGAAACTGCTGCGTTTACACTAAACAGAGTCCCAACTAAGTCTGTTGAGAAGACACCATATGAGATGTGGACCGGGAAACGCCTCGGATTGTCTTTCCTCAAAGTTTGGGGATGTGATGCTTATGTCAAACGTTTGACGTCAGACAAACTTACTCCCAAATCAGACAAATGCTTCTTTGTGGGATATCCTAGGGAAACCAAAGGATATTATTTTTATAATAAAACGGAGGGTAAAGTGTTTACTGCTCGCAATGGTGTCTTCTTGGAGAAAGAGTTTCTCTCAAAAGGAGTTAGTGGGAGCAAGGTGCATCTTGAAGAAATTCAAGAAATATCTGAAAATGTTTCGGCACCCTCTAATCCTATACAGGATGTACAAGATGTTGTACAACCACTTGATGAAACACCAGCCCCACGAAGGTCTACAAGAGTACGTCGTGCAACTGAAAAGTTGACACTCCTAACCACGGAACCACAGGACAAGGTATTGTTGGACAATAATGAGCCTGTGACCTACACTGAAGCAACAATGGGACCCGACTCTGAGAAATGGCTTGGAGCCATGGCATCCGAAATAGAATCCATGCATGAGAATCAAGTTTGGAACTTGGTTGATCCAATCGATGGTGTGAGACCGATCGATTGCAAATGGATTTTCAGGAAAAAGACTGATATGGATGGAAAAGTTCACATCTATAAAGCACGATTGGTGGCGAAAGGTTTCAAACAAATTCAAGGTGTTGATTATGATGAAACATTTTCGCCCGTCGCTATGCTAAAGTCTGTTCGGATTCTCCTAGCAATTGCTGCATATTTTGATTATGAAATATGGCAGATGGATGTCAAAACAACCTTTCTTAATGGGAGTCTGACTGAGGATGTGTACATGACACAACCTGAGGGTTTTGTCGATCCTAAAAATGCTAGAAAAATATGCAAACTTCAAAAGTCCATCTATGGATTGAAGCAAGCATCTCAGAGTTGGGATCTACGTTTTGATGAAGTGGTCAAAGGGTTTGGTTTCATCAAGAACGTAGAAGAACCTTGTATTTACAAGAAGGTTAGTGGGAGCGCACTTATATTTCTGGTCCTATATGTAGATGACATATTGTTGATCGGAAATGACATTCCAGTACTAGATGCTGTTAAATCCTCATTAAGGAAAAGTTTCTCAATGAAGGATTTAGGAGAGGCAGCATACATTTTGGGCATAAAGATCTATAGAGATAGATCTAAAAGGTTAATTGGATTAAGCCAAGACACATATATTGACAAGATATTGAATCGGTTCAATATGCAAGATTCTAAGAAAGGTTTCTTGCCAATGTCACATGGCATCACTCTAAGCAAAAGTCAATGTCCTTCGACGCCTGATGAGCAAAAGAGGATGAGAGTGATTCCTTATGCTTCGGCTATTGGATCTATCATGTATGCCATGTTGTGTACACGCCCAGATGTATCCTATGCTCTAAGTGTTATGAGTAGGTATCAATCAGATTATGGTGAGGCTCATTGGGCAGTTGTCAAAAACATTCTTAAGTACTTGAGAAGAACTAAGGATGTATTCCTAGTGTTTGGAGGTGAAGAAGAGCTCGTTGTAAGAGGTTACACCGATGCTAGCTTCCAAACAGACAAGGATGACTCTAGATCGCAATCCGGTTTTGTGTTCTGCCTCAATGGAGGGGCAGTGAGCTGGAAAAGTTCCAAGCAAGACACAGTAGCAGATTCAACGACGGAGGCGGAGTATATTGCAGCTTCTGAAGCTGCAAAGGAAGCTGTTTGGATCAGAAAATTTGTTTCTAAGTTAGGTGTTGTTCCTAGTGCGTCCAGACCTGTGAATCTCTATTGCGACAATAATGGAGCCATTGCACAGGCAAAGGAGCCTAGATCACACAAAAGATCCAAACATATACTACGTCGCTATCATCTGATTCGAGAGATTATCGACCGAGGTGATGTGAATATATGCAAGGTGCATACGGATTTGAATATGGCAGATCCGTTGACAAAGCCTCTTCCACAATCGAAGCATGAGACGCACATGAGATCTATGGGTATTAGATACTTACATCAGTGATCCTAGTGTGTAGTGGGAGACTTGTGTCATAGCTATGTTTATGTACTATTTGAGTAACTATTATTCACATTGATCATCAAGTATGTGACTTGTTCGTGAGACTCTTTGTTAATTATAATGTTACTCAAAATGATCCCTAGTCTACATCGTTATATGGGATAATGATAGTACGCAGACTAGCACATGTATTAATTGATTATCACGTTTCACGGATCATAGATATGGAGATATCAAATTAATAATGTGAACACATGTTAGTGAACATGGTGTTGCATAGGCCCATTCCGAGACACTGTTGGGATTGTTATTTATATATGTGCCATCAGTTGATCTTGAGTGATACACCTGCTAGATTCTTTGACCTGAGATCGCCATTGTTTCTCACTATGTGTAGTTGTGCACTTTGAAACTATCAAACGCTACTCCGTAACTGGGTGGTCATAAAAATAGTCTTCAGGTGCATGATGAAGCATGGAATGAGATGTGTGCGGATCATGATGGGATTTGCCCCTCCTAAATAACAGGAGAGATATCTCTGGGCCCCTCGAGATAGTTGGATTGAAAGTGCATGGCCATGCCAAAATGATTAAAGAGTTAATCATTATGACTAAAAGTTAGTCATAGATTGAATCCACTATTTGATCGAGTGAATGGTCGAGCTATCACAATGATGGCACATATCTCGCCTTGAGCTTGACTGGTATCATGTGGCAAAGGAATTAGCATGTGAATGTATCTAGGTTCAGCCGATATGATCTTTATGTACATTCGGGAGTCAGTATGTCCTGCTAGGTACCTCTACTGACTTGTGTTTGAAAACGGTTTTCATTCATAACCGACTGTACATGAACCTAACGGGTCACACACTTAAGGGGATGGAATATTGAAAAACTTGGCTATATGATTGTCTCTAGTGCAAGTGGGAGATTGTTGGTGATATGCCCAAGAGGCAATCATAACAATTCGGATAAAGGCTTGATGGATATTTGATCCATAAGAAATTAGGGTACTAATGGGCCTGTGACCTAAAAGCCCATTAGCGCGCCTATAAATATGAGGGGTAGGTTTAGGGACAGATGACTCCACCAGATAGCAGTCCCAGCCGCCGCCCCTCACAGGTCAGCCGCCGAAACCCCTGCCGCGCGCACGGTGCTAGCACACCGACGCACGGCGTTCCTCCCTGTACGTGTGGACTCCGTGGAGGCGCTGCTATTACTGCTGCGCTGATCGGCTACGACGCGCATCTACGATCCGCTGCGCTGCGCGTCTAGTGGTAACGATCCATGACCTTCTTACTCGCATGTTTCCTGGGTGATACGGTCGAATTGCTAGAGTAGCGCATCGCCTATTTCCCTACACTACATATGCACGGAAATCTGAGAGGATAAACTTTCCTATGGAACTGGCTCCATGTCAAACTTCCCTCGGAGTCGACGGGAAACTTTGAAACAATATAAAGTTTAGAGTCTGTCAGGGTGTTACATCACCTAGTTGGGCCATTGGGCCTTGTATCGAGTCCAAGTGCATTATGTACGTGTCTTAGGTTTAGGTCACGACCCCAGCACCCCCTGGTCGTCCTCCACCTCCTTTATACCCCCTAGCCGCCGTCACAAACAGCGGGATTTTGCTTAGATTATTCTGTCAAGAACAGTTTCGCCGTTCATCGGTTTGTGAGACCCCAACTTCAGTGCTTCATATCTTTCAGCAATTTGGTTGCATTATTTCTTGTTCTTGCTTGTGTTCTTAGATTCACAGGAAAGGATTAGCCTTCTTGGCGAGGTCAACCGCGCAATATCGGTTGATAACCTGAGGAGACGTGGTGCTGCGATTGCAGGGTTCAGAACGTGTTGTTCGGAAGCCGGATCGATTTGTGTCAAGTCTCCACCAAATCGAGAGTTATCAGAACCTTTCGGACGATCGGGACCCCTGTACACATCAAGTGGTATCATAGCTTTAGGTGCACCGTCAGGTTCGCCTTCCCCTAGTTTTGTTTATCTTGAACTTGTCCTATCGTCCACGAAAAAGCCAAAAAATTATAGTCATAGGTTTCCCCATCCCATACCAGGTTTAGCCTTTTGCACAATTCTGTTTTGGAGTCCATAGTGTTGAATTTGTGTCCTAGTTCGTGTTTTGTTGCTGGTTTAATCGTGTTTTGTTCCTACTTTGTTATTCCATCCGCTGCATTCCATCAAAACCCTAGCTGCCACAATCCTTATCAAATCGATCACCATAACTATTCATTGTGCTAGGGTTATCCTTGTTCTTCAGTTTTCATCACATATTACGTGAGTTTATCCTCCTTGATATACGCACACCATCCCACACGTTGTCACCATCATATCCAATTTTTTTCTCACCACCGTTTCCAATTCAGCTCCACCAAAAACATAATCTTGTGGTGATGTCTTAAAACAGCCATAACCTTGGCATTGGGTTAAATTACATTGCCCAGATTCATTTTGGAAGATTGATTATTTGGCATCTAAAGGCTCAACAATAATCATAAAGAAAATATTGAATTTCTGTTGTCCACATCTTTTTTAAAGTGAGCTGAAAATTTGTGCGACGTGTATATTAGTGCTCCTGATTTCACGGCAGATATAAAAAAATCAAAGAAAAAATATAAAAAAGAAAATTTGTGAAGAGGAGCACAAATATCAAAACTTGGGTGTGTTATTTTGCCTTGTGGTGCAATTGTTCCTGCTCAATTATTGTCCTTATCATTCATACTTCTTGCTGTCTTGTTCATAACATCCGGGATAAGACACGAGTAGGCCCGCAACTAGGACAAGTGTTTGGACATCTATTCAGCATTACTATCTGTTATTGAATTGTGTGCTACTCACATATATTTGGCCATCCAAACTCCACATTCATCCTTTCAAACAGCACAAGTGACCGTTGCAATCGATGAATCACGTCGTCTAGGTATCCTTTGCCTTGTTGTGGTAAGAAACTTGTAAGAGCTTGATAAGACTCGACCCATTGCTTTGTGAGTTCCGCCATCATTGCGTAGTAGCTGATAGGGATAATCTTGTTGTTTTCCCTATTATTCTTGCTAACAATGTCAGATCATGTTGATCCTATGGAGTGTGTTTTGAAAAGTGAGATGAAGGGTTACATAGAACAAATGATGAAGTCTGTCAAGGAAGCAATCGCACAAGGGGTAAAAGATTATCTTGCTGAACAGAGAATACCCCACACCCTTGAGAGGTTGAACAAACGCATAAGCTCGCTAGTTGGAAGGATTGATGATATGGAGACCCACCTACCATTCAGCCATGATGCTACCCACCACAACAACTTTGAAGAAGAAGAAGACGTGTTGTGTGATGTCAATGGAGAGGTGGATACATGTGCTGCGCAGAATGTACATCTATGTCAACGCCTTTGTCAAAACACCCATGGTATGGTAGGAAACAACATGCGTGGTAACAAAAACCGCCCTTTTGATGACCCTTTTTCTAAAGTTAATTTTTCCATACTTTCATTTTCTGGTGCTTATGATGCTGAGGCATATCTTGTTTGGGAAATGACGGTTGAGCAGAAATTTAATTCCCACCTTGTTCCTGAACAACATAGAGTTCAACAAGCCACTAGTGAGTTTAAGGATTTTGCTATAATATGGTGGAATGAACTAGGTACCACACGCTACCTGATACATGGGAACGTTTAAAAGAAGTTATGCGTAATCGTTTTGTTCCTCCATCCTACCAACATGATTTACAAAAGAAATTGCAGCGCTTAGAGCAGGGAAATAATTCTGTCCAAGATTATTATGCGGAGCTTCAAAAGGGTATGATACGATGTGGGGTAGTAGAGGACACTGAAGATAAAATTTGTCGTTTCTATGGGGGGGTTGAGACGTGAGATACAGGATATTGTTGATTATAAAGAATTTAATACTGTCAACCAGTTGTTCCAGCTTGCTATGCTTGCAGAAAAGGAGTTACAGGGTCGTCAACAAAAGAACAAGAGCAGCAGCGGTGCCTCCTACACTCCACGCACGACAACATCTTCAGGGGCGTCCAAGTCATTCCGTTTTGATGCCCTTTCACCAAAACTAGCAGCCAAGCTTCCTTCTGGCAGCAGCAACGTTTCAGCAGCACAGAAACCACCACCTGCACGACCTGCGGATTTAGGTAAAAATTCCATGCAGGTACCCGCCAAAAGTGCTTCATCCATTGCTTCAACAGGTTGCACTTCCGGCATTCAGTGCCACCGCTGCCATGGTCTTGGTCATGTGCAAAAAGATTGTCCTAGTCAGCGGGCATACGTGGCTACAGAAGAGGGAGGATACATCAGCACCTCCGATGTCGAAGACAACAATGATGATGAAGCTGCCACGTACAATGATGAGGGACATGTTTTTGGGAGTGAAGACACATCAGCCTACATGAACATCATTGTGCAGTGGGTGCTGAACACACAGGTACAACAACTTGATAGATTACAACGCCATAATTTGTTTCAGATTTTCTTTGTCATCAAGAACCGGCGAGCACGTGTCTCATTGATGGTGGAAGCTGCAACAACTTGGTGAGTTCTGAATTGGTCAAGAAGCTTAGCTTGAATACACGACCACACCCACATCCGTACTATATTCAATGGTTGAATGATTCTGGAAGAGCTAAGGTAACACAAACTTGCAGAATTCCGTTTTCCATTGGTACATATGTTGATTGTGATGTGGTACCCATGCAAGCGTGTTCACTTTTATTGGGTCGACCTTGGGAACATGATAAGGATGCTTTGCACCATGGTAGAAGTAATAAATATACTTTTATGCATAAAGGAAAGAAAATTACTTTGATACCTTCGACTCCTGCTGAAATTGTACAAGCTAATAGGGAGAGAGCTGGAATTTCTAGTAGTTCTAAATCAGAAAATCAACAAGCCATTAATTCTGTGTTACCACCAAATAATGAGAGATCTACACCTAGTTCTAAGACTGAGGGAATTAAATTCAAGGGTCGTGTAATGCTTGCTACAAAATCAGACCTTGCTGAAATTTCTGATCATGATATTTGTTGTGCATTGGTGTGCAAACAAGTTTTGTTCTCCATTGATGATATTTCTAGGTCTTTGCCTCCAGCAGTTACTAACTTGTTGCAAGAGTATGAGGATATTTTTCCAGCTGAGATACCCCAGGGACTTCCACCTTTGAGAGGGATTGAACATCAAATTGATTTGATTCCAGGTGCAATTTTGCCAAACCGTGCTGCATATAGGACCAACCCCGAGGAGAGTAAGGAAATTCAGCGGCAAGTCCAAGACCATTTGGACCGTGGGTATGTACGTGAAAGCCTTAGTCCTTGTGCTGTTCCTGTACTTTTGGTTCCTAAGAAAGATGGTACTTGGCGTATGTGTGTTGATTGTAGAGCCATTAACAATATTACTATAAGGTATCGTCATCCTATTCCTAGGCTAGACGACATGCTTGATGAGTTGTGTGGTTCTATAATTTTTAAGATTGACTTGCGTAGTGGTTACCACCAAATAAGAATGAAATTGGGAGATGAATGGAAAACAGCTTTCAAAACCAAATTTGGGTTGTATGAGTGGTTAGTAATGCCTTTTGGTTTAACTAATGCACCAAGTACATTCATGCGTTTGATGAATGAGGTTTTGAGAGCTTTTATTGGAAAATTTGTGGTGGTTTACTTTGATGATATCTTGATTTATAGCAAGTCATTGGATGAACATATGGATCATTTACGTGCTGTTTTTAATGCTTTGAGAGATGCACGTTTATTTGGTAACCTTGAGAAGTGCATCTTTTGTACGAATCGAGTTTCCTCTTGGCTATGTTGTGACTCCTCAGGGAATTGAGGTGGATGAGATGAAAATTTAAGCGATCAAGAGCTGGCCAATACCTCAAGCCATCACACAGGTAAGGAGTTTTCTTGGTCTTGCAGGTTTCTACCGACGTTTTGTCAAGGATTTTAGCACTATTGCTGCCCCATTGCATGAGTTGACTAAGAAAGGTGTGGTGTTCTATTGGGGGAAAGCACAAGAGGAGTCCTTTGACACCTTGAAGGACAAGCTTACACACGCACCATTGCTGCAACTTCCTGATTTTAGTAAGACTTTTGAACTTGAATGTGATGCTAGTGGAGTTGGCATTGGTGGTGTCTTACTGCAAGGTGGTAAACCGGTTGCATACTTTAGTGAAAAACTTAATGGTCCTGTCCTGAATTACTCCACATATGATAAAGAATTTTATGCTCTCGTACGATGCTTAGAGACATGGCGTCATTATTTATGGCCTAAAGAATTTGTTATTCATTCTGATCATGAATCGCTAAAGCATATTCGTTCTCAAAATAATCTGAATCGTAGACATGCAAAATGGATTGAATTTATTGAGTCTTTTCCTTATGTCATTAAACATAAGAAAGGGAAGGATAATTTGATCGCTGATGCATTGTCTAGACGATATAATATGCTGTCCCAACTTGATTGTCGAATTTTTGGACTTGAATCAATTAAAGAACAATATGCTCTTGATGCTGATTTTAAAGATGTGTTGCTGCATTGTAGAAAAGGTCATACCTGGAATAAATTTGTACTGGATGATGGATTCTTGTTTAGAGATAACCGCCTATGCATTCCAGTTGGTTCCATTCGTCTTTTGTTATTACAGGAGGCACATGGTGGAGGTTTGATGGGCCATTTTGGCGGAAAGAAGACGGAGGATGTTCTGACCACACATTTCTTTTGGCCAAAGATGACGAGAGATGCAGAGCGGTTTGTGGCTCGCTGCACCACATGTCAGAAAGCTAAGCCCCGTTTGAATCCACATGGTTTATACATGCCTCTTCCCACTCCTTCCATTTCTTGGGCGGATATCTCTATGGACTTTGTTTTGGGATTGCCTAGGACTAAGAGGGGGAGGGACAGCATTTTTGTTGTGGTGGATCGTTTTCCTAAGATGGCACATTTTATACCGTGTCAGAAAAGTGATGATGCTGTACATATTGCCGACCTTTTTTTCAAAGAGATTGTTCGCTTGCATGGTATGCCTTCTACTATTGTTTTAGATCGTGATGCTAAATTTTTTGAGTCACTTTTGGCGCACCCTATGGAATAAGTTGGGTACAAAACTGTTGTTCTCTACAACATGTCACCCACAAACTGATGGGCAAACAGAAGTAGTGAACCGCACTTTGGGCACCATGTTGAGAGCTGTTTTGAAGAAAAATTTAAAGATGTGGGAAGAATGTTTGCCACATGTGGAGTTTGCATATAATCGGGCAACACATTCTACCACCAAGGTAAGTCCTTTCCGGGTAGTGTATGGATTCAATCCTCGTGCTCCTATTGATATCTTGCCTTTATCTACTAGTGAGATAACTCATAATGATGCAAAGGAATGTGCTGATCTTATTTTGAAAATTCATGAGATCACTAAACACAATATTGAAAAGATGAATGAAAAATATAGAATTGCCGGTAGTAAAGGTAGGCAGGAAGTTAGATTTGAACCGGGTGATTTAGTTTGGTTACACTTGAGAAAGGATAGATTTCCAGAACTGAGAAAGTCTAAATTGATGCCTAGAGCTTATGGTCCTTTTAAAATACTTGAGAAGATTAATGATAACGCATATAAACTTGAGTTGCCTCCCGAGTTTGGGTTAGTCCCACCTTTAACATTTCAGATTTGAGGCCATGTTTGGGAGAAGAAGATGAGCTTGAGTCGAGGACGACTCCAATGCAAGAGGGGGAGGATGATGTGGACATCATTCCTGCAGATATACACAACACTCACATGGTAGATATGCAAGGTCCAATTACTAGAGCTCGAGCACGACAATTGAATTTAGAGGTGAGCTCGTTCTTGAACAATTTTTTATATGTGAATTTTGAGAGTATGTTGCTACCTAATGGATTAATTATGATTAGGAACTATGGAGAGGACATGGATATACATGGAGAGGGGTTTGGAGGCGTGGAGGACCAGAAAATACGCCAACAAGAAGTTAGAAACCGAGCCCAACTCAAACTCGAGTCCAACTCGGGCCCAGGAGAAGTCCACCTTAAAATGGATGCACAGGAGGCATACGGACTCCGTTTTTGACGTTCTACATATGCACGGAAATCAGAGAGGATAAAATTTCCAATGGAACTGGCCCCAAGTCAAAATTCCCTTGGAGTCGACGTGAAACTTTGAAACGATATTAATTTTAGAGTCTGTCAGGGTGTTGCATCACCTAGTTGGGCCATTGGGCCTTGTATCGAGTCCAAGTCCATTATGTACGTGTCTTAGGGTTAGGTCACGACCCCATCACCCCCTGGTCGTCCTCCACCTCCTTTATACCCCCTAGCCGCCATCACAAACAGTTGGGTTTTTCTTAGATTATTCTATCAAGAACAGTTTCGCCGTTCATCGGTTTGTGAGACCCCAACTTGAGTGCTTCATATCTTTCAGCAATTTGGTTGCATTATTTCTTGTTCTTGCTTGTGTTCTTCGATTCACAGGCAAGGAATATCATTCTTGGCAAGGTCAACCGCGAAATATCGGTTGATAACCTGACGAGACGTGGTGCTGCGATTGCAGGGTTCAGAACGTGTTGTTCGGAAGCCGGATCGATTTGTGTCAAGTCTCCACCAAATCGAGAGTTATCATAACCTTTCAGATGATCGGGACCCCTGTACACATCAGGAATAGGGTTTCCCCCCTTAAGGGCTGCGGTCAAGGGGTCTCCCCCTTAATTGGTGCGGCCAATTTGGGGAAATTCCCCCCAAATGTGGGGAAAATTCCCCTTTTGTGGAATTGGGGAATTTGGAAATTTTGGGGAAAATTCGGGGAAATTTGGGAATGACTCATTTCAGCTATCCTTTTCGATTCCTCACCATTTCTATGTCCCTTGTTCCATTTCTACATTCCCCTCTCCATTTTTATGTCCCATTATCCATTTCCATATTCCCCTCTCCATTTCTATGTCCCATTCTCCATTTCTATGGTTCTTTTCTCCATTTCTATGGTTCTTTTCTCCATTTCTATGGTTCTTTCTCCATTTCTATGGTTCTTTCTCCATTTCTATTGTTCCTTCTCCATTTCTAGTTCTTTTACAATGCTTTTCTACATGAAAAATGTATGCAATGCATGGTAATAGATTTGAGGGTGTTACAAACCTACCCCCCTTAAACTGAATCTCGCCCTCAAGATACGATAGAGTGGAGAATAGATGAGGGAATTCTGCCTTAACATCTTCCTCACACTCCCATGTAGTTTCGGCTTCCGTGTGATGGCTCCATTGTACCTTGGACCAACGGATCACTTTGTTCCTCGTGACCCTTTCCTTCACGTCCAAAATTTTGATGGGGTACTCCCCGTAAGTCAGATCCTCTTGAAGCTCGAGCTCATCCATCGGTACTTGTTCTTCTGGTACCCTTAAGCACTTCTTGAGTTGGGATACGTGAAACACGTCGTGCACATCGGAGAGGTACGTTGGCAGCTCTAGCTGATAGGCTACTTCTCCCCGCTTGCCCAAAATCTTAAATGGCCCGATGTAGCGAGGTGCTAGCTTGCCTTTGACGTTGAACCGCCGTTGGTCTCGGATAGGCGATACTTTAAGATACACGAAGGGTCCCACTTCGAAGGTCAATCTTATTCGCCTATTGTCCGCAGAACCTTTTTGTCATGACTGAGCAGCCTTCATGTTTTCTCTTATCGTTTGGACTTGTTTTTCGGCGTCTTGCAGCACTTCGGGTCCAAACACTTGGCTTTCTCCGGTCTCATCCCAGAACAGCGGCGTTCTACACTGTCTACCATACAATGCTTTGAAAGGTGACATCTTCAAGCTGGCTTGGTAGCTGTTGTTGTATTAGAATTCAGCATACGGCAAGCTCCTATCCCAATTACGCCCATGTTTCAAGGTGCAAGCTCTCAACATGTCTTCCAAAATTTGATTTGTCTTCTCAGTTTGCGCGTCGGTTTGCGGGTGACAAGAAGAGCTGAAATTCAGCCGTGTACCCATGGCTTCATGCAGCTTCTTCCAGAACCTAGAGGTAAATTGAGTACCCCGATCTGAAACTATCCTCTTCGGAACTCCATGACGGCACACGATTTGCTCTATGTACAGCTCAGCTAATTCTACGACACGGTACGTGGTTCTAACAGGAAGAAAATGGGCTGTTTTCATCAATCGGTCCACAATAACCTAGATGGAGTCGTAACCCGACCGAGTACGTGGTAATCTGACGATGAAATCCATGCTGATGTATTCCAACTTCCACTCGGGTACTTTCAATGGCTGCAAGGATCCAGTGGGTCTTTGATGTTCAGCCTTCACTCGCTGGCACGTGTCACATAAGGCAACATATTCAGCTATGTCCCTTTTCATACCATCCCACCAATAGCAAGTTTTCAGATCCTTGTACATATTTGTACAGCTGGGATGTATGGAATAAGGTGATTCATGTGCCTCTTTTAGTATCGTATCGCGGATGTGCTTCACGTTAGGCACACAAATCCTTTTCCCTAACCAAAGCGTGCCTTTCTCGTCTTCCTTGAAATCCTTTTCTATGCCTTGTTGGATTCTTTTCTTGATTTCCTTGACTTCCTCATCCGTTGCTTGGCCATCTCGTATCTCTTGTTCCAGCGAGGAGTTGAGTTCTATGACCTCCATCTCGTTCAAGAACCCGAGATGTAACCGTTCGAACTCCTTGCAGCTCGGGTGGCAGCTCCCGAACCGTGAGTTGGTGACATGCTCCTTTTCGGCTCAACGCATCAGCTACTACATTGGCCTTTCCGGGGTGATAGTTGATTCCAACATCATAATCCTTGATGAGTTCCAACCATCGACGTTGCCTCAAATTCAGATCCGTCTGTGTGAATATATACTTGAGGCTTTTGTGATCCGTATAGATCTCACATCGGTGCCCAAGGATATAATGCCTCCAAATCTTTAAGGCATGTACCACGGCTGCAAGTTCCAAGTCATATGTGGGGTAATTTCAGCTCATGTTTTTTTAGTTGTCTCGATGCATAGGCTACCACTTGTCCTTTTTGCATGAGCACACATCCAAGCACTTGTCTTGACACGTCACAATATATGTCGAAACTCTTGCTTACGTACGGCTCTACAATCAACTCACGTCGAATAACTAAGGAGCACTTGAGAAAAGGTCCAGACCGCGGACTCCTCTCGCTAGCAACATGACGACATTGCAGCGGCTAGGTTCTCCATGTGTTACATGACTCGGAAGTCTCCGAGTCTCATAGGACAACCTTCTTTATAAGCGTCGATGTTAACCTGCAAAACCACTCATATAGCAAGAGTGAGCACAAAGGCTCAGCAAAACTTGACCGTCTCTCCTAAAGCATACAACTCTACATGAAAGTAACTTAAGACCTAAATATATAAGTTGCATAAAGACTCACCTACACGTTCATCCTTAACTTTCATATTTTAGCCATCACAGTAGTGACCTTGCACCGAGCAACATTGGAACTCCACAATCAAACAAGAAACGCTTCATTCCAATGTTACTTATCCCAAGGTGGAAATTAACTTTAATTTGATCTATCACGACTTCATACATGGTTTTCATGCAATTCCAATTATCATAGCAGCAATTTAAAAGTTGCAAACTGTTCTCACACAACTTGCTTACTACGTCACAACACAGTGAGCAAGCGGTACTCATAACCGTGAGGGACGGTGATTCGAATCAAACATTGCCCGGATATCTCGACACATACGCCCTCCTCTGAAGACCCAAATCTGGCGTCCTTCATTGCGTCGTATGTGGCAACCTTTCGCAGGACACCCGACTGTAGAACCGGTCGCGGCGTCTCAGGCTCATAGGTCTAACGAGGTGATGTGGTATGCCTCTATAATCTAGTTAACCTGGTACATCAGTTTCCTAGGTCCCATATAGCAGTAAGCATCCAGTACATAACTCAATACTTGCTCATGGGTGCCGCACACGCATCGGCCCATAACCGACACAGGCAGAGCTACTCGACCAAGACCTCATCTTGTCGCTGCCTAACCCTCCTGCCCGGTCTCATCTTTAGAAACATAAACTTTAGTTTGCCTCTTTCAACCACACCCGTGTGATCCCGAACTATAGCTCGCGAGTAGATTCCAACTACTCGACTTCTACAAGATGTCATAAGCTATTTAGCACGACATTATTCTACAGCGGCGACACTTTTCTACCCTTGACTCCAGGGTCCATTTGGTCATGCATTTGGAGTATAAAACATTCCTGACCTAATGCACATACAAACTCTAACCCATAATAGTGAACAAAGTAAAAACTTTATAAGAACAACTTAATGCAAACTGGAGCTTGCCTTGGTTTTGCAGGTCACTAATAGTATATAAATCAGTTAGAGTATTGTCTTCCTTGAGGCGTGATCAACTGATCCACTTCAATGTATTCACTCCGTCGAACTTCTCCGTTGATTGCCTCCGTCGTAAGTCCTATCGATATGTATATGCACATGTTCTTATAATGCAATTCATATAATTAAAGATTTGAATTTGTGAAGAACAGAGGAATGTGTGGAAGTGCTATGAATAATGGGTTGCCTCTGTTGTGCAAGGAAAATAAGAAAAACTAAAGCTTACTTAGAAGTTGGATTGTAAACTAACTAAGTTTCTCCTAATGAACACATAAGGTGAGTTGAAAAGATTTGAACGAAACTGAAGATACAGAACTCCAATGACTTCAAAACCTTTACAGCATGTACTACTCTAACCAGAGATTTAGCTTGCCAAATTGCAGCTAATGTGGAAAGAATATGTATTCTCTAAAATTCCTCCAATACTCTTATGTATTTTCCCACATACATAAGCATGGAGAACAAGGACAGGGAGCTCTACTGCTCAACTTGATCTGAAACTTTACATTTGAGTTCCTTCTCACAAAAAAGTCATCTGGACCAAAATTCAGAATTTTTTAATGAGTAGATCACTCAGAACAATTCCCTAAGCATTTAGGAAAAAAGCAATTAATTCTGAATAAGTTTGCACTTTCATGCAAATTCAAGTGAACCACAATTTCAAACATAGCTAAGGGAGAATGCATAAATTTTTCTAGGTTTTTTGGAGCTAAGAATTGCCCAGAAATGAATTTCCAAATTTTTTGGAACTTTTCTGAAAATGTTTCTGTATTCATTTGAACACAGAAATTTGAACTCTGAATTCTGTTAACTAAATCAACTCCAAATGAGCTAAACATTTTACAGGAGTTCACTAACATCCTAAAGAATATTCTGGCAAAATTTGAGGATTTTTGGATGAACCAAACTCCCTCTAAAATTCTTTTGCTGAAACGATTTAAAGAATTTTCCAGAATTAAATAATGACTTTCATACAAATTGGGTTGCATATTTGGATAGAGTTTTTCAATCTGAATCCAACCCAATTTGAATCACTAAATTTGGAGTTCCATAGCAAAAGTTAGGAGGTTCTAAAGATTGAATTGAAATTGGAGATTCAAATAAACCGGGAAACATTTAAATTCTGACTGTGAGTCCCGGGTGATGTGTCAGTGCCTCGATGCAGCCACACCGTGGTCCACAGACAATTAGGCTGTAGCCACAAATTATCAAATGGCCACATCAAATCCCAGTCTACCGCTAACGGTCACTGACTGGTGGGGCCGATGGGGTCTTCTTCCTCCCGCGACCGTTTCCCGCGCTTGTGCCTTCCCCTTCGCCTGCAGCGGCGGTGCCTCGCTGGACTCGGCTTCCCGGTGTCTCACGGCCGTAGAATCGCCGCCTGGTAGTTTTCAGCTACGAGGAAGCGTTTAGTGCGGTGCTCTCGGGCTGCCGGTTGCCGGAAGTAGGCCGGCGACGTGCGGCGGCTCCGGCCGACCTTCGGTGACTTTGGGCCGCTTCTCCCAACCGTGAAACACTCGGTTGAATGGTGCTACAGCAGAAGTGGCACCTAAGGAAGATCGACATGGACACAAATTAGCTCGGGAACAGCGGCTACTAGGGTTTCACCGTGCGCCCGAAGGTGTCCGCCGTGTTTGAGCTCGGAAATGCTTCAAATAGCCCATTCACAGTCGGATGCTACGATTGTGAAGGAAATTGGATCGCCAATGAGTCTAGCTCATTTGTGCATGATTTGGTGATCTCTAAGCGAGAATTAAGCGCAAATTTTAGATATCCTTACCGAAGGGTCCGTGGTCGTGCACCGGGAGAAAAACTTTGAATTTGGCCGCTATAGATCACCGCTTGAGCTGAGCTTCGGAGAGAAGCACTACGGTGGTCCAGCGCACCTCTGAGCGTCTTGGCTTGAGCGTGAAACCCACTGCGGGGAGCTGTCCACGTGAACACTGATGGCCATGGAGTTAGGTCGCTGCGGAAGACGAGCTATTCCCGAGTTGGAAAGGCCGTAACTCGCTAGGTTCTGCACTGAGGAGGTGTAGGACGAGTCTGCAGTGCATTGTCAAGACCGAGGCAGCGGCGTGCTCTGTTCGGTTTTCGCACGAGGAAAGAAAAGCACGGTACAGAGGCTTCGGTTGAGTGGGTAAGGGTGTCATGTTGAGGGGTGAGTGAACAGCCGAGCTTCTCTCCAGCGCTGCTCAAGCAGCTGGGATGTGGCGGCAGTTCCCCCTCGGTGGCGCGCTGTGAGTCCTCGGACTGTTCGAGTGGAAACAGAGAAGAGAAGAATTCCTTCGGTGGTAAGTCTTCCTTCCAATGACATGTGGGTCCATTCCTGTTCATCCTCTCAAATATCTCCCCAAATTCCTCAATCATGTAAATCCACTCATTCTGATAATCCTTGAATTCAAACATGTGCTGGAGTTTGAATTACCCAATATCAGTGTGAATTTTGCTTGTCCAATTTGAATTCAGCTCAGGTTCACAAAAGAATATAATTACTTCTTTGTAGCCCACCCTTCACTCCCTCTTATCTTCTAAACTATCTCCAAAATTGGCAAATGACGAAATTCAGTTGTGTGGGGCTACAATCTGAACTCACTTTGGACATTTGATAAAGTTTCATCCAAGTTCAAATTTGAATTTGAATTCAAATACCCTCTTATGTCCTATTGTAAAAGCTTAGCCAAAACACTTCGAAATGGGGTAAAAATTTGTATTCCCACAAATTTGGAGCTGAGGATTTCAAATATGGAATCAACTTTTAAATTTGGTTGCTGCAAATATAAACTTTGAACCAACAGTTTGAAAACCTCCTTTGTGATGACCCATTTGAATTTGAGTGAAACATTTAGTTTGCTCATAGCCCATGCTTGATTCCCTCTAGGTCCTAATATGAACCTAACAAGTTCAGTTTGAGTTTGCCTTAACATTTTCAATTAAGCACGAATTCAAACATGATCATAATTCACTCCTTTTTAGCTCACCCTCAAATCAGATGGTTGCCACCATAAATCTCCCCAGTTTCAAATGTATGAGGTTCCATGTCTATTCAAAAATTTGGTGGCACTTTGAGGTGATCATTTGAGTCTAAATATCTTATTTTAATTCTTTATTATGCACATGTATGATTTACACATGGGTTTAATTCCACCTTGGTCCAACACACTTAGAGGAATGCTTAAACCCATGTGGTTGCACCCCATGTACACCATCCTGTGTAAGAAAGTTTTTGTAAGTCCCATTTTTCATGAACCAGAAACACAATGACGTTCAAGCATTTGTTACTTTGCATTCACGTTTTTGGGACTTTTACATTCCTCCCCCCTTAAAAAGAATCTTGCCCCGAGATTCCAAAAGAAAAACGAGACGGGAGAGGTAATTCCGAGCTGTTCGACGATAAAAGCTCCGGATCGTTCATGCGGGGGTAATCGTTGCTTTCCAAGTTGTTTCTTCCGTGGTATGATTACTCCACAGCACCTTGTAAGACCTCAATATCCGGTTCCAGGTGTTCCGGACCCCTTCATCGATAGTCTGAACCGGTCACTCGACATACGTAAGGTCCGGTCTCCATTCGTCGATCTCTTCGGTGCGGACAACAATGGTAACTTCAAGGCACTCCCGTAGCTGTGACACATGAAATATGTCGTGAACACCAGCAAGGCTTGCCGGTATTTCCAGCTGATAGGCTACGGGTCCGCACTTCTCCGTGATAGCAAATGGATCTAAAGCTCGGGGAGCAAAATCTCCCCTTTACATCGGACCGGTGAATTCCTTTCATCGGAGACACGCGAAGACAAACGTGTTCTCCGCCATCGAAATGCAACGGTCTATGCCTTTGACCGTCATAGCTTTTCTCTCGGGATTGTACAGCCTCCAAGTTTGCTTCTATTGTCCAAACTCGGTCATCGGCTTTGTTGACTAAATCAACCCCGAGCAGTACTCCTTCACCGTACTCACACCAACTCAGCGGGGTGCGACATTTCTGGCCGTAGAGCTTCATATTACGAGGTATAACTATACGGTCTTTAGACCATAGGGTAACCTCATTGTCCTTCCTGAAACACCTCATCTCCCCGTTGTCTATTCTTCTCCGTATGTGAGACATACCCTTGTCTCTCCTTTGAACCTCAGCAATCTTTCCTCAGATTGTTGGAATGAGAGCAATGTTATAGAGTGCTCCATACGGAATGACACGGATACTTGGTTCCTCTTCTTCCAACTCAGCAATTGCCAAGTTGTGACCGTGGTTTCTTCCGACTAACATGTCGGCAACCACTTTCACTTTTCCCGGATGGTAATGGATCTTGATGTCATAATGTTTTATAAGCTCCAACCATCTTCGAGAATACCCTTGCACCAACTAGTTGATCGAATAAACTATTGATGCGGGGCAGGGTACTTGTTCTTTATAGTGACGGCATTGAGCGAACGATAATCAACACTTAATCTTAGTGACTTGTCGTTCTTGTTAATGGACAGCACAGAGCAACCCCAAGGTGATGAGCTTGGTCGTATAAAACCTTTGCTCATAAGTTTACTTAGTTGCTCCTTCAACTCCGCTAGTTCATTGGGTGCCATCTTATTCGGCCTCGGTGAAATCGGTGTTGTTTCCGGTGTCAGTTCAATCTAGAACTCGATGTTCCGTTGGCCGGCATGCCCGGTAACTCATCGGAAACACATCGGATATTCACGTCCCACCAGAATATCCTCGAGTTTAATTACTTGTGTGTGGTAGGCCTAACCCGTTCTCTTTGCTGTACAGAACGGACTCTTCTGTCCTCACCCAGATGTTGATCCGTTTAACAGCATTTTCATAACTCAAGTTGAATACAAATGTTAAAGTTAACTTCAGTATATTTCCAACGAGTACTCATATTGCCTTCAGATCATCTCTGGATCAAAAGTTATGGTTGCTCAAAGTTGACAGAACTGGATAAATTTTGCCAGCATCTCCTTTGTATGTGGCTATCTTTATCACAGTTGTATGTGCAAATACAATGAGAATCTGAGTAAGCTTTGAACTACAACAATGTTGCACATTTCATAACCTTTCCAACAGTGTATCATAGGCTCCTTAGGGATTTTTCTACAGAAAGTTATGGCTTAAAAACAGAAAGGTCCAGAGAGGTTTTTCTGCTGTCCTGGTTCTGAACAGTTTGCCTTCAACTGGACTTTTCACCAACTTAACGTGTGCTTTTGCTCTGGAGGTCTACAGAAAAGTTGTAGAGCACTTAAAAATCTTTCCATAACTGTATCATACACCTTAATTTAGTAAAGCTAATCATAGTTATGCTATGTCAAAGTCCAGCATGAATTCCTGCCAGAAACAAAGCACTCTGTTTTTAAAATCTTTGAAGCCTAGTCATTCTCTAATTTGAATCTTAGCTCAAAATAAAAGTTCAGTAACTAATATTTGTTTCAAACTTCCATATTTAATTGAAAGTTAGTTCATGAATCATTTCTTCATAGGGAAGAGATTATTAAGTGTAGTACGGTGTCGATGCACCGTAAGAATCATGTCGGTACTACGTAGCCTCGCCAAAGAAAACTCTAACTGGATTATACCGGCATATCCGTATTATAGGTGGCACTAAGACGGCCACTCGCAAACGTGTACTACTCGTACTACGGTTTCATTGTTAAACCTGCATAATTCACACACAATCGTCAAGTTCAGCTGCACACCGAACCAGGTCCCAATACAGTTCGTACACCCGTCCGTCATCACTCTCAAGCCAAACACGCCTTGAGCTACGTGTTCACGTTACTAACCACGTGACGGGGTCTCCCATACTCGCCCGTAGCACACCAGGGAAAGGCGTTGCTCGAGTACCCCAAACAACATGAAGAGTCGTAGAGGATACTAAAGCTGGCCGGGTTACCTGCCACCCGTGAGGCTCCACCCTTCAGCTTGTGTGCACTGGTGGGCAGCGCTTACGTGCACCCCCCAAGACATATGAAGTCCTGAGATGCACAAATTTCCGACATATCACATAAGTTAGGTTGCCATCTTCGTATTAAGCTAATATAGTAGTCCTTATGTGGGCCTAATACCGTTTCCTCACCGTATCCTAAGATTTTGTTGTAATACTATCCTTATTCCGTGTGCTATTACCAATATGGCTCTGATACCATGCTGACGGTACCCTGGCACCCGTATCACGGGGCCATGCCGCTCACCCGGGAATCACATTGGTTGGTGCCGTGTTATGCGGCACCCAACAGCACACATATAAGGAAAACTATATTACATAAATCAAAAGCAGAAGCTTACAAGTGTTCTTTGTAAATAATTTACATCAAATAGCTACAGCGGAAGTCTTCAATCAACTCACGTCGAATAACTAAGGAGCACTCAAGAAGAGGTCCACCCCGCGGACTCCTCTCGCTAGCAACACGATGACATTGCAGCGGCTAGGTTCTCCATGTGTTACATGACTCGGAAGTCTCCGAGTCTCACCAGACAACCTTCTTTATAAGCGTCGATGTTAACCTGCAAAACCACTCATATAGCAAGAGTGAGCACAAAGGCTAAGCAAGAATTAACCGTCTCTCCTAAAGCATGCAACTCTGCATGAAAGTAACTTAAGACCTAAACCTGTAAGTTGCCTAAAGACTTGCCTACACGTTCATCCTTAACTTTCAGATTTTAGCCATCACAGTAGTGACCTTGCACCGAGCAACACTGGAACTCCACAATCAAATAAGAAACGCTTCATTCCAATGTTACTTGTCCCAAGGTGGAAATTAACTTTAATTTGCTCTATCACTACTTCATACATGGTTTTCATGCAATTCCAATAACCATAGCTGCAATTTAAAACTTGCAAACTATTCTCACACAACTTACTTACTACGTCACAACACAGTGAGCAAGCTGTACTCATAACCGTGAGGGACAGTGATTCGAAACAAACACTGCCCGGATAACTCGACACATACGCCCGCCTCTGAAGACCCAAATATGGTGTCCTTTATTACGTCGTGCGTGACAACCTTTCGCAGGACACCTGAATGTAGAACCGGTCACATCGTCTCGGGCTCATAGATCTAACGAGACGATGTGGTATGCCTCTACAATCCAGTTAACCTGGTACATCGGTTTCCTGGGTTCCATATAGCAGTAAGCATCCGGTACACAACTCAATACTTGCTCATGGGTGCCGCACACGCATCGGTTATTAACCGACACAGGCAGAGCTACTCGACCAAGACCTTGTCTTGTCACTGCCTAACCCTCCTGCCCGGTCTCATCTTTAGAAACATAAACTTTAGTTTGCCTCTTTCGACCACACCCGTGTGATCCCGAACTATAGCTCGCGAGTAGATTCCAACTACTCGACTTCTACCGGATGTCATAAGCTATTTAGCATGACATTATTCTACAGCGGTGACACTTGTCTACCCTTGACTCCAGGGTCCATTTGGTCATTCATTTGGAGTATAAAACATTCCTGACCTAATGCACATACAAACTCTAACCCATAATAGTGAACAAAGTAAAAACTTTATAAAAACAACTTAATGCAAACCGGAGCTTGCCTTGGTTTTGCAGGTGACTAATAGTATATAAATCAGTTAGAGTCTTGTCTTCCTTGAGGCTTGATCAACTGATCCACTTCAATGGATTCACTCCGTCGAAGTTCTCCGTTGATTGCCTCCGTCGTATGTCCTATCGATATGTATATGCACATGTTCTTATAATGCAATTCATATAATTATAGACTTGAATTTGTGAAGTACAGAAGAATGTGTGGAAGTGCTAAGAATGATGGGTTGCCTCTGTTGTGCAAGGATAATAAGAGAAACTAAAGCTTACTTAGAAGTTGGATTATAAACTAACTAAGTTTCTCCTAATGAACACATAAGGTGAGTTGAAAAGATTTGAACGAAACTGAAAATACAGAACTCCAATGACTTCAAAACCTTTACAGCATGTACTACTCTAACCAGAGATTTAGCTTGCCAAATTGCAGCTAATGTGGAAAGAATATGTGTTCTCTAAAATTCCTCCAATACTCTTATGTATTTTCCTACATACATAAGTATGGAGAACAAGGACAGGGAGCTCTACTGCTCAACTTGAGCTAAAACTTTACATGTCAGTTCCTTGTCACAAAAAAAGTCATCTGTACCAAAATTCAGAATTTTTTTAATGAGTAGATCACTCAGAACAATTCCCTAAGCATTTAGGAAAAAAGAAATTAATTCTGAATAAACATGCATTTTCATGCAAATTCAAGTGAACCAAGATTTCAAACATAGCTCAGGGAGCATGCATGAATTTTCCTAGGTATTTTGGAGCTAAGAATTGCCCAGAACTGAATTTCCAAGTTTTGGAACTTTTCTGAAAATGTTTCTGTATTCATTTGAACACAGAAAATTGAACTCTGAATTATGTAAATTAAATCAACTCCAAATGAGCTGAAATTTTTACAGGCGTTCACTAACATCTTAAAGAATATTATGGCAAAATTTGAGGACCTTTGGACAAACCAAACTCCCTCTAAAATTCTTTTGCTGAAAAGCTTTAAAGCATTTTACAGAATTAAATAATGACTTTCATAAAATTGGGTTGCATATTTGGATAGAGTTTTTCAATCTGAATCCAACCCAATCTTAATCACTAAATTTGGAGTTCCCTAGCAAAAGTTATGAGGTTCTAAAGATTGAATTGAAATTGGGGATTCAAATAAACCGGGAAACATTTAAATTCTGACTGTGGGCCCCGGGTGACGTGTCAGTCCCTCGATGCAGCCACACCGCGGTCCACAGACAATTAGGCTGTAGCCACAAACGATCAAATAGCCACAGCAAATCCCAGTCTACCGCTAACGGTCACTGACCGGTGGGGCCGACGGGGTCTTCTACCTCCTGCGACTGTTTCTCGCGCCCGTGCCTTCCCCTTCGCCGGCAGCGGCGGTGCCTCTCCGGACTCAGCTTACCGGCTGTCTAATGCCCGTAGAATCGCTGCCTGGGGGTTTTCAGCTACGAGGAAGCGATTGATGCGGTGCTCTCGGGCTGCCGGTGGCCGGAAGTAGGCCGGCGACGTGCGGCGGCTCCGGCCGACCTTTGGTGACCTCGGGCCACTTCTCCCGACCGTCAAACACTCGGTTGAATGGTGCTACAGCAGCAGTGGCACCTAAGGAAGATCGACTTGGGCACAAATTAGCTCGGGAACGGTGGCTACTAGGGTTTCACCGTGTGCCCGATGGTGTTTGAGCTCGGAAATGCTTGAAATAGCCCGCTCACAGTCGGATTCAAGCTACGGTAGTGAAGGAAATTGGATCGCCAACGAGTCTAGCTCATTTGTGCATTATTTGGTGATCTCTAAGTGAGAATTAAGCGCAAATTTTGGAGATCCTTACCGAAGGGTCCGTGGTCGTGCATCGGGAGAAAAACTTCGAATTCGGCCGCTATAGATCACCGTTTGAGCTGAGCTTCGGAGAGAAGCACCTCGGTGGTCCAGCGCACCTATGAGCGTCTTGGCTTGAGCGTGAATCCCACTGCAGGGAGCTGTCCACATGAACACCGATGGCCATGGAGTTAGGTCACCGCGGAAGACGAGCTGTTCCTGAGTCGGAAAAGTCGTAACTCTCTAGGTTTTGCACTGAGGAGGTGTAGGACGAGTCCGCGGTGCATTTTTGCAGCTCAGCCGGCCTCTGCACGCACGAGTTCACTGGCTTCCGATCAAGCCGAGGCTGCGGCGTGCTCTGTTCGGTTTTCGCACGAGGAAAGAAAAGCACGGTACAGAGGCTTCGGTTGAGTGGGTAAGGGCGTCACGTTGAAGGGTGAGTGAACAGCCGAGCTGCTCTCCAGCGCTGCTCAAGAAGCTGGGAGGTGGCGGCAGTTCCCCCTCGGTGGCGCACTGTGATTCCTCGGACTGTTCGAGTGGAAACAGAGAAGAGAAGAATTCCTTCGGTGGTAAGTCTTCCTTCCAATGACATGTGGGTCCATCCCTGTTCATCCTCTAAAATATCTCCCCAAATTACTCAATCATGTAAATCCACTCATTCTGATAATCCTTGAATTCAAACATGTGCTGGAGTTTGAATTACCCAAATTCAGTGTGAATTTTGCTTGTCCAATTTGAATTCAGCTCAAATTCACAAAAGAATATAATTACTTCTTTGTAGATCACCCTTCACTCCCTCTTATCTTCTAAACTATCTCCAAAATTGGCAAATGACAAAATTCAGTTGTGTGGGGCTACAATCTGAACTCACTTTGGACACTTGATAAAGTTTCATCCAAGTTCAAATTTGAATTTGAATTCAAATACCCTCTTATGTCCCATTGCAAAAGCTTAGCCAAAACACATCCAAATGTGGTAAAAAATTTGTATTCCCACAAATTTGGAGCTGAGGATTTCAAATGTGGTATCAACTTTTAAATTTGGTTGCTGCAAATATAAACTTTGAACCAACAGTTTGAAAACCTCCTTTGTGATGAACCATTTGAATTTGAGTGAAACATTTAGTTTGCTCATAGTCCATGCTTGATTCCCTCTTGGTCCTAATCTGAACCTCATAAGTTCAGTTTGAATTTGCCTTAACATTTTGAATTCAGCACGAATTCAAACATGATCATAATTCACTCCTTTTGAGCTCACCCTCAAATCAGAAGGTTGCCACCATAAATCTCCCCAATTTCAAATGTATGAGGTTCCATGTGTATTCCAAAATTTGGCGGCACTTTGAGGTGATCATTTGAGTCTAAAGATCATCTTTTAATTCTTTCTTTTGCACATGTATGATTTACACATGGGTTTAATTCCACCTTAGTCCAACACACTCAAAGGAATGCTTAAACCCATGTGGTTGCACCCCATGTACACCATCCTGTGTAAGAAAGTTTTTGTAAGTCCCATTTTTCATGAACCAGAAACACAATGACGTTCAAGCATCCGTTTCTTTGCATTCACGTTTTTGGGACTTTTACATAACATGTCATTGTTGAGGCATACCTCCTCCGGGGACGTGATTGGCTCGACCTTTGTGTTGGCACATGCCACCAAGAGACTGGATTCAAACTCACGATCAATTTGAGACATGTTCACTTCTTCATCCTTTTTTTTCTTCCTGCATTCTCTAGCCCAATGACCTTTCTTCCACTCATCTTTGGCCACACCACAGTCTGAGTTTCCACCACCACGGCTTCCTGGACCACGGCCACATCCTCGGCAATGATCTCTCCTGGGTGCAGATGAATCTTTATGACGTTCCTGTCCATTTCCCTGTAAAATCCCCAAAAGTGGTAGCATGAAAATTCTGCTCATATACACTTATGAAAAATGAGGGGAATTAAAACTTTGAATTATAAGGGGGTGAGTTCAAAGTGAGGGTTTAGACTTCCCAAAACTTCCAAACATGGAGATCTAAATTCATAACTTGGATCTTCATAGTCCAAATATTCAACCTTCCAAATTTCAGCTCATTTGGAGGAGTTTCAATATTTGTTTGGGATTAAAAGGAAAAGCTCTCTAATCTGAATTTCAAATTCAGTTTCAAATTCCAATGCCCTCAATTTCAAAATTTGGTTTCACAAATGTGTTCTCCACCTTTTAATAAGCAGCCATGCCAAAAATTGGAAACTTTGGAGCTGGTTTGCTATATTTTTGAGGCAATATAAAGTGGAGAATTCAAACTCCTTTTCAAATTCAAATGATCAAACCACATCCAAATTTCACCCCAGAATTCAAACTATTTGAATTCAGCAAATTCAAACTATGACTTTGGGGTGAAGTCAAGTCTTTAATGTTGAGTTGCTGGTGGGAAAATATCAGAGAAAATTGGGATAAGAATTAGAAATGGTGGGACCCAATTGTCAGTCACACAAAAGCAACTAAACCGACTTTTTTCGCCCCGGGGGATCACACCGCGCCAGCGCTCGATGTTTTCCCCGCGCCCGAGGCTTCCACCGCGCCACCTCAGGGTCTCCTTGCCGTTGCTCGTCTTGATCAGCCCGCCCCGAGTGCCACAGACGCATTTCGCCACTTACAGCTCGTGCTTCGGCCTCTGCTCTACTTCCCCCGCGCAAACGCGAGCCGCCGACGCTGTCTTGACCATTTTCGATCGCCAGCCTGTAAGGGCCTCAGTTTTGGCACACATTTGAAGTGTTCATTACCACACCACACACCTCATTTGAGGAAAGATGATGAACACAAATGAAGAGCATGTAACCACCATCAACATGCTCATTAGAGAACAAACTCGCATATTGCAAAAGTGGTGTTTCCCACAGGTGATATAGGTGGGCTGGACTTATGAAAACTCCTACACATTGCTAAGGATGTCCATGACAAGTTTCACCCAAATTCAAAACCTTTTTGAGGTCATTTTGGGTATAGATAGAAAGAGGGCAGTTTGAAACCACATTCAAATTCAAACTGTTTTTGTCCCATGAATTTAAAAGTGGGAGGCATATTCTTATTCAGCACATTTTTGTGAGCTCACACACCAACTTTCACTCCATTTGGAGTTGATCTTGACATTAGCTAAGTGGGACGAATTCAAACTTTATTTGAATTCAAAACTGAACTTGTGCTGAAATTCACTCAAACCGAACCCAATTTGAATTCTATTCAATTCAAATGGCTCAGGGGTGAATAATTTGAATCACCAGGGGTATTATGGGGCTCACTGTTTACAACAGTGATTAGGAGTAAATTTCAGAGGTTAAAACCCCGGGTGGGACCCACATGTCATAGAGGGAAGAAGGAGAAACTTGCACCCAAAGTCAGAGTCTCGGTGGGAAATTCCGCCGAGCAGCTGTCGGCTGTGCCACCGAGCAGCTACCAGCGCCACCAGCTGCTTCCATCTCCACGCGTTGGCGCCCAGGGCGGCTGGCTCGCGTCCCCACGTGACCGGCACCGCCTCAGCTGAGCAGGAGTCGGCCGGCTTTATCTTCTCGCGGGCAAACCCGAGCAGCGGCATTGTTTCTCGCCGCAGCTCTCTGCTCAATCAGGAAAACCAGCAAAACCATCTCCTCCTTCGTCCCTGAGCTGCTAGACAGCCACCTGAGCTCGCACTCCACCTCTCCAACGCCAGAAACCTGGAGCTCCGACCTCCTTTGCCCAAAGACGATCGCCACCACGGCGACCTAGCCTCAGCCGAGAGTCAGGCGCCCGTGGGCAGCGTTCCACAGGCGTTTTCACGGTCCAGCGAGAGAGGCAACAGGAGCGCGCGACCACCGTACTGCTCTCCTCCAAGTTTGGAAGCCAACCGTGAAGAATCCGCAGAGAATTTCCAGTTTTTGCTCCGGCGACCGTAAACCGAGCTTCCGGTACGGTTTCTTTAAATTCTCGCTCTATGATCTTTCGGAGGTCATCAAATCTTGCACATAGACGCTGGACTAGCCGGCGATCAAGTTCTTTTCTGCATCCGTAGCGTGAAACTGTCTAGGAGTGACGAATTTTGAGCTCGATCGAGGGCGGTCATGGCGGGCACGATCGGTCACACGGTGCCGACCGACTTGCCGCCATCCCTGAACCCTTTTGACACCTTGTCGAGCTTCCTAGAGGTACACTGATTCTGTAGGGCCGTTTGTTCGAGGTGTTGGCGGGTTTAGAAACCACGGTCGACGGGGTCGAACCTCAACCGAGGCCGCGGCACGTCGCCGAGCTATTTCCGGTCACCCCCAGCCCGACCTGTCACCCCCGACGTGTTCCTCGATGTCGACAACCCCCTGGCGGCGAGTTTCAGACCATGGGAGGTCCGGCAGCGGCGAGCCGGCGAGCCCCGAGTCTGCTCCGGCGAGGTCGGCGGCGCGGGCGCGAGAGAACGGCGGGAGGAAGACGAAGCCGGCTGGCCCACGTGTCAGCGGCTGAAGAATTTAAATCGGGATCGGGTGTGGCCAGGGATCGGCTGTGCTGGCGCGCAAATACCCTGTGAGCTCCGGTGTGCCGGACACCTCCGCACTCGACACGTGTGGTATCCCCGGTGTGCCGGACACCTCCGCGCTCGACACGTGTCCCCGCGGGCCCCGAGAGTTTAAACTTTTCCCCCGATTTTCAGAATTCTTCCAAACTTCAAATCCTCATAACTTTGGCTAGAATGCTCCAAATCAGGTGAACCAAATTTTGTTGGGTTCAGCTCTCTGAGCACTTTCCAGCAATACCCAAATTCAGCTCATGAAAGAGAATAGTTTTCCAGAATTAAATCCCTAAAGTTTAAACTGTTGGGAATTTTATCTGGAGAACTACTTTATGAAAAATTCTGAAATTTGGCTGAAAGGTTCATTGGAAAATCCCTGAATCCCAGTAAAATTTTCAGACTCATCCAAGTTCATTTAGTTACCCTAATTGGGTGATTAATGGAACTGCCCAGAGAAAATAGAAAAAATGTACAGAAACATTTTTCAGATTTCCTCCAATCTTAATTAGGACATAACTTTCTGTAGAATTCTTCAAATGACATGAAACCAACTCCATTAGAACCATCCTAAATTCTAGTTTCCAGAAAGTGATGGTGGGAGCCATGAATAACCCTGGAATTACTTAGAGGCTCAATTATTGACCAAAGAGGCTTTTATTTGTACAAGGTTCAATTGAACTTTCTTTCAAATAAAACTTGGTCACAACTCTGGTTAGGACCTACCCATCCACCATAAAAATTTCAGAACCAAAGGGGAGGGCTAGCTAGAGTTATTTGCAATTATGTATTTAAGTTCACACATTGCATTTAAATTTACATGTAGTATTGTATTCAACGTGTAGCCATTGAAGAAGAGACCCCGGAAGTGCTGGATTTCTCTTCTGGACGAAGAACTAACTACTGACCAGCAGCAACAAGGCAAGCCCCGGTTTGCATGAACCCTTTCATAAGTTTTACTTTGTTTACATGTGTCATATGAAGTATGTTTGTGCATTAGGTATAGGATGGATGGAACCCCACTTGCGTAACCAGAATTTTTCCGTAATAGTGAGGGTAGAGTCTAAGACCTCGAGTAGACAGGCTATGCTTAATGATTCATAGGACTTCGGTACAAGTCGAGTAGTTGGAATCTACTCGCGAGATAGGCTTGGGACACACGGGTTCGGTTGAGTGTCGTGAGATCACTTTAGTAATGAAAATGAGACTAGGCAGGTGCTAGGGCGCAGCAAGAGTGAGTCTTGTGTGTGCAGCCTTGTCCGTGTCGATTGAGGACCGATCCGTGTGCGGCCCACGCTGATCATGTTTGAACGTACCGAAGGCATGTCGGATATATGGGCCCGGATAAACCGATGTAGCCTAAACCTCCGGGCGTCGAGGCATAACGCACCGATTTATAGGTGTAGGCTGTGGGTAGCAAGGTGGAAATCTACCAACGGGCATAGAGAGATGCTCCGTGTGGGGAACCTCCTGCTTGTTTCGGTGCGACCGGTTCGACGTTTGGGCTGTTGGGTAAAAGGTTGTCCCGTACGACACCGAGTGAGCGTGCTGTGCAGCTCCACGGGTGGGCGTACGTGACGTGCTCTTTGGGTTTTCCCTGCAGGTTTATATCGAGTCGATTCGCCGTCCCTCGCGGTGAAGAGTACCACTTGGTCACTGAGTCGTGACGTAGACTAATGTATGAAATATGGTGATTCAATACTGCTGACATGATATAACATTGTATTGCTACATGTTTGCCACCAAATATTGCTTACTAAATTTCAGCTTCCTGAACTGTTAACTTGTTGCTAAAAGATGAACTAAGGATGAACTTATAGGCGTGTCCATTTGCTGCAACATTGCTATCCTATGTCATGGTACACCTCATGTAGAGTTTCATGCTTAGGTGAGTCGGTTAAGCCTTGCTGAGCCTTCGTGCTCACGGTTGCTGCTTAAGTGTTTTTCAGGTGAGGAACCACCCACGGACTCGGAGTACGAGTCCACCGGCGAGGGTTACCCTCCGTCGGGGACCACGGCTGAGTGGGAGCCGTACACGCCGCGCTGAGCTGAGACGTGCAGCTAGTGTGGGTTGCCCTAGGGCTGGGCAACCGACTTTTGCTAGATAGGCGGGCATGAGTTGTACAAAAGAAACTTCCGCTGTGTAATAAAGACTCTAGTTTGTAACTGAGAAGTGTACTACTTTGTACCTTCAATTTGTTTTCCCTTGTAATATAATGTGTTCTTATAACGTGTGCTGTCGGGTGTCGCATCGCGCGGCACCACCCTCTGCGATCCTGGATGAGCGGATTTCGGTCCGCCACAGCCTGGTATCAGAGCTGCAGTGGGGATAGCACAGTACATAAGGACTGCATTATGGGAAAAATTAGGTATACGGTGAGGATTCGGTAGTTGCCCAAGTAAGGACTATACTAGCATAGTTACTTAAAGTGGCAAAGACTAACTTATGTGTTATAATTCTGAATTTCAATTATGTAACGACGCACCTACGCTCTGGTAAGTATGGTAAGGAATGCCACCGAAAGCGGGTCAATTTCGGTTAGCTCCCTCTGACGAGGAACGTGGTTCAGGGATTTGTCTCATAGCTTGGTGTTGTAAGGGCCTCAGTTTTTGACACCCATTTGCAGTGTTCATCCCCACACCACACACCTCATTTGAGGAAAAATGATGAACACAAATAAAGAGCAAGTAACAATTATCAACATGCTCATTAGGGAACAAACTCACACATTGCAAAAGTGGTACTTCCCACATGTGATATAGATGGGCTGGACATATGAAAACTCCTACACTTTGCCAAGGATGTCCATGCCAAGTTTCACCCAAATTCAAAACATTTTTGAGGTCATCTTGGGTGTAGATAGGAAAGGGGCAGTTTGAAAACATATTCAAATTCAAACTGTTTTCACCCACTGAATTTAAAAGTGGAAGGCATATTCTTGCTCAGCACATTTTTGTGAGCTCACACACCAATTTTCACTCCATTTGGAGTTGATCTTGACATGAGCTAAGGGGGAGAAATTCAAACTTTATTTGAATTTCAAACTGCACTTGTGCTGAAATTCATTCAAACCAAACCTCATTTGAACTTTGATCAATTCAAATGGCTCTTGGGTGAATAATTTGAGTTGCCAAGGGTAGAATAGGGTTCACTGTTTACCACAGCTGTTAGGAATAAATTTCAGAGGTTAAAAGAGGAGTGGGACCCACATGTCAGCCTCAGCCTCAAAGCAAACCGACTAAACCACAGTTCAGTCGGTTCCCGGCTGTTGTGCGCGCGCGCCACCGAAGGGGCCGGCCGGCGCCAGCTCCTGCTGCGTGCCCCAAGCCGGAGGCCAGCCGGCCGAGCTATTTATTCCCTCCCCGGCGTGCCTCAGTCACCATTTCCCCGAGCTACCGACGTGCGCGACTGCTTTTCCCACTGCCATCGCCGCCGCTCGAGTTCCTGCTTGATCAAGCCGATCGCAGCTCCCTCTTTCCATTCCAAGGTCCCAGCAAGGTACTAGCAACCATCCTCCATCCTTCCCATTGATAGAAATCGATTGAAACCGAGTGATATCGGCTGTGCCGAAAGATCAAACTCGGAACTGGAAACCGCCGCACCTCGGGCTCTCGTGGACAGCCCAACCTGGGCGTTGTCACGCCCGAGCCAAGGCACCCTTGGACGCGCAAGTGATCGGTGCTGCTCATCCCCGAGCCACAGCTCGAGTGGTTGCTCACCGGCGGCGAATTTCCACTTTTCCCCTTTCTGTGTGCAGAACGACCCTCGGGTACGATTCTGTTTAATTCGTGCTCTAGAAAGGATTAGAGGGCCTCAGGCCACTCCCACACGAACTAGACACGGTGACGCACAAGTTGCCTTCACAACTCTGGGCCGGAGAACTTCTGTGCCCGGCGTAATTCAAGGTCTACTAATGGCGGAACGCACGGGGGGTATCGGGCGCACGGTGAGGACCTATTTCGGGCCTTCCCCGAGCTGCCCCGAGTTCATGTCGACCTTCTCTGAGGTCCACTGATGCTCCCCGACCGGTTTCCCAAGTAGCTGAGGCACTAGGAGCATCAGCCGACATGGCCGAAGTCGTTCCGATATGGCGGCTCGTCGCCGACCATGCTCCGGCCGTTGTCATGAGCAGCTGACCCTCGGATCATGTTCCCCAAGTAAAAGTAGGCAGGGGCGGCCAGAATCAAGAAGTTTGAAGCTGTACAGCAGCCGGCGGCGAGCTCTCCGGCGAGGTCCCTCGGCGGCGGAGCGCGGGTGTCGCGAGGTTGAAGAAGGGGGTGGACCCCAGCTGTCAGCGGCCGATATTTTGAATCGGGATCCGGCTGCGGCCGGGATCGGGTGTGCTGGCGCGCAAAAGCCTTGTGGGCCGCGGTGTGCTGTCGCTTCGGCGTGCGACGCGTGTCTCCTGGGCCCACGCGCGAGTTTAAACTTTTCCCCGATTTTCAGATTTCCTTCAAACTTCAAATCCTTATAACTTTGGCTAGAAAGCTCCAAATTGAGTGAACCAAATTTTGCTGGATTCAGCTCTTTGAGTACTTTCCAGAAAATCAAGTGTCACTTCATGAGATTCCTTAATTCTCCAGAATTAATTCCTTAAAGTTTAAACTGTTAGGAATTTTAACTGGAGAATCATTTGGAGGAAAATCCTGAAATTTTGCTGAGATGTTCACCAAAATATCCTTGAACTACCATAAAAATTTCAGATCCATTTGAGCTCATTTAGTCCACCTAATGGTGTGATTAGTAAAACTGTTCCAGAGAAAATAGAAAATGTTCAGAAACATTTTCAGAATTTTCTCTGAAATTGTTTAGCTCATATCTTTAGTTAGAGACTTCCAAATTAAGTGAGACCAATTCCATTAGAACCCTCTGAAAATCTAGTTTTCAGAAAGTCATAGTTTGTTTCATGAAAATACCTAGAACACCCTAAAAGCCTTTAATTAAGGTCAAGGACATAATTATTTGTGGAGGGCTCAAATGAGCTTTGCTGCAACTAAAACTTGACCAAGTCTCTGTTTAGGTTGTAACCAAGCCACAGTAAAAGTTTCACAGTCATTAGGTCTATCTAGTAAAGGTTATAGACTTCACAACTTCAAAGTTAATACAAAAGCATTTAATTAATACATACATTGTTCTTATCATGTAGTCGCTAAGGTCGAGGAGGAACCCGAAGTCCTAGACTTCGTTACTCCGGAGGAACAGCTAGCCTACGACCAAGAGCAGCAAGGCAAGCCCCGGTTTGCATTAACCATTTTATAAATTTTTATTGTTTTGAGCACATACTTGTTTTCTTTATGTTGTGCATCAGAGTCTTGTTTGGAAACCCCACTGCATAGCCAAGAAAACCATGGGTTGGGGTTTAGGATTGCAAACCCCGTTAGCCACTGCATTGCTAGGATAGAGTAGGATTCGGTACAAGTCGAGTAGTTGGAACTACTCGCGAGAATAGGCTAGAGGCACATTGCTCGGGTAGAGATAGCACATGATACACATGGCAAGAAAATGAGGCCGAGCGGAGAGTAAGGGCAGCAGGACTTTGGGGCCTGTGTGCTGTAGCTCCGCTTGTGTCGATTGAGGACCGAGCCGTGTGCGGGCCTGTTGAACAAGCTAGAACAGTACCGAAGACCTACCGGCTATATGGGAACCGGGAAACTGATGTAACTCGGGTAGCTGGGTATTGAGGCATTGCCCGTCGTTCAGAGGGTAGGTTGAGAGCTCGAGGTGTAAATCAGCTGGCGGCACAGAGATGCGCGTGCAGGGACCTCTTGCTCGGGACGATGGGACCGGTTCAATATTTGGCTAACGGGTGAAAGGTAGTCGCGTACGGCGTCCATGATGGTTGTTGTAGGCAACATCGAGTACGGGCGTACGTGACGGGTTGTTCGGGTAACCCTGCAGGTGTAAATCGATTATAATCGCCGTCCCTCGCGGTCAGTGAGTACCACTTGTTCACTGTACCGTGACGTAGAAAGAACAGGCTAGTTACATGTTAAAATGTTGCTGATTGAAAGTTGGATATTGATTGTTAATGATATGTTGTAGCTTAGTGCTAACTAAAGTTCTTTTCAACTTTGGGCAAAGTACATGAGAGAAATGCGTTTCTTGTTTGATTGCGGCTCTCTCATGTGCCTTAGCGTAAAGTTCTCCACAACCTGCTGCTAAAACTTGAAAGTAAGGTTCTACTAATTAGGCGAGTCCTTGCAAATGATTTTTACCTCATGCAACCCATCACCCTCATGTAGAAGTTTCATGTTTAGGTGAGACGGGTCAGACTTGCTGAGCCTTCGTGCTCACTGCTTGTGTTTGAAGCTTTTGCAGGGTTCTATGAGGAAGGGACTCCCGAAGAGGAGACGGAACCCCAGGAGGGGAACCCCGTCGAGTGGGAGTCGTGCACGCCGCAGAGTTAGTGTGCGAGTGTGCTAGCAAGGACACGTTCGAGGGCTGAACGTGCACTTGATGCTTAGTCTACGCCCGCGAGTGTGGACTAAACTTATTTTGATGTAAACATGTTAATAAACTTGTTTATGTAATAAAGCTTCCGCTTCCGCTTTGTACCTTTGACGTGTGTTATACGGTGTTGTGCAACGCAGCACCCCTCAGCGTGATCCTGGCTCGACAGGACCAGTGGGGTCGTGTCAGCGTGGTATCAGAGCTCGCTTGAGGTTTAACACAGTACAAAGGTCTTCTTTTTCAAAAAAACCAGTGAGGAACGAGTTAGTAGCCCGTATAAGGATGTTATTAGTATATAGAAAGTGGCTTATTAACTTATTTGTTATGTCGGAAAATCGTGCATCTCGGGACGTTCATGTCTTGGGGGGTGCACGTAAGCGCTGTCCACCAGTGCGCACAAGCTGAAGGGTGGAGCCCCACGGGTGGCAGGTAACCCGACCCGCTTTGATATCCTCTACGACTCTTCATGTCGTTTGGGGTATTCGAGCAACGTCTGTCCCTGGCGTGCGTGGTGCAACATGGGAGACCCCGTCACGTGGTCTGAAACGTGAACACGTAACTCAAGGCGTGTTTGGCTTGAGAACATCCGGGCGAGTGATGACGGCCGGGTGTACAAACTGTATGGATTCCGGGCTCGGTGTGCAGCCGAGTCTGATGATTGTTTGAGTTTCTGCAGGTAGCCTTACCACGAAACGGTAGACGTGTAGCATCCGTGTGCGAGTGACGAGTAGTGCCACTGAACTAACGAAGCCGGCTAAATCCGGTATAGGTTTTTCCTTTGTGAGGACGTAGTACCGACATAATCTGGTGACGCCTCGACGTCACACCCAACTAAATGAACAACTTCATTTAAAAACTTGAAGGTTTTGATCCAAAGTAGTAAAACTTGATGTAACTCCTTCCCTTGAACAGGATATTCAAAGTTAATAAATTTTCAACTTATAGGATGTTAAGGACAGAGCACTCTGTTTTCAGCTAAATCAAGGCTGAAGTTAATCAGAGGTTAGAGGTTGAGTTCTTTCGAGGTTGGGGTCGTATGATACATTTCTGGAAAGCTTTGGAGGAGCTTTACAACTTTTCTGTTGAGTTCCAGAGGTGTTTCATCCCTTAACCACTCGAAAAATGCAGTAGAGTTGAAACTGTCCAGAAAACAGGAAGGAGCAAAGACTCTCTGTAGACTCTCTGTAAATTAAGCATAACTTCCTGCATAAAAATCCAAAAATAGAAAATGAGGTGGTTCTGGGAAGCTTATGAGATGGGTTACAACTTTGTAACAGAAAGTTTTGTCAGATTAGGAACAGAATTAACTGGAATTCTTGGATCAAATCAGTACCTAAGGCAGGGAGGTGCTGTCCAATTGTTCCCAGAAATTCTGTTAACTTTGACATCTCATACCTTTTGAACCAGAGCAGATCTTAGGCCAACCAAATACTTTCTGGAAAGCTATTGAAGTTAACTTTAACTTTGATGTTGAGCTCCAGGACTGGTTTTGCTTTTAACCTGGCCTAAATCAGATTGATATGGAAACTGGTCAGGGCTGTCATGGGAACAGCAGATCAGCAGTCAAATTTGTTTAAAAATTTGAACTATGTTTCCAAGTGTTAAGGGTTCAATGACATATCTTATGTTATAACTCAATGGTTTACTGTTTAAATAAATATTTGACATTTCTCAAATATATTTTTACAGATGGCAGCAGATAAACGGTTGGAGAACGGGTGGGTAGTTTCCCACTGCTCTGACCGTAGCGGCTACCCGGGAGCATTGTGGCTAATGCTCCAATATTTCGGGTACAACCAGATGCCGCAATACTTCGCCAAGGAAGAAGGCGAAGAGGGGAACAAGACGTGGACGATCCATGTCGAGGTTCCTGCAGGGCCTACGCCACCCGGTTGGGTGCCATTCACCGTCACGGTGAGAGGAAGACAACCGGAAGGGATGTGGCAAGTGGCAGCCCGTGACACTATGTCACGTTTCTGCCAACTACACGTACAGGCTATGGAGGGAACTCCATACGCACTCGTTCCGGTGGAGGGACGAGCTCAGCATGTGTGGGAAGAGAGGTACCTAGAGGCAACAAACCCGAGTTGCCCAAGGTACAACCCCGCGGAGGCAAATCTCAGCCTCCAAATGAGGGCGGGAAACGCTGTGATGGACAGCCAAGCTGTTCATACGGAGCATCTCGCCACCAAGCTCAAGGAGAGCACAAGCCGTGGAGATCATTTTGAGAGTGCTCACAGTGCACTCCGCAATGTGCTCCTTCCGACGATCAAGCGACTGAATGAACAACACAATCAGTTGCGTCGTCTGAAGAAGGCAAAGAAGAAGAGCCGTGTTGACATTGCGGCGTTGCAAGAGCTGGTGCAGACCCTAACCCAGCAGAATGAGGACCTTGCTCAAGAGCGGGACGACGCTATTGAGGAAGGACAAGGCTGGGAAGAGGACTACAACCAGGCTATGGACGAGGTGCATGCATTGCAGGACCTCGTGCCCCCGGTATTGGGCGTACCGGTAGTCTTGGGTCTTCCAGCCATGGGAGAACCTGGAATGGGAGAAGAGGTGGTAGACCCCGAGCCACCAGCAGAGGTACCGGAGGAGGACGACCCACAGGAGGTCGAGTTCTACTCCGAGTAGGGGGTTACGGTTGCCAAGTAGGGCAGCTAGGGTAGCGTAACCCAACTTTTGTAATCGGTGACATGTCGTGTAGACAGTAGCGTATGTATAGGTAGTGACGACATGAGCACGACTTCTCGGAGATCCGAGAATAATGTATCTTGTATAAAGTTTATGCTTTATCAATATATGTGAATGTTGTGCAAGTTAATCATGCGTCGCTTCAATACTTACTCCTGTTTATGGAATTTTGAGTAAGACATGTGCTAATTGCTGCTGTGTTGAATTTCAGAATGACGCGTACTCGTGCCAACCCCGATGTTGGAGGTACTAGCCAAGGGGGAGAGACCTCCCAACCACCTCCCGAGGACTCCTCGGGACAGCAGCAGCAACAGCAACAGCAAACACCGCCACCGCCACTGCCAACGGTTACATTGGCCGACATTGTCGCGGCAATGGCGGGTTCACATCAGCAGCATACAGAGCTGCTGCAAACGTTAATTGCGAATACGTCTCGCCCAGAGAGACGTCAAGATCGTGAGGAGCGCCAACAGAGCTCCTACTCTGACTTCCTGGCGACTCATCCCCCTGTATTCTCAAGGGCGGATGAACCACTTGACGCGGACAACTGGCTCCGCGCCATAGAGATGAAGTTCGGGCTGCTCCAAATCAGCGAGCAGCGCAAGACTCAGTTCGCGGTCCAGCAGCTCCAAGGATCCGCGAGCGCGTGGTGGGCCAACTTTTGTGCTTCACAACCCACCGACCGAGTGATGACCTGGGCGGAGTTCCGGACGGCCTTCCGGGCCTATCATATACCGCCCGGTTTGATGAAGAGGAAGACGCAGGAATTCCTACACCTGCAACAAGGGAGCCGGAACGCGCTGGAGTACTCCAGAGCGTTCAACGATCTCGCACTCTACGCGTCGTATCACGCAGATACGGACGAGAAGCGGCGGGACCACTTTTACCAGGGGCTTAACCCGCTCCTGAAGGACAAGCTGGCGATGTTCAATCGCGGCAGCCTCAACGACATAATTGATGCTGCGATTGTTCAGGAAGACTCCGGCAAGGAGTTGGCGGCGGCAGAGCGAAAGCGAAGCGCGCCGCAGAGCAGCGGAGAAGGAGGCGGTCCTTCTCAGAAGTTTCGGATGGTGAATCGCCCACCATCAGGTCCGCGCTGGCAGCCACCACAGCGGTCGATGCCGTTCCGCGGTCGGCCGTATTCTTCACCGGCATTCCGGCCGGCACTGCCAGCACCACCGCAACAACAACAGCAGCAGCGGGCGATGCCGCGTGCGTTTGCACCTCCGCAACGCATGCCGGGCTTTCGTCCACCAAGTACTCCACCAGCAGCGGCCACATGTTACAAGTGTGGTCGTCCAGGACACTTCGCGAGCAGTTGCCCGGAGAGGCAAGGCGGCGGAGTGGTACCACAGTTTCCGGGGAGGAATCAACCCCGGAACCCTACTAATGCGCGGCGGGCAAACCCTAGGCCCGGTACTGTCCACCAGCTTGCCATTGAGGACGTGCCGGAGGGCGAGCCAATCCTTGCGGGTATGTTCCAACTCCACCAGCATCCCGCTATAGTACTATTTGATTCAGGCGCCACGCATAATTTTATTAGCCAAGCTTTCATTGCTAAACACAGCTTGCCAATACTACCCACCGATAGTCCATATTTAATTTGTTCACCGGGTGGGAAGATTTCAGCAAGCGTAATGGTCTCCAAAGCACCATTATGCTTAGCGGGTAGAGTGTACCCCACGTCTCTCATTATCTTAGAGGGACAGAAGGTCGATGTCATCCTAGGGATGTCGTGGTTAAACCGCCACGGCGCTGTTTTAGACACCGTCCTCCGAGTCGTGCACTTAAACTCAGGAGTGCACGGTTCTCACTCATTATTTCTGGACAGTCCAGAAATAAAACTTCCAAGTGTCTATCAAGCCACAACCATCAGATTGGAAGACATTCCAGTGGTCCGAGAATTCCCTGATGTATTCCCGGATGATTTGCCGGGGATGCCACCCGATAGAGAGGTGGAGTTCAAGATTGAACTTGCACCGGGAACCATGCCAATATCCCGAAGGCCGTACAAGATGGCGCCCAAGGAGTTGGCTGAACTGAAGACTCAGCTCACGGACCTTCTGGAGAAGGGTTTTATTAGGCCGAGCTCCTCGCCATGGGGCTGTTCGGCATTATTTGTCAAAAAGAAGGATGAAACGTTGCGGCTTTGCGTGGACTACCGTCCATTAAATGCCGTAACCATCAAGAACAAGTACCCGTTGCCACGGATCGACATGTTGTTTGATCAGTTGGTCGAAGCAAAGGTCTTTTCCAAGATGGATTTAAGATCCGGGTACCATCAGATTAAGATCAGGGCTGAGGACATTCCAAAGACAGCTTTTTCGACAAGGTACGGACTTTATGAGTACCTGGTCATGTCCTTTGGCCTCACCAATGCTCCAGCTCACTTCATGTACTTAATGAACTCGGTGTTCATGCCGGAGCTGGACAAGTTTGTCGTGGTCTTCATCGACGACATCCTGGTATATTCCAAGTCGGAGGAAGATCACAAGAAACATCTGCGTATAGTCTTGCAACGGCTGCGGGATCACAAGTTATACGCAAAGTTCAGCAAATGCGAGTTTTGGATATCGCAAGTGCCTTTCCTCGGGCATATCATCTCAGCGGAGGGTATCGCTGTGGACCCGAGCAAAATCACGCAAGTGCTGAATTGGAAATCCCCGAGAACTGTTCATGAGGTACGGAGTTTCCTCGGACTCGCGGGATATTATCGGAGGTTCATTCCGAACTTCTCGAAGATTGCCAAGCCAATGACAGAGCTGCTGAAGAAGGCTACCAAATATGTTTGGAGTCCAGCATGTGAAGCAGCATTCAAGGCTTTAGTCAAGCACCTGACATCAGCACCGGTTTTGGCGCAGCCAGACACAACAAAACCGTTCGATGTGTACTGCGATGCATCCGGCATTGGGCTCGGATGTGTGTTGATGCAAGACCGAAGGGTGGTCGCGTATGGGTCACGGCAGCTTAGGAATCATGAGCAAAATTATCCAACTCACGACTTGGAGCTCGCTGCCGTGGTACTTGCACTGAAAATGTGGAGGCACTACCTACTCGGTAACCTCGTACATTTATATACCGACCACAAAAGCCTCAAGTACATATTCACTCAGAAGGAGCTGAACATGAGGCAACGAAGATGGTTAGAACTGATAAAGGATTACGAGATAGAGATCCATTATCATCCGGGCAAGGCAAACGTTGTGGCAGACGCGCTAAGCCGCAAGTCACACGTCAATAATCTGACCATCACACCGTTGGAAGAGAGCGAACCACCACTACATGTGATTCCACATGGAGCTCTCTACAACCTAGCTTTGATCCCCACCATCCGTGAAGAGATAGCGGCAGCCCAGAAGAATGACAAGGGCATATCACATTTGCGGAGACGTGTAGACAGTGGGGAGTTGAAATGTTTCCGGAAGGACGGAGACGGCGTCCTATGGTTCAAGGACCGGATCGTCGTACCCCGAAACCCGGAGTTACGGAAGAAAATCTTTGATGAGGCTCACTTATCAAAGTTTTCTATTCACCCCGGCAGCAACAAGATGTATCAAGAACTCAGAAGCAAGTTTTGGTGGACACGGATGAAGCGAGAGACTGCAAAATACGTGTCCGAGTGTGATACATGTCGACGGGTGAAGGCAGACCACATGCGGAAACCGGGACTGCTGCAACCACTGGGCATTCCTGCCTGGAAGTGGGAGGACGTGAGCATGGATTTCGTCGTCGGTTTACCCACCACCTTACAGAAACATGATTCTGTGTGGGTGATCGTCGATCGGCTCACCAAAGTTGCCCATTTCATCCCGGTCAACACCAACTACAACGCCAAGAAGTACGCTGAACTGTACATCTCACGGATCCTATGCTTATACGGCGTACCCCGTACTATCGTATCGGACCGGGGCACTTTATTTGTGTCCCGTTTTTGGGAGCAGCTCCACGCTGCCTTGGGGACGAAGCTGATCCGTAGTTCAGCCTACCACCCGCAGACGGATGGGCAAACGGAGCGGGTAAATCAAATCTTAGAAGACATGCTACGAGCTTGCGCTATCGACCACGGCAAGAACTGGGATGATCACTTGCCGTTAGCCGAGTTCTCGTACAACAATGGGTACCAAGCCAGCATCAAGATGGCGCCCTACGAGGCGCTATACGGGAGAAAATGCCGCACACCATTGAATTGGTGTGAGTCTGGCGAGAGGGTTACCTTCGGGATTGATCTTGTCAACAACGCGGAAGAAAAGGTTCGATTAATTCAAGCGAACCTAAAAGCCGCTCAATCCCGACAGAAACAGTATGCGGACCGGAGAAGGCGTCCGTTACAATTCGAAGCTGGAGACCACGTATATCTACGAGTGTCTCCAATGAAGGGCGTAAACAGATTTGGGGTGAGAGGAAAGTTAGCACCCCGATTCATCGGTCCATTCCAGATTACCGAAAGATGTGGATCGGTGGCATACCGGCTAAGATTACCAGAAGCACTTTCCGGTGTGCACGACGTCTTTCACATTTCCCAGCTGAGGAAGTGTCTCAAGCTATCAACTACCGTTCAGCTGGAAGACATTGAAGAACTGCAACCGGATCTCACCTATCGGGAGGAACCGGTGCAGATTATTGATGAAAAGGCCCGAACCACACGCAACCGTACGTTGTGGTTCTACAAGGTTCTGTGGAGTAATCACTCCATGGATGAAGCGACATGGGAGAGCGAAGAATTCCTTCGCACTAACTACCCCGACTTTCTCACGTCGCATATCCGGTAATTTTTCCACCGTCCTCTCTCTCATTTTCACCTTATAATCTCGGGACGAGATTCTTTTAAGGGGGGAGGAATGTAAGGGCCTCAGTTTTTGACACCCATTTGCAGTGTTCATCCCCACACCACACACCTCATTTGAGGAAAAATGATGAACACAAATAAAGAGCAAGTAACAATTATCAACATGCTCATTAGGGAACAAACTCACACATTGCAAAAGTGGTACTTCCCACATGTGATATAGATGGGCTGGACATATGAAAACTCCTACACTTTGCCAAGGATGTCCATGCCAAGTTTCACCCAAATTCAAAACATTTTTGAGGTCATCTTGGGTGTAGATAGGAAAGGGGCAGTTTGAAAACATATTCAAATTCAAACTGTTTTCACCCACTGAATTTAAAAGTGGAAGGCATATTCTTGCTCAGCACATTTTTGTGAGCTCACACACCAATTTTCACTCCATTTGGAGTTGATCTTGACATGAGCTAAGGGGGAGAAATTCAAACTTTATTTGAATTTCAAACTGCACTTGTGCTGAAATTCATTCAAACCAAACCTCATTTGAACTTTGATCAATTCAAATGGCTCTTGGGTGAATAATTTGAGTTGCCAAGGGTAGAATAGGGTTCACTGTTTACCACAGCTGTTAGGAATAAATTTCAGAGGTTAAAAGAGGAGTGGGACCCACATGTCAGCCTCAGCCTCAAAGCAAACCGACTGAACCACAGTTCAGTCGGTTCCCGGCTGTTGTGCGCGCGCGCCACCGAAGGGGCCGGCCGGCGCCAGCTCCTGCTGCGTGCCCCAAGCCGGAGGCCAGCCGGCCGAGCTATTTATTCCCTCCCCGGCGTGCCTCAGTCACCATTTCCCCGAGCTACCGACGTGCGCGACTGCTTTTCCCACTGCCATCGCCGCCGCTCGAGTTCCTGCTTGATCAAGCCGATCGCAGCTCCCTCTTTCCATTCCAAGGTCCCAGCAAGGTACTAGCAACCATCCTCCATCCTTCCCATTGATAGAAATCGATTGAAACCGAGTGATATCGGCTGTGCCGAAAGATCAAACTCGGAACTGGAAACCGCCGCACCTCGGGCTCTCGTGGACAGCCCAACCTGGGCGTTGTCACGCCCGAGCCAAGGCACCCTTGGACGCGCAAGTGATCGGTGCTGCTCATCCCCGAGCCACAGCTCGAGTGGTTGCTCACCGGCGGCGAATTTCCACTTTTCCCCTTTCTGTGTGCAGAACGACCCTCGGGTACGATTCTGTTTAATTCGTGCTCTAGAAAGGATTAGAGGGCCTCAGGCCACTCCCACACGAACTAGACACGGTGACGCACAAGTTGCCTTCACAACTCTGGGCCGGAGAACTTCTGTGCCCGGCGTAATTCAAGGTCTACTAATGGCGGAACGCACGGGGGGTATCGGGCGCACGGTGAGGACCTATTTCGGGCCTTCCCCGAGCTGCCCCGAGTTCATGTCGACCTTCTCTGAGGTCCACTGATGCTCCCCGACCGGTTTCCCAAGTAGCTGAGGCACTAGGAGCATCAGCCGACATGGCCGAAGTCGTTCCGATATGGCGGCTCGTCGCCGACCATGCTCCGGCCGTTGTCATGAGCAGCTGACCCTCGGATCATGTTCCCCAAGTAAAAGTAGGCAGGGGCGGCCAGAATCAAGAAGTTTGAAGCTGTACAGCAGCCGGCGGCGAGCTCTCCGGCGAGGTCCCTCGGCGGCGGAGCGCGGGTGTCGCGAGGTTGAAGAAGGGGGTGGACCCCAGCTGTCAGCGGCCGATATTTTGAATCGGGATCCGGCTGCGGCCGGGATCGGGTGTGCTGGCGCGCAAAAGCCTTGTGGGCCGCGGTGTGCTGTCGCTTCGGCGTGCGACGCGTGTCTCCTGGGCCCACGCGCGAGTTTAAACTTTTCCCCGATTTTCAGATTTCCTTCAAACTTCAAATCCTTATAACTTTGGCTAGAAAGCTCCAAATTGAGTGAACCAAATTTTGCTGGATTCAGCTCTTTGAGTACTTTCCAGAAAATCAAGTGTCACTTCATGAGATTCCTTAATTCTCCAGAATTAATTCCTTAAAGTTTAAACTGTTAGGAATTTTAACTGGAGAATCATTTGGAGGAAAATCCTGAAATTTTGCTGAGATGTTCACCAAAATATCCTTGAACTACCATAAAAATTTCAGATCCATTTGAGCTCATTTAGTCCACCTAATGGTGTGATTAGTAAAACTGTTCCAGAGAAAATAGAAAATGTTCAGAAACATTTTCAGAATTTTCTCTGAAATTGTTTAGCTCATATCTTTAGTTAGAGACTTCCAAATTAAGTGAGACCAATTCCATTAGAACCCTCTGAAAATCTAGTTTTCAGAAAGTCATAGTTTGTTTCATGAAAATACCTAGAACACCCTAAAAGCCTTTAATTAAGGTCAAGGACATAATTATTTGTGGAGGGCTCAAATGAGCTTTGCTGCAACTAAAACTTGACCAAGTCACTGTTTAGGTTGTAACCAAGCCACAGTAAAAGTTTCACAGTCATTAGGTCTATCTAGTAAAGGTTATAGACTTCACAACTTCAAAGTTAATACAAAAGCATTTAATTAATACATACATTGTTCTTATCATGTAGTCGCTAAGGTCGAGGAGGAACCCGAAGTCCTAGACTTCGTTACTCCGGAGGAACAGCTAGCCTACGACCAAGAGCAGCAAGGCAAGCCCCGGTTTGCATTAACCATTTTATAAATTTTTATTGTTTTGAGCACATACTTGTTTTCTTTATGTTGTGCATCAGAGTCTTGTTTGGAAACCCCACTGCATAGCCAAGAAAACCATGGGTTGGGGTTTAGGATTGCAAACCCCGTTAGCCACTGCATTGCTAGGATAGAGTAGGATTCGGTACAAGTCGAGTAGTTGGAACTACTCGCGAGAATAGGCTAGAGGCACATTGCTCGGGTAGAGATAGCACATGATACACATGGCAAGAAAATGAGACCGAGCGGAGAGTAAGGGCAGCAGGACTTTGGGGCCTGTGTGCTGTAGCTCCGCTTGTGTCGATTGAGGACCGAGCCGTGTGCGGGCCTGTTGAACAAGCTAGAACAGTACCGAAGACCTACCGGCTATATGGGAACCGGGAAACTGATGTAACTCGGGTAGCTGGGTATTGAGGCATTGCCCGTCGTTCAGAGGGTAGGTTGAGAGCTCGAGGTGTAAATCAGCTGGCGGCACAGAGATGCGCGTGCAGGGACCTCTTGCTCGGGACGATGGGACCGGTTCAATATTTGGCTAACGGGTGAAAGGTAGTCGCGTACGGTGTCCGTGATGGTTGTTGTAGGCAACATCGAGTACGGGCGTACGTGACGGGTTGTTCGGGTAACCCTGCAGGTGTAAATCGATTATAATCGCCGTCCCTCGCGGTCAGTGAGTACCACTTGTTCACTGTACCGTGACGTAGAAAGAACAGGCTAGTTACATGTTAAAATGTTGCTGATTGAAAGTTGGATATTGATTGTTAATGATATGTTGTAGCTTAGTGCTAACTAAAGTTCTTTTCAACTTTGGGCAAAGTACATGAGAGAAATGCGTTTCTTGTTTGATTGCGGCTCTCTCATGTGCCTTAGCGTAAAGTTCTCCACAACCTGCTGCTAAAACTTGAAAGTAAGGTTCTACTAATTAGGCGAGTCCTTGCAAATGATTTTTACCTCATGCAACCCATCACCCTCATGTAGAAGTTTCATGTTTAGGTGAGACGGGTCAGACTTGCTGAGCCTTCGTGCTCACTGCTTGTGTTTGAAGCTTTTGCAGGGTTCTATGAGGAAGGGACTCCCGAAGAGGAGACGGAACCCCAGGAGGGGAACCCCGTCGAGTGGGAGTCGTGCACGCCGCAGAGTTAGTGTGCGAGTGTGCTAGCAAGGACACGTTCGAGGGCTGAACGTGCACTTGATGCTTAGTCTACGCCCGCGAGTGTGGACTAAACTTATTTTGATGTAAACATGTTAATAAACTTGTTTATGTAATAAAGCTTCCGCTTCCGCTTTGTACCTTTGACGTGTGTTATACGGTGTTGTGCAACGCAGCACCCCTCAGCGTGATCCTGGCTCGACAGGACCAGTGGGGTCGTGTCAGGTGTGAGACGTCAATATGAACCTCTTGAACTCTTCATGTTCCTGAGTTCATATGAAATGCTGATCCCTAGCGTGCATTAGGCAAGTAAGTGGAGACCCCATCACGTGGTCAGTAACGCGAGAGTGTGTTCGTCTGGAAATAGCCAGGAGGACATATGCAGCGCTTGCCATCGGCGTGCCCTGCAGGGCAGTAGGTGGTATCTGTTGGGTTGATAACATTCCCAACCGTGACGACCCGTTCATGACATACTCGGGTTCCCCGTCGTGTGGTGTTGAAACACGATCACGTACCTTGAGACGTGACCTAACTCAAGGATGGCCGTATGACAATGATACGGGTGTTTGTATTTACTTTTAAATATGATCCTGCCTGAAATGAAACCAACCATTGAGTGCAACATTATTGTGTGGTCTTCTGCAGGTACTAACCACGTATGTATCCGTGTAGAAAACGTGTGCGAGAGACCGTTTAGTGCCACACTTGAGACGTATATGCCGGTATGATCCGGTTAGGATTTTCTTTTGTGAGGAACATAGTACCGAGTTATTGTAGGCATATGCATGAGAATAATGATAACAAAGAATTAAAATCTATAGGTTCAACATTTAGGACCCTGGTTGGGTATAAGAATGGGATAGTGATGATTGTAGTTCCAAAAAGACTGAAAAACAGAGTGCTCTGTTTTGGACAGCAAGTTTGCTGATCTTCAACAGGGCATAACTCACAGGTCTTTTAGCCCAGAGAGGTGTGCTATATAGTTCTGGAAAGGTATTTAAGTACTCTACAACTTTGTTGTAGACATCCAGAGCTGGAACACACCTTAAGATGGCTTAATTCCCAGAAAATGTAAACTGTCCAGAACCAGGACAGAGTGAAACATTCTCTGGACTGTTCTGTTTTCAAACATAACTCCCAGTAGAAAAATCTAAAATTGTCATGTAATACATCCTTAGAAAGAGTAGAAGATGTGTGATATCTTTGCAATTCAAAGTTTCTGAAATTTCAGCACAGATTTCAGTGGGAACCAGGGTTGAAAACAGCCACTTCCAAGGGAGGTGCTGTTAAAATTCTTCCAGAAATTCTGCTGACTTTGAATTAGCATAACTTTTAACCAAAGCTGATCTGGGGGCAAATGAATACTCGTTGGAAAGATACTGAAGTTAACTTTAACTTTGGTATTCAACTTGAGTCATGAAAATGCCCAGAACCAGATCAAAATTTGGGATAGGTAGAAACTGGTCATTCTGACAAAAGAATGACAGTTGAACTCATTGGAGAGGGTGTTGTACCCTAAGAGTGGTATACGTGATGACAATAGCGATAGTAATACCTCGTGGTGACCAAACCTAGTTATGGTGAGCCTCCAAAGTGGAGGTTCATCAAGTTGGATGTAACTAGTGTGTATTTGGTCTGATAATGGTGTAGCTTGTGCAAAGTTATTACATTATCTACATACGAGATGTATCACATGTTTTATTGTCATTATGTTTTTACGCCTATTTTTATTGGATTGCATGCAAAATGTTGCGGGACTGATGATTATTGTCGTATGGTTGCAGATGGTTCGCACTAGGACCACGCACGAGGTTGGTGGGTCTAGCCAACAGGGAGGTGATGACTCCCAGCCACCGGCCTACGACAGCACCCCGCAGCAGCAGCCACCACCGCCGCCTCCGCTTACTCTAGCGGATGTGATTGCGGCACTGGTGGGTGGTCGTGAGGAGCAGACCGACCTGCTCCGCACGATCGTGCAGAATACGTCCCAGGCAGGGGGGCGTCAAGACAGAGGGCCTCGTGAGCCCCGTGAAGTGTCGTACTTGGATTTCATGAGTACGCACCCTCCAGTGTTCACTGAAGCCGAAGAACCACTGGAGGCGGACAACTGGCTGCGGACCATCGAGTCCAAGTTCGGGCTGCTCCAATGTACGGAGCGGCAGAAGACTCTGTTCGCAGCGCAGCAACTCCATGGTGCCGCTGGTGTGTGGTGGGCGAACTATGTCGCCTCACATCCGGCTGGCCATGCCGTGGAATGGCAAGAGTTCCGGGAGGCGTTCCGCGCCTATCACATTCCTCCCGGAATCATGAAGAGGAAGTTCCAAGAATTCTTGGAGCTGAAGCAGGGCGGGAGGAGTGCCCATGACTACTCCCGTGCCTTCAACCATCTGGCGCAATACGCGTCAGACTATATCTCCACGGAGGAGAAGAATAGGGAGCATTTCTATCGGGGGTTACACCCCGAAATGAAGACCCATCTCGTTCAGTGGAATCGCGGCACATTCAACGACTTAGTCAATGTCGCGATCATGCAAGAGGATGCTCAGCGGGAGTTGGCAGCTGAGCAGCGGAAGCGCAGCGCTCCACCTAGCAGCGGTGGGAGTGGCGCTCCCCAGAAGTAATATATGGTGTATCGGACACCATCCGGGCAGCAGTGGCAACCACCGGCGCGACCTCAACGGTTCGGGGGACGTCCCTTTCAGGCACCTCCATTCCGTCCGCCGATGCCGCCACCAAGACAGCAGCAGCAGACGGTACCCCGGGCATTTCCATCACCACAACGCGCCCCGGGGTTCCGTCCACCGATCAGCGGGGGACCGCCCCGTTTCACCTGCTTCACGTGTGGCCAGGCGGGCCACTTCGCGAAGGACTGTCCCCAGGGGCAGCAGAGCAGCGGGCAAGCCCAGCTCCAGGGCGGTGCTCGAGGCCGACCTCTGGTGAAGAAGGTTGGTCAGCGGACTGGAGGCGTCCGCAACCTCGACAATGAGGACGCCCCAGAGGGAGACAACGTGCTGGCGGGTACGTTTACTCTCAACCATCAAGCCATCATCATACTTTTTGATTCTGGTGCAACCCACAACTTTATAAGTGCATCATATGTGGTTAAGCATCAGCTGGAAACCTTTCCAACCGAGTGTTCGTATATGATCTGCTCACCGGGAGGAAAGATTTCAGCAACGATGATGGTTCCGAAAGCACCACTGTGCTTAGGTGGGAGGATATACCCCACCACTATGATTATCCTTGAGGGGCAGAAGATTGATGCAATCTTAGGAATGTCATGGCTAAGCTACCATGGCGCTGTCCTGGAAACCCCATCATGGACGGTTCACCTCAACTTCCCATAACACCGTCCGCAGTCCCTCTTATTAGATAATCCAGTCCGGGAAGTTTCAGTGATCAATAGTGCTGAGGCTCTCAAATTAGAAGACATCCCCGTAGTCCGGGAGTACCCCGACGTGTTCCCGGATGATCTTCCGGGCATGCCACCTGAGCGGGATGTCGAGTTCAAGATTGAGCTCGCACCCGGGACTACGCCCATATCACGGAGACCATACAAAATGGCTCCAAATGAGCTGGCTGAACTGAAAGAACAGCTCAATGATCTGTTGAGCAAGGATTTCATTAGGCCGAGTTCCTCGCCTTGGGGATGCTTGGCGCTGTTTGTAAAGAAGAAGGACGAAACCCTGAGGTTGTGTGTGGACTACCGGCCGCTCAACGCCGTCACCATCAAGAATAAGTATCCACTGCCCCGCATCGACATATTGTTTGATCAACTTGTGGGTGCAAGTGTGTTCTCAAAGATGGACCTTCGCTCTGGATATCACCAGATAAAGATCCGGGCGGAGGATATTCCGAAGACGGCCTTCTCAATGAGATATGGATTATATGAATATCTCATCATGTCCTTTGGTCTCACAAACGCTCCAGCCCATTTCATGTATCTCATGAACTCGGTGCTCATGCCGGAGCTGGACAAGTTCGTTGTAGTGTTCATCGACGATATCTTGGTTTACTCCAAGACAGAAGCCGAACAAGCCGAACACTTGCGGATCGTTCTTCAACGATTGCGAGACCACAAGCTCTACGCCAAGTTCAGTAAATGCAAGTTTTGGATCAGCCAAGTGCCATTCTTGGGACATATCATCTCAGCAGAAGGCATTGCGGTTGACCCAAGCAAAATAGAGCAAGTGCTGAAATGGAAAGCTCCCACTTCAGTCCATGAAGTCAGAAGCTTCCTCGGGTTAGCGGGATACTATCGGAGATTCATTCCAAGTTTCTCCAAGCTCGCTAAGCCGATGACAGAATTGCTGAAGAAAGGGACGAAATATTTTTGGAACACGGCGTGTGAAGGAGCATTCCGAACATTGGTAAAGCATCTCACCACAGCCCCGGTCTTAGCTCAGCCGGATACAACAAAGCCCTTCGACGTGTATTGTGACGCGTCCGGTATTGGGCTCGGCTGCGTGTTGATGCAGGAAGGACGTGTGGTCGCTTATGGCTCACGCCAACTTCGGAACCATGAGCAGCATTATCCCACTCATGATCTTGAGCTTGCTGCAGTGGTGTTGGCGCTGAAAATGTGGAGGCACTATCTCCTGGGGAACTTGGTGCATCTCTACACCGACCACAAGAGCTTGAAATACATTTTCACCCAGAAGGAGCTGAACATGAGGCAACGGAGGTGGTTAGAATTAATCAAGGACTATGAGATTGAGATTCACTACCACCCCGGCAAGGCGAATGTGGTTGCCGACGCGCTGAGTCGGAAATCACATGTCCATCACCTCACCATTACACCGGTGGAGGAGGAAGAGCCAAGTTTATACTTGGTTCCTTATGGATCGCTGTACAACCTTGCCCTCATCCCTACTATTAGGGAGGACATCATTGCAGCTCAGAAAAATGATAAAGGCATGGCACATCTCCGGAGACGGATTGACAATGGGGAGATCAAATATTTCCGGAAAGATGATGAGGGGACGCTGTGGTTCAATGACCGCATAGTCGTACCCCGGGATATGGAGTTGAGAAAGAAGATCCTCAATGAAGCTCACTTGTCCAAGTACTCCATTCATCCGGGCAGCAACAAAATGTACCAAGATTTGAAAAAGAAATTTTGGTGGACACGGATGAAGCGGGAGGTATCTAAGTACGTATCCGAGTGTGATACGTGTAGACGAGTGAAGGCTGATCATATGAGGAAATCAGGGCTGCTGCAACCCCTGAAAATTCCAGCATGGAAATGGAAGACGTGAGCATGGATTTCATTGTGGGATTACCCTTAACATCCAACAAACATGATTCCATTTGGGTGATCGTTGACCGACTAACCAAGTCAGCTCACTTTATCCCCGTGCATACACATTTCCATGCCAACAGATATGAGGAGTTATATATCGCCAGGATCCTATGTCTGCATGGCGTACCCAAGACCATAGCCTCAGACCGAGGTGCATTGTTTGTATCTCGCTTTTGGGAGCAGTTACATGCTGCTTTGGGTACTAAACTGGTTAGAAGCTCCGCTTACCACCCTCAGACAGATGGCCAAACAGAGAGGGTGAATCAGGTTCTAGAAGACATGTTGAGAGCATGTGCCATCCACCATGGTAGAAACTGGGATGATCACCTACCATTGGCAGAATTCTCGTACAACAATGGCTATCAGGCGAGTATCAAGATGGCACCCTGTGAAGCTCTCTACGGTCGTAAATGCCGCACCCCATTAAACTGGTGCGAGTCCGGTGAAAGGGTCACATTCGGAGTTGATGTGGTGAGCGACGCCGAAGAGCGCGTTCGGACAATTCAAGCCAATTTGAAGGCCGCTCAATCCCGGCAGAAGAGCTACGCTGATAAGAGGCGTAGACCGTTGCACTTCGACGTCGGTGAATACGTGTACCTCCGCGTGTCTCCGATGAAGGGCGTGCACCGGTTCGGCGTCAAGGGGAAGCTCGCTCCTCGTTTCATTGGACCCTATGCTATCACCGAAAAGTGCGGACCAGCGGCGTATCGATTGGAGTTACCGGCATCCCTTGCTGGTGTCCATGATGTTTTCCATGTTTCGCAACTGCGAAAATGTTTGAAGCATACAGCTGCTGTTCCTACCGAAGACATCGGCGAGCTGAAACCGGATTTAACATATGATGAGTATCCGGCGGAAATTCTTGATGAGAAAGCCAGGACCACGCGTAGCAGAACGTTGTGGTTCTACAAGATCCTCTGGAGTAACCACACCGCGGAAGAAGCGACGTGGGAGAGTGAGGAATTCCTTCGCTCAAATTACCCGGAGTTCATGGCTTCTCAACATGGGTAAGTCCCTACTACATCGCTATCTCTTCTTTTGTAATCTCGGGACGAGATTCTTTTAAGGGGGGAGGAATGTAAGAGCCTCAGTTTTGGCACACATTTGAAGTGTTCATCACCACACCACACACCTCATTTGAGGAAAGATGATGAACACAAATGAAGAGCATGTAACCACCATCAACATGCTCATTAGAGAACAAACTCGCATATTGCAAAAGTGGTATTTCCCACAGGTGATATAGGTGGGCTGGACTTATGAAAACTCCTACACATTGCTAAGGATGTCCATGCCAAGTTTCACCCAAATTCAAAACCTTTTTGAGGTCATTTTGGGTATAGATAGAAAGAGGGCAGTTTGAAACCACATTCAAATTCAAACTGTTTTTGTCCCATGAATTTAAAAGTGGGAGGCATATTCTTATTCAGCACATTTTTGTGAGCTCACACACCAACTTTCACTCCATTTGGAGTTGATCTTGACATTAGCTAAGTGGGACAAATTCAAACTTTATTTGAATTCAAAACTGAACTTGTGCTGAAATTCACTCAAACCGAACCCAATTTGAATTCTATTCAATTCAAATGGCTCAGGGGTGAATAATTTGAATCACCAGGAGTATTATGGGGCTCACTGTTTACAACAGTGTTTAGGAGTAAATTTCAGAGGTTATAACCCCGGGTGGGACCCACATGTCATAGAGGGAAGAAGGAGAAACTTGCACCCAAAGTCAGAGTCTCGGTGGGAAATTCCGCCGAGCAGCTGTCGGCTGTGCCACCGAGCAGCTACCGGCGCCACCAGCTGCTTCCCTCTCCACGCGTTGGTGCCCAGGGCGGCTGGCTCGCGTCCCCACGCGACCGGCACCGCCTCAGCCGAGCAGGAGTCGGCCGGCTTTATCTTCTCGCGGGCAAACCCGAGCAGCGGCATTGTTTCTCGCCGCAGCTCTCTGCTCAATCGGGAAAACCAGCAAAACCATCTCCTCCTTCATCCCTGAGCTGCTAGACAGCCACCTGAGCTCGCACTCCACCTCTCCAACGCCAGAAACCTCGAGCTCCGACCTCCTTTGCCCAAAGACGATCACCACCGCGGCGACCTAGCCTCAGCCGAGAGTCAGGCGCCCGTGGGCAGCGTTCCACAGGCATTTTCACGGTCCAGCGAGAGAGGCAACAGGAGCGCGAGACCACCGTGCTGCTCTCCTCCAAGTTTGGAAGCCAACCGTGAAGAATCCACAGAGAATTTCCAGTTTTTGCTCCGGCGACCGTAAACCGAGCTTCCGGTACGGTTTCTTTAAATTCTCGCTCTATGATCTTTCGGAGGTCATCAAATCTTGCACATAGACGCTGGACTAGCGGGCGATCAAGTTCTTTTCTGCATCCGTAGCGTGAAACTGTCTAGGAGTGACGAATTTTGAGCTCGATCGAGGGCGGTCATGGCAGGCACGATCGGTCACACGGTGCCGACCGACTTGCCGCCATCCCTGAACCCTTTTGACACCTTGTCGAGCTTCCTAGAGGTACACTGATGCTGTAGGGTCATTTGTTCGAGGTGTTGACGGGTTTAGAAACCACGGTCGACGGTGTCGAACCTCAACCAAGGCCGCGGCACGTCGCCGAGCTATTTCCGGTCACCCCCAGCCCGACCTGTCACCCCCGACGTGTTCCTCGACGTCGACAACCCCCTGGCGGCGAGTTTCAGACCATGGGAGGTCCGGCAGCGGCGAGCCGGCGAGCCCCGAGTCTGCTCCGGCGAGGTCGGCGGCGCGGGCGCGAGAGAACGGCGGGAGGAAGACGAAGCCGGCTGGCCCACGTGTCAGCGGCTGAAGAAATTAAATCGGGATCGGGTGTGGCCAGGGATCGGCTGTGCTGGCGCGCAAATACCCTGTGAGCTCCGGTGTGCCGGACACCTCCGCGCTCGACACGTGTGGTATCCCCGGTGTGCCGGACACCTCCGCGCTCGACACGTGTCCCCGCGGGCCCCGAGAGTTTAAACTTTTCCCCCGATTTTCAGAATTCTTCCAAACTTCAAATCCTCATAACTTTGGCTAGAAAGCTCCAAATCGGGTGAACCAAATTTTGTTGGATTCAGCTCTCTGAGCACTTTCCAGCAATACGCAAATTCAGCTCATGAAAGAGAATAGTTTTCCAGAATTAAATCCCTAAAGTTTAAACTGTTGGGAATTTTATCTGGAGAACTACTTTATGAAAAATTCTGAAATTTGGCTGAAAGGTTCATTGGAAAATCCCTGAATCTCAGTAAAATTTTCAGACTCATCCAAGTTCATTTAGTTACCCTAATTGGGTGATTAAGGGAACTGCCCAGAGAAAGTAGAAAAAATGTACAGAAACATTTTTCAGATTTCCTCCAATCTTAATTAGGACATAACTTTCTGTAGAATTCTTCAAATGACATGAAACCAACTCCATTAGAACCATCCTAAATTCTAGTTTCCAGAAATTGATGGTGGGTGCCATGAAAAACCCTGGAATTACTTAGAGGCTCAATTATTGACCAAAGAGGCTTTTATTTGTACAAGGTTCAATTGAACTTTGTTTCAAATAAAACTTGGTCACAACTCTGGTTAGGACCTACCCATCCACCATAAAAATTTCAGAACCAAAGGGGAGGGCTAGCTAGAGTTATTAGCAATTATGTATTTAAGTTCACACATTGCATTTAAATTTACATGTAGTATTGTATTCAACGTGTAGCCATTGAAGAAGAGACCCCGGAAGTGCTGGATTTCCTTCTTCCGGACGAAGAACTAACTACTGACCAGCAGCAACAAGGCAAGCCCCAGTTTGCATGAACCCTTTCATAAGTTTTACTTTGTTTACATGTGTCATATGAAGTATGTTTGAGCATTAGGTATAGGATGGATGGAACCCCACTTGCATAACCAGAATTTTTCCCTAATAGTGAGGGTAGAGTCTAAGACCTCGAGTAGACAGGCTATGCTTAATGATTCATAGGACTTCGGTACAAGTCGAGTAGTTGGAATCTACTCGCGAGATAGGCTTGGGACACACGGGTTCGGTTGAGTGTCCTGAGATCACTTTAGTAATGAAAATGAGACTAGGCAGGGGCTAGGGCGCAGCAAGAGTGAGTCTTGTGTGCGCAGCCTTGTCCGTGTCGATCGAGGACCGATCCGTGTGCGGCCCACGCTGATCAAGTTTGAACGTACTGAAGGCATGTCGTATATATGGGCCCCGATAAACCGATGTAGCCTAAACCTCCAGGCGTCGAGGCATAACGCACCGATTTATAGGTGTAGGCTGAGGGCAGCAAGGTGGAAATCTGCCAACGGGCATAGAGAGATGCTCCGTGTGGGGAACCTCCTGCTCGTTTCGGTGCGACCGGTTCGACGTTTGGGCTGTTGGGTAAAAGGTTGTCCCGTACGACACCGAGTGAGCATGCTGTGCAGCTCCACGGGTGGGCGTACGTGACATGCTCTTTGGGTTTTCCCTGCAGGTGTATATCGAGTCGATTCGCCGTCCCTCGCGGTGAAGAGTACCACTTGGTCACTGAGTCGTGACGTAGACTAATGTATGAAATATGGTGATTCAATACTGCTGATATGATATAACATTGTATTGCTACATGTTTGCCACCAAATATTGCTTACTAAATTTCAGATTCCTGAACAGTTAACTTGTTGCTAAAAGATGAACTAAGGATGAACTTATAGGCGTGCCCATTTGCTGCAACATTGCTATCCTATGTCATGGTACACCTCATGTAGAGTTTCATGCTTAGGTGAGTCGGTTAAGCCTTGCTGAGCCTTCGTGCTCACGGTTGCTGCTTAAGTGTTTTTCAGGTGAGGAACCACCCACGGACTCGGAGTACGAGTCCATCGGCGAGGGTTACCCTCCGTCGGGGACCACGGCTGAGTGGGAGTCGTACACGCCACGTTGAGCTGAGACGTGCAGCTAGTGTGGGTTGCCCTAGGGCTGGGCAACCCTAGGGCAACCGACTTTTGCTAGATAGGCGGGCGTGAGTTGTACAAAAGAAACTTCCGCTGTGTAATAAAGACTCTAGTTTGTAACTGAGAAGTGTACTACTTTGTACCTTCAGTTTGTTTTCCCTTGTAATATAATGTGTTCTTATGACGTATGCTGTCGGGTGTCGCATCGCGCGGCACCACCCTCTGCGATCCTGGATGAGCGGATTCCGGTCCGCCACACAGCCAGTACTGATCCCTCCCTCGCCGAGTTACCAATGCAAGAGAGGGGCGCCAACTTGGGTACAAGGTAGTCCCGCACTCAACTTTGACACTTGGGGTTGCTGTTGGCCCTAATCCGAGGATCGGTGCCAGGAACTGAAGCCATCGGCGGGAACCGAAGTCAGGCCACCGTGGTCAGAACACCTCGGTCACCCTCTGCCCCAACTTGCTGTACACGAAAGGTGCGTGGACATGTCCTGGTCGTGTAGCCGGAGACCGTTTAGCGATTGCTAGAACCGGTGCTGAGAATTTTACCCTTTTCCCAAACTGTACACCGACGGATAGGGCTCGGTCTAACCAAAAATTCATGGTGAACGATCCTTTAGACCTCGAGTAACCTTGCACAGAGCTTCCCTACTTCCTAGCGCTTCTCCTCGACGAAGAACCAAGCAAAAATATCAAGAAACGAAGGAGCCCTAGCTGTTTTCTTAGTCGCCGGTGCAAAAGCACCTCGGGTCGCCGTGGAGCCCTCGGTTGCCGGCTGTTTCACCGGCGGCCAGGACCCTTACGGGCTCCTACATCGTTCACTGATGCTCTAGAACCCGAGAACCGATCGTGTGAAGTAGGAATGAAGGTTCCCGACCTCGTCGGAGTTCAAAATCTTGCTGACACCAGTGCGCGATGGGTTCCGGTGAGCCACGGCCGCCGGCGACCCTCCCACAGTGTTAAGCACGGTTAAATATGGGGGGCGGTGAGTTTGATGAAGTTTGGACCACAGAAACCCTGTCCCGGCAAGCCTCGCCGGCGTGCGCCACCGCGGGAGGCGCGGGCAGCATGAGGAAGACGAAGGAGGACCGGGTCCCACCGGTCAGCCTCCGTATACACGCGGGGATCGGCTTGTGGCGCCGGATCCGGTACGGCTGCGTGGGAATAACCCCGTAGCCCCCGGTGTTGCCGAAACCTCACTGGTCCGATTTAAAACAGTGGGCCCAGTTCCAATTATTTGAAGTTTCTATTAGAGAAATAATTCCAGGAATTAGCTGATCTTTACAAGCCCATAACTTTGTGTAGAAAGCTCCAAAAAGGGTGAGACAAATTTTGTTGGATTCCTAATGAGGAGTACTTCATAGAGAAACATATTGCTTGCTATGAAAATGCCCAGGAATTTCTGTAGAATTGTTTTTAGTAAATTTTTAGGGATTTATTACAGGAGCAATCCTTTATGAAATATTCCCAAATTTGGGCAGCGAATCGTATTCATAGATACTGATCTCCAGTTAAAATTTGGGCTTCATTGGAGTTCATTTGCTAGGTTAAATTACCTTCCCAAGTTCAGCCTTTATTTGGAAATTCAAATTTAAACAGAAACTGTTCAGCACTTCTGTCCAAACTTCAAAAATTCATATCTCTCTGATGGTAGCTCCAAAAATGGTGAAACAAATTTTGTTAGAACCATGGAGACTTACCCTAATCAGATCTTCCGCTATTAGCTATGTCAAAGCTCCTGAATTGGGCTCAAAATTCAGAGAAGCATTGTACTTGTAGGAATTTTAAAGACTACATTGTGCAATGACATGTCTCCAAATTTGGCTCCAATCATCCTTAGAGAGTCTAGTATCTACTGTAAAAATCCAAATCCAATTAAGGATCCTAAATAGCAATAGCTATGAATAGTAGTTCAATTCTTATAAATCCTTAATACTTACACATGTATTTTATTACATTTCATAATAGTGACCGAAGTTGAGGACGCACCGGAGCCCTTGGACGTCCTTCCACCAGAACTCACTTCTTCTCTAACTCGCAACCAGGCAAGCCCCGGTTTGCACTTAAGTACCTTTTATAAAATTCTTTATTTGTATCACTTATGTCTAGGGTGAATGTTTGCATTAGAGTTAGGGTGATTGAAACCCCACTTGCATAACCTTCTAAATCCTATGAAGGGTTGGGTAGCTTACAGAGCCGACGAGTAGGCAAGGCCCTGCTAATATGCTTAGGATCTCGGTAGAAGTCGAGTAGATGGAATCTACTCGCGAGGTAAGGTTTATCACACGGTTTGGTCAGAATAGAAAATGGCTTAAGAGTGGTGAAAATGAGACCCAGCAGGGGGGATAGGAAGCAGTGAGCGGAGGTCTCACGTGCGTAGCCCTGTTGGTGTCGATTGAGGACCGAGTCGTGTGCGAGCCTGATGAACAAGTATCGAACAGTACCGGATGGCATACTGACATAAGCAGGAAACCGATGTAAATGGTTAACCTGGGTGTCGAGGCTTACCCAACCGTAAATAGGAGTGGGTTGAGGGTAGCAAGGTGTAAATCTGCCGGTGGGCACAGTCACGCTCCACGTGGGTACCTCCTACCCGTTAGGGATGGACCGGTTCGGCTTTTGGGTTGCCTTTGTAAGGTTGTTGCATACAACAGAGTAGGAAGGGGTGTGGAATCACGCTTCTGAAAGTGGGTGTATGCAACGTGTTGTCCGGGTGTCTCCTGATTGCAATCACCGTCCCTCGCGGTTATTTGAGTACCGCTTGTTCACTGTTTCGTGACGTAGTAAGAAGTAAAGTAAGCCAGTGGAATGATAATATGCTGTGATGATATATTAATGTTTTGGAAACCATGTTTGCTGTAGATGTAGAGCTAATTAAGTTTACTTTCCTCTTTGGGCATCACCACATCAGAGGAAAGTGTTTCTTGTTTGATTGTGGACTTTCTAAGGCACATGAATCTGCTGCTATAAAAACTGAAAGTAAGGATCAACTTATAGGCGTGTCTTTATTGCAAAGTCCTTTCCTACCTTACACATCCTTGCACGTAGAGTTCCATGCCTAGGGTTGACAGTTAAGACTTGCTGAGCCATCGTGCTCACGGTTGCAATATTTGAGCTGTATGCAGGTGAGAGCTATGAGGAGGGTTCCGAGGATGAGGCGATGCCCCCGTCAGGGTACACGGCCGAGATGGAGCCCTGCATGCCGCCGTGATTTCTCCGGTTCCATGCTGCTAGCGTGTAGCGTCCCCGGGCTGGACGGCTGCACTTTTGCATAGTTAGGATGAGAGGCTACTAATGTACATTACTTCCGCTGTATAGTTATAGTTTATAAAATACTTCCGCTGTTTCATATCAAATAAAAGTTTGTATGTTGTTCTTTATACTTTTCGTGTGTGCTGTTGGGTGCCGCATCGTATGGCACCACCCTATGCGATCCTGGAGTGGGTGAACCACAGTGTGGTCCCCACAGACTGATTGTGTGATATCCTGACTCCCGGCTTAATAGGATTGATAGAGTACTCGTACCACCAAGGTATACCTTCTTTTCCGGAAGCCCAGCTGCAAAGAACTCCGGGGTTAAGCGTGCTTGGCCCGGAGGAATTTGGGGATGGGTGACCGATCGGGAAGTTTTCCCGGGTGCGCACGAGTGAGCACAAAGTGCGCAGAAAAGACGAGTGGTGGTATGTGGGGCCAGTCTATGATCCTAGAGAGCCATCACAAATGGTATCAGAGTCGACCCTCGCAGTTTCACGGGTGCGTACGGGTCAGCGAGAAGGATACGGTAGCGTATGGGTCAGGGACGTGGGTACGTATGCATGACGCGTGGGTCCTCTATGTGTATGCCAGCACTGAACGTACGGGCGTGGCTAATAGGGGACGTTCCTATCTTGGCGTTGACCGACGACGACGTCAGTCTTCTAAGGGGGGTGGATTGTGTCATATACTGACTCCCGGCTTAATAGGATTGATAGAGTACTCATACCACAAAGGTATACCTTCTTTTCCGGAAGCCCAGCTGCAAAGAACTCTGGGGTTAAGCGTGCTTGGCCCGGAGGAATTTGGGGATGGGTGACCGATCGGGAAGTTTTCCTGAGTGCGCACGAGTGAGGACAAAGTGCGCAGAAAAGATGACTGGTGGTATGTGGGGCCAGTCTATGATCCTAGAGAGCCATCACATTCCCCGGGCATCTTGAGACGTGTCGACAGCAGTGCAAGTAATTCTTGTTCACTCAGATGCAACTTCCCTTGGGTGTTGCCTTCCCCAGTGCTTGCACCGAACTTTTCTTCTGCTGCCTTGAGTATACCGATCAACTCATCAACAGACATATCACTCAAGTCGAGCAAGGTCTCGATGGAGGCCGCAATTTGCTCAAACTTTTTGTGGCACAGCCTGTAAGAATTTCCGGACAATCTACTCCTCCGAACACTCACTTCCAAGTGCCGTGAGTTGAGACATGATCCGGCTCATACGTACACCGAACTCATCCACCATTTCACCGTCGTGGAATTTGAGTGCATCTAACTCCCGACGCAATGTACTCGCCCTGGCCTTGCGCACACGTTCGGCTCCCACGTTGTGCAACTTGATCGCATCCCATGCAACCTTGGCCGACTCCTTCCCAGCAATGATCCCTACCAATTCTGGTGGCACAGCCTTGGTGGGAGCCTCCAACGCCATCCGATCTTCTATGTAATCATCTGTGCCAAGGCTCACCGCAGTCCACAAGCCTCTCGCTTGCAACATCACCCGCATAAGTGCCGCCCAATCATGATAGTTTGTCTTTGTGAGCATTGGATATGTACCACCACTGCTGACTTCCTTCGTGATGCGATGAATCACCAATACCCCTGATCCTCCTCCTGCCCTTCTGGTGCCTCCCGGCGGCGTGACGTCCCTCCATGAACGTTGGGCTGGAGAGGAAGATCCTCTCCACGACACCAGCGCCCACTCAATGGCCGCGTTACGGTTCCAGGCAGCGTAACCGGCTCTGATGCCAATTGTTGGGATGTTTTCCTCACAAACACACTCGGATTTGTGTCATAAGTGGAGAAGAAACCAGGAAGGGGTTCTATGTTCCCAATCTCAGGATTTTGGTGGAGTACCGAAAGGGGATGCACACAGAAATGTTGTGGCGGCGCTCAACAAACTCCAGCGCTCCCTGCTCCTTTTATTAACTGAAAGCTTACTCTGGTGTAACAACATCGCCCGGACTTTGCACCATGCGAACTTGATCTCATGCAGTGCATGCATGCGCCATGCACGTATGACACAAAGCCCGTGGGGGTTTTGAAAATCAAAACACAACACACACACACACGCTAGGACTCGGTGCAACACATGAGACACAGGACACCCCCCTGGTTCTTGTCACGTGTGCATTATTTCCTTGAAAACATAAAGGACACTAAAAGCTGGATCAATCTTCAGAAGTACTCAACAACCTGTTCTACCCTTCAACATCAAGGATTTTTGCTCATGCATTTGGAGTATCAATCACCCTTGACCTAATGCACAATACATACTAGACCAATGAAAGTGATACAAAGTAAAATATAACTAAAAGCTGTTAAATGCAAACCGGGGCTTGCCTTATGTTGCTGCAGGTTTGATCCTAAATTAAAGTCAGTAGCTTGGAGACGAGTAAAGCCTCAACTTGCTGCTCCGAGTCGAGTTACTGGTCAAACTCTTTCGTCGTGTTTCCTACTGATATGAATATGCACAAGTTTATATTGCAAGTAAGAGACTTATAAAACAAAAAGTTTTTTTGACTTAATAAAGGTTCAGATCCACTAAGATTTTAGAGTTGGGTTCTGCTGTGTATTGAAATAGAGGAAAATTGGATTTGAGCAGTGGAAGTTTTTGAGGAAGTTTAAAGTAGCTATTTAGTAGACATAAGTATGAAGCTGGAAAGAAAAAGCAGAAAACTGGAGAAGATTACTTCAACTTGCTCTGAAATTTTTACAGTAGTCCTAGATCATACAGAGGTATGGCTTGCAAAATATCAGGTAAAGTTGATGGAGAATATGGTCTAAAGAATTATCTAGGTTAATTGGTTTCATTAACTTCATAATGAAATCCTAGGGTCTTGACATGCTCCAAGTTTGGTTTTTCAGAATCTTGGGAGTCTTATGAGTCTATAGGACTTGGTTTCATCATTTGTGGAGTTCCCTACATGGAGATATGGAATTTTCAAGTTTGGGGAAATCTCTGAAAAAGTCTCTATTATTTTTATTATTTTTCAGAGACATAGAGGATGGAAACAACATTTGGCCAAGCAAATTCGGTTGAATGCCTCTGAAATTTTTACTGGAGTTCAAGGATATTTAGGGGAAGGTTATTCCCAAAATGGGGAATTTTCGACTAAACAGAACTCCTGTAATTAATTCCCTAATATTTTCCTTAATTGAATAAATTAGCCAAATCCAAGGATTTTTATAAATATTGGGATGCACCCCTTGATAGTACTTACTGAGGGGAATCCAATGAAATTTATTTGACAATTTTTGGAAGTTCCTACATAAAGTTATGAGCTTGCGAAATTTGATGAAAATCTGGACATAAAAATGGAAAAAATCAAATTGCTGACAGTGGGCCCCACCCCTTTCTTCAATCTCGCGTGCAGCAGAGTTCGAGCGGCGGTGCGCGGCGGTGTGCGCCAGTGAGGGTCGCCAGACCGAGGCTCCCAGCCTTCTCTAGGGCTGATTCTCGCCGCCTCTAACTTTGGGACCACGGGGAACTCATCTGTGGGGTTGGCAGCGGCCACCGGCCACCGGAAACACGTCGGCGACGGGTGGCGGCGGCGGCACAACTCTAGTGGCGTCAAACTCCCTCTACAGTGGCTCAAATGCTTCGGTTCTTCTTCCTAAAGCACCACGGTGTAACTGTAATCATCGACATGCGTTCAAATCAGCTCCAAACGGGCTGCAAGTATGAGTTCCTCAGTGACCTAGGGTAAAGTCCGGCGCCAGCCCAAAATTTTTGAAGAACCGAGCCTAGATTCGACGGTTTTTAATGATTTTTTATTCTAGATGGGCGTGGGGAAGTCTAAAATGTGTGTGTAGCTTGGCATAAGCGGTGGTGTACTAATCAACATGAATTTTGGAAACTCAAGTGGCTCGGTTCTATGGACGCTCATGCGGTAAAAAGAAAAATTCTTCGTCGGTGGTGCACAAGAAGAGGATAGGGTTACACCGGCGTGTCGAGCACCTCAGGGCGGTCATTTTTTCTGTAGAACGTTGGCCACAAAACGGCTTGTAGCATCCGGGCGCCGGGGAACCGAGGACAACCGAGTAGCGGCAAACCGCGAAAGCTGAGCAGGGGCGATGTAAACAGTGGAGGAGGACGGTTTCACGTGACAGGAGCATAGGGATTACTTCACCCGACGCCTTGACAGTCTTAGCACGAGGTGGCGCTGTGACTCGGTTAGGTCGGCTGCGAGCAGGAGGTGGCGCGCTCCCGGTGAAAAACAGAGGCGTAGTTTTTCCTGTGTATGACATGTGGGGTCCACTTCTCCCCTCCTCATTTCTTTCCAAATTTGATTTGAATCAGCAAATAAGCTTCAAATTTGATCAAAATTGAAGAATAGGCCAAAAGAAATATGAGGAACACAATGGTGCACCCAATTTGGATTTTAGTGAAGTTGGCATTTGAAACTGAAATTCAAATTTGAATTGCTTCCCATTTTAATTTCCAACAAATAGTAACTCCCCTCCATTTGAACTGAAAATTGGCAGGATTACTATTGGATGTATGGGAACCAAATTGTGGAATTAGATCTCCATGTTTGGAAATTTTTTGCAAGTGTAATTTAGTATTCAAAAGTTTAAACTCCCTCTCATTTCCCTAGATGTGATTGGGCAGATCCACTTGGTAGAATTTTGGGATTTCACAGGATTGGGCGGCTTTCAAGTTTGCTTGAATTACCCGAACTCGCTCTTCGGTGTTGTTCACTGTATCAAGCTTGAATGACCCTTTCACAGGATTCGCACCAATTCAATAGGGTGCGGCATTTGCGACCGCGGAGAACCTCATAGGGTGCCATCTTGATTCTCGCTTAATAGTCATTGTTATATGAGAATTCTGCCAACAGTAGATGATCATCCCAATTATTACCGTGGTGGATGGCACACACTCTCAGCATGTCTTCTAACACTTGAATCACCCTCTCAGTTTGTCCATTTGTCTGAGGGTGATATGCGGAGCTTCTAATCAGCTTGGTATCCAAAGAAGCGTGCAACTGCTCTCAGAAATGAGCCACAAACAGAGCACCTCGATCTGAGATTATTGTCTTGGGTACTCCGTGCAAGCATAACATTTTTGTAATGTACAACTCCACATACTTGCTAGAATGGTAATTTGTATGCACGGAAATGAAGTGAGCCAATTTTGTTAACCGGTCAACGATTACCCAAATGGAATCATGCTTGTGAAAAGTCATGGGCAATCCCATAATGAAATCCATGCTCACATCTTCCCATTTCCATGCTGGAATTTTCAGGGGTTGGAGCAGCCCTGATTTCCTCATATGATCCGCCTTCACTCGCCTACCACGTATCACATTCAGATACGTACTTTGCAATTTCCCGTTTCATCAGTGTCCACCAAAATTTACTCTTCAGATCTTGGTACATTTTTTTGCTGCCCGGATGAATGGAAAACTTAGACAAGCGAGCTTCATCTAGGATCTTCTTTCTCAGCTCCATATTCTGGGGTACGACTATGTGGTCGTTAAACCATAGCGTCCCCGCTTCATCCTTCCGGAAACATTTTATATTACCGCTATCTACTCGTTTCCAGAGATGTAACATGCCTTTGTCAATTTTCTGAGCTGCAATAATATCATCCCTAATGGTAGGGATGAGAGCACGGTTGTAGAGTGATCCATATGGAACCAAGTATAAACTCAGTTCTTCCTCTTCTATCGGTGTAATAGTGAGGTTATGGACATGTGATTTCCGACTCATTGTGTCGGCAACCACATTTGCCTTGCCGAGGTGGTAATGAATCTCAATCTCATAGTCTTTGATTAATTCTAACGACCTACTTTACCTCATAGTCAGCTCCTTCTGCGTGAAGATATACTTTAAACTCTTGTGGTTGGTGTAGAGATGCACCATGTTCCCAAGAATATAGTGTCTCCACATTTTCAGTGCCAATACCACAGCAGCGATCTCAAGATCATGAGTCGGATAGTGCTGCTTGTGGTTTCGAAGTTGGCGTGAGCCATACGCGACCACCTGTCCTTCTTGCATCAACACGCAGCCGCAATATTCGTCGAAAGGCTTGGTCATATCCGGTTGAGCTAAGACCAGGGCTGTTGTGAGATGCTTCACCAATGCTTGGAACACTCCTTCACATGCTGAGTTCCAAACATATTTCGTCCCCTACTTCAATAATTCAATCATTGGCTTAGCAAGCTTGGAGAAGTTCGGGATGAACCTCCGGTAATATCCCGCTAAACCGAGGAAGCTTCTGACTTCATGGACAGGAGTGGGGGCTTTCCATTTCAGCACCTGTTCAATCCTGCTTGGATCAACAGCAATGCCTTCCACTGAGATGATATGTCCCAAAAATGGCACTTGGCTGATCCAAAACTCGCATTTGCTGAACTTGGCATAGAGCTTATGGTCCCGCAATCGTTGAAGGACGATACACAAGTGTTTTGCGTGTTCTTCTTCCGACTTGGAGTAAACCAAGATGTCATCTATGAACAACACCACGAACTAGTCCAACTCCGGCATGAACACTGAGTTCATGAGGTACATGAAATGTGTCGGGGCGTTGGTGAGACCAAAGGACATGACGAGATATTCATATAGTCCATATCTCATCGAGAATGCCGTCTTCGGAATATCTTCCGCCCGAAGATCCATCTTTGAAAACACACTTGCACCCACAAGTTGATCGAACAGAATATCAATGTGGGGCAGTGGGTATTTGTTCTTGATGGTGACAGCGTTGAGCGGTCGGTAATTGTAAGGGCAAAAGTTTTTCACTTGCTAAAAGTGTTCATCACACCCACACCTCACCTCATTTGTGGTAATAACATGTACACATTTGAAGAGCAAGTAACCACCGTAAATAGATTTATTAGGAGATGAACTCACATAATGCAAAAGTGGTATTTCCCACATGCATTATATAGAGGATGAGCATATGATTAACTCCTAAACTTTGTTAGGAAGGTTCAGGCCAAATTTCACGCAAATTCAAACATTTTTGAGGTACTTTTGGGGTACCATCATTAAAAGGCTTGTTTGAACTTAAATTCAAATTCAAACTCGTTTCATCCCATAAGTTCAAAAGTGGGATTCATTTTCACACTCAGCACATTTTATTGAGCTCATCTACCAATTTTTAGTCCATTTGGAGTTGATCTTGAAATGAGCCATTTTGAGCAAAATTCAAACTGAATTTGAATTACAGTTTGCCATTTGAAGCAAAATGCATTCAAACCAATTCTCCATTATGAATCATTCAAACTTCAAATGGTGATTCAGTGGATTGATCAAAGTTTATAGGGCATGAGGGTCCCAAATAATGTGCAACAGTGGAAATTTAATTTAGAAGACCAAATGTTGCAAGTGGGACCCATTGTCAGTGTAACAACCGAGTGAACCGACTCCACCGCTGCTCACTCGGGTTCTTGCGTGTGCTGCTGATACCGCCACGGTGAGCAGCCGACGCCACCTCCTGTTCTCAAGACCTGGCCGATGGGAGAACGCCCCAGCACCTTTATCACCGCGCCTGAGGGTGCCAAAGACCGCTTCTCCATGGTTCGTCACTCGCTCGCACCGAAAGCCCGCGCAACTCTCGTCGCTTTCGCGTCCGACCCACCATCACCGTTGACCGGACCACACCAAGGGTTTCCCCTCAAGCTGAGGGTGTAAACGGAACCGCCGGACTTCACTCGACGTGCTCCAGCCCTCAGCTGCTCGTGATAGGCTTCCTTCAAGCGTCACCGAGACGTTTCTTCTTCCTTTGTTCACCGCCACTGCACCTCTATGGATTACCATCGTCCGGTTGTCACAGAACCGCTCTAGCGCCACAAACTGCACCCATAGGTTAGCATCGAGGTCTAGTAGCTTCTCCTGAACCCCCTAGCTCCTTTGTAGCACTGGCAAGCCGGAATTTCATGATTTTCGGCGATCGCCGCATAGAACCGAAGCCCACCAAAACTTGAAATTCCTCTCGCATGATTGATCATCCGATCAGCCGGTCTGGTTAGAGCTAGAGTAGGATCTAACGATCACCTAGACCAAATCTTAGCACAGATAGTCCAGCCGGTGAGCGTAGCACCGAGTTTTCACCGCCGCCGGTGAAAACGGCTCGGGTCACCGGTGAAGTCCACCTTCCCGGCGATCTCCGGCCAAGAGGAGGGCAGGGTTAGCTTCCCCGTGCCCCAGTGATGCTTTCCGACCCTTTGGATGGTCATGTTCTTGGCCGAGCTGAGTTAGCGCCATCAGACCCGAGCTCAACTGCGCCGCCACCGCTGCCGATCACTTTCCCAGCGATGTCGAGGCGCAAGGAGTTGTCCGGCATGTGCACCATGCTTCAAGGAACATGTAGGAAGATACCGCGGCAAGAATTTGGCAGGATCGGCCGAGAACGGGCCGCGCCACCACCGCTGTGTCGCGCGCTCGGGCGCCTGCGGGAGGTTGAAGACGGCACTGTGTTGTGGGCCTGGGTGGCAGCAGTTTAAACAATTTGAGTTGATTTTTTCTGTTTTCCCTCCAAAACTTTAGAAGCCCATAACATTGTCAAGGAGTGTCCAAATCGAGTGAACCAAATTTTTTTGGATTCAGCTCTCTGAGTACTTTCCAGCAAAACAAGTTTCACTCCATGAAACCCTTTATTCTACCGAATTAATTCTACAAAATAAACTGTTTAGAATTTTAATTGGACATCCCTTGGGTAGAAAATTCTGAAATTTGTCCAGGATGTCCCTTGTAATATACCTGAGCCACCATAAAAATTTCTGATCCATCCGAGCTCATTTGATCCACCTAATGGTATCAGTAAGGAAACTGGTCCAGAGAAAAAGAAAAATGTCCAAAAACCTTTTTCAGATTTTCTCTGAATTTTTTTAGCTCATATCTTTTTCTAGGATGCTCCAAATTATATGAAACCAATTTCATTAGAACCCTCTGGAAATCTAGTTTCCAGAAAGCGATGGCTTGCTCCATGAAAATCGTTATAAAACCATGTGAGCTCTAATTATGGCCAAACACACATTTATTTGTGCAGGGCTCAAATGATCTTTGCTTCAATTAAAATTTGGCCAAATCTATGTTTAGGTTGTCACCTAAACACAGTAAAAAGTTCAGATTCAAAAGGGCTGTCTAGCTATACTTATAGTCTTCACATTATCACAATAACTCAAATGGATTTAAATTGACACGCCTCGTATTTCTCTTTTTCAAATAGCCGCTAAGATCGAACAAGATCCAGAGGTTCTAGACTTCATTACTACGGAGGAACAATTATCTAACGATCAGAAGCAAGGCAAGCTCCGGTTTGCATTAACCCATTTACAAAGCCTTATGTTTTGATCACTTGATTTATGCATTTCCTACAATTGTGCATTAGAGTCTTGATTGGAAACCCAAATGCATAGCCAAGAGCACCAGAGGTTTGTGGGCTTAGGATTTAAACCTCAAGTAGCCACAGCAATGCTAAAATGGCATAGGATTCGGTACAAGTCGAGTAGTTGGAACTACTCGCGAGAATAGGCTAGAGGCACACCACTCAGTTAGAAAGATAGACAATGAATTACATGGCAAGAAATTGAGACCGAGCGGAGTGTAAGGGCAGCAGGACTTTGGGGCCTGGGTGCCATAGCTCAGCTTGTGTCGACTGAGGACCGAGCCATGTGCGAGCCTGTTGAACAAGCTAGAACAGTACTGAAGACGTACCGGATATATGGGAACCTGGAAACCGATGTAATTCGGGTAGCGATCTGTTGAGGCATTGCTTGTCATCCAGGGGGTAGGTTGAGAGCAGCGAGGTGTAAATCGGCTAGCAGGCACTGCGTATGCTCCACGTAGAGACCTCCTGCTCGGGACGATAGGACCAGTTCAACATTTTGCTAACGGATGAAAGGTGGTTGTGTATGACGTCCGTGATGGTTGCTGTAGGCATCATCGAGTACGGGCATACGTGACGGGTTATTCGGGTCACCCTGCAGGTGTAAATCAATTATAATCGCCATCCCTCGCTGTCAGTGAGTACAACTTGTTCATTATACCGTGACGTAGAAAGAATAGGCTAGTTATCATGATAAAATGTTGCTAGTTGAAAGATTTACATTGTTTGTTAATGAAATGCTTTAGCTTAGATCCAATTAAAGTTCTTTTCAACCTTAGGCGAAGCACATAAGAGAAATGCGTTTCTTGTTTGGTTGTGGCTTTCTTATGTGTCTTGGCACAGGGTTCCCCACTAACTTGCGGCTAAAACTTGAAAATAAGAGTCAACTAATTTGGCATGTCTTTTGCAACATACTTTCCTATTATACACTGCAAACCCAGCATATAGAGTTTAATGTTTAGGTGAGACGGGTCAGTCTTTATGAGCCATTGTGCTCACTGCTTGTGTTTGAAGCGTTTGCAGGGTTCTATGATAAGGAGGCTCCAGAGGAGGAGACGGACCCCCAAGGAGAAACCACCATCGAGTGGGAGCCGTGCATGCCACCGTGTTAGTGTGTGTGCTAGTGGGATCACGTTTACGGACTGAACGTGAGACCTTTTGCTTAGTCTATGCCCGCGAGTGTAGACTTAACGTTATTTTGATGTAACTATGTTCATAAACAAGTTTTTGTTACAAAATTTTGCTTCTGCTTTTCGCCTTTGTTGGTGCGTTATCCGGTGCTGTCCATCGCAGCACCCCTCAGCGTGATCCTTGTTTGTTGGGACTGTCGGGTCCTCGCAGTAATCAACACACAACCTCAAAGGTTTCATCTTTCTTCTCTATGAACAACACCGAGCATCCCCATGGCAAGGAACTCGGTTGAATGAAACCTTTACTCGACAAGTCATTGAGCTTTTCCGTCAATCCAGCCAGTTCATTCGAAGCCATCTTATATGGTGTCCGCGATATTGGTGTTGTCCCGGGTGCAAGATCAATCTTGAACTCAACATGCCGTTCAGGTGGCATGCTCGGGAGATCATACGGGAACACATCAGGGTATTCTCGTACTACGGGGATGTCATCCAACTTGGTAGCTTCAATATGATAGGCTTCTGAAACTTCCGGGACAGGGCTGTCTAATAAGATTGAATGCGGACAGTGAAATGGAGATTCAGATGAACCGTCCGTGATAGAGTTTCCAGGACAGCGCCATGGTAGCTTAGCCATGACATTCCTAAGATTGCATCAATCTTTTGTCCCTCAAGGATAATCATAGTAGTGGGATATATCTTCCCACCCAAGCACAATGGTGCTTTTGGAATCATCATATTAGCTGAAATCTTCCCTCCCGGTGAGCAAATCATATATGAGCAATCGGTTGGGAAGACTTGCAGTTGATTCTTCGGAACATATGATGCACTTATGAAACTGTGGGATGCACACGAATCAAATAAAATTATGATTGCGCAATCGTTGAGAGTGAACGTACCCGCCAGCACGGTCTCTCCTTCCGGGACGTGCTCATTGTTGAGGTAATGAACGATCCTGGGTCGTTGACCTCCCTTCTTGGCTGGTGGTCGGCCCGGAGCACTGCCCTGATATTGGGCTTGCCCGCTGCTTTGCTGCCCCCTGTGGGCAGTCCTTGGAGAAATGGCAAGCCTGGCCACACATGAAGCGTGTCTAGCGAGGCGGTCCTCCGCTGACCGGTGGACGGAATCCCGGGGCGCGTTGTTGCTGCGGAAATGCCCGGGGATACTATCTCCTGCTGTTGCGGTCACGGTGGTGGCATCGGCGGTCAAAACGGGGATGGCTGATATGAACGCCCCCCAAACTGTTGTGGTCGTGCCGGTGGATGCCACTGTTGGCCGGATGGTGTCCGATACACCATTCAATATTTTTGGGGAGCTCCACCCCAGCTGCTCTGTGGAGCGCTATGCTTCCTCTGCTCAGCATCGAACTCTCGCTGAGCATCCTCTTGGAGAATCGCGGCATTGACGAGGTCATTGAAGGTGCCGAGATTACATTGCGCGAGGTGAGTCTTCATCTTGGGATTCATACCCTGATAGAATTGCTCGCGCTTTCTCTCGTCTGTGGAGATGTAGTCCGACGCATACTGCGCCAGATGGTTGAAGACGCGGGAGTAGTCATGGGCACTTCTCCCACCTTGTTTCAGCTCCAAGAATTCTTGAAACTTTCTCTTCATCATACCGGGAGGTATGTGATAGGCGTGGAACGCCTCCCGGAACTCTTGCCACTCAACGGCGTGGCCAGCAGGTAGTAAGGCAAGATAATTTGCCCACCACGCACTGGCGGCACCGTGAAGTTGCTGTGCCACGAAGAGAGTCTTCTGCTGCTCATGCATTGGAGCAGCCCGAACATGGACTCTATCGTCCGCAGCCAGTTGTCGGCCTCCAGAGGTTCCGCCGCTTCGGTGAAAACTGGAGGATGTGGACTCATGAAATCCTAGTACGTGTTGACGTGGGGCTCACGAGGCCCCCATTCTTGACGCGTCCCAGTCTGGGACGTATTCTAGACTATTGTGCGGAGCAGGTCGGTCTGCTCCTCATGAGAGCCAACTAGCGCTGATATCACATCCGCTAGCATAAGAGGAGGCGGAGGCGGTGGTTGTTGCTTCAGGGTGTTGGCGTAGGCAGGTGGCTGGGAGTCATCACCCCCTTGCTGACTCGATCCCCCGATCTCGTGCGTGGCCCGGATACGAACCATCCTGCAACCATGACGACAAGCAAATCAGCCACACAGCATACTCCATGCAATCTATAAATTGGTAGTAAAGCACGATGATGGTAAAAATGCGATACATCTCGTATATCGATAATGTAATAACTTTTCACAAGCTACACCATTACCAGACCAAATACATAATAGTAAAATCCAACTTGATGGACTTCCTCTTTGGAAGTTCATCTCAACTAGATTTGGTCACTACGAGACGTAAAAATCGCTTTGTCATGACGTATGCTACCCTTTTATCTTCAATATGACACAAGCATGGTCTCTAGTAAAAAGAACTTGAGTGGGTAAAATACTCAAATCCTTCACTAGTTGAAGATAACAACTCATCAGTATGTGCTACCCCATTGAGTGTAATAAAACCCCAATAGGTACAACAATCCCTCAAATGACTTCAACTGTTCATCCCTCTACCCAGAATGACCAGTTTCTACTTATCCCATATTTTGAACTGGTACATGATATTTTCATAACTCAAGCTGAATACAAAAGTTGAATTTAACTTCATTATATTTCCTAAGAGTATTTATTTGCCCCTAGATCAGGTCTGTATAAAAAGTTATGATAATTCAAAACGGACAGTATTCCTGGAAGAATTTCAACAGCACCTCCCTTGAAAATTGCTATTTTCAATTCCAAATTACATTGAATTCTGTACAGCAACTGCAAAAGCATTGAATTACAAAGACGTAAAACATCTCATAAACTTTCCAAATAGGTATCCTATGCCTATTATTGATTTTTCTACAGGATGTTATGATTGAAAACAAAACAGTTCAGAGAGAGTTTCTGAGTCTGTCCAGGTTCTGAACAGTTGGCACTCATCTGGAATTTCAACCAGTTTGAAGTGTGATTCTAATCTGGAAGTCTACAACAAAGTCGTAGAGCACTTCTTCAAATTTCCATAACTATATCTCACACCTCCATTCGATACATACTTGTGAGTTATGCTCTGTTAAAGTCCAGCAAACTTTCTGCCAGAAACAGAGCTCTCTGTTTTTTAAGTCCCTTGGGCTGAACTACTCAATTTTTGAATTTCTCTTCAAAACCAGAGTCCTAAGAACTAAAATTGGTTATATTAGTTCCCTTTCAAAGTTGTTTTAATGAAATCATGATTCTTATATGTCGGTACTACGTTCCTCACAAAATGGAAAATTCTAACCGGATTATACCGGCATATACAACTCAACCATGGCACTGAAAACGGCCTCTCACAAATGTGTGCTCCACGATATACGTACGTGGTTAGCACCTACAGAAGAACACTCAATACTGACTCACTCAAATGGTTTGTCATTTCAGGCAGGTCCATATTGAAATTAAATACATACGCCCTTATCATTGCCATACGGCCATCCTTGAGTGAAGCTACGTCTAACGTACATGGCCGGGTTATTCACCACCCGATGGAGGGCTCCACACCTTTGCAATTAAGCACACTGGTGGACCAGCGTTCTCGTATGTCCCAGAGAACATAAAAGTCCGAGAGCACATACTTCGTGTTACAAACCACACGATGGGGTCTCCTCCTCTTGCCCCTGGGTTTGCGCACTGGAGGCTAGTGCCGTTCATATGTCTCTAATACATGAAGAGTCTTAGAAAACATATTCACTTTCTGCTCATCGCCGAACAGAACATCTCATGCTACATTCCTCGCATGAGGGAGCTAACCAAAATTGACCGCTTTCGGTGTCGTACCTTACCGCTTACCTAAGCGTAGGTGCGTCATTACATAATTCAAATAAATAATTATAACAAGTAAGTTAGTCATGCCACATTAAGTAACTATACTATGGTCCTTATTTAGGCATACTATCGACTCCTCACCGTAATCCTAAGTTTTCCCGTAATACTGTCCTTATTTAGTGTGCTATCCCTAAACTGCTCTGATGCCAGCCTGTGACAGACCGAAATCCGTACAATCTAGGATCACAGAGTATGATGCCGCGTGATGCAACACCCGACAGCACACAAAATAAAGAAAACAGGTACTACATTCAAACTTACTGAATTTGTACAAAAGTAGTACAAACTTCAGTTGACATCTCATTTACAGAGATTAACTGCAGCGGAATAAACTATACAACTGACGCCTAACCCTAACTAGCAAAAGTCGGTTGTTCATCCCTACGGATAACCCACACTAGCTACACTCCAGCTTCAGGGCGGCATGCACGGCTCCCACACAGCCGTTGTTCCCGATGGAGGATAACCCTCACCGGTGAACCCGTACTCCAAGTCAGTGGGGTACTCCTCACCTGCAAACACTCATAGCAGCAACCGTGAGCACGATGGCTCAGCAAGTCTTATCCGACTCTCCAACACATGAAACTCTACATGCAAGTCATACTCAAAATTAGGATGTCGATTTGCAGCAATGGACACGCCTACAAGTTCATCCTTAGTTCATATTTTAGCCATAAGTTACAGGTTCATAAATCTGAAATTTAGTGAGCAATTTTTAGTGGCACACATGTTGCAATACAATTTATTCATAACAGTAGTAGTGCATCACAATCATTCCATATATTTACTACATCACGACACAGTTAACAAGCGGTAATCATTACCGCGAGGGACGGCGAATCGACTCGATATACACCTGCAGGAATACCCGAATAGCACGTCACGTATGCCCATCCTCGGAGCTGCAACGGCATGCTCAACCGATGTCATACTGGACAACCTTTCACCAAACAACCCAAACGTCGAACCGGTCGCAATCAAACAAGCAGGAGGTTCCCTACATGGAGCATCTCTCTATACCCGTTAGCGGATTTCCACCCTGCTGCCCTAATCTACACTTATAAATCGGTGCGCTATGCCTCGACGCCCGTAGGTATAGGTTACATTAGTTTATCGGACCCCATATATCCGATATGCCTCCAGTACATTCAAACGTTTTCTGGGGGGCTGCAAACGGATCGGTCCTCAATCGACACAGGCAGGGCTACACGCACAAGACTTCCTCTTGCTGTGTTCTATGCCCCTGCCTAGTCTCATTTTTCTTTCTAAGTTTATCTCATATCTCGAACCAATCCCGTATGTTGTGAATCCTATCTCGCGAGAAGATTCCAACTACTCTACTTATACCGAAGCCTATAAAACATTAAGCACAGCATATCCTACTCGAGGACTTAGAAACTACCCTCACTCTCTTTAGGATAATCTGGTTATGCAATTAGAGTTTCAACCATTCTAGACCTAATGCACATACATACATCAATCAGGTGGATATAAAGCAAAAACTTGAGAAAAACTGTTAAATGCAAACCGGGGCTTGCCTTGTTGCTGCTGTTCAGTGGTTAAACTCTCCTCTGGAGGGATGAAATACAACATCTCCAGGGCTTCCTCGCCTTCAGTGACTACACGTAATCAAATTAATGATATGTGTCAAATTCAATGCAAATGTGTTGATTTCAATATATGAAGACCATAACTCTAGCTAGACAACCCTTTTGGCTCTAAAATTTTTACTGTGGCTTGTTAAGAACCTAACCAGAGACTTGGCCAAAATTCATTTGAAACAAAGCTCATTTGAGCCCTGCACAAATAAATGTCTAAATGGCCATTACTAGAGCTTCTAAGGATTTCCAGTGATTTTCATGGAGCAAGCCATTACTTTCTGGACACTAGAGTTTATGGTTCTAATGGAGTTGATTTCATGTAATTTGGAGAATCCTGGAGAATGTTATAAGCTAATTAAGTTCAGAGAAAATTCAGAAAATGTTTGTGAACATTTTTCCATTTTCTCTGGGTCAGTTCACTTAATCACACAATTAAGTGGACTTAATGAACTCCGATGGATCTGAAATTTTGCATGGGACACAAGGATATTAAAATGAACAGCCTATCCAAATTTGAGAATTTTCCACAAAGTGGATCTCCCGTGAAGATTCCCAACAGTTTAAATTTTAGGGAATTAATTCTGTAAAACTAAAGACTTTCAAAGAATGAAACCTGTTTTGCTGGAAATTACTCAGATATCTGAATCCAACAAAATTATGTTCACTAAATTTGGACAATTCTACATAAAGTTATGAATTTCTAAAGCTTGGGCTTATTCCTGATTTATTTTCCTACAGAAAATCCTTCGCGCGCTTAAACAGTCGCTGACAGCGTGCCTCGCGCGCTTAGTTTAAATTAAACCGCCGCACGCGCGCGCTCCGCTGGGTCGCTGACACGTGGGGCCGGGGTCTTCTACAACCCCGCGACGCCGCCGCCCCGAGCCGCCGGAGCTCCGACGAGGTCGGCGTTCCCTGCGACCTAGCTCGCCAGCGACGGTGAAACTCACCGCCCCCACCTAGTTTTCGACATCAAACACGATGGACACATTGCTTCCAATGGCTAACCGCCGTCGCTCGCCGGCGACGAGCGCTATGTCACTACACCTCATCGGCAACGTGTTCCTGTCGATCCGGCCACCCTCTTCGTGTGCTAATCGCGTCACCACGTTCAGGGAAGCCTTGGAAAGCTTGGCATGGACTCGGGTTGGACCCAAAAGGGCGGCAAACCGGACCTCACCGGTGACCCCTCTTCCGCCGAACTGCTCCTCGGTGAACCTAGGGTTCCGGTGGGTTTTTCTTGCCAGTTTTTGATCGAGGAGGAGCACAAGGATCTCTAGAACAGGTATGGTGTGCAGCTTGAGCAGCGTTTGCCTCTGTGCAATGAATTTTGCCGTCGACCGATTTCTAACCCTAATACACACCGTGGAAAGAAATGAGCAATACTCGCTTACACCGCATGAAACAGAACACGGCTTTCTCCTACAGCTTCAGCGTTACACGACACACCTTTTCTTCTTCGGTTGCGGTGCGTGAAACTGAAGGGATTCGTTGGTTGCCGGTTTCGTCCGCGGAAGCAAAGAGCAGCGTGTATGAGGCTCCGTTCAGCTCGGGCACGATGAAAACAGACGAGCTGTCTGTCGTGCTGGACTTTTGAGACGACGTTTTCACCGTATGGTGGATTTCCCTCGGCGATCTGGCTGCACGCGGCACTGCTGCGATCGCCTGCGAGGAACCGAGTCGAACTGAGTCGGATCAGTGAAAATCAGTCTATGTCAAGTGGGTCCCTTTTCATCTAATTCTTTTTATTTGTTTTCACTGATATATTCTCAGCTACTCACAATTAAAGTGGAGACTTAGCCACAAGTCATGAGCTAGATTTGATTTCCTCATATTGGAGCTGGTTTGGATAAATTTGACTCACACTTGAATTTGAATTTCAAAATTCAGTTTTGAATTAGTTCAAATATAGCTCCCGACAAGATCAACTCCAATGGGGTTGAAAATTGGTGGAATCACTCAGGAAAATGTGCTGAGTTTGAATATGACTCCACCTTTTGAATTTAGATGATGAAAGTAGCTTGAATCTGAATTTACATTCAAACTAGCCCTTTATATAATTGTATCCAAAAGTGCCTCAAAAAGGTTTGTATTTGCATGAAACTTGGCATGAGCATTCCTAAGAATGTTTAGGAGCTAATTGTGAGCTCAGCCTCTCATGTTTACATGTTGGAAATCCTACTTTTGGATTTGTGTGTTTTTCCTTTAATCATCCTATTGATGGTGGTTACTTCCTCTTCAAATGTGTTCATGAGATTACCACAATATGAGCTGTGGTGTGTGTGATGTGCTGAACTTTAGCAAGTGAGCATGTGGGCTTTCACATGTGACACCTGACAGCACACACCATAAGGAAAACATAGTATTACATTCAAACTTACTGAATTTGTACAAAATAAGTACTACCTTCAGTTTACCTCTAATTACATAGTTTAACTGTAGCAGAATTTAACTATACAACTCACGCCTAACCCTAACTAGCAAAAGTCGGTTGTCGAGCCCTATGGACAACCCACACTGGCTACACTCTAGCTACAGGGCGGCGTGCACGGCTCCCACACAGCCGTCGTCCCCGACGGAGGGTAACCCTCGCCGGTGAACCCGTACTCCATCTCAATGGGGTACTCCTCACCTGCAAACACTAATAGCAGCAACCGTGAGTATGATGGCTCAGCAAGTCTTATCTGACTCTCCTACACAAGAAACTCTACATGCAAGTCATTCCAAAGATAGGATGGATATTTCCAGCAATGGACACGCCTAGAAGTTCATCCTTAGTTCGTATTTTAGCCACAAGTTAAAGGTTCATAAACCTGAAATTTAGTGAGAAATACTTGGTGGCACACATGTTGCAATACAATTATATCATAACAGCAATAATTCATCACATTTATTCCACATATTTACTATGTCATGACACAGTGAACAAGCGGTAATCATGACCGTGAGGGATGGCGAATCGACTCGATATACACATGCAGGGATACCCAAATAGCACGTCACGTACGCCCATCCTCGGAGCTGCAACGGCATGCTCAACTGATGTCGTACGGGACAACCTTTTACCAAACAGCCCAAACGTCGAACCGGTCGAACCCAAACGAGCAGGAGGTTCCCTACACGGAGCATCTCTCCATGCCTGTTAGCAGATTTCCACCTTGTTGCCCTCAACCTACACCTATAAATCGGTGCGTTATGCCTCGACGCCCGGAGGTATAGGTTACATCAGTTTATCGGACCCCATATATCCAATATGCCTTCGGTACATTCAAACTTGTTCAGCGGGGCCACACACGAATCGGTCCTCAATCGACACCCGGCAAGGCCACGCACACAAGAGTTCCTCTTGCTGCGTCCTACACCCCTGCCTAGTCTCATTTTTCTTACTAGAGTTATCTCACATCTCGAACCAATCTCGTATGTGGCGAATCCTATACTCGCGAGTAGATTCCAACTACTCGACTTGTACCAAAGTATATAAGACATTAAGCAAGGCATATGCTGCTCTAGGACGTAGACACTACCCTCACTCACTTTAGGATGATCTGGTTTTGCAATTAGGGTTCCAAGCATGCTAGACCTAATGGACGTACATACTTCAATCTAGGTGAATATAAAGCAAGAACTCGATAAAAACTGTTAAATGCAAACTGAGGCTTGCCTTGTTGCTGCTGGTCAGTGGTTAAATTCTCCTTCGGATGGATAAAATCCATGATCTCCGGGGCTTCTTCGCCTTCAGGGACTACACGTAATAAAATTAACGATATGTGTCAAATTCAATGCAAATGTGTTCAATTGAAAATATGAAGAACATAACTCAAGCTATACATCCCTTATGACTCTGAAATTTTTACTGTGGCTTGGTTAGAAACTAACCAGAGACTTGGCCAAATTTCATTTTAAACAAAGCTCATTTGAGCCCTGCACAAATAAATGTATAAATGGCCATTACTAGAGCTTCTAAAGGTTTCCAGGGATTTTCATGGAACAAGACAATACTTTGTGGAAATTAGAGTTTATTATGGTTCTAATAAAATTGGTTTCATGTAATTTGGAGAATCCTAGAGAAATATATGGGCTAATTAAGTTCAGAGAAAATTCAGAAAATGTTTCTGCACATTTTCCATTTTCTCTGGGTCAGTTCACTTAATCACACCATTATGTGGAAATAATGAAGTCAGATGGATCTGAAATTTGGCATGAGACTCCATGATATTAAAATGAACATCCTAGCCAAATTCGAGAATTTTCCACAAAGCGGATCTCCAGTTAAAATTCCCAAAAGTTTAAATTTTGGGGAATTACTTCTTGAAAAACTATGGGTCTCATGGACTGAAACTTGTTTTTATGGAAAGTACTCAGAGAGCTGAATCCAAAAAAAATTGGTTCACTAAATTTGTTCAATTCTAGCAAAAGTTATGGGCTTCTAAAATTTGGGGAATTCTGGAAAAAAGAAAAAACCGTGAAATGTTTAAAACCCTGACAGTGGGGCCCACCCGACCTTCTTCAACCTCACGCTGGCGCGCGTCCGAGCAGCGGCGCTCTCCGGTGAGCTTCACCAGATCGGGGTTCCCGTCCTCCTCCAGAACCAAAACCGGCCGCCTATGGGTTTTGCAACATGGGAACACGATGGAGTGGTCGCCCGACTCCTACAGAGCCTCGTTTTGATCAAAATTTGGCCCTACAGCTCCGTGATACGATGTTGATCACCAATATGAATCAAAATACGTCCCAAACGGCCTGCATGTACGAGCTCACCGGCAACCTAGGGTGAAATCCAGCGGTGACCCAAAAAACTCGAAGCACATATTCCATACTTGATGGTTTTCGATGCTTGTGGATTCTAGATGCTCGTAGGAAGGTCTACGACGTGTGGTGCACTAGAGAGAAGCTGTGATCAACTAAAGTGTCAAGAATTTTGGAAACTTGAGCATGTTGGTTCTATGAACATCCGTGCGGTAAAAAGGGAAATTCTCCCTCGGTAGTGGACAAAATGAGAAGGGGTTTTCACTAAAGTGTTGAGCAGCCTAGGGCACATCTCTTTGTTGTTGATCGTTGCCCATGATACGGCTTAGAACGGTGGGGCAACGAGGAGCAGTGAGAATCCGGAGGTGGGAAAATGCGGGAGCAAGAAATGGCGCGCGTGGGTGCTCGGCTCGACTCAGAGATGATGAGAACAGCGCAGCTGGGCATCGTGCTGGACTTTACCATGACGAAATCACCGTCAGGTGGAGGGTTGGGGCGAGCGCAGGCTAGACGTGGCCGAGCAGCGACCACTGAGGACACTTCAGCTCGGTTGAGTCGGTTCACCCTGCTCTCGGCCACTTCTTTTCATTTTTTTGCACTGATTTTCTCTCATCTACTAACAATTGAATGGTAGAATTCACCACCAAGTCATGAGCTCAATTTGAATTCCTCAGATTGGAGCTGATTTGGCTAAATTTGATTCACACTTGAATTTGAATTTCAAATTCAGTTTTGAATTAGTGCAAATTTAGATCCCAACAAGATCAACTCCAATGGAGATGAAAATTGGCGGAGTAACTCAGAAAAATGTGCTGAGTTTGAATATGAATCCCCCTTTTGAATTCATGTGATGAATGTAGCTTCAATTTGAATTTACATTCAAACTAACCTTTTTAATAATTGTATCTAACAGTACCTCAAAAAGGTTTGGATTTGCACGAAACTTGGCATGAGCATTCCTAAGAAAGTTTAGGAGGTACTTTTGATCTCAGCCCTCCATGCTTACATGTGGGAAATCCTCCTTTTGGATTTTGTGAGTTCATCTTTTAATCATCCTATTGACAGTGGTTACTTGCTCTTCAATCATGTTCATGTGATCGCTACAAATGAGCTGAGGTGTATGAGTGATGAACATTTTAGCAAGTGAAATTCTTGGGCCTTTACAAGCTTTTCCTTCTCTATCTCCTTTAATGCTTCCATTCGGCTCTCTATGATTCCATCCAAGTTATACATCATTAAGCCTTGATAATCCACAACCGAAAGGTTACCTTGCTGATCCACTCGACAAGCTTTCATGCGAAGCTCAACAGGTAACATAGCCTCTTGTCCATATACAATCTCAAATAGGGTGACTTTGGTAGCACCGTGTCCTTATATTCGATGAGCCCATAAGGTTTCACTTAGAGTCTCATGCCAACGTCTAGGATTCTCCCTGATCTTCTTTTTTATGAGCTTGATAAGTATTTTATTGCTAGAATCAGCTTTTCCGTTTAGTTTGAGCATAATAGGGAGAAGAATTCAACAACTTTATCCTAAAAGACTAGCCAAACTCCCTGAATTGTGAGGATATGAAAGCTCCTCCTTGATCTGTGGTTAAAGTTTGTGGACTAAATCTATGGATAATATGTTCAAGAACAAAGCTGGTTACCTCTTTGTACGTGTTGTTCTTGAGTGGCACATCTTCTGTCCATTTGGTAAAGTAGTTTGTGCCAACCAAAATAAACTTATGTTTCTTTGATGATGCTGGATGGATCTCCCCAATGAAGTCTAAATCCCATCCTCAAAAGGGCCAAGGCTTCACAATGGGGTGAAGCACGCTTGCCGCTGCTTGCTGGATATCTCCAAATCTTTGACAATCTTCACATCCTCTATAATACTTGAAACAATCTTCATGCATAGTCGGCCAACAGAAACCAGCCCTCTTAACCGTCCATCTCATCTTATGAGCTGACTGATGCATGCCACAAAGACCATCGTGCACCTCTCCCATGGCCTCTTTTGCTTGTTCTTTGTCCAAACACTTTAACAACAGCCCATCCAAAGTTCAGCGATATAATTCATCATTGATCAAGGTGTACCGCAATGCTTGGTGCCGAACCTTCCTGTCTATGCACGTGCTTGGATTCTTGATACATTCTATGATCGTTGGCCTCCAATCTTCCATGTGCAACACATCAAAGTTGGCCGAATTGTTATGCCTTATCATGTCTTCATTGCTTTTTGTCAATGTCGGCCTTGTTTTTACGTGAAATCTTCCTCTTTTGACTTCATATCCCGTAGATTGCTGTGCCAAATCATTTGCTCTCCGGTTTTATTCCCATGGTATATGTTTGGCACAGAAGTATCCAAAGTCTTGATGATGTCTAAACATCTTTCATGATAATCATTCAAGATACCATCTTAACATTGGCTTTCTCCACTAACTTGCTGGATGACAAGCTTGGAATCAACATAGACTTCAATGTTCTTGATCCCCATATCGACCAAGTGTTCTAAACCATTCAACAGGGCCTCATACTCGGCTTGATTGTTGGTGCATACAAAATTTAGCCGAATAGAGAACTCATAAACCTTATCAGTGGGTGAAACCAATACATACCCAACTCCTTGACCCTCGTTGCAAAACTTCAAAGTGTATATCAATCCACAACCATCAGATTGGAAGACATTCCATTAGTCTGTGAGTTCCCTGACGTGTTCCCGGATGATTTACCGGGGATGCCGCCCGATAGAGAGGTGGAGTTCAAGATTGAACTTGCACCGGGACCATGCCAATATCCCGAAGGCCGTACAAGATAGCGCCCAAGGAGTTGGCTGAACTGAAGACGTAGTTAACGGACCTGCTGGAGAAGGGTTTTATTAGGCCGAGCTCCTCGCCATGGGGCTGTTTGGCATTATTCGTGAAGAAGAAATACGAGACATTGCGGCTTTGCGTGGACTATCGTCCACTAAACGCCTGTAGGTACCCTCAATACCGGGTACCCCCACGCACAGGGTGAAACCGCCTAAGGACCTCGCCCCTCCACAGGGGAGAGCTCCGAAGGCGTCACATGTCCAGCAGGGTCGGAGCTCCCCTCTCCTCAGAGGATAGCTCCGGCCCTGCCACGTGGCCCAGAAGGCCGGACCTCGCCCCCTCCGCAGGGGCGAGCTACAAAGGAGCCACGTGTCCAGCGGGGCCGGAGCTCCCCTCCCCTCGGAGGATAGTTCTGGGCCTGCAACATGGCCCAGAAGGCAGGACCTCGCCCCCTCCGCAGGGGCGAGCTCCGAGGGAGCCACGTGTCCAGCGGGGCCGGAGCTCCCCTCCGCTCGGAGGATAGCTCCGGGCCTGCCACGTGGCCCAGAAGGCCGGACCTCGCCCCCTCCGCAGGGGCAAGCTCCAAAGGAGCCACGTGTCCAGCGGGGCCGTAGCTCCCCTCCCCTTGGAGGATAGCTCCGGGCCTACCACGTGGCCCAGAAGGCCGGACCTCGCCCCCTCCGCAAGGGCGACCTCCGAAGGAGCCACGTGTCTAGCGGGGCCGGAGCGCCCCTCCCCTCGGAGGATAGCTCCGGGCCTGCCACGTGGCCCAGAAAGCCGGACCTCCCCCCCCCCCGAGGGGCGAGCTCCGGGCACGCCACGTGTCCAGCGGGGCCGGAGCTCCCCTCTCCTCAGTTGATAGCTCCGGGCCTGCCACGTGGCCACGTACAGCGCTGCCCGCCCAGGCGTGGTAGGCAGCAGGAGTAAAGGCACGCCACGCCTTTACCGTACAAGGCATTCAAGACTCGCACCTTCCCAAGACGTAGGGGCACGGCACACGCCTGTCAGGAGCCACAGTGACTGACACGACCCCACGGTCTTGTCGAGCCAGGATCACGCTGAGGGGTGCTGCGTTGCAAAGCACCGTATAACACACGTCAAAGGTACAAAGCGGAAGCGAAATTTTATTACATAAACAGGTTATGAACATGTTTACATCAAAATAAGTTCAGTCTACACTCATGGGCGTAGACTAAGCGTCAAGTGCACGTTCAGCCCTTGAACGTGTCCTTGCTAGCACACACACACACTAACTCTGCGGCGTGCACGACTCCCACTCGACGGGGTTCCCCTCCTGGGGTTCCGTCTCCTCTTCGGGAGTCCCTTCCTCATAGAACCCTGCAAAAGCTTCAAATACAAGCAGTGAGCACGAAGGCTCAGCAAGTCTGACCCGTCTCACCTAAACATGGAACTTCTACATGAGGGGTGATAGGTACATGAGGTAAAAATCATTTGCAAAGGACTCTCCTAATTAGTGGAACCTTACTTTCAAGTTTTAGCAGCCGGATGTGGAGAACCTTACGCTAAGGCACATGAGAGAGCCACAATCAAACAAGAAACGCATTTCTCTCATGTACTTTGCCCAAAGTTGAAAGGAACTTTAATTCGCTCTAAACTACAACAAACCATTAACAAGCAAAGTCCATCTTTCAATCAGCAGCATTTTAACATGTAACTAGCCTGTTCTCTCTACGTCACGGTACAGTGAACAAGTGGTACTCACTGACCGCGAGGGACGGCGATTATAATCGATTTACACCTGCAGGGTTACCCGAATAACCCGTCACGTACGCCCGTACTCGATGTTGCCTACAACAACCATCACGGACGCCGTACGCGACTACCTTTCACCCGTTAGCCAAATGTTGAACCGGTCCAATCGTCCCGAGCAAGAGGTCTCTGCACGCGCATCTCAGTGCCGCCAGCCGATTTACACCTCGAGCTCTCAACCTACCATCTGAACGACCAGCTATGCCTCAACACCTAGCTACCCGAGTTACATCAGTTTCCCTGTTCCCATATAGCCGGTAGGTCTTCGGTACTGTTCTAGCTTGTTCAACAGGCCCGCACACGGCTCGGTCCTCAATCGACACAAGCGGAGATACAGCACACAGGCCCCAAAGTCCTGTTGCCCTGACCCTCCGCTTGGTCTCATTTTCTTGCCATGTGTTTCATGTGCTATCACTACCCGAGTCGAGTGCCATAAGCCTATGCTCGCGAGTAGTTCCAACTACTCGACTTGTACCGAATCCTACTCTATCTTAGCATTGCAGTAGCTAACGGGGTTTTGCAATCCTAAACCCAACCCATGGTTTTCTTGGCTATGCAGTTGGGTTTCCAATCAAGACTCTAATGCAAAGAATCACAACAGTATTCAAAGATGTGCTCAAAACAATAAACATTTGTAAGAAGGTTAATGCAAACCGGAGCTTGCCTTGCTGCTCTTGGTCGTAGGCTAGCTGTTCCTCCAGAGTAACGAAGTCTAGGACTTTGGGTTCCTCCTCGACCTTAGCGACTACATGATAGAAGCAATACATGTATTAATTTCAATGCAGTTGTATTTACTTCTAATCTTGTGAAGTCTATAAGTCCCACTAGACAGACTCTATGACTGTGAAACTTTTACTGTGGTTTGGTTACAACCTAAACAGAGACTTGGTCAAGTCTTAGTTGCAGTAAGCTCATTTGAGCCCTCCACAATTAATTATGTCCTTGACCTTTATTGAAAGCTCTTAGGGTGTTCTAAGGATTTTCATGAAATAAACTATGACTTCTGAAAACTAGATTTTCAGAGGATTCTAATGGAGTTGGTCTCACTTAATTTGAAGGTTCCTAGCTAAAGATATGAGCTAAACAATTTCAGAGAAAATTCTGAAAATGTTTCTGAACATTTTCTATTTTCTTTGGAACAGTTCCACTAATCACACCATTAGGTGGATCAAATGAGCTCAAATGGATCTGAAATTTTTATGGTAGTTCAGGGATATTTTGGTGAACATTCCAGCTAAATTTCAGGATTTTCCTCCACAGGATTCTCCAGTTAAAATTCCAAACAGTTTAAATTTTGAGGAATTAATTCTGGAGAATTAAGTATTTTCATGAAGTGAAACTTGATTTGCTGGAAAGTGTTCAGAGAGCTGAATCCAACAAAATTTGGTTCACTTGATTTGGAGCTTTCCAGCCAAATTTATGAGGATTTGAAGTTTGAAGGAAATCTGAAAATCGGGGAAAAGTTTAATCTCGCGAGTGGGCCCCGGGGACACGCGTCGCACGCCGAGGCGACAGCACACCGCGGCCCACAAGGATTTTGCGCGCCAGCACACCCGATCCCGATTTAAAATATCTGTGGCTGACAGACAGGGGTCCACCCCTTCTTCAACCTCGCGACGCCCGCGCTCTGCCGCCGAGGGACCTCGCCGGAGAGCTCGCCGCCAGCTTCGGTACAGCTCCAAACTTCACGATCCTAGCCGCCCCTGCCTACTTTCACTCGGGGAACAGGATTCTAGGGTCAGCTACTCATGACAATGGCCGGTACATGGTCGGCGACGAGCCGCCACCTCGGAAAGACTTCGGCCATGTCGGCTGACTTACCTAGCACCTCAACTACTCGGGGAACCGGTCGGGAAGCATCAGTGGACCGCAGGGAAGGTCGACATGAGCTTGAGGCAGCTCGGGGAAGGCCCGAAGTAGGTCCTCACCGTGCGCCCGATGCCTCCCGTTTATTCCGCCATTGTTAAACCTCGAATTACGGCGGGTACAGAGGTTCTCCGGACAAGGGTTGTGAAGGCAACTTGTGCGTTACCGTGTCTAGTTTGTGTGAGAGCGGCTTGAGGCCCTCTAATCCTTTCTAGGGCACGAATTTAATGGAATCGCACCCGAAGGTCGTTCTGCACACAGAAAGGGGAAAACTGGAAATTCGCCGCCGGTGAGGAAACACTCGAGCTGTGACTTGGGGGTGAGCAGCACCGGTCACCAGCGTGTCCAAGGGTGCCTTGTCTCAGGCGTGACAACGCCCTGGTTGGGCTGTCCACGGGAGCCCGAGGTGCGGCGATTCTAAGTCACCGAATTGATCTTTCGGCACAGCCGATATCAATCGGTTTCAGCTGAATTCTAGCAGCGGGGAAGACGGAGGAAGGTCTCTAGTACCTTGCCGTGGCTCTGGAGGGGACGGAGGAAGCTGTGATCGGCGCTCTCCGATCGATTCCGAGCTGCGGAAAGTTTCGGCCGGTGCTGAGTTCTTGCGGGGGAAGAAACGGGCGATGCTTCGGCCGGGGAGGGGGAAAGGTGCCTTAAGAAGGCTCTGCACCGCCTCATGCCCGCGCGTTGCCAAGCAGCTGCTGGCGCGGCGGCTTCCCTCGGTGGCGATCGCAGCGGCGGCGCGGTTAACCGAGTGAGAAAGTCTCAGTCGGTTTGATTTGAAGTAGAGGCTGACAAGTGGGTCCCACTCCCCATTTTAACCTCTGAAATTTACTCCTAATCACTGTTGTAAACAGTGAACCCCATACTACCCCTGGTAATTCAAATTATTCACCCATGAGCCATTTGAATTGAGTAGAATTCAAATTGGGTTTGGTTTGATTGAAATTCAGCACAAGTTCAGTTTTGAATTCAAATAAAGTTTGAATTTGTCCCACTTAGCTCATGTCAAGATCAACTCCAAATGGAGTGAAACTTGGTGTGTGAGCTCACAAAAATTTGCTGAGTAAGAATATGCCTCCCACTTTTAAATTCATGGGATAAAAACAGTTTGAATTTGAATATGGTTTCAAACAGCCCTCTTTCTAGCTATACCCAAAATGACCTCAAAAAGGTTTTGAATTTGGGTGAAACTTGGAATGGACACTCTTAGCAATGTGTAGGAGTTTTCATATGTCCAGCCCACCTATATCACATGTGGGAAATACCACTTTTGCAATATGTGAGTTTGTTCTCGAATGAGCATGTTGATGGTGGTTACTTGCTCTTCATTTGTGTTCATCAACTTTCCTCAAATGAGGTGTGTGGCATGGTGATGAACACTTCAAATATGTGTCAAAAACTGAGTCCCTTACATTCCTCCCCCCTTAAAAGAATCTCGTCCCGATATTATAAGATGAAAATGAGAGAGAGGACGGTGGAAAATTACCGGATATGCGACGTGAAAAAGTCGGGGTAGTTAGCGCGAAGAAATCCTTCGCTCTCCCATGTCGCTTCGTCCATGGAGTGATTACTCCATAGAACCTTGTAGAACCACAACGTACGGTTGCGTGTGGTTCGGGCCTTTTCCTCAATAATCTGCACCGGTTCCTCTCGATAGGTGAGATCCGGTTGCAGTTCTTCAATGTCTTCCAGCTGAATGGTAGTTGATAGCTTAAGACACTTCCTCAGCTGGGCAATGTGAAAGACGTCGTGCACACCGGAAAGTGCTTCTGGTAATTTCAGCCGGTATGCCACTGATCCACATCTTTCGGTAATCTGGAAGGGACCGATGAATCGGGGTGCCAACTTTCCCCTCACCCCAAATCTGTTTACGCCCTTCATTGGAGACACCGGTAGATATACGTGATCTCCAACCTCGAATTGTAATGGGCGCCTTCTCCGGTCCGCATACTGTTTCTGACAGGATTGAGCGGCTTTTAGGTTCGCCTGAATCAGTCGAACCTTTTCTTCCGCGTTGTTGACGAGGTCAATTCCGAAGGTAACCCTTTCGCCAGACTCACACCAGTTCAATGGTGTGCGGCATTTTCTTCCGTATAGCGCCTCATAAGGCGCCATCTTGATGCTGGCTTGGTACCCATTATTGTACGAGAACTTGGCTAACGGCAAGTGATCATCCCAATTCTTGCCGTGGTTGATAGCGCAAGCTCGTAGCATGTCTTCTAGGATCTGATTTACCCGCTCCGTCTGCCCATCCGTCTGCGGGTGGTATGCTAAACTACGGATCAGCTTCGTCCCCAAGGCAGCGTGCAGCTGCTCCCAAAAACGGGACACAAATAAAGTGCCCCGGTCCGATATGATGGTATGGGGTACGCCATACAAGCATAGGATCCGTGAGATGTACAGTTCAGCGTACTTCTTGGCGTTGTAGTTTGTGTTGACCGGGATATAATGGGCAACTTTGGTGAGCCGATCGACGATCACCCACACAGAATCATGTTTCTGCAAGGTGGTGGGTAAACCGACGATGAAGTCCATTCTCACATCCTCCCATTTCCAGGCAGGAGTGCCCAGTGGTTGCAGCAGTCCCAGTTTCCGCATGTGGTCTGCCTTCACCCTCCGACATGTATCACACTCGGACACGTATTTTGCAGTCTCTCGCTTCATCCATGTCCACCAAAACTTGCTTTTGAGTTCTTGATACATTTTGTTGCTGCTGGGGTGAATAGAAAATTTTGATAAGTGAGCATCATCAAAAATTTTCTTCCGTAGCTCCGGGTTACGGGGTACGACGATTCGGTCCTTGAACCATAAGACGCCGTCTCCGTCCTTCCGGAAACATTTCAGCTCCCCACTGTCTACACGTCTCCGCAAATGTGAAATGCCCTTGTCATTCTTCTGGGCTGCCGCTATCTCTTCACGGATGGTGGGGATCAAAGCTAGGCTGTAGAGAGCTCCGTGTGGAATCACATGTAGTGGTGGTTCGCTCTCTTCCAATGGTGTGATGGTCAGATTATTGACGTGTGACTTACGGCTCAGCGCATCTGCCACTACGTTTGCCTTGCCCGGATGATAATGGATCTCTATTTTGTAATCCTTTGTCAGTTCTAACCATCTTCGTTGCCTCATGTTCAGCTCTTTCTGAGTGAATATGTACTTGAGGCTTTTGTGGTCGGTATATAAATGTACGAGGTTACCGAGTAGGTAGTGCCTCCACATTTTTAGTGCAAGTACCACAGCAGCGAGCTCCAAGTCGTGAGTTGGATAATTTTGCTCATGGTTTCTATGCTGCCGTGATCCATACACGACCACTCTTCGGTCTTGCATCAGCACACATCCGAGCCCAATGCCGGATGCATCGCAATACACATCGAACGGTTTTGTTGTGTCTGGCTGCGCCAAAACCGGTGCTGATGTCAGGTGCTTGACTAAAGCCTTGAATGCTGCTTCACATGTTGGACTCCAAACATATTTGGTAGTCTTCTTCAGCAGCTCTGTCATTGGCTTGGCAATCTTCGAGAAGTTTGGAATGAACCTCCGATAATATCCCGCGAGTCCGAGGAAACTCCGTACCTCGTGAACAGTTCTCGGGGATTTCCAATTCAGCACTTGAGTGATCTTGCTCGGGTCCACAGCGATACCCTCCGCTGAGATGATATGCCCGAGAAAAGGCACTTGCGATATCCAAAACTCGCATTTGCTGAATTTCGCGTATAACTTGTGGTCCCGCAGACGTTGCAAGACTATACGCAGATGTTTCTTGTGATCTTCCTCCGACTTGGAATATACCAGGATGTCGTCGATGAAGACCACGACAAACTTGTCCAGCTCCGGCATGAATACCGAGTTCATCAAGTACATGAAATGAGCTGGAGCATTGGTGAGGCCGAAGGACATGACCAGGTACTCATAAAGTCCGTACCTCGTCGAGAAAGCCATCTTCGGAATGTCCTCAGCCCTTATCTTAATCTGATGGTACCCGGATCTTAAGTCCATTTTGGAAAAGATCTTTGCTTCGACCAACTGATCAAACAACATGCCGATCCGTGGCAACGGGTACTTGTTCTTGATGGTTACGGCATTTAATGGACGATAGTCCACGCAAAGCCGCAACGTCTCATCCTTCTTGACAAATAATGCCGAACAGCCCCATGGCGAGGAGCTCGGCCTAATAAAACCCTTCTCCAGGAGGTCCGTGAGCTGAGTCTTCAGTTCAGCCAACTCCTTGGGCGCCATCTTGTACGGCCTTCGGGATATTGGCATGGTTCCCCGTGCAAGTTCAATCTTGAACTCCACCTCTCTATCGGGTGGCATCCCCGGCAAATCATCCGAGAATACATCAGGGAACTCTAGGACCACTGGAATATCTTCCAATCTGATGGTTGTGGCTTGATAGACACTTGGAAGTTTTATTTCTGGACTGTCCAGAAATAATGAGTGAGACTCATGCACTTCTGAGTTCAAGTGCACAACTCGAAGGACGGTGTCTAAAACAGCGCCGTGGCGGGTTAACCACGACATCCCTAAGATGACATCGACCTTTTGTCCCTCTAAGATTATGAGAGACGTAGGGTAGACTCTACCCTCTAAGCACAATGACAATTTCGGGACCATCATGCTTGCTGAAATTTTCCCACCCGGTGAACAGATCACATAAGGACTATCGGTGGGTAGTATTTGCAAGCTATGTTTATCAATGAAAGCTTGGCTAATGAAGCTATGCGTGGTGCCTGAATCAAATAGTACTATAGCGGGATGCTGGTGGAGTTGGAACATGCCCGCAAGGATTGGCTCGCCCTCCGGCACGTCCTCAAGGGCAAGCTGGTGGACGGTGGCGGGCCTAGGGTTTGCCCGCCGCGCATTCGTAGGGTTCCGGGGTTGATGCCTCCCCGGAAACTGTGGTGCCACTCTGCCGCCTTGCCTCTCCGGGCAACTGCTCGCGAAGTGTCCTGGACGACCACACTTGTAACATGTGGCCGCTGCTGGTGTAGTGCTCGGGGGATGAAAGCCCGGCATGCGTTGCTGAGGTGCAAACGCACGCGGCATCGCCCGATGCTGCTGTTGTTGTTGCAGTGGTACTGGCAGTGCCGGCCGGAATGCCGGTGAAGAGTACGGCCGACTGCGGAACGGCATCGACCGCTGTGGTGGTTGCCAGCGTGGACCTGATGGTGGGCGATTCACCATCCGAAACTTCTGAGAAGGACCGCCTCCTTCTCCGCTGCTTTGCGGCGCGCTTCGCTTTCGCTCCGCCGCCACTAACTCCTTGCCGGAGTCCTCCTGCACAATCGCAGCGTCAATGATATCGTTGAGGCTGCCACGATTGAACATCGCCAACTTGTCCTTCAGGAGCGGGTTAAGCCCCTGGTAAAAGTGGTCCCGCCGCTTCTCGTCAGTATCTGCGTGATATGACGCGTAGAGCGCGAGATCGTTGAACGCCCTGGAGTATTCCAGCGCGTTCCGGCTCCCTTGCTGCAGGTGCAGGAACTCCTGCGTCTTCCTCTTCATCAAACCTGGCGGTATATGATAGGCCCTGAAGGCCGTCCGGAACTCCGTCCAGGTCATCACTCGGTCGGTGGGCTGTGAAGCACAGAAGTTGGCCCACCACGCGCTCGCGGATCCTTGGAGCTGCTGGACCGCGAACTGAGTCTTGCGCTGCTCACTTATTAGGAGCAGCCCGAACTTCATCTCTATGGCGCGGAGCCAGTTATCCGCGTCAAGAGGTTCATCCGCCCTTGAGAATACTGGGGGATGAGTCGCCAGGAAGTCGGAGTAGGAGCTCTGTTGACGCTCCTCACGGTCTTGACGTCTCTCTGGGCGAGACGTATTGGCGATGAGAGTCTGCAGCAACTCCGTGTGCTTCTGATGTGAACCCGCCATTGCCGCGACAATGTCGGCCAATGTAACCATTGGCAGTGGCGGTGGCGGTGTTTGCTGTTGCTGTTGCTGCTGCTGTCCCGAGGAGTCCTCGGGAGGCTGTTGGGAGGTCTCTCCCCCTTGGCTAGTACCCCCAACATCAGGGTTGGCACGAGTACGCGTCATTCTGAAATTCAAAACAGCAGCAATTAGCACATGTCTTACTTAAAATTCCATAAGCGACAGTAGGTATTGAAGTGACACATGATTAATTTGCACAACATTCACATATATTGATAAAGCATAAACTTTATACAAGATACATTATTCTCGGGTCTCCGAGAAGGCATGCTCATGTCGTCACTACCTATACATACGCTACTGTCTACATGACATGTCATTGAACCCCTAAAACATGGAAACATAGTTCAAATTTTAAACAAATTTGACTGCTGATCTGCTGTTCCCATGACAGCGCTGACCAGTTTCCATTTCAACCTGATTTAGGCCATGTTAAAGGCAAAACCAATTCTGGAGCTCAACATCAAAGTTAAAGCCAACTTCAATAGCTTTCCAGAAAGTATTTGCTTGGCCTAAGATCTGTCCTGGTTCAAAAGTTATGAGATGTCAAATTTATTAGAATTTCTGGAGAAAATTGGACAGCACCTCCCTGCTATAGTACTGATTTGTTCCAAGAATTCCCATTAATTCTGTCCCTAATCTGACAAAACTTTCTGTTACAAAGTTGTAACCTATCTCATAAAATTTCCAGAACTACCTCATTTTCTATTTTTGGATTTTTATGCAGGAAGTTATGCTCAATTTACAGAGAGTTTACAGAGAGTCTTTACTCTGTCCTGTTTTCTGGACAGTTTCAACTCTACTGCATTTTTCGAGTGGTTAAGGGATGAAACACCTCTGGACCTCAACAGAAAAGTTGTAAAGATCTTCCAAAGATTTCCAGAAATGTATCATACGACCCCAACCTCGAAAGAACTCAACCCCTAACCTCTGATTAACTTCAGCCTTGATTCAGCTGAAAACAGAGTGCTCTGTCCTTAACAACCTATAAGTTGAAAACTTGTTAACTTTGAACATCCTGTTCAAGGGAAGGATTTACATCAAGTTTTACTACTTTAGATCAAAACCTTCAAGTTTTTAAATGAAGTTATTCATTTAATGGGGTGTGACGTCGATGCGTCACCAGATTATGTCGGTACTACGTCCTCACAAGGAAAAACCTATACCGGACTTAGCCGGCTTCGTTATTTCAGTGGCACTAAACGTCACTCGCACACGGATGCTACACGTCTACCATTTCGTGGTCAGGCTACCTGCAGAAACTCAAACAATCGTCAGACTCGGCTGCACACCGAGCCCGGAATCCATACAGTTCGTACACCCGTCCGTCATCACTCGCCCGGATGTTCTCAAGCCAAACACAACTTGAGTTACGTGTTCACGTTTCAGACCACGTGACGGAGTCTTCCAAGTTGCACCACGCACGCCAGGGATAGACGTTGCCCGAATACCCCAAACGACATGAAGAGTCGTAGAGGATATCAAAGCGGGCCGGGTTACTGCCACCCGTGGGGCTCCACCCTTCAGCTTGTGCGCACTGGTGGACAGCGCTTACGTGTACCCCCAAGACATAAACGTCCCGAGATACATGATTTTCCGACATAGACAAATAGTTTAGTATGCCACTTTCTATACACTAATAACATCCTTATACGGGCTACTAACTCGTTCCTCACTGGATTTTTGAAAAAGATGACCTTTGTAGTGCGTTAAACCTCAAGCGAGCTCTGATACCACGCTGACACGACCCCACGGTCTTGTCTAGCCAGGATCACGCTGAGGGGTGCTGCGTTGCACAGCACCGTATAACACACGTCAAAGGTACAAAGCGGAAGCGAAATTTTATTACATAAACAGGTTATGAACATGTTTACATCAAAATAAGTTCAGTCTACACTCACGGGCGTAGACTAAGCGTCAAGTGCACGTTCAGCCCTTAAACGTTTCCTTGCTAGCACACACGGACACTAACTCTGCGGCGTGCACGACTCCCACTCGACGGGGTTCCCCTCCTGGGGTTCCGTCTCCTCTTCGGGAGTCCCTTCCTCATAGAACCCTGCAAAAGCTTCAAACACAAGCAGTGAGGAAGGCTCAGCAAGTCTGACCCGTCTCACCTAAACATGGAACTTCTACATGAGGGGTGATAGGTACATGAGGTAAAAATCATTTGCAAAGGACTCGCCTAATTAGTGGAACCTTACTTTCAAGTTTTAGCAGCCGGATGTGGAGAACCTTACGCTAAGGCACATGAGAGAGCCGCAATCAAACAAGAAACGCATTTCTCTCATGTACTTTGCCCAAAGTTGAAAGGAACTTTGATTCGCTCTAAACTACAACAAACCATTAACAAGCAAAGTCCATCTTTCAATCAGCAGCATTTTAACATGTAAATAGCCTGTTCTCTCTACGTCACGGTACAGTGAACAAGTGGTACTCACTGACCGCGAGGGACGGCGATTATAATCGATTTACACCTGCAGGGTTACCCGAATAACCCGTCACGTACGCCCGTACTCGATGTTGCCTACAACAACCATCACGGACGCCGTACGCGAGTACCTTTCACCCATTAGCCAAATGTTGAACCGGTCCAATCGTCCTGAGCAAGAGGTCTCTGCACGTGCATCTCAGTGCCGCCAGCCGATTTACACCTCGAGCTCTCAACCTACCCTCTGAAGGACCAGCTATGCCTCAACACCCAGCTACCCGAGTTACATCAGTTTACCGGTTCCCATATATCCGGTAGGTCTTCGGTACTGTTCTAGCTTGTTCAACAGGCCCGCACACGGCTCGGTCCTCAATCGACACAAGCGGAGCTACAGCACACAGGCCCCAAAGTCCTGTTGCCCTTACCCTCCGCTTGGTCTCATTTTCTTGCCATGTGTTTCATGTGCTATCACTACCCGAGTCGAGTGCCTCTAGCCTATGCTCGCGAGTAGTTCCAACTACTCGACTTGTACCAAATCCTACTCTATCTTAGCATTGCAGTAGCTAACGGG